>CM076600.1:106760000-108010000 GCA_038502835.1 Octonoba sinensis | reverse complement strand
GGTAACATGATCTATAACGTTGCTTTGTTTCTGAACTGTAAGTACCTATGCTTATATAATTTAGATTGATATGACACAAGGGTGGATGTTGAAGCGTGACATTTTGTGACAAAGGGGAGGAGGGAGGTTAAATATATAGAAAAAATTGTGACATCATTTATGAATGCCGCCTTATTGCGTTATTTCTTAATATATTTACGCTTATTTCTTATTATTTAGGATAAAAGAAATCATGAGTGCAACTAGAACAAAGCTTTCCGGAGCGGAATATAGAAAAAGAGCCAAAGATAGGTCTGAACAGGGAAAACAATCTGCAGCTAGCATGCAAAAATGGCTTCAAGGAAAAGGTGAACCATTAGGCTCAGCCAAAACTTCCGATGATACTAAGATTATCGAAGAAATTAATATTTCATCCAATTTCTGTGATCAAGATGAAGAATATTTATCTGTCATCCCCGAAAAAGCAAAAAATCAGCACTTGAGGGAGCAGCCGTCTTTATCAACTTCAAAGGAACAACTGGGGGAAGCCTTGACATCAAGATATGAAGAATTTCCTCAGTTAACTGCAGAAGGACAGCAGGAAGATGAAGACATTATTTTTGATTTGTCAGACCCAGATAACTGGCTAGTAACTGGAAAAATAACTGATCAGCAACGATCTTTGTTAAGCAGTCAAGCTGCAGTAATATCCGAAAAACACCCAGAAGACATAGACCTTATGTCCACTAAAAAAGATGGGCGACATTTAACACCTTCTATGTGGTACAGAACATTAGCAAATAATGAAAAAATTAAAAGATCTTGGCTCATGTATTCAAAAACGAAAAATGCACTTTTTTGTGCACCCTGCAAGATTTTTCAGAAAAATACCGGGGCCTCTACCTCAACATTGTGTACTACAGGATACATTAACTGGAAAAAAGTTTCAGAAAGATTAAGTGAGCACTGTTGCAGATTGCGCCAACTGCCTCACCAGATGGCATGACGTCAGGGCATTAAAAAAATAGAAACTTTACTAACCAGATGCTCATCAGAACTGCCCGGAGCGGGTTGTGCATTTTGAAGCACTCGCATAGTGCTAATGTTTCCTTTAGTTTTAATTAAATGTAAATAATTCAATGTAGATAGTTAGTTTTAATTAAATGTTATTTTTTTTTCTTTCCTCATGAGTAGTTATAATTGAATACTTGCCTCACTGAATTAGCATCAAAACAGAAGAAGAACTAAGGTGAGTCGAACCTTTGTATTTTTCATTTAGTACATCTCAACTCGAAAATTATTTAGACTGAAATATTGCATTTTGTGTAACAAATTTTTTGGTGCCGAAACCCGGGAGATTTCCTAGGACTTTAGATGATACACAAGTTTGATTCAGTTTATATAATTTAAATTTGAAAATCTAGAAATAATTAGATTTATGAAAATGGAGATAGGTCGACTCAAAAGTTCTAGAAAAGGTGTGAGGCAAGCAACAACTAAGTTGCTGACTAATTTAAAAGCAGAAATAGAAAAGGGAACAGAAATGTCTACCGACATTATTGAAGAGTATCTCGCACAATTAAGTATCAAAGAAACAAGATTAAATGAGCTCAATACAGACATAGAAAAGTTAACAGAGGTTGATAAATTAGATGAAGAAAGTCTCTTCTACAGAATCCTATAACGAGAAAATCCAAATGTGGAAAATTCGCGCCAATCGAATTTTAAAACAACCAAATGCAACAGCAGCTCAGAACATTGTGCCTAGTGATTTGGCCTCTGGCTCAGAAAACAGAAGTCCTGTACAGTGTACTGTCAAATTACCACGCCTTCAGTTGAATAAGTTTGATGGCAATATTTTAAAATTTCAAGAATTTTTTGAGCAATTTAAGTTGCGATCGATGAAAACAAAAGTTTAACGGATGTGGAAAAGTTTAGCTCTTTAAAGTCATACTTAACACATGAGGCTGAAATAGCTATTCGCGGTTTATCTCTCACTGGCGATAATTATAGAACAGCAATTAATATTTTGAAGGAACGTTTCGGGAGAAAAGAAATTGTTATAGATGCGCACATGAGCAAGCTTTTATCTTTAGCACCAGTACGAAGATCGAATGACATTTTTGCATTACGCCGTTTATATTCTGAATGTGAAATACAAATACGTGGGTTACAAAATCTTGGAATAGATTCTGATGAGTACAGTAGCTTGTTATACCCGATACTCATTAAAGCGATACCGCGGGAATTAGCTTTGAATTTCACCCGGTCAATGTATAATAAAACAGAAGGCAAAATTTCTGATCTTTTGCTATTTTTGAAATCTGAAATAGAGTGTCGTGAAAGAAATGACGCGTTTTTTAAAGGAGTAGAAAGTAATGAATGTGCAAATAAAAATGTAAATAAATGGAATCATCATGATAATAAATTTTCTAACAAGTATTATTCTAAACCCCTGCACAATAAGAAAGATCCTAATTCAAATCCCATAATCCCAAGTGCAACTACTTTCCATACAGATGTGATTAAATCACATAAAGAATGTTCATTCTGTAATGATGAAAGTCATGAATCAGATAATTGCCCTCTTAGTATATCGGAAAGAAGAAATAAGCTTAAGCAACAAGCTAAGTGTTTCGTGTGCTTGCGCAGAGGTCACAGGCAGATTAACTGCTTCAGAAAAACCACATGTGTAGCCGGCAAAAAACATAACAGCTTAATATGCGATTGCTTATGTCTAAAACCCAACGAGAGGCGGAATGAAAAGGGCTCAGCGCCTACGCTTTCCCCTCCCCCACCGGCAGACAGCAGTGAAACCATAACTAACGTATACACCACTAACTGCGAAGGGAATCAATTGAATCCATCTGTTTTTCTTCAAACCATCACCGTAGAAGCAATAAGTAAAAATGGAGCATATCCCATTCGAATTTTGTTTGACCTTGGAAGTACCAGATCCTTTTGCCTTCGCAAATGCGCGAAGATTTTGGAATTACCGATTCTTTCCGACGAACCTATGAAAGTTTTTTCCTTCGGTGAAACTGCTGCGCGTATTGAGAATAGAGAAAGAGCAAAAATAAAAATTCAGAATCCATTTGATCATGAAAAATGTCTTACACTGGAAGCTATTTTGACCGATGTTATAACTAATGCTGAAGTACCTATTCCCGATAAAGAAATGAGACATTTGTGCAAGCAAATGGGTATTAAACTATCAGCAGGGTTTGATGAATCTCTGTCAAAAGAAATTTGTTTGTTAATTGGAAGCGATTATCTGTGGGAAATTTATACAGGTAAAGTCCAAAGAATTTCTAAAAATCTGGTTGCAGTTGAAACAATTTTTGGACATTGCTTAAGTGGGACACAACATTTTTATGCAAATAATGCGGTGACTTTGCATGTCATGACAGAAGATAAACTTATAAAGGAAGACATAATTGTCTCGGATCAAATAAAGAAATTTTGGGAATTAGATTGCTTGGGAATAAAAGATGATGCCATTGAATTGTCTAAAATAGACTCGGAAATATTAGAGGAATTTGAGAGAGGGATCAAATATGAAAATTCGAGGTGTGAAGTTAAACTGCCATGGAATTCCAACTCACAAGAACTGTCAAATAATTTCGCGATAGCTAAACGAAGATTAATAAATTTATTTTCGCGATTTAAGTCAAAAGACCATTCTTTTTTTGAAGATTATAACCAAATTATCACAAATCAAATTTCGGAAGGTATTGTTGAAGAAGTTCCCGTTTTTTCCGAGGATGAAGAACTAAACTAATCGAGTTTATTTTATGCCACATCATGGGGTAAGACGTCAGGATAAAGATACAACAAAATTAAGAATTGTTTTTGACTGTTCATCTCATCAAAATGGGTTTTCATCTTTGAACCATTGTTTGTTACCGGGTCCAAACCTTAATCCGAATTTATTGACCATTCTTTTGAAATTTAGGATACATAAGATTGCGTTCATTGGAGACATAAAAATGGCCTTTTTAATGGTAGGAATTTCTCCGGAAGATCGTGATGTTCAAAGATTTCTTTGGGTAGAGGATCCGTTTAGTGAGTCGATGAAACTGAAAATTTTAAGAATGACAAGAGTTACATTTGGTCAGAGTTCTAGCCCATTTCTTCTTGCTGCCACGATCAAGCATCATTTAAAGAAATTCAAGGATAATTTTCCAGAAGCCGTCTCAAAACTTGATGAAGATTTGTATGTTGATGATTTTATTTCAGGAACTGAAAATGTAGAAGATGCATGCAATTTGTCACAACAGGCGAAATATATTATGGAAATGGCTAGTATGGAGTTAAGAAAATGGCAAACAAATTCAAAGGAGTTGAGGGAATATTGGGAAAAGGAAAATTTTCACCTGAGTAATGATGAAGGTTGCGCATCGACACTCAAAGTTTTGGGAATTAAATGGAACAGCGAGAAAGATGAATTTCAGCTAGAACTGTTTACTGCTTTAAAATCGTTAGAAATGAAATCATATACTAAACGTAAGATATTGAAAATTACTTGTACATTATTTGACCCAATTACCCCCATTATTTGACCCATTTATTTCCCCGTTTATGATACGAATGAAAATTTTGTTTCAAAGGTTATGGGAACGCGGAATTAAATGGGATGAAGAATTACCCTCAGATTTACGAAAGGAATGGAATAAATGGACGGACGAAGTACCTAAATTGCAATCTTTGACCATTGCACGCCCCTATTTCCCTCAAAACTTCCAGATTATCAAGGAAAATATTGAACTGCACATATTTTGTGACGCAAGTGAGTCTGCGTACGGAGCTGTTGCATATTAAGGTTTAAATTAATTTTAAGTTAAAAGTTGAAATTTAAAAGGGAATCTTGGGCATTTACACTTTTAAGCCCAAATAGTGAGGGAGATTTTTACAGAATACGAACAATTAATATTTTTTCCAACTATATGCTAATTATGTTTTTTGTTGTAAACCATAATTTCATTTTATACAACTTAGGTACACATGCAATCATTATTACTATTATGTTTTCAAATGTCATTATAAGTTCAAAATGAATTTGGTAACATGATCTATAACGTTGCTTTGTTTCTGAACTGTAAGTACCTATGCTTATATAATTTAGATTGATATGACACAAGGGTGGATGTTGAAGCGTGACATTTTGTGACAAAGGGGAGGAGGGAGGTTAAATATATAGAAAAAATTGTGACATCATTTATGAATGCCGCCTTATTGCGTTATTTCTTAATATATTTACGCTTATTTCTTATTATTTAGGATAAAAGAAATCATGAGTGCAACTAGAACAAAGCTTTCCGGAGCGGAATATAGAAAAAGAGCCAAAGATAGGTCTGAACAGGGAAAACAATCTGCAGCTAGCATGCAAAAATGGCTTCAAGGAAAAGGTGAACCATTAGGCTCAGCCAAAACTTCCGATGATACTAAGATTATCGAAGAAATTAATATTTCATCCAATTTCTGTGATCAAGATGAAGAATATTTATCTGTCATCCCCGAAAAAGCAAAAAATCAGCACTTGAGGGAGCAGCCGTCTTTATCAACTTCAAAGGAACAACTGGGGGAAGCCTTGACATCAAGATATGAAGAATTTCCTCAGTTAACTGCAGAAGGACAGCAGGAAGATGAAGACATTATTTTTGATTTGTCAGACCCAGATAACTGGCTAGTAACTGGAAAAATAACTGATCAGCAACGATCTTTGTTAAGCAGTCAAGCTGCAGTAATATCCGAAAAACACCCAGAAGACATAGACCTTATGTCCACTAAAAAAGATGGGCGACATTTAACACCTTCTATGTGGTACAGAACATTAGCAAATAATGAAAAAATTAAAAGATCTTGGCTCATGTATTCAAAAACGAAAAATGCACTTTTTTGTGCACCCTGCAAGATTTTTCAGAAAAATACCGGGGCCTCTACCTCAACATTGTGTACTACAGGATACATTAACTGGAAAAAAGTTTCAGAAAGATTAAGTGAGCACTGTTGCAGATTGCGCCAACTGCCTCACCAGATGGCATGACGTCAGGGCATTAAAAAAATAGAAACTTTACTAACCAGATGCTCATCAGAACTGCCCGGAGCGGGTTGTGCATTTTGAAGCACTCGCATAGTGCTAATGTTTCCTTTAGTTTTAATTAAATGTAAATAATTCAATGTAGATAGTTAGTTTTAATTAAATGTTATTTTTTTTTCTTTCCTCATGAGTAGTTATAATTGAATACTTGCCTCACTGAATTAGCATCAAAACAGAAGAAGAACTAAGGTGAGTCGAACCTTTGTATTTTTCATTTAGTACATCTCAACTCGAAAATTATTTAGACTGAAATATTGCATTTTGTGTAACAAATTTTTTGGTGCCGAAACCCGGGAGATTTCCTAGGACTTTAGATGATACACAAGTTTGATTCAGTTTATATAATTTAAATTTGAAAATCTAGAAATAATTAGATTTATGAAAATGGAGATAGGTCGACTCAAAAGTTCTAGAAAAGGTGTGAGGCAAGCAACAACTAAGTTGCTGACTAATTTAAAAGCAGAAATAGAAAAGGGAACAGAAATGTCTACCGACATTATTGAAGAGTATCTCGCACAATTAAGTATCAAAGAAACAAGATTAAATGAGCTCAATACAGACATAGAAAAGTTAACAGAGGTTGATAAATTAGATGAAGAAGTCTCTTCTACAGAATCCTATAACGAGAAAATCCAAATGTGGAAAATTCGCGCCAATCGAATTTTAAAACAACCAAATGCAACAGCAGCTCAGAACATTGTGCCTAGTGATTTGGCCTCTGGCTCAGAAAACAGAAGTCCTGTACAGTGTACTGTCAAATTACCACGCCTTCAGTTGAATAAGTTTGATGGCAATATTTTAAAATTTCAAGAATTTTTTGAGCAATTTAAAGTTGCGATCGATGAAAACAAAAGTTTAACGGATGTGGAAAAGTTTAGCTCTTTAAAGTCATACTTAACACATGAGGCTGAAATAGCTATTCGCGGTTTATCTCTCACTGGCGATAATTATAGAACAGCAATTAATATTTTGAAGGAACGTTTCGGGAGAAAAGAAATTGTTATAGATGCGCACATGAGCAAGCTTTTATCTTTAGCACCAGTACGAAGATCGAATGACATTTTTGCATTACGCCGTTTATATTCTGAATGTGAAATACAAATACGTGGGTTACAAAATCTTGGAATAGATTCTGATGAGTACAGTAGCTTGTTATACCCGATACTCATTAAAGCGATACCGCGGGAATTAGCTTTGAATTTCACCCGGTCAATGTATAATAAAACAGAAGGCAAAATTTCTGATCTTTTGCTATTTTTGAAATCTGAAATAGAGTGTCGTGAAAGAAATGACGCGTTTTTTAAAGGAGTAGAAAGTAATGAATGTGCAAATAAAAATGTAAATAAATGGAATCATCATGATAATAAATTTTCTAACAAGTATTATTCTAAACCCCTGCACAATAAGAAAGATCCTAATTCAAATCCCATAATCCCAAGTGCAACTACTTTCCATACAGATGTGATTAAATCACATAAAGAATGTTCATTCTGTAATGATGAAAGTCATGAATCAGATAATTGCCCTCTTAGTATATCGGAAAGAAGAAATAAGCTTAAGCAACAAGCTAAGTGTTTCGTGTGCTTGCGCAGAGGTCACAGGCAGATTAACTGCTTCAGAAAAACCACATGTGTAGCCGGCAAAAAACATAACAGCTTAATATGCGATTGCTTATGTCTAAAACCCAACGAGAGGCGGAATGAAAAGGGCTCAGCGCCTACGCTTTCCCCTCCCCCACCGGCAGACAGCAGTGAAACCATAACTAACGTATACACCACTAACTGCGAAGGGAATCAATTGAATCCATCTGTTTTTCTTCAAACCATCACCGTAGAAGCAATAAGTAAAAATGGAGCATATCCCATTCGAATTTTGTTTGACCTTGGAAGTACCAGATCCTTTTGCCTTCGCAAATGCGCGAAGATTTTGGAATTACCGATTCTTTCCGACGAACCTATGAAAGTTTTTTCCTTCGGTGAAACTGCTGCGCGTATTGAGAATAGAGAAAGAGCAAAAATAAAAATTCAGAATCCATTTGATCATGAAAAATGTCTTACACTGGAAGCTATTTTGACCGATGTTATAACTAATGCTGAAGTACCTATTCCCGATAAAGAAATGAGACATTTGTGCAAGCAAATGGGTATTAAACTATCAGCAGGGTTTGATGAATCTCTGTCAAAAGAAATTTGTTTGTTAATTGGAAGCGATTATCTGTGGGAAATTTATACAGGTAAAGTCCAAAGAATTTCTAAAAATCTGGTTGCAGTTGAAACAATTTTTGGACATTGCTTAAGTGGGACACAACATTTTTATGCAAATAATGCGGTGACTTTGCATGTCATGACAGAAGATAAACTTATAAAGGAAGACATAATTGTCTCGGATCAAATAAAGAAATTTTGGGAATTAGATTGCTTGGGAATAAAAGATGATGCCATTGAATTGTCTAAAATAGACTCGGAAATATTAGAGGAATTTGAGAGAGGGATCAAATATGAAAATTCGAGGTGTGAAGTTAAACTGCCATGGAATTCCAACTCACAAGAACTGTCAAATAATTTCGCGATAGCTAAACGAAGATTAATAAATTTATTTTCGCGATTTAAGTCAAAAGACCATTCTTTTTTTGAAGATTATAACCAAATTATCACAAATCAAATTTCGGAAGGTATTGTTGAAGAAGTTCCCGTTTTTTCCGAGGATGAAGAACTAACTAATCGAGTTTATTTTATGCCACATCATGGGGTAAGACGTCAGGATAAAGATACAACAAAATTAAGAATTGTTTTTGACTGTTCATCTCATCAAAATGGGTTTTCATCTTTGAACCATTGTTTGTTACCGGGTCCAAACCTTAATCCGAATTTATTGACCATTCTTTTGAAATTTAGGATACATAAGATTGCGTTCATTGGAGACATAAAAATGGCCTTTTTAATGGTAGGAATTTCTCCGGAAGATCGTGATGTTCAAAGATTTCTTTGGGTAGAGGATCCGTTTAGTGAGTCGATGAAACTGAAAATTTTAAGAATGACAAGAGTTACATTTGGTCAGAGTTCTAGCCCATTTCTTCTTGCTGCCACGATCAAGCATCATTTAAAGAAATTCAAGGATAATTTTCCAGAAGCCGTCTCAAAACTTGATGAAGATTTGTATGTTGATGATTTTATTTCAGGAACTGAAAATGTAGAAGATGCATGCAATTTGTCACAACAGGCGAAATATATTATGGAAATGGCTAGTATGGAGTTAAGAAAATGGCAAACAAATTCAAAGGAGTTGAGGGAATATTGGGAAAAGGAAAATTTTCACCTGAGTAATGATGAAGGTTGCGCATCGACACTCAAAGTTTTGGGAATTAAATGGAACAGCGAGAAAGATGAATTTCAGCTAGAACTGTTTACTGCTTTAAAATCGTTAGAAATGAAATCATATACTAAACGTAAGATATTGAAAATTACTTGTACATTATTTGACCCAATTACCCCCATTATTTGACCCATTTATTTCCCCGTTTATGATACGAATGAAAATTTTGTTTCAAAGGTTATGGGAACGCGGAATTAAATGGGATGAAGAATTACCCTCAGATTTACGAAAGGAATGGAATAAATGGACGGACGAAGTACCTAAATTGCAATCTTTGACCATTGCACGCCCCTATTTCCCTCAAAACTTCCAGATTATCAAGGAAAATATTGAACTGCACATATTTTGTGACGCAAGTGAGTCTGCGTACGGAGCTGTTGCATATTTACGTTTTTCGTCAGAAAAGGAATTTTACATCACATTTCTTGCTTCAAAGGCTAGAGTTGCTCCGCTTAAGCGTTTGACGCTTCCTAGATTGGAGCTAATGGGATGCGTCATTGCAGCCAGACTTGCCAGTTACATGCAGCCAATTTTTGAGATCGAAACGCAAGGCATATTCATTTGGACTGATTCCAATATTGCGTTAAGCTGGATTCGAGCACACGCCAACAATTGGAAACCATTTGTTTCGAATCGTGTTGCAGAAATCCAAAATTTCACTGATCCACAGAACTGGAGCCACTGTAGCGGAAACGAAAATCCAGCAGATTTGTTGACAAGAGGATGCAGTGCCGAAAAGTTGCTGAAAGAAGAAAAGTGGTGGAAGGGACCCAAGTGGTTAATGCAAGAGAAGAATTTGTGGCCCAAAAATAAAATTATTCCAACTGTAGAAGAAGTAGTCGAAGAAAAAAGATCAATCACGAAAAAATCAATCCAGTTATTTTGTCAGACTACACCAGATGAACCAATTTTTGATATTAATAAGTATAGTGACCTTCTGAAAGTATTTCGTATCACTGCTTGGTGTTTCCGATTTATCTGCAATATTCAGAAGAGGAATCCAAAGAAATTTACTACTGTAAAAACAGAAGAGTTGACAACTGCAGAGAATTATTGGATCAAAAGAATCCAGAGTGAGCACTTTACTGAAGAATTATATGCACTAAAGAATAAAGTCATTTTACCTTCAAGTTCGAAGATATACAAATTTGATCCTTTCTTAGATGAAGAAGGAATATTGAGGATAGGTGGAAGACTGCAAAATTCTAACTTGTGTTTCAATGAAAAACATCCTATCATTTTACCGAATAAGAACAGATTTGTGAAACTACTGATTATGCAAAATCATAAATGTATCGGACATGGAGGAGTGGCAGAAACGTTAACACAGTTAAGAGATAAATTTTGGATTATCAGAGGAAGACAAAGTGTTAAAGGCGTCATAAACGAATGTCTGACTTGCCACAGATTTAAAATAAAGCCCGCGATGCAAGATATGGCACCTTTACCACTTGATAGAATTCTAGAAACCTTTCCGTTCGAACACTGTGGCATAGATTTTACAGGACTACTGTTCATTAAGGATGAAGAAGGGAAGGCCTACATAGTCCTGTTTACTTGTGCAGTAACTAGAGCGATTCATTTGGAAGCTGTATCGAATTTAACAACTGATAAATTCTTATTGGCATTTCGGAGGTTTGTAGCGAGAAGAGGATTATGCCGGAAGATTTATACAGATAATGCTAAAACATTTAAGAAAGCAGAGAAAGATTTAAAGAAGCTATATGCAATGATTGAAGAACCTGAAATCCTCAATTTTTTAGGAAAACAAGGAATACAGTGGAGATACATAGTAGAAAGAGCCGCTTGGTGGGGAGGTTTTTGGGAAAGAATGGTTAGGTCCGTAAAAACATGTCTGAAGAAAATCATTTGGAAGGCTTGCTTGAAGTTTGAAGAAGTAGAGACCGTTTTGACTGAAGTTGAAGCAATATTGAATTCCAGACCACTAACATATACATACACGGATAGCAAAGAACCCGAATCTCTTACACCAGGACATTTTCTGATAGGCCGAAGACTCACCACGTTACCTCATGGAAGACGAGAGACAGTTAGCTCTACGAAAAATACTTTAACTAAGAGATACAAGTACAGACTCTTATTGATTGAAAGATTTTGGAAGAAATGGAAGCACCATTATTTGTTAGAGCTCAGATCTGCACATGAAACTCGAAGATTCAGGAAACCATCAAATCTACAACCTAACGACGCAGTCATCGTAGCGGACTGCAACCAACCAAAGATGCTGTGGCGAATGGGACTTGTTACAACAGTTCATCCTGGGCGTGATGGAAAAGTTAGAAGTTGCACAGTCAGATTGCCAAATGGAACTTCACTTAAGAGACCGGTGCAGCTTCTGTATCCGCTTGAACTTTCCTGCTCGGCAGCTAGCACGTGATTTGGAAAGTGACTTTCCTGCTTCTTCGGGGCCCGGAGGATGTTGCAGATTGCGCCAACTGCCTCACCAGATGGCATGACGTCAGGGCATTAAAAAAATAGAAACTTTACTAACCAGATGCTCATCAGAACTGCCCGGAGCGGGTTGTGCATTTTGAAGCACTCGCATAGTGCTAATGTTCCCTTTAGTTTTAATTAAATGTAAATAATTCAATGTAGATAGTTAGTTTTAATTAAATGTTATTTTTTTTTCTTTCCTCATGAGTAGTTATAATTGAATACTTGCCTCACTGAATTAGCATCAAAACAGAAGAAGAACTAAGGTGAGCCGAACCTTTGTATTTTTCATTTAGTACATCTCAACTCGAAAATTATTTAGACTGAAATATTGCATTTTGTGTAACAAGCACGAAGCATCACAATCACACAAAGAGTGCATGATTACATGGAAAATTCGCTTGCAACAAATGAAATCGTGCAAGGGGGCAATTGATCACAACATTGAGCGGCAAATTCACACAGAGAATTAAAAATGGAGAGATATCCTGCAAATAATTATTGATGCTATATTGTATCTCTCTACAAACTGTCTTTCCTTACGTGGGTCTAATGAAACACCCAGTAGCCTTTTAACAGAGTGTCCGCGGCCTTGCCAAGGAAATTTTTTGAATTTAATTTATCTGCTCGCCAAACAAAATCCAGTTCTAAAGTACCACTTAGAACATCTAAAAAAAGGACAAGTGTCTTATTTATCAAAGACAACTCAAAATGAAGTTGTTGCCATAATGGCGAAAAATGTCCGAGACAGCATTTTGAAGGACATCAAGGAAACTTAATATTACACAATAATGTTCGATTGCACTCCTGATTTGTCTCACACAGAACAAATGAGCCAAGTGATTCGCTACGTTAAAACATGCGGTGATGTGTGTGAAATCAAGGAAAGCTTCATTGATTTTATAGAATTTAGTGGAAAAACTGGAGAATACATTTCCCAGCAAATTGTGGAAAAATTGGCACTTGATGGATTGGATATCAGTCAATGTCGTGGTCAGTCTTACGAAGGGGGTACAAGCCAGGATCACAGAACAAAATGAGCTGGCCGAGTTTGTACCGTGTTTAGCTCACTCATTAAATCTTGTCGGTGTGCATTCTGCCAGTTTGTACCCGGAAGCAGCTAATTTATTTGGCATCATACAAAAAGTGTATTGTTTTTATGTTGGATCCACCAATAGATGGGATAGTATGAAAAAAGTTACGAAAACAAGCTTAAAAGGAAGTAGCCAGACAAGATGGTCGGCAAAATATGTCGCAGTGAAAGCACTTCATAATAATTTACCTGAAGTAATAAAATCCTTGAAAGAAATTCAAAATACTTCACTTACTGCGGAATCGAAGTACGAGGCCGGACTTCTGATTTCTGCCTTGCAAAATTATGATTTTATTTTTCATTTAACAATTTGGTCAAATATTCTGCAGGAAATAAATAGAGTAAATGTTGAAATCCAAAAGGTTGACATTACTCTTGCGCGTTCTATCAGATTAATGGAAAGTTTGGCTAAAATATTGCAAAAAATGAGAGAACACTCAATGGAACACTGGATAAAAGAAGCTAAACCAGTTGCCGAAAAATCTGGAGTTGAGCCTGTTTTTTCAAGAAAACGCATAGTAAAGCGGAAAAAACAGTTCGTCGAATTGTGCGAGGACGAAGTACGAACGCTTCAATCTCTTCAATTAGTGTCTGTATCGATAAAAACAGTATTTGATAGAATTTTATCCGAAATTAAAACGAGGATGAAAAGCGCAACCGCTTTAAATTCAAACTTTTCCTTCCTCAATGGTTATTCAATATTAAATGCCTCGACTACAGAACTGCAAAAGGCAGGAGCGGATCTTGCACTGAAGTATAAACAGGATCTCAATGCAGTTGAGTTCTGTGAGGAACTCGCTGTTTTTCAAGTTCAAGCTCCAGTAGTATTTGGAGATATAAAACAGGCTGGCCCGCTACAACTCTTGCAACAAATATGCACATATGATTTGCAGGATGCGTTTAACAATATTTGTATTGCATTGCGGATTTATTGTACTCTTCCAACCACATCCGCAAGTTGTGAACGAAGTTTCAGCAAATTGAAACTCATAAAAAATTATCTGCGGTCATCGATGAGCCAGGAACATTTATCAAATCTCGCGATTTTGGCAATAGAAAATCAAACCGCTCATCAAATCCATTATGCTGAGGCGATAGATGCATTTGCAGAAAAAAAAAGCACGCAGAGTGAAATTTTAACTACAGTATTTAATAATATTATAATTTGTAAAAGTGTACTTGTAAATTTTTTAATCTCATCAAAAACATAAATGTAAAAAAAGGGCCAAGTTCGATAGAGCAAACAACCTTCGGATTAGTCAGTGTCAGAGATAAAAGAATTGATATCTAACGAGTGCCAAGTTCCATAGCAGATCCTTTAATCATAGCTGTAAGAATGTACAATGTTCTCTAATTTATTTAAAAACAATGTTTTTTTTTTTTACTTCGGATTTTTAACTTGGCAAGTTTTAATTAAGGTAACTTACATTCAAAAATCTAACTCATCCAATTAGAAGTTTTTAATAGTTAGTAAAATCATGTGGCAAGCTTAAGAGTTAATTTCTAATTGTCTTCTTATATCGTCTTCTTGAACGAATTTATCTTAACTAAAACTTCTCAAGTTAGAAATCCGTTTGAAAGAAATTAATTTTTCAAAAATAAATTAGAGAACATTGTGCACTCTATGGTTAAAAGATTTGCTATGGAACTTGGTACCAGTTTGCTATCAATTCTTTTATCGCTGACACCGACTACTCCGAAGGCCGTTTGTTCTATCGAACTTTTCCCTTTTTCACATTATTGTTTTCGTTGGGACATCATTAATTTTTGAAACGCTAAATTTGTATTTTTAATTGTATTTTCGACGTTAAGTTATACTAAGTTAAACTAAGCTAAATTATCGTTATTACTTATTTATTTTATTTTATTAATTAATTGATTAATTTGTTTCTTTATTTATTTATTTTTTTTTCATTTTGCGGTTAATAATTCTGTAAGCCCAACTTCAATTATTTATCTTTTAAAAAGTTGTATTAATAAAGCTCATTTATTTTCTGTATTAATAAAACTAGACTGTATTCCTTGTACTAAACTTGAGTTTAGCCTTAAGGCAAAAAATTAAAGCGGAAAGGGAATCTCAGTGAATCAATTATTTTCCTTCACGCGCGAGAGAGCATTGTTTATGTATTCCTCCTTAAGGGGGAGGGGTTTTAATTGCAACTTTTGATACGTAATTTTACTGCTTGGCCAAAAGTGTACATTCAGGATTTTTCAGCATGTATATATACAAGGCCGTAGGCAGGGGGGGGGCCCGACGGGCCCGAGCCCCCCCCGAAATACTTTCGAAATTTTTAACTTGTCTAAAAAAAAAATGTAACAAAAAAAAAAAAAAAAAAAATTTTTTTTGTTCCTCAAACCAATCTGTTCGGGAGCGGTGGGGGGGGGGGGGGAGGGGTAGGTTCTCTGTTTTACAAATGGGGAAACGACAAGACGGCGCTTCAAAAATCCAGGGTCTATAAACCAGAACTCAAAATAAGATGTTTTCCCTCAATTCTAAAGACGGTAGGTCCCCCGTGTCGTGTCATCAACAGATAACGGATTGATTCCTTGCCTAAGGGCTACATATGGTTCTAATCACCCGACCACACAACAAGAACAGCAAATGTACTGATCCCTTTTTGGCAAAATGCAAGCCACCACATCTGCCATAAATATACGTACAACAGTTAGGTGCTTTGTCCATCCTTGCCTGAAGGTTACATTCGTGGAAATGGCGACTCTTTTAAAACTACCCACATTGTGGAAGTAGAAGATAAAGGAACTTTCAGAGCTAATGCCTAAATGGACCCCCTCGTCTACTACTACGATTGCGGGATGTGGATATTTGTGCTGTTATTGCTGGGACAAATCTTTATTTTTTGTCTTTTCTTTTTTAAACTAGCAATTCGTAAAATCGAATCAACATCGAAACGCTTCCGACAAGGGGGGGGGGGGGGGCGAGGAGAGGGCTCTTGCCCCTTTGCGGATGCCTTGACCTTGCCTTGCAGACATAGGCAGTTGGGAATTTAGTGGGCTCGTGTGCTCTTGCAAAAGTCTTCTTTGCTTGCCTGCGTACAAATTTTGATTATGAGTAAAAGAAAAGGTAAAGTATTTTGTCTTATTTTGGGAAGAAACCCTGTAGAAATGTAGCAGAAAAGGTATGATTATTTTTATGTATTTTTCAAAATAATATTTTAGCTGCCCCTCTTTTTTTTTTTTTTTTTTGCAATTTTAGTTTCAACTTTGTATTTTCTTCCTCACATGCTGAGAAACTGCATATTAATATTTCTTTTTTCGTTTTTTTAACTTCATAAGGGATGATGTCACACTACTTCGAGGGAGGGGGGGGGGAGAGGGGTTCGAGAAATTTTGACAAGAAGTGTGACATTACACATTTTGATTTCTATAAAAACATGTAAAAAATCAGCTGATTAAACTTATTTTTGAAGTTTTTTTATTTTCATAATTTGATTTTAAAGTTTCATTGATTTCATTTTATATTGAAAATACCGCTGCTTATTAAGGTTTGAACTTACTTCTAGTTAAAATTTTAAAAGAAAGTCTTAGGTATTTACTTTTAAGTTAAGATAAATAAGTGCGGGTGTTTTTTTAGAATTCAATTAATTATTTATTTTTTTTTGCTATTATGCACTAATTATCTTTTTTTCTATTTTAACCTTAATCTCATTTTATACCAATTAAGCCCACGTGTAATCATTATTATTGTTATGCTCACAAATGTCATTAAAAGTTAAAAAATAAAATTAAAAATTTGATTCTTTAACGTAAGTACCTTATTTCTGAACTGCAACACTGCAAGTACATGTGCTCATGTAATGTAGCGTGATATGTGACAAAGGGGGTAGGGCGTGTTGGAGAGTGATATCTTGTGACAAAGGGGGGAGGGGGATCAAATATATTGAAAGAAAGTGTGACACTGTTTATGAATGGTCCCATAGAGCGTTTACAATAACATTGCGAAGGTGAAAAATACCGCGACAAAATTACTCGTATACTTTTACTTAGCCTAGTCATAAATTTACATTGAACAAAAAAGATCTTGTTTGGTTCTTCTTATTATATCGCTCATGGGTTGCAATAGTGGCACAACTCAAAAAAACTCGCGTTGTAAATATAAAATACATGTTTTTCAGCAGCAATACTAGCATAACTCATAATTCAATATTAGGCCTTAAGATTTAATAATAACTAAAGCATTTCTTTTATGTTTTTTCCTTAGCAATGAAAAGTTTAAACCCACTTATCTCAAAACACGATTTTTTGAGCTGTGCCGTAATTGCAGCCCATGAGCGATATGTATAATTTTGGAAGTGCTTTATAATTGTCCACGACTGCAAATCAAAGTTATACAGCTTTTTTTGACTTCAAACTTAAAAAAAAAAAAAAAAAGGAGTTTGCAGCATTTAGGTTAAGGAAAAAGAAAACATCCAGTTTTTAATTATTTACATTTAGTTATGAAAAAATATGGAAGGCTTGAAACTTGAGAATAAGTATGAATTGCTTAAATTGTCAAAACTAAAACGGAATAGGGAGAAATTAATTCTCAAAACAACGTTTGTTTTCTGTTAACTCTCTCTCATCTTTTTTTTTTTTGAAGTAATACTTCTGTGGGCGAAATTGAAAATATAATCTCATCATGCAACATGCAACCAGTGTTCCTTTCAGGCATCTCTCCGGGGGGGGGGGGGGGGAGGGCACTGTCCCCTCAGAGATAACCAACTCCCCCCCCCCCCCCCCGGAGAAAAAAATTCAGATCACAGATTTTAAAAAAAATGAAAGAAAAGAGAGATTACACTTTTAGGACTTCAGTTTCAGAAACACTTTTAGGGAAAAGACATCGAACACTGTCACTAGCGACACCAAAAGTAGCCCAAAAGATAAGAATTTATTTTGAAGAATTTGCGGGGGAAGACAAACCAAACTCCCTTCTGCTTCCTCTAAAATTACTAAAGAATCTCGAAATTGCATTGTTAGGCAGTTTTCAAAAAGTTTCCTGGGGAGAGCCCTCGATCCAGTCTATGCCTCCAGTAACATTGCCAAAGATAGACTGAAACTTCATTTTTAAGACTGCAGTTTCGAACATTTTCTTTGGGGAGAACTTCTGAAACTCCTTCCTCTAACGTCCCGAAAGGGCATAAAATTGCATTCTCAGGAGCTAAATTGCGGAAAAATTCCGGGGGAGAACCCCCAGGCCCCCCCTTTCAGAGATAGTCAAAACGTTATGGTTGTAAGATCAGTTTCAAAACTTTAAGATAAGAAGCCGAAGCCCCCAAAAAACACTGCCCTAACTTCGCCAAAGATAGTCTAAAATGCACCTACTGTACATGGTATCAAAAATCTATCATATACTGTGACGTCATAAATTTTTTAAATCAAACGAAATATGGTTTACAAAAGGCCGTATTCAGAGGGGGAGGCCCACGGGCCCCCCCCCCCCCGAAATTTTTCGCAATGTAGCATGTATATTCCTCCCTGAAACTTTCCTCAACATAAGTGTTTCAAAGTTAGGGCCCCCCCCCGAAAAAAATTTCTGGCTACGGCCTTGTATATATATATATATATATATATATATATATATATATATATATATTGTCTTTAAACCCTATCCTTCCTACTTCAGTGTTTATATTAAAAAATACGCGTGTGACTTGATAGAGAAATTTAAAGGGAGGATTGGAGGGGGGCGGCATTTTTCTGCTTTGCCCCGCCTCGCAAAAATCGAAGATCCGGTACTGTGTCTCGCATGTCAACGATCGAAAGTCCATCGACATACGAAATCTGCGTTAAAAATTTTGTAGTTCCCAATCAACGGTTCCAGCACATAAATGTTGACATTGTTGGCCCCTTGCCTTAATGTCAAGGATATCGTTACCTTCTTACCGCCATAGATCGATATACACGTTGGCTAGAAGCTATTCTTCTAGAGGATCAAACAGCCGAATCTGTCGCCAAAGTTTTACTTTCGGGATGGATTTCTCGATTTGGAATTCCAGCAGACATAACAACGGACCAAGGTCGTCAGTTTGAAAGCCAACTATTCTTATCGTTAAAGAAATATCTTGGTTACCAGTCGCATTCTACTACTGCATACCAGGCTTGGAGTAATCGCGATTACGTAATCGTAATCGGCTGTAATCGATTACATTTTGACAAAATCGTAATCATAATCGTAATCTGACAGTGGCATCTTCTTATAATCATAATCGAAATTGTGTAATCCCGTAATCCCTTTTCTCCCGTAATTTTAATCGTAATCTTAAGGAAAAAATCCGTAATCTGCTGGTCCTATAATCGTGTAATCTTGACCTGCTGAAAGCTGAAATTTTTAGTTCTACCATTGAATAGAAGAGATAAGATTACAAGAAAAAGGATTCAAGCTGTGTACTGAGGCGACCTATCCTATCCTAAGTGGTTTGTAACCTACGGGCGATCATAATATAAAAGGTTCTGTGTGGCGGTCGCAGACCCTTGATGGCAGGACCATATAGTCTGCCAGAAACGCTTCTTGTCCTGCTTGTTGCGGTTTCTCAGAATTCTTAATTGCGGCTCCACTCTCCCCGGGGAATGGCTGCTGGAGAGCCCGAGAAAAAAGGGTCTAGATACAGGACTTCTGGATATGTCACTCGCATCGCCTTGGGGCTCTCAAGGGGGTCTCCTCGCGTCTTCCAGTTTCGGTTAAAAGAGCGGTAATCTGTCCGCAAGTCAAAAAGATTTCGGGGTAGATAAGAAAGGGGAAGCACAAATTACCCCTTCAAAACATATGCAAACGGTTGAGCAATAGGCGACAGTCTGGAGCCGGCATGAAATGGACGCCCCATTTTCCCTTTCAATAATCGAAGCAGACTGCCCCCCGAAAATCTAGTGGAAAGAGAATGTCACGAAATGCCTTTTGGCGTTTTTCTCCTTTCTTTAACTGCGGAAGTGAAGAATTTTTCCAAAGAATATCACATTTACACTTCAGCAATTTAGGACTAGGTGTTACATGATGCTCTATGCTTATGTATGAAATCTTAATCCTGGAAACGTGTGATTATTATTGTTTTTTAAATATGTTCTTCGAATATTTAAAAAAATACATACATTTAAATCTTAAATTTATTTATATTTTAATGCTAATATTCTTTTTAATTAATAGGCATGTACAAGAAAAAGAGATTATGTTCAGACATTCTCATAATTGTTTTTTACATGCATGAATTCATATTTAGGAATTACTTTAAACAGTTAATTATCTTTTCCTTCTTAGAATTACCTCAACTGAATTTTGTATTTCAGTTTAATCTTGTACGTTAAATTTGTATTGTAAAATTACTTGCCCTTTATTTTTTTATTAAAACAGTTACATGGAAAAAAAAATTCCCACAAGAAATCATATTAAAATATTATAGTCATTCATATTATAATTATTCTTCATATTACATTTTAACGATTACTAATTTTTTAAGAGTTATTTGAATGTTCATGTTCAAATTTTTTGAAATTATTCTAAAATGCAGCATTTATTTTCAAATTTATTATTTATCTCTTACACTATCTGAATATTTTGTTATCTCGTGCAATCCATACACCTCTTATAAGTGATTTCATACAGAATCATACAAAATTATTATTTACAGTAAATTAATTGGTGTTATGTGAAATATTTGCACAATTTAAACTAGAAAATAAATACAATGGAGAAATATACTACATTTTTAGAAATTGCGGCCAGCTAAAATTTTGATTGTATGCACACAAAATAACAATGAACCAGGTAAATCACTTATGCATTATATACATTTAGTGCATCGTCTTTTTTTATATACAAAATACGATCAATGTAGTTATCCCTCACATGAATTTTAAAAGTTCGGAATGTGCCTTTCCTGATTTTATATATATATATATATTACAAATTTCTCATTTCTGCAACGACGTCATAATTCAAGAACTGTGATGTTGAAATTATTTCATTATAATTGCATTCATCATCATTTCAGTTATCTCTTATTAAATCAAAAATTTAATTAAAAATCATTACTTTTTGATTTGTGACACTATTGCAAAAATGAGTTGTATGCATAATATCGGATAATTTTATGCTAATCTAATCGTAATCAAAATCGTAATTGGATGTCATAATCGTAATCGATTACATTTTTCAACGACTGTAATCGCTTCCGTAATCGTAATTACTTTTTAGCAAAGGATTACAATCGTAATCGTAATCATAATCTCTCAATTTCTCCCTTTGTAATCGTAATCGTAATCGATTACGTTTCTTTGTAATCGACTCCAAGCCTGCTGCATACCACCCACAGGCAAATGGGCTTATTGAAAGGCAGCATCGCTCTCTGAAGACGGCTCTCAAATGTCACCTAACGACTACCTCATCATGGGTTGACAGTTTGCCGATAGTTTTGCTTGGTCTACGTTCCGCATTAAAGCAGGATTTAGGCTACTCGTCAGCAGAACTGGTTTATGGCACACCACTTCAACTTTTTTTACCCCTTCCCAGGAGGTGAAACATAGCGATTTTGTACGTCGACTTCAGACGTCGATTCGCAATCTCTCTCCTAAACCCACATCTGCCCATTGCAAAAGAGCAGTGTTTGTATCAACGGAATTAACCAAATGCTCTCACGTATTTATTTATAACAACGCAGCTAGCTCTGCACTTCAAGTGAGATACTTGGGACCTTACGCTGTTAAACACAGAGAAGAAAAATATTTTGATGTAGATGTTGCTGGTGTGATCAAACGTGTCTCGATTGACCGTCTTAAACCAGCGTTTATCGTTGATAATGATGCGAACACCCTTACTCAAGCTACTCCTCTGACATTTACATCTAATGCAGTTGCACCAAACCAAAGTTCTTCTCCAACAAAACAAGTTGAGAGGACGACAAAATCAGGACGACATGTCAAGTTTCCAACATATTTGAAAGAATATAACTGTTGAACTCCTTCACTAGGAGGGGAGTGTGTAGCGGCACGCACTCGTATTTTTATTTCTGCTTGAATATTACATTGACAACTCAACTTCTCTCTGCGAAGAAAGATAGAAAAGAGATTTTCCAATTTCACCGATTTTTGTCGCTGAGCAATGATTTTGTAAATATTGATTTCTTCACTGTAAATATGTTGTAAATAGTTAGGAATAAATATTGTTGTGGATAAAATTAACTATATTCTCTTGTGCCAACTCATCCACTTCAAGTTCAATCTCGAATTTAAAACCTATTGCTAATTTGAGAAATCGTTCAATCGAAGGTATGCTTTATTATCGTTTTTCCGTTAAAAACTAAACTAATGTCTCTCTATTTTGAAAAATAAGTTTTATATTGAAATTAAGCAAACACTAATTTCAATATAAAAATAGATTTCAGAGTTGAGGAAACTGCTAATTATTATTTCTGGATCCAGGTAAACCTTAAGAAATCGAACTAAAAAGCTTATAACTGGGGTTCTTATTGACGTGGAAACTTCGAACAAATTTCATCTTGTGCATAAAAATCAGCGCTTTTGATCGATATATTATATTGATATGTGCAAGGTTTTTACCACCCCATATTGGAGAGTTTATGTAGAAATTTGAGTAAAATTGGAATAAAAAAAGAACTAACTACCTGTCGGATTTTTCTAACGGGTCTAGAAACCTTCGCAGGAGTGTACTCAACAACTTCCCAAAGTTTCATGGCGATCGGATGAATGGTGTAGTAATGCATAAAGAACAAACACACATACATTCATTTTTATATATATAGATAACTATCTATGCGATATATAGGGGCCGTTCATAAATGATGTTACGCTTTTTCCCCATATATTTGACCTCAATCCCCCCCCCCTTTGTCACAATATGTCACACTTCAGCTGACCCCCCCTCCCCCCCCTTTGGCACACGCCACGCTATGTTGGATAATGCAGAACGTGTTCTTCTTGTTACCTCCTCCCCTTGTCACACTTTGTCCCAAGTTCACGAACTCCTCCTCGAAGCGTGACATCATTTATGAATGATCCCATACATGCTCATATATCATATACATATGTATACGTTTATAAAAACAATAAAGGGGCCAACAAACTCATAGTCCCCCTTGATTTTTGACGGCCAACGTTTAGAGCAGATACATCATAGCAATTTTGTTATTCAGTATACTTGCTCTTTGCGTCTAATCTGAAGTTAAGATTTTCGGATGGTTTTTCTATTCTTGTTGTTTGTTATAAACACATTTTTATAGTGTGGTAATCACAGTACTATGAAAAATCACTTTCTATGCATGAACTCTGTCCGTCCGTGTAAGGTCAAATTTGCACTTAATGTCCCACACCAACAAGCGAAAGAGAACAGTAGAAGTGAAAAGGAAAGTTGAATACTAAAAAAAAAGAATCTTCTAAATTAGTGGTGCGCAAACTATTTTCTTTTGCGACCCCCTATTTAGAGTAAAATTTTATCGCGACCCCTGAATAGACAGAAGACGGTTTGTTTAATCATCAACGAAGTTACATTAAAATTTCTTTCTGCGATTTGCTTTTACAGGGTGTTTTTAAAAGAGTGCCGTGACGTCATCGATTGAAGCAACGCGTTTTTAAAATAGCGCACCAAACTTATAAACCATCACAAAAATGTTATAAAGGTTGTAACATCCTAAAAATCAGTTAATGAATCAACACATTTTTACGAAACAATGCTTTATTTATGCACATGGGTATTCGGTATTAATACTTTTTTAATGGAAAATACTTTTAAAAAATTTTACATCATAAGAAGTCAAGGTGAGGTATGTGCTTGCAAAGAGCTCATGACTGCTTCTACGTATAGATCTGTATTGGAAATCGCAAGCCTTATAAGTCCTCCACTGGATCCAATCGAGATATTTTGTTTTAATGGAAACTAATTTTGAAAAATCGGATTCACACGAGTAGGTCGATGCAAACTGAATCAAAATATTATTGTCTTTCTTTCCAAATTGGCATATTCGTTTCCAATTGATAACTAAAATTTTTGGGAAGTCAGAGAGTTAAAGTGAATGCGCAGTGTTTCGTCGCTTGAAACATCAATTAACTGTTCTTAATTAATGCGAGTTAAAGTGAACATTATGGTTGCGTAAGATCATTTTCAAAAATTTAAGATGCAGAAGCCCCCAAAAAACACTGCCCTACCCAAGCAGCATTGAATGTTGGCTTAATATTGGCGCAAGATTGCTTGTGTTGGCTATATCTTGGGCAATATTGGAGCGATTTTCCCAATGTTCAGCCAATATTGGCTAAATGCTGCATGCGCAATATTGCATATAGCCTGAAAACCAAGATTGGTCCAATATTGGTTTAATACTGCTCCAACAATATTGCTCTCATAATGGAAGGCAAGATTGGTCCAATATTGGTTTAATACTGCTCCAACAATATTGCTCTCATAATGGAAAGCAATATTGGTGCAAAATTGGCTACATTCTGGTAAACCAATATTGGACGAATGTTGCTCTTTGATGTTTAGCCGATAGATCTTTGTTGAATGTTGCTGAATAATAAAAACTACTTCATTTTCAACAACTATCATAACTTTTTATACACCTTCATTGCTCCCTAATGCAACTAATAGAAGATAATCCACCTTCGTAAATAGATAACATATAGTATAACTTCCGCTGGCAACAGATGTGGCGCAGCGGTTAGAGCGTTGGATTGTGATACGAGAGGGCGTCAGTTCGAACCCAGTTCCCGACTCACTCATTCCTACACCAGGAATGGTTAATCCGACGACTCATAGATGGCGCCATGAATTTTTGCATTTACACTTTTTTTCTAGCTAAATTCAGGAATAACAATAAGAATTTTTATATTTTTAAGCAATTAGAAACAATAAAACTTGTTCGCCAGCGTAAAGCCAATATTGGCATAAGGCTGGCACGCAATATTGGTTCAAGATTGAAGTAGCAATATTGGCCATTATTAAAATATATCCCTTCCAAGCTACAGCCAATATTGTTTGCCAGTCTTATCCCATTCTTTTGCCAAACAAGTCACAATATTGGGCCAAGATAAAATGCTACTTGGGTAACTTCACCAAAGATAGTCTAAAATGCAACTATACTGTACATGGTATCAAAAATCTATCATATACTGTATAAAATATATTCATATTATCATCATTTCTAGTCACATATACATATAAATATAAAAAGTTAGTGATTTTGGAAGCATACACCGCCCCTCCTAATTCTTTACATGACGCCCCCGGAGCTGCAGGTTTGAAAGAAACACTGTATGCAACGGAAGGGCTGGTAGGTGTGAGGGTGTGACGTCATAACTTTTTTTAATCAAACGAAATATGGTTTACAAAAGGCCGTATCCCGAAGGTGAGGCCCACGGGCGCGGACCCCCCCCCCCTCCCCCCGAAATTTTTCGCAATGTAGCATATATTCCTCCCTGAAACTTTCCTCATCATAAGTGTTTCAAAGTTAGGGCCCCCCCCCCCTGAAAAAAATTTCTGGCTACGGCCTTGGTGCCAATATATGTTTCTTTTCCACCAAAAATATTTAAACTTCGTTTCTCAAATCGAAAATACGCCGCAATATTTTGCCGCGTGAGAACCACCTGATTTCAGTATGCAGTAATAATGACTCATACATAGAACCCATCTCATTACGGAGTATTGAAAAGTGACGAGTGTTTAGGCTGTCGATTTAAATGTAATTAATTACATTAAAAACAGCATTTAATATTTTCTGTAATTCTTCATCGATGTCTTTTGCAATATTCCGATATGTCCCTCCTTTGAAATGAATCATTGCAGATTTTTCGTAAATTTAATTTTGTGAATTTGGCGACCCCCAAAAATTTGCTCGCGACCCCTCCGGGGGTCGCGACCCACGGTTTGCGCACCGCTGTTCTAAATGATTATGTCCATACAAGACATCCCCCAAGTGCGATGGCGTACCTTCGCCTCAAAAAGAATCCCCCCCCCCCTTCCTAAAAATGCCAATGGCGTAGTCGTTCAGTTGACACAGCAAGTTGCAATTTCGTTCAGTTGAAAGTTATTAAACTAAATTTCCAAACATTTAATGAATACGATTTTCGTTTGTTTGTAATTTAATAAATTAAATATCGCAATTTCTTTAAACAGAACTTGCAGAAATTCATTGCAATAAAATTTGTTAAAGAACATCTGCTTAAAGCATTCGTTACTTGCATTAATAAAAATGCATATTCATTTGATCCCATGATGTACTACTGCGGGTTTTTTTTACCTTGTTAAAATTAATATGAACCGGAGTTGGTGAAAAAGGACAGTTCTGTGTCAAGAGGCGGATCGCGGATCAGGGGGCGTTGCTGATCCGCCTCCCAATGCCCCCAGGCGTCCCCTCAGGCATTAGTCGAGTGGAGTTAAGTTGTATGCCCTCAGGCGTTTTTCGAGTGGAGTTGAGTTGTATGTCCTTAGGCATTTTTCGAGTAGAGTTGAGTTGTATGTCCTCAGGCATTTTTCGAGTTGAGTTGAGTTGTATGCCCCCAGGCATTTTTTCGAGTAGAGTTGAATTGTTTTTCAAAAGATTATAGTTTTGGAATGGCAACACTTTTTATTTTAGGTTTAACCCTATTATTCCGCCTCCTAGTGGCAAATAGCAGAACTATTATACCACTGTTTTCAATACTACGAGAAGTGTTTTTTTGAAAAGTTAATATTTTTAAGGATGGCAACACTTTTTCACTCAAAACTAGGACTTTGATGTAATGCGAAGTCGATTGCGCGTCATCTATGAGAAGAACTATTATTGAACTTAGACTTTTTTTTAATTATTTTCTCTTAGAGTTCAAGCAGAAACTAATTAATATTAACAAAAAAATTTATTATAATGTGTAATGAATGAAATTTTAATCTTGTTAATTACATCGTGAGATGTCTTTATTTTTTAGACTGAGAAAGATTTTCTTTTTTAACCTTTTTATTGTTTCCACTTAGCATTCACGCAGGAACTATTTTATAAAGTTAATTGTAATATAATTTTACACTGTGATTAGAAAATCTCGTCATCTTTACTTAGAAAAGACTTAGATTTTTTTTTTTTTATAGTTTTTATTTATTTATTTATTTTCAGACTTAGAAAAAACTTTTAAGTTACAAGTGATTTTTTTTTTTTAACTTCTAAGTATGTAAAACATAGTACAGCAAAATTTTTCCAATACGTTTTGCAAACTTTTTCTTAAATCTTAATTTTAACTGCATGACACATTTCATTCTAAAGTTATCTTCTTCTTCACATTATTATTACACTTACAGTTTCCTTTAAAGTGTATTTTATAAAACTCTATTATTTTACATATGAATGTAAAAGACCCAGATTGAACTCGTAAAACTTAGAACAGTAATAATGTATAAATTCTAGGCATATTCATCCAGTAAATCATTATGAAAATATAAAATTACTTAGTACAAAATGTCAAAACAGCATGAAAATATAAAAGTGCTAGATACAAAATGTCAAAACAGCAAGAAAATATAAAAATATGAAATATTGAATGTTAAAAGAGCAGGAAACGAGTGTTAGTACTACTAGTATTTATTCCAAACTCAGTTTTTTTCCGGCAAAATTTAGTATGAAAAGTAAAAGTACTATGATCGAAATGTTAAACTTAGATTCATTCCGTAAAACAGTAAAGAATGTAAGAAATTACTAAATAAAAACTTTTGAACCTGCAAAATGTTAGAACTTCGCCATGTAAATTGAAAAAACTTATATTCGCCTACTAAAATATCAAAATAGCAAGTATAAGACGTTAAAACAGAACGAAAATGTAAAAGTATGAAACGTAAAATTACAAAACTTATATTAATCTACTAAAAGTCCGTTAAAAAAATGTAAAAGTAATAAGTGCAAAAACTAAAAAGCAGCATGAAAAGTTAAAAGTAAAAAACAAAACAAAACATCAAAACTAAAATTCACCCAGAAAAACTTAGAACAAAAAATGTAAAAGTGAG
This sequence comes from Octonoba sinensis, assembly GCA_038502835.1. Lineage (NCBI taxonomy): Eukaryota > Metazoa > Arthropoda > Arachnida > Araneae > Uloboridae > Octonoba > Octonoba sinensis. Next base: position 107,982,043 of record CM076600.1, on the reverse strand, counting down.
AAAATTTTCAAAACAAAAGTGTGATGCACTTGGCAAAATGTTAAAACTTAGTGCAAAAACGTAAAAAGTACTATGTACAAAATGTTAAAATTTAGATTTATCTAATAAAACTGAATGAATATGCAAAATTACTAAGTGTAATATATTAAAGCAACATGAAAATGTAAGAGTACTAAGTACAAAACGCAAAAAAAAAAAATTATTTATCTACTAAAATTTAGACTGAAGTCGTAAAACTACTAAGTACAAAATGTTAAAACATCATAAAAATGTAAAAAAAGCAAGTATAAAGCAGCAAAACATAGATTTGTCTACAGAAATCCTGATCACAAAATGTAAAAGTTCAACAACAAAATCCTAAAACTCTGAAAAATTAAAAACATGCAGTAAAAAACAGCAAAACCTATAAAAATGCTAAGTATAAGGCTGCAAAACTTAAATTCTTCCAGAAAACCTTAGAACGAAGTAGTAAAAGTATGAACTTTTCAAAGTAAAAGTGTTATGCACTTGTAAAATGTTAAAACTTATTGCAAAAATGTAAAAAATACTACGTATAAAATGTTAAAACTCTGATTTATCTACTAAAACTTAGAATAAAAATGTAATTGAATCAAATGTACTAAGTATGCAATAGTAAAATAACATGAAAATGTAAAAGTATTAAGTATAATGCGCATTCATCAAATGAAACTTTGCAGAAAAATGTTAAAGTTTAAGTACAAAACTTAAAAAGGATTTGTCTACAGAAATCTTGATTAAAAAATCGTTAAAGTTCAAACAACAAAATCTTAAAACTCTGAAAAATTAAAAACACGCATTACAAAACAACAAAACATGTAAAAATGCTAAGTATAAGGATGCAAAATTTATATTCTTCCAGAAAAACTTAGAACGAAGTTGTAAAAGTACGGAACTTTTCAAAATAAAAGTGTTATTCACTTGCAAAATGTTAAAACTTAAGACAAAAATGTAAAAATATACTACGTATAAAATGTTAAAACTCTGATTTATCTATTGAAACTTAGAATGAAAATGTAATTGAATTAAATGTACTAAGTATGAAATAGTAAAGCAACACGAAAATGTAAAAGTAGTAAGTATATACCGTATTCATTAAGTAAAACTTTGTACAAAAATGTTAAAGTTTAAGTGTGAAACTTAAAAAACTTAGATTTATCTACGAAAATCCAAACTAAAGTCGTAAAAAGTATGAGTACAAAATGTTCAAACATTCTTTAAATGTAAAACTACAAAGTATAAACATCCAATTTACTAAAATCTAGAGCAAAAATATACAAAAATATAAAACCGTCAAGTATTTAATGTTAAAACGAAGATTTATACAATAAAACTCAGAATAAAAATGTAAAATAGTAAGTATTGAATTTTAAAGCAACATGAAAATAGAACCATACCAAAAATGTAAACATCAAAACTTAGATTTATCTAATAAAATTCAGAACGAGTAAAAGTACCAAACTTAATAAAGGTGCTAAGTACAAAACAAAAAAACAGTCTATATTTTTATACTAAAACATACTGAAAAACTTAGAACGAATATAAAACATAAAATTTTCAAAATAAATGCGATGGGTTAGAATTTTCCATTCTAAAACGTATTTTCTTTGAACTCAACAAATAAAACAAACTTGAATTCAAATCTAACGGATGAAGTAAAATCCAAGGTATATAGAGTAAAAATATTCGACGTCTGTGCAGACAGAGAACTAGATTGAAAATGATTCTGTGAACACCTTGTATAGCCAACAGCATACTTGCTTTAACCAATAAGAAAATGAATATGCATTTACGTCACTAAAAATGTGAATTAATATACACCTTCTGGTAGCTTCTACACCAATGAAAAACGGTTACTAATATAAGAAAACACGATCAAACATGTCTTCTTGCGATTAAAAACCATGTCTCATTAACGTATTTTTGTTTTCATTAAGATGATATTCACCACCATCAAGTAATGTATCTCTTATCAGCAGTGAAAAATTAAGTCCAATGGAGATGCTTTATATGTGAAAAGGAAAGTGATCTTTGTCAATCACTTCATTCAACGTAGAAAAAAGAAACTATGCCTACAGGGGTGAAGAGGGGACCTTTTCTTTTCCGTCCGATCGTCTCAAAGGATCTAAAACCATAAAAAAACATCTGCACTATGATTTCAATCTTTTATCGCGTTACAATTTTGTTCATGTCTTTCAGAGCTTCAGAAATTATACCTTTCGACACATGTGCTTCATTGGATACATCCTCTTCAACTGTGACGTATACTGCATTCTAATTGGTTAACTTTTAGCTCCTATATTTCTCGAAAGAAAATATTGTAAAGTCACTTCGCTTTCTTCGCTTGTTTAGTCAAGATGAATTTTAGCTCAGCACTTTTTTAAGGCAACGAATGTAAAAATTCTAAATACTATGTGCTAAAACAGCAGAAAATCTAAAAGTAGTAAGTATTAAACATCAAAACAGATTCACTTCATGAAACTCATCACAAAAAATATAAAATTCCTAAGTTCAACAAGACAAAATTTCGAATGTTCTTTTTTTTTTACTTAATTTTTGCTTGTGAAAAACTTTGAAAGACCTTAAAATTCACAAATTACCCTAATCTTATAATGAAAAGATTAAATTTTCTATCTTGTTATACCGTGACATAGGTAAAATTTACATAAATGCTTTCACTGATTCAAACTTTAATTCACAAATTACCCTAATCTTATCATGAAAAGATTAATTTTTCTATCCTGTTATACCGTGACATGGGTAAAATGTACATAGGTGCTTTCACTGATATAAACTTTTAAACGTAATAAAAAAATTTTCACTATTAACATGAGATTTTCACTCAGTGAAACTCATCACAAAAAATATAAAATTCCTAAATTCAAAAGGACAAAACTTCGAATATTTTTTTTCCGCTAAATTTTCGCTTGGGAAAACATAGAATGTCCTCACAATTCACAAATGACCCTAATCTTATAATGGAAAGATTTAAATTTTCTATCTTATACTAAGACCTAGGTAAAATGCACATAGATGCTTTAAGCTTTTAAAGGTTATAAAATGATTTTCACTGCTAACTTATTATTGTTATTTTTTCCATTTTTGTTTTAATTTTCACATAACTTTTAATTTATCATTGGAAGATTCGTTTTCCGAAAAGAATACGTTCATAAAAACTACACACTCAAAAAATGAATTGCAACTTTCTTTAGTGCTTCTTTCATCGCAGAACATGAAACTATATCTACAGGCGACGAGAAGGAGAAGTTATTTCATCTACTAGGCATTGTAAAAGGGGAGCGAATCTTCTTCCCCTAAAGCTATAAGTGCACTTGATCTTCGAGCGCACAAAGCATGTTCATGCTTGCCTGTTTCCAGATGCCGAAAGTGATTTCATCATCTTCTTTCTGTCATTTCATTGGATCATTTGTACCCTGCCTGTAATGTGTGCTATAATGTAATTGGTTACCTTGTTCCTCCTTTAATTTTCGCCAAATACGTAAACACTCACTTGCTTTCCATCTTTAGCCAGAATAGGTTCTCCGATTTTAGCTGCGTGAATTTAGAGAACTGCTTCTCCTGTTAAAGTTTTTAGTTAAAGAAAGCCGTGATTTTACTTTCTGCTATTATACACCGTATCAGTTAAATTTTATTCTACCATGGAATCTAATAAGGCTACTGCATCTTTCAATTTTGGAATTCCTCACGAAGAATTCCAATTGCTAACTGCTGATAATGTACCAGCACAAACGAAGTTTATGCCCTCAAATATATCAGCGGAGCTCGTATCTGAACCGATTGGTGTTATGACGCCTACTTTTGCCGCTGTGAGAGCTGAGCCTTCCGGAGATGGACTATTGCCTTCCGCAACCAGAGACTTGTTTTCCGCTACCAATGCAGTACATATAGCTCCAGTTCCAATACCTCAACTTGGACCTAGTGGACTTAGCCAGAAAAAGTCTGTAAATGCACACGTAAGTGTTTATTTTTCCCCTATGGTTATGAATATGTGATGTTGAATTTGATTTCTAAATTAACAAAGTTGTTTAAACAGAAAACCTTCTTAGAATAATAAAAATACTGTTTTGAAATTCATCAACTGAGAAAAATGTTAGGTTTAATAGAATTAAGAAAATGTTGCTTTAGATTTTCTTCTACGTGTTAGAGCACAATTGCAAAAGTTTTCTAACAAATAAAAAGAATTGATAAGAAATTCTCTTAAATATAAAAAATTTCTTTTGAACATTTTCTAGTACATAAAACATTTGATTTGACACTCTCTTAGACATAAAAATATAACTTGCTTTTGTAATTTCAAAACTTAAGGCTTAGCAAAATGCAGACTTATCGAAACATTACAAGATAGAAAATTAGAATTAGAAACAATTATGTGAGTTAGAAGTACTATCAAGTTCTTAAAAGAAAATTTTTTTTTTTTTTTTTTTTTTTTTTTTTTTTTTTTTTTTTTTTTTTTTTTTTTTTTTTTTTTTTTTTTTTTTTTTTTTTTTTTTTTTTTTTTTTTTTTTTTTTTTTTTTTTTTTTTTTTTTTTTTTTTTTTTTTTTTTTTTTTTTTTTTTTTTTTTTTTTTTTTTTTTTTTTTTTTTTTTTTTTTTTTTTTTTTTTTTTTTTTTTTTTTTTTTTTTTTTTTTTTTTTTTTTTTTTTTTTTTTTTTTTTTTTTTTTTTTTTTTTTTTTTTTTTTTTTTTTTTTTTTTTTTTTTTTTTTTTTTTTTTTTTTTTTTTTTTTTTTTTTTTTTTTTTTTTTTTTTTTTTTTTTTTTTTTTTTTTTTTTTTTTTTTTTTTTTTTTTTTTTTTTTTTTTTTTTTTTATTTAAACATATATGACACTTCGGATTATCCAAAAGATCATCCCATTTATAGTGAAAAAAATAAAAAAACAATTGGATGCTTCAAAGATGAGCTAAACTCAAAACCTATAAAAGAGTTCATTGGGTTACGCGCAAAAATGTACTCAATAAAGACAGACGAATTTGAGAAAAAAACTGCAAAGGGCGTTGCAAGATCTGTTTTAAAACGAAAGATTAAGCATGAACACTATAGAGAATGCTTAGATAAATATAAAGTTATGCGCGAACGCCAATATCGCATACAAAGCGAAAATCATCAACTGCATACTATATGCTCAAATAAAGTGACACTATCTGCATTTGATGACAAACGTTTTATTTTAGATGATGGTGTGAGCTCTTATGCATATGGTCACTATAAAATTAAGACATAGGTTTTCGTACAGATCAATTTGTAAATACTTATTCCAATTATATTTTCTGTCTTATATTTAATGTATGTCCTTTATCTAAAATTTTTATTTTATAGAATAGTTATTTCTATGAAATATATATTGAAATACAATATCAATTTTCATCCAATGCATATATATAAAAATAGATTGAAAAAATTTAATCTTTAAGTAATTTATAAAATATTTGTTTATTTTAAATAAATGAATTGTTTATTATCATATGTCTCTTTACTGTGTGAATGTTTTTTTTTTTTTTTTACATTGCATGCTTGTCTGAATTAGCTTTATACGACACACTTGATATTTTTTGAAGCATAAGTTGGAAAAAGTAATCATATGAAGTAGCTTACGTGAAAAGTAACTTTAGACTCAAAAGTATTTTTAAACACGTTTTTAGAATTAAGACTTAAAAAAACTTCGGAAACATAAGGGAAATTTCACTTGAACCTCTAAAATATGATAAACATTTAGGAGAGTGAGAAAAAATTACTTGTAACAGTGAAAAGTTATCTAATAATAAAAATTTTCTGTGCCTGAAAGTAACATAAATAAATACATGATTACAAGATTTAATTTAGTTTATTACATATTCTAATTTATATCAGTTCTACACTGTATCCCATCTTTATTATTCAATTTTATAATTTTAGCTCTAAGTTTTGACCATATCTATATTATATTAGTACTTCTTTTCTTTTATTTTTTTAATTACTAAGTTTTACAAGAGAAATCCAAGTTTTAATGCTTTCTCTTTAGTACTTTTACTTTTTGGAATAAGTTTTACTAGAGAAATCTTAGTTTTGATGTTAGTACTTTTACATTTTCATGTGATATTAATTTAAGGTAGTTTAAATATAAGGTAGTTTTGCAATGAAATGTTCTCTCAAACATTGTTAAGACTTAAGACATACAAAAAAAAATGAAAAATTCAGAAACATAACAGAAAAGTTTTATTCAACCTTTCACCTAAGTTTTACATACGTAGGAAGAAAATTTACTTGTAACTGTGAAGTTTTTTCCAAGTTTAAAATATTGTATGTCTGAAAATAATCTAAATAAATAAATCATTATAAGACTAACTTTCATTCATTACATTATAATTAATTTTTTATTAATATAAATTAGTTTCTGCTTGAACTCTAAGAGAAAACAATTAAAAAAAAGTCTAAGTTCAATAATAGTTCTTCTCATAGATGACGCGCAATCGACTTCGCATTACATCAAAGTATTAGTTTTGAGTGAAAAAGTGTTGCCATCCTTAAAAATATTAACTTTTCAAAAAAACACTTCTCGTAGTATTGAAAACAGTGGTATAGTAGTTTCGCTATTTGCCGTTAGGAGGCGGAATAATAGGCTTAAACCTAAAATAAAAAGTGTTGCCATTCCAAAACTATAATCTTTTGAAAAACAATTCAACTCTACTCGAAAAAATGCCTGAGGACATACAACTCAACTATATTCGAAAAATGCCTGAGGATATACAACTCAACTCCACTCGAAAAACGCCTGAGAGCATACAACTCAACTCCACTCGACTAATGGCTGAGGGCACGCCTGGGGGCATTGGGAGGCGGTGGGGCCACGCCTCTGATCCGCGATCCGCCTCTTGACGCAGAACTGTCCTTTTTCACCTACTAACTGGTCGAGAATAATATTCTACTTCTACATTAAGAGGTGCGAGTGGAATTTTTAAGAATTTTAGACATTAATTTAAATTGAAGTTTATAATAAAGATAATTGAAAAACATTGAAATCAACTAACATCGTAAACGAACAAGCAAACTGGGAACCGCTACGTTTCGCCTCTTGTAATAAGACACATATTTCCTTTGAAACATTTTAACAAAGAATCAAAACCAGATGTCACATTTTTGAAGATTCTAAACGACCGGCTGTAATTGTACGCTAGTGGAGGGAGATAATGAAGAACGCCCCAGAGGAAAGAAAGGTTGAGGGTATAAATTTCATTATTAATCAATTTGTGATAATGAATAAATGATATACATAAATAATTTTAATGGTTGTTATACATATATTTACGTTACTTGCTAACAACCTGGCGAATGTGCAGTAATTAATTTTTCTTAAACATGCGTATTGGGTTGAAAGTACAGTGTATTGCATTTATTTTATTAAATTTTTAGCATAAATATACACTTTTCAATGTAAAATTCTTATTTTCACTTAAATAAATATTATGTTCATTGCATCTTACTCAGAATGTTAATCTTAAGTTATGTTTATGGTTATGATAAGCAATCTTGTTTTAAATTTTAAAAAAAAACCTTTTTTTTAATTTAAAAAAAAAAGTCATGATTTTTTCGCGCTAATATTATTAATTAAGAATTAAATGCCATGTCAAAGAAAATTAAATTAATATAATTTTGACTTAATGTCACCAATATATGACTATGTTGTTAACAAAACGAATGAAATATATGGCAAAATCTTAAATTGTTTGTAAAAACCGTTAAACGCAAAAGTAGAAGCTCTCCTTTTCAGGGAATGTAGTACTTAATGGTATTAACCAACAGTAAAAAAATTAAAAAATTTCAGATAGGCTTTTTTGAGAAAAAGAATAAAAAGATTTTTTTTAAAAAAATTTCAAAAGGCTGCACCAAAAAAAGTTGAACAGACATTTTAAAGTTTAGCCTCTTATCTTAAACGGAATATAGTTATCTTTCAAATAAAAACAAGAAGTTCCGTCTAGAACTATACAAGCCTACTTTCCCGTATACACCAAATTCAAATTTATAATCTAGCTATCTCTTTCTTATTTATCTTTTGTTCTAATTATTGAAAATATACCTTTTTCAACGGTTAATACATATTCATTCAATCGCTCATTCATTCTTTCATTTATTCAGCCATGCATTTACTCATTCATTCGTTACCTCATTCAAGTGTTTATTCATTCATTTACGCATTCATGTATTTATTCATTCATGTATTTATTCACTCATTTATTTATATTTTCATTTATTCAATAATTTATTCATTCATTCTTTTCCTCATTCATTTATTCATTGATTTATTCTTTCACTCTTTGTTTTAATCATTCATTCATTATTTCACTCATTGAGTCACTGAGAAATATCCTTGAAAATCCCGATCAAAAAATTTCATAGCAAAATAGGCTCGTAAGTTCTGGATAAACTTTCTATTTCTACATGTTCTACGTTATAAGAGCTTTCCGATAAAGTTTGTTCCAAGCAAATCGGTCCGTTAGATCAGGATTTATATAGGGCTGAAATTTCCCCGTAAGCTCTGTGTTAATTTTTTGAACTGTTCAAAAATGAACAAAAACTGTTCAAATCAGTATTTCACGCCGAGAACTCCTTTCAATAAGCTTGCAATAGGAACTTGGCTCTTGTGCCCAGAGTTTACAGAATTTGCTTCAATTTTGTCCATAGGCGCTAATGTTAAAATTTTTTGAACTGTTCAAAATTGAACAAAAAATTGTTCAAATCAAAAAGTAAAATATAGAAATGAGATGTCCTCGCCGAGATCTTTCGAATGCAAAAAGAATTTTTCCAAACGGACAATTCGTTCAAAAGTTATTAGGGGGGGGGGGGAAGACCGACAGACAGACAGACCGACAGACACACTTTTTCCCCATCTCAATACCCTACTTTCAAATTTTTTATTTTTCAATCTTTATTTAATTACTTCACTTATTTTTTATTTTTCTTGATTTTTAACGATATTTTCACGATACATTAAGCCTTCTTTCATGCTTTATTATTATTTTTTTTTACTTTTACGGGAAAGTAGGCTAAAAACCGCATCAAAATATCTTGCACCGTTCAGGAAATAGAGCACTTGAAAGTTTTTGTCGAAAATCGCAGGTGAGAAATTGCGCCAAATGCGCCATCTTTGGCGGACTGTATCTCGGGCCAGAAATTTTTTTGAGCAAAACAAAAACATACCTATAACTCACAAAGTTCTAAATTTTAACATATGTGAAATTCAAAAACTTCTGAGACTATGAAGGTACCCCCCTGCCTGAATAGACACGGATTATACCTATAGCTTGTTTTAAAAAAGGAAATTAAATAGGACTCTACGAATGATATAATTCTACCAATTGAAGGCGACCTGATTGAACTTGAAAGATAAATATTGCTTTATAGGTTCGGGTCCGCCCGACAGAGGCGTAGCTAGGTGGGGGCAAGGAGGGACAGCTGTCCCTGGGCGCAGCGTCAAGGGGTGCCAAATTAATGTTAAATTAATTTTTTTTTAGATGCGAAAAGAATATTATTTTAGCTGAAGACGTGTGAATATGTTCGACAAAAAAGTGGGAACACCGCAAACCATATCGGGAAGGACCAATGTAGCACAGGAGTGCGTGGGAAATCAGACAAATAATTTTGCGAAGCCAAACTGCCCCATTTTCCCTTTAGAAGTGAATGGTCGTTAATAAAAATGAAAGTTACTGCGGCTGCTTTTTAGAGCTATTTATCATTAAGGAAGCATAAAAGTTTTTTTAGGTCAGGGAGCTGTTTCCCTTTAGGGGCGCCCCTAGGCCCCCAGGGGCAAAGGAAGCGCAAAATCTTCAGTTGCCCCCGGGCGCTGAAAACCCTAGCTACGCCTCTGCCGCCAGACAAGAGCCGACTACTGCGGTCTGCTGTACTAAAAGCCCAGTCATTTTCAGGCTCCTATTCTTGTAGGAAAGATGAATCTCATTCCTACAATATTATTTGAAAAAAATGCAAGTTAACGCTGTAAGTAAATTGATTCCAAAATTGTTTTTAACAGACTCCCCCTCCCCGTTTTCCTGCATTTTTCGAGGAAAAAAAAAAAGAAATGAGTGAGGAAATAAAATTACAATAATGCTGCCTTCACACCTAAGGACACGGAAACAAGATACACGCGCCGTCGCTGCGTCGCCGAGAAATTGTGTCCGAGACCCTTCACATCTGGCAGCGGCGTAAAGACCGTATTCTATCTCGCGCATGCTCACTCAGTAGCGTTTTTATTTTGTAAACAAACTGAATTTCGCGCCCATTTCGTTCTAATTAACAATGATAAAATAAATACAATATACAACCCTTAGTATGAATCAAATATTGATTTTAATTACAATTATTAACAATTATTTGCTTTTTCTGCGTGAACTAACTGCAATATATATGAATATTTATTTTTTATTTTCCTCAAAAGACCTCAAATGATGTGTTAACAGTCTTGCAAAACGACCCATCAATGTCCTCTTGAAAAGATTTTTGCAGCATCATATCTGTGGATGCAAGTGCATCCATCAAAGTTTCATTCTGCCTCTTTCATTTGCTTTTAGATATCAAAAAGGCATTCTTTTCCCTTATGCTTTGGGGTACTTGGAGTACCTGAAAAGAAAAAAGTTTGCATCTGGAATGTAGCTTGGAAAATATAAAAAATACCTGATAATTCAAATTTTACTTTATAACATTCATTATTTGAAATTACTCGCATGACCGTAGGACCATCTTAATATTATCCAAATTAGGTAATAAATAATTGCTCATAATACTTTCATTTGACTTCGAGAAACTGGCCCCTCATTTTGTACTACACTTGAGTTTTCTTGAAATATGTTGTCATACACATTTCAAGAATTGTCATTGTCTCTTCTGTAGAACAATAAGACAATTCATTAAATTTTCTACCTCACTGTTAACCAGGGTTGGCAGGTTTTTGACATGCGACAGTTTTAACCATGGTTAAAACTAGGGATGTAACGAATAGTGATTTGGCCGAATACCGAAAATTCGGCCATTTCTTCTAGGCCGAAGCCGAATATTCGGGTAATTTCTTCGGCCGAATACCGAATATTCGGCTGCCGAATATTACAATTTCTGGAAAACCGTTGTAGTAGAAAGTATTTGTCAAATTAAAAATTATTCACAAACACCAATTACACAAAATCTATGATGTGTGATGTAATTCTGTTTGTTAAGAATTTAAAACTATCTAAAATTAATCTATTTTCTCTATTGTTTTGAATGTAATAAAACTAAGAATTTCACCCGCAAGTGGAATAGAAATGACAGGTTTTAATGTAAGCATTAGCATTATTTTACTAATTATTTAGTTCAAATGAAAGAACTAATATTGCTTAGTGAACTTTTACCTTGCTCAAAACTGTTTTATGAAGGTATTTTAAAAGTCAATATTTTTATTTTATGGGATTTATTTACATGCCTATTTTTTGAAGTTCTATTAAAATTTAATACACTTAACAGGAATATAGTTTTTTTTTTTTTCAAAAACCCCAATAACTTATGCTATCTAAATATTCATGATATATTCTAGGTTTTTCACCAGTTCTCTCTTACCCAATATTCACAATAAATCAATCCACCCAAACAAAGTCTGACTTCCACTTTGTTAATAATAACAAAATAAATTTCTCATATTCTCCATAATAATTAAAACTATATATTAATGTATTCTTTTGCAATAATTATAATACAATTTTAAATTTTTTAAATGTACTAATTTCTTTATTTTTTTACATTTCTTCTGCATCAGAATTATTCGGCCGAATATTCGGCTTCGGCTAGGTGATGAAAATGACTCTTCGGCCAGGCCGAATACTGAATAGTCATCGAATATTCGTTACATCTCTAGTTAAAACCAGCTTGTAAAAAACCTCTCTGTCAAAAACGTCAAAAAGTGTCAAAAACCTAATTTGAAAAAAAAAATCAAATGATTTAGCAGGATTGGAAAGTGAAAGAAGGGATTTTTTTAGGAGAAGGGGATGTATGGTGAAGACAGATTTTTTTTATCAGAATATTCATAATTTTCCGATTGACATTTATTGCCTTGTATAACTTAACCCCTCCCTCCCCCCTCTCCCGTTGGCTACGACTATGGAATCAAGCAAAAGAACTAACTAAATTTTACACAAATGGGAGAATATTTTCTTATGAGAAAATTCTTAATTTTCAAATTGTTATTTATATGTAAAACTTCAGACAATTTCGGGCGGGGGGGGGGGGGGTCTTAGCTCCCTGACGGCCTTGAATTATATAATTTGTTTTTTGGAAATAATAGATATTGTATTCATTTTTACTACTCGCATCGGCTATTGTCCTAGTGAAATCATAACAAAATCAAGAAATTGAATGTTCAGACAATTAGTATCAAAATAAAATAAATTAACAGATTCGAAAAACAAATATAGAATTTTTGTAAATAAAAAAACTTACCATCCACGTGTAACTTTTCGGCAAGTGTCATCCACGAATTATCCTTTTCTTCTGCCTCTCGGAAATCTGTTCGACAGGCATTATACAGTCATGTACATTCTCTGACGAAATTTGTAATTTCTTCTTCCATTTTTAAAGGAAATATCAATTAAACAGCGAAACAACAACAAGCAAAAACGAAAAAAGAGTTGCAAGCCAAATTTTTGCGCGGAAACGCAGCGCAAACGAATCATCGATTCTGATTGGCTACTATCCTTGGCAACGGACACAAAAGTTGAATTGTGTTCAACTCTTGTTGGACACAGGGAGGCGAGTAACGGCAACAAAATGTATCCCATGTACTGCGCATGCGTAGAGGCGTGGAGACGCAGATTTTGTCTCCGTGTCCATAGGTGTGAAGCCAGCATGAGAACCTCAAACCTTGATTGTTAGATCCACTCACACTGAAATTTTTTCGGCAAAATTATTTTGCATTCTGCGCACAACACACGTACAGAATGAGATATTGGAGAAATATTTGCGTAAAATGTTAAACACCAACCTGCTATTATCATAACTCCGATGATAATAGGTTGCTCGGCAATGATCCGCAATTGCCCCCCTCCGGAAGGTAAGTATTGCTAAAGATTACATGAGTAACAAAATACAGCTAAAATTTTCCTACTTTGGGTCGAATTTTCAGAGAGATGGTAAAAATCGCAAAGAAATTGCCCATTCCTGAGCAAATGCTGTATGTACGCCCAGGTCAGACAGTCATTCCAGATATGTTTTTGCAGTTAAGAAAACAATATTATTTATAACAGTTATAAATAGTTATGAGACTAATAATGCAGTAATTGCTTACTTGTAAACTTCGTTCACTTCGCCATGCTAAAGTAGTTTAGTGGAGAATAAAAAGTACTAGTCTGTATAGCAAGCGAAGAACAGAAACACTTCACAGATGTTTAAGAAACTGACTGCCCCAATGACTTCCTTTCATACCTTTCATCCCTCCCCTACCCCTACTAGAGATTAGTTTAGACCTAATAACCGTCTCGTAACCCGATGCTGACGAATAGACCAGTCATTAATACTAGTTGTTCAAAATGACCAAGCTTTCTATCGACCGACAGAAATTTGAAGGGTGAAATACAGGGGCGGACTGGGAAGAATATTCGGCCCGGGCATATTTCAAACAGACCGGCCCTTGGAAGGGCAGGTACTTTGCAGATTGCAGGAACTAAAAATATTGTCAGTAAATATGTCGATATGTATTAAAATATTAAATGTTCATGCGACAGTTATTTTTCTTATTCAGCATGGAAGTGTAATGATACGTAATACTGTACAGGACCCCTGGACTACGAATTCGGAATCCCAAAATACCCAAAGTCTGGAACTTCAAAAAAAAAAAAAAAATCAGGAAATATTTTGCGCCGTGTTTTTTTTTTGAAATATGTCATATTAAAAAGAATAAAAATAAAATGCAATGAACTTTGTTTAAGATCGGAAATGTGCAGTTTCCAAAAAAGTTTTTTCTCGATTTTCTGAAAAGGGTTCGTTTTTGCGATTAGAATTAGAGTGTTATTAATTGCTGCTTTAATTGTGAGTTAATATCTTTAAATTTTGATTTTTTTATTTCTTGTTGTTTTATTACATTTATTTTTTTTTAAATGAGCTCTAACTTTCTCGCGATACAGAACATTCGCGAAATTGAAATTCGGCGCTTCTCGCATTTTCCCGATCGTCTGATCTTTTACTGCAATTAAGTAACTAGAGAATATAAAATCATATCAGAAATTACTGGAATTATTTTCTTTTATTGTTAAGAGATTAAAATAATATCGGGAAAAGTCTCGGTTTTTCGATGTTTTGCCTTCGAATGTAAGCCAACTCCAACTTCGTTTTTTGCGATAATTTCATGACTTATAGGCGAGTGTATACGATAACCAAAAGCAGTGGCGTAGCCAGACCCGAATTTCGGGGGGGGGGGGGGGGGGGGTTCTGGAGGTAGGTCGATTTCTCGCAGTTAATTTTACGAAAACAATTGGTCGAATTGATGATTAAAAAAATTATTATAAATGGAGTTTCTAACTTGACTCGTTTTAATGTGAAAATTGAAAGGAAAAAAGCATAGTTATCGACTTAAAAAAACAATCTGATTTACGTTTTTATATAATTTTCGCTTCAGACAGAATTTAACTAGAACTGAAGCTGTTTCAGGGGAAAATACAAGAGAAAAATACAATATTATGTTAAAAATTAAACACTGATCAAGTTTACGTGTCTTGGGAAGGAAGGTGATTTAACGAACAAGATAATTTCTGAATCTCCAGTCTGAGTGAATACAATGGAAAGAATAAAACTGTTAAGTTAATTCAAATGTTTAAAAAAATTGCTAATACAGAAAGTTAAATATGCAATAAAACAATAGTACCTTTAACAATAAACAAAAAATAAAAATAAAAATAAAAATTAACGAATTTACAGGAATAAAATTTTTCGTCCATAGAACATAGAACTATTCTTAAGCTCAACTGATAACTTTTTTCCCATTATCATTTTTAGCCTACTTTCCCGTCAAAGTTTTAAACAAAATTAATAAAGCAGTTGGTAAAGCAGTAGTTAAAATAAGTGAAGTAATTAAATAAAGACTTAAAATGAAAAATTTGAAAGTAGGCTTTTGAGAAGGAGAAAATGTGTGTCTGTCGGTCTGTCTCCCCCCCCCCCCCCCCCCAATAACTTTTGAGGGATTTGTCCGATTCGATTATTTTTCAATCGAAAGACATCGGCGTGGGCATCTCATTTCTACATTTGACTTTTTGATTTGCCCATTTTTTCGCTTAATTTTGAATAGTTCAAAAAATTTTAACATTAGCGCCTATGGGCAAATTATGTGAACTCTGGGCGTAGGATCCAAGGAGCTCCACTGAAGAAGCTATCAGCGTTTTGATTTGAACAACCTTTATTCATTTTCGAACAGTTAAAAAAAAAAAAAAAAAAATATTAACATAACCCCTACGGGGAATTTTCAATCTTATATAAATCATGATCTAACAGACGGATTTGCTTGGAACAAACTTCATCGGAAAAATTTTATGACGTAGAACATGTACAAATACGAAGTTGAATCGGAACTAAGGGAGCCTATTTTCATATGGAATTTTTTCATCGGGAGTTCTAAGGATATTTTTGAATGAATAAATGAGTGAATAAATTCTAAAATAAATAAATGAGCGAACGAATGGAAAAATAAATAAATGAGGGAATAAATACATGAATGAATGAATGACTGAATACATGAAAGAATGAATGATGAGTATGAAATTAACCGTTGAAAAAGGTATTTGAAGTAATTAGAACTAAAACTAAATGAGAAAGAGAGATAGTTGGATTATAAGTTTGAAGTTGGTTTTTAACGGAAAGGCCCGTATAGTTCTGGGCGGAACTTCTTGTTAAATAATGCATTAGTACTAAAAGCGGCAAAAACAAAATTACCTTCAGGAAGTGTCTAGTGAAACTAATTCTGATTCAGCAGATTGTACTTCTTCAGAGGACATCAACTTTCTCTTTTTATAACAATCATCCTCAATTTTCTCTCTCGAATTAAAAAAGCTTGTAATAGGTTTATGCTCGCTTCAATATTGCCTCTCATTCAATGCACTTCCCTAAATATATTGGGTTGGAATTCTGGGGGGAAAAAAATGCGCAGGACGGACCGACCTACCGATGCATAAGGGGTGGTGGTGGTGGATACAGCTTTCACAAGAGGAAAGTGGGTGGGCTCGAGCTCATGGTAAAATATTCATACATGAACCTACAGGCAAAGTAAACGACCATTGGGGAAAAAACCCATTTAAATTAGAATAGTTTATGCTTAAAGAACGTGAGAAAATAGCCTTTTTATGCCTACAGTACCATTTGTTAGGGGAGAGGAGACATTGAGAAAAGAAACTCGATCATTTTATCTCCCACTATCTCCCATCTTCGTGTTCTGCACATCTGTTTCTGTATATGCAGCTGAGGCGTTATTATTGAATGGTCAGTAGTGATTGGGGTTAAGTTGAAAGTGGAGAGCAATTACCGCAATCCCCTGTGGTGTTTGAAAGCAACTTTTTAAAAGGAAGAAGTCATAAAAGGGACTTTCTTCCGCTCTGGCCATGAAACGTAGCAAGTGACTGCTGATAAATTGTTAAACTGAGGAGCATTGTGAACAGTCATGTGAAAGATTCTAGTTTCGATAAATTTACTGTTAAAAGTTCGGATTGCTGGCATTTGAAAGCTATTTCCAGCTTCCCTTTTTTTTATTCTAATAATGTTTTTTTCCTAGTCTTGTGTGTGTCTACTTTCATTTTCAATTTTCTCCAGACTAGAGACAAATATCTAATATTAGTAGGTCTCATAACTGCAAAAGTTGCACTGAATATATTTTAGTTTTAAATTCGACTGCGAATCAAAACCTTCCCAAAAATGCTGCCAAACCAAAGATTTTCCAACATTTTTCATGCATTTTAGCTCACCAGAATTTAATCTCAACTGGAGCATTTCATGATAGTTCAAAAATATATGCATTCTTTACTTAAAATTAAAAGAAAATCATTAGAACCAATTGCGATAGCGACAAAAAGCCTACATTTAATCGATGTACTATATAAAATTACTTCGGGTTCTTGCGGGCTCGGGCTTGCGAGGTATTTAGGAGAGAAACCGCTACGAAAGTGGTACGATTAGGGGTGCAAGTTTGTCACTCCGTAAATTCCCTCAATTTTTAAAGCTGTTTCCTAAAATCTGTGATTTTTTAAAAAAATACCACGATTTGTGCGCAATTTTTTTAAAATTTGAGACTTATTTTGTTTTTTACTTACACTTCAACGGCAATTTATACTGTTCTGAAGTTTTAAAATGTATAACAGATGTACCAAACTTTTAGAAGAATTCCTCAATAGAAAAATAACTATAAAACTATTTATAGATAATTTCACTCATGTTTAGAGGAAGTTCTTGATCCAAATCAATACAAATTTTTAAATGTTTTTAACGAAGTTGATAGTTGTTCCATTGTTAACAATAACTCTATGATACCCCCCTCCCCCAATGAGTTACACGTTGAAGGAGGGCAATTCAATTCTGGAAATTCAAGAGAGAAAGTTTTCCCAACCTGTCGAAAGTGGCAATACGATGTTTGTCAGTTCCGACGAATAGCGCAGATGCTGAACGGTCCTTTTCTACATATAAAAACGTGTTAAGTGATAACGCCGAAACCTTAAAAAAGATAATTTACTTATGTACAATATTTTGTACCAAAATTCTGTACATTTAGTTAAATACCTAAATATTGCATAAAATTGAAAGAAATAAAATTATTCCTTTTTTTATTTAAGAAAATAAATTTAATTGCAGATATTCTAGTTTTTATTACATTATTTTTGTGTTCTCGCGAACATTTCGCGCACTTTGCCGCGAATTTCCGGCTCTTTTTTTCTGCGACAAACTTGAAACACTAGGTGCGACCTAGTACGACCCTAAAACCCCAAATGGCCCCAAAATTGCCTTTTTTTTTTTGCATTTTATCGCGTTTTTTTTTTTTTGGGCAGTGTTCACTCTATTCAATTGTTATTAAAAAACATATTTTTAAAATAGTATAAAGCGTAAAGAGAGTTAAGGTCTCAAAAGAAGTTTTCGGATACCAACATTTCGGTGGGGTCCCTCTAAGTCTCAAAGTATCTAAGTTAAAATTTGGGGGGGGGGGGGGGGGGGGGTTGTCCCCCTTTATCTACGCCAGTGCCCAAAAAATACTATAAATGAGCAAAATGCTAATAAAAACTTCCTGAGCAAATTATATGGCTCTGATGCTACTTACTACTTTTTTTTAATGAGAACCCAAAATCCAGAAAATTCCGAAATCTGGAAAGATGGCGGCCCCGAGAGTTCTGATTTTGCGGTCCCATACTGTATATAAATTAGCTGTTAACAGCCGCCGCACTTTAGGGCGTTGCGCTGTGAGACAATCGGAGAGAAATTCTCTGGGGCCGCCCCTGAGAATCTGCATCCCTGGATTGAGATATTCTCAGGGCCGTATTTTGTAACTTGTAGGGATTAAAAATATTGTCAGTAAGTATGCGATATGTATTTGAATAATATTTATATGTCTACAAGATTGATTAATTTTTCTTATTCACCATAGAAGGGCAATAATACGAATATGTTAATTAGCTCTTAATAGCTGCCGTCCTTTTGGGCGTTGCGCCGTGAGGCAATTGCCTCACCGCCTTAGCCTTTTCCTCCTGCACTGCTCAAAATTAAAAACATCCATTTTGCGGCTCTCAAAAAATTGCATAATAGACGGCCGCCTAGATTTTCTATATGGACGAGTCGGCCCTGAGAATTTCTCAAGCCAGCCCCGAGAGCTCGTCCATATAGACGACTTAGGCGTTAGCCTAAAGCTCAAAACTGATGTTTTTTATTTATTTATTTTTAAAATTTAAGGATAAAACATAATCATTTTTGCTCCTCAGGCAGCCGTTTAGGTTGTCTATAAGGGACTAGCCGGCCCTGAAAAATTCTGCTCCCCCCCCCCCTTGTGGCCCAACGGCCCGACCCTAGAGATTTTGCCCCATTGCACTCTCTGAAGCCCGTGTTACGGCATAGTTTTTGTCCCCATTTTTTTTTAAAGAATATTGTAAAAGCTGTATACTTTTTATAAAAAAAAAGATAGATATTTTGCGACCGGCCCAGATTGGACCGGCCCACCGGGCATTTGCCCGAATGCCCGCATAGCCAGTCCGCCGCTGGTGAAATACACACCATTTTCCCCGTGGCCCTGATTCTTCCATTCCCTTTGTCAAGAGCAAGAGCAGGCCGCAGGTAGGGAGCCGCGGGTCAAAAAGCATAGTTATCGACTTAAAAAAACAATCTGATTTACGTTTTTATATAATTTTCGCTTCAGACAGAATTTAACTAGAACTGAAGCTGTTTCAGGGGAAAATACAAGAGAAAAATACAATATTATGTTAAAAATTAAACACTGATCAAGTTTACGTGTCTTGGGAAGGAAGGTGATTTAACGAACAAGATAATTTCTGAATCTCCAGTCTGAGTGAATACAATGGAAAGAATAAAACTGTTAAGTTAATTCAAATGTTTAAAAAAATTGCTAATACAGAAAGTTAAATATGCAATAAAACAATAGTACCTTTAACAATAAACAAAAAATAAAAATAAAAATAAAAATTAACGAATTTACAGGAATAAAATTTTTCGTCCATAGAACATAGAACTATTCTTAAGCTCAACTGATAACTTTTTTCCCATTATCATTTTTAGCCTACTTTCCCGTCAAAGTTTTAAACAAAATTAATAAAGCAGTTGGTAAAGCAGTAGTTAAAATAAGTGAAGTAATTAAATAAAGACTTAAAATGAAAAATTTGAAAGTAGGCTTTTGAGAAGGAGAAAATGTGTGTCTGTCGGTCTGTCTGCCCCCCCCCCCCCCCCAATAACTTTTGAGGGATTTGTCCGATTCGATTATTTTTCAATCGAAAGACATCGGCGTGGGCATCTCATTTCTACATTTGACTTTTTGATTTGCCCATTTTTTCGCTTAATTTTGAATAGTTCAAAAAATTTTAACATTAGCGCCTATGGGCAAATTATGTGAACTCTGGGCGTAGGATCCAAGGAGCTCCACTGAAGAAGCTATCAGCGTTTTGATTTGAACAACCTTTATTCATTTTCGAACAGTTCAAAAAAAAAAAAAAAAAATATTAACATAACCCCTACGGGGAATTTTCAATCTTATATAAATCATGATCTAACAGACGGATTTGCTTGGAACAAACTTCATCGGAAAAATTTTATGACGTAGAACATGTACAAATACGAAGTTGAATCGGAACTAAGGGAGCCTATTTTCATATGGAATTTTTTCATCGGGAGTTCTAAGGATATTTTTGAATGAATAAATGAGTGAATAAATTCTAAAATAAATAAATGAGCGAACGAATGGAAAAATAAATAAATGAGGGAATAAATACATGAATGAATGAATGACTGAATACATGAAAGAATGAATGATGAGTATGCATTAACCGTTGAAAAAGGTATTTGAAGTAATTAGAACTAAAACTAAATGAGAAAGAGAGATAGTTGGATTATAAGTTTGAAGTTGGTTTTTAACGGAAAGGCCCGTATAGTTCTGGGCGGAACTTCTTGTTAAATAATGCATTAGTACTAAAAGCGGCAAAAACAAAATTACCTTCAGGAAGTGTCTAGTGAAACTAATTCTGATTCAGCAGATTGTACTTCTTCAGAGGACATCAACTTTCTCTTTTTATAACAATCATCCTCAATTTTCTCTCTCGAATTAAAAAAGCTTGTAATAGGTTTATGCTCGCTTCAATATTGCCTCTCATTCAATGCACTTCCCTAAATATATTGGGTTGGAATTCTGGGGGGAAAAAAATGCGCAGGACGGACCGACCTACCGATGCATAAGGGGTGGAGGTGGTGGATACAGCTTTCACAAGAGGAAAGTGGGTGGGCTCGAGCTCATGGTAAAATATTCATACATGAACCTACAGGCAAAGTAAACGACCATTGGGGAAAAAACCCATTTAAATTAGAATAGTTTATGCTTAAAGAACGTGAGAAAATAGCCTTTTTATGCCTACAGTACCATTTGTTAGGGGAGAGGAGACATTGAGAAAAGAAACTCGATCATTTTATCTCCCACTATCTCCCATCTTCGTGTTCTGCACATCTGTTTCTGTATATGCAGCTGAGGCGTTATTATTGAATGGTCAGTAGTGATTGGGGTTAAGTTGAAAGTGGAGAGCAATTACCGCAATCCCCTGTGGTGTTTGAAAGCAACTTTTTAAAAGGAAGAAGTCATAAAAGGGACTTTCTTCCGCTCTGGCCATGAAACGTAGCAAGTGACTGCTGATAAATTGTTAAACTGAGGAGCATTGTGAACAGTCATGTGAAAGATTCTAGTTTCGATAAATTTACTGTTAAAAGTTCGGATTGCTGGCATTTGAAAGCTATTTCCAGCTTCCCTTTTTTTTATTCTAATAATGTTTTTTTCCTAGTCTTGTGTGTGTCTACTTTCATTTTCAATTTTCTCCAGACTAGAGACAAATATCTAATATTAGTAGGTCTCATAACTGCAAAAGTTGCACTGAATATATTTTAGTTTTAAATTCGACTGCGAATCAAAACCTTCCCAAAAATGCTGCCAAACCAAAGATTTTCCAACATTTTTCATGCATTTTAGCTCACCAGAATTTAATCTCAACTGGAGCATTTCATGATAGTTCAAAAATATATGCATTCTTTACTTAAAATTAAAAGAAAATCATTAGAACCAATTGCGATAGCGACAAAAAGCCTACATTTAATCGATGTACTATATAAAATTACTTCGGGTTCTTGCGGGCTCGGGCTTGCGAGGTATTTAGGAGAGAAACCGCTACGAAAGTGGTACGATTAGGGGTGCAAGTTTGTCACTCCGTAAATTCCCTCAATTTTTAAAGCTGTTTCCTAAAATCTGTGATTTTTTAAAAAAATACCACGATTTGTGCGCAATTTTTTTAAAATTTGAGACTTATTTTGTTTTTTACTTACACTTCAACGGCAATTTATACTGTTCTGAAGTTTTAAAATGTATAACAGATGTACCAAACTTTTAGAAGAATTCCTCAATAGAAAAATAACTATAAAACTATTTATAGATAATTTCACTCATGTTTAGAGGAAGTTCTTGATCCAAATCAATACAAATATTTAAATGTTTTTAACGAAGTTGATAGTTGTTCCATTGTTAACAATAACTCTATGATACCCCCCTCCCCCAATGAGTTACACGTTGAAGGAGGGCAATTCAATTCTGGAAATTCAAGAGAGAAAGTTTTCCCAACCTGTCGAAAGTGGCAATACGATGTTTGTCAGTTCCGACGAATAGCGCAGATGCTGAACGGTCCTTTTCTACATATAAAAACGTGTTAAGTGATAACGCCGAAACCTTAAAGAAGATAATTTACTTATGTACAATATTTTGTACCAAAATTCTGTACATTTAGTTAAATACCTAAATATTGCATAAAATTGAAAGAAATAAAATTATTCCTTTTTTTATTTAAGAAAATAAATTTAATTGCAGATATTCTAGTTTTTATTACATTATATTTGTGTTCTCGCGAACATTTCGCGCACTTTGCCGCGAATTTCCGGCTCTTTTTTTCTGCGACAAACTTGAAACACTAGGTGCGACCTAGTACGACCCTATAACCCAAATGGCCCCAAAATTGCCTTTTTTTTTTTGCATTTTATCGCGCTTTTTTTTTTTTTGGGCAGTGTTCACTCTATTCAATTGTTATTAAAAAACATATTTTTAAAATAGTATAAAGCGTAAAGAGAGTTAAGGTCTCAAAAGAAGTTTTCGGATACCAACATTTCGGTGGGGTCCCTCTAAGTCTCTAAGTATCTAAGTTAAAATTTCGGGGGGGGGGGGTTGTCCCCCTTTATCTACGCCAGTGACCAAAAATACTATAAATGAGCAAAATGCTAATAAAAACTTCCTGAGCAAATTATATGAGCTCTGATGCTACTTACTACTTTTTTTTAATGAGAACCCAAAATCCAGAAAATTCCGAAATCTGGAAAGATGGCGGCCCCGAGAGTTCTGATTTTGCGGTCCCATACTGTATATAAATTAGCTGTTAACAGCCGCCGCACTTTAGGGCGTTGCGCTGTGAGACAATCGGAGAGAAATTCTCTGGGGCCGCCCCTGAGAATCTGCATCACCTGGATTGAGATATTCTCAGGGCCGTATTTTGTAACTTGTAGGGATTAAAAATATTGTCAGTAAGTATGCAGATATGTATTTGAATAATATTTATATGTCTACAAGATTGATTAATTTTTCTTATTCACCATAGAAGGGCAATAATACGTAATATGTTAATTAGCTCTTAATAGCTGCCGTCCTTTAGGGCGTTGCGCCGTGAGGCAATTGCCTCACCGCCTTAGCCTTTTCCTCCTGCACTGCTCAAAATTAAAAACATCCATTTTGCGGCTCTCAAAAAATTGCATAATAGACGGCCGCCTAGATTTTCTATATGGACGAGTCGGCCCTGAGAATTTCTCAAGCCAGCCCCGAGAGCTCGTCCATATAGACGACTTAGGCGTTAGCCTAAAGCTCAAAACTGATGTTTTTTATTTATTTATTTTTAAAATTTAAGGATAAAACATAATCATTTTTGCTCCTCAGGCAGCCGTTTAGGTTGTCTATAAGGGACTAGCCGGCCCTGAAAAATTCTGCTCCCCCCCCCCCCTTGTGGCCCAACGGCCAGACCCTAGAGATTTTGCCCCATTGCACTCTCTGAAGCCCGTGTTACGGCATAGTTTTGGTCCCCATTTTTTTAATGAATATTGTAAAAGCTGTATACTTTTTATAAAAAAAAAGATAGATATTTTGCGACCGGCCCAGATTGGACCGGCCCACCGGGCATTTGCCCGAATGCCCGCATAGCCAGTCCGCCGCTGGTGAAATACACACCATTTTCCCCGTGGCCCTGATTCTTCCATTCCCTTTGTCAAGAGCAAGAGCAGGCCGCAGGTAGGGAGCCGCGGGTCAAATAGCAGGATGAGTGGTCTTTAAAACGACGCAAGAGATTTACTTTTTCCTGAAATTTTTTTCCGATTTCATCCTCGAAAGAAATGTTTATCATGTACGTCAAATGCTAATACTAAGAGATTCCCCGACGAACGGGGGGGGAGGGGGGGTAGGATCTCCCCGACAGGTGGGCAGCTGCCCCCTAGCTGGCGCCACCCCTGTACTTTAATTAGTAAAATATAACGGTACAATAGGGACTAAAAAGAACGATTTCGTATGGTCGACGGTCATACGAAATGACCGCTGTTCTAGATATTAATAAATATACAATATCCAACATAATCATTGTCAAAACAAATAGTTTTAACGAAAGTGTGAAAAAGAACGCTGCCACTTTAATGTATATATATATAAAGCGCAGACGATAAATAAATAAATTAAAAAGAAGGAGTAATTAAATTCGCGTTTACATTAATTTTTAAAGGAGATTTGCAAATCTAGCGATGCCTCACTCAAAATGCTAGAGAAATGTTTTGATTATTAGTATATTTGACATGTGTTACAACAAGCCGCGAAATGGTCGAATTATGGGGCATAAATCTTGGCATTTGGTTGGAGCAAAAGAGCCGACGTCATATATTTTTACTTAGATCAGACCTTTCGTGTCAACGCTTACAACGTTTTAGCGAAAAAGTCGCGTTCTTGGCGAGCGCCATGTAAAATTCCCTGCCTTTTTCAATTTTAAAATTCCCTGACTTTTCCAGGTTGCGTAGCAACTCTGATTTCATCATATCGGTTTTAAACATCAACTTAATTGCAGAACATGCTTTTAATATTACAAATAATGCTTCATATTTGTGGTAAGGTGCAAAATATCTGTTTTTCTGGTAAAATAAATGCCGTAATTGGTGGTATTAATTAAAAAAACACTAAGCTGAAAAGAAAGTGTTGTTTGAAACTGAGAATCTTAAATATGGAGTATAATATCATATACATTTATTGCGCGTTTAATCTTAAAGCTCAATTACAGCAGCTGAAGCATCGGTATATGGCCAAACTGAGCCTTAGTGCTATCACAAGTCCAAACTGCCCCATAAGTAAGAATTGGGGTAAAATATCAACTGTCTCAGTATTGAAATTTGAATAAATAAAAACACTTGCACTGCACCTGAAATGAAATAGTACACATTGGGACCAAACAAAAGAAATCCTAAATTAATATGTCGAGAACATGTAATAAAATAAGGTATTAGAAAAACTTACCATGTCGCGTTGTTTACAGTTATAGTCATTCATAGTAACACTGATCTAAAGTACATAACCTGATGAAGTTGTTTATGGCGTCAAAACTTCGTTATAAAAAAAGTGAGTGAAAAAGGTGTCGTGCGGGGAAGCATGCAGATGGAAACATATAGAAACGCCGATGGGCCCTTGTGTTAAAATTTTACAAAGGGGGGGGGGGGGGGGAGACACTTGAGTTAAACTTAAAAAGTGGTGTATGCCGTCCCCCTTTGAGTACGGCACTGAACTCGTCTACTTTTCCCGCCAACAAAGGGTAATTTTAAATAATGCTGGTTCAAAGGGGGTGTCAAATGTGCCCCACCTTGACCTACGTATTATCTTGTTTCAATGATTTAACAATATTATCTTGCTTTATACTGTTATATGCACATGTTTTTTCCTGTACAAATTGTTTCCATGAGAAATGATCGAGCAAAGTTCTGTTAATTACTTTTGAAAGATGCATTTTTCCTAAGCTGCTGTGTGAGACAAACTACAATTATGTAACCTTCCTGCATATGCTACATAAAATCTTTGACAATTTTGGTAAGCGGAAGGGGAGAAAAAAAGAAAACTATGAGACAAACATATACAAGCAATCATTTATTATGTTTTTTGGAAAAGCAAAAAATATTTTTAAAAAATCTACAAATAAAATGTAGTTTTTTAAATAATAAATTTTATCGAATACATTTATATTAAAAAATACAATACACATTTCATATAACTGCCAGTAACGAAATATATACTTATATACATAAAAATAGCTACGACAGTGTTGTCATGACAATTTATCAATCAAGTAAATAACTTTGCCTCCCCTCCTCTAAAGTCTAAAATACTCTTAAATTCTTTTTCAAAAATGGGCCAAAATTTTTTCATTCATATGAAACTATGCATATACTATAAAGGACTGTTTTTTGTCCAGTTAACAGAAGCTGAAAGCTTAAAAAGAATTTTACTAGTAGAATTCAATGCAGTTATTTTAAAGTCAATTACCATGGCTGGATGGAACAAATAAGAAATACCGTATATTTCCGTGTATAAGCCGAGCATTTTTGGAACTTTTTTGAAAGCTAAATTGGGGGGGGGGGGGGGGGGGGGTCGGCTTATATACGGGCCCTATTATCTAAACAAAAAAAGAATTGGTCTATATATCGCAAAATATCGCCTAATATAGAGCTCTAATTATGTAATTTATGTCTCCTACATAAAGGAAATATAATTAGCTTAAGATAAGTAGAGTTTTATTTAAACGAATATACATATATTTTACAGCTGGATTTCGTGAAATCATCGCTGGGAAACAAAATGAAGTAATTTGCTCCCGACTATAATACGCTCGCGACAAGCTGTGTATGCCTTTCTATTCCCGCTCATCTTTCTAATATAAGTGTAGAAAAATAACTGAATAAAAACAATGAAAAAAGTAAAACAAACTAAGCAACTAACTAACGACTAAGCAATGAATGAATAGGGGAAAATGTGCTTGCTCACTCGGTGGTCGGCGCTCGCCTCATACAGGGTTACCAGAGATCAATCTGTCGCCAAGCTTCTAACTTTCACAAAGTCTTGATTGGAAAATACTTGATCTGTGTTACCTGCTTGGCGAATGCTTCGCCCTCTTTGGCGACTCACTTGAGCTGTATTTTTTTTTTTCCTTCAAATTTTTATCTCGGCTTATATTCGGAAATATACGGTACTTAAACGTTCAAATAAAAGTTATTATTCATAGTTTCTAATTGGAAACACTTCCAATAATAGATTATACCACTTTATTCTTTGGAACATTTCGCCCTTTTTACCGAATATAATGTCCATGAAACAGTCACTTTAATAAACCCGTACCTTCAAATACAGAAGTTCCCAAACTGGGTGAAAAAGCGAGAAATGAGGGGTGCCGTGAGGCTCTTATGATAACATATCTGCTTTGTTCTTAAGCAAACAAAAAGTGTTCATATACATACATTAGATATCATGGCCAGGTAGTTATTTTACAACTATCGTGCAGCTAGAAAATTCTAATTCCAAGAGTGCTGGACTTGGAAAAGTTTGTGAACCTCTGTCGTAATATGTTCCAGTAATTCAATAATGGTATTGAAGCACAACAAGGGTGTAGTGAGGGGGGCAGGTTAATCCCCAAAGATGCCTTGTATTTAAGCCATATTGCAGATTTTAATATTTTACTATTTTTGTATGTAAGAGATTTTTTGACCGCCCCCCCCCCACACACAAATATTCAAGAAAAATACACGAATTTTTAACTACAATGAAGCATTTAATGCATGCATACAAAATCTCTCTCAAGCAAATTTCTCTTTGTAACAAAAATTTTTGAATGGGAATTTTAATAGCATTGTAAATATTCCCCTTCAAAACAAGGTAATTGTATTTCAATTGGGATATTTTCAGAAGTTGCTTTTTGATTTTTGAAAAACGTTTGATTTCTAAGCAAGTTCGTTTTTCATTTGTTCGATTCTGGATCGAACTTAATGTCAGAATGGTTATTTTAAATATAACACAAAACAGACAAATCCGACATTAAAAAAATTAAGACACGAGGAGCAAAATGGAATATGAATGTTTGATCACTAACTGTTTTAGACTTCTTAAAGAAGTTTTGGAAACGTCAGCTGCTTTATTTGATGAAAAGCCGTTGAACTTTTTAGTGCATAGAAATGGAGATCAGCAAAATGACAATGATTGAAAAAAAAAAAAAAAAAGTGACAACAAACATATGGGACTGAAAAATGTAAACTGCAGGATTATGAGGTTTAAAATAATAATAAATGTCATGTATTTGGTAAATGAATTGCTTTGTTTTCAGCACAATTTCCATCTAATGGCATTAATTATAACATATTGTATTTACAGAAACTTATAATATTTAGGTTAAAAGGAGTAAAATTTCCTAATTTCTGTATATGAAATTTCTTGATGATTTTTTAAAAATTTTTAAACTAGAACCGGACAATTTTATTTTAGGGAGAATTTACTGATTGTATGTATGAATACATATAATTTTAATACATCATTACCATTCTTATGGTCAGAGTAAAAATAAAAACTTTCCATGTTTATTGCTTTGATCATAGGCGTACCTAGGGTTGGTGAAAGGGGGGGGGGTCACCCTAAAAATGTACAGACTAAACACCAATAAGAAGTGTAAAAGAGTTGAAAATTTACTAGTCATAAATACTTGTCTCTAAAGTTATACTCCGTGTTTATTTTAGGCATCTGCGGGGGGGGGGGGGGGCTACACCCTTGAAGCAAGTCAACTCCCCCCATCTCCCCCCGGCAAAAAATTCAGATCACAAGTTTTAAAAAAAGAAAGAAAAGAGAAATTACGCTTTTAAGACACTTTACTTTCAGAAACACTTTCAGGGAAAGGACATTGAACACTATTACGAGTGACACCAAAAGTAACTTAAAAGATATAAGACTTTATTTTGAAAGAAATTGCGGGGGGGAGAGTAACCAAACTCCTTTCTGTTTACTCTAATATCACCAAAGTATCCCGAAATTGCATTGCTAGGAAGATTTCAAAAAGTTTCTTGGGGGGAGCCCTCGAACCCTTGCCTCCAGAGTTAGCATAAGCATTATAGATTAAGACTAGTTACAAAAATTTAAATTAAAAGCCCCAAATATCCACTCCTGTAACTTCACCAAAGATCTAAACATACATCTTCTATATATACATAAAAAAACTATCATATATGTGAAAAATTCCTATTAACATCATTTCTAGTCATATATATCTATATATATGTATATATAAAGGGTATGATTTTGAAGCATACACTGCCCTTCCTAATTCTTAACATGCTCGCCCTGCTCCGGAGCCAAGGGAGTATCCAGAACATTTTTTTTTTGGGGGGGGGGGGAGACTTCGACACACTTATGTTAAGCAAAGTTTCAGGGAGGAATATATGATACATTGCAAAAGATTTCTGGGGAGGGGGGGCCGGCCCGTGGGTCCCTCTTCCCCTGTGGATACGGCCTTGATTCACAAAAACATTAAACATTTATTACTAGATCTATTAGTTTATATTTTAAATCAAACGCAATAGAAAATTCAATATTTAGCGCTAAGCAATCTTCTATGTCCAAGCATTTATAATATAAAAACTGAGAAATAGCGGAATTTTAGAGAAAAAAAAATCCAAATTCCCCTACAAAAATGCTCATCCCTACAATAAATTTCTAAAAATTTTGTTAAATTTGTAGCAAAACATACCTCAGAAGTGGAAGCGTCTGAATCAAAATGTCTTTTCTTTTTTAATGACGAACGTGTCCATCGCTGGAGTGCAAACATTACTATGTATCGAAAATAATTAAAAATTTAGCTAAAATATAAATAATACTTGATTGTAAATTAAAATGCAGCATTAAACCGTAGCAGTGAGATTGGAAACGTTAAACGGATGATTTCCAGAGCCGTAATGCAATCAGTGATGGACCATAATAAGAAAAAAATCATTTAAAATATAAGAGATGAGAGAACATCTGTAAATGAGAATTCAACGTAAATACAGTTCATCAGTTTTCCAATCGGCTCATCTACAAAAAAGATTTTACCAAAATGGGTGTTTGGACAGGAAGTCATAAATAAATACAAGCTGCTCTTTAAGTTGCTTGATGAGCATCCCTTCCTGGCTTGAGAGTTTAACCCATTAGGACAATTGTTGGCTAGGGGTCCTTCATTTTAAGACCTCAACACCGGTTTATCAGAAAACAAAACTCCATCACAGTAGAGAATATTTTCCACGAAACTTATTACTTGTGCGATTGTATTCCCAAATTGCTGCCTTTGGGTAAAAAAAAACATCAAGAAGGAAAGAAAACCCTCTGGAGTGATTGAAAGGATATCTGTTTGTCTGTGTGTGGTAGGGTGATTGAAGCCACATTTCGCTGTAACCCCCCCCCCCCCAAAGTGATAAGGGGGTTGATTATAGCCAGATGAAAAGTCCTCTTTATTATGAGCTGCATACTTTAGTCATGATCAAAACCCTTCAGAGAAAGAGGAAATAAAACCATATGCACATAGGAAAAAAAAAAAAATGTGCTTTGCAAGGCAGTAGCCCGAAATTTTTACGTGTGCCTAAATGTGCCTAAAAAAGAAAATACCCAATGGGGGGGGGGGGGGGTTGAACCCCCAAAACAACCCCTGGTTACGCCTATGGCTTTGACAGTCCTATGCAACCTGTCATTCTCAACTAAAGGTTAATTTTACTTTACATTTCCTTTAAATATATACTGCCCTGGACTGGTAAACGGCATAATCTAAATTTTTCGTTCTCTATCACCCCTTTTTTTTACAATTTGTCACGTATGAAATAATGGCAAAAATGCAATAGAAAAGTTAAAAATTTTTAAACCTGCCATTGACCTGCTTAGGCAGTATATATGTACCTGCAAGAGAAGAAAATTTGTAACTAGAACACTTTTTTTTCAGGATGTGGAGTCAAACAATTATTTTTTAACATGATTTTACTTTCTTCAGCCTAAAATGATAAGAATTATGTGTAAGCAAATTATACGTTGCTTACATATGGCTTTTGTAGTTAAGGCTAGTGGCGACAATTTACTTTTAGGGGAAGGGGTACCTTTATCAGAGAATGCTTCATTTGCTCTTATGAAAATTGCATCATATAGCTTCAAATGCATGCAATTTTACTTCATGTTTCACAAGTACAGAAAAAGTACTATGAAAAGTTAGTTACAAAGGAAAATAATTTGACAGAAATACATTTTATTTCGAGATAAAAAACATAAGGATGCTTTTCTTGAAATAAAACCACTTTATTTATTTTTGGTTTCTCAAAGCTAAAACAGTGTCAATTCTTAAAGTAAAGGAACAATTAAATTTTCTTTTCAAGTGTTTCAGATACAAAAAGCATTTTAAAAAACAGAATCTTGCAATTTATGCATAGGAGCTTGTTTTTGCAACATTACAAATTGTAAAAATAACAAATTTTTCGCATGACAAAAAAAATCTCACAATGTAAGAGCAATATTTACATGTTTTTAACATTGTGTTGGGTTCAATAAAAGTTAAAAAATATTGAACATAATTTTGAAAGTAAACACACAAAAGCAACGGATTGAATTGGAACATTGAATAAGTAAATCATTATTGAATACTTAAATATTCATATACAAATGCCGACAGTTATGGAACAGAATTTTTTTGCAAAATTTATTTCCATGGAACTGAAATCTTAATTTTGAAATTGCAGTCGATAAAGAGTTCACAGGAAAGAAAATCCATCAGCGGAGAGCATTACTTATTGATGTTTCATATTTTTGTCTAATGATGGGGCTCCATGAACGTGATCGACTGCGAGGGCTTCGAGAACTGCATCTTGATAAAGGAGAGTGGGACTGTGCATGTATTGGAGAGGAAGACCTGGATAACGAGTGATAAGACCAAGAACTAGTGCTGCTTGGAGTAGGTGGAGATGGCCGCCTGTATGGAACAGGTCGTTTACGTGCACTAAAAGTTACCCAAAAATTAAAAGTTAATGACACATTAATAAATTTTATAAAGAATTGAAATTTTTTTTTAAAAATATTAAAATATATGCAATTATCACCAGTAATTTCAGTTTTAGTAAACCTATTTTTATTTTTGAAAACTTGATACTATATAGAAAGGATGCACAAATATGTTAATGGAACAATTACAAATTAATCCTTTTAAATATTTTAAATGTCATAGTTCAAAATCTAATTTCTACTTAGTGCTGCCAACCTGATAAGTTACAAATTATAAAAATTTTTTTTTCCAAAATTTGTAAAATTTATTGACAATTGTACAGTGGAGGGGGGGGGGGGACGAAAAACTACTTCCTATTTGGACTATTTACATTAGAGACACATGAAATATGTCATTTTATCAAGAATAATGCATTCTATGAAGTTTTGTTATTAAAAATTTGTTGAGCGGTGCACTTCGTATTAAAATGAACATCAACCTTAAAATTTTGAATGACAACCACCCCCTTTTTTACGACATATTTGTATTTGGCATCAAAATTTAACTTTGTGTACCAATTTTCGTGTAATTCCTTTGACCCATTACTTCAAAATTAAATCTAGAAAAACACCTCTCGTTATGTTAAAAAAATTTCTTACATTCTTGCAGATAATATCTAAACTACCATGGATTTAGCAAAAATTGCTTTATTATTTTTTTATATAAAAATATGAACTGAGCGAACCTAATGATAAAAACTTGATTTTTACGGTAGAAAATATTAATTTAATATTTTTTATGAATTATGAAATTAATTTTTGAAAAAAATTATGATCTGAAACCATATTATATTCCAATGAAAACTCAATCTAGAGGAGATTTTTTAAAGGTATCCAAAATTTCAGTTAAAATTGCAGTTGTTTTTATGCTACACTAAGAAATTCATTTTACTGCCAATTTAAGGGACAGTATAGCTACAATTAAAAGTATAGCAAACTGAAATGATGCAAATTGTTGTAGTAGAACATCATTGTTCCACAATATGAAAATCTAAAATGTAACCCCTAAAACATGATCATTTAGGAGAAGAATGCAAAATATTATTTGACTGGGTTTCGCAAGATTCAATTTCATTGCTTGATAAGCATGGACCTTAAAAGTAATAGCGTCAATGTAGCAGCGGCCCCTAAAACATTTTTTGTTAACAACTTCTGTTCTAATGAACAGAATGCAACCGAATTTGAGCAGGTTGAACACATTTCTGTTTTAAAATATAGGCAGTTTTATTTGAAATTTAAATGTTAGTACTTACTTTAATACAAATACGGCCCCTTACCTAAATTTTATTCCAATAATTTAAAAGAAAACTTTTAATTGATGACGATTGATACCTTACTTGTATTTCTAGAATGTATGAAGGCAGAGTAATTTTGAGTGTTTTACCCCTAAACAATATCTACAGAGAACTGTTACATCAATCAGACATTTTAGTTGTTGAAGATTTGTCAGAAAAACAAAAATGATGTTTTCTTCTTTTAATTTTTAAGTAGTAATGAGCCTGGCTCTACACATGTTATTATAAAAAGAGGAACATCTGATAAAGATGAAGACTTAAATAAGCCACTAAGGACATTTACTTTCTTCTGCCTCCAAAATACTTTTCTTAAATTGTGTTCTGTGGAAGACAAGGAAATACAGAAATACAAGCGAGTTTCCTATATATAAAGGCTGAAATGTAAGTCTAAAAACAATAATTGATAGGCTGCTCTAAAACTAAAAAAGTTTTTGCAGTAATTGCTTACTTGTGTTTAACAATCTGCTCTTAACAACATTAAAGGGAATTTTCTCCTGGGTTGCAAGTCCTATTCAAGTCTTTGATGTGCTCCTCCTTAACAATAATGCAACTATTTTTATATCTTGAAATTATTTCGCAAGCTTTGCAATAGGATGAAAAGGTGGCTTTAAAGCCAACTAACAGGCATATTTAGCTGAAGAATGAGGTGCGTGCCTTTTCTAAGAACACAATTTTGAGACAGTTCAGATCCATTCGAGACTGTTAATTCATACTACGGCGAACCTTAAAGTTGCTGGGTTTCACTTTGCTGTCTTGAAATAGGGAGTTAACAGGGTTTAGCTATTGCATCCTTGATACAAAAATTTTAATTAATGCTTTTATTAGAGGAATTCTGGTGTAGTTTAAAAGATGAATATTCTTTCCTTGTTATATTAGAAAAGTTGGTCAAATTCTAGATAATCTTTACCATTTCAGGGGGGGGGGGGGGGTTTATCCCGAAAACTACCTTTAGTATCAATGCCAGTGTTGTCAATACTTTCACCATATAAAAGCTAGATAAGTGTGCAAAAAGAGTAATCAGTTTGTGTGGACATAGAATAAATGCTGTAACAGACCTTCAACCCAACATGAGTGTTCAACCTTTATCTATAAAACCCAATATAGTACATCTGAGGTACCTCTCCCCGTGCGTAAGCAATCCTAAGGCCTCGGCTAACAGGTAGGGGTCTGGTGGAGAAAAGTACATCGGAGGTAATAAAAATCAGTACTGCTCACTTCATTAAAATTTTACCCTTTAAAACCCGACTTGAGTATGATATTTGAAGATATTTATAATTATTTTTGTTCCAATTGTTAATTTTTGGTATTACTTTTTGAGCCTAAAAAAAATAACTAATGAAATTGTCCCTTTTGTAGCAACTTATTTGTTTCTAGAGTACTTTGTTAATAACATACAATGAAGTAAACAGAGGTTCCATGGTAGAAGTCAACCTTAAAGAGGGGTTCCACACATCAAATTAAGAAATGCTGGTATAGAAGCGTTGGATTTAATAAACACTTTGGAATTTGGATGGATTTACATGTTTTTGGTTATGCAAAACCCATTATGACCATTTTAAAAAAATGGCTGTCTGAATGTGGCCTTTTTTTTTTGTGGGCAATAATTCAAAACATAATGCATGGAATAGAGTAAAATTTGGTATACACATGAATCCTGATGAGAAGTGGTGATGATTAGTATTTGGTGCGAATCCCTTCGAGGGAGTAGGACCATAGAATATTTTTCTCATTTAGAGTGACTGTTATATCTCAAGAAGTAATTAAATTCAAACAAAAATTGGTATACAAGTGCTGATTTAATTTTGATGCAATTCTCCTTAAATGGGAGGGGGGGAGGGAATCAAAAGCTTTTGCTCGTCAGACTCACATTATATCAACAGAAGTAATTCAAGGATTTGAACAAAAATTGATATACAAGTTAATCTTCATCAAAAGGGGTGTTGCTTAATTTTTGGCTCCAAGGGGGTGAAGCAATTGAATGTTTTTTCGTTAAGCCTAGCGGTTGTATCTCAAGAAGTAACAGAAGGATTTCACAAAGACGCCATGTTTTGTAGAGTAGTCATCACTAACCATTAGCATCACAAAATGAAAACCAAACAATCAAAAGATTCAATGCATGGAATCGTAAAAATACACCTTGCGTTTTCTAGGTCCTTTTTTGTGGATAGATATAATTAATATCATACAGAAACCACAAATACCTAAAACTTAATTGCATAGCAGCATGTTACTTCAAGACTATAGAATTATTAGCAATAAATGTTCAATACAAAAAGACTTTAATAAAATATGGATTATTATAGACTTGAACAATCTCGAAAATGGCAGTCATAAGTTTTATATAATTGTGGATTTCGTTAAAACCAAAATCTTTTTATGTAGGAAATTTAGACAATATCATATATTTTTCTGCTGGAACAAAGTTTTTTTCCCCCAGAAGATGCCAACAGAAAAACTCCTTAGTTAATCAAAAGATTCATACAGCAGTACTTTGTTACAGACAAAGAACTGATGTCGGGTTTAAAAAATAAAGCAAAATGTTGCCACTGAAAAATCTGATTGGAAGAAGCTATGCTGAATGAGCAATTACCTCAAAAGATGTTAAAATACTCTACGGCTAGATATTTATGAACAAAAAATATTTGTAGTATAATGACAAAATTTTTTACACCTTAAAAGATGTTATTGGTAAAAATACTATCTGCTTTTTTAGCATTGCACACACACTCCAGACATAAATAAGGCAAGGATAAATTCAGGGAACAAGGACAGATTGGTTTTGTTACAAGAAAAATGGTAATCTGACTTACCAAAGTCCCGAGAATTCCGGATTTGGGACTTTGTACGGTATTAATAATTATTCTGAGTTGCAATTTCATTACATTGATAATTACATTCCTTCCTTAAAACTATGAAATGTTGACGCATTAACTGAAATCTTACTCATTTCAGTAACAAAATTTAATGACTGAAAAATGCATAAACATGCTTTTTAAAAACAAATAAATGCCTTCATTTGAAATCTGCAAATTAAATTCAAAGAAATACATAGATAAATTATTTCTAATGCACAATAATGGTAAAAGGTCTTGATAAATAGCTACAATTAAAATAAAAATATTTGCATGCAAATTGTATGATGAAAATTATACAATAACAAAATAATTAACTACTAAAGCAAAAAATATAAAAACATCAACCTGGTGATTCCTGTCCTCCAATATGAACATGCTTGTAAATAATAAAGGAATTGACATAATTAGAACAAAACAAATAATATTAACATAGGTAAGGAACTAAAAAGCTATTTAAAAGAAATGAATGCAACTACGTTCTACAAACATAAAATCAATCAAAATAATTTCAAGCAAATTCCAAAATTTGATTTAAATTCAAGCAGAAATTGATGCTTTATTTTTTTTACAACAAACTAAATTGTCTGAACTTTGCATTGGACATACCACATTAATTAATTATTTCAAATGCACATGTAAGTTTCTGTGTTTGTTAATAGCACTAATACAATAAATTCAAATGTGCATTTTAAATAGTTAATTAATATTAATGAAAACTCATATGATACTTCTTGTTCTGTAAATGATATCAAATCTAATTAAAAAAAAAAACACATTTTAGTTTCAATATTTAGTTTGACCCATACTTGTTGTTAATGATATCTACTCTTTAGAAATTGAGTTGTTTCAATATTTACAGCTTAATAGTCTTTTAATGGCACAGTGAGATTCTTAACCTTTACATGAGAATACACATACATGTAAAATATTTTGAAAATTATCTGGCATATAAACACAAATTTTCAAAACCAGCAGTTCTTTATGAATTACTAATTGTATATAATTTTCATATAAATAATGAAAAAATGTATTTCCTAATTCTACATTACAACTTGAGATATTTAATTTCATAAACGACAATACATTAATAGCTTTTATATAAAAACTCTTGTATTCAACCTTTTTTAAATATTGATGGCCTTTAGCTGGAAACACAAACTCACAATTTTTGCTTCAATCCAAATAATTTGTAACATTTCTTTGGATAAATAATTTGTTTAAAATCGCATCTTTACAAGGGCTAGTAGGATATAAATAAACAATGCTATCTTTTATTGGGGTAAAATAATTTCACCTGACCACCATTTATAAATTATCAGATTTCATTATTTAAAATTTCACTAAAAACAGCTTTTAGTTATACTCTCAGTGTCACATTCATGCAAATAGTACCAATCATTTTTACATGATTGTTCATTGTCTCCTACTGTAAAATATTTATGAAATAAACAGGTGTAAGAGGCAAATTAGTAATGCCAACTTTCTTAT
Source organism: Octonoba sinensis (assembly GCA_038502835.1). Taxonomy (NCBI): domain Eukaryota; kingdom Metazoa; phylum Arthropoda; class Arachnida; order Araneae; family Uloboridae; genus Octonoba; species Octonoba sinensis. The sequence continues at coordinate 107,944,532 of CM076600.1, read as the reverse complement.
TAAGTGTAACTGAATTAGAGAAAATGTTAGGTTTCATATGAAATATTTAAAGCTAATTCAGGGGTAAAATCTGTTTTCAAATTCCTGGCTTGAAAACGTGATACAAGACATCACCAAAATACTATTTGTTATTCATAGTTTCTGGTATGCCTGCTTTTTACCATTTCCATTTCAATTTAGAGCTTTTTTCTCAAGTAGCCAATTACCTTCTTTTTAATCGAGCTAAAATGCTTCTTGGTGTTTTCCACAATCCAAGTACATAAAAAGTGAAACCTTGATTCCATGCCTCTTAGCTTACCATCTTTCTCGCTAAGCCATCAATTGTACACCCTATTTATTTCAACTCTACGTGTAGTACTATTTACAAGTACTGTTCATATAACATTGAATGCACATTTATTACTACTAAATGATACAACAATATAGTAGTACCCAGCCATACCCAAAAAATGACCTTTTTCTTGCTTATTCACTTTCTTGATTATTCACTAACACATGGTTCTATGACTTATTGTTAATTGAAGTTTTATTTTAAAATTAATATTTAATTAAGAGTTTGACTTTTAAATAATAAAATTAAAGAATAGTTTTACATCATATCATTTCTTGTATTCATTCTCAGACAAGCTTCTCATACCCTTGCTCTCCCAATTATTTGTCCCCCTGGTTAAGTGTTACTGATTTAAAATGTTGTAATTTTTGAAAATCCTATTTTACACAATGTGTTCAAGAAAAATTCTCAAAACTATGTTTAAATATTTCATGTAATGTTATCTACTTTATTACAAAAATTAAAAAACAATTCTAATCATTTTGTTCTTTGTTTGAAATGAATGAGACTTATAACTCATTCGCCACCCAAAATATATTTGCATGATAAACCATATTGCCATAAATGACTGCCCATTTTAGACTTGTCCCTGAAGTAAATGGGGGACCACCAACATATTGAAGAATATGAAATATATTTGATTAATAAGGTCAAAAAAAAAAAAAAGGCATAAAATGTGTTTTAACTAACATGATTATGTTTCTTCGGAAAAAAAAAATCGCAAATGTGTCTAGTTTTTTATTTATAACATGCATTGTTTTCAACCCAGTGCATTTCAATGAGTGAACCTCTTGCACTTTTTTTTATGTAATGATACAGACAATGTCGCTCACCAGTTGATAAAAACATTTGCTACAGCTGAAACTTTAGAATTAGTAACAATTGTAGAAAAGTGCTTAAAAAATTGATTTATCAAACAAAAAAAGGAAAAGGAAAAAATTACATTATACTCTTATGGTAGGCATTAGTATTGCAGCATCACAATTCCTTGCAAAACAAATGCTGCTGAATTGAAGAAACATTTTCAAAATGCAATGCCTTAATTAAAATGTACTACTAAGAAATTATTAGAATGCTCACCTTTATTAAAGTTTCCATTTTTCAATTTCTCATCATTCAATCTCAAATTGCTATATTCAAACTCAATCCTTTTGGAAAAACAGATGGACTAACTGTTGCAAATATTTTACGAAAAAACTTGAACATCCCATGAAGCTGATTATGCAAAATAGTAAAGAAGCATTGTTAAAAGGCAAAAAAAAATAACTTCAGCATTTCTTCTCTCTCTCTTTTTTGGGGGATAACCTCCCAATCTTTCAGTGTGTCCCTGAACTAAACAATTTTTTTTTTTTAAATTTTATTAGTTTTGAAATATCTTTAATTGACCTTCTTAAGTTTTGAATGAAATGAATCCCCTGGTATATTTTTAAAAACCACCTGGAAAAAAGACTGGAAATTCCCTCAAACGTGTGCGACACCTGATCGCAGTTATATTTCATTTTCTTCAATTTGTTGCTGGTTTTCTAGTTGGCAACGAGACAAACCTTTGGTTGAAATATAAGAGGCCTTACATGTTCTTTACACCCCTGAAGTTTCAATATAAATCATGAAGTATTTTTCTCGATATACAACAAAAAGTCTTAAAATCTAAAGTAGTTAGTCATTTACAGCAATATAGTGCAGCAATAAAAAATAATATATTGAAACTATAATTTTAAAGACTTTCCTAGAAATAGTTTAGGAGGGGGGAATCATAAGGCAGAACAGAAAAGTTAAAGTGAACGCAAATTTCAAAATAATTCTTCCAATGAATTTTCCTCTCCCCCCACCATTTCATAAAGAAAGGCAATAAAGCAGCAGATATAACTCTTATTTAGAAAAGGAAACTTAATTTTCTCTTAAACATTGGGTGTGGATTTTTGTAAACATTGGGTAACTTAAGTAGAGACTTACAATCAATTCTGGAAAAATTCCAAAGAGAAAAATATGGTGGTAATAAAGGAACTCATAAATATTAAATTAAAAATAATAGATAATTCAGTTTTACTAATAATAAAAATAAAGCTGAAAATAATTTTAAACTAATTAATATGAAACAAATAAATAATAAACTTTCACATGCATAGGTTGAAAAATAAAAAGTGCTGAATAAAATCATAAATTATACCTTTCAATGAGTGCTAAGTGCATTAACAGAAACACAGATCAACTGAAAATAAAATAAAATAATAATTATGGATACATAGAAAAAATGTGCAAAATCGTGAACTAGAAATTGCATGTAATAAATAATAATATAAATATAGGCAAAATGACATTAACTGAGGGTTAAAAGGTTTGGAAAGCTTTTTAAATTATGAGAAAAATAAATTAATCAATATTATATAAAATGAAAAGTAACATATTTATATTTGTATTCTAAAAGTGGAAAATTTTATGGAAAGATTTCTCCTTACATTTTGCTTTTTACTTGCCAAATGCTTATATATGGAATTCCTATAAATATTTTATTGAACAATATTTTTCAACTTTTTATATTAACTTAATTATTTGTTTACATATGTGTTGTATGAATTATTTTTAGAATCTTTGGCATTGAAGATATTTTTGTAATTTTATTTAAAAAATTTATATCAAAGTATATTTTTAATAATAAATTCTTATTTGACCATAAAAAGTTGGTGAAATACTAAATGGACAAATATTTTGAAACTATATCTTTGCTTAGGTTAACTGCGGAACTGCAATAGGTATGTGCAATGTTTCAGCCAATCCGTGCAAGAGGCTGAGCAAGCTGAATTACCTACTTGTCTGACATTGCTTACGTATTGGTATCCTCAGTGACACTTCAACAATCTTGCTGCACTAAAGTGCTGCAGCACAGCGCTTGAGAATGCTGCTTTATGTAGTTGAGAGTTTAATTTGGCTAAGCTATTGCTTTTTGTTTTTAAAATATTAACTGGACTGTTTTGTATTATTCCAGCAGATAAGTGATTTTAAATGTGCTGTAAAAGGAAATGCAAAGAAAAGTTTAACTACAAAATTGCTTTTATGTTCTTTAATCTGAATTGCTATATATGTTGTATTATGCTCTTTTCTTGACAATTATAAAATATGCCTTTTGTACATTTAGCTCTATGAAAATATTTTACATTTTTAAGGAAATCTTCATTGAGGATATTTTTAAAGGTTACTTGTGTTGATGATGCTGCATGCAGAGCCAAATTTAACTCTATGCCAGCCATACACTAACCAGAAATCTACCCTCTCCCCCCTTCCCTAATACAGTTAATTAATACTACTCTCTCTAATTAACTGTACAATCCTAACACAAGTTTAACCCTCAGTCAGTTTAACACAATTAATGATGCAAAACATATACCTTACTAAACAATTGTATTGTAAATCTGTGCAACAAAATAAAAGTAAAATAATGCATGCAATATATATTTCTGGATTTGCAGAAAGTAATAAAACAAGCACATGCAACAATTGAGTGCCGAGATTTAAAAAAAGTAGCAAGCATTGGGATTTAAAAATTATAATTAATAAATGAAATAAATAATTAATAATAATACCAACACCAAGTCAAGAGAGACTAACCACCATTTTCAAGAAGAAATTCTGCAGCAAAGATTAAATTGAGTCATAGCAATCCTTTATGAGGCAGATGAATTAAATTAATTTCAGGACTTTTACAGCTGAATTCAAATGATAAGAATTTCTTAATAATCTCTAGATTTGTTTTAATTCTCTCTCTCTAAATATATATTTCCAGAAGGGCCAAACACTTTTGCAAGAATATGTTTGAGGTATCACAATTTCGACATTAAAAAATTATTTTTTGTTTTTCTTTTGAATCTCAAAACAATAAAAAATGAAAGAAAAAGTAATATAGCAAAGAAATATTTTCTTCAATGGATAAAACTACAAAATTTTATAAATAATTATAATTTTGAAAATTTTTATTCACCTTTTTTCTAAATTCCTAGATAAGGACAATTCAATTTAAACTTATTATTTTTTATGGTTTTAGAGTATTTCAAACTTTGCTGCTAAATTTCAAGAGACTGAGATTCCCTAAGCATGAAAGCACAAATACTTTTAATACGGTTGATAGACTTCATTCCAAAAGCTTTCATTACTGCTGCTACTAGACGATTTTCGACTGAAAGATGACCTAGAATGTGATCGAGAGGACAATCTAGCATGCAGTCGAGAAGTATACCTTCTGGAATTTGGCAAGCTCACAGAACGTGCCCTAAGGAAGTATTTCCCAGGTTAGTTAGGTTGCTAAGGGTTACAGAAAATTAATACCAAACAGAGATTTTCATTTAAAGATGCTTCGCAATATATGAAAGCTGAATAGGGAAAAAAAACATGAATATCATTAAATTTGAGCTTTTTTTTTTGAAAAAACAAATAAGTAAAAACACTTTAATATTCAAAACAGATTAAATCTTTAAAAACATGTTAAAAAAATCACACTGTTACTAAAAATGCAAAGCAAAACTTAAATATCTAAAAAAATATGTATCATTTGTATAAGGTATAGGACAATACAATGTGTTTTACATGGATACATATAGTAGTTAAAATCCTTAACTTGAACAAATCTTTAAGTCCTTTGACTATGTGTGTTAACGATGTGTGTGTTTGTGTCAAAGTTTAATTTAATAAAAGGGGGGGGGGGGATACAGGTTTTAGAACTTCTACTTCTGAGCTCCAGAAATAGTTCAAATTCTGCCTGATAGGCAACAATTGGGAAAAGAAAAAAAAATTCAGGAGTAGAGCTCCGATGTGTGTCTATGTATATACGCACAACATTACATTTCTAATGTTTTACCTTCCTGCAATATTGAATTACTACTTCAAATTTAGAGGTTCTTTCTTTCAATTGATGAAGTAAACTAATTCGAAACATTTAAATTAACTTTCAAATATTTCCTAACATTTCAGAGTTTTCTTCAGAACAAATTTTTTAAGCAGAGTAAACTGCATAATTGTTTGGATTCAATTATGAAGTTTTGGTAAATCTGATAAGGAGCAGAATTTTAATTGTTGTCTTGCTATTTATAAGTAGTAGATGACAGGCGAATAAATGACTTCACCAAGTGTTAGCTATGATGTGTAATTTATTTATTATTAAACTATTAAGTAAACCCTGTACTTTGATTTTGTGATGTTCTTTTCTGAAAATTATTGTCCCTGGACCTCAAAGAATCTGTATTATCAAAACGTATAGGCTTACCGTGTAAAGAAAGAAAATACACAAACACCCAGTTAAAAAAATATAGGTATGAAAACAAATACTTTATACTTTGAAAAATATTTAAAAGTTCTTAAATACATATGTAATGTTTAATAATGTTGAAAGGAAATTTATTAGCAGTTTTAGTTATCATTATTCTCTATAATTGCTTTAAAAATTTCTCAAGAGTTCCCAATTCTTTCTTCTCTCTAATTTATTCAACATAGGTAATGTACAAACTTGATCTTAGTTATGACTATTTCAGTAAGTATGTTGGGGTCTAAGATGCCCAGTATTTTCCATATGGATGCATGAAGCCAAGTTACAAGTTTTTTACATTTTAGTTGAAAGTTTAACAATAATGTAGCCATAAAAATATATACTAACTTTAAACAAAGAAAGTATATTCATTTACATACCTGGCAAAATACTAAAAGAAAAAATTGAAAAGAAAATTATATAAACAAAATAATATATAGTATATTAAAAATTAAATTAATGTATTGAGAAGTAAATCTTTATTAGAAATAAATCAATGACCAAGTTTAAGAATTGAGAATATAATTAATGTTTTTAAGCTGAATAGTATATCTGAAGAATGTAAATTTGATAGTATATGGGTTAAGGGCAAAATTAAAAAAAGGAAAACAATCATAAGCTTTTAGAACAATTCACTACTGTATGTCTACTTATTGTATGCAGAAGTTTAATTACTTATGGAACTCTTTTGAGCATCATCATAAAAATTATCACATTTCGAAAAATTCATTATAAATTGAGCAAATTTTCTGAAGCCTACAAATTTTAGGATAGAAGGCTTTGTTTTACTGAGAACAAAATTGGTTGAAAATTATAAGTGGAGCTCTTTATTATTATTCAAAACTTTTTGCAGAAAAGATCTACCTAGTTATCCGCCTCTTATCTAAGAAGCTTGGTGATCCTCTACGTCTTCGAATAGATGGACTTCTGGCATTGGATCGAGATCGTGATCGAGATGAATATGATCTAGAGCGAGATCTAAAGAAAAGAAGAGCACAGTATTTGGAAAAAATGTTATACAACGGTTGAAAAACGTACATTTGAAAAGTGAGAAAAAATATTCAACATATTACTTAACCTTAACATGTAAAAATTAAAATATTGTTTCAAAATGCTTTTTAGAGATGTTACACTGAATGACTCAATGGAGAAAAACCTGCATTATTTAGCTTTAATTGCTTTTTTTACTATCTTTTTCCAAAAAAAAAAAAAAATAAAAATGTACTTAAAAAAGAGTTTTAAAAAATCTGAATAAACTGATTTAATATGGTATGAAATTAGATTACAGCCAAACTTCACAATTTGGATCACTTTATCAAATGGTTGCTGTATCAGATGGAACATGGTGGAGGGGGTAAAAGAAAAGAGAAAATAATGTAATTCTCTAAGTAATATAATCTGCAACTGGTGGGAATTTTAAACCTAAAGTTTTTTTAAGAATGAAGATCACCACCACCATCATTATTTTATGTTCTTTTAACTTGATTCTCTCAAGATGCATATTGTATTGAGTAAAGAAAATTGTTTTGAAAAAATTCCAAATCATCATTCTGGGGAGGGAGAGCATGGGCTCTCTGTGCCTCCTCCTTGTTGTGTCACTGCAGTATTGAACCCCAAATTCGGCATGCTGGAGAGCGGTGTTAGGGCAAATTTTGGAACACGACCAACAACGGCGGATTCTCGGAAGCATCAACACTAACACACATCTTTTTATGCAAAATTGCAATGTCTTCTTAACTCATATGTTGGTCTTAAAAATTAATTTTACTTTTAAATTCAAAAAATTCTAAGTTTAATTAATATCCAACATGAGCTTTTAGAGGTTGTGTCAGCAGGAGATATACAGGAAACATTTTTATGAAAAAATTGGATTTACAAACTATTATTAAATATTTTGAACAAAACATACATTACCACATGGATTCCGATGGTGGTTTACAAACGGACAATGATTTGGTTTTAAAAAAAATATGTTGATCACAGCACATTACTTTCAGTCAGTCGTCCAACAATTTTTCTCAATATACATGAAGATAGATTTTTTTCAAGAGTCCAATGTCACACCTTCACATTTGAATCGGGATTAAATGAAGAAAATACTTGAATTATTCCATGAAAACAAAGTGAAAACCCAGTGAATTCTTCCAAACAAACTCAGGTAGTTGATAGTCACTGAACAAATGACATCTTGGGTAGTTGAAGACAAACAATTTTTAAAAGTAGATGTAAGTGAGGTCAACAAATTTTAAAGACCAAATTACCTTTGAAAAAACAATTAAAAACTTTTCTAAAATAACTATTTACAAGCATCTATTGCCAACATTCCAATTTCTTAACATGCCAGTTGTAAGATGAAATACACGACCTGCCCGGAATACGATCATTCAAAAATAATTCCAACATCAATGGGTCGGCCACATGGCAAAAAATAAGAATGCCTATCACTACAACATCGGGCTGTTCAAGTCGAACGGCGAGCTCTCAGCGAGCAAACGCCCAAGTAGTTGGCAGATGCTACACGTGTCGGGTCGACCGAGCAGAAGATACAGTGAGAGAGTTCGTGCATCGTGCTTTTATACCCGTCCGATCTTAGTGACGTCATAATCAAACACTTCAACTTTCACTTCATTTGCATAGTTGATGAAACTGGTCTTTCCTCCATGCGGTCGTGTATTCCTAGAAACTTTCTTCCGGTTTGGCAACACCGGATCGAACACATTGCAATTGTTGACATCGTTCTCGCTCGCCATTGCTATTATGGCGCGAGGATTTTGAAAAAACCGTGTGCCTGAAGAATGGCCTGAGACTTTAAAGCCGTTCACACAAAGGAAACAGGTAAACCTCAATGAAAACATTACATTACTAGTTTAAAATACTTTCACATTACAAGTGTACTGAGAACTAATAAAAATATAATGGGTTTGTACCCAACATCATAGACATAAAAAGTGACTTTTTTTTGCTGCTTAATCGGAGAAAGGGGGCTTTCAACCAATGGGAAATCGGCAATCGAGCTGACCACGCACAACGAAAGGGAATTTCACAAATGAAACTCGGGACAACACTTGCCGGTTTGGATATTGAAAATGATAATTTTGCCTGATATTTTCCAGAACATAAAACTTCCCTGAGAAATCCTCGATTTCCTGGTTGTGTTTCTGCTCTGGATAAATGAATAATAATATTCAAATAATCCCATTTTCTTTGTAGTTTGCTGAATAAAAAATCATTTCCAAATGGCACAGTAAACATATAATATAAAATATATGAACTTTTAAACATCAAATAAAAATTTTGAAATTCAGTGAACTAAAAACAATAATTAATGATAATGAGGTTTCAAAATACTCTTATCGAAATTTGTTTAAAGTAATGCTTTTATGTGATAAGTTAGAAATAGTAGTAATATTATTGAATACATTGTAAAACATAACTTGTAAAAAGAAGTTCCTAAATGAAACAGCATTTCCATATAGTTAAATTTAAAAAGTAGTAATAATAATAAAAATGATATGAATAATTTACTTAAGCATCACATGAAAATCTGGAATACATTTTATATATAAAGAAACAAATGCTCATCACATGGATAGTGGGGAAGAGAATATTTTATTTTTGAAAGAGGGATTGTCAAATTTTTAAATGAAGGTTGACTTTTTTCTTTTCTCTGTGCCAGATTAATACAACATTCCGAGTTAGCAGAATGGAAGAATCCCTACTCGTGTGGTCAGTCCCAATATGCAGGTCAATATGTTCTGTTGAATGCCAAAAGAACATTTTCTTAAATGGAAGTCAATCGGTTCTCTTTAAAACATTGTTGTAAAATATTGGGTCATGTAACGCAGAGTCGTTATAATGAGAGAAGACTATAAAATTTGAAAACAATAAAACCACAAATACAAACCTTGAATCCACTGAAACACTTCGGCTTCTACTGTAACTTTTGCTGCGGCTTTTTGTATAACTGCGACTGCGACTTTTACTTGGACTTTTACTACGGCTTGGACTTCTACTTTTGCTGTAACTCTTACTACGGCTATTACTGAAGCTTTTACTTCTGCTTTTGCTGTAACTTTTGCTGCGCTTGGAACTACAACTCCTACTGCGACTATGACTAGACCTTTCACTTCCACTTGCAGAGCAACTCCGATCAACACTTGAACTTCTGTCCCTGGAAATAACTTCTTTACGGGATTTCTTATAGGATTCTTTTTTTCTAATTTCTTTATTGCCTTCTGGGAGCTGTGATTTGCTTTTATTTGAAAGACACACATCTTTTTTATCTTTCTTTCTTGCATTTCTATTGTTGAAAGCTTCATTATTTTTCGAGTCTTCTTTTGTATATTCATTTCTCTTTAATTGATCATTCGACCTAGGGCTACTTATCTGATTCATCTCTTGCAAATTCTTAACTTTTATTTCATTCCATTTGGAAAATTTTTTCTCTGAAACTTCATCAATTTTGCTACTTTTGGAATGTACAGCAGGGCCTATATCAGAGTTTTCAACGTCTGATATAGGTTTATCTTCAGTTAAGTGGCTTTTGCTTTTCAAATAACTTTCAGATAATTTAGTACCATTTGGGCTACTATGTTTTTTCTTATCAATATTTTTATTTGGTGATGTACAAGGACTTTGTTTCAAATTGTGCTTCTTCTGATTAGAGCTGTCAAAAGCAGAAGAGGGATCTTCAAGTGGTACTACATTTTCCTCTGGTATGAGAGTTCTGTCATTTATTCCATTTTTAAAGACTAAATTATTCTCTGAAATAGAATCATTACCAAGAGATTTTTGCGACACTGTTTCTATTTCTTTCCATTCTGTTTTAGATGCTGTATTTTTTTCAAAAGCCATTTCCTTTATTTTTGAATTTGAGGAGTTTGAATCTTTAACGAATTCAGTATTTCTATCACGAGAGTTACTTTTTTCAAAATTTTGCTTTGCTTTGCTGCTACGAACTGGACTTTTGCTGTTGCTTTTAGAAATTTGGCTGTTTTTCTCTTTTAGTACTTCTACTTCATTATTAGAATTTTTTGAATAATCATCCTTTTTCATGTAATTTTTCTTCATGTTTGAAAATGCCTCGGGCAGTTCAGGAGAACAGCTTCTACTACAAGATCTGTATTTTTTTGCTTTTTTTTGTGGCGATGGTGATGTAGAAGATGATTTATATTTTGAATGTTTGGAGGATTTTTTGTGAGAAGATTTGTGCTTTGAAGTACTTGGTAAATGAGTTGGAGAAATATTCAGAATATGCTTCTTGTGTTTGAAGGAGGTAGGTGAATATGAAGGAGATTTTGATGGTTGTTTCTTGGCCTTAAGAATACTTGATGATCTAAATAAGAGTAAAAACATAAATGTTAGTTTAAATAATAAGAGCGAAAAGAGAAAGGGGGAAAAAACACAGTTATAAGTTATGATGCATAATTTATGCAAAAATGCTTTTATGGGGTGGCAACAGAATTTTAAATGTAAAATTTTAAACCTCTTCTTATTACTAGTGGGAGTATTGGAAAAGTAAATAAATAAATAAATATATATAATATATATATATATATGAGAGAGAGGGAGATAAATATACATGATATTAAAATTATTCTTATATTTTCTGAAGTACCTAATGAAAATTACATGAAATTTCCAAGACAAGAGAGGGAGAAATGCCTTAGAGAAGGTAATTGCTGAAAGTTTTTTAAAAGCATATAAATAGCAGAAGGTATTTAACATTAAAACTTCATTTACAAAAGTTTAAACTATTTCACAGTATGGAAGCAAAATTATAGAAAAAACATCTGCAGCCTTTCTCCTCTAATTTATAGAAGAATTTGAACAGAATGTCCTTTAACCTTTTCCTTACGGTAAGCACTCAAGGAACAAAACGAACTGTTAGCATATGTTTATGCTATTGTACAGTAGTTACTGTAAAGATTTCAGCTCTGCAGATTTAGGAAACAAAATCTATATGAACAAAGCTCTCATACTAAGAGAAAATATTACCCTTGGATATTCCACTTATGCAGTTGGAATGGTGGCAAAAAGAGAACTTTTCCTGATACAACAGTTGTACCAGGTACAACTGTTGTACTGGTACATAGTTGTACCAGTGTGATATGGTATATCACATATTTCATTCATTTTCTTAATGAGGGGAATTTATTATTTTGTTTTTCAAGAAATTTGGGATAGCATTCATTTATTTTGTGAAAATATTAAGTTCGGGTTTTTATTTATTTTACAGGGGATTTAATTGTAAAATATAGGTTGGATTTATTGTTTTTAAATGGGTTTTTTTTTTTTATTTTCAACGGGTGTAAGCGTGTTCATTATTAATATGCATCAAGCTTTTTCGTATCCTTCCCACTCGTTTACATGCGTTGGCGTCCATTTTTGTTCCTTTCCTTGCGAGAGCAAAGAAGCGTGACGTCATGATGTTGTTTCATTGTGCTCTGTCCTGATTGGCTGCTTGGATTCACGGCGGTAGGATACATCGTTTTCACGCCGCTGCGAAGGCGTTTTTGGTGCATGTGGGGCAGAGGTTGTTGAAGGCAGTGTGGCTTGTGAGGCAGCATAGGACGCACGTATAGTTGGAGAGCTAGCCAGCGACCACCGAGAAGTTTATGATGGAGATGGTCTCAGCGTGGCCGGATCTGAATCCGCCGACATCCTTTGACGATGAATAGATGCAGGAAAAAGATCTCAACGATCCGTTAGGATCATGAAGGATGTGGATGGTGTTGTCAGTATTTTTTTAAGCAAAAATATTTTTTTGAGGAGAAACAAATATAGGAAATAGTCTTCCAGCCAGCCATGAGCACGTGTCGTCAAAAGCATTCACAAATTTCATCTCCGCTCTCCTGCCGCTAAGCAGAACTACTTTGAGTCCAACAGCCTTGTGTTTTTTATATCGATAGCCATGCAAGTCGTTCAACTGAGGCCTCTGAGCAAGACATAAAAGTTACTTTTTTTTAAAAAAAAAAATGAAGCGTATCCAACCTGTCTCCAGACATTTTTTTTAGTCCAATGTTAAATTCAAGATCCTGAGTCGTCGATGTCTTAGTATTGTCATAATTTTTACAAGTAATCAAATTTTGTTCACATGTAGTGATCTTTTTTTTCGTGGTACGGAGTACTCCCAAGCCTTTTAACTAAATATGCCAAGTGAATAAATCTCCCTTTGTTTCTCCAAATGATGTGTAGATATCTATTATTTCCAACGGTGTATGCTGTGATGGGGTAAGTTCTTTTTCTTTTATTTTGTTCAAGGTTTCACAGTGCATCCAGACGGATGAAACGTCCTGGAGTTTTTGCGGAAGCACATGCCACTATACGGTTCACGACAAAATTTTTTGGTTCAATTTATAATGGGGGGAAATAGATTATGGTGCAAAAATTAAAGGGGGTTTACTAAAATTTTAGCCATACTTGGCCTTTCCACCAAATAATGGTGAAGCACCACGACAAATTTTCTCGGTGGTCGCTGGCTAGCTCTCCAACTATACGTGCGTCCTCTGCCGCCTCACAAGCCACACTGCCTTCAACAAACTCTGCCCCATATGCACCAAAAACGCCTTCGCAGCGGCGTGAAAACGATGTATCCTACCGCCGTGAATCAAAGCAGCCAATCAGGACAGAGCACAATGAAACAACATCATGACGTCACGCTTCTTTGCTCTCGCAAGGAAAAGAACAAAAACGGACGCCAACGCATGTAAACGAGTGGGAAGGATACGAAAAAGCTCGATGCATATTAATAATGAACGCGCTTACACCCGTTGAAAATAAAAAAAAAACCCATTTAAAAACAATAAATCCAACCTATATTTTACAATTAAATCCCCTGTAAAATAAATAAAAACCCGAACTTAATATTTTCACAAAATAAATGAATGCTATCCCAAATTTCTTGAAAAACAAAATAATAAATTCCCCTCATTAAGAAAATGAATGAAATATGCGATATACCATATCACAACCAGTGCCGTAGGGAAAAGGTTAAGAAAACTTCTAGGGAAAGTTGGGCCTTAACCTTTTTGTTAAGAAATAAGTTAGCCAAGAAATAGTATATATCTGATTTTTCAAATTCAAGTTGCGTAAGGGGGAGTATTTTAAAAACTGTTACCAGGGTCCTTTTTCTTTCATGCCCCTATTTTTATAAATTTTCCAATTTTTTCATGAGATAATTCATAAATTTTCCTAAATTATAGAAAATATTACCCTACTAATATTTGCATCAAAAACTTTCTGTTTGACAGCTACAATTTCACATTCAGTCACCATTTTTTGGAGGGAAATTGTTCATAAAAATTTAGCTTCATCTTCTGTTTAATCTTCAGCTTTTACAATAACATGTGAATTCTATTCTAACTTCTCAATCTTCAAATGTTTGTATTTTAGATATTTATTAACAGTTGAAATATAATGCCTGAAAAATAGTTAAGTCAGTTACCTTATATTTTATTTAATTGAGTGCTTATTAAAGTAAACATTTGTATGCATGCTTACACTTATGTAAAATTACCAACTTCACAGAAGTTTCTAATAGAAATTAATTTGCAAAAATCCTGTTTTTATTTATCACAGAAAGGCCATGATAATTTGGGATACTTTTTAATAACTGCATATGTATCTTAAAAGTTACCATTTGATGTCCCAGCAATTGGAATTATTTTTAAATTACACAGAAGCAAAACATCCTTGGTAAGTAAAACAAAACAAGCTATGCGCCAATGACAGAAGTGCCTTATGGGGGGGGGGGGGGGGTTATGGCACAAACTGGCATCATTGAAATTTTCAGGGGGGGGGGGGGTGTTTTCATAAGGTTTGGTGGGGAGCTTGGCTAATTTTTTGGCCAATTTGGAGGGATCCATAGAATTTTAGGGGCAGTGCCCCATTGCTCTGAGGGAAGGTGGCACCCTTGTCAATAACATTACTTAGCTTCAAAAGCCTTGGCTTGAACTTACTTTCCGCTTCGACAAGAAGAGTAACTCTCAGAACTTGAAGATCTATTTGATGAAGAGTCATGTTTATGGTGACCATTGCGTCGTCTCGGAGATTCCGATTCTTTTCTGTGATGTTTCTTTTTAGTTTCCCAATCATATTTTTCAGATGATTTTTTTTCATATTTATCTTTTCCTTTCCTTGGAAGGTTTCTGAAATAATACGTCAAATACATTAGCTGAAAATATTTCAGTATAAAATTATGCAATAAAGACCACAGATTTTCCACCAAGAAACTGATGGAATTGGTTCATGTGAAAATCACATAATTTCCTTGTTTGCTTATTAAGTTATGAATATTTAAAAAATTAAAATCAAGTCTGGTTATAGCAATAATGGAACCTTGTGTAGTAAATAACAATGGCGCCAAGGAATCTTTCATGATTACAGAAATTCTTTGTGCTCACTAAAGTAATCAAAAGGTAGTGAGAAATTTGTACAATTAACACTCGTCAAGTGGCATAAAATATTTAGTTGACTCTAGAGATGAATTGAGTTATGCCTTGAGAAGAGAATGTCTTAACACCAGAAGACTCGAGTCTGATTATAGCAATAACGATACCCTGAATGTAATAAGTAATAATGGCACTAAGGAATCTTTTGTCATTACACCATTTCTTTAACAGTGGTAACCAAACATGAGGTAACCAAACATGTTTGGCATGTGGTTTAACATGAGGTAGCCAAAAGTTAATGAGAACTGAGAAGTCCATCTTGCTCACACTTGTCAAATGGCATGAAATATTTAGTTGATTATAGAAAGCAATTGAGTAATGCCTTGAGGGGAAAAACCTTAATACAAAAATTGTCAAACTGGTTTTGAGGATTGTTAAAAAAGAACAGTCCGGTTGCTGTTATATATGTATGCATGTACAGATGTCAAACTAGTCAAAATTGTATCAAAGATGCTTAAAATGGAAACTTATATGAAATCTGAGAAAGAAATATATTATGTGGTGAGATATATATGTGTATCAGGATTTTTTCCCCCTAGAATTCTTTGGAATAAGTGCCAAGATTATAAGGTAACCTGTAGGATTTCGAAAGAATGGACTACAGATTAATTTTTCTGTTTGAAATTTGAATATCAATTTCTAATCATAGCTTTCTTAAAGATCGCACCTGATGGTTTCATGCATTGGTGTCAATGTTAAGTAACCATGCCATTTTCTTATCTCCGAATCACTAGAGCAGAGATTCCTGAATGGGGGGGGGGGGGAGTCCAATATGCAAGAGAGGTTTAACTTGACTTGTTTATGCCCCCCCCCCCTCTTCATTCCTGGAAGCATGAAAGCACCCTCACAGTTGTAAATTGCGTTCACGCTCCCAAAATAATATAGCAATCTTTAAATTCGACTGAGCCCCGCAAAATTCGACTTAACCTACTACTCAAAGTAGGGGAGGGGGCACACCCAGGGACCCTCCTCTTAAACCACTTAGCCCCATGTCAGTATGAGGGAAGATTCAATAAGCCTGTAGAAGTGGAAATTCTTTCAACAAATCCCAGCAAAGGGGAACTGAGAAAAAAAGCTGGAATCAATCCTATTAGGCGCCATGCCTTGCAGGACTCCAAACAACATAAGATAAATAGGAAATGGAGAAAAGAAAAGTGAAGGGGGAGGGGATTTATGGCAAAATCTGAATTTTGAAAAACCCTTAAGAAACTAAATCAAAAACATCATGAATTATTACACATATTATCAATGAAAGTTACCTTCCAAAACGTAAAAAACGTCTTCTTCTCACCCTTTGGTAAGCATTTCCTTGTTTTTTAAATTGTCATGGATTTGAGTTTTCCCACATTTAAATTTTTCTGCCGATTTTCTTACGGATTTACCATTTTCGCACTCCTATCTTTGTAAGTAAAGAATCGCTCTTTTGTTAGATGACATTTATAAAAAAGTTGAAAAAATGTCCTTTCAGTATCGGTTACTGGTAATCAAAATGAATTTTCTACTGAAAGAAAAGACCCGTGTTCCCACACCTCTATCAACATCAGTTGATCAGTTTCTTAATTGTTTACAAAAGTGAAACACCTAAAAGCTCGGAGAGGGAGGGAGACGTTCTTGGAAATGGGTTAAGAACGACACACCCCAGAGAGTGTCGGTAAAAATAGGGGGATATCAGTCTATCCTTATTATCTCATCAAGAGAAATATGTGGTAGGGCTGCTTGTTTGGGGTAATGTGTTTTTGCCCAGGAGTTATTCAACCGACACAAAAGGCCAACTTCCTCGAGAAATTCCTGGAAAAAATGCCACTTGACGTCTGAATTGGAGGGGTACATGCAGGGTTCAAAATTAGTGGCCGTTAGTCGTATTTTGCGACAAAATATTGGTTTGACGACCTGGCTTTTACATTCAGTCGTCTCTTTTGATGCCTAACTTTCATAAGACTTTTAGCTTGATGACCACCATTTTTCTCCGTCCTTTTTAAAAATTTATTTATTACTTTTTAAAATCCAATATTACTTTATAGGATTACATTTTTATGAGCTAAATTCATCTAATCTTCGGTATTTAGAGTTTTTACGATACCTGTCAAAACTATGGTAATTTCTTGACCTTGGAATTTTTAAATTGTAATTTTTTACTCATTTCAAGTGCTACATACTTATTTGTAAGTAACACTTGATTGTAAATAACACTTGAAAAAAGGTTAACTCACATTTCATTTTATTAGTCACTGACTAAAACAAACGTTTATATAGATGTATAAACTTAAGTAAAATGACCAACTTCTCACAAGTTACAAGCAGAAATTGATTTTTGAACATTTTTCTCTCTTACTTATGAATAATTTTCTTATTAAGGTTGTGATGTTTTGCGATATTTTTTAACAATTGCACAACTGTCTTAATAGTTATCAGTTGATATCTCTGTCCAAGCATTTTGAATTATTTAAAAATGACACCTATCAGGACATTTTTGGCAACTAAAACAAATAAGCTAGGTGCCAATGGCGCCTAACTTTTCCATCCTAATTTCGAACCATGGGTACATGTCCACCCAGGGGGTAGACAACTACACAAACATTGCAGCACCATTATTTACTGATTGTAGCAATTGAATGATTCAGAAATAAAAGTGGCAGATTTTTTTTTCTGGAAGAAAATTTGGTGTTTCGAGAGGGTGACTGTTTAAGTGTAGTCGCTTAATGGAGGTCAAGTTAGTACAGAACCAAACCCCAAATTCGGAATCCCAAAGTTCGGAAAATCCTAAAATTCGGCACTTTTCCCGAAAAGTTCCGATTTTTTTTTTTGTAAATTCAAAAAAATATTAATGTAAGAATCTGTGAAATTAATAAATGTCAGTAAATTTTGATTCAAATAGAAGCAATTTTGTAGATATATTTATGCTTTATATGAACTAAACTCGGGAAACCAAGATAAAACCAGAAAACCCTACTATGTTGAAAAGTGAAAATTGATTTCTTGGGCTAAGTTAAGCATCTTTTTTCCCTACAAAAAAATTATTTTTTCCCTTAAATTCTTAAAAATTTGTTTTTCAAGTTTTATACCCTGGAAAAAGAAAAAAGAAAGAAATATAAAGAAACTTGCTCTATTTTTTTTTCTTTGTGGTCATAAATGGTGCCCAGTAACCCTTGCAATTTGTACAAATGGCCTGGCATTTTAGTTTGACTTCTCTGCTAATATTTTTTTTTAGAAGTAGCTCCATTTTCTTTTTCATGCAATTGCAGGTGATTCAGTGAAACGGTTAACTACCATGGTGGGTATGATTTATTTTTTCTGAATTGTGTGTTGTAATTTGGAGCGTTTTATTTAAATCCATGAATAAGTTATTTTTTTGTTTGGTAAAAATATTTTAACACATAGGTTTACTTATATTACCTTTTCCAAAAAAGTTACCTATTTATGTACCAGTTAAGAAAACTGTGATCAGAAGGAAAACTGCGTATATTAGCGTTGATGTTTTTGTAAATCCACCATTTTTGGTCTGGTTCCGAAATCCGGCTTGGCGCCGGTCCCGAGCATGCCGAATTTGGGGTTTGGTACTGTATTAAACTAATGCAGGGAAATTCTGTTCCAGCTATTTTTGGTCGAACAGAGAGGTGGTCGCTTAATAGAGGTGGTCGATTAGAGAGGTTTCACTGCATTAGGAATTAGTAACAATGCAGAAAAAAAATAGCATTTTTGACAACAAAATTCATCCATCAATAGACATATTGAATGCACCAGTAGATAATTTCCTTGCACTTAAAAATTTTAGAGAGCCACTTACACATCTTCAATAAGCAAAGTTTTCTTTAGAAAATGAGATTTACGCTGACTGCTTCTAGATCTAGAATGTCTATGCCTTTGTTTTTCTCTGGAAGAGCTTCTAGATGTATTATCTTGTTTCTTATAACTTCTGTCCAAATCATTTCTTTTTTTAGCCTCCATTCTAAAAAACAACAATAAAGTTTAGCAATTTTTCAAGTAATATAATTCTTCATATTGCGAAGTCCTAAAATATGTGACAAAAAATAATGCTTGGATGAAATACATGGCAAGCAATAGGTCATTCATGAAATGAACATTATAATTCATTCACAAAGCACATATGGATAGTTCCAGTAGACTAATCAATTAACTTCACAATGACAGAACTTGAGAAAACTGATCAAAAAGATTGTGCAATCTATAGAAGTAATTGGGCACTTGCATTATATTTTTTGCTGTGAGATGGTTTGAAATGTGCTTAACCAAAACTTCATTATGTTCACTTACCAAAGGGAAGTCAATAGCGCTTTTTTAGAGCTGGAATAAAGAAATTTTTTAGAAATTCAGTCAGTTGATCTGGCAACTGAGTTATCATATGCAGGGTTCACGCTAAGCGGCACAATATCCGCAGTATTTTTTGAAATCCCACTCAAAAAGAGTTTGTTTGCGCGATGTTCCCGCAACTAGCGGACTAGCGTTCAAAACATTGCGAAACGAAACTACTATTCTAAACTGATACTTCAATACAAACTAAATGGAGTATGTTAGTTTTCAACTGCTATCTAATTCCCATTGATGGAAAGAAGAATCTCATTTTGAATTTTCGCACTATATTTGACACAATGCATTTACAAAATTGACGGGAATCATTTAAGTCTTTACAAGCGCTAGACACATTGAAGAACTTTCACTTTTACAATTTACAAGAGAAATACTGGTTTCAAAAATGTAGTGTTTTCATTGAAAAACATCAATAGATAAAATGACATATGATCAGAAAAAATAAAGTAAATATCAAACTAATTTTTAGGATTTTTTCGTAAAAATCACACATTAAAGAATTTTGGTTATTTAAGAGGATCTTTTTCATGTTTAACATTTTTTATAAAGCACCCATTTTTCCTATCTCAAATTTTGAGAAGGAACCGTTTTGTGTGAACCTTGTTAATGTTTATTCTTTCCTTGCTGAACATAGATTTGATAATCATCTTTTATTTAGTTTGTATTATATCATGTTCGGACAATTTAGTAATACTTTTAAGAACAAAAACAAAAAGAAAAGTTTTCACTTAAATTTTAAAAATCCCACTTAAAATTTTAGTCAAGGTGGGAAATCTCACCATTTATTCTTCCCAGTGTGAACCCTGATATGTCTCTTAAACTTTATCCAACAGGGGTCCATTTAAAAGCACTTTCATAGTGATTTCATTCTTTACAAAAATTCATGTTGTGAAATGTGATGCACAAAAAATAGCCCCTTAACAAAATTACTAGTATTTATTATTTTTTTCATTACCTTTCCTGATAGATGGTGCTAAGCACATTTTAAAATGCAATATCATTTTGTACTATTAGACTAATAAGAAGTGTGTTGATGTCCGACGCTTCAACCTATAAAGCATAAGCTACACTTAACATCAAAAATACATGTTTGCAATTCACTTGTACAAAAAAATTGATTTGTTACTCTTTATTTATCTATGTTTAGTTCATCTTTTGTTATTCTTAGGTAAGCTACTTTACTTCTAGTTCGACTTTTTCCTTTTCATATTTGTTTGCATTCTTTTTTTACCTTTAAGCAATAGTTTGTTTAAATTTTTATGTTAAGTATCTTTTTCTGTTTCTTTTTTTTTTCTCTTTTCCTTTTGTAACCTTACCTGTATTGATCAACTACTTAAATTGATTGACAAAATCAACATTGACGTGAGCGAAGGCAAGGTAAAAGCTAGTGTTTATATATATTAAGGTCACAAAAATAGATCAGCTGCACTTAAAAATTTCGATTCAATGTATATAAAAAAAGCATAACAAGAAAATCATTTTAAAATGTGTTTTTCAAATTAGAAGCAGAAGGAAAACTGCAATAGGAATTATAAAGAGCAAAAGTAGATTCAGGTTTAGATAATTTAAGTTTCAGGTTTAGATAATTAAGAGAGCTTAATTTAAATTAAGCTCTCAACACTTTAGTCCTCGTGCCCTATCATTAAATTTAGATGTGTCCATTAAAACAACTGTAAGGAGCAATTTTACTTATTTTAATATAACAAATGTCCTGAAACCCACATATTTAGATTTTAGGCAATTAAAGTAAATTTTTCTTTTATTCAATACATTTGAGCATTTTCAATTCTAATTTCAGCTCAACCTCTGCACTATTGTCACTGTTTGTTAAGGACTTTTTGTAGTTGTGTTAGAAATGTTTTACTGATATAAATGAAATGAAACAAGAATAAACCTTGAACTTTGTTTTGAAGACTTGGGGGAAGAAGAATGTTTGCGTCTTTTGCTATCTTGCTTAGTTGCTTTTCCATCACTAGATGATGATGAATCCCATGCTCTCTTTTTCTTCTCAATTTTTTTCAAATCTAAAGCACGGCTCTTCGGCACTTCAATAACATGGCATGTTTTTGAATGCTTTGGTTTAGATTTTAAAATAACAGGTTCCAATCTGAAATATTGCTTAGGAGAAGAATCTTCCTCAGTAGAAGAACTTTTATTGGCTTTCCTTTTACGTTTTTCTTTCTGAAAGCATTAACAAGACTTATGACTAAAAAATGAAAACATACCACATTTGATTAAGTGAAAAGTGTACCTAAGCATAAAATTGTTCTAAAGGCAGAATTTTCAGAGAAAACATAAAGCTGAAAAGTAAATAACTTAGAAGTATTTTCAATCCTATTAAAATGTTTCTTAAAATACTAAATTTTACACAAAAATCTTTGTGTTAATGTATACAGTACTATCTAAGCCTGGATCTTTAGATACAGGGGTAAACTTTGTAAGAACTGTAGATTTTATAAAGTACAGTAGAGGGTCGAAAACTTGGTCTAATGTGGACCGTAAGTAATGTAGGGTGGCCGAGTTTGAAAATACGAGGTTATCTGGAATGGGGTCAAAAAGGAATAAGTATTAGTGTTTCCTCAGAAAATTCAATACTTTACTTGTATGTCTTGTTTGCTTGAGAATACAACAGAGAATAAACTGACCGAATGCCTTTAAGCAAAGGAAGAGTATGTATGAAGGCGTGTAACTTTTTCTACATGAAAATTATTGAATACTTAGTCATCCAGCTGATAAAACAGACCTGAGAAAACATTTTATGAAGGCATAAAGCTGTGTATAATGAAAATTACTAAGTCGACTTTGCAAAAACAAAATATCTTTTATAGAGATTTCTCCCTGCCAGGGACTGGCCAAGTTATCCGGACGGCCAGGTGATTGAGTGATGAGTTTTTGAGACTACTATATATCTACTGTTTCTGTTTAATAATTACAGAAGTGTTTTTTAATGCATAGAAATGGGAGAATGTAAGAGGAAGACTAAAATATGATACGAATTTTAGAGTTCTATTTAAAACAAGGGTTTTGGCAGCATTAGAAATAATTTCATAGAAAATTTGCACACAAGGTACTGTTTTTTATGAAACCTTATGGAATGAAAACTTGAAAATTTTCTGAAAACTTGAAAATTTTTAAGTTATCATCCTTAATTAAAACTATAGCCTTAACTGAACTGTAGTTAGCAATATGTAACATGAAAATCTTCATATTTATTATTGATCATTGTTAAAAATGTATGATTTTGTAAAATTGTTTTGTATGCATACAAGTATCACAATGCACAATATTTCAAAAGCAAATTAAAGTCTCTGCATTGTTGAGGCAAAACTAATTAAAAATGGGAAACACATTAACAAACTTACTTTATTTCAAACTCCATACCACCTTGAGAGTGCGCATTTTGTAAGGTAATACAAAAACTTAATATTTAAAATTTATAAAATCTGAGATTTTCAGTGAATTTATTTAAAATACAAAGACAAGTGAATCGTTTAGGAAATGCAATTTGTAGCAAACATTTTATACCCAGCTATGTTGAGATGTAACTTTTAAGTGGTTTGCTTTGATCAAACATAGACAAAATGACTTCACTTGAAGATGAATTATACAGAGATTTTATTTTCGCAAATAATGATTTAATAAGAGAAAAAGTACGTAAAGCTCACTTAATAAATTTTGAAAATTATTCCGAAAAGTTTATTACAAAAAGTAATACAGTCAACTCTCGATATCTCAATTTCGCTTACCTTGATTTTACACTTGTATTGAAGTTTTTAAATGGTCTCCAATTGCTGCAAAATGTTGTATAAATGAATTTTTTTTCTTAGCTCGAAGACCATTTCATTTATCTTGAAGTAGCCATCTTTTTCCATTTATTGTTCCAATTTTTGCTTGTTTGATTTTAATAGAGAAACCTACAGATAATTCTTTTTTTAAACTTTCAATTGTCTGAGAAGATTCTTGCTGCCACTCTTTCCACTCTAGTGTATTTAATGCTCCTTTGGGACTTAAGAGCATTGAAAGTGTGAACGTAATTGACAGGTCCACACCTCTTTTGATAAGAGGAAGAGCTGAAATGTGCTCAGTGATATTTAACATTTTTTAAAAAGTGATTATTAAAGGATAAGTATTTTCAGGGGATATTAGTACAAAAGAGCAAATAGAAATAGAGATTGATAAAAGATTACTACAAAGCATCCACACCTCATTCCCCTCACTATTATCTTTTCCCCTTGTCTACTAGGTGGAAATCGTGGAGAGAATGTCATGTAGCAAAAAGATACTTGTTTTCCCTATCTCCTAGGAGCAAGTTAACTGGTAGAATTTATTACTTCAAGAAGTTTGGTTCATTGCAGACTTTAGAAGCTCATAGCTTTTAGTGAATTATTGTATGCACAACTTTTGGAAAAATAAGCAAAAGAAAGCTGAAATTTTTAATGCTTGAAAAAAAAGTTGATGTAATTAAAGATGTAGAAAATAAACCTGCCATTCAGAAACAAGCATAAACCATGGAATATTTCCAAAAAATTTTTTTTTTCATATATTTTGATTTATGAGCTTCTAGTTTAATCTGGACTAGTTCTAGCCTTTTTTAAAACTAGAATATAATTTTTGTATTTTTTTGAGAAGAAAAATAGAAGTTTTTCCGCAAGTGTATGTACATTTTGTGCTATTTTGTTTTGTTCTCTTAATTCATAGGAGTGCCTCAAAAAAGAAAATAATATTTATTTTTTGATACCTTGAGCATTTTTCTAGGCTCCTAGTACTTTGAGATATTGAGAATCGACTATTTTAATACACATTACAGTAATGAGAGAAAATGGACAAGAATAAATTGAAATAACCTTATGTGCAATAATTACTGAATAAGAAACAATATGAGTGCACTGAAAAAGTTAGATTTTCTTTTGATCACAAAACTCAGGAATGTTCAAAGCTCTTTTTTTTATGATTTTGTAAACAGATATTGTAAGATGTTTCCATTAGCAGATCAATTTTTAAAAATGCTGAAAAATGCAGTAACTTACTTAAAACTTTACCAACTCAGATTAAAAAATTACACCACATTTTGCTTGCCCATTTTCAGTCAAATTTAGGAATACAAGAAATATATAATATACACACACATACATAAAGATATACAGAGATGTGGTAACTTAACAACAGATCAAAAACCCATATTTTCAAAAAGAGCATAATTTTGAAACTTATGCATCTATGTTTTGCTAGAATGGTGATACAAGGGGAAAATTTCATGTCTGTTCAAAGTACTAAACATATTATGGAAAATTAAAATGATTTACGTTTAATTCAAATTAAAGGATTATTGAAAAATATTGAAAATGATAATTTTCCAGCAAGCTTAACAATGCTTGATTTAGAGAGAGAGCGAAAAGAAAGGAAAAGGATTACGTAATGAAATTTTTGCATCCATAAAAGAAAAATTTACATAACTTCTAATTAGATTACAAAGAAAATATTCATTTTAAAAATAATCTATACGCCAGAAAAATATCTCTAGACAAATAATTAATTCATGTACAATGTTAAAAAACTATAAGAACAATTTAACTTATTAGGCAAGTGCAATAGTCTTAATTTGTTTGATACTTAATTTTACTTTATGACAAATCATATTTTCCAGGGTTTTAATCATTATTAAATACATAATTAACTTTAATTAGCTCTAGCTTTGTATATATAAAAAATGCAGAAAAATTTTCTGAATATATTACAATCCTTGTGAATTTTCCAAAAAAATAATATATTTGCCATTAAGTTCTGCTGATAAAGAACAAAGTTTTCCTTGCATAAAAACTTCTGTATGAAAAACATCTAAATTTTATGATGCTTTTTGAAACATGTAACTAAAGATCTTCATAAAAACAGATCAAAAACATAACTGATAATGAACTGACCTAATTTGAAATCATGAATTTTTAGATCGTTGTTTTGGCGTAAAAAAAAACGGCTCGACAAAAAAATATGGGAGTTGCAAAGGACAAAGTGAATTCTTCGTGAGGTTATGTTTACTGCCCATTCTGTGAACGAATACACACTTCAAACAAAATGTATACTACAAACTACATACCCCTTTACTAAAAAGTTGGGAAAAGAGTCATCCCATGCTGTGACAAAACTAAAAAATGTTGGACCTGATGCATATGTAGGACACCCCCCTCATATTTATATATTTATGTGAGCAAAATACATAATAAAGTATACCCTTCTAGCATAGTTATTTTATTGTGCTGAAGAGTCTTATGCAGTTTTGAAAATACAGGTATACAATTATCTTTCAATTTGTACGAATTTTGGATTTTTGTCTAAGCAATATCATGTTTTGTTACAATTCTAACCAAATATGGAGTAGTTTAATAAATCCTATGAGCTATTAGCCAGAATAAGAAGCAATAATACTGGTGTTGGAGATTTTTATGATGTGTCCAAGGATGAAAGAGCCCTAATATTAATATGATGCACAAAATGAACAGACATATTTTTAGTATAGAAAATACATGATTAATGATTCTGTAAAGTTTTGTTCAACAAAAAAGCAGTTTTAGCCTACATAAATGAATATACTATTCCAAACTACATAGCATCTTTTGTAAACAATTTAAAAATGTGAATTTTTTTTTTTAAAAAGTAAGCAAGATAAACTAAAGCTGAAAATAAAAATAATCTTGGCAAAAGGACATGAAAAATTTCAGACTTTTCTTGATTGTTTTGCATAGTAAACTCAGTTATTAAAATAAGCAAATAATGGGAGTATGCTATGAAAGTAATCATTAAGTACATGATGAAAGAAAAATAATTTAAAATTTTGACTTCTGTTTAGTCTAATACTTCAGTTGTAAATGATATAGAGGCAACTAAAAACAACAAATCATGATATCCGAGTTGCAATTATTTGAACAATTTTAAAAAGTACATCATCATTCAGGTTTTTAGAATAGAGATGAAATATTGAAGATAAACTGAAAATTAAATTTGAAGGATTAAAGAAAAGACTGTAAGGAAAAAAAGACTTAATAAAAACTACTACAATTGGGTTTGTAAAACAATGTATTGTACTACCTTCATATGAAGAGAGAGAAAGAGCAAAAAGTTATTAACAAAAGATATTCTTCTTCAATCAATTTTGTTTTGTAATATAGTTTCAGTAAAAGATGTGTTCATGAGGTGGGAGGGGGTATTAGCTTTATGCTTATACCCTTATGCTTATGAAAATTGCAACACAATGAAGGAATCATCAGAACTGAATAAAAATTACAACACTAATGGTGCGTAGTAAAGACAACAAAGAAGCAAATTTTCAAAATAATACAACCATATAAAGAAAGCAGAAAATTCACTATTTGATGCTGTGCCCACATGATGCAATAACAGCTTTTACACATTGTGGCATATAAACAAACTTGTGACGGGTATTTGAGCAATAGTATTTATAGTGCTTCTAAGCTGACCTAAGTCAATCATCCACCCTCATTAAGACTTGCTTGAATGATACTCTTTGTCCTAAATCAGGCATAGTGTTCTCTCATGAAAAGTGCTTTTAGCAGAAGAAAGAAAAGTTCCAACATCCTCAATGGCTCTAATTTATTTGGCAAAATTACACTACTCAGCTCAGAAATGTGCAATCACTCTGAAATTCTAATCATTCACATATTATATGCTTATTCACATTCCCTGTAATTTGGTCTCATTTGCATAATTCCTTCAAGGTGCTGTAATTTTCAAAAACATAAGTGCAGTATAGATATTACAAGCTTATTCAAAATAAAAAAAAAATTTCCGACAAGCAATTTTGCGTATTTAGATAAATTGCTAAACATTAATTACTTTAGAACGCAGTAATTCATCACAGCAATAAATATTCAAATAGGACAAAACATTGCTAAGGCATATTATGCACTTTTATTTCCATTATGGCTTTAATAATAATGTCAAAGAATTGCAAAACTGATTAGATAAAATTATTTTTTCAATAATGTGAAATGCATTTTCAAAGATTCGACTTCTTTTCAAAGGAAAACATGAGAAATAAAACTATAACAGTAGCACAAAAAGTGAAAGATGAAATTGTGAAATATGAACTCTTATTCATTTATTAACATAAAAAAGGATCATTATAAAAATAAACAAAATAAAGTTTAAGTTAAAACAAAATTTTTTAGTAAATTTGATACTTACACCAAAAAATCCTGCCGGAGAATCAACGTCGAGATAAAACGAGGAAATTTAGAAAAAATTAATTCTGAGATGCAAAATACATAATCAATTTCTATAACATCTTACCGATTAAACAATATTTAAACTGGTTTATAAGGAAAAAAATAGGAGAATGTATGCACTTCACAAAATATTAAGAACTTTTCACTTCTAACACTATCACATACTTAAAAACAAAGAAATAGATGAATATAAAAAAGGACACTACAATATGCTTATTTCACCTTAGCTTCATAGATGTCTTTGCGTGATCTAGTATCTTTGGAATAAAGAATGCTCTCCGAACTGGAACTCCTTTTCCTGTGGCTTTTGTGACTTTTGTCATGTTTCGGATTTTTATTTTTCTTCTTAAAACTACACGAGAAAAAGCAATATTGAAGGATGTTAAGCAGTAATTTTTATTTAAAATTGTTTCAAAGTTTGATGTAGTTACCTTTCAACATTGGATACTGAGCTACGACTGCTAGATCTACTGCTGCTTTCATCATCAGCAGACATGCTACTTGAATCGGAACTACTAGAACTGGAACGCACATTATGTTGTTTCTTACGAGAGCTTTCATATTTGCTAGAAATTGGGTTAAAGTTGTATTTAAAAAAAATGCTTACATGACACTGGAAACAGAAGTGAAAATGTTCATGCAAATATCAAATAGATTAAAATAAATACCACTACAAATGGTTATTAAATAATTGTTCTTTTCTAAAATAAGTTTAAAACTGTAAAATTTTAAATTTACAACTATTATACATGCTAATACTTTAAATTAAAGTTTTAAATTTAGAAAGCATAACGAACCACATCTGTCAAAAATCTGTACACAATAATATTTCTGTTCTGAACACATTTTATATAGTTGCGCATAAATGAATGATTCATAGTTTAAAATGATAGATCATTTTTTATTCAAAACTTTTAACACTAAATGAAAAGAAATAATTTTTTACAACAAAAAAGTAAAATCAGAAAGTAATACACTACTTTCAAACATAATCCTGCATAGCAAAAAGTGAAATTCAATGCCACAAGACAGTGGTGTAGTCAAGTGAGGATGCTGAGGAACGGGGTCCTCCAATACTTTATTTTAGCTCAAGCACTCCTCCACTTTTTTTTACACTTTAAAAGAAACGTCCACCCGCTTCTTTATGTTCGAATCTGTAAATATCTCCTACTTTTTCTTTTTTTTTGGTTTTATGTTTACTGATGATGATTCTGCATTACGTCTGCAAAGATATAGTAGTATAATGTACATGAGCATGTGGGATAAATTCATAAAACTTGATATGGAAGTAAATTACTTTTTTCTTTATTTGTAAATATTTTTTATTTTGAAATTAATTCATCACTATTTTGAAACTGCACAGGCATTTAGTTAAGTTCTGGATCTCTTATAACAGAAAATCCAAGATTCTAATTAGTGTACTAATTAATGAACACATTTTAAAAATGGAATTCCCTAAAACTAGAATGGATTTATCCTTTTCTGTCATGCCCAGAAGCATTCAAGTTTCTCAACTTTGTGGTTGGACTGTAACGACTTCTATGGAGACTGTACTGGATAACTCAACGGCATATCAAATCATCATGGTGAATTTGTAACAAACTAACTTTGTTTTGACTCCTCATAATAAAATCAGTTTGATATTTAGGCTTGACTTCTTTAAAAATTGAAAAAGAAAAAAAAAATCCACGTAGCATCACCTTAAAAGGCTGAGAACTGATACAAGAAGCAAAGAGACGGTTTGACTTGATGATATTTTATAATAATAATTTTAAAAGCATAAGCATATCAGTACACACATTAACAGAAAGAAAAAAGAAAAAGGGGGAGGGGAAATCTAAAACTGGCTAAGGGAAAAAGAACAAATACTTAGAAATTACTTTTTATGTTTTGTCTTATCTTTTCCAGCTTTTTTCCCTTTCTTCTTTTTTCTAACATCAGGGGAGACTGATCTAATTTTGAAAATAGGATATCAAAATTATTACAAAATACTTGAAGCATGAGATTCTAATGACGAAATGATAAAATTTCTGAAACATAGCAAGAGCAAAATATGTACATATATACAACTACATAAATATGCTAAAAACATTACCAATAAATCCAACAAATGAGTGGCCAAGACAAAGAAAAAAAATCTTTATTAATGGAGTTTAAAAGTGCAAAATGTATATCACAAAAAGTTTCAGAATATCTGTATTTATACAGACAAAATTTTATTCATTTCTGCATTAAAAAAAACCTGTCTATAACTACCAAATTTTTCATAGGGGAATAAAGAAAAAAAATCTACATACTAAATAAAAATTATATTTATACCTCACGTACAAAACAAAAAGCTAAAAACTAACTTTTTTTGGGGGGGGGGAGGGGGGGGGAATCAGTGGTTTTCTGAAAGAAAGAACACAATCAATCAAGTTCATATACAGACACACATTTAATAAGTACATATTCGCGTTTAATATCCAATGAAGATGAGGCCAGAGGGAATTCCCAAGAAGTCTTTCTGAAATGGTTACTTACAGAACAATGCAAATCAGGCTCTTATGTATTTTTTTTATGAAAAAATTGTTGACAACTGTTTCTTTACAACTAATTCAAATCATAGAACATCAAAAGTAATTTGAACTTTTTCTTAATCTTCAGATCTTAAACTAATGTTTATGCATTGAATTTAAAAATCGATTTTAGTAATCATACAGTTTCTAATAAAGATATGCAAGAAAACTTGAGCAAACACAGCAATATATTAAGATTTTAATGAGAAATTTTTCAACTCCTTGCTAAATACAAGGAAAGTTATACAATGTAATGAAAAAGTATTTATTTCTTTAAAAAAAAATTGTTTTAAATATTTCTTGAATTATTTTATTCTGTATTATTTTATAACTATATTTTATAACTTTCTTTTATTTGCTTTTTGCATGAATAATGCAGGTTGTCTAAAATACTTACCATTTTGTTTAATATATTTAAAAATATTCTTGTTTATAAATGAATTTAGTTAAAATTATTACATGAAATAGTGTATCGATCGAATATTCCCAGGACAGTGGTGGTTTTATACTTCAACTGCCTGTGTGCTTTACAGAATAGTCCACTTCACTCCTGACTGAGGGAGATAGGGTTCAACATTGCTACATCATGGTCACCAGTGATATGTGGCCAATTATTTGTGCTATTACTATGAGGTATAATAGGACTACCCTGCATCTGGGCGGGGATCAGCAACATTGTATTAATTAGTAACTAAAACTTTATTCCATAAATTAATAAAATTTAACAGTTTACAAAAATTGTATAAATTTATAGATAGTACTTTAATTGGGATTACAAAAAACCTCATCTTTTAACCATTTACTTTATAATTTTTGCCACTTTATTCTAGTTTCTATTTCATCGCAAAAAATGTTAATTGCGCAAAAAATGTTAATTAGTTTAGTTATTTTTCTCTTGATTCTGATAATAATCCTTTTATAACTTTAACACATTTCATTAAAATTATTAACTAACATTATTTTTTCTCTTACATTTAATTTGACTTCTTTTTATTTTAACGAATTTTATTAGAAAGTTAAAATAGGTTTATTTACGATAGGTCTATTCTTAACTGCAATATTTGTCATAGGATCTAGTCATTTCCATTGGGACTGCAAGGAGAAGAAAGCATCAAAGTTACAGAATGCTATTCTGCATTTTTTAAATATCAAGAAAATTATATCATAGTATACTCAGATACTATTAATGATAGTAAACTGTAAATTTCAGCGAGTGCAACAATGAGTAATTATGAAGTTTTAAATGCAATTAGGCTTAAAACAGAAAATTGCCTGGTCCCGTGCGTACGTATTCCTTTGGAACGCAGAATTGGGGAAGCATTTCTTCCTCATTCTGTCGGTCCTGAATGGGCTAAGGATTTGAAATACAGGTATTTGAATACAGGTAGAAGTCACAAGCCCTGATTCCCTCCTAGGTCTGTTTACAACTATACACAATTAGCAATGATCTTGTTAACTTCCACTGATGTGTTTTATCATGTATCTATCATAGGTCTGCATAACAATCTATTACTTGGAATGAGTTTCGGACAGCTTTAAGCAAAACTCTTCAGGCAATAGCTGAGTGAATGTGTTGTTGGTAGAAAATAATGCCTGGCATAGTCCGTGTCGATTCAGGCAGGTAAAAATAAAATCTTACCTTCATAGGCTCGGAAGTTTTTGAATTTCACATATGTTAAAATTTAGAACAAAGTGAGTTATAGGTAAGTTTTTGTTTTGCTCAAAAATATTCCTGGCCCGAGATACAGGCCGCAAAGATGGCGCCTCTGTCGCAATTTCTCACTTGCGATTTTCGACAAAACTTTCAAGTGCTCTATTTCCTGAAGGGGTTAACATATTTGGATGCGGTTTTTTTTATTTGAAAGATAATTATATTCTGTTTATGATAAAAGGCTAAATTTTAAAATATATGTTCAACTTTTTTTACTGCAACTTTCTGAAATTTTTAAAAAAATTTCTTTTTATTTTATTTTTTTCAAAAAAGACAATTTCAAATTCTTTAATTTTTTTTACAAATGATTAATACCATTGAGTACTACATTCCCTGAAAAGGAGAGCTTCCACTTTTGCATTCAACGGTTTTTAGAAATAAGTTAAGATTTTTTCATATAT
Organism: Octonoba sinensis; assembly: GCA_038502835.1. Taxonomy (NCBI): domain Eukaryota; kingdom Metazoa; phylum Arthropoda; class Arachnida; order Araneae; family Uloboridae; genus Octonoba; species Octonoba sinensis. The sequence continues at coordinate 107,912,226 of CM076600.1, read as the reverse complement.
TTTACCAGTTTTCTTTATAACATAGTCATATATTTGTCTCAGTAAGTCAAAATTATATTAATTTAATTCCCTTAATAAAAATTAGAAACATATCTCCTCCCCTTTCCACAAAAAAATTACTTGTAGACAAACAGACAGACATAACTCTGCCAAAGCCGGTCCCAAGCCCGGTTGAAAAAAGAGGAGGGTGCCAAAATGTCCATGGCATAAGCCTGCTCTGTGTCAGAATGTCTAGTGGTGTCCTGGGCTTGCCCTGTGACTCACCGGACAGGACGGCTGGAGTGGGTGAACGGCAACCTAAATCCAAGGTGTTAGAACCGTGCCGAAGAGAGTGCGCGTCGCACATGGCAACCGGGGTCAAAGGTTGTTGCGAACGGTTCACCATGTGGAGCGGCGACCCACGTTGTATTTTTTTAGCCTTCCACCTGTAGAGAGGGTCCATGCAGGTGATGACATCTCAGACCCTCAGTAAATTAACCGTTTTTATGAAACCTAAAAAATTCAAAAAACCCGGTGGCAAGACACCTAAAAATCCTACTGCTTCAGATGCTGTGGTGCCCAAACAGGGTCCCTCATCTGAAGCCAACAAACCAACCTCTTCAGTTCTTGTTGGTTCCACTTCCGTGGCTCACAAGACTGAAATCAACGCTCCGGTTCTCGAAGGCATCGTCTCGACGGTCCAAGAGACCGGAGCTATCTCCAAAGCATCAACATCTTCTCCTGCTGGTACTGCCTCGGCAGCCGGCGGAGAAAACCCTCAGAAGCTGTCCAAAAGACGAAGGAAGAGGCTGATGAAGACTGCTAGGGTCGCACAACATCAGGACCTAGCAGATAAAAAGCCTGAAGCCACGAAGAGAGTAAGGGTGTCAGAACCCGAAACTCCTTCATCTTCCGCAAAATTGCCTGTTGTTAAGAAGCAAAAAACTTCTGGCCCATCCTACAGTCAGGCTCTCTCTGGAGTGAAGATGGCCGTCATCAAGACATCTCATTCAGAGGAGAAACTTGCAAAGAAAGATGTCGATGATATCTTCTGTGACATCGACGATGCAATTGACAAAATGCAGGAGGGTAAGGGCCCCCAGATCAACTCTTCGGAATTGGCTGGTGGTGCCCTTATCATCAACTGCGCAAATGATGCCACTGCTACCTGGCTAAAAGAGTTCTTCTCTGGGAATAAGTGGCGCGAAATGGGGCTGGGATAGAAATATTGCCAGAAATGGGGGCTGGGGATAGAAATATTGCCAGCTTCGCAGCTACCAAAACCCGTGAAGATTCTCTTCAAGACCCGCAATACAAAGATTGTCAAGTTGTCCAAATTGTTCAACAGACTTCGTCTGTGCAATGAGGGCCTCGACACATCTGAAAGGCGTGCAAGAGACAGGTCAATCTCTAATACCATTGCAAAATGGATCATAGAGATTGACCAAAAATCAGCCCAATACATCAGGGATAATGACATGGGGCTTTATGCAGATGCTTATGGTAAGGGTCTTGTCAAGCCCCCAAGCCAGCTGATGCAACAGCCAAAGCCACTACAGGAAGACCACAATAACATCCGTGGAAGACCCTGCAAGTGTTACAGAGACCCCCATGGAGGAGTCCTCGTCTCTTCCTTCTACTGAAACAGAAGAGACGACAATGACAGAAATATTGTCTTCCGAAAAAGTAAGTGCTCTTATTCATACAGATCCTAGTGTCTCCCCTAGGAGTATTGCTAGCACCTCTGATGAATCTAGTGTTTCACTTTTCTCACAAATTCATCTTCTAGGTCTTATGGAGTCTGAAGATGATTCCGATTGCACCCTAAAGGGTAGCCTCTCTCCCAAGGTTGACACTCTGCCTTCAGAGTAACCTTGTGTGTCTTGTGTCTATGGCTTGTGCTATTAAGATTGCACAAATCAATCTGCACCACAGCCAGTCGGCTTCTGCCCTCTTAAATAAAGAACTGGCCGAAGGAAAAGTAGATGTTGCCTTAGTGCAGGAACCCTGGACCAATAGAGGTAAAATTCTTGGTTTAGGTAACTGCGGCAACCTGTTTTTCGATCGCTCTTGTAGCAGACATAGAGCTTGTATTTTAGTTAGCAAAAACTAAAAGCTCTTTGTATGGTGGATTATCTGGATGGGGATAACGTTGCTGTTCGGCTAATTCATAATAATGAAGATATTTTTTGCCTAATGTCGGCATATCTTCCCTATGAGGATGAAATTCCTCTAGCGCCTCACGCCAGGAATTTTGTGCATAAATGCACTAAAAATGGCTGGAGGTTTATCGTGGGATGTGATGTAAATGCACACCACGTTATTTGGGGCAGCAGTAACTGCAACAAAAGAGGTGAGGAATTACTAGAGTTTATTCTTTGTAATAACCTAACTATCTTAAATTCTGGCAATAAGCCAACTTTTGTAACAAGCAGCAGAAGTGAGGTCATTGACATTACTTTTTGCAATGACAAGACCTCTGCCTGTGTTAATGATTGGCACGTGTCCGATCAGATTATTTTATCTGACCACAAACTAATCAAAATGACACTTGCAGGTCCTGCAATAACATCCCAGCAGGACAAAAGGAATCCCAGATTCACCAATTGGGATTCCTACAGAGAAGACTTGGGACTTCTCCTCAGAGGTAATCTTTTTAAACTTAATTCTTTGATTGACATTGAGATGGCCGTTGACTTCGTGCAATGATCCATACTTCAAGCATATCAAAATAACTGCAAAGCAGTCACCACTAGTTTACCAAGACGCGTCTCTTGGTGGAATAAAAATCTTAGTGGTCTTCGCAAGAACTGCAGAAAGCTCTTTAATAGAGCTAAAAAAACAGGAGAGTGGTCAGTTTACAGAGCTGCTCTTACTAGTTATAATAACGCCATTAAGAAAAGTCGACAGGATTCCTGGAGGGATTTCTGTGGCCAAATTGACACCCTGTCAAGTGCTGCAAAGCTCACAAAAATCTTATCAAGAGATAAGCTCTGTCAACTTGGTTCCATCAAAAAAGAAGATGGAACTTATACTAAGGATGGTCGAGGTATGCCAGAAGTAATGTTCAGGGTTCACCTCCCGGACTCAACTATTGTAACAGATGAGGAGTTGGACACTCCTCAAATTACCCCACGTGGCAGAAAGGCAGACTGGCACCTAGCTAAAAAAATCGTAACATGCAATAAAATTGCTTGGGGGCGATCAACTCGTTCTTGCCTTTTAAAACTCCTGGAGTAAATGGAATAATACCTGTCTTACTCCAAAAAGGAAGTGACATCATTATACCATACTTGAGCAGGATATTTAGGTCCTGTCTAGTATATGGTTATGTTCCTACCGCTTGGCGCACCCGCAGGGTTGTTTTTATACCTAAGCCGGGTAAACCTATTATAATGAAGCGAAAGCCTTTAGGCCTATTAGCCTTATGTCTTTTCTTCTCAAAACCCTAGAGAAGTTGATTGATAGGCACATCAGAGACGAAGTGCTGAAAGCCAACCCACTCTCCAGGCAACAACATGCCTATCAACCTGGCAGATCAACTGACACTGCTCTCTATGAATTAATCACAATTCTAGATGGAGCTGTAAACGGTAAAGAATTGGCACTTGCTGCCTTCCTGGATATTGAAGGGGCCTTTGATCGTGTGCCCACTCATGTTATTCTAAATGCTCTTAGGAGAAAAAACGTCGATCATCTGGTGTGCACCTTTATTGGTTGCTTACTATCTACTACATCAGTACAAGCAACTCTTTTAGGAGACACACTTGCCGCTACGAACTGCAAAGGCTGCCCGCAGGGAGGTGTACTTTCACCTCTTTTATGGAGCCTTGTTGTTGATGAAATATTAAATAAAATTAATCTCTCAGGTGTGACCTGTATTGGTTATGCAGATGACATAACCTTAGTAGTAAGAGGAAAATTCCAGGATACTGTGATTAGCCTCATGAAATCTGCCCTCAAAAAGGTTGAAAACTGGTGCAAGGAAGTTAGCCTGACTGTTAATCCTGGCAAGACAAACCTTGTACTCTTTACTAGAAAAAGAATCAAAAATGTGCAAAGTATAGAATTTTTTAATACTAAACTTGCATACTCAAACGAGGTTAAATACCTTGGTATCATTTTTGACAAGACTTTAAATTGGAACAGTCATGTCGAATACAGCACCACCAAGGCAAAGAGAATATTCTGGGCCTGAAGATGTGCAATTGGTCCCAATTGGGGCTTTTCACCTAGTATTGTCCATTGGATCTATACTAAAGTAATCGTCCCCATTATAACTTATGGATCTATCGCATGGTGGAACAAAGCCTGCCGTGTGACAACAATGAAAGAGCTTACTAGTCTCCAAAGAATGGCAACTATATCAATGACTAGTGCCATGTGGACAACCCCCTCTCAAACCCTAGAGTTACTACTAGGCATTCTATCACTTTATAAGCAGGTAGAGATGGAAGCAATCCTTTGCTCCCAAAGAATAAAATTTCTAAAACTATGGAAATTATCTTCTGAGATATCCTTATATAAATTTGATACACTGATCAAGGATCACCCATTGCTTTCCATGAACTCGGACTGGATGCTTAAACGCTTTGACTTTGAGTCAAAACACAATGTTGTATTCCCTTCCAGAACTGATTGGGAAAATCCTATTAAGCTTATTGGCCACGCCAATGAAGTATGGTTCACTGATGGATCTAAGACTTCCCATGGCACAGGTTACGGTGCCTTTTGCCCAAATAATAAAATTAGAATCTACTCTTCTTTGGGAAGATTAGCAACGGTATACCAGGCTGAAGTGATGGCCATCCTGGCATGCGCAAATAATTGCCTAAATAGATGCATCTCTGGCAAAACCATCAAAATCTTCTCTGATAGCCAGGCTGCTCTCTTGGCACTACAAAAACACTGCTTCTCTTCAAATATTGTTTGGGATTGCTATAACACTATTGCTGAATTGGCCGCAATGAATAAGGTGACTCTTTATTGGGTGCCTGGTCACCGTGGCATTTTTGGCAATGAAATGGCTGACCAACTAGCTAAATTGGGCACAGAAACTCCTTTCATTGGCCCAGAACCCGTCCTTGGTCTGCATTACAGTGCATTAAGGAAAACAATCAAGGAAGTGCTCCTAAAAGAGGCTCACAATGCCTGGCTTAAAAGCAATAATCAAAGACAGGCGAAAGAACTTAACCAAAATTACCCTTGGTTAAGATCTAAGGAACTGCTGAAACTCAGTAGAAATGAGATTAGGGTGATCATTGGTCTCTTAACTGGTCATTGCAATCTCAAGAGACATCTTAACATCATGGACATGATTGCTGACCCAATGTGTAGAGGATGTCATGATGTAGAGGAAAGCTCCACATATATTTTGTGTGAATGTGATTATTTCTCTGCTCATCGGTTTGAATATCTTGGTTATCACTATATCGAACCCTGGGAACTACCCAATATCCCTGCTAAATTATTGCTGAAATTCGTCTCAGCCACTGGTCTGTTTCAAACTCATTAACTTGGGGTTGTTAGTACAATAGACCTGAGGTCGCAGTGCTAGTGCTCCTTAGAGCCACCCCCTAAACAATTCATTCATTCATTCAACAGACAGACATACATTGCCCAAACTTATTGCCCGCTACTTTAAAATATTTATTGATTTCATTTATTTTTTAAAAATATCATTTTCTCATTTTTTTCATAGCTAGGGTTCAAATCTATTAGTTGTTAATTGTAATTCATGTGCTATTCAGTAAAACATAGCTTTTTATCTTTGACTTTCATATCTTACTATTGATCTTATTAAAAAAAAAAAGAGGAACACTACTAGGAGGGGGGGGGACAAAATCAACTTAGGATTCAATCACTTTGCATTTTCCTTCCTTTTCTTTCATAAGAAAGTTAACAAAAACAAAGCATATTTACAAAACACTACTATCTGTTTTATCTATAACTATGTTAATACATAATTTTGGGAAATGGTGTGTTGTGGAACATGTCCATATATTATAAGCTTTAATATGTTTTTGGTTGTAATATGTTAGTGTTTTTTCTTTCTCTTTCTCGAAAAGTTGTTTCTAATATTTATCAGGCTGCACATAATTTAAATCAACAATTCTAACAAAATCAGATCAAACAAGAGTGTTGAGGAATTTATTACTAATTGAGTTAGCATTATGGAATTGTCTAATTTTTATGCAGGTATTTAAAGAAGGAAGTAAAAATGTAATACAGAAAGTAAGTAAGTATCAAAATATTTTCAATGGGGTAATGGAACAGAATGTAGAGTATCTGACTCATCAATTAAAACCAATCTTAACTGCTTTAAATAATTTGAAGAAGATAATTAAAATAGCAAAAGCTGTTACAAGCATTCAGAAAAAGCTAGAAAATAACCTAAATCAGCAAGATAAAGTAACTATACAGTACTTAAAAAAAAAAAAAAAAAAAAGAGCAGGCATTGACACCTTTCTTTCTTTTTTTTCTTTTCTTTTCTTTTTTTTTTTTAGCAATCTCTAACCCCAAAATATAAAATAAGAGGTTTTAGAGCTAATTAAATTTGGTTAAAGAAAACACTGAGCTATGAAGCAATGGGTTGAAGTTCATAATTTGTGCACTTTTTTTGTGGAATTTAATTTGAAAAAAAAAATTGCAGTCTATGTCAACATTTGAGAGTGGGAGACTAACTGTTGTAAAATAAATCATGGGTAAGTAACAGCCAAAAATTATTCAGATGCTCATTTCAGCAGCAATTGAACTAAAGTTTTCTACATTTGGACTTGTCCACAATAAGCTCAAAAATTAACCTAGAAGTAGAAAAGACAGCCCAACTTGTTTTCTTCTTCAAATTACTTAATGGCAAGTGGAATCAAGAAAATACTTAACTGTATGTGTTATTTTAAAATAAATTTAACTATTAATCTATTTGTGATTACGAATAAATGATATCCAGAAATTATTTTAATGGCTGGTATACATATATTTATGTTACTTGCTAACAGACTGGCGAATGTGCAGTAATTAATTTTCCCAACATATGCGTATTGGGTTGAAAGTAGTGTATTGCATTTATTTTTCAAAAATTTTAGCATAAATATACTTTTCAATGTAAAATTCTTATTTTCACTTAAATTAATATTATATTCATTGCATTTTACTCAGAATGTCAATCCTAAGTTATGTTTATTGGTATAACAAGCAATCTGGTTTAAAAATTTTTTTTTTTTTTTTAATTTAAAAAAAATTATGATTTTTTTCATGTGCTAATATTTATTAAGAATTAAATGCCATGTCAAAGAAAATTAAATTTGGATAATTTTGAATTAATGAGACCAATATATGACTATGTTATAAAGAAAACTGATAAAATATACGGTAAATCTTAAATTGTTTCTAAAAACAGTTGAACGCAAAAGTGGAAGCTCTCCTTTTCAGGGAATGTAGTACTCAATGGTATTAATCAACTGTAAAAAAATAAAAAAATTTTTAGTCTGGCTTTTTTGAGGAAAAAAATAAAGAATTAAAAAAAAAAAAATCAGAAGGCTACAGCAAAAAACGATGAACAGATATTTTAAAATGTAGCCTTTCATCTTAAACAGAATCTAATTATCTTTCAAATAAAAAAAACTGCATCAAAATATCTTGCACCATTCAAAAACAGAGCAATTGAAAGTTTTTGTCGAAAATCGGAAATGAGAAATTGCGCCGGAGACGCGCCATCTTTGGTGTTCTGTATTTCGGGGCAGGAATTTTTTTGAACAAGACAAAAACATACCTATAACTAACTCACTTTGTTCTAAATTTTAACATATGTGAAATTCAAAAAATTCTGAGACTATGAAGGTACCCCCCAGCCTGAATCAACACAGATTATACCTCCTATATTTTTTTCTATTCACTGTTCACACAAAATATAGATCTTCATTTGACATTGGGCCAGTAAGTTTGTGATTTCAGAACCAAACCATACTTGTGATATTCCTGTGATTTATGCAACTGTAGATTTTGTTCTATCACTGTAGATTGTGTTATATATTACCTTCTTATATTGTTATCTAATTGTATTGAGAAGTGTATATAATTCATCAAAACAAATTAAGGATGAGAAGTAGCTTTTTAAACGACAATGGGAAAGCATGAAATTATAATACTGAGATAGTTCACGTAATTTTCAAACAACTTAACTGTATATAGTTTGAAAAAAAAAAATAAAAACATTTTCATAAATATAATTACCAACATTTTGAGAGTGATATAGATAAACTGTTTTACTAATAATTCAAAGCAACAAAAGTATTAAAATTTACCTCAGATCAATTTGCCCTTGCACACAGCATAAAAAAAGGAAAAGATTAAAAATTTTGGCCATTTTAAGAACAAATCAAATTAAATCCATGATAATAACTTTTTGCACATCATGCTCTTAGATTGAGATATTTTAAAAATCCCTTTAAAACTATTATCAACTAAATTGGAACTAATTAAAAAATATAAAACCACATTGTAATAAAAACAAATGAAAATGAACAAGTTTATATTTAAGTTCATAAGATCAGAAATTTTTTACTTCAACTCGATTATTTTCCTAAATCATAAGAGCACTGTATTTGAAATTCACTGAATTAGAAACTTAACAAATAAAAACATGATATGTAGTATTTTGAATGGAATCATAATAATTAAAATATCTGTTGTGAAACAAATAGGAAGTTTTGGAACAAAGGGAAATTTACAAATATAGGTAAGAAAAAGCAACATTTATGCTTGAAAACTGTAGGTTAACAATTTTTCATTACATAATTAAGAATTACTAAACTAGCAAAAGATGCACAAATTGTTTAATGCTAGATGAACATATATTAGTAAATAATTTTCGTTTATAATACTTATGAATACAAATGTGAGGAAGTTAAAAATAAATTTTACAATTTTTATTTATAATTTTACAGTTTAATAGCTATGTGCTAAGAATATTTACCTGTCTTTCTTATGCTTCTTAGAACTTTTTTTCTTTTTAGAAGATGATGTTTCACTCCTGTAGTAAAAAATATGGATATATTGAACTAATATACAATAAACATCCTCACTATTATATGCATGCAGCTCTGCATCTTTATATTGCCCAAGATAGAAAATTAGGACTGGAACCTTTAGTTACAATTTTATGCCTGTAAAATATCGTTACCAGTATGTTACAGTTAAAGTACTTATTTGTTAGAAAATATAATGCAAGTGCTCCGTCTGCTGAGACTAAACATTCTTTTTTTGCACTAAGCTTTGAGGCACACAAAAATCTTCACAAGTAAAATATCAATAATTCTGTTTTTAATCACGGTCAGAACTGCTTCCCTCCTTAATTGTTTTTTTTTTTTTTTTTTGTTTAGGTTGGATGGGTAATTTTGATTACAACAAAAACAATTGTAATATGGCAATATTTAAAGTTTTTATTTTTATTTCACAATACCTGGAGCAGTAGCGGATTCAGAGGGGGTTGGGAGGGGGCATTGGAGTGATTGCTCCCCCCCCCCCCCAACAAATGAAATCTAAGGGAGGGAACATGAGAGAACTGTTCTAAAAATAAAAAAAAAGAATAAAAGACTAATGAAAAATAAAACGTGTTTAAAAACAAACTCTCAGCCATTTTGCTTTTCAGTTATATCATCCTCTGATTTGGAAGGCAAAAGTAAAAACATGTACTCTAGTTCTTGGTGTAAAAACACATTCTAAACAGTTTTTTTAAAATGTGATTTCAACATTTCATCTTAAAGTGGCATTCATGCAGTAAGTTTTATGAAGTGTTATTTTAATATTTTATGAAAAAAAAATCTTTTTTTATCAAATTAGTCTTAAGTTGATATAAGGGGATCATGTGCCCCATAAATATCTTTTGGTTATTTTAATATTGAATACCCAAAAAGGTTTTATATTAAATACAGTTAAAAGTTTTCATATTTAATAGGTGAAGTTTGTAGCAGCTTATAATTGATGAGTTTTATTCTTTTAGGAATAATATTGTATTATTGAATATTTTATCTATAGAATTTGAATAAGCAATGGTGAGAACATACAAGAAAATGGCCAATAGAGCATAAATATCAGAAAAAAATGTAGAAGATGCTGTGCAAGCTGTCATTAAAAATAACATGTCCACTTAGAAGTGCAGCTGTGAGAGTTTTAGTTAGAAACCTACAATGCTTTTCAAAGTGTCAGTAAAACTAGGAGAAATCTTAATGAAGTTGGCCCAGTTGAATTGCAGGATATATTTTCAAACAAGTACGCAAGTAGACAGGTATTTACTAAAAGAACAGAAATTTACTTCAGAGAAAAGAAAGTTAGAGCTTGTAAAGTTGTTGAAGAAAAAAAAAAGAGTCAAAGGTTGTTATAAGTGACCCTGATTCCAACATTAATTTAAAACCAAGTAATTTTCAAGCTACTGGTGCAGAACTTGACATTGCAGCAGAAATTTAGCTGCGAATGATTTTGTCCTCGTAGAATTTTCTATATATAAAAAAAAAAGAATCGTTATGTTAGCAATATTGAGAAGATGGAAAGCGATGAAGCATATATGAAATTTATGAGGAAAAAGGCAATGGAAACCTTTATTTTCCCAGAAATAGAAGAAATATATATGGTAAACACTGATGATATCCTACTGAAATTACCACCACTTATAATTTCGTGTGGCTCACATCGAGCTACATCTTCCATTTTTGTTTCTGTGAAACTGAGTCAGTATAATGTTCGAAAAAGCAATTTAATTAAGATTTATTAATCATGGAAAGGGTTAAATTTCAGATATTTTCATTGTAAGCATTAAAATGCAATAAATGAGTCTTTAAAAACATATTTACTAGTTTTGTATACCATATATGTATCTATGTTCACATGTGCCCCAGGTATGTTCACAACTGCTTTTCCACTGGGGCAGATGTGAACAAAATTTAACATATAATAATAATAAAGGATTCCAAGCAATCCCGAAACATGTCTGCATTTTAATGCTTATTTGTGCTTTTTTAACGTAAAATTATTTTTTATTACAAAATTTATCATATTTTACAATGAATTTTTAGGTTGGAATTTACAGATAGAGATATTATATAACTGTGCAAAAATATCAGTAAATGTGTAAACTACCTACAGTGATCCCTGGTTTTTCGCGGTTAATGGGGACCAGAACCTTCCGCGAAAACTGAAAAACCGCGAAGTAGGGTTTGCCCCTAAGCATTTTCGTGTATGCGGGTACACGAATGTTTTAAATATGTAAACAGTATTTATATTTCAGACATTTAAGACAAAAATTACAACAGTATACGTATTTATTTAAACGTGTCAGTGTACATTAATAAAGTTAATTACAAAACGTTATAGTTCAGTAATAAACATTAATCAACATTGCTTTCTGAGAGAGGCGAAGAATCTTGTGATGGTGGGAGCTTTTGAGAGCCCGTCGTATGTACTCTGAGTCAACTCATCTCTTTGACATGCAGAGATCCTTCTCTCTTGCGCATCAACATGAAACAAAGCTCCTTTCTGCAATGTGGTTGTATTTTTTCATTTTTAATTTTTTATGAATATTTTGGAAAACCCCGCGAAGCACTGAAGCCGCGAAACATGAAGCGCGAAGTGGCGAGGGAACACTGTATATACCACTTTTTTCTCCGATATCTCAAACCAATACCAAAAAATGTACAAAAGTGACGTTTTTGTTCACATGTGCCCCCTCCCCCCTAGTTGTGCTTAAAATCTACTAATACACACAAACTTTTTCCTTCCATGAACGGGAAGGAAATCATTCAGTTGAGATACTGGTAAGCTGAAAGGCAGGGGTAGATTCATTCGTCTCCGCTTATCATTAATTGTTTGCATTTGACGAAATACGTAAAAAGAAATTAACGGATTTAAGTGCGGTTTTTTTCTATTTTACATTTGAATGAGCACCCCCTTCTTTGAAATCGAGTGTGGATCCGTCACTAAGCTGAGCTAGGGTGTAATTTTGTGGGGGTGTAAATTTTGTAATAAGCACTTAGAATTTCAAATTAATGTCATTACAATAATATATTTTTTTTAAAAGGAAAGTGAAGCAAGCAATGTCTTTGAATTATTTTCTGGGACTAAACACTGGATAAAAAGTGGTTTCAGATGCACACCCAGGGATTTTGAAACTTTTAATATGAATCATTAGTACAGAAAAAAAAAAGAAAAAGAAATCATAATACATACATATTGATTATTAAATGTAGAATCAAGTTATAAAATATGAAAAATAGTATAATGTGAATTATTAAGTATAGATGAGAGTTATTTTCATGTACAAGAGTTATACTGCGTGGTAACTTTTTAGAGTAAAATGAACAAACAGGGGCTCACTGACAGCGGACTTCGGATATCTGGTATTCAACCAATTTTTTTAAATATTCGGAACCCAATCCGGCGACTGCACAAAAGATCCTGTCGTCCAGCATGCCAAATTTGATTCTTAAAATTTAATTAATTAGGATGTTTTGAAAATATATATAAATTAAAAAGCTGGCTATCCAGCATGGATAAGTCACACAAGAGATACCGGTTTATCCCAAATTCTGACAGTAGTCTCTCCTCCCCCCACAACCAAAATCCTGTGTGAGTCATTGTGAACAATACTTAAGAGCACTTTCTTTTGGTCCAATTTTATAAAGTTAATATAACAAAAAGCTTTAAGGAAAATGGTGGGAAAAGTTTGAAGGTAGAAGTCACAGTAGCGCTAAAAGAAATGTTTTTGACAGAAGGTATCAAAGACAAAAGATAGAGCAAATTGAAAACAGATAATCAAACGCAATTAAAGTAATTAAAAAATAGAATTCTTGAAAAGTTACTGATTAGCAAATGCTGTGATACATCTAAAAATGTTAATGGATTTTTATTTAACCCTTGTGGGTTCCTCTGATTTTGTTACACTAAAGACCCTAAGTGTTCCTTCCATTACTTTATTATGATATTGCATATTGCATGCATTTTTAAAATTCACACTATTTAATGATAAAAAGAAAAAAAAGACACAATCAGAGTAAAATTCAGTTTGTGTATTAAAAAGTTGTTAGCAATTGTTATAGACCTAAAACGAATGGTTTTTGTAAGTGTATTTGAAACACCTTATAACATTTTTCACTCTGTTGTTCTGTTGGACAAAAGTTGCAATGTCCTCTTTTATAATTATATTATAAAAGAGGACATTGTCTCTCTGTCACCTCTTTTTCTCTCTCTGACTGTAATGGTCTTGCGTGCAAAAAATGCCAACTTAAGAAAAATTAAATAAAATAAAAAAAAATTCATAGCACTATTTTATAAAAACACCACAAAAGAATGCCATTAAACACAAATGTGGTTAGTAAGATATATCAAACTGAAATTGCATTGGAGTTATACATAACCACAAGGAACCCACCCGCGATGGCTATAAAAAAGAATAAGAGTACCGTATATTTCCGTGTATAAGGCGAGAATTTTTAGGACTTTTTTGAAAGCTAAATCGGGAGGGTCGGCTTATATACGGGTCCGATAATCTAAAAAAAAAAGTCGGTCTATATATTACGAAATATTGACGAATATACAGCTCTAAATATGTAGTTTATGTCTCCTATATAAAGGAAATAATTAGCTTAAAATAAGTAGAGTTTTTTTTAAAAGAATATACATATATTTTACAGCTGGATTTTGTGAAATCATCACTGAAACAAAATGACGAAATTTGCTCCCCACTATAATACGCTTGTGACTATATGTGTATTCCTTTCTATTCCCGTTCATCCTTCTAATATAAATGTAGAAAAATAACTGAATAAAAAAGTAAAACAAACTAAGCAAACGCAGCGGAAAAAAAGCAATGAATGAACAGGGGAAAATGTGCTCGATCACTACTCCAGTTCTGCCGTTTGTGAATGAAGTTTTTACCCTCCAGCACAAGCAAAAATACCCTCCAATACGCGCAGCCTACTGCTTCGTTCTGCAGCGCCATCTAGGGAACAAAAAAGGAACTAAGCAGAAGGACTATTTACCAGAATAAATTTCTAATTCCTCACTTTTATAGTCTAATTTTACAAACGACCTTCCCATATTCAAATTTTACAGCTTCTTTCTAAAAATTAAATTTTACATTGTTAAATGACTTACTTAGGACTTTCCTAAATCATTAGTAAGAAACTAAATCAAAAAAATTACGGCTTCAAGACTGATTTTAATGGAAAAAGCGAGCTACTTTTTATATCATTGTGAGCTGCATTGAATTAATAGTAAAAATTTAATTATTTTCTAAAACACCGTCAGTGACACTTAATTATTTACCACGCTTTGCAATAATAGTTGGGATCCACGAAAATTCTGGAGGGAAATGAATGACGCGAAACAAAGTGGCTTATCCAACGCAAGCTATGACAATTCATATAAGCTTCATGAACAAAACTTATTTTTTGACTCATAAACACTTTGTCTTCTCCTTCCCGAAACTTACAACTCCACTTAATTGGCTAAGGGGAAATCTTTCTATATAACAAATTATTTTAAAAGCTTGATGTTTCAAAATTACCAGAAAGTACCCTCAATTTATAAATACCCTAGAAAATACCCAAAGATCTTTAAAATACCCGAGTTTAGGTTAATTTCCCCCTCACACTGACAAAACTGCTTCTGCAACGCTTCTAAATAAGCACAGCAGACAAAACATGTCTTCCTTTCTCGCCGAAGTCTTCTCAACTTGCTTGATTGGCCATAGTTTCCGAACAGGCATTCCTGTATCCAGCTTTTAGGTTGTACTCAGGGTGTGGCTCTGCTTGTGATATTAATACTTTTAGGCTTTTCATTTCTGCTTTGTTGGCTTTGGTGCATTGGGTGCATCCAAAATACCCACGAATGAAGAAAATACCCGATTTTCGGGTAATTACCCGCACATTGGCAAGACTGCATTACTCGGCGGTCGGCAGCACTCGCCTCAGACAGGGTTGCCAGAGATCAATCTGTCGCCATCGGCGCCAAGCTTCTCACTTTCACAGCGTCTTGATTGGAAAATACTTGATCTGTGTTAGCTGCTTGGCGAATGTTTCGCCCCCTTTGGCGACTATATTTGATCTGTAATTTTTTTTTCATCAAATTTTTTTATCTCGGCTTATATACGAGTTTTGAATTTTTGGTACATTTTTGAAGGAATAATGCACTCTCGGTTTATACACGGATCGGCTTATATTCGGAAATATACGGTAATAAATAAAAGATTAATTTTTTTCAAATCGGTATTTTCCCACAAAAATGCATTGCATAAAATTAAATAAATGAAAAAGATCTTATTATCTTAACTAGTTCTGTTTAAATTGAAATAAATAAAAAGTACCTTTCATGGCTGCTATGAGATTTCTTTTTTTTCCTTTTTTTATTTTTCTCATGCGATCTTTCAGGTGAAGAAGAACTGGAAGAGTCGGGTATCAGCCTGTAAAAAATGGGCATAAAATCAGCAAAATCATTCATAAAAGATGCATGATCTTGATTTCCATAAATTAATAAAAGCATAAGATAAAAACTGCAAACGTCCTTAATCTTACCTTATTCAAAGTCCACATTTACAAATAATATAATTATATAACATAATTTTATATATACATTAAAAATTTTTTGAAATAAAAGTCCAGGACTTGTCTGCCTTAACCATTGACTATTACTAGCAAAATCCAAGAACAAGATTGGGGTTGATTTGAATTGCAATGTAAATCAATTGATTTTTTACAAATTTTAATAATCAATTTAAATCATCTCGATTTTTGAAAAATATTTATCTTACATCATTTTGTATTTAGCGTCATCTGCCTTTTATGGTTATTAATACTTATAATAAATTGAAATAAGTTTTTTTGCAAAAATAAGTTTTTCTGTTTTAAAGATACATATAACTAATAATTGTTAACAATATCTGGGTACATCTCATACTTGCTTTATTATTATTATCTTATATATTTAAACGAACAATTCTTGTATATATACATGTTACAGTGAATCTCCGAAATTGGAGAATGCCAGCATTCACCATCTATCGGACCGGTGATTGTCGACATTCTCCAATTTCGGACATACGCCATAACATCTAGATTTGACGTTCTCGGAAACGGCTCTAATGATTTAGATGAAATTTTGTATTTAGGTCAGGTTTTGTTTGTTAAGTTTACCTGATATAAATGTCTTTCACAAAAAATGCGATTTTACAAAAAAAAAAAAAAAAAAAAATTGCTTCTTTACAGCGCAATTGAGGTACTTCTAACAATGAACAAACATCCTCCACTAATTTTAATTAAGATTGCAATACATTGAGTGGCAACACTTAATTTTTAATTTTCCTTTTGTTGATTGAAATTTTTTGTTATTACCATTTGTGCAATTTAAAATGCCTAAGAAACCCATTGAAAAAAAGCGTCAATAATGCTGTGCATAATTTGAATGTATCACAAGGTCTAGGAAACAGTGTAAGACTCATTGTCATAATTGTGACAAGTTTAATCTCAAGTTAATCTCAAACTTTTCTGTAAATTTGTAGTTTCTGTTTATTTTGTGTATTTATTTTGAATGCTATTCTGAAACATTTCAAAAGACAAATGCAATATAAAATTAAAACATAAGCTATTCCCAAATAAATTTTAGAAAACATTTTCCATACAAATATTTAAAAAATGCATAAAACTAAATTAACGTACGCATATTGTTTTTTAGCTTCTTCAGCTGCAGCAACAGCAGCAGCATTTTCTTTTGCTTTTCTGTCAGGATCAAGTGAACTTCCATCCACAAAATATTGGCTAATGCCCAATGCTTCCCGCATTTTGAGGTTCTTTTCTTGATTTGCAGCAGCAATCTGATGGCTTTCCTTAACACTGCAAAAAGATTAATGATTACTTTAGACTTTATATATCTATTAATATATATATATATATATAAAAAAACAAACAGGTACAGACACACAAGTGAATATAATAAATTCATTGTGCCAAGTTTGTCATTGTTAGTAAGTCTGTTTGAATAAATATTTACAAATTTATAAATTAAAAAATCACAATACAGTAAAACTCTTCTCTAACAGACACCCAGTGGATCAAAAATATTTTTCAGACATGTGACGCACTGAGGAAAAAAACTACTGAAATACCACGGCATCACAAAATACCACGCAGAACGTTGTAACCTTATTAAAAAAAACTTACATTACTATCATAAATTACTATGCCATAGAATTATCAAACACAAAACAAAGTAAAGCTGAAAAAGTTTCATGTTAAAAAGTCATTACTTTATACTTTTAAAACATGTGCAAACTTTTTACACGTGCTAAAGTCCTACATTCTTTGAAACTTGTATTCATATGTAACGAGTTTGAATTCAGTGCAATCTATAAATCTAATTCCATTTTTTAAAGAAATAAACAGGTTTTCAAGCAGTAGTTTTTCAAACTGACTAATTATTTCACATCTACCAACAACAATATTATGAATAAGGTGTGAAGTGAAAAAAAAAAAGGATTGCAAAGTACCAAAGCACTATATGAGAAGAACAAAATTATTAATACTCAATATAAACATACTTGTGATTTAAACACACAGTGCTTTTATTTAGATATATGCATAATATTGAACTGGATTAATGAGCTTCTAAGATCAAGAAGAGGCAATATCAATAACTTTACGACTTATTTTTCTCAAACTTAACAACTGTTTTGTAATATTGGAAACCGCCCCCCCACCTTTTCCCCCACAGAAGATTGCGGAATTTTTTCGAGCATTTTAATTATGAATGAAAGCAGAAAGAATTGCTAATTTATTCTGCAACATTATAATGAGTACTTGAAGGACATTTTAGACAAAAATGTTCTTTTAACTAGATTATTAATAAGGTTGTAATATTTAATAAACATAGTAAACTGATATAATCACTAAAACTTAAAATAATTTTTGAAAAATTTCTTATATTTTCGGGCAAATTTTTCAAGTGGGTGCGGCAAAATTACGTTCGTGCAAGTTCTTCACTACAGAAGCTGGAAGTTAATAAAGATAAAAATAATGGTAAGTTCAAAGTTATTGATGTCCATGAGGCAGTATCGGATAGTAAATGAGAACTAGGAAGTTTTACCGAAGCCGATGCAATCGGATTTCGAAATGCATAAAAAATCCGGACAGACCCTTAAAATGCAAATTTTTAAAATTTGGTAGGTACGTACGTTGGCAGGTTTCTTTCAAAGATTTTCACAGACAATTTTTCCAAAATTAAGGGTTTTCGCGGAAACGAAATTCTTAGGTAATCTCGAAAATTACCAAAATTACGGAATTCCGTCAAAATACGAAAAAAATCACATGTATGATTTTTTTTATAATAGAGAAGAGTTTTTAAATTAGTTTTTTTTCTAGGCGCAATGATTTGATGCTGGGAAATTTAAAACTGCGCACCTAATAGGGGTGTCGGAAGAGATTTACTCTAAATATAATGTCAAGGGTGGAGAGTCTTTTTTGCACTGAACATTAAATCTGATACTTGAACAAAAAGTCACATGAGCAAAATCTTAAGGTTATATTATTTTGAATTTATATATATTTTAAAATTGGCATAACTCAGAAGTTACTGTTAACATGAATTTATATCATGCAAATCCAATAAAAATGCAATTAATTTATTACACAAGTATACTAATTGAATATATTTATGTTGATTATATTACAAATAAAATGAATGAATGAATTAACTAACTAAATAAAAATGAAAAAAGTAATATCATTAACTTTATTTCGGTTTACTTATGTGAAATATTTACAATACTGCTGTAACAAAACCTCTTGACTTTTTAAATTCAAATCATGTTCCGATTAATGCAATATTTATGAACAACATGATTTAAATTATTTAAAACATGCAGTTACATGTGCTAAGTAAACACCATAGCAAAGTTTTGAGGAATAAACACCAAAATGTTATATGGATATTACACAACTTTTAATTTCTGTTACAACTTATAAAAATAATAAATAAGATAACAGTTTATTTGTACTTCAGAACTGATATGGTTAGTTAAATAAGTATAGGATAGCTTTGAAAAGTACACTCTTTTCCCCAATACCTAAATGTCATAAAAGTGCAACAGGTGAGGAAAAAATTCATACTTATAAAAATGTATTCTTCTAAAATTTGAGAAAATTCACGAAATGCAACAAAAATTTTGTAAATACTTAGTAATTTTACAATGATTAGGAATTATTTCTGAAGGAAAAACAATTCTTTCCCCAAACACAAAAACTGGGGGGGGGGGGGGGGGGGATTTGCTAACAAAAATTATGAAGGTAAACCTGAAGATATGTGAACATTGAACTATTTTTAAAGATATACCATACTTTTAATAAGCTATATCGGTCTTATCAGTTGTGCAAAAAAATAACGAAACTCTCCATAAATCTGCAAAAAAGAAAAAAAAACCGTGACAGATATTTTATAATAGGAAAAATATTGATGGTTTTTAATATGTGTAAAATTTAACATCGTAAAAGTTCTTAGGAATGAAAATTTCAATCACGTTCACCTGTTATCGAAGGCTATACTTCCGAAATAATTCCACATTATTAAAGAGCTCGCAGACGATGTTGATGGAATGCAAGGCATTCTGGGAAAGAAGCAGTTCGCATCCGCATCGATCAGACGTGACATGCGCCGCGCAAAACAGCCAAGAATTTTTACCGAGAGCCAGAGAATTTCTTAATTCAATCTACCAGTGCGTTCGATGGCTTAAGTTCATTTGGAAAAATATAAGAAGTTTGTAATTCAAATTGCAACCGTATCCAATACGAATGGAAATTCAAAGGAAAATTTAAATTTCACTAACTCAGCAATAATATTTCGTTTCAAGTAATATCCAATGATAAAATATTTTCAATTCCTCAACCAACGCATATTTTCCACACATTTTACTTCAAACAGGCAGAGGTAATATCGTCAAGGACTTGACAACACAACCAAAAAATTGAACAGACAATTTACATGTATATATGACGCACACAATATTGCGAGTATAGCATGTAAAAGGGGAATTAAAACAGTTTGGAGAATGATATTAAATTTATAAAATAATGAGACGACAAAAAGGTTACTAACTTTACTCGAACCTAAGGCGCCACCCCGTGTTTAAAATTAAAATAATTGTCGATTCACTGTACTGGATTTGTGTGCAATTTTAAGACGTTTTCCCTCGCATTTTTTTTTTTTTTTTTACAAAAAATTAAAATACGCGTCTTGGATTCTAGTAAATGGGTTACATAAAATAACAATCCAATCAAAATTCGATACGAAGCAAGAAATTCCGTCAAGAACTATACGAGTTTACTTTCCCGTATGCACCCAACTTCAAATTTATAATCTCTCTCTCTCTCTCTCTCACTTAGCTTTAGTTCAAAATTACTTCACGTATACCTTTTTCAGCGGTTAACACGCTAGTTAATACATATTCATGCACTCATTTATTTATTTTTTCAATTATTTACTCATTTATTCATTTATTATTTCACTCCTTCATTTATACATTCAGAGATATGCTTAAAAATCCCGATCAAAAAATTTCATAGCAAAATAGGCTCGTTTAGTTCTGGTTGAACTTCGTATCTGTACATGTTCTACATGTTCCATAACATCTTTCCAATAAAGTTTGTTCCAAGGAAATTCGTCTGTTAGATCAGGATTTATAAAGGATTGAAAATTTCCCGTAGGCGTTATGTTAATTTTTTTTTTAACTGTTCAAAAATGAACAAAAATTGTTCAAATCAAAAAATATTTCAAGCCAAGATCTTCTTCTCTCTCCAATAAGCTTGCTTATATACTAGATCTTATGACCGGAGTTGACATAATTTACTTCATTTTTGCCTACAGGCGAATCGGACAATTCCCTAATTCCCTCAAAAGTTATTGGGACAGACACACCAATGTTAAAACCCTACTTTCAAATTTTTTTTTTTTTTTTCAATCTTTATTTAATTACTTTACTTATTTTTGACTTTTCTTTATATAATGTAGTAGTTTGTAATATATATATACTAGATGTGCGGCTATAAACACGGGTATCTCGAATATTACATAATTCGCTCGCGGAGAAAATAAAGTGATGTCACGTGACACGTGACACATATATAATCATTCTGTTCAATATAAATATAGAAAAGTAAAAAAAAAAAACAAGACCAATAGAATAAAGACAACAATATTTAACAATCTACATTAGTATAAGGATAACAGTTCCTAAATATCCCCATTGAAATAAACACAATAGTCCTTAAAAATTCCCATTAGAGTCTGGACAACATTCCCTAAAGACCCTTATTAGAGTGAGAATTAGTTTCTAAAAATTTCATTTCGAAAAAGGATAACAGTCCCTAAAATCCCTACTAGAATAATGGTAACAAATTTTAAATAATGTGAATAATCTATCTAATATTTACTATTAACATAAGGAAAACAAATCCTAAAATACGAAATAATTAAATAATTTATTATTGAAATAATAAATAAAAAAGTTTAAAATCAGAAAAACTTCCAAAATGACTTGAACAATCCTTCTAAAAATTCTAAAAGAATAAGGACAAGAGTACCCAAAAATTTCCATTAAAATAAGTACATCACAAAGGGTAAATACCTTCAAGCAATTTCCATAAGGGTAATGAGAATTTCTAAATAACAGTAACAGACCTTCTAAAAATCTTGAGTAGTATAAAGATATAAGTAGTTCCTAAATACATTCCCATCAGAGGCAGAGATTCAGAAACACTAATCATGCAGAAATTTTAAAGATTATTACAATATATGGCAATAAAACCAGGTCCCGATCAAGCCAAAGTGATGCCCAGGTCCTGGAAAATTGAATACCCCTCTCATAAGAAAAACCTTACATTTTCAAAGTTTAGTTATTTTCTTTAAGTTCGCCTATCCCCCCGCTCCCCCGCTGTTATAATGTGAGATGTGCTAAAAATATATATAAAGAATGTTTTTTTAATTAATTAAGAAATACAAAAAAGGAAGAAAAATAAATTTACACTATTTTGGTGCTCTTAAAATTATGGTGCCCAGGTCCACGGACAAGCAGGACCGTGCGTTAATCAGGCCCTGGGTAGATTTCAATTTGTATTTCATCCAAATGTTAAGAATAGGGCCGGCGCGAGGTAAATTCGGTTGGGGAGGGGTTTGATTTTGTCGACTAATATACATATATATATAGAGAGAAAATGATTGAAATAAATGTACGTCTGCCCCGCTTAATCGGGTAACGAATAAAGGAATACTTCGCTCACAAGAATACAACCTTCCGGAACCGAATATTTCCCCATAGACGCAATGTTAAAGATCCCCGTTTAATCGAATAATTTCCCCGGATAATACAATAATACTGGTCTGCTTTTGGAATATTTTTGATAAAAAAATCGATTAAATTTCAAAAATAAATAAGCAAATAAGAACAATTTTTCTGAATTTGGGAGTCACTCGTTCTCTTCAAGGCCGTATCCAGAGGGGGCCCCCCCCCCCCCTCCCTCCGAAATCCAGAAAATTTTCGCAATGTAGCATATATTCCTCCCTGAAACTTTCCTCAACACTAGTGTTTCAAAGTCAGAAAATCAAAAATGCCGATTCTATAGCTCAATTTTCCGACATAGTAGTGAAGCTCATCGTCAAAATGAAAGCAAATTTCTGTTAGCACGACCACACAAATATTCATTATTTCTCTTTTTCTTTCAATGCGTTACACAAATAAATATAAATATCTGTGAAAAAATGCACTTAATTCTCTTTTTTACTCAGTTCCAGAAGCCAAACGTGCAGGTTTTATCTGAATTTGCCAAGTGAACGAAATCACCGATTGTGACTTCGAACTGTCATGTTACCCAACCCCTTAAGTTTCACTAAAAAGTAAAAGAAATGTAAATTTGTATAAATATGTTGACCCTTTTTACTTTTTTAGTGGCAAACTTTAAAATTTGGAAGTACTAAACGTACCGACTCCAGTTGATTTTGCCGACTGGACGAAGTCACTGTGTGTGGGGGAGGGGGACCCCATTAGCGACGGCCCTGGTTAAAAATTTCTGGTTGTACAGAACAAGCATCGCAAAGTAACACGTATTTTTCACACTACATTATTAGCATTTCATTAAGATTAATAATGATAACACCGTATGTACTCGGGTATAAGTCGACCCCTTAATTCTTTAAACAAAATGTTTGAAGAAATAAAATTTTCGTTTAGAAGCACATTTTGCAGAAGTTTTTTTTTTTTTTTAATCAAACTCTAATGAATTATTACTGAAAGCATCCGAAGATATTAGTAAAAATAAAAATCAAACACAATGTGCTTAATTTTACGTTGTTTCTTGTTATTCCTTTGCAGCATAAAGGTTTACATTTTATTTCATTCAAAGATATACGGTAAAACCTGTAAAGTTGACCACTTTTGTCAAGAACGGAATCAGCCCTTCACCCTCTATAAGTTGATCTATCTAAAGCTACTTGCGGTGCAGCACTTTAGTGGTCAACACTGAAGTGCTGCACCGCAAGTGGTCAACTTACACAGGTTTCACTATTCCTAATTAACTGAGTTTTATGAATACTCGAGAACCTCGATCGGTTGTTTCTCCTGGAACCACTCATTTCAAACAATATTTTCGGGAAATCGATGTATGAGGGTCCGAATAAAACCAGACGATACCATTACATACGGTAAAGAGATTGATGCGGGAATGGGGAACGATGGATCAAGGTTCTGCTATGGTCAGATTCCAAGCAATAATTTTGGTACGTTTTAGGGATAAATTCATGAGTGAAAGTAAAAAAATTAAAGGACAGAAGTTACAATACTTTTCCTGTAACTGTACGAAAACATGCATAATCCAAAAACTACGTTAAAAAATGGCATATATTAATTATTTAGTCTTTTTTTTTATTTTTCATTACAACGAGGTTAACATTAGTAATAAGAATATTTAATAATTAAGGTGGGAACTCAAGTTGAACATTTCTAAAAACTCTTGAGTGTTTTAACAAAAATTACTAAATTATAATTAGCAACACCACACATATTACGCTTTTAAATGAAACAATATCGGAAAACATTTGTAACACATTTAAATCTATAACATGAATCATTGAGATCATAATACTCTGCCCTTTTCCGTCTAACGATTTATAAGAAAAGACGGAAATTCGTCGACAGACGGAAAAATTTCCATGAATTAATTTAAAATTTCATGTGAAAAGAGAGAGAAAAAAAGTTTTTAGAATACGCGAATTCTGTAAATAAGCATTTGTGGTCTTTAAAGATCTTGAAGATCAACGATATGGTAATCAGATAGTTTCCTCACTAACGAATGTATAAGTTAACTCCCCCCCCCCCCCAACTCTTTTCAGGTTCCAAATGTTGTAAAAAGGCTTCAACTTTTACACGAGTATATATGCTAACAAATAATAATACTCGTAATAATAATAAATAGCTTTTTGCGAGTCAAAAAATAAATGCGAGAAAACACCATTGCAAAAAGAAGCTACCAATAATGTCTGAGTCGTAAAAGGTTGGAAAATGAAAAAAGCCTTTCGTCAGAGAAAGCAGTAAATGCTCTCGGGGAGAATGGGAGAGTTGAATGGCTGAATGGTAAAGCTAGGTTGCCCAAGAGAGAGGCAATTAGCTGCCAGATTAGAAGCTTGGGAGCAAGAGGGGTGTTTGATTTCTGAGTCACGTTTTAGGGGATCGTTTTGATTCATCTCACTCTCCAGCATCCCTCCCCACTTTTTTCCTTTTTCTTTTTTATTGAAGGGCGACAAACGATAAAGGAAGCGAAATGGGAGACACAAACTTCCTAATTTCCGTTTAGGGGAGAACTTTTTATTATTATTAAAGGAACAGCATTGAAATCCGCTTAACAAAATGGATGCAGTCTGGAAAATTCGCTTTATATTCCATTACATATTTCATTGCATTAAAACATGCAATGTTCTCTGAGAAAATGAAAATAAAAATTCCTTATTGAATAACAAGACATAAGTTGAGTTGTCCTTATTTCTTAAAGAAAAGTTGGTAAGCCATAAAGCAAATTAACGCGAAAGTTCTGAAAAAGGTTAAAGGTGTAACAAGGAGTATCGCTAAAAATCAAATTCATAGAATGCCCTCTGAAACCAAGGCCTGTTGTTTTTGTGACTAAAGCGATTACGAAGCTACTTATATAGCAAAAATGTCATAAGAGAGCATTTTCTTTGAAAATCGTGTTACCATAGTACAAATGCAAAGTATTTTTCCTTTTCTTTATTATTTATTCATTTATTGTTGATAAGGAAACACGAGTGAACATAATTTCTCAGTGCAATAGCTTAATGTGTTTCTTTAATCAGACATTTGTTTTTTTTTTTTTTTTTTTTGACTGTGGTGACCAAGTAATTACTTACAAAAACAGAAGTTTTCTGCGCTTTTCGATTTTATGTGAATTTTTCTTATAATTAACGGAATTCAAGCGTACGAGAATCAATTCTGAAGACAAAGGGCCAACATGGCATGACTCCACATTACATAACGCTGGAACTAATGATACGATAAATATTTTTATTTGTTAGAATAGTAATAATATGAAAAGTTATGTTTAGATGTTTCGACAAAAAATTCTTAAAATGAATTCCATTTTATTGTCACTTTCTGATGTACTACGCACACTTCAGTCGCATGTTTAGCATTAATTGCCGACCACTGATTTATTACTCAAAGTAATTTTAATAGATTAATTCTGCAAGAGTACAAATAATTCTCTACAGAAATGTCCTGCGCTGCTGCGGAATTGCGATGTGCCCTCTTTTAGTATTTTACTCATAGAGCTTTATTTTTTTGAGCTAAAAACGTGGTGCCTTTTAACTGAGAACCACGTACATGCAATTTTTATTGCAAGTCACTGCCAAACAGCTTCGGATTTTCCATGTGAATACACGAGGATGGCGCAAATATAATTACTTCTCCATATTTTTCGCAGTTGTATACGGGACTAAAAAAGAAAAGCGCCTCACCTTGCTTTATCTATTTGCTCTTTTATTTGTCTCACATAGCATCGCGGTTGGATGAATGAACAAACGCAATAAATTTTTGTGCGCTAAGAGCGTTGGTTGGCTTTAATTTTATTAAAACGCTATACACAGTTAACTAGTCTGTTGTGGCCCATCACGGAGCTTTTTTCTAAATCCTTTGTATGATTATTACTACTCGCCAAATATCTCTATTACAAATATTTATTGAAAAAAGAAAAAAAAAAGTACATACATAAAAAATGATTTTAAACGAAGATAAACTAATTAAAAGGGTTTGCTATCAGCGAAGCATCAAATTTCTGAAAATGTTATTAAGAATTTTATTTGTTAACGTGTAGGTCAAATGGCAACAATACAAGACAAAACGAAGTCCCTGTCCCTAGGTTCCAGAACATAATTGTTTGAATTTTTGGATTCTTGAGATTATACGCGAGATAAACGTTCAGCCTCTTTGCAGCGAAGGACGCTAAAATTCAATCAACATTACTTCCTATCAGGATGTAGGTGTGTATCAAATTTCGTTTATTTCTATGTATTAAGACTTGAGTTACAAAAATACACAGCCAACAAAAAAACTAATAAAATGTTCGATTGCTTCACCTCCTTAAAACGAATGGCTCAAAAATGAAAAAGCAACTGTTCCTATTGAGGTCCACTTCTATACCAAACGTTTTTCGGAATCTTCCATTATTTCTTGAGAAATAGCACTCACGCTAATCGAGAAAAACGCTCGATTGCTCCGCCTCTTTCGAATGGATTCGCGCCAAAAACTAATCAGCCCCAGTTTCCATTGAATCCACGCGTGCACTAAATTTTGTTCCATTCCATGCATTACTTTTTGCAAAAAAAAACACACCTTGATATTTTCTAAAAACGGACAAAATGAGTTCAGCACACCTCAAAACTTGTAAATCCGTCAAAATTCAAAAAATGTTTTCACGAATCCAACACTTTCTTCTATATATTGGATATAGAAGAAAGTAAAAATGGCGACTTAAAAATAAGGAAAAAAGTACCAATCTTTAAGCATTTCCCCAGTTAGAATAGCTCCGAGTATAGAAGGCCGATTTTTAAAAAACACAGGTTCTCATTATCATGCATGTATACTTGCATTTAATGCCACTTGAACTCGTTTTTAAAACAGCTGTACTTGGAAATAAAAAAAGAGTATGTTTGGGCTCTCTTTCCTAAGTATATTTAATTAAACAATATATTTTAATGAGATTTTATAATATTTTGCTACAATTATTATAATTAATAACGATATGATTTTATTTTAAAACTTCAACCGCCTTATTTCGACAGCCAGGGTCATTCTAAAATTTACTTATCCCCATCCCCTTTTTTTGGCATATGTATGCTTCAATAACATAACTGAATGACACAATCTTTTTTCAGACTACTTAAAAGTAATTTAATATGCATCTGTGGGTGTGTCAAAGAAATGCCTGTTGCGTGCCACCTAGTACCACAGGTTCGCTATCTCTGGCCGCGACAAATATTTAAAACGAAGCAACATTTTATTTTGAAGAAATATTTTGAATCAAAAAGCAAAACAAGTGATTGTCGTAGTGTAAAGGTTTAGCCCTCTCTTAGAGTGTGAGAAATATACCAAATTTTGAAATAATTTAAAATGCTTTAAGTAACTTATTTTTTAAATCCCTCTGATTAACAGAAACTTGTAAAGATTGTGGGAAGTGCAATTATTAATAAGTGCATCAATTTTTAAATGTGAAAAGTATACCCCCCAAAAAGGAAGAGGGGTTTAAAAAATTAAGTTAATTTCATTTAATGACAAATATGTGGATGTATTTCCTCTTCCCTTTTTTTGAAACTAATCTAAATCCAAAAGATAGATTAATATACCGCTACCACCGCTAACAAAAAACAAAAAAACCCCGGATCGTTAACGGGTTAACAAAGAAAACTAATTGAATTATACCTGATCACGCTCCTCAGAGTGCTTTTCCGTGACACCAGAGC
This sequence comes from Octonoba sinensis, assembly GCA_038502835.1. Taxonomy (NCBI): domain Eukaryota; kingdom Metazoa; phylum Arthropoda; class Arachnida; order Araneae; family Uloboridae; genus Octonoba; species Octonoba sinensis. The sequence continues at coordinate 107,884,197 of CM076600.1, read as the reverse complement.
CTTGCTATTCTCTTTATCTCTGGCTTGTAAACTAGCAGCAACAATTGCACGGAAAGTACCTTTCCACAGTCGTTCAAAGAGCACCTTGTCATCAACTGGAGGGACGTTACGATTCCTAGCTGACCTCCCAGAGGAGGAATTTTGAACAGTAGAGGATGAAGATTCAATAACATGCAGTTCTCTCTTTGAGCTTTTCATGTCCAAATTCGAAACACAACAGATGAATGGAAAAATAAATCCTCGACAATTGTTAGGTTAAAAAGTTGCAAGACATTTATTGATCTCTGGCAAAAAATCACAGCTTTGCTCCTTTGGTTCAATATGCAGTAGAAATGGAAGACTTTTCTGAAGCGATTTTAAGTTAATAAAATTTCCAATAGACAAATATATTAATATAAGTTAACACTTTGTTCACTAAACGACCAAATACTAATAAATAGAGGCTAAAATTCTATGCAATACTCAAAATTACAACCAAATTTGTTTTTAGATTCTGGAAGACGTTGACTTGAGCTTGATATGGTGAGACTTGAAGGCACCAATACGCAGCTAAAATATTCTGAGTTTTAAGGCGAGAAAATGGAAGACTTCGTCAAATAGTTTCATGAATTTTATGAATTCATAACAACATTACACTCAGTTTAAGAGTAAGAGAAAGTTTCATTGATCATAAAACAGTTGTTTTTCAACACAGTCGGTTGTTACATTTTCTGGGTCGGGAAGTCGAAGATTTTACGAATTTCTGAACAGGAAACGATTTTTACTATACACTAAAAACGACGAAAACGTTGTACATCGCAAAAATTTATAACTCATAAAAACGGATACTATGATGAAAAACTAAAAACTAATATTTTCTTCAAATAAGCAGGCAAAAGTAAGGTAACACTAACGCTAAAAATCTCCAGATTTAAAGTATCTGAAAAACATTTACTTTTACCGCCCTTGTTTTAATCACAATACATACAAACAACTATGGAAGACTTTAAACTAAATTATTTTCTTTGCAGTATTGACGCAAAAAATATTCCTTTACTCACAATGTTGATGAAATTTCACTAAAAGTTTCGTTATGAGTTAATCATAAAAAACGGCAAAAAAAAAAAAAAAAACTCTTAAGAATGACGATTCTTTCAATATCAGCTATGATTATATCAGATCACCTATTCGCAAATGCAATGCAGTCAAGCTCAAATATAAATTTTCTCATCGACAAGACAACAACTAGAATAATAAACCTTGAAGCACCTCAGAGAGATTAAATCTTCACAACAATTTTTTGCACTTGCGGCAAATTTTATTCTCAATTCTTCTTTTATGAGTAAATGGCTTGTTCTTATTGGAAGACTATGCGCTAGATTTAACAGTCATTGGATCACAAGCAGATTTTTAACTGAGAGACGGGGGGCTCTGTCTCTCCCAGTCAATAAAATAAAATTATCTTTCATTGAAAAAAAATTGAAAAACTTTTTGCAGACGGAAACTTCCAGTTCATTTTAAAGAAGGTTGCGCAGTTTGCTCCGACAGAGAGCAAATATTTGAGGGTAAAACTTGTTCTTCTTCACCTGATAATGAATAAGTATCGAAAAGACAACCGTGGCACCGAGTTTCTTTAAGAAATTCCAGCAAACCAGACGGAACACTCGTTGTGCAGCAGCCGACATGCAACGAAATTGCAGATACATTCATGTTGATCTTCATTTTGGGAGTCCGAGGATGAAATCGAGTTGTCATCGCGTCGCAACATGGCCGAACGAAAAGCTACTTCGGCTCCCGAAGTTACTCTCGGCGGCAAAAGGGATGCGGTTATGGCGCAACTTTTCCGAGCATCTCCTGCAATGGAAGCTCCACCGACGAAGGATTATTGGGTTTTCCGGAATTTATGGGAGGAGTCTGATCCAGCACTCGCCGAAAGAAACATAGGAAAAGTGGTGTTCTGCCACATTTGCAAGTTGCCAACTTGCTTAAAAATTTTGAAGGAAAACTCCAAGGCAGAAAAATCTAAAGTATAATATGAAATATAATGAAATGCATAGATGCGATTTTCGCACACAACGGTCATCAAGTTTTTAAGAAAAAGTACATTTCGTGTGTTAGAAACTGCCGCTTTGCTTAAATAATACCGGATTAAAAACAGGATTTCAAAATGTTTTACTGGATATTAACTAAATACTGGATACTAAAACAATTATAAAGTGACGAAGCAGCACTTACTATTTAACTTCGAAAATATAAAAAAAAATACATAATTCTGGGTTCGAGTAAAATTAGTTAAATCAGAAGATTTTTTTGCTTCAAAACCTTGTTCAGTGATGTCAGTTACGTTTTTGCATATTCGTACTCTATTGGATTAAACTGCTTTTTCTTCGTGGACGGTCTTCAAAATTTGTCACGTGACTACAAACTAACCTTTTGCTCGAGTACACTTAAGAGCTTATCCTTTCTTGCTTATTTGTATGAGGAGCATCCGACAGGGTAAATTGACTTTTTAGAAGATTCTTTTGGCTAACGGCCTCTTATTTGCTGTGTTGAGCACAAGAAAAAAAATGAAAACGATCAGGAAACTGTTGGATATTATACCAGTACTGTAAGTGTAAAGACATAGTAACTACTTCATCAATTAATATGCATTTAGAGACAGGTTCTTTTCGTTGGAGTCCAATTTGTCAGCCGTGGATCTCGATTCCGAAAAATAGATATCTTGAAAACAGAATCAATCAAGCAAACATTTTTCTCTAATTTACAACTATACATGTTTTCTTTGAGCAGGCTCACGCCGTCCATATATGCAAGGTCCTGCGGCGCACGATCGCGCCATATCAAAAAGGCGCCGCGTTTTCAAATCAAAAGGCGCCCTTAAAAAAGACTACAATAAAACCCGAACCCCCCAATAAAATCAATAAGTTAAGTATGGACTGGTCAGTAAAAATCAATCACGAAAGAACACCGACGAAGATCCTCACACACAGCATATTTATCAGCTACCAAGGACGCACCGACGGGGGAGGGGGGGGGGGTATCGAACGAGACGCCCCCCAACCCCCCTTTCCACCAGAAGGCATAGGATATCGAGTAACTGATATCCGAGCTGTTTTTAAATATTGGGAGTCCGCATAGACCCTTGCACTAAAAATTCTATTATCCGGCAGGCGACGCAGGCTTGAAGTTACCTCTCAAACGCAAGTTTGATTTTTTTAATTTAATTAATTAGCATGTTTTGAAAATAGTATGTGTAAATAAAAAACTTACAACGAATTTGGAAGCTTTGAGATGTTTATTATATAAAATTTACTGGTTTCAAAATAGCATGCACTTGAAGAGCGTATTTTACTTGATGCATAAAGTGCACTCTAGGTTTTTTGCACGATTCTTACGTCAATTGTTCACATCCTTTTTTATTTTTAAATCAGTAAACTTAAAAATCTATTCATTTGTAAATGCTCATTTTATATTTTATGTTTTACAAAAATTTAACAGTACAACCATTTTAAAAGTCGTCACATAAAATCTCCACTAAAAAATCATATAAATAAATTTTATAGTTTTTAATAAATAATTAATTAAAGAAATATATTTCATTTAATATATCTCCTACAAATCGAAAACATAAACGCATCTTTTGCTTTCGTGTCCTACAACGTGGAAGATGACAGAACAATAAATAGCCATGGTATTTATAGTTTCGTTAGTTGCGGACAAATGTATCATAAAATGAATATGACGGCCATTATTTATCTATTAACGTTTTGCTTTTCAAGCTCATCTTCAATATCTTCTTCAAAAACACGAAAAAAAGAAGAAGAATAAAAAGAGCCCAGGTGCATACTTATTTTAAACCGTGTTAAATTTAAAATTTTTACTTCATTTAAGAATTTTCACCCATTTCACATTGAATGTTGATTGCACCATTTGAAAGTAGTGTTTTAACCAATATTTAAAAACAAAATAGTTCTTTGAATATTGATTCCGCGATCACTTGATATAACGACTCAAATAGTAAAGTTACGAATGCGAATGGGGTCGTTTTATAACACGAATCGACTAAATCCGTAATGATGCAAATTGAGTTATGTTTTTGGAGCCTTTGTATCTTTGTTTTAGATGATTTGAAATAACAAACAGAAAAATTTCAATTTATATTCATTTCACTGTGAACTATCATTTCCTTAATGCTATTTTTACTCGCATGGGGGGGGGGGGGGGAGAAAAAAGTAAAAATTTACAGAACTAAAAGTTGTCGCCTGAGTTTAGATATTGAAACAGATAGATCAACACATTTTTCAACACATACTTCAAAACGTGAGGGAGGATAACTTTAATGGCCAAACAAGTTTTCTTCGGGAACATTTCCTAGCATTTTAAGACTTAATACAAGCACTGACCAACGACCATACTATTTCGTACCGTATTCAAAAGCTCAACTTGTAAAACGGTTCAACATCTTTTGTTGCATCATTTTTTTCCAGAAGTTAACAAAGAAATATTTTCGCAAGAAGAATTAGGTTTATATTGCCATTAAACGAAAACAGTGATCTTGAGCATTCAAAATCTCTAAAGAACATATATCCGCAAATGAACAAAGCATTTCTTTCATTACCTAATACCATTCAACAGTATTATGTGTTTTCAGCTGTACGACTATGAAAATGCCTTAAAGGTACGAGAACGAACCAATTGTTCAGTTAACACGTGAATAATAAAAATAATTTAACTTTGTGCAAGTAAACAATAATAATAAAATTACACGTTAATTTAAAGCACAAATGAGCAAAAAAATGCAGACATATGTTTCGGGATTGCTTATCCCGAAACATATGTCTGCATTTTTTTGCTCATTTGTGCTTTAAATTAACGTGTAATTTTATTATTATTACGTGAATAATAATAAGAAGAAGAAGGAAGGGAAAAGAAAATAGATGGAATAGAAATCCTTTGACAGTTCACTTCAAAATACAGCATTTTTTTTTTATAGGATTCCTCTACCTACGTACACATTTCAGAAGTAAAAAGGGTAAATCAAGATAAACTTTTGACACTAAACCCACCAAAGCGGTCAACTGACCGCTATTGAGACTTCACTCAAAATTATTAAATTGCAGGTTCCCATTTTTCTTGAATTACGCATGATTTTTTCTATAATATATAGTTACTTAAGTAGCTATATATTATCAGGGGTCGTGCCCGAGGAAATTCAGGTCCGTTTTCAAACCCTTCAAAAAATTCCGAGTAACCAAATCGAATTTTTTACAGAATTATTTATAAAATAAGCGGTAAAAATGATAAAAAAATTTTTCATTGTACAATGTTTAAATTTTGAATTTTCACAAAAATATTTTTAAAATTTACAAAACACGGACCCTGTTTAAAATGCTGGATTGACCCTTGATTAGAGGAAAGTAGCTATATATTATACAGCTACCCTCGTTGTTACTTTACTTATAAAATTTAGTGCGGAAGAAAACGTCGGAACGCAAAACATTGTCAAATCAATAGCTCCCAGCTGTTGATGCGTGAAGAAAAAAAACCCCAATTCAGCCAGTTAAAAGTCATCTCCCCCTCCCTTCCACAAATAGCTAGAGCGGGGAAACAGCACGAAAAGCCAATTATGATTTAGTGAAAATGCTTCTCATAGGAAAGTTCGGTTTATTAGAATTAACTTCTTTTATTCTTTTAGCAAATGCTTTCTTGGCCACTTCGTTTAATGCAGTGGTTCCTAAAGTAATCCACATGCCCTCTCATGAACCTATTGCTACCTTTTTGCCAATGTACTTAAATGATACTTATTTATATAATAAGCATATAAAGTAACCAATTATATATCAATTAAATATTTTTCATAAATTGCGTAAAGAGGTACTCATTCTTTTTGTCCTTGTAACTATTAAAAACTATCTCTTCTGTTATTAGTAGCAATTTCGTTACCAAGGGGAGCTACTTCCCCAGGAAATGTCGGTGTTATAAAAGTGAAGTTTTGCATGAAAGCGCGCAACGTTCACGTGACATTTTAAAATATTTTGCCCTGTTTTAGAATTTATTAGGTGAAACAAACTTTATCCTTAGTTTAATTCTATTTTTGGAGCTTTCAATTATAAATACTGCACTAATTAACTTTTTTTAGAATGACTCCTAGGAAGGGGTCTACAAAAACAAAAAAGTGGCAGGAGGTCTACGGCATAAAGTTTGGGAACCTATGGTTTAATTGCTAAGCCACAAGTACTCGGACATCGCCATATTTAATTGATTTAATGGAATAAAAAGTTTGGGAACCTATGGTCTAATTGCTAAGCCACAAGTACTCGGACATCGCCATATTTTATTGATTTAATGGAATAAAAAATCTTACAGCCGAAATATTTTTCACCAGACGCATTTTATTTTTAGAGACTTAGAGAAAGAGACGTTAATACTTTGATTATACATTCAAAACTATAGCAGTGGGTTCCTAGCATGGGTGTCATCATGTGCCTTTAGGTGCAAAAAAAAAAAAAAAAAGCATATGAAAAGATTTTTAAGTTTGAAATGTTCGTTCAATTTCAACTTAGCTTGACACTTTTCCCTCTAAAAACACCACTTAAATTCAGCACTGGATCTTCGATTTTTTTTCAAGTCAGGGAAATGATATCCATCTTCCTTCAAGTTTAATGATAAGAATTGAAAAAACTCCTTTTCTGGCGGAGGACAAAACGTTATGTCACGTATTTCTATGAAAAATGTATTATTCCATTAAAAATACCCATATAAAGTACTGGGTCTTATAATCTTATATCATGTAGATTGTAGGTTATTCAAAAGAAAACTCAAAACAAATGTTATTTTAAAGTACTTCTGCGTACACTATATTTTTAGTTCTGTTTTCTTGCAGCAGAAATAGATATTGATTTTCACCAGAACCAGATCTCGATAGGGTAACATATAGTTGCCCGTGCGAAAAACTCTTGGCATATATCTATTCCTACGTGCTAAAATGATTGCCCCTGTCTAATATTCTTATTTACTTAGTAACTATTAATATTGCATGAATATTTATAGACATATGCTCTCAAAAGAAAAAGAAACCCGATTTTGATACATTCTTCATTGGTGCTCCACTTCTATTGGTCTTAGCGTGATGATATATAGCCTATAGCCTTCCTCGATAAATGAGCTATCTGACACTGAAAGAATTTTTCAAACCGGACCAGTAGTTCCTGAGATTAGCGCGTTCAAGCAAACAAACTCTTCAACTTTATAATATTTACATATTATGAGCGGGGCGGCAGGTACTAGTACATGTTTCGTGCATTGCCGTTTTAAAGCGGGGTTGGTATTTGTACCAGTTTAAAATCACCACTTTTCAGTCACACAAGGGAAAAAATAATGATTCATATAATGTATAAATTGGTGTATTTTTTTGGAACATTTTTTAACTGAGTCAACTCAGCCCGCTACGCAACATAGTTGTGCGTGCTACGAACGTCGCCCGCTCATAATGTGTTAACTAAATAAGGTAATTTTAATACAGAGGAATTCTTGATGTGCAATTTTTTGGCTTTAGTTACTAGTCCTAAAAATGCGATTTTAAATTAATTTTTGCGATGTTCGAGGAAGAAGGTGAGATGGGGGGGGGGGGGGGGGAAGCTGCGAGGGCTCTCCTCCTGAAATTTTTCGAAACTTTTTTCTAAAAACACAGTTTTCCTTAACTTTCGGACCGTTCGGACAAGAGGGCCCCTATCCCGAAATTTTTTCAAATCTGAAGCCCTAACAGTGGAAGAACGTAGTTTTAGGAGAGGGAGGACGAGGTAGCAATTCTCCCCACAGAAATTTTTTAAAATTGACCTTCTAAAAAGATAATTTTAGGTTTTCTTTGGTAACATTAAGTGATATTAAGGATTGAAGTTCCCTCAGGAATTCTTCTATGAAATTTTAGACTATCTTTGCAAAATTTGGAGAAGAAGGAACTCAAGGACTTTCCTCCGTAATTTTTTTGAAATTGAAGTTTTAAATACAAAATTTTACGATTGATAATAATAGGGGAGGAAGGAGGGGGATTCGGGATTTTTCGAAATTGAAGTCTTAAAAACTGATACTACGCTATCTTTGAAGTCAAAAGCTTTCGGTGGCTCCTTCTTCAGAAAATTTTCGAAGTTAAAATCTTAACAGCGCATATTGGGTCAATTTTGTTGAATTCGAAGGAGAGAGGGGAGGGAGGTGGAGGGGTCCACCCACGTAAACGCTTTCAAATGGAAGCCCTAAAAGCGCAATCTTTGGATATTTTGGTTGTGCCCGCTCGAATGGAAATATTTTCGAAATTAAAATCCAACGGACGAAATTTTCATTCTTTCTTATATGTTAGGGGAAAGGAGGAAGCTGGGGAAGTAGAGAGGGTTCCTCCCAAAAGTTTTCTCGAAGTCGAAGTCGATTTTGGGTTATCTTCAGTGCCAGTAGAGGAAAGAGAAGTCCATGGGCTTTCTTTTTGAAAACTTTTTAAAACGCAAGTTTAGGTTATATTTGGTGAGATTTGAAAAAGAAGAGGGGGGGAGGGGAACTAGTCCTCTTCCGGAAAATTTCAAAATTAAAGTCCTAAAAAACGCATTTAGGGACCGCATTTGGTGACATTCGGGGAAAGAGGTTCGAGGATTCACCCTGGATTGTTTTGACCAAATGAAATCCATAAAACAGTTTTAGGGCATCTATTTCTATGTTAGTTGCGGCGGTTTCCCATTGTAAAATTTTCGAAATCAAAATCCTAAAAACGCAATTTTAGCCTCTCCCGGGTTACGTTACTGAATTCTTTCTTGATATTCTGTTTGAAACTGAAGTCCATTCATTTCAAACAGGAGAGGAGGTGGAAAGAAGGGGGCGTTTCTTGTCTGAAAATTATTTGAAGTATCTTTGGTGAAGTTTGTGTATGGAGGATTTCGTGGGCTTTATCTAGACATTTTTAAAAATCCAATCTTTGACGACGTTAAAGGTCAGAGATGATCCTCCGGAAAAGTTCCGAAATTAAAATCTTAAAAACCATTTGAAAAATTAAATTTATGGTTTGAGAGCTCACCCCCCCCCCCCACCCCCACATCATCAGTTTCCAAATTAACAATTTCAAATTAAAGACCATTTCCAGGAACCCCTAAAAATTCGATGCAACAACACTTCTCCTCTGTCTTGCAGCTAAATCTGGAAAACTTCTATTTAAAACAAACATTCAAAGTTTTTATAACAATGTTTACTTAATATTTTAAAGGAAAACACAATATTGAATGCAGAAACAGTAGCAATACTATTTTCTGCTTTAAATGCGGCTAGTACGTTGTAGGCATGTTTATCCCTGCATAGAAAAAGTCCAAGGTCTTTCAGCGACGCTTCGTGCGAAAGACGGAAAAAACTGTTTTAAAGTTTAGAAATAAAGCCTGTGCTTGTTAAAAAAGAGCTCTTTATTTCCTTGTATGATGTAAAGGGACCGATCATAAATGTCACGCTTTTTTCCGATATATTTGACCCCCCCACCCCCCTTTGTCACATGTCACGTTATGTTGTATAAAACTGATGTCACACTTTTTGTTACCCCTTCCCTCCTCGAAGCGTGACATCATTTATGAATGATCCCAAAGAAAGTATTCTTTCAACGAAAAATATAAATAAAATTCCAACCCAAATTACTATTTTAATCACCGATGAATAAATTTTGGCTATTTTTTCTGTAAGTCCTTACGTAAGGTCAATCGAAATATCCATTTTAACCATCCCCGACTCCATTTGTAGATATAACGTCTATGCGTGCGTATATATCTGCGTATCTCAGATGCACATTCCATTCATTCATTACTACTCTCAGCATTTATTATAGGGTCAGGTGGGACAAAAGAAGCGAGGAGCTCAGTAGTCTTCAAACTTATTTCCGTGCGTAAAAAGCCTGAATTCTACCTAACAGCTAAAAATTTTTTACGAAATATTAAAATAAGTTAGAATGTAAAATTTACTTCCTAATTATTAAAAGCTAAAATAAAAAATTTAAACCAATTCCTTTATATTTGCCGTATGACCACTTTACATCATTGACCATTTTAACCCACCTGACCCTACTTTAAAGTGGTCTAGGAAAGTTAAGTGTCTAAGAATTGATTTAAAAAAAAAAAAAAAAAAGATAATTGAATTTATGGGTTGAAAAGCTAAAAGAAATTTATGAATTCAAGAATAATAACTTCTAACACGTATATACGAGTAGCCACATATTTTTTTTCTTTTTTTTTTTTTTGAGTTATCAAAAAAATGTTATAATTTAATGGCTTATAAGGGAATTATGTGATGTACACATCAGATTTTTTGAGATTATATTAACCTAGATTTTTTATTTAGTGATACGATATGTTGTTTAAAACTGAAACATTGATTTTTGTATATATTTCCAAAATCTGTTCCAATTCCTTACAGTAAAAGTTCGGAACACAGTCGTGACTCCAGATTTAATACTTCGACTTCCTTTTCAGCATCCTTTCCCCACGCCATCTGCAATTGTATCAACAATCAATTTTCCGTCCACCCCCGCAACGGAAGCCCCGCATGTAATCAAACGGCTACCTAGAGGGGTGCGGGAGCGTCGGATGACATTCCAGACTCCTATCGGAGAAACGCGATTTCAGCAGCTCCGCCCCTTCAATAGGGTTGCGCACGATCCGTTCTAACGTTATTATCGACCGCACTTCGCCGGCAAAGCTGTAAAAATGTGCTTACGCAGGAACTACATAACATTCGACTGGAACTGTCACTTCCATTCCAGCATTAACACTGCATTTACCAGGCCGTTTTCAAACATTTCTAAACTTTCAATTTACACCAAGTTGCTATCGATTATAATAAAACTTTCATCAGTCGCATTAACTTGTCCTACTGACCGTGTTTCAGGAAAAGCTAATGCAATTGTAAGTTGCACTGTAATTAGTAACAAATTATGCAAAATGGAAGATTCGAAACAGTCAAAATGACTGGTCTGGGCAATCTAGTGTTAAACGCTCTGCGACAAATAAATTTCCAGCTAGACGAATTATGGCTAAAAATTGTTTTGAAGAATTCTTTTCCCGAAATAATTTTGCAGCATGATTTTTAATTTAGCACAAGTGGGTATTTTTATGTCACAAAAGAGAACAATGCGTCCGAATTGTAAAATACAAAAAGGACTTAAATACAAACTTTTTTCAAATTATTTGTTTATATTTTAAAGTACATTAGCGAAACTGATTTTACTTTCAATCTTGTATTAAAAAAATATGTCAAAAAAAGTTCAGTCACTTTTATGTTAAAAGCTATAAGCCACTAAATTAATCTACCGTTAAAAATTAAATAACGAAAATTGAAAAGGCGATGGATCATAAGTATTTTCTAATTCCTCAAACTATGTGAATAGCTTTTCTTCTCTATTCAGTATTTGCCTTTGAATGACTTCATTTCCCATGATTTCAAAGTATCTCCATAATGAAAACCAATGAAAGTAAATACAGTAGGTCGTCGACGCATGATCCATCCAACTTACGTCCGACCGAATTTACGACCATTCTCATAGGAGCATTCTATGTTTCAAGCATTATATTGGATTCAATATTAAAAAATGATTTTAAAAAATAAAAGAAAAGAAAATCGCTCTTGTTAAAAAAAAAAAAAAACCATCGAATGGGAAGGTGAAAAGGTTGAACGGTGCTACACCAAGGGTCTGGAGAATTGAAAAGTTGATCGAAATTAAATACAAAAAATTGAACAAAAGAAAAAGGGTTGAGGGGGTGGGGGAAAGAAAAGAGAAATGATGAAGAAATTGAAAACATTTAATCAGAGTTTACCTGAATATCTTGCATTGCTAAGTAAACATTTTACTAGGTTGGAAGCCAGGGATCCAATTTTGTGTAAATTTTTTAAATCTCAGGCATTTATACAAATATTTCAAATTAAAGACTATTTAAAATAAAAACTCTTTTCCAAAAAGTGACTTTTGAAAACCAAATCCAGGCAGGAATTTTCTTCTATTGCACAAGTATAAGAGGCCTCTGGCCTCATATTTTATTGTTTATGTGCTTTTTTTCAAAAAACAGAAATTATATAAGAAATCTGAAGTACATTAATGTATGAATAATGAGCAGTAAGTGAATGAAGAAACTCTTGTTAAATATTGAAATGTGGAAGTGATGGAAATGAAGATTTGATAATTTCTTATACGTAGCAGATTAAGATAATGAAAAAGAGAAGGAAAGATTAGAACTGAAGGAAGATAGCAGAGTTTTAAAAAACAGAGATGGGTTTGGCATGTTTCAGAAAGATTAGTAAACTCATAAAATTGATCCCATCCCTATCTTTTAAAACTCATTCCTCAATTTTTTCTCTCTCCAGAATTGTATTCTATTTCTAGGGTGCATCATTATTTAATACACTGGCAAATGTTTTTCATAGTTTGATACATACATAACTCACTTTTCTGCTTATAAGCTTTATTTTTTTGCAATGTTACTTTTGGTGTTTTCTTTTTCTGACAAAGCAGCTACATGAACATCAAAAACAAAGGTAGTAATATTACACATACACATAGAAACATTTTAACTGTCCCCTGCCTTTGACAGTGAACTCAAATATTTTTAATAGAAGATATTAAAATGTTCGCATTTGGTAATTTCATGAATGCAAAGAATGAATGTAGATTTTTTTTTAAACCCAAAATTTCTCAACCTGATTGATAAAAGATTTCTTGATTTCTGATACTTCTGTCAGTTTCATTTTTTACAGTTAACTTCAATAAACTAATTCAAACTCCTGATGTGTTTATAGCAGCTTTCTCCCCCATTAAATTTTGCCCACAATTTTTAGCTAGTTAAAAAATGCTTTCCCCATAACTAATCCAATTACAATTTATCAAATTTCAAGTTCCTGCTTTCACATCAACTGTTTGGACTAATTTTTCAATTTTATACAATAGAGCAGCGGCTCTCAACCTTTTTCACATTACAACCTCATTTTTAAGGAATAAGAAACCTGCAACCCTTCATATGCACACACACACTTTCACACAAGTATTTTAACAGAAAAACGATACATTAAGATTCCAAGCTGTTTCTGAATCCAACTCTGCTGTAAATGTGTTTATTTCATAATGTCCAAGTATACTGTAAAATAAACAAATTTACAGTGGAGTCGGACTGAAAGCTTGCATTTACTAACACTCATTTGTGTCCCCTCTAACTGAAAATTTAATGCTTTGAAGGGAACTAAATTTGATATTCATGGATCCTAATGGAAAGTAGTGCTGATTACTTTTTGGCGATAATCCCATCAAGAGGGATGGGTCAATTGAACTTTTTTCTCATTACAAATAACTGCTCTCAAGGAATAATGGAAGGGTTCAAACAAAAATTGGTTGTCACCACAGAATCAAAGGACACTGCGTTATTAAATATTTGTGTATATTATTTGAATTTTTTCAAAATCTGCAAAGCATTTGAATATTTTTTATGTATTATTTGAATATTTTTTTTGTACATTTCTTTCTTTCAAATATTTTTGATGGATTTTATTGGATTGGATATTTTGCTATGTAAAGGAAGCGCAGATCATGAGCAGTACGTTTTTTGTCACTACTGGTTTTGGTCCAATATCTTCTTGGCATCATTACATGATAATTGAAGGTGTTAAATCACAAATTGAAATTTCATCTCTTAAAACGCATTTTCTGTATCAAATATATTTCTACCTAATACTAAAAAAAATTTTAAAATTTATCGCAATCAAATTGTTAAAAAATATTTACTTATGGTAATTAAACAAAATTGAACTTATATTGCTACATTTTAAAGAATTATTGATTGATTGAACATTGATTTTAAGAAAGAATCATACAAAAACTGGAATCAATGTTTCCATAACTACACATCAGATAAATTTCATTTTTTATTGAGTTTGGACACCATTAGAATTAACTTCCTTCTTTTCTATAACATAAATAATGCAAACAACATTTCATTTTATGTAAAAATCTTATATGAATAGTTTCTTCTAGGAATACGGCTACAAGTTCAAAGAAGTTGGATTATAAAGGAAGCAAAATATATTATGTACTTACCTCAGATGTTCTAATCAAGTATAAACTATATCATAAAGCAGGAAGACGAATTTACATCTCGTCTTCCCACACACACACACATTTAGAAAATTGCTGATCACTTTTATGCTGTGATAATACATTCAACACAGAAGCAATTGGTTCAAAGTATGAGGGGGGACTCATGCTTGCCTTAGTTGAAAATTGGAGGGAAAAGTAGTTTTTTTTTTAAATATTAAAAAGGTTTGATGAGGATTGGATACATCATAATTTTTTTGACTAATTTCCAAATTCGTGACTTTTATGGGACTTTCAAGACCTACTATGGTGGGCCGAAAAACCCTCCTTTCAAAAACACTATTCTAATAGTGCAGAAAGGGTACTCTCTGGGTCAATAAACACGGTGTAAAATATTTTTCTAATTGTATAATATCTTCTGCTTTCACATCACACTTGAATTTTTGAAATTTGGGTAAAATTAGCAGTTTTTACTCGGAGTAGGAAACCTAATTATTTCCAAATTTTTGCTTTACTAATAGTGCAGAAAAGGTGCCCACTTGATTCAATCAGAAAGATGTAAAACATTTTCCAAATAGAATAATATCTCAGATTGCAACTGATATTGTGCAATTTTTGAAAAAAAAAAAAAAAGCAAGTTTTTTATTGCTTCTATGGGGCCGGAAGTGAAAAGGGGAAGGGCTTTCCCATGCACATTCTCTGCACTTATTTGCTCTGTTCAGGGTTTTTAAATCATTGTATTGTTGTGTCACGTGGTGCTGCAGAGTAATTTACATGGTATATATCCGGGGGGGGGGGGGGGGGGGGCCTGATACCTGAAAAAAGACATCATAGTGCTTTTTGTTACAGTTTGCTCAACAAAATTGGAATTGTGAGAATTTTCAAACCAAGTTCTTCATTTTTCTGCTTTGATTTTTTTAACACACATGGCATGAAAAATCAGTGCTCAGTACAAATTTAAATTTTCAATATTTAGAACTTCAAAAATATAGCTGACAAATTAAAATAAATTATTAAGATTTATACACATTCATAAGAATAGGATCAATTTTAGAATGCATCCATTGGTTGCTTCACTTTTTGCCGTGTTACTTTCAGGGCCCTGTCGGCTACTGACGCTTGGGGAATTCCCACAATTTGTTAACCGAGACCAGGAAAGTACTAATCTATTAAAAAAAGCTCTAAAAATTGTTGAAATGTGTATATAAAAAAGACACATCTGAATCATTTGCCAGAGAAATTCTCAGTTTTCGGTCCACCTTCAGAGATAAACTATAAAAGTCTTTGTGTATTAGCGAACTTGCTAATTTATTAATAATAATAAATCATTTTATGTCATCCCTCTTTCCTGAAGTATGTACCGCATTAATGTAATTTGTAAAAATTCCAAGATCATTTTCGAAACTACATTTATTAAAAACCCTATTTAATTAACTCTCTGGGACAAGACAGGCTAAGTAACCAGGCTATTCTGTCTATTGAAAATACTATGGCCTGATTTTTAAACTTTGATGATGTTATTGATACTTTTGCAGAACTGAATGCTTAGAGAAAAGTTTTTTATAATAAATATCTTGTTAAGATTACATTGTAATTTTATTGTAAATATGTAATATCTATGCTTTTGAAAATTAAATTTATTAGATATTTAACTAAAATGCACACAATATTAGTAATACTGTTAGGTACCTATTTCAGTGATTTATTAAAATTAAAGTACAATGTGACAATTTTTTCTGGGGCCCCATCCAATGAATCTGCCACGGTCCTCAGATGGTATAGTTACACCACTGCTTGCATCTAAAATTGGGAACAAAGAACCAAGTTTCTCCAGATTTGCAAAAAATGATGCGACCCAATCATGCAAAAAATACCAATATATATTTACATTAATCGCATACAGGCAACACCTAACGCAGAGTGTGTAGATCATGAACAAACAAATTGTTCAACTGGTATCGCTAAAAAGGATTTAAATCTGGACGTTTACAAACCCTCGAGACCCGACCTTTTAATATTTGTTACTGATCCAAGTTCAAACAATTAAGTTCATTTGGATCTAAATCATCAGAAATGCGACTTTGTTGGGATAAAAGCATGTTAATTTTTCTTGGAGAAATCAAATGCTTACAATTCTATCCCGTTCACTGCCTGCTGGTTTCTCCTTTCCCCCATCTGGACCTCTCTGCCATGTCGCCCACGTAAACAAGTGATGACACGTTCAAAATAATAGTTGAGATGTCTTGCTTTGCCTGTTTGCTGCCAAAGCCAAAGCTGAAGAAGATGCATTAACCTTTTGCGGCCGGTGTTGAGTTGCATACTCCCATGCAAATTACGGATGACGTACGGTTTGCGTGGGGAGGTCGCAACTCATATATAAGGCAGGCTTCAGCAGGCCTCGTGGCTTGACTAGACGATCACGATCGTAGCTTGATTTTTAGTTAGTGCCTGCTGGTCGGGGCTTAACTTTGTTTGACCGATGTGATAGTACATCGTTTTATGTTTGCTTCTGCAGAAGCTGTTTGGAGGTGGATTCCTCTGCGTCATCTGCTGCTCCTGTAGTACATATTTTTTTTAAATTTAGTGTTTCTTGGCGGACCATTTAATCCGGCATGGTTGAGTACCAATTTCCCAAGTCTAAATATTAGTCATTGAATTTAAAACCTCCCAACACATAATACTTGTGTTTTGAAGATCCCAAATAACAATAAAAAATAACACAACAAATTGGAATTGGTTTTTCCATTAAAATAAATTGATTAGGCCTAACTTACAGAGAAAAGAAAAACAATTTAAAATATAGTATCTAAATTAACTTAGACAGCTCAGCTATGTGATTGTCTAAATTTGATGTTTGTTTAGCTATCTCATGAGACAGTTTTGCTTTCTTTTGTTTTAACATTTTAATTTCTTCTGCTGCTTTCCTCTTATTATTTTTTCATCTTGTTCTTTTGCCATTTTCTTCTGTTTTTCCAGAAAATCATGGTACCTCACTCTAGCCATCTTAACATAGTTGAGCATTTCTTTTGTTACTTTAATATTTTGTAAACCTCCTAAAGCTTTCACACCATCATAAACTGTCCTTAAAGCAACCAAAGATCTTTCACAAAGATTTTCAATCAGCATTTCTTTATTAATTGAAAATCCTCTCTCAACAGCTGCATTTCCATTGGAGAGGATTAAGACAATTTTGATGACTTTCCAAAGATCTTTGAATGTATTGTCTTCTCCTAACAAATTTCGATAAAATACATCTATTCTGCTTTCATTGGATGAAAATGTTTCGAAAGATTCTTTCAATTCAGATTTTACCTTCACACAAAGAGTACTAAACTGTTGCTTAGCACTATCTGCTTCATTAGATGTCAAGTATTTTTTATCATATAGCAGGCTTAAGAGCTTGGTCATTCTCTTTTCAGAGAGCATAGTATTTGATGCAAGAAGCCTTGGACTAAGACAATTATTTCACAATAGGAAATTTCAAGGGGGAACGCTCTAATATTTTACTTGTAGTGGCTCTTAAAAATTCTCTGCAGTCATGCCTGAACTGCTTTTTATCAGTTTCACTTGGCCAACAGACCTGAGGCAGCAATACCAATATCAACATGAAATATACTACAAACATAAGTTTTATCATTTAAATCAACTTTTAAAAGTCCTTCAGCAGTTGATGCAGCATCTAGAACACTTGGCTTTATAAATCTTTTCATCAATTGATGAACAACATTGTATATATCTTCATACATAAATGGAATTAGAGGATTGCTGGTCTGATATTTTTTCAAAAAAGGCAACAAAAGTGAGGCAACTGTTGAATAGAAAGCCATCTGAGGAAATACAACACTATGCCTGCAAGCTTTTCGACAGTTTCAAAAGTCTGAGTCTTAATGAGAGTAGATTCATTAACATACTTTTTAACATCAACAAACACCTCGATGGCTCGATCTGCAACAGCAGCATTTTCTAGCCATCGAACTTGGCAAAACTTTAAAGGGAACCTTTTACTACCTGTAACAGCCGTAAAGTCTGCTCGTCTCGCTGGTGTGTCTTTAAATAATCGATAAAGAGCTCGAAAAAAAACATTCAACGACCAATTGGTGCATTTGTGACCAGCTTGAAAAGCTCCATTAACCACATGCAAACCGCATGTACCTATGTCTAAAATATTAGTTGAATATTCATCTGATAGTTCGTCATTTAGTATCCTCACCATTTTAAGGTTAACATTTGGCCCATCCATGGACACTTGAACTAAATTTTTCAGAGAAAGTTTACTAGAGCCTTCTCGAAATTTCTCAACTAAGTCCTTAGCTGTGGAATGACCCAAGAAGACAGAACTTAAATACCTTGTATTTACTTGATCGTCAGTTGAAGACCAGTATCGAACTACAATATCCATTTGACCCTTTTGGGAAATTCTATTCAGTGCTTCATCAAAACAGATAACAAATTTTGAATCAGCAATATCTTTCCTTAAAATATCTGAAAAATAAGGTGACAGGCCAAATGATATAATGTAAGACATTTTAGAGCTGCTAAGAGTAACTGACTGTGCTATTTTGCTATCAGGAGATATCATTGTAAACAATGCTGAAGAATCTTTTGAAGAATTAAATGAGCTGTGTGAAACAACTAACTTGGTAGCCCACAAGATTTCTGCTGTTAAAACAGACTCTTTTGTTATAAAACTTTCCATAGTATTTGATTTACTATTACAAGGCACGATATTACTTTCATCCAATCCAGCATCACTAGTTGTAGCACTTTTTTCCTTACTATGATTATCAGATCTTTTTGAAAAAATGTTTCTATTTGTGAAGAAACTGATGATGAACTTATATTTCTCTTATGTCTTGCACCACGTTCATGACTTTTAATGGCCTGTTTACCCATGTTGCTCAAGTAAAATGCACTATTGCAAATTGTACAATGCGCTTTAAAAGGTTCATTTTCAACTCGTTTTAGCCATGAGCTCCATTCTGGGTTTAAGTTTTTATCATTCCAATCAGGATTGAAAGCAGTTTTTTTTGCCAGACATGCTGCTTGAGTATTTGTTTCATCAGGTACTTCCTAAGAGAGATGAATTGAATTAATATAACACTAAAAATTATATATCTTGTTATGCAAATGTTAAAATCCAAGTACAGTACAATAAATATTTATTACTTTTTATTATTTTATTTAATAATAATCTAAAAATTTTTAAAAAGTAAGATATAAAATTTTTTACACATTTTTAAAGAACATATTTTTAAATGTCAAAAACTAAAATTTAAACAAAATCGGTTGAATAGTTGTTGAAAAAAAATCAAAAGTCTGAAAAAGATCGCGAAATTTAATTAACTTTAGATTATAAATGTTATCAAACGCCCAAAACAGATGGCGAAATTTAATTAACTTTAGTAGAATATAAAGAGTAATCAAATGTTTGCAAAATTTAATTAACTTTAGAAGAATATAGGATTAATCAAAAGTCCAAAAAAGATCGCGAAATTTAATTAACTTTAGATTATAGGAATAATCAAAAGTCCAAAAAAGATCGCAAAATTTAATTAACTTCAGATTATAGGAATAGTTAAAAGTCTGAAGAAGATCGCGAAATTTAATTAACTCTAGAATATAAGATTAATCAAAAGTCCGAAAACTAATTAACTTTAGTAGATTATAAATGTAATCAAAAACCCGAAAAATATCGCGAAATTTAATTAACTTTAGTAGAATATAAGAGTAATCAAAGGGCCGAAAAAGATCGCAAGATTTAATCTACTTTCTAATTGAATAGTTATAAGAGTAATCGAAAGTCCGAAAAAGATAGCGAAATTTAATTAACTTTAGTAGATTATAAGAGTAATTGAAAGTCACGCATGAAATGATAGTAGGGTAATTGAACGATAAAAATGAATGGCCTTTTGAAAAGAAAAAGAGAAAAATGTAAAAAAATGCAAAAAGTAGAAATCCACAAATTCGAAGAAAACTGGCATCTCCTTAAAAATAATTAAATATATGTCATCGGAGAAAGAATTTTACTTACGAAATATGCAAAATAATATTTAAAAAGAAAGAAAGGAAAATAATAGAACTGTACTTACTTCTATACAATCAAAAATATTCTTTCTTTCTGCATTCTATTTTCTATTGAGCAAGGAACCGTCACGTCCACAGTAAAACAAGTGTCTTCTCTCCCATATGTGAAGACGGAAGAGTGCAAAGAGCATGTGGCCGAGGTCATAAAGGTTAAATGCCATACCCAGAAAAAAAAAAAAAGAAAGAAAAAGAAAACCACAGCGTAAAGCCGTGTCCAGACTAGAGCATGACGTAACAAAGACGAAAAACAGCTTCTGCGCATGACCAGAGCACGCGGGCAGCCACTGGGGTGAGCCGTAGAGATGTGGGTTTTCCGGAAAATTTTGAATCGGAAAATTTTACGGAAAATTTTCTGGTAAATATTCCACTCAATAAATTGTAAATATGTTTCATCTTTAAATTACTATGTACGATATCGGTGGTTCCCAACAAATGGGGTCGTGAGGCATTCCTTATGTTGTCGCTACATTATTTCAATACAGTGGAGCCCTGCCATTCGTCCGCCTCGCTATTCGTACAACTCGTTATTCGTCCATATTGTTTAGGTAAAATTCAATTTGTCACTCATACGCTTGCATCACGATGCGGAACGCTCCAGGGGATAGGGTTGCCAGTTTGACTTTTTTAAAGAAAATAATCGAGAAATTATGCTCCTTTTGAACTCGAGTGGAAATAATTTGTTTGGCGTGTTGTATTTTTTAAAAATTTTTAATACTTTTTGAGCTTTTACTGACAATTTTTACTTTCTAAGGGGGGGGGGGGGAAGCATGAGGAAGTGGGTGAAGAACTTTCTTCTTCAGGGGAGAAAGTAGTGAGGAAAGCATTTCCTTTGCAGAAATGAAAGAGCTGTGTTACCACTGGGAGAAAACACAGAGAGTGGTGAAAAAATGGCATCCTAACACTGCTGTGGTCAACAGGAGCATTAAGTTGTTCAACGACAATGTTATTGACCATTTTAGAAAAATTCTGAACAATCGTCAAAGGCAGACAACATTGGACAGGTGTTTAGAGAAAGAAACCTAAGATTCGTCTAGTGCAAAAAGAAAGAACAGCAGAATGGGAGAAAACATCTGAAGGGATGTTACCTGATGTTTTTATGGAAGGTGACTCTTCTTCCAAACAGTAACATCAACATTTCTCTTTCTCCTCTCAACATTCCACTTAAGCCATCAACTCACCTCAGTACAAGCAAAGTGCAGTTAAATTTTTATTTATGTATAATTTCACGTACAGTATTTCTGTACATTTGTTTTTCACAGGTTTAAATAAGCAACCATCTGTGAGACTGGAACGGATTAATCCAATTTACATTGTATCTTATGTGACAAAATAAATCGCAATTCGTACAAATCGACGTTCAAACTGCCTGCTGGAACGAATTGTGTACGAATAGCGAGGTTCCACTGTATTAACATTCACAATACTATTACTTTTTAAAATTATTTCATGAACAAAATTTTTAGCGCTAAAAATCGACTCTTAAACAGCAGGATCATTCAGGTTCCATAACATCCAAATTTTCTAGATCACTCTCAGATACAGAGAACATGGACCGAACCAGGTCAGAATGGCAACTACTCAAAGAACATGTTTCAATGTCAGTGTGTTGCTCTAGTATATTTTGCTCGCAGTTTGAACTACCACGGTATGACTCATCAAATGTAGATTTCGAGAAACAGATGCAAGTTTAGCTGTGCATTCATTTGTTAATCTGTTCCTCTTTTTTGTCTTAATGTTGCTGAATGCCTTAAAGTTGCGTTCGCAGGAAGCAGCTATTGCGGAAATATTACAAATTATTGCAGCAACCCTAGATAATCCATGTACTGTAATAGCCTTTAAACCATGTTGTTGGAGATACATTGGTTGCAGCTTTCCATAGGATATCCTTGCTCCAAATCTTTTGTTTTACACTTTATTCTGCTATATCTGCCTTATTGTAGCCTTATTTGTACCAAGGGTGCTTTTAGAAACTTCAATTATGGTTTCCATTGCCAATATTAATTCATCTTCTGACAGACTATTGTCCACAGTATCGTGGGTCAATAAAATTTGCTGCTGAATGTACTGGATGGAAGCAAAAATTGTATCTGTTAGTTAAAAAGCCTTCAACAGATTTTTTTCTTTTTTGGTAAGCGGTGAAAAAGACATTAGCTCTTTTATTTTTCCATCATTTTTTAAAAATGTAACAATGACTTCTGAAACTTTTGGCGCATCTCCCTCTATGTGTTGTTTAGCTGCAGAAATTCGTATCAGTAAGTTATATGTAGTCTGAACTTGAACCCAAAAGATATCATTATCCAGTACTTGCTTTCTTACATTTGCAGGTATATGTGAGAGTTCGTCATCTATCACTGCAGACTGTAAGTAGTTCTTTGTTCGCAACAAACTGTCAAAACATTTTGGTACTGAACCCCATATTGTTTCACCTGGCAAAATGAATGCAACTTGTCTTCCATGTTTCTCTTTTTGAACTGCTTTTAGAGTTTGATTTGCCATGTGGAAGGGCTCGGCGCACTTTGGAGTCTTCAAAATAGTGAAAAAAGCGACCACAGCTTTTAAAAAAGTGACCAAAATAGTGACCATTTAAATGTAAACTTGTGTGTGTGTGTTTTCATTTAAACTAAATGTAACTTGAAAAAGAGCAGTTTCGACATCTTTTGAAAACTAAATCTGAATAAATAGAGCTTTTACCCAACTTAAAAAAAAAAAAAAAAAATTCATGTAGCCTATTCAAAAATACGAATTTTTATACCTGTAACTATCTTCATAAATACCTTTTTCAAAACCCATAAATGGCTAAGAGTGAGAGAGACGAAAGTTATTTCATTTAATTAATTTCTTTCTCAAATTGTTACTTATTTTAAAATATAAATGAATAAATATTTATTCAAATCGGCAGAAATTTCAAATTTTAATTTATGTTCAACATTTAATAATATTGATTGTGCAAATGCTCGTTTTTAAATATTTTTTATACTTGTTTAAAGATTAGAAAATTACACTTGAAATAAATCTAAATTTGATATTTTATCAGAATTATTCAGACTGAAATTACTGTGTTAAATCTTCTGTACCATTGTAGGAAACAAACCGTTTGATTATTCGATACTGTTTTTGTAATTTCATGGTAGCAACAAAATCCAAGGAAAATTCCCTGATTGAGCTCCAAAAAATTCCCTGATTTTATAATTTTAGTTACACGGTATAACTGTCATACATAATGACAGTATGTATGACATACTGTCATGATGTATGACATACATAATGACAGTCACTGAGACTGTCTTACATAATGACAGTATGAGTGGCACAATCAGAAAAATTCTTTATGGGGGGGGGGGGTGCCGTATTTTTTTTTCCTACTTGAACTTTGTGCAATTCCTTTTTTTTTGGGGGGGGGGGGGGTGGATGGAAATAAAAAGAGGTCATAATGCAATTTTATGAGTAATATATATAATCTGCAACTGCTAAGAATTTTTCAGATCTAAAGTTTTTTTTTAAGAATTTAGAATTCCCCCTCCCCTTCATCATTATTTAATGATTTCTTGACAAGAATATAACTTCATTTTCTCAAAATTGCATATTGTCTTTTCGTTGAGAAATCCCCTCCAAAAATTTTCTTTTGTGATTGTGACAGTTAGTTCGGGAGTGGGGGTGGGGGGATGAAAGAAAAGAGAAACTAAGCTAATGTTCTGAGTGATATAATCTGCAACTGCTAAAAATTTTTAGTTCTATTCTAATTTTAATATTGCTTAATTTTCTTAGGATTTGCTCTTCTCGAGTAAAAATAAAAATAAAAACAATTAAAATTATCATTCTAGATGGGGGGGGGGGGGAGAGGTCACGGGACCTCTATGCCTCCCCTTCTGGTTGCACCACACTGCAATATCAAACCTTAACTTCGGCACACTCGGGGCCAGCGCCACGCCGAATTTGAAAATACGACCAAAAATGGCGGATACGCGGAAGCTTCAACCCTGGCACACATATTTTTATGCAAAATTGCAATGTTTTCTTAACTCATAGACAAAGTAACTTTTTTTGGTTGCTATGCCAGAGTAAGGGCAAAAACGTGAAAATAGTAACCAACTTTAAAAAAAAAGTGAAAATAGTGACCAATTTTTGAAAAAGTGACTAAAAGTGACCAATGCAAAAAAAGTGACTTTTAGTGAAAAAAGTGACTCGCCCCGACCCCTGCAAGTGGTGATTTTTAAATAATTTAACAATAATCTTGCATTTTGTTAATACGGTTTGAATAGAGTTCAAGTATATTACATCCTTTGGGAGAAGATTCAAACCATGTGCAAGACAACCAAATGTGATTAAATGAGGATATTTTTCTTTTTTTTTTTTTTTTTTGCAGTATCTGCCAAGCTGATTTCATATTACTTGCATTATCAGTTATAAGAGCCAATACTTTTGAAGGACCTACTCTTTCAATCTCTGCTGCTAAAACTTCTGCTATGTATTCCCCAGTATGACGAGAAGTTTTTGTAGAAGTTTTTGTGTGCTTTTAAAAATATGGGATCAGGTGTCGCGATTGCACGTTTGCACGAACTTATTAAAACTGGACTGTTATTCTCTCTGGGCATTTCTGAGCTCGGCCCAAGTGTCATTTCATCCTTGTTGCATTATTAGCATATGTTTTGTCACAATATTCACACTTACCTATAATTTTACTACCTTTCTGAACTTCAACAAAGTGCTTCCACACACTTGTTTTTTTTCTGGTTGGCATTATTGCTGATAGAGATAAAGCATAGTAAAGAGCTTTTGAAATCAAAACTTATTGTTATTAATAAGACAGATTATGACCGAAGCTACAAATAGCGTCATCTGTTGGATTTTGATATCGCCTCACGGATTTTCTTTTGCACACACCACAAGCAAAGGTCATTATTATTATTATTTAGTGAATGTTATTTTATTATTTAAATTTAGGAATTGAGAAATATTTTGTTATGATATGAAAATGAAGGATTATTGAAAGCTGAAGTAAAAACGGTCAAACTAAATTTTTTAATTTTTAGCACCAAGTTGTTATGAAATTCAGAATTTGTTGCTGAAGTATGTTAATAATAGAATACATGAATGGTTTTATTGAGCCACACAAAAAATTTAGTGTAAAATATACTTTTTGAGATGGAAAATTTCCCGGAAAAACATAGCGGAAAATTTTCCACCCCACATCTCTAGTGAGCCGCTGCCCGCCGCTCAGGTTGAGCATCGCTCAAGTGTAGACGCAGCTTGAAAGTAACCTTGAACTTTCAGCAGGTGGGAAAGGGTGCGGTTGGAGGAAATGAAAAGGAGCAGGAAATTTTCTAGTACTTGGGGGATGGAATTTCCCTGACAATTCCAGGTTTTGGGGGAAAATGACGTTTTTCCCTGACTTTTTTGTTCAATTTTGTTTTCCCTGACAATTCCCGGAATTCCCGGTGCGTATGAACCCTGTGAAGGTATAATTAATTCCAAATTGGGTTAACATTTGTAGAGCAGTTGTTTCAAAGTGTGCTAATGCATTTGCATTTCATTTCAGAGCATGCCCTTTTCAATCAAAATGTTTCGTATTGGCATGTACTATCATTTGCTCAAATTTACTCCTTTTTTGAATCACCCTGTATAAAATAATTGGAATGCTTAATTTTTTGAATACTGGAAGAATCAAGGAAATTTTCGGATAAAAATTATTAAAGGCATCATTTATATTTAATTTTGACATTTTACAACTTTTGCATAAATTTTATTTCCTTAGATGGATTTCAATAAATTACAGTATGGCTTTGTCTTACTTAAATGAAGTTGTAGTTCACTAATGGTTATACTTCCGATTTATTTTTGAAAACTTAAAAATGATTTTATTTCAGTAATAAAATTCAGTCTGAGAGGTTTATTGCATGTTATACAGAACTGTTCCACATTAAAAAATAACTTGGTACTGCTCAAATTGCAAATGTTTGATAGTTCAAAGTCTCAGAGAAATTTTTAGCCGTCTTGTGCAAATTCTAAATGATAATTAATTTTAAAGTAGTTAGAGCTGCATAAAAGTAATTTCAATTAAACAATAATATCTTTGGGAAGGGGGGGGGGAGAGCAAATAGACAATATAATAGTGAAACTGAAATTTATGATAATTACTATTCAATAGGAGCAGCTCATTTTGAGAACCAAATCTTCTATAATTTACCTCTATTTATTACTGCTTATAAATAAACTACACTTTGAAATAAAATAATTTTACTTATTTCAAAAGAAAAAGATTATATTAAAATGTGCAAATGATTACATACAATATACACCCGTTATGCAGTTAAATATCATGTTTTTACTAACACGGAATACTGATTACCAGTAATAATATTTAAATGTAAATTTTTATTTTTTGTTCTTAAACGTGCATAGCAATTTTCCAAGCAAAACTTACATAGGTCTACCAAATTCATCTTTTGGAGTTTCCTCCTCAACACCTTCCTTCTCCAGCAGCATGGAACGAAATAATGCCACTTTTGATTCAATTTCTTCTTCAGGATACCTGCAACAATTAATTAGCAAATAAAATTATTGTTTATTTATTTCATAAAAGAAAACAATGGTTTGGCTTAGAAAGTAATCTTTTTTTAAAATCTGCCTACCTCTATTGGTCAAATGTTTAGTATGATAATACGCCTACTTCAAAATTTACTTATTTCACTGCTTTTAAACTGGGTTTCTTTCTTGAGAGTACCAGAAATTGTAAGCTTATTGCCCTTTTTGTATTAGCAGGAATTAACAGCAGTTACTGGACTTTCCAATGACTAGTGCAAATACTTAAATTATGAACCATAATAAAATTAGATGAGTACATGTCTTTTGAAAAAATCATTTTTTCTGAAACAGAAACTCAATCTAAAGGCAGGGTTGCCACAGAAGAAATGGAATAAAAATAGTTGCTTTAGTAGCATAAAAGCACGAAAATAGTAGCCACGGCTCAATGACAAACAAGTCTTAATTAACTTGTTCAGTGATGGGTACTTACTTATTACATTCGGATCTTATATTTCTACATAAAGAGTTGCTATGAATACAGTGTAATTTATAAAAAAGCAATTGCATTTTTATATGAAATGAACACGTTTCCGAGCATTAACTTCTTAAACTGAAATAAGTATTTCATATCTACCAAAGATTAAAAATATAAATGAATAAGGAGTGAAGTAAAAAAAAAGATTGCAATATGAGAGAGAAGAGCAAGCTTATTAATAGAAAATAAACATACTTGAGATTTAAACACACAATAGCTGATCTCTTATTTAGATACGTGTATAATATTGAGCTACATGATTAATGAAATTCTAAGACCAAGAGGAGACAATATCAAAAACATTAAGTTTACTTTTTTTCACAAATTTAACAATTATTTTATAATATTGGAAAAATCACCCAATAGACAATTGCTAGAGATAATCAAAAATTTAAAAAAAATCAATTTGAAATTACATGGCAAAGAAAATATATATATATATATAAAAAAAATATTTTTTGGAAAAAATATTTTTTTAAACTAGATTATTAACTAGGCTGAAATATTTAATTCTTGTAATTAACTTGTATGATCACTAAAACTTACAAGAATTTTGACACAAATTATATTATTCTCGGCCGAATTTTTCAAGTGGGCGTGACAAAATGACACCCGTGCAAGTTTGTACTACAGAAGTTGAAATGTAACAAAGATTAAAAATTATGGTAAGTTCAAAGTTATTGAGCTCCAAGATGCAAAATCTGATAGTAAATGAGCACTAGAAAGTTTTTCCGAAGCCTATGCAATCGTAATTCGAAATGCGTAAAAAATCAAGACCAAGCCTTTAAAGAGCGAAAAAGAGAAAAAATGAGTAAATTTTACTCGAAGTTTGTAAAAGTTGGCAGGATAGGCTACTTTGAAAACTTTTCATTGAAAAGAAAGAAGGGATTGTAGTGGAAACGAAATTCTTACTTTCCAAAAATACAGAAAAAACACATGTCTGTCTATGTGATGATTGGTGTTTCGGACATATCGTTGCAATCCTTCGCCGTACAACACCGTGGGTATTGTGGTTGAGCACCACTGCCATTGGTTGCCAGTGTTCGAGAGAAAAGGTAAGGGTTACAGAAAAATAAAGAGAAAAGGCGCATATCGCGATATTGAAATGCATATCGCATGCACACGGCACAGCTTCTGTGTTGACTACCAAATCACCCATGAAAAAAGCAAACTAACCCCTTTCATTGGCAGCAGGGTCAGCTTCATTGGCAATTGCTTCAAGGTCAATATGAAGTGTAGGCAGTCGCTTGGGCCAAGATGGAAGTTTGAAAAATTATGGCACAATTTTCCGTGAAATAAAAGAAAAATTTTTCTCAAAAATATTTTTTGGTGCATTTGAATAAAAGAATTTCAAAAGAGGCAAAAAAAAAAAAAAGTCGCCTAATAGTTGCCTCTTGGAAAAATTAGTTGCTTTTTCGCCCGATTTCGAAGAAAATAGTTGCCATAGTCGCCTGATGCTGAAAATAGTTGCAAATAGTTGCTTTTTAGTCGCCTGTGGCAACCCTGTAAAGGCGAATAAAAGTAATATTCAGATTTCAACACGTTATTATTGTGTAGTGTTAAGCATTTAAAATGAACCTGGTGATATAAAATCCTGACGACTGTGGGATAAAGAATGTGGTTGAATTTTTGAATGCACAAAGATTGAAATCTGCAGACATTTATTGGCAATTTAGGCAAGTGTATTATGAGACAGTAATAAATGAGAGAAATGTGAGGAAATGGTGCAAAATGTTCAACAATAGATGAATAAATGTGTACAAACAATATATATATTCATTTTTAATTTTTTATTTGTTTTTACTTTGAAAGTTTAAACACTCCAGCCCCAACATGTCACGGGAGGGAGAAATAGAAGGCTCCAGCCTGTCACGTTCACGGGACGAGAGGGAAGGGGTTAATAGAAACCACTATCGACGATGCAGGTAAAGATGTCCAAACAATAAACGAGATGTCCGATTCAGACATCATTCAAATGGTGTTACATCCGAACGATGACAAAGAGCAAGATAGCGATGAAGACAAAAATAATGATATTTTGTCTGCTGTATCTAATGAGCATTGCCTTGAATTAACTAAAGAACTTATAGCAGGAATGGAACAAAAGTCTTTTATAGACAAATCGCTTTTGCACATAATGGCTGCTCGAAAAATCCAGCAATTGTTTTCACAGCAAAAGCCTAATTTTCGTCAACTGATACTTCATGAAATGTTTAAAAAACAAACTATTTATATATACGGATCATTTGTGCCATTTTCAACTCCCCCTCTCGTTTTGACTTGTGAATGTTATTGATTTTTATCTTTTAAAGTTCTTTTATTTCAATATTTCTTATTTTAAAAGTATTTCTTTACTATTTTCTACTTAAGTTGAAGTAATATTACCATTTGTTATTGTAATTTGGGTTCGATAAACCTCCGAATATTGGCATTTTTTTAGCGATCCAAAAAAAAAAAAAAGGGATATTCAGTTATTTCGGATAGTGATGGTCCCGAGCATGCCGGATAAGAGGTTCTGTACTGTATTTTGAAAGTTAAAATAGAGGACAGGAATGGAAGGAAGTTCATGAAAACATTGATAAAATTGTGTCATGTAGAAGTTATAATCCAGGTTTTGAAAGATAAATACTTGCTCTTAGATTTTTGGGAGAATTTAATCCCTGTACATTGTTGCCTAACAAATTCATAAAATTCAATTTGCTAATTAGAAAATCATGACTTTGAGTGCTTTGTTGAGTAACCTTCGATCTGCTTTTGACTTGCCATGTTTCATATTATTTCTTTTTCAAAAAACAAAATTTATACCAGGGTTCAGGTTTCAGCCAGGACAGGTGGTTTTTAACTTGCAAAGTTGCCCTAAAGCTATAGCAATCTAACCTAATTCATTTATACCTAATGCAATATTAGTAATACATAAGCCTAAATATTAATGAGTTGCAATGAAATAGCATAAATATTTGATGATATCTTTCCCTGAAATGTTAATTTGATGGGGAATGTGGGGCAAAGTGAAATAGTTCAGATAAATTACATTTTTCAAAATGAACACAAATTCGAAATTCATTATAAAAACTGTACATTTTTAAAGAGAGAACTACAACTACAATTTTCATGACAGAACTTGTATTGAAATATAATTCTTTATTTTAGGCAGTAAATTTGTATGTTGCAATAAAAGTGGAAAATTATCACTTTGTCTCAAAAAGGGGCAAGTGAAAAATTGAAATATTTTCCTACATACGCATAGCATGACAGAAAAGGGGAGTGGGGACCTTCAGGTCCATCATTTTATGGGTGTAGGAAAAGCACCCCCCCCCCCCCCCAAGTTTCAGAAAAGTAATGCACTTATATGAGTCAATAACAAAAAAAAAAGAAGGGAACAACTCTTCTTCTCGCTAATTTTTATATATAGTTCGACATTTAAAAACCAAGTAACTTTTGAAAAAATGATAAGAATTAGAATAAACTTTAATGAAGTAAAAAAACACTAAAATTATGCATTTTTTTCTTTCTTGCAGTATTTTCTTAGTTCACAGTGACACAACATCACATCCATGGTTTGTCCCAGATCTCAGTTTCACGACTTCATCAATTTGTAATTTTTGAAAAACAAAATATTCAATACAAAATAATATAAAGGATTGTTGATTCAAATAAAAATACTAATTTATATAGGAACTTAGGCTTTCACGGCCGGTGTCCATACCAAACATATTTTCCGGGCTTATAGGCCCGGAAAATATGTTTGGGCCTATAAGCCCGGGCTTATAGGTCCAACCAAGATATTTCTGGCTGATGTTTCGCCTGACATGTTTCAGGCTTCTTTAGAGTGAAAATGAAGTTAAGGCAGAGGGCTGGTCCTTATATATCAAGCATAACATGTGCTTAAACCTCATTGGATAAGCCAACGATTTCAGTCCCAGCAATCTTGAGATTAGTATAGCACAGTGGTCCCAAAGTTGACTGGGCTCTGACCTATCTAACAAAAATTTCCAATCTTGGGACCCACCTCTTAGCTGTCTTAGAGAAAAGAGGGCATAAATATTGGAAATACTCATATTCCATAGTGGCAAGTTGTAGAACTACTCAATGCTGTCTTATTTGTTCTAATTGAAATTTTAAAAAAAATTAGTGTTATCAATATGAATGAAAGACTTGAAATCAGAAACAAAACCCTAAATATTTTTTTTTATTACTAAAATACCTCAACCTGTAAGGCTTCTTTTACAAAGTTATTTCAATGAGGTATTTGTTTCTTATTTCTCTTCATTAAAGTTTTAGCATCAACTTCAACTTTAGTTACTTTTATTCGCAGATTTCCTATTTTTTTTTTAACTCATGTGCACAGTGGGAAGGGCCCACTCAATTTTCGCTCGTGACCCATAGTTTGCGAAATACTGGTATAGCATATTATAGCCTAATTTAGGCTTTAGCTTCATTATAGAACACATTATTTTGTAGTTTTACAATTTTATTCCTTCTTTTCTATTCTAAATATATTGAATGAAATAAAGAGTATTGTTTTTTTTTAAACACCTTGTATGTCTTAAAGATAGAAAATAAGACTGAGAAAATAAATGAATAAATAGTATGCCCAATCTATTGAGAAAGTTTTTGTTAAAAGTTTCTAAGTACAAGCAAACTGACTAATTCCTGCTCTAAAATTCATACTGTATCTTGTTTTACTGATAGGCAAATCAAAAGGATGATAGGTATAGCACTAATTGTAGATAATAATTAATTTATTAATGTCATTTTCTAAAGGTTGGGTACTTAGCAAGATGGGGGGGGGGGGCACATGACCCATGTCCCCGACTCTATGCCTATGGGTCATAGATGATAGATATACTTGATAATTTTCAATCTAATTCTGGGGGAAAAAAGCGACTATTTTAAATAAATAGTACCACTAGAGTTCGCCCAACAGTCGAAATTTGTATATTCGCATTCATTTTACATTTAGAGTTTTTCTTAACTTTTATTCTGTGAAACAGTCATCTTTTATGAATATAGCGGCAGATAATGACTCCATATGCTAAATTTATGTCCGAACATTTTTTATCAACTGAAAACTTCTTTTGATTTCAACAATATTTGCAGAGTTTCCCCTAGGATTGAACAGAGTGCTACTGTGAAAAGGGGCACTTTTCCAAATTTAGGGCAGTTTTTCTAAAAAAAAAGGCATGCAATCTAAAATACCGAAAAATCTAATTCTTTCATGGTTTCCCATTTCTTAAAAAAAAGATCAATCATCTTTACCTGCATTATTTATCAAAAAAGGTTTTTTCTGCAATTTATCATGCGGCATACCTAACATTCATGGATTGGGGGTAAAATTTAAGCTTTTTAACGGTTTTTCATGCCATTTCTCCTAGGAACCGGTTTCGAGATCCGTTTGTAAAACTTGATCCTTTATATTTACTCTGATTTTACTGCTTAGATGTCAATTGTTTCGTGCCTACTATTATTTTTAACCCTTAGTGTTCAGAATTTTCAAGTTTTATCTGTTTTGCTGTTATGATCAATGACACCTCTGAAATACTAAACAAGTGCCTCCTCCCTTTTTCCTTTAATTTCTTTCAGGTGAAAAATACTAAATTTTTGTCCCCCTCAACTTCGACTGTTATTGAAACTTGGTAGAGGGAATAAAAGCAACATTTAAAAAAAATCACAATTGAAAAAATCAAATATTAATACAAAAATGAACATTTCTGATCTTTAATTTGTACACTGGACTTTGTTTTCACACTCAAAATGTTTACTTCCCACCCTTGCACTATTTAGAATGTAATGGATTTTCAAAATGGCACAAGACTTGTAGGCACCAAAGGGTTTTTACTTTTGCAAGTTCAAACAAAAATACTTGTTCTAAAATGAATGAGTTTATTTTTTTTTAATTTAAGGGGTTGAGGTTTCCTTTCATCAAAATCAAGGGGATCATTTGTTCGATTTGTTGTAGTTATGAATATGACATTCAATAAAGGAAACAAAGTCCGAGTCTGGGAATGATGAATCATTCTGGAAGTGCTGTTTTGCACCTGTCATAACAAGAAAATAATGGTTTATTTGTAAGAGTTCACTATTAGTCCAGTTAATGAATATATTAGAGTGTGCATGGAATACTTACACAAGACTCAAGTGGTCGTAAATCACGAGCAGGAAAAAAAAAGATATTTCTTGTGATATGTTTATATTTTTCTTTTCAATGTTCAGGTACATCCTTTTTTTTTGGAAGAGAAAATCATGTAAATGGAGTTGGGAATCGGCATTGTGCATTTAGTGTGAAAGGAAAAACAATTCTTCCCATACTTATGAAGCGATAAGGACAGAAGGATGACTTTGGCGAGTTCAATGCAGACTGTCCTTAGTGTTGCCCAAATAAAAGTAAGGAAAACCCTAAAGCAAGGATAAATGATGGGATTCTCAGAATTCAGCAGAGGCTTATCGCAACAAAAATATGTTTGTTCGTTGTTGTTCCAGGTTAAGACGGGAAATGGTGGAAAAGCATTGTTTAGTCTCAGCATATCCCAGGGTACTTTCCAGCACTTGAAGTAATAGATAGTACAAGGGAAAAAAGGAAGCAGTGGCGCTTTTTTGGTACTTTGCAGTACTCCATAATCAAAACCGCAGGAAGGCTGCCATTTCACTAATGAAATGGCAAGAAGGGCGCATTTCAGAAATCAAAGGGCAAGCAGGGCAGCACTTTTCCACCCAAACCTGGGGGAAGTTCTGATATTTGTAAATATTTTATTTGTACAAACACTTGGCATTGGCAGAGTACATAGTCAGAATTTGGCCAAGTACCAAGTATGTACAAAAAACTCGGTACGGCACTATTAAATATGTTAATATATAAGAAAATATGAATATTTACCCTTGATCCTCCATTAACTCTTGCATCTCTAAGCATTTTAATTCAATTAATCTCTTCTTTTCATGAGCTAAAATTCCTTCATTAGGCTTTTTATTGGCAAGAGCATCTAACTTTTTTAGATCATCTTCAGTTCTATAATTCACTTTTTCTCTACTCTTATTAACAAAGGACATATTTCTTTGCACATAGCCATTTGTTCCACTTCCACGTGGGGTCTGTAGACCTATACCATTATACATGTTGATCCAAAGGATGAAATCCTAGAAAATATAAAATAATTATTGCAAGTAAATAAAATACACATCATCATTTCTAGAATTTTAGAAGAAGAAAATGCAAAACTTGGGATGTTGTAAAAAGCTTTAAATAAGCACTTGATTTTCAGTGGGGCTTATAAATTGACAAGGACCAGCATAGCCAGGCCCAGAGCTTGTTGTTTGCAGTCTCTTTTGCATTTGCAAAATTAGTATTTTCTAAATATAATTATCATTTAATAGAAACACACTGAAGAACAATTCTTTTTAAATATGAAAACAAAATATCGTGCAATATTATCAAAATCTTAAAAATAATCGAGACACTAATGGTTTCCCGTCAACCAAATGTTAACCAATTATTGGAAATGTAGAGTCAGTCAATTAAGTAATTTAATAAACTTAGAATTACATGGGAAAATTTTTGGAGATACAGTAAAGGAGCAATTGGCAAAACAATTTTAGTAAACTGAATCATAAAATAATTGATATTTTCTCTAAGGATACTATTATTCACACTTGAATATAAGGAAAAAATAATGCTGAAAAATTATTGCATTTGATGTACATTATCACATAAAGAAAAAATCTGAAAAAAGATTCAATTTTACAATTAAATCCAACGAAGCTTAATGCTGCAGAAACAGGGATCAGTAAACAAACATCGCATTTACGAGGCAACTGTCAGTGCGTCATCTCTGTGCCCATACTAAATATAAAACTGTTTACAAGGAGAAAAACCAAAATATAACAATCTGTCTTAAGCGATATGTTGTTAAAAAATTGCTCTTATTAAACTTACCTGCCTCTGCAATTTGCTAACGAACAACAGAAAACGACACAAAAATATCCGTAATCCGCAGCTGTCTGTGTAAATGCCAGATGGTCTTCATGTCCTACAGATTTTATATCCAGATATTGACAACTATTAAGAGAATTTGACAAAAGAATTATCATTTAAATTGATTCTTATTTAAAAAGATCGGTATTTTAAATAGATATATCTATATACTAGAAATATATTTCATTTTTCCCAATTTTTTCTTTTGTGTACATAATTTAGTCGTAACCGTGTTTACTCTGTTTCTCTTGTAAACAAAACGGTATGTATGTTTTTTTTTTTTTTTAAATTCGAAACAATGCTTTCTTTTTCTATTACACTAAAAAAATTTCGCAAAGCGTCTAAGTGAATTGTAAAATTTGCATCATCTTTTAGTACTGTTTTCGTTCAGGGTTTTAATTGTGTCTACAAATTTATGCGTTTTTGTGTGTGTTTCTTATTTTTAAATGCTACCGGGTACAGTGTTTCTTTCAGGCATCTCTCCGGGGGGGGGCACTGCCCCCTCGGAGCAAGCCAACTGCCCCCCCGGAAGAAAGGTTCAGATCACAGTTTCAAAAAAAAGAAAGAAAGAAAAAAAATAAAAGGGAGTAAGGAAGAAGGAAAAATTAAAATTTTAAAATATAGAGGAAATAAAGTGGCCCTGTTTTGGGTCATAAAACTGGCCTCTCATTGCCAACAAAATGTGAAACGCCAAAGCTCCGCTCCTTCAAATAAGACCTGGTTTTAAGCATGGTTGTTGAGAGGGGTGTCCGGTATGGCTGATTCATGAGGCTCGGTTCGGCATCAGAGTAGTGCAGTGAGTAAAATTTTTCTATGTTTAAGATGCAAGGGTAAGGGAGGTTGGAGGGGGGGGGGCGACAAAACTGACATATAGGGCCCACCTGGGCTATCGGTGGCCCTGGTTCAGATTACTGGATAATCAATACAATCTACCTTAATTCCATTAAATCTCATGAATATAACCCTTCCTAAAAGAATCTGCCTTTTATTATTTAGTATTGGTTTCTTTATTTACATATAATAGGAACCTTTTGATCCATACTTCTGTTATCTGAATCTTTACATATCCAATTGCAACGAGAGACGATTGGCAATGAAATGTTTTACACTGTTACTTTGAAATTAAATTGTCTATTTGAAGTCAACATTAAGAGTACTTTTGGAAATTTTCTAAAAACAATGACAAATATATTTTAACAAACAATGTACATTTATACTTAAAACATCTAAATCTAGATTCAGGTGATCTTATGCTTGACTGGCAAATGATCATCGCTTTTCAAGCAAGTAAACACATAAATATGTACATTGTACATGTGCCCTGCATTTTTTGCAATATTACATCTTTTTAATGTGAAAAAAGATGCCAAAAATTGTGCTTTAAGACTTCAATTTAAAACTTTCCTGGAAGAATTTTAGACACCTTCTCTTTCTCATAATGCCACCAAAAAATAGCCTAAAACTGCACTTTTTGGGCTTCAGGTTGGAAATTTTTCATGGCATTCAAAGCATGGCCCCCAACTCACCTCTTTTTTTTTTCTTAACGTGACCAAAGATGGCCTAAAATTCCATTTTCAGAACTTCATCAGTTTTGGAAAATTTTCGTGCCATGTACTCTGGACTTTTCTTCATTCTCCTACATCATCTAAGATACCACGAAATTGCCCTTTTAAGACTTCAGTTTCAGGAACATTTCTTGGGGAACGACACCGAACACAATCGATAGCGTCACCAAAAGTAGTCAAAAATATTAGACTTCAGTTCCGAAAAATTTGCGGGAGGAAAGAATCTCCGAACTATTTTTCTCATCCTCTAACATCCCCAAACAATGTATGGGACCGTTCATAAATGATATCACACTTTTTTTCAATATATTTGACCCCCCCCCCCCTTTGTCACACGTCACGCTATATTAAATAACCATAAAATAGGTTTAATTTGCTGATTTTAAATACTTTTATAGAAATCAAATTCTACGATGTCACACTTCTTGTTACCCCTCCCCTTCCCTTGTCACAAACTGTCACACTTTCATGAACCTCCCTCCCCCCCTCGAAGCGTGACATCATTTATGAATGACCCCTATCCGAAATTTCATTGCTGGGACTTAGAACTCAAAAAGTTTCTTGAGGAGAGCACTCGCACCCGTCTCCAGCGACGTTGACAAAAATAGAGTAAAACTGCATTTTCAAGGCTAGTTTGAAAATTTTCTCACCGGAGAACCCTAGAACCCCCCCTCCTCTAACTTCTCCTAAGAGCCTAAAATTGCATTCTCAGGACTTAAATTGCAAAAAAAATCCGGACCCCCCGCCCCGAAACCAGCCTAAAAAGAACTTATAAGATTTCAATTACAAACATTTCAGAAACTCACTCATTTAACTTCACTAAACATAAAACCGAAAATTGATTCTACTGTATATTACCAGTGATCTATCATATATACATTTAAAAGATCCATATTATCATCATTTCTATTCTACCTATGATATAAAAAAACATAGCATGATTTGGGATCATACATCGCCCCTCCTAATTCTTCACCTGCCCTCCCGGAGCAAAAGGTCTGAAAGAAACACTGACCGGGTACTGTTCCTCTTTGTTTTCTTCCTTTTTATTTGATCCGTCTCTTCCAGAGAGACGAATCATAAAATAATAACAAAAACTTTGATTTAGGAAGCTCATTCAAAGACAAAGTTCTAAGAAAAATGACTTAGAGGTTTTTCAGGAAAGTATTTACCAAAGATTTGACCTTTATCAGCAATGGTCAAATATTAAAATAACTATTTCAGAAAAAGACTAGTTCATTCAGGAATAAAAATCGACAATGTCAGAAAGAGTTAGACATTCACTGAAAAAAGGTCTGGTCTATAATAAAATGATACTGTAAAACATATCTTAAAAGGTATGTACAGTTTCATTAGTAGGTTCTGATTTGCCGCCAACGACTAATTAAAAAAGCAGATCGTTGCACATCGTCATTTGTCATGCTATTTGACATCAAGAATAAACTTCGTCTTCTTTTTCTTTTGGATTTTATTTTCCTCTATGTTTTTTTTCTTTTTAATATATAATGCTATATTTTGTTTCTGCAAATGTCCTTAATTTACAGGATAATACTAATAGGAAATATTGTTCATCGTTAGAAAATGTACTACAAATAC
The DNA here is from genome assembly GCA_038502835.1 of Octonoba sinensis. Classification (NCBI taxonomy): domain Eukaryota; kingdom Metazoa; phylum Arthropoda; class Arachnida; order Araneae; family Uloboridae; genus Octonoba; species Octonoba sinensis. Next base: position 107,845,861 of record CM076600.1, on the reverse strand, counting down.
TCTCCTAAATATAAAAAATTTTGTTCCGAAATTTTCTGCTGGTCAATTCATATGCATTAAATCAAGGCAGCTAATTTAATTCAATCTTGAATACTTTTCCTAAATGATCATACCTATACCTATAATGTTGTTGGTTCAAATTTTTCTCTACAGCTTTTTCTGAAAGACAGATGGAAAAGTTAAAGCAATATTATGCAACAATATTTTCAGTTGCTTATTCTTCATGTGGCTACTATCTTGCTGCTGCAAATAATTATGGAGATATAGCCATATTTAAGTAAGTATTTTATATAGTTATATTTGACTAGAACCAGCCTAACTGGACCCAGAGCCTGTTGCTTGTCAGGGGAAAAATAAAAGGTTAGATTTCCCTCCCACCTTGACCAGAATTTTAATTGGGATTTTTAAAATTTAAGTGGGAACTTTTCTTTTTGTTTTTAAAAGTACTACTAAATTGTCCAAACATGATCTAATACAAGCTATGTAATAAAAGATGATTATCTAATCCAGGGGTCTCCAAACTACGGCCCGAGGGCCACATCCGGCCCGCGGACAGATTTTGTCCGGCCCGCGGAGAGCTAGCATACTTGAAAGAAAACTCCTTCTAGAGAACATATTTATTTTTTATAGCAAATTAAATTAAGTTTACTGAAGTAATCTATTTTTATGTTGAATAATTATTAATATGACATCTACATTGATATGGTCATGGACTAACTACTCATAACATTGTTGTAGGTTATTATTTACTAACTAACAAATTATTGAAATGAATCCAACTAACATTTTATACATTTTAAATGAAAAGATAACTTATAACAAGCATAACGACATATGAAATACTAATGAGATTTATGTAATTGAGATTTTCCACTGACAATAGTTTGTAGTTGTGGACTAATTTTACTTGTACCAATTATTAAAAGAGATTTAAGATGCTCATCAGTTAATTTAGATCTGTAAACATTTTTTGTGTACTTCATTTTGGAAAAGGTCTTCTCACACAAATAAGTAGTACCAAAAACAGAAAACAGCCCACGAGCAAATTTATGCAAATTATCAAATTGTGTCAGTGGAAGACACTTATAAAATTCCAACAAAGATAAGTTTTGATATTTGTTCTTAATTATATCACTGCACTGTAGATCAATCATTTCCATTTGAAGTTCCGGGGCTAGGGTTTCAATGTCAGTATCAAAAGGATTCTGAAAAATCTTAATTTGATTCGCAATGGCATCAAAGTCCGAGAAACGAGTATCAAAATTTATTTTCAAAGCACTCAAAGTTTCGATTGCAAAATCGATAGGAAACTCGGTCTCAGTGGTGTGGCTAAATATTTCACATGTTTTAAAATGTGAAAAACATTTACTTCGTAGTTGTGATTGAAACAGTATCAATTTCTTCCGGAATGATTTGATATTATTGTATAAATCAGGAAGATGCTGGTTTTTTCCTTGCAATCTCAAATTCAGTTCGTTCACATGTTTTGTCAAATCAACATAGAATGCTAACTTCCACAGCCATGCGTTGTTTTGCAATTCAGTAAGAGGGCGATGCTTTTCATTCAAAAAAAATTCGATCACTGCTCGAAGTTCAAAAAAGCGCTGAAGGACTTTCCCACAACTAAGCCAACGTACGGCAGTATGATAAGGTAAGTCATTTTCTCCAATCTCTTTAATAAATTGTACGAATTGTCGGTGATTCAGCCCAAAAGATCTGATAAAATTAACAGTTGATATGACTGGTTTCAGAACTTCAGACATATCCAAACATTTTCCGCACAAAGACTGTTGATGAATGATACAATGTAAGACTATTGGTTTTGAACCACCGTCATTTTCTACAGCCTTTGACACAAGAGCGACCACTCCTTTATCTTTCCCACTCATGTTTTTGCCTCCATCAGTTGTAATACATTTCAAGTTTTTCCATCGAAGGTTCTTTTGCTTAATGGCCATTTCAACTCCTTTAAAAATATCTGAACCAGTAGTTGTGCCATGAATACTATACATATCAAGAAGTTCTTCATGCACTTCATAGCTTTTATCTACTCCTCGAATATAAATCAACACCTGAGCAGTATCTGACACATCCGTTGACTCATCCAAGGCCAAAGAAAACCACTCAACATGTCCATTTTTGTTGAACAGTTGAGAGGATATATTTTCAGCGATGTCTTCTACCCTTCGAGCCACAGTGTTTGCTGACATACTGACAGTTTTTAATAAATTTACCTTTTCAGGGCACATTTCTTCGGCTACTGCGATTATGCATTCTTTGACCATTTCTCCATCGGTGAATGGTTTTCCACGTTTTGCAATTTCAAGAGCCACACGAAAGCTGGCACGAGTTGCAGCCTCTTGTTCAGTTTTGAGTTTTGTAAATAAAGATTTCTGCGATTTCAATCCGCGCTTCATAGCTTCGAATTTTTCTGTCCGCAAACTTCCTGTATATTTTGAGTAATTTTGAAAATGTTTTGCTTCATAATGACGTTTAATGTTATATTCTTTGAGAACGGCTATGCTTTCATTGCAAATCAAACATAGCGCCTTGTTACTGGACTCAATTACGAAATACTGAATGTTCCACTGATCTTTGAATTTTCTGCATTCACTATCAATTTTTCGCTTCTTTTCCATTCTACTAAATCACACACAAAAGCAACAATTCAAATAAAAATATTGTTACAAAGATGTCTTAAACTTAAACACGCACAAACACGTTTTAAGGAGGTACGCACTATTTTATTTCACAGCAGTGTCATAGGAACTGACTTGTGGTTGCGCCACTAGCCTTCTTATATATTTCACTTACTGCCATCTAGAAGTGAGTGGAAGACACCAGAACTTTATCGAACCAACGAGATTATTCTGTAAGTGCTATTAGCGCCATCTGTTAGGGATAGAAGGTACTACCTATTTCTGCTTGTGTCCACCAGATGTCCTGTCACGTTACTCCTCATGGCTCGCTCGTACTCTACGACTAATCTAGAAATTACAGATAATGACAGGAAAATTAATAATATGCAGTGTTGCCGTTTTGCGGACTTTAGTTCGATTTGCAGCCTTTTTTAAACGTGGCGTACTTTTTCGGACTTTTTTTTTCATGTAAAAAAATACTCATTCGTTACTTGAGTACTCGTTAGGAACCGAAGTAACGATTACTGAAGAAAAAAGTAATCAATGATTACTTGTGTATTTCATTACTTTTGTAATCAATGATTACTATGGCGATACGATGCGGGTACCCCATTATAACGGATACCCATACAATACAGAAAATACATCAGCTTCCCCGTCGCTAATGGCATCTGGCAAAAAAGTAATCATATTTTACACCACTAATGGACTGATTCAACTTTTTACCACCGGCAACAATTAATGATAATATGGTTTTGGCCCTTGGAATTTTCTGGAGTAATCAATATGGCCCTAAGGCTGCAAAGTTTGGAGACCCCTGATCTAATCTATGCTCAGCAAGGAAAGAATGTAAACATTAACAAGGTTCACACAAAACGGATACTTCACAAAATTCGCGATCGCAAAAATGGGCGCTTTATAAAATGTTAAGCATAAAAAGATCCTCTTAAATAACCAAAATTCTTTAATATGGATTTTTACAAAAAAATCCTAAAAATTAGTTTAATATTTCCTCCAGTTTTTCTGATCATATGTCATTTTACCTATGGATGTTTTTCAATGAAAACCGTATATTTTAGAAACCAGCATTCTCTTGTAACTTGTAAAAGTGAAAGTTCTTCAATGTCTAGCGATTGTAACGACTTAAATGATTCCCATCAATTTGTAAATGCACTGTTTCAAATATAGTGTGAAAATTCAAAATGAATATTTTGAAATAAATCGCGATTTTTGCGAAACTATCACAAGTTTTGAGAAGGATCTGATTTTATTATCGAAATTTTTTGGAAAGGTTCGGTTTTACATTTTTTAAAAATTATCACTTTTATTCAATGTGAAAAAGATTCAAATTTTACCACTTTATCGAAAAAAAATCAGAATTTTGGAAGTCCTAGGTCCCAGGGAATAGTAATTTCCAAAGTCTAGCAGCATCATTGATATACATACATATATTTATGTATTCCATTTTATTTGCATTGTTTTTCCAATGTAATATGAAATTAAATATGACTTTAAAGAAGAAATAATTTCAGTGTATAAAAAAAATGTTGAGAAAAAAGGACAACTAATTTCAAGGCACCCAGAAGTGCTTATTATTTATGCATTTTGCGATCAAATAAATCCACAATCCAATGCAACTTGTTTAATTCAAACATTTTCAGTTCAAAAATTTCTCTTGGTCCCTTGAACTAAGTATTTAAGTCGGTAATAAAATTTTTGGGTATCTCGAAGTTTAATTTCCTTATTCAAAGTTTTCTTATGCAAAATAAGCTCCAAATGTTTGTTTAAATATTTTATCTCGTAACTGCTTTATATGCAACATATGAGGAATTTTTGGGATATTTCTGCCTTGTTTTCTATGGTAAATGAGCCTCCACAACATCTACCTATCTGGCTGAAGTTTGCCGTTACATGTTACATCACCGGACAAACTAATGTAAGTGAGGCTAATTTTCCTTCACCAAACTTTTTCAAATATTTTATTAGATGTAACTCAGTGAAGCAATACAAAATTTCTCAATTTTTTGTTAAAAAGTAGCAACATTTCCTATGGATTTTTTATAATACAACATTTTCTATTTTTGTACTTATTTGACAGTGCATTCTTTTTTATTGTATAAAAGAAAAAGTTGTTCATGCATTATAGATAAAGATTTACTTAAATGTATGGGAGGAACTGTTGTCTTCATGTTTCCCTCCTCCTGCAGATATGTATCAGTTTTGCTGTCTAAAACAAACTTTGGCCATTTTCGTATCTGAATATAAAACATTCTGCGTAAAGATTGAATATGATCACTCAATAGTAGAAGCATTTTTATTGTTAGTAGTAAATATTGCGGAGAAGCTTAGTTTTTATTGCGCGACTTATGATAAAAATTATTGCCATGCAGATAACTTTTTTATATTTTTGGATAAATGCATTGTAAAGGTATATGAAAAGAAAAAAGCAAGTTTTGTGATTATTATAATTTTTACTTTGTGTTTCTCAGCTTAAGTTCCCTCTTGGAAAATGATGAAGATGACAGCGTTGATATGTCCCAAACATATCCTGTGTTTTCATTTTCTGGTAAATTGAATTTGTCTTCTTATATAATTTTATGGAAATCAAGTTTTAATTAAAATAGAGCATCATTTATATGATGACAAAAGGACTACTTCATTAAACGATAATGTATAATTGATTTAAGCTTCTGACTAGATCCAAGAATTCAGGCCACACTTAAACGTCATATAGATGTAAATGTCGTATAAACAATTGTTGCATAAACAATGCTCCACTGTATTTTAAAACATTGCATTATTTCAGAAGAGAAAATCTTTCCTTACATAAACATAATTTTGTTATTGACTTAACTGTATTATCAAGTCAATCAGATGAAATTCAACTTGATGTCATCAGATTTTGTATTTAGTGGGGAGTTCCTCTTCCATTTACAACTGTTGAATTAAACTTTCTCTTGTAAGAGAGCAATGCCACTTAAAACTACCGCAGGTAACCAAACAGAATATTTAGAGATAATTAGTGCAAATGATAGGTAAGGCAACATTATATATTGGTGGCAAGAGATGTTTGTGGTAACGCTAACAAGAACTGCTCCCCAACATAATTTATAAAAAAACAATAAAGCTCCTATAAGATCCAAGCTTTGAACGCTTTTTTGTCAGAATCATCCTTTGGTCATTTACATCACTTTGCTTCACACTGCCTCAATAGAGAACCCATCAAAATTACTTTATAGATTTATAAAACACATAACTCATTTTTGTCTTTCACTATTAAAAGAATTCTTTGAAGATGATTGTAGGCTTGTTTATAATTCTCTCCCCTAGATTTTGTTATTTTTATTCAAAATATTAAATTTATTATTCTTGAATTTTTCTTGCTGATATATTATTCATTATTGAGAGTAGCACTTTTATTTTCTACTTTCAATTTTACAATTTCTTTTACTTGTATTCAAAGATCTTTTAACAATTTAAAAAATGTTTTTACGAACTTTTTAAATTGTTTTTTTTTTTTTTTTTTCAAATAGACATTTTACTTGATTATTTTGTGAATGATTTGGTAAAATAGTATTTTACAATAAAAAATGTTTTAAATTTTTTACAGCACATAAAAGTCCCATTTATTCATTGGTTTCCACAAAACAGCTCATAATAAGGTAAGAAATTAGTTTTCTAATTGCATGATGAACCTTTAAGTGAGTAATTATGAAGAGCATTATTTTTTTATCTTCTAATAGTTATACTTTTTTCCATGCTATGATTTCATTTATCATTTTAAAAATAAGTTTACATGTGCATAATACCTTTGCACTTTGAGGGAAAAAATGTTTCTTTTTTCACTTTGCAAATTACATCAGAATTAGTTACTTTAATCTTTATATATATATGTTAAAGTGTAAGACCGAAATCTGGTGATTGTTGACATCAGGCTTGGAGTCGATTACAAAGAAACGTAATCGATTACGATTACGATTACAAAGGGAGAAATTGATAGATTATGATTACGATTACGATTGTAATCCTTTGCCAAAAAGTAATTACGATTACGGCAGCGATTACAGTTGTTGAAAAATGTAATCGATTACGATTATGACATCCGATTACGATTTTGATTACGATTAGATTAGCATAAAATTATCCAATATTATGCATACAACTCTCATTTTTGCAATAGTGTCACAAACCAAAAAGTTATGATTTTTAATTAAATTTTTGATTTATTAAGAGATAAGAATGCAACTATAATGAAATAATTTCAACATCACAGTTATTGAATTATGACGTCGTTGCAGAAATGAGAAATTTGTAATATATAAAATCAGGAAAGGCACATTCCGAATTTTTCAAATATTTAAAACTCATCTGAAATAACTACATTGATCGTATTTTGTATATAAACAAAGACGATGCACTAAATGTATATATAATGCATAAGTGATTTACCTGGTTCATTGTTATTTTGTGTGTATACAATCAAAATTTTAACTGGCCGCAATTTCTGAAAATGTAGTATATTTCTCCATTGTATTTATTTTCTAGTTTAAATTGTGCAAATATTTCACATAACACCAATTAATTTACTGAGAAAAATAATTTTGCATGATTCTTTGTGTATGAATTGCACGAGATAACAAAATATTCAGATAGTGTAAGAGATTTATTTATCTCTTACACTATCTTAATATTTTGTTATCTATTGTCTATATATTTAATCTGAATATTATCCTTTGAAAATAAATGCTGCATTTTAGAATGTTTCAAAAAAATTGAACATTAACTTTCAGTTAACTCTTAACAAAATTAGTAATCGTTAAAAAGTAATATGAAGAATAATTATAATATGAATGACTATAAAATTTTAATATGATTTCTTGTGGAGTTTTTTTTTTAACATGTATCACCATATCATTTTTTTTCCATGTAACTGTTTAATTAAAAAAATAAAGTGCAAATAATTTTACAATACAAATTTAACGTAGAAAATTAAACTGAAATACAAAATTCTCTTGAGGTAATTCTAAGAAGAAAAAGATAATTAACTTTTTAAAATAATTCCTAAATATTAATTCATGCATGTAAAAAACAATTGGGAGAATACCTGAACATAAATCTCTTTTTATTTTACATACCTATTAATTAAAAAGAATATTATCATTAAAATATAAATAAATTTAAGATTTAAATGTATGTATTTTTTTAAATATTCGAAGAACATATTTTTAAAAAGTAATAATAATCACACGTACCAGGGTTAAGATTTCATACATAACAATAGAGCATCATGTAACTCCTGCTCCTAAATTGCTGAAGTGTAAATGTGCTATTAGAAAAATTCTTTGCTTCCGACATTAAAGAAACGAGAAAACGCCAAAAGGCAATTCGTGGCATTCTCTTTCCACTAGACTTTTGGGGGGCAGTCTGCTTCGATTATTAAAAGGGAAAATGGGGCGTCCATTCTTAGCCTGCTCCAGACTTTCGCCTATTGCCCAGCCGTTTGTATTGAGTAAGCCAATATGTATTGAAGGGGTAATTAGTGCTTCCCCTTTTTTATCTACCCCGAAATCTTTTTGACTTGCGGACAGATTACCGCTCTTTTACCGAAACTGGACGCTGCGAGGAGACCCCTTGAGAGCCCCAAGGCAATGCGAGTGACGTCCAGACTCTCTTTTTTCTCGGGCTCTCCAGCCATTCCCCGTGGAGAGTGGAGCCGCAATTAACAATTCTGAGAGACCGCAACAAGCGTCTCTAGCAGACTATATGGTCTTACCATCGAGGCTCTGCGACCACCACACAGAACCTTTTATATTATGATCACCCGCAGGTTACAAACTATTTAGGATAGGATAGGTCGCGTCAGTACACAGCTTGAATCCTTTTTCTTGTAATCTTATCTCTTCTATTCAATGGTAGAACTAAACATTTGAGCTTTCTGCAGTTCAAGATTACACGATTGCAGGACCAGCAGATTACAGATTTTTTCCCTCAAGATTACGATTAAAGTTACAAGAGAAAAGGGATTACATGATTACGCAATTTCGATTATGATTATAAGAATATGCCATTGTCAGATTACGATTACGATTACGATTTTGTCAAAATGTAATCGATTACAGCCGATTACGATTACGTAATCGCGATTACTCCAAGCCTGGTTGACATATACGGGTGGATGTTGGCAATTACTGAGTCGTTTGGTGTAGGTCCGAAACATTTGCTAAATATCATTATTTTGGACTTACACCGGTTAATGTCGACATTCACCGTTAGTTGATGGTGGATGTTGAACATGTCGAAGATTTATATTTTCTTCTCCGTATTTCAGTAGCGATAAAACGTCACGAGAGTGACGTAACTTTTTCGCCTCTCTTTGTGAGAGGAGTGACCAAGATTTTAACCCATTAATGACTGATGTTGCGTTTTCGCAACGCTAGTAAAAATGTTTTTTTTTTTTTTTTTTTTTTTTCGTTTTTCTTATGTATATTTTTATGTAACTTTTTTTGTGTGGAATTTTCCCCCTTTACTCATTGAAACGTTGTGTAACACACGCAAAAAAAAGTTACCTAAAAATATACATAAGAAAAACGGCAAAAAAAGTTTTTACTAGCGTTGCAAAAACGCAACATCAGTCATTAATGGGTTAAAACAAACAGTACATTCTAAATGAGAAAAGAATATAATATAAGTTAAAAACCTACTAAATTATACAGCACATTCTAAATGAGAAAAGAAAATAATAGTAATTAAAAACTTACTTAATTACGTGATTCAAACCTTATTTATTGCAACAACTTAAACTATTATGACACTTTGAATTGCACAACAGTCCCTTGCTTTTACAATTGCATTTTTTTGTGGAACACTTGATTTTACAATGACAGCGTGTATAGCCTTGCCCCCCACTTCTCGAATTGTCTGCAGCTGCTTCTCTCAGCGACATTTCTTGAGAAGAAATCTCATCAATGGAAAGTAACTTTTCTTTACAAATTACGAACTTATTACGTGTGTAAAGCTGCTTGAGGGTACCATTTTTATTTGCCAGTTTATAGAAGTCGGAGTCTTCTATTCCAACAACAATCGCTAACACATTTCGGCTATCTGTGCGACTACGGTCGACATCAGGGACTTGTATTCATACAGTCCATCACCAATTTGAGCAGGTGGAAATTGTTTATTTGAGATTCATAACATTTTTGTTGCTTGCAGTAGAAGATTCTCTTTCACTGCCGCTCTTTTTACTGAAATTAACTCGTGTTTTGCAGTCAGAACTTGATGTGAAGACATGGTAGATTGCATGTCCTCTTCTATGTTTTTCTTTGGAATATGGTTTCCGGTATTACCACTGGTCAAATTTTTTTCAGAAGTATTATCAGGTTCTTCAAGCTGTTTTTCGGTTTCAAAAATATTGGCAATTTCTTCTAGTTGATCTTCGGTTTCAAAAGTACTGGCAATCTCTTCACGCTGTTCTTCGGTTTTAAAAGTATTGGCAATTTCTTCGAGTTGTTCTTCGGATGCACTTAATGTGATTTGTTCGTCAGGCAAAAAAGATGATGCTATGCCTCTTTTTGGTTTAACTCCAAACATGGCTTCAAAGGACTTTGGCGTATTCCTGCGTGGTATGTAGTGTTCTTGGCAAATTGAACAAAGGGTAAACCATCTGACCATTTATTTGTATTGTTATCGTTCATCTATGCAGTTAGGATATTCTGTATATCCTGATTGGTCCTTTCAACTGAGCCTTGTGTTGAGTGTGATGAGGCTTTCCATGAACTATCTTAACATCTTTCCACATAGCGCATATTTTGGATATTACTTGATTACTAGATTCTCTACCATTATCTGATTGGGATATTGCTAGAGCACCAAATGTTAAAAATATTGCAAGAATGTGATTTGCTACTTCTTCAGCTCTCTTAGTTTTCAAAAGTTGTAGCTGGACAAACTTAGTTAAATGATCTTGATACACCATTATGAACTTATATTCGCCATCTCTGTTTGACTGTAGATCTATCAGATCAACTTGACATCTTGAGTTTAACTCAGAACTAACCATTGGTTTCACAACAATACCTTTCTTAGGTGCACTGTGTTTCATTTGACTCTGTTTGCATTAATTTAAAAACAACGTTACAACTTCATATGTAATATTTTTGTATTTAATTCGCAATTCTTTAAGCATGCGTGTTCTTCCTCCGTAGCTTATTCTGGTGTGAGTTTCATATAGTATACTGAAGAATTCCTCATTGGTAACATAATACTGTATATTGTTTTCTCCTGGTTTTAATGGCACAATTAACTTCTCTTCATCATAAATTTTTAAAATGTCAAATCGTTTTAATTGTCTGTAATCCAAAGATGTGTTGCACTTACTTTTAGCAGCGGCCACTTCAGAAAGTATTTTAGAGTACTTTTCCTGAAAAAAATAAAAACAATTGTCTTCTTGTTTAATCGCAATTATTGCATTTTACTCTTCAAGAAAAAAAACATGATTCACTGTATCGATTCAGTATAAATTAGGGTATCGGAAAAAAAAATAAGAAAATGTTGCTTGCACTATCAAATCTTGCATAAGACTGACCGACTCCCAGCAGAACAAAGGATTTGTCGGTCAATAGCCAATTGCCTCTTTGTTTACCTCGGCTCTTCTCTTTCTCTTTTCGACTTCCACCACAGCCCATCTGTGATTGTCCACATACACCGGCGGATGTTCGAATATATAAGACTAGTAAGCCCGGCGGTCATACGAAATGACCGCTGTTCTAGATATTATAAATTGTAATTAAAATGATTTGTGCAAAGGTATCTGCTAATTCAAACTGAATTTCCAGTCAGGCAGCGAGGACGCCCCTTCTCTTACTGCCCCACACTACTATATATTTATTTACAACATAATCAAATTGTTTGTAAAAAATATATATTTACCATCCAAAGAACTTATTGAAAATTTTATTATGCTTTTCAAAACTTAAGTTTTAACGAAACTGGGAAAAAATCGCTGCCACTCTAATAAAAAAAATAAAAGCGCAGACGATAAATAAATAAATTAAAAAGAAAGAAAGTATTAAATCAAATTCGTGTATACATTATTCTTTAACGGAGATTGCAAATACAGCGAAGCATCACTCAATATGCTAGATAAACGTTTCGATTATTATTAGTATATTTGTTACATTTGTTACAGTAGCAATGGCAACTGCATTGATTTGTTTGTTCACATGGCAACTGTAATTATATGGTTGGAAATGAGGGAAACAATGCAAAAATAAAATAAAACGGGTCAAAAAAATCATTGAAAAATTTTAAAAAATTAATTAAAAAAAAAACTAATTGAGTCTCAACTTTCATTTTTTCAGCGATGAGTTTCTCAGTTCGCAAACATTAACTGTGCTGAATGTGGTCCCGATCGGTAAAATGGTCTGGGATTCTATAGCGGACAGACAGAGATAATAGGCCGCTGATATATAAGAATATAACCAAATATTCAGACTTCCACCGACTTATTTGGTGAATGTCGACAATCACCAATTTTGGTCTTACACCGTAACATATATATATGTATATATATATATTACAGAAAAAAATGTTTTAAAATTAGTATTATACAGGGTTGGCCAGTTTCTTCCAAAGTGGAAAAAACCAGCCAGATGAATCAGGTTTCTTCCACATGGAAGAAAACATTCATTTAGAATTTACCAAGATCTTTTTTTTTTTTTTAAGTTTCCATTTTGTAACATAAAAATCAATACATTTTTAAAGAAAACCTTAAGTACATACAGTTAGACCTATAAACATTTAATTTCACATGCTAAATTAATAATTAAACTACTTAATACCACTAATAGTTTATTTTAAACAGCACAAATTTTTGTTATTTAAACTTCTTTTAAGTTGCATTTCCCAATTTATAGAACTTCAAATATTAAGGTAATTTTTAGAAGCTGCGTAAAAGCAAAGTTGAATTGTTTGTCGAAAAACTGTAGCTCCAACGAGGTAAATTCAGTCACAAATTTTTTAAACATTGGCTGTTTAATATTTTCTTGAAGATTACATGAATTAGATATAAAAATTTACTTCACATTAATTCGCTTCTTTCTCAGCATAGTAATTCTTTAATTTTTAAACTAATTTAGCCAGCCTTGTACAAAAAGGAACAATTTTATTGTAATTAGGTAATATTTTGTCATTTAATTACGTTTTAAAATGAGGATGTAACTGTATTATAGGTTAAATATGTCATTTTACTACAGATTTTTAATGAATAGATACTAAGGAATGATTTTTTTTAGTGGAAGTGTAGGAGAAGTAAAAGCTTGGAAATGGTCTGATGTGAAGAGAAGTGAAGTCAAAGCAATGTGGACTCATATTATACCTCAAGGGTAAATTTTTACTTTATTTATTATAGTAAGATTTCACTTGTCACTATAAAGGTGGTTTTCCAAAAAAAATTTGAAACAGAAATATGTTTTGAAAATTGGAAGAACAATTTCTAAGTCTCTAAATTATGAAGGTTATGTAAAATTATCATGCACTAGGGGGAATAGGTAAACAAAACTACCAGATCTTTTTTTTTTCATCAACTCTAGATGCGATGCGATGCCCATTCTGAGCTTTTCCCTTTTCAAAAAAAAAAGTATTCATTTTGGATAATTGATTCTTTATTACCTCTCTTTTTTAACTCTTATATAATTTTCATACATTTTATTACATTATCTGACCATTTTAAAACTAATATTTTAATGTAGTATCTTCACAAATTTCGCAAAAGTTTGCAAAAACGCATTGTGGAATTTGCGCTAAAAATAAAATTGGGATAATTTAAAATGTTTCATTATAAAAACTGCAAAGTAAATGTAGGAAATACATGACAATAATGATACTTTCTGAGAACCGCCTTAATTTAAGAAAAAGGGATAAAGGAAATATCTCTTACAAATTTTATGTTCTTACCTGTTTTTTATTATTCTTTTTTAAAAAGTAAGTTACATGTCTGTGTTTTGCATTTTATTCATGGTTTTCACTTTATTTTTCTTTTTTATGTTCATAGTACTTATATTTTTGTCTTATTCTTCATAATGTGCACTGCTGGTCATTAAAATTGTTTTACAAAGTATGCAAGTAGGAGAAATATATTGTTGGATAACTAAAAGGTCGTACGGAGAGAAAGTGATTACAGTTTTAGGAAATGTGGGGATGGAGGTGCCTATTAATCAACCCAAAGCAAATAGCTGTGATAGAATAGCAGCACTTATCCATCAGGGCATGCAGTAGAACAAAATTTAGATAATCTGTGTCATGTACAGTAGTTCATACAGTTGGTGAGAAACCATTGATCAGATTTTCACCGGTGGGACATCAGAATATTGCAACCGAGACAGCATGAGTAACATGCAATCATACATTCTTTTGCTAAAACATAGCATTATGGCTCCAGGCCCTAGAACACGAAAAATATAACCACTGTAACTCAAGGTACCCACAAGCAAAAAGGGATAGCAATATGCTGGTTGACATTTCTTCTGCTTACACAAGCATGAGAGACAATAACAATGTCAGAAAACAGCATTCAAATACAACTTTTCTATGAGTAACCCTGTACAATTTCTTTTGTACACACTACTAGGTAATACTACCATCACCTGCTGGAATGAATGCATTGAAATGTTAAACATTTACATGTCACAGCCTGTTCTATGTGTCAAGCAAATTTCAAGTTTGTTGCACGCCGTCTTACTGGTGTAGAAGCTTTAATGAACAGTAGTGTTTTAATTATGTAATTCATAAGTTTTGTTATTGTTTTTAAGGATTAAAATAAAGATACTAATACATCTGTAATATTTTCAGAGAAAATTTGACGAAACCTGAAGTTAATTGCATGATTCTTGGTGACAAAGTAATTCCGTTTTTGCTTTCCTATATTCTTTCTATTATTTATTTGCATAGTTACTTAATATTTTGTTCCTTATATTTATGTGCAATTTTCCACGTATAAATTGTCTCAAATTAATTTACTGTTTTCAAAGAGGACTGCAACACAAACTAGTGTTATGAAAATCTTTTACATTGAATTTTACAAGAAACTATTTTTCTCTAGATAAGAGAAGGTTAAACTACTAAAAGTATCAACCAAAAGTTCTTTTTTTCACTCTCAAGCTCGTAAGTTAGGATTTAAATGTTTAAATTTCCTTTTGGGGAGGGGTGCGAGTGGAGAGGAGGCATGGTTAACAACAATTTAGCTCAGAGACGTAAATTGTTGTAATCCAATCAGATCTTCATCTGATATTAACTATTCTTTTAATGCTGTTACAGATTTGCAACAAAGCTTTTAATATGCTTTGCCTTTGCACTGTATAGAATACTACAAGTCAAAGGCCTATGCATATTTTGAACATAATAAAATGCCAGTGACACCTTTTCCTTCCATTTATTTCCTTTCCAAAAAAACATATAGAAAAAATTTTCATGCTATGTTTATAAATTCAGGAATAAGGCAACACATTATGACATGTATGTGACATTTTGACGTATACTTTACAGTCAACCTTTACAAATACTATGTTAAGGTTTATGTAAAATTCTAGATGGCAGCAGACTGATGACCCCATCTCACCAAGCTTTTTTTGTCCTCATTCATATAAATAAATTGCTTAGTTTCTTGTTATATTTTATTTTGGTAAAGATAATACTTGTGCAAAATATGCTTTTGTTGCTAATTTTAAAACTTTGTCTGTTCTATTTTTTTCTTTTATGGGGAGGGAGATCTATCATCTCATTCACCCTCCCAAAATTTCATGGCTTTCAGATAAATAATTGCTGTTCCAGTGCTCTCAAAAAAGTGTAATTTAATTTATAAGTACTTTTACGTGCTCCATGTAAATTCCGTTTTTAATAAAAGTATTAATTTACTTAAAGCCAAATTTAAAAAATATTTTTTCATTATGTGTTAGGAAGGAGAAACACTTTTATATATTGGATGTGGTGACAATAAAGTTTATTGCTTTGATATTGAAACAAGGACAACTAAAGTAAGTTTATCATGTTTAAAAATGTTTATTACAATTTGTTTTTCATTATTTTTGTTGACAAGTATGTACAGCTGAACTTGGTTATAGTGACCTCGTACTTTTCATTCTTTCATGCACTTTGATGTGAATCACCTATAGCATCACTTGGCTATAGTGTCAAAAATATTCCAGTCCCATGAGTGATGCTAACATAGTTAGTACTATTGTATATATATATGTATATAAAAGAGCTCATTTGTTAATATACATTTGTTCCAGTGGTGTAGTCCTGAAAAAAAAAAGTTTTGGGGACGCTTATACATGATAAGCAATTGAAATCAAAAGTGGGGGGGGGGGGGGGCTTATGTTAAAATGTAAAAAATTTGGGGGACGCTTGTATTAAAGTAAAAAGGTAAGGGGACACCATCCCCCTGCAGCCCCCTCGACTACACCACTGATTTGTTCGTATGTTGGCTATACAAAGCCACACCAAATCACTGATTGGAATGAAATTCGGCACAAAATTCAATAATCCCCTGAGAAAGGTATTGCATATAGTCCCATTCAAAAGATTAAAAAAATCTCATTTGTGTTTTTCTAATTCCAATTTCAAGAATTGTTTTGGCTCTAAAAGATAGTAATATTCATCTAATTTTCTAAAATTCTATGTTATTCTGACTATGATAAAAAACTGCTTCTGATAGGAAGCAGTTTTTTATCATTGTTATACAAATTTCATTGTTCAAAAAGTGTAGAACAAATAAATATGAGTTATTGCCTAAAAGCTTAATTTATATAACGAGGATTTTGTTATACCTGAAACTAAACTTTTTGTTACTACAGTAAAACCCCGTTAAATTGCGGGTGTCGGGGGACATGCTTGGTGCCCGCGTTATAGTGAAACTATATCGCGGTACCACATTCACGAAATAATACTCGCTTTTGTTGCATCATTTTTAACTTTTTATTTGCTGGTAATTTTTCTTCCCCCTAATAGTATAATTTTTTTTTCTCCTTTGCTGCCATTTTATTCACTGTAGTTGCTGTGCAAGAAGCACACATCTCAGCTGCGCAATAGTCTATCTAGCGATAGGTTATAAGCCAACAGTGTTCTGAGAAAAATGGTGCTTAAAAATATCTTTTTGTTATCATCATGGGATTGTGAACTGGGAGAGGTCTTAACAAAAAATTAGATTTGGAAGGGGAGGAACGCACTTCTCACTGGAGAATATGGTTACTTTTCAGGAATGCTAAAGAATCCGGACAACAAAGGTTGAGAGCGCTATAAAAAAGTTACGAAGGCACTAGATTTCTGAAAATGGAATAGTTAAGCATTGAACTGAACAGTCCCTGACTGATTGAGGTCTGCCCACGTCAAGAGAAACAAGTCGGGGCGATTGCACCCGATTTTGAAATCAAGCTATATGTTCTAGGTTGAAAGACAGAAAAAGCATGAAAAAGGTGTACATCACACCAATCACAATAGGGCTTCATCTGTTAGTGTGTCTGGTGGGAGGGATGGGTGCCCTTTGGCTAGAATCTTTGTGTGTTCTGGCTGGCTTTATTTACAACTAGCGGTACCCGCAACGGCGTTGCCCGTGCAAAGTTAAAATAGCGGCGCCTGCGGCGCAAATCTTTTTTCCCCCAAGCAAGACACCGAAGGCGACCTCTTAAGTCACTTTTGAGCCGATGCAAAACTTATTTCAGCCAGTCTTTTTTTTTTTTTTTTTTTTTGACTTAGGTATAAAATTATTTCAATCTATCACTAATAACCTATATTTATTGATATATATTTGTGTCATGTGACATATTTATCTTTATTACATCATCAAAACTTTTACATAGGTTTTTTTACTCTGTGTCTGATAGATAGCAAGCAGTACATTCTTTCTGAGTCTGAATTCAAAAATATAAATGTTATTTCATAAATGTTTATTTCATCCAATAAAAAGAATAAATTGTGATACAAAAATTAAGTATATTAGTAGTTTTATACATAAACATACATTTTGAAATCAAATCAGAAAAATGAATTGATATAATTTTAAATATAAAATTTTAACTGCTACAAATTAAAGTAGGCTAAATGGAGAATTGATAAATTGATCAGACAATGCCCTTTAGTAAAGATCATCTGAAAAATCTAACAGTTTCTGATCATCCTTAGCCTATTCAAGAAAAGCAAAAGCTGCGGTGAAGAGATGCTGGACTGTATATGTAGACAGTTTGATGAAATAAAAAAAAAGTGAAGGCTTGATGTGAAGTATGTTGATAGTAAAAATTGTATGGAAAATTGCAGTGTTGTAGCTACCATGGGTGACACCCGGGGCGGGTAGTGATAGGTGTCACCCCCTGGAAAAGATTACCCCCTCCAAGAAAAAAAATCATGTAAGCATAAAGTATGAGTTGTAAGGAAAAATAATAAATATATTTTTTAAAAAATTGCAGATTGAAAAATAAAAACACCATTTGTATCATGAGCCTCATAATATTTAAAGTACATGTTGGTGGCAACGGTTAGGATTAGTGGTTAAAAAACATTGCAATATATTGTTTTAAGAAAACGCTTTCCTTCATTCAAAACAAAAAAACTATCCAATTTAAATATGTTTTATTCTATGGAGCTTTTAAAGGTTCCATTTTTTTTTTCTCCGTCCTGGCTGGGTGTCATCCCTGAAGTCAAATAGACATTTCTTTGGTAGCGGATATTGGAATATTCTGTGTATAAGATTAAAACTAAAAATTTTCCTACAGACACTGTTAACTCTCCACTTGAAAACAAAATAGAATAGCCCCATATAATGCAAAAAAGATCTTTTTAACTAAGATACCTTGACCATACTTTTTGAAGATGAACAAATTTCTCAACATGTGTACTTTAGCAGCGGCATCAAGTTATTTCTTGTTTTATGCTGGCAACCTACTTTCTTCCATTATTTTTCAAGCAAGTGGACGTTAACGCATTAAAAATTCTCATTAGATCTCAAAAAATGAAGAAAGGTTAACCAATATACTAAAGTATTAAATTTCCCTCCACAATCAAATACAACACTTAACTGCATAATACTGATTGTAACCATTGATATTTGTATGAAGGCAAAGCGGATTTACAGTCCAGTCAAGGCGGTGGTAGTTGAAAATCGTGCCTCTTGCCCCCTCCAAATGAAATGGTTTTCAATATTGAAGTAGCAAAAAAACAATTTTGGGTTATCTTCAGCTATGTAATAGGAAGAAAGACGACAACAGCTCTTCCACAGAAGTTTTTTGAAATTGAAATTCGAAAAACTCAATTTTACACTATGTTAGGTAAAATTAGGGGAAGGGAAAGGGGGATCTTTCTCGAAAATAAGTTGAAATTGAAGTTCTAAAATTACTTGCATAGGCTGTCATTCGAGGCGTCTAGCGGAAGGTGGACGGTCCTAGCTCTCTTCCTGTATTTCTTACAAATTGAAATACTAAAAGCATATACTTATTTAAGCTAGGTATATTAACAACATAAGGGGGAGGTTCAAACTGCCAGAAAATTTTTGCCATTGAAATTTGAAGATGAATTTTTTTGTCTATTTCTAGGAGACAGGGGAATGACCAAAAAGTATCCACCCAAAATTTTTTGGAATTGAGGTTCTTAAGAAAAAAATTTACTCTAACTTTGGTGACGGAAGAGAGGACAGTTTGGTCATTTCCAAAAGAAATTTTTAAATTTGAAATCTTCAAAACACAACTTTAGGCCATCTTAAGAACATTAGGAGATTCAGCGGCTCTCTGCGCAATATTTTATGAAATTTGCAAAAAGAAGAGGTGTTCGGGTTCTATTCTAAAATCGTTTTCATAACTAAAGTTGGATTTACACTGCCTTTGGTGACATTGAGGGAAGGAAAAGCGATTTGGAAGCTTTTATTCACGTCCTAAAACACACTTTTGAGTAATGTTTGGGGACATTAAAAGAAGAGGGAGGAGTTGTGAGCTTTCCAGAAAACTTTTTGACGTGAAAGTTCCAGAAATTTAATTTCAGGCTACCTTTGGTCACATTAAGAGGGGTCATGATCCCCGTTTTGATTCATGCTTAGGCTTCACACTTAAGCTTGCCCCTCTATATTTGGCATTGTTCATAGTATCGAAGGAGGCTTCCCGGTTTCTTCAAATTCTCCAGTTTCTAATCAAGTGGAAATATTTAGAACTAATAATGAATATGTAAGTAATCATAAAATATTAAGCAAACATTTGAAGTATTTGACGTTTACATAATTAAAATGCCTAAAAACCTCAACTATTTTTTAAATGATTTATTTAAAAACAACATACTTATATTATATTTGAATAAAAGTCTTTCCTGTGAAAATTTAATATTTAAATACAGAAATACATATTAATGACAATATTTTTATTTACTATTCTCATCAAAATACATAAAATAGGAGCACAGAACATTTTGCTGCTTTATGGCAATGCTTATACTTGCTCTGGACCTGTTTACATGTGACCGACAGTGCTTTTCAAAAGATAAATAAATCCTTGACCCCTGCAGTTAACATGAAATTGTGGAAATAATGCAATTTTTAGGAATCAAAGCAAAATCAATAAATAATTGCTAAAAATAAGGATTAAACTGCAAATTTTAACGCTGCATCATCTGTGTACACACACAATGTTGTTACGCTACAAATATACAGCTTTTCATTGTTTTGAAAATTGAGGATCTTTCCTTCAAATAAGTTGTAAGATGATTTTATGCACTTTCCCAATAGAAAGCAAATTAACAGAAAAAAAACGCCAAAAGGGAAAAAAGAATATTATTATTCCAAGGAATAAAGCATTGATTCCTAAAAATACTTCTAGAAAAATAAAAGCGTACAACAAAAACAACGCAAAATGAATATGAAACTTAAATTATTATTCTGTATAAAAAAGGTAAATTCAAAAAAAAAAAAAAAAAAAATTGCTGATAGAAAAAAATATTGAACATTTCAATAAATGATCCAAATCCAGCAGCATTTGAAAAAAAAAAAACAATTATTCCAATACATGGAGCATCAAATTTTAACAGGATTATTCGTAATAAGGCAAACATCTAGAATGAAAAAATTAAATCGGCAGACATTGAATCGTTACGAATCAACCAGAGACCCCAATGCTGTTTATATTTATCTGTGGGATTTCTAAAATTATCTTCATTATTTTGTAAATCATTTATTTAAAAACGTACTTATATTATTTTAAATGTGTGCATCATATGAGGGATACCCCCCCCCCCCCCCATAACGTCACTGAAGCAGTGCCCTGTCAAAAGAAAAAATAAATTCTTCACCACTCGAGTGAAAGTTGTTTGCCACTTGTTTTTTGTAATGAATGATTATTATTTTTATGAACAGCTCAGATGAATTAAACTGGTTGGTCGAGTCACTTAATTGAGTAATAATGGTTGAATTCGATATAAATTGCTTAAGCAGGCCCAAGAACATTCTAGGTTCAACACAATAAAGAGCGGAAGTGATTGACACTTCTGTATAATAAAAGGCAAATTTAAAAAATAATACTGAAAGAAAAGAATATTGAACATATCAATCAATGACCAAAATTCATTAAAATGCATAAATACCAACTATATTTTAAATTCTTTATTTAAAAATGACGTAATAATTTTATTTTGAATGTGTGTATCCACGGGAGGTTGCAAATTAAAAAAATAATGCTGAACGAAAAAAATATCGAACATTTCAATAAATGATCAAAATCTAGCAGCAACATTCTAAAAAAGGAAATCAAATTTTTCTCCTTTCCAGTAAACCATGGTTTATTCTTAGCGGAAAAAAAATCGGAGCTTCACACAAAATTCTCGGAAAAAGTATGCGCCAAAGATTTAAAATATAAAACCATATACTTAGGTTAACAATCCCCCCTTCCCCCTCAACACAACAGTACATAAGCATATATATAAAGCTCAAAAATAATCTTTCAAGTAATTGAATGAAAGGTCTATTTATATTAATTCCAGAAGTTCTTTTTATTTTTTTTATATAAATAAATTTAACAAAACAAATGTATACAATTAATGCAAAAGAAAAACAACACGGTAAAGCTGAGCTGAAATGAAAAAACTACACGATTAGCGATCAACGAAGAGCAATAAAATTAAACTTAAGTAAATATCATCATAAACTACATGATTAGCGATAAAGAACAATCATGAATTGAAAAAAATTAAACTTAAGTAAACATTATCATAAACTACACGATTAGCGATAAAAAACAATCATAAATTGAAAGAACAGCTGAAACAAAAATACATGGAGAATCAAATTTTAACAGGATTATTCGTAATAGGGCAAACATCTAGAATGAAAAAATTAAATCGGCAGACACTGAATCGTTACGAAACAACCAGAGACCCCAATATCAAATTAATGAAAATACGTAGAAACAAAATAAATCAAATTAATGGAAATACATAGAAATAAATTTAAAGCAAGGATATACTGAAAACAATCTCATCGATTATCCCGGTACAGGGAAATCATGAGGGAAATGGACGAAAGCAACAACGATTGCTATAGCTCCCTTCACTTCAATTCGCTATGAAAAACTCGCGTGAAGTAAAGAAAATGGCTGGAGGATGCTGAAGGTTTAAAATTTTAATTATTAAATTTAAAGAATATTGAACGAATTTCAAAAAAACAGCTTCGAAGTGCAAACCACCAAGATATGATAGAATTTTGTGCAACTTTTCGTAATCGTACGTTGCGTAGATTTTGCTGTAGAGCGTATAGCCACAAGGGCGTTGCCAACTCGAAAGTTCATCAAACTTTCATTTTATATATATAGATGGCAACTAAGGAATCCCCTTTAAATGGAAATAATAAAGGGTGGTTTAAATGTCAGGGAACATGATAGTCCCCGCAGTATATCTAATTCCGCGGTATACTGAGGCGCGGTATAACAGGATTTTACTGTATAAGATTTTGGACGCATTAAATTTCAATAATTCGTTGTTTTGATTTAAACTTAATATAATTGTTTGTTTGATTAAAACCTAATTGTTATTTTTTTGCGACCAGGTTCCATGTGTTAATATATGAAATTAAGATTTGGCTTTGGATGCTTGCATGTACTCATGAAGTACATTTTATGTTCATTTCACACATACAAACTCATTTGAATGATCGTTCAGAATTGGGAAGTACCCAAGTCATACCTGCCAACTCTTCCATTTTTGTCAAAGACTTTCAGTTTACGGCCCTTTCTCCTTTCTTCTGTAAGGATTAGAAGGAACATTAAACATTCCTTTTTTTTAAATACATATTCTATTTTATTTGCATTCAAAAAATAATAAAAATATTGAAAAAATAATAATTGTTTGTTTGATTAAAACCTAATTGTTATTTTTTTGCGACCAGGTTCCATGTGTTAATATATGAAATTAAGATTTGGCTTTGGATGCTTGCATGTACTCATGAAGTACATTTTATGTTCATTTCACACATACAAACTCATTTGAATGATCGTTCAGAATTGGGAAGTACTCAAGTCATACCTGCCAACTCTTCAATTTTTGTCAAAGACTTCCAGTTTACGGCCCTTTCTCCTTTCTTCCGTTAGGATTAGAAAGAAGATTAAACATTCCTTTTTTTTAAATACATATTCTATTTTATTTACATTCAAAAAATAATAAAAATATTGAAAAATTATACTGCAGAACATCATGAATAAAGCTCAAGGCAAGCACTTCATCTTTAACACAATATTTGAGTATGTTAGTTGAAAAGAATGGTATAAATCACACCACATGCCACATATTCTGTGCTTCCAAATGGGAAAATCGCATGTAATCATGGTGGATATCTGGCTCAGTCGATTTGAAAGCAAAAAGTTGGATTTTGCTAATGTACTTTTGTATGTGCATGCGTTAACAAAACAGAAATCCATAGCATTTGCATGATTGCATGAATAGAGGCTGGCTAGACGATCCGCTCCATGATCATTGTGTTCGGTGCAGCTCAGAGGTGCTTATTGTATGAAGTATTATTTTTTTCTCTTAAGGTAAAGTGTTCTCAGGGTGTCCGCTAGGCTGAGGCGGTGAGGCGCCCGCCTCAGGGCGCGTCGTTCTTAGGGGCGCATTGGCCATAAATATTGACTGCATCTTTTTAAGTAACAAATAATTGTTTTTATCTCAAAAACATCAAATAATATTTAAATTATGTAGTTTTACAAATGATGCATCAAAATTGCATTAATATATATTGCACGTTTAATTTTGATAAAATCAAACGCAGAAACACATCAGGAACGTCTTGAAACGTTTCCGTTTCCTTCTTTCCTTTGTTGAAAAGATATTTTTTTACTGGGTTATTTCTTGTTTTGTACATTATTCTTTTCTTCTCCACACCGACAGGCAGCTTCAATGTATCAGGAGGGTGCGCTTTATAAGCGTTTGCAGTTCCCAAAAGTGTCTTCTGTATTTTATGACGAGCAAAACGCAATCTATTGCTTTTTCTCTTTTTCTGTTCTGTAATTTTCGTTATTCAGTCCATTCTCATCAGTGATTGTTTTCCTTCAGCTTTTTTGAAAGTTAAAATATGTAAATTAAAGTTTGTAATGATCATTTTTAATCTCTATTCCATCGTCATATCTAGTAGGGGCGAAAAAAAGTTTTCTGCCTCAGGGCGCCATTCGTGCTAGTTCCAGCCCTGAGTGTTCTAACGAAAAAGATGAGTAATTGCAAAAAAAAACGATATTTGCGGCGTTTCCTGAAGTTTATCCAATTTCCAATGTGTTAAAAAATTAAGTTTGTGACCCTCTTATACTTTTTTAATGCAGACTACAAAGTCAGCCATGCCGAGAAAAACAATGTCAAAATGCATATAAAAAGAACAAAACACATTGAAAATTTAAAAGAGCATGAATGCTTCAAACATTTCTTCATATTTTGCTCGCTTAGCAAGTTCCCAAAACGAGCAAATTAAAGCTGAGTGCGTGTTCATAAACTGTTTAGCTGAGCATAACTTACCTATAAAAGTTGCAACCATACTATGCTGTTGTTTAAGAAGATGTTTCCTGACTGTAATATTGCTTAAAAAATCTTCGGTTGCGTACAGGGTTATCAGATTTGCTGCTTGGGTAGCTACCCATTTTCTCCGCTGGGCTGGGTTTTTTACCTTAAAAACCCATGGGTTTTTTGGGGAAAATGGGTTTTTTAAGAATTTAGAAAGAAATAATCCCTTGTAAAATATTTCTTTTTGATGAAAATTCTACATATGTAAATACTATTCAATATTTAATTCATTGTTTTTAATTTCCATAATTGAAATATAGGTATACAAAGAAAAAATTCAAAAT
The DNA here is from genome assembly GCA_038502835.1 of Octonoba sinensis. Lineage (NCBI taxonomy): Eukaryota > Metazoa > Arthropoda > Arachnida > Araneae > Uloboridae > Octonoba > Octonoba sinensis. The sequence continues at coordinate 107,820,888 of CM076600.1, read as the reverse complement.
TATGTCATAATAAAAAAGAAATAACAATTACAAGAAAGTTGAGGAAAATAACTTGCACAGTTAAAAAGCAAAAATTTATCTTTATTATTAACATAAAAGTTTGGAAAAGTTTCTTTAAAAAAGGATTTATTTTTAATGAAAAAATCATTTCAAGACATCATATATCTTATATGAAAATGTATAAATTTATTTTCTGTACTTTTCAGACCAAAGCAGTTTTGGTTTCGAATTTTCTTCTTTTTTATGATAAGAATAGTTTTTGTTTTGATCAGACCAAAATTTATTTAGTGGAAAAACAGTTTTGGTTTAGATTTGAAGAAATTAAAGATTTAGTTACATTAAAAAAATGCAAAAAGCACTTCAGTATATCATATATTTTATATGAAAATATATAACTTTACATTCATTCTGTACTTTTCAAAAGTAAAAATAATTTCGAAGCTCAACTTTCAATTTGTAAAATACTAATACCCTCTATCTTTCCTAAATATATTTCTTTATTAAAATTATGCTTAGATTTGTTGAATAGATTATAATTGCGATAGTTAGAAGATGAAAAATATGTGGTATGTATTAACTATGTAAAAGAAAGATCATGAAATAAACCTATACAAGCAACAAAATGTAATAAATCTGTATCTGTATGCGTAAGATATATATATAAATATAAATATGCACATGTTTTATTTTTTCAAACAGTAATTTTTCCCCAACTTTTATTTATAAATAATTTTAAACTATTAAATAATTTACCTATTATGCTCTGATTATGAATGGATCAATTAGAAAAACTTTTAGAGTAAACATTATTTAATTTTTTACTGTGTCACCCATACTGATCTCTGAATTTAAAAAGTGTGCTTAAAGATAATAATAAGATCAAATGAAATGAAATGCAACATTCAAGTAAGGTAGTTGAAAAAAAAACTACTTTTGTTTTAATAAAAAAGTAAATAAAATTTGATCAAAAATATTTTGTTGTGCTAGCTGAATTATGCATATTCTAATATTCAAATATATACATATATACCATACATTATTAACTTGCTGGAAAAAGAAATTTAATTTTACCCAAAAAGCCCGGGTTTTCTACCCAAAAAACCCGGGTTTTTTAATAAAACCCACCCTGGGTGGGCTTTTTACAAAAAACCCGGGTTTTTTACAACCCTGGTTGCGTATGAACCAAGTACTCTGCAGTTATTAATAAACTTGCTATTAGTAAGCTTCAAAAGTTGAATTAGACTTCCAAAATGTCATTTTCGGTTGCAATCAGTGGGAGTAATGCTTGTTTTGGCAAATTCTTCTGGTTTTTAAAATCTTGTTTTCTTGTCCGGTCTTTTTTTCACCTAAAGAGGTTGGCAGGTATTTTCAGTGTCGTGTGAAAAAAATGCCGAGTCTTATTATAAATGTTTTCCAATAGCAGAAAAGATCATGCATTTTGTTTGACTCTGTAATTGTAATTTCAAATTCAGCTCATTTAAATGTTTTTTAAAGTTTTGAGTTTTGTGCCAATCATGACCGAAATATTGATGTAAAATTTAGAGTTTCTGCATGCCATTGGACATTGATTGGCACATATGGCCCACATGCTGTAGTTTGTGATCCCTGCTTTGCCACAATTTAAAAAATTGGTTGTTGCGTTAAATTTTTCTCACTCAAACATGTAGTGTTACGTATTTTTGATATTCTTTTCTGAATAACTAAGTTTCCGTTTTTTTTTTCCACTTTTAATACAAAGCTCTTTTTTTCTTTTGAAGTATTTTTTATTGTATCCTTGCAAATAATGGGAATTTTAAAAAAAGTTAATGAATGTATATATATATGCAGTCAACTCTCTCAAATCCATGGACCCAAAATCCGCGCTCGTCTAAAATCCGCGTACAATTTCCGATGGTAATCAGTGAAACTTAGTTAAAAAAACTAGAAATTCCTTAAATTTTCAGAACTAAAAGCATTTTGTTAACTTGAAATGTTTACAGTAACTCACATCTGCCTTTTATACGTTGAAAAAAAATGTATTTTTAGCTTATTTTTATGTTTTTTTTATAGCCACGGGTCATGCGCAATATTAGCGTTTTGCCGAAATTAGACATCAGTCTTTTTGCATCTGCTTTCGGTTTGCGATATTTCTTATTATTTTTTCATTAGTACACAATTCAAATCGTATTCAGCTAAAATATTAAGCTATTTTTTAATATAAATTTTGTATTTGCATCGATTTTATGGTGCAAATGTTCTTCCTCCTTGATCTAATTAATGAAGCCAATTTTGGTCGCCGGCTTGGCGATCGACAATGAAATTTTTCGTCACCATTAAAAAATTTTTGGTAGCCAGTTGGAGAGTGGCGACCATCAATCTGCACCTTTACAAAGTAGTTGAATAAAAAAATCATTTAAAGTTCACACATATTTATATATATATAATATACATATATATATATAGTATTTAATTTTTATAAATTTTCTTTTCTTTTCCACCAATCTCTTTTATATATTCATGCCTGTGTAATTAGTGCTTTATAAAAACATTTTTTGAGTAATATGTAGAAAGGTGAATGCAACATTATAACCTCGTGAAATGCTTACACAGATCAATGACCCAAAATCCACAAAATTCTAAAATCTGCACATCCCTTGGTCCCAAGCAGTGCGGATTTCAGAGAGTTGACTGTATATATATATATATAAATTTTATTTAGTTAATTATTTATTTTTCATTCATTGTACAATCTTTAGTTTTGCAAAATGTTTAAGTTAAATAACATTTTCAAAGTTTCTTCTTTTCTTTATTTTTTCTATTGTTTGATAAAGAAACACATTAAAAAAAAGGCTTACTGACACAAGATAAATGTTGATTTTAAAGAAAGTATGATTGTTTGGTTTTGCACAAATTTCTTTTGCTGATGTAATATTCAGTTTAATTTTGTAAAAATTAAATAATTTTTATACACATTCAGTTATTGCTCCTTGCCCTTTCTTTTATTTAATGGGGAAAAGCATGCTTATAGTGAAATGGGTTTTACCTTTTAGAAAGAATTCATCAACTTTCTAAACATGACTTCTGATTAAGTATTTTTCCTTAGTTTGTTTTAGAAGGCCATACAGACTATATACAGTGTATTGATTTGGCAAATAGTTCCCAAGAATGCATTACAGGAAGTGAAGATGGTTCTGTACGAATTTGGGGTAATATTTTATTTGCAGTAAATTTAAAATTGTAATTTAAGAAGAGAGTTATTGTGGTTTTGAGAAGGTTTATTTAGTTATATTTTTAATTTTATTTACCTATTTGTTTGTTCATTTTTTTATCTGTTAAATTGAAAATTTTTTGATTTATGATGCATTAAGTAATAAAAATGTGTCAAACTTTAATGCTACATACATGTGTAGCTAAAACACATGGTCGTAGTGTCATGTTGTAAGTTCATTTTTGTAACACTTTTTTAAAAGCCCATGGGCTCTTTTTTCTTTTTCTTTTAGCTCAATAGTTTACAATTTAATCTTATTTTCAGTAAATTTTTGTGCATTTTGTGTCAAAATTGTAAACCTTTCCTTTGATGAATATAAAAAGTTCTGGATTATCTATGAAAGTGAATTTTGTTTCTATCCCTTTTCCATTTTTGCGTTAAATGAATAATTTGGAGGTCATTATTTCCATTTAAATGATATATTTTCTTGAAGAAGACATTTTCTATTAGGTATTTGAATAATTTAAGGTTTTTTCTTCTACTTCTTTATAGATCACATTGAAGTAAGTTAATTACTCTTTGATTAGAGTTAATGAATAAATAAATGAGGTTTTAAACTTGTTCCTGATTATGGCATTTTATAAAGTACCATCATAAAATCATTGTTATGTGGTTTCTGCTTTGTTAAACATTGATTTATCTTCTGTAGTGTTGTTCATAATTTAGACTGTATCCCACAGACATTAACTAATGTTTGTCTGAAATAGGGTGAAAACCTAGATGCCAATTGCTCTTTACTTTTTAGACAAACACTTTTTTGTGCATAATTTGACCCCGCCCCCTTCAATTTATTCCATAGTCTTTTTCTCACTTATTTGATAGAAAGTTTTGCCTATGTATCAGAATTATTATTTAAGCTTCTTTGTTCATGTTTTTGCATGTTATGTTCTAAGTATTTAAGTATACTTCAATTTTCCATGATTTGAATTTAAATAAAAGACTTTGTATTTTAAAGACCCCAGCTTATTGTTCTAGTAATTGCCTTAAACTGCTGTTCATTTATAGTTCTTCATTTTTTGATTTAATTTTTTTTTTAGACTCTAGGAAAGGTGGTGAAGCAGTTCATGTTTTAGAGCCACATAAGCATAAAGTAAGTTTTTTTCGTCGAATAAGCCATTGAATTAACCTTTTACTTTTTTCATTTTTTTTTTTTTGAAGAATTTACTCATCTCTCAAATATTTCATTTCAGCTTGCTTCGAGGCCTGAACTAGGAAAGTGGATTGGATGTTTAGCATTTGATTCATCTGATGACTGGTTGGTATGTATTTTTCTTTTTTGTGCGATATAACCTGTGATAGTTTCTTAACGTTAAAAGAAATTTTTACTTTTTTGTGCTTGGTATATGTTTTTGCTTATAAATGTAGATTACATCATCCTCATAGGCGGGTCTAGTTCTAGTTATCACTTCTATTAATGCTTCCCTGTTTTTGCACATCCTTAAGAAGACTTCTCATATACCATTTGCTTGCACTATGTAAATATTATTTCTTTTTCTTGAAACCCTTATTAGAAATGGCTAGATTCACCTCTGGCCAAATTATTCTAATGAAAATGACCATTCAATGTTCTAAGAAAACTGAAACCTTCGTTCATTTTTGTTATTTGTTTTTTGTAGTTGTTTTTATCTGTGGTAGAGACTTTAAAGTGTTTAATTTCCTTTTTAATTGCAATAGCAAATTTTAATTGGATTTTCATTGCAAATATCATTATAAAATTTTAAAAGAAGTTACTTTAAACTATTTGAAGATGCATACAACATTTTAAAAAAGCATGTTTATTTCTATCACACATTGTAAAATACTTTTATTTTCTGGAAATGGAGCAATGCATTATTACTGAACATTAGTTTCTCATTGCAGTCAATAACACACAATTTGCAATAAAAACTTGCAACACAACTTTCTTTTCATTTTCAATGTGGTTCTAAGACATGCAACAATATTCTTGGTTTTGTTTTATCAGTATGAGCATTACTCATGCTTACTACATGTGGCATTCAGGCATTCGCATGACAGCAATTACATACCAAACGTTTTTCAAGATATGGCTGATACTCGATTTTACAAACCTCTCATTTATGAACACTTACGATTTTACGAACAGTTTACAGGGTCCTGAAAACTCTTGCACTGAAAGAATAAGTTTCTATTTATTAACATTTTTTGTGATCCCAAAGTGATTGTAAAACCAAGCTCCAACTCTATTAACTACCATTTTGTTCCAACTCATTGTAGAGCTTGAAATTGCAATTGCAATGACTATTGCCTGAACATTGTATTACTTTTACGCAACTTTCCAGTTTAGATGAATAATTCACTATTTTTTGTAGGACAAGGCTCATTTTTAGAGGTCTATAAAAGGCAAATATTTTAAGAATAGAATCAAAAAAGTAATAATGAACTATAGGGGTTGTTTAGTAATTATTAAGCATTGCTGCAATACAATTTTGATTATCAGCTCAATTGCATCAGTACAATTGTTACTTGTGAGGTTGTCAGGATGGCCATTCGAGCCGGAAAACCTGAATATGTCAGGGATTTTTTCAAGCCTGGAAAAGTCAGGAATTGTGAAAATGAACTGGACTTTTAATTTTTTTTTTTTCCATTTTTTTATCGCTTGTCGCCAGTACTGCAATATTAATACTGTCAGCTGTTTTTTTTTTTTTTTTTTTCAATATTATTATTTTGCCATCTGCTATTTTGTTTATTTTGTTTTCAAAGAGTTCCCAAGCAGACGAAGAAGGGGAAAGGGGGGGGGGGCTGCCAGTTCAAATTGTGTATGAAATCAAACACATTTTTGTTTGAATAAATAAATAAAATATTTAAATAGCGGAAAGGAAGAAACTTTTCTAAAATATCTTTCAAGAATCAATGTATCTTATTTTCGATATCTTTCTTTGCAGCTAATTAAAAATATTTACTGTAAATCGTGTAATATTTCATTCAGGACAGAAATGATCATTTCTTGATACATAAAATGTAAAAAGCAGTTATGTCTTTCTCTAGAAAATCTTGAACTGCTTAAGTATGAAATTTCATAAACCTATTAATCCCTTCAATAATTCTGGTTTTCAGCTCCAAATATTCTGCTTGTGAAAGTTGTTACATTTCATGTACTCATTAAAAGATACAAAATAAAGCTTTTAAAACTAGAATGTTTTAAAATGATTAAATACTGTCTGATGCAATAACTTATTTGCTCTTAGGTTTGTGGAGGTGCACCTACTCTTTGTGTTTGGCATCTTCGCTCATTAGCTCCATCCACTCAGTTATTAAAGCCTCGAGTTACATCAACTGTTGTTCATTTTTATGATGATATTGTAAGTTCTTTTCTATATTTTTAAAATATAATGTATATTTGAAACATAGAAAGTAATCGTAATTGTTAATCTCCTTATATATTTTTCTCTATTAATTTTAATTATGTTTTTCTGTTTTATTTCTTTTCTTGTTTTCCCCACTACTTTTGTATTTTGTGAGCATATTTTTAAAAGACTTTTTAAACTATGTTCACTAGCAACAGACAGCCAGATTTTCATCATTAAAACTGAGAGGATTATTTGAACATCCCATACAAGACACATAAACCATTGATACCTCACATTCACTTGATATTGCTTCTTTTATTATATATTATTGTCAACTAATTATCAATTAGAACTGACTGAATATAGAAGCATCAATGTAAGACTTTTTATTCTAAACAGTTTTGATTTAAATAGTTGTATGTTCTGTTTAAAAATTGGTTTATGAATTTTGCATTAACACTTATTTCCCCCCTTGCTTTTCTTTGTTTACTGTTATCTAATCAATGTTGCCAATAAATTGCATTTCTATTGCATGTAAAGAAAATTTGATTTTCACAGATCATATCAGGAGGCTCAGAACCTTTCATTAATCACTGGAGTTTAGATGGAAATCTACAAATAGAAGTTCCAACCTCAGCTACAAATATATACAGTATTGGTATAAATTCAAGTCTTACACAGCAGGTATTGCAAAGCAATGAAAATTTTTTAAATATTTTTATAGATGTTGTGGAAATATTTCTCCTAGTGTGTTTAAAAATCCTTTGAAAAACAGTAAATTTCCTCTTTTTTTTAAACAGATTCTAAGTGCTGCTGGAAGTAGCTGCAAAATTGATGTTTGTACAGACTTCAGATATCGGGACTTTTCATTGACTTTTTGTTGATATCTAGTTATCTACAATAACTATTTTTATCATATTTGAAATGCATCTTCATTAAATATTTTGTTACCATACATAACCATACTTTCATCTTTATAATAAACGTAACTTTTAAAAAGTCTGCTGTATAATATTATTGCTGTTAAATAAACAAAAATGTTTTAAAAACAAGTCTCAAGAAGGAGAAAGAAAAAAGGAAAGAAAAGAAGCAATTTAGTCTAAGATGAATTTTCTCAATTTGATAGCTTAGCAGTGGCAAAACCAAAATCAGTCACTGTTTCCTACATTTTGATGCAAATTCTAAATTTTGCATAAAACCAGCTTTTTTTCTTTTGATTTTTCGAGAATTGCTTTCATATAGAAACAACTCCTTAAAATTTATCAATATAAAGCAATGATTCTCAACTTTTTTCTTTTTCAGTATCGTTTGTATGATGACGAAGGGATTACCGACAAGCATTGTATAATCAATTTACCTTTCTGGCTAGATCCAGGAATTGGGACCACACTAAAACTTTATAAATGGGAATGTCTTTTAAATGATTATCGTATAAACAATGCTCCACTGTAGTCTTCTTGATGATTTAAAAATTTCGTGGCACACTGACAATTGAAGAAATTTCATTGGTTAATTAATTGATGATACATTTTGTAAAAAACTAGCAACAGTGAGCAATAATAATATTCATTGAAATCTTGTTTTCAGTTAAAATTCTTTTAATCAAGTTTGACTGCACAATATAGTAGTATTGCATATGTGAAAGTGAACATCTATGTTGCAACCTCATATCAAGTGGGTAGGTGAATATTGCTATTATATATATATATATATATATATATATATATATAACTATTATATGAAAAAAGACTATTATATTGGTTTAGTAAAGCTAAATCTAGAATGTTTTGTACTTTGTTCTTGCTAAGTAGCACTGACTAAAAAACTGACATCTAGGACATATGACTATTAGTATTGTGCACTTCAAGAATCTCCCAGCATAATGGTTGGGAATCACTGATATAAACAACCATATTACATCCTCTCTGAATAATTGATGAATTTCACATGTGGTCTAGTAGAATAATTAGAACTTTACATGCTGAAATAACAAAGAAGGTTTGTTATTTGTTTCCACATTTATTTCTGCCCGCTTGTAAATGTACTGATGATAAATGTAAAATACACCTTTTATTAGTCTATAACACTTTCTATAAGTCTCCATAATATATTATTTGCTTATATCATTTTAAAAACTGGAAAAAATATGCTCGTATAAAGTTTTAATCTATTTGGTAAAATGCACTATTGTATTCAACCACAGTAAATTTGCGGAGAGAAATGACATGGAACAATTACAGAAAAATATGTGCATAAAGAAAGTGACTATTTTAAAAGAATGAATTAGGAAACAAAATATTTTCCCCTTTAGAAATATAAACTAAATGTGAAAACTCTCTCTGATTTATGAATTATTTTATTTTGATTTTATTTACTTATTTATTTAATGTTGTTATTACTTTTATTAATTATTAGTATTGTTATTAAAATTTTTGTGACTATGGTATACCTTTTACTGGCACTATAATAAACTGCAGAATTCTATAAAATGCATAAATAATTCAACACATATTCTGAAGAATCTTTAGACATTTTGAAGAATGTCTGCATTTTATGCATTGCCAGTAACATATATAATAAGTCTTTGATTTCTTTCGCCCTAAGTTTCTTTGAAATAATTCTGTCAGCTTCTTAATGACTCATGCACTTGTCATCTTCAAGGCCAAGTAAATTGTAGGGCCTATGGAAGAATTATGATCAAGACTCCAGAAATTACCAACATAAAATTGAACTATTCGTTAAAATAAATAAATAAATAAAACAGAAATAAGGGAAAGAGGATTAATTGCAGGGGGGGGGGGGGAAATATATGTGCCAGATGTGCTTGATGGTACCAAATTAAATTGCTTGCTACATCCTTTTACAAAAATGTCAAAAATCCTGTTTTTGCACCTAACTGCTAAAATGTATTATCTGCAGTGTTTCTTTTCGTTCAAAAATCTACATTTCTGTACGCTAAAATGTCCCAAATGAAAATTGGTAAATTTTTAATTAAATGGAGATGAAAATTTGAAAAAAAAAAAGGGGGTAATTGCAGAAAAAGTGTGCCTTTTTTATGTGTGGGGGGGAGGGGGGTTCACCAGACAAGATATTTTTGTATCAAAATTCATTAGAGTTCTATTGGCGTCTACTTTGTTAAATTTCAAATAAAAAGTTCTTGTTTTTCCACGACTCAATCAGGTTTTTGAGTGGGAAAAAGAAAAATCAGAATTTCAAGTTTTCTAATTGTTTAAAATTGCTATCATATAGTTTTTTTTAAATCGATCATTGATTACAATATTAAAATTTTAGATTTTCCCGCTGTCTTATTAGCTAAAGAAAGGAAATATTATCAAATTTTCAATTAGACAAATTGTTGTCCGTAAACCGTTTTTTTTTATATGAAAACTTTGAAGTCATGTTTACTTCTATGTTATTAATAAAGCTCATTTTGAAAAAGTTTAAATTGTACGTGTTGTCCTTTATCCTTACAGTTTGTCTCATGAAAAATATAATCATATGTACTGATATGTAAGAAAACATTTTCTTATTTTTTATTCCAAAAAAAAAAAGGGAAAAAAATCCAGGAATGAAATCCGGTGAACTGCACACCATATCAAATGAATTTGCAAAATTTAGGAGCACCTGGTATGATAAGATTGTAGATTCTGACCTCTTTGAAATTTAGTTTTATTTTGAATTTTGTCTAACATTTATATTATTTCAGCAAATTAAATCATAAACAAACAAGATGATCGCATGGATAAAATATTTGAACGGATGTGCAAGTAGAAATCACAAACAAGGTTCTTAAAAATTAAAATCAATAAACAATGTGAGATGAGGCAAAATCTAATTTGTATTTTAATTTTTGTCTTGTTTGAAAAACATTATACTGTAAATATTTTAAAAACTTTCATGTCTTGGTGGTTTTTATTAATTCATAAAATTTATTTTACTTTATTTATGTAATGTATATAATATATACAGTAAAACCCCATTATACCGCACCTCAGTATACCGCGGAATCGGGTATACCGTGGTTACTATCATGTCCCCCGATGTTTAAACCACCCTTTACGATTGCCATTTAAAGCTGATTCCTTGTTTACCATTGTAAATAAAGCCAGCTGGAGCACACAAATATTCTAGCCAAAGAACACCTATCCCCCCACCAGAAACACTATCAGATAATGCCCTATTGTGGGCGTGATGTACACCTTTTTCATGCTTTTTCTGTTTTTAAACCAAGAACATATAGCTTGATGTCAAAATCGGATGCAATCGCCCTGACTTGTTTCTCTTGACATAGGCGGAACTCAATCTGTCAGAGACTGTTCAGTTCAATGCTTATCTATTCTATTTTCAGAAGTCTAATTATGCGTGTGTAACTTCTTTAACTATCAATATCTGTATTCCAGATTCCTTAGCATTTCTGAAAAGTAAACATATTCCCCAGTGAGAAGTACGTTCCTCCCCTTCTAAATCTTTTTTTCTCTTTAGACCTCTCCCCCTTCACAATCCCATGTTGATAGCATTAAGAGATTTTTAAGCACCTTCTTTCTCGGAACACAGTTGGTTTGTAATCTATCGCTCGTTACACTGATTGCTCAGCTAAGATGTGTGCTTCTTGCGCAGAAATTACAGTGAATGAAATGGCAGCAGAGAAGGAAAGAAAAAATGATACTATAGGGGGAAGAAAAGTTACGAGTAATTGATAAAATTAAAAATGCTGCAACAAAAGCGAGTATTATTTCGTGAATACGGTTCCTCGGTATAGTTTCACTATAACGCGGGCACCAAGCATGTCCCCCGACACCCGCGTTTTAACGGGGTTTTACTGTATATATATACATACATACAATATTTTTTCATCAGAAAGAAGGGGATCGGAGATTACTCGCATTCATTTTTTAAGATTCGGTGACATTAATACAAAATAGCATGCGCTTCTATGTGAATTAAGGAAATGAAACTAATTAAGATGTAATAAATGAAAGACAAAACTAGATTGAGCGTTAGAGCTACATTAATCTCTCAACATGAAAGAGTTTCCAACTGCAAGCACGTGACCATTTGGTAAGCTGACAGACAACCTTCTAGCCAAGGTTTTTTTTTTTTTTTTTTTTTAAGTGGTGTTTCTCACAACTTTAATGAAACAGGTGATTTTGATGCATCTCGAACATGACACAGAAGCCCAGTGCAGGCACACCCTCCTCCCTTTTTTTAAAATAAGATTCCGCTTTTGTTAGAAAAACAGTTGGTTTCTACAGCATACAAAGAAATGCAGTCTATTTTTATTATTTGTCCATAAACCTAATATTGGCCGTTGTTATAAATACTCTCCTTTTTAATGAATTCTAATCAAATGTTTGCTAAAAAATGAGGAACTCTCGTAAGTTTCAAACAAACTTTTTCTTAATTTGTTCCTGTATCATGTATAATATTCCAATAATGAAATATATTCAAAGTGTTTAATGAATAGATAAATTTTTTACATGAGTTTTGTATATTAACTCATTCATAAGATTCTAAAATTGTAAACAAAATTTTTGACTTAGAATTTTATTAATTCAAGTTATGCTCAGCATTTATTAATTGGAAACTTTTGTTTCGGGGGAGCTCCGCAAGATATCAGTCACAGTTTTAGCAGTTTTTATGGAATCTTTCGATTTGAAAGTATGGCTGAAGTATCGATCACTATAAAAATTTGTTTTCATTTTCACTGTGCTGACGTAGGGCACTGCTTGTTTTCCGTTATTTGTGGGTAACTTGGCTTGTATGTATGATTCGTGCTGTCTGCCGAATTCACATCTTTTGTGCGTGTTGATCTGGATTGGGAAATCACATGGCTCCCATGGCCGTCTAGATGCTGGTGCTGGGTCAGATATGGTACCAATTGGCGCACAGTTAGAAGCTAGCACAAAGCCTTCCACTCCGTGAGGAGTCTGCACATACAACCAATCAGACTCTTGATACAACGCTGTGACTAATGTACCCATCGGGAGAGATGCTTGTTGAAATGGTGGTTTGCACCCGATATGCGAGTGCAGTCTCGAGCACTGCATCACAACCATTGGAACATTAGCTGGAGAAGCTTTAGATGCACTGCTTAGGAGACTATTTGCCTCAATTTCATAATTGTTCTTTGACAGCTCCTTGCTGTCTGACTTTTGTTTCGTGAGCTCGGAATGTGCTTGTTCGTGAGATGAATCTAAAGAATGCGGGTTAGAAAACACTTTACTATTTTCATGCTGGCAACTATGTGGTTTTAATGCCGAGTCTGTTTTAAACTCACTCCCTTCTTCTGCGAATTCCACCTTTCATCTTCATGTGATATGAATTCTCTTTTTCGTTCAGCTACGGACTCCTCAGGCCATGAACTTTGATTAGGTTCTCCAATTCTAGCAAGCCATTCTTGTATGCTCTCTTCCGTTTTGATTTTAGCTATGTCAGAAAGGGGATCCTTCATGTGTGATGAATCATAGGTGAGTGTTTTTGATTTAGAGAATTCTTTATTTATTGTAGCATTCTGAAACCTTTCACGAGAAGATTTCTGGACTGGGCCCTGTCGTGAGAGATCATTTTTGTAAGGGAAAGATGGTTGGGATGAAGCGTCAGTTTTATCTTCTCTCTTCGCTACAGGTTTCATCAATGACAATGGAAAAGTTCGATCTTTCATGCTTCGTTTTGGTTTAGCAGATGAACTAGATTCAATTCCTTTGGTAGAGTTACTTGTTTGAGTATCATTTTCTAACACATCACTTGTAGAATGTTCTATCACATGAGAAGGAAATTTATTATCACAATTTTTAAAAGCCTCACCACTAATCTGTTTGTGTTTCAAAACGGACCAAGTCAGTGCAGTATGTTTTGCATCACTTTGTGCCGTTGATTCTGGATGTAAATCTTCCGCGTCGTCTGTGTCTTTTGAATTACTATTTATTTTATTCTGAGGAACAGTATTTTGTGCTGGAATATTAAACTGATACATTTTCATCGGTACTGTATTATTATCACAATCTTTTTCTGATTGACTAGTAGTATCGCCTTTCAAGTTCAAAGATTCCAAGTTTTTTATGTTTTCATTCAACACGAAGTCATTTTGGGATGGTTCGTTATCCTCCTTTAAGACATGTTCATCGGTTTCCACGCTAGTTACTTCCAGAAAGTTTTTTGATGAAAGACCATAAGCTGGATTTTCTGTAACTTTCACCTCGTGACTTGTGGATTCAAGTTCAGTTGGTAGTCCACCAGACGGGTTCGTAGTCTGAAAAAAATGAACTAAAATAAAATAATGAAAAGCATGATGTAGAACTATATTATAGTTTTTTGCAAGAATGACAATGCAAAACAAAATATTTCTTATGCATTCAGCTCTTTGCCTTCTTGCACTAACTGTTAAAGTCATAAAAGAAAGAGCATCGATTGACAATAAAAATGCTACAACACAAAGGCAAGCAACCCATCACATTTACTATCTGTTATAATTTAATATTTATAACACTTAATTTATTATAATTTTTTGAAAAATAATGTAGCAATTAATTTGTGATTATCTTATAACAAATTTCAACCCACAGTAGAGCAGCAGGATTGAACAAACCAAATGCCGCATTTAGGCACTAATTTACAATATAAATTATATACAAGTGTTTCGGAACTACTACAAGGAACCTAATTTTCCTTATATAGTAGAAAAGGAACTGTGTGACAAAAATAACCAAACTGGGTTCACCAAAATGATCTTAAGCATTCGTACTGAAACAATTGGTAGGTAAATGTTTGCGTAAAACGTATGTATTAGTGACATTCATGGGTGATTCTGCTCCGAAAATTGAATAGAACTTGTTTCGAAAAATGAAAAAAAATCGGTTTTCCGAAAAAACTTCTTTTTTTTAAATAATAATCTTCAGATTTCTTTGATGAATAAAATCTGCTTTTCTTTCTGAAGGTATTCAGACTAGCAAAATATTTAGTACTCTAAAAAAACTTACAACACTGTTTCTTGAAAAAAATTGAATTCTGGTATTCATATTACAAAATTTTTATTTTCATTTAATCAATTTATTTCTTTTTATAGGATCGTGTATATGTATATGTTACGGCGAATGTCCGAAATCGGAAAATGTCGACATTCTCCAATTTCGGACATTCGCCGTAACATAATATACACACACGCATAACATACATATTGTATAGGGTTGGAATGCGGTATTCCCCTAATTAGATAAATTTTACGTTTTTAATTATTTTCCTTAGTGACCCTTTCTCAAAAAAATTTTTTATGGAGTTTCAAAATTTTTTTAAACACTGAACTCTCTTCCTCTCTCTCTCTATCTTTCTAATAGGGCTGCGTATGGTCATTAACCTTTTCAGACCCCGGTAATCAGCATCCATTTTTTCGAGTAGCACCACTGTCGGTGGATGCTGAGAATTTGGATGCTCAGTTTTCCCTAGATGGCGGCACCTGAGTTCTCATTTGATGCGAATTGCACTAGGTATTTAATTTATCCGAGAGTATCCAAGCCAAACGGATACTCAAAGGATCTTTAACATGCCGCACAATCATGCAATATGGACGCAGACGATTTTCTGCATCTTGAAAATCTACCGACTTGGGCCATGGTCGAACCTGCGATCTTGGGCGTACGAGACCGGCGTCTTACCCCTACGCCACCCTGTCGACAAACACTGAACACTAACGCACTGTAATCGGATGGCGCCACCGTCCTTAGCCCTGAAACTGAAAAGAAAGGGAGGGAAATTTTCTTAAAGCTAATTTGTTTTATTAAATTTAGAGAAAAGTTGAGTCACATGTATTAGGAGAGAGACATATTGTATTCATCGTAAATTGAATAAGTTCTAGTAGAGAGATAAATATTTCATAAGAAATTGGTTCAACTTTCTCTTTGAATGCAGGGTCAAGGCCATATCCAGAATTTTTTTCGGGGGGGGGGGGGGGAGGGATGACTTTGACACACTCATGTTAAGGAAAGTTTCAGGGATGAATATATGCTACATTGCGAAAAATTTGGGGGAGGGGCGTGGGCCCTCTGGATACGGCATTGGTAGGGGTGGAAAATGTGCGTCAATTTTTAATTCCTGATACATCTGATACAAAAAGACAGATTCGCAATTTCTGTGCAAACTGAACCGAAATTACGATTTTAGTGCTCTAGATATTTTTAAAAGAAACTGAATAGCAGTCAATTGCACTTTTCGTCATTGAAAGCTACAAAAATAATAGAATAAAATAAAATTGCAGTGAAACAAGAACTCTTAATTATTTAATGCATTTTTAGGACTATCAATTTATTGACAAAGTATGACAACTACCACTTAAATATAATTTCGGTTTTATGCCCCTTTCTATGAATGTACATGTGCGTTCTCTAGTGCTTTAATTACATTTTCATTATTTTTACAAATGATCAGTAAAAACCTATTTTTTTTGGAAATGTCAACATCAAACACGTGCTTCGTCGAAACTTGTAAGCCGTGTTTCAACTTTCAATCTTTTTTGCATCTTAAAAACGTTTCAATTAGTTGCAAGGTAATTTAACATAATCTACTTTAAATCGGCTTATTTTAATTTTTTATAGATTGATTTTTTATTTAATTGTTAATAACTGCTTTTTTTTATACTTTGGGAAAAATATAGTATTTAAACAAATAGGCAATTAATTCTTTCATTTTTTCATTTTTCATTCGTTTTTTTTTTTTTTTTTTTTTTACATTTTTTAAATATATTTTGAAGCATTATTTTTGTAGTTTAACTTCCTTTTAATGTCTGTTCATACAGGAGTAAAGCTACGTTACTTCTAAATAAAATCATAGTACTCGGATATAGTTAAAATGCTATTATTTCGGATGTCCATGGTTTGTTCGTTCATTGGACAGCCTTAAAAAAATACTTTTCGAGAGGCAAAGGAAATTTTATTCATAAAGCTAAGAAGGAGTTGAGGGTAACTGTTTTTAATAATAATTGAATCGATTATTTCGAAAAGGTAACAATTCTTAGAAACAAACTTTTTTTCAGGAGACAGCAAAATAGGCTGATGAGCATTTGGAAAACTTTATGGGTCTGATCTTTTACAGTTTTATTTTAGCAGGTAATAGCAATGGTATTGGTAAATTAAAACAATTTTTGATTAATTATGCCATGTAAATTAATAAATTAATACTGAGAGTTTTTCTTTTTTCAAAACGGAGATGATGTTACCTTTTCGGAACGATTCAATTTGACTTGAGCAAAGCCTTAAAGAATCTAAATAAAAAGCCTATAGCTCGTGCTCTAATTAACTTCAAACTTCGAACAAGTTCTGTCGTGTGAAGAAAAATCAAAGCTTTCTATTGATATATCATATTAATATGTCCAAGAGTTTTTTCATCCCCGTATGCATTAGGGAATTTATGTTAAAATTTCGCTTAATATTCGAACTAAAAAGGAACAAAATCGAATTCTAAAAAATGAAGCCCTCTTAGGCAGGTTGTATTGTCATCGGCTCTTGATATATGTGCGAAATTTCAAAAGAACCTCTGGAAGTGGGTGTAGATTTAATTGCAAAATTTGAGTACATACATGAACTAATAGAAGCGTATTAAAAAGTAGGAAATAAGCGGAAGAAAATAAAGGAAATTCATGTAAGTTCAAAATATTATACCAAATATTCAAAATATTACATTTTTACTTTTAAAACTTATGGTAAGGAAATTTTAAAACCCCCGACCTCCCCCTAAAATACAAATAAAAAATAAATAACAGACATAATATACCAATAAGCTCTCATGAGTTTTTTAAATGATAAGATTTAATTTGAGCATTTGGTGCCTTTAAAGCCAACAACTTTCTTGCATCGTGCAGAAAAGGTTAAAAACTGGTGTTTTATGAAACAAAAATCTCCTGATTTTCCACTTTGTGAAGTTGACTGCTAGTCCCCCCCCCCCCCTTAACCCTTTTATTTTCCAAAGGAGAACACAGCTGAGAATAACACTTAAGACAGAGTTGAATTCAGCCTCCCTTCATAATGATGATTTTCCTTTTCAGAACTTTTATTTACATAAAATAATATACATGCAATAGATGGGAAAAATATGAAATGCATCTAGTTCTCCAAACTTTGTTTGTCCAACAACTTTTTATATTTTCAAAAGTTAAATGCTTGCAATTCATTTTTCACAAAAGAAAAGAGAAATCTTTTCACATCATGTGCCAAAATTTTCTTCTCACAATAATGAGAAACAAAATTTTGCTATTTGTAAATATATTTATAAATACATTTCCTTTTTGGGTGTTTAGTTACAGTAATTTGTTTTGCAAAAGTAACTACTTATTTAATGTTTGTTATCTATAATAAAGTTTCTTTTCGAGTTAAATCAATAGTATTTGTCCTAATACAAAACCGATACTTTTGATACGAAACTGGTATTTTTACTGATACAAAATTCAATTTTTGATTTTCCTACCCTGATGAATGTTAACAATGTAATTTTAAAATACATAAGTTTTATTTCCAAGTAGAATGCTTCACATAAAATTGTCCTATTGGCAGAACTATGGCAAAATTAAGTATCAAGGGAAAGGAAAACCGGAGTGTGGGAGATAGAATCATATCTCTTATCGGATGCAGCAGTCAAGAAAACAGCTAAAATGAATAATTAGTATCAACAGAAAGCGTGTGGAAGATAGAATCATAACTCTTATTGGATGCAGTAGTCAGGAAAATAGCTAAACTGAATAATTAGCAATCTTACCACTTGGCAACAAAATCTGTAATCGCAGAAAGTACAATGTTCCAATTGACATCTGTTTTCTTCCGCACTATTTTCGACATCTCTGATATCCGGATTGTAGTTCGACACCGAGTACAACTCGTCTGTTGCAGCTAAAATGAAATGGGTTATTTAAAAATTAACGAAAACAAGTAAATCAAAGATAATTGTTTATTGATAAATTGAATCGGGTAAATTGAATAATGTGTGATCAGATATGACTGTAGAATGGAATAATGTTTTTTAACGTTACATTTTTCCTTCTAAGGGATTATACATTAAATATGTATTTTTTTACAGATTTTTTATCATAATTTTGTTAGTTAAATGAAGAATAGGTGACCATAAACTGCTTTTGGTGAGTTGTATAACTTTGTCATTCTTTAGTAAAACAACTAAAGGTGTGTTTTCATTTTTTAGAATTGTAATAATAAAATGGGGTTTTATTTTATCGATAGGTCATTGTAGGGATTTAAATATTAAAAAAAAATCTTGTACAGTAATTACTCGTATATCACTAGGGTGTTAATTGAAGCTTTTGCTATCACTTATGCATGCTTGAAGCATTTAGGCAGTTTATTTCAAGAACAGTTGTTCAACGTATTACGACTTTTTTTTGAGCTGAAAAACTTCAGCATTAAAAATTGTTGCACCGACGTGTAGGCGCGTATTCCTTTGAATTTGTACATTTAAATTTTTACATTCATGAAGCACCAATTAGTCAATAATATTTAAATCATGAGCGAAACTCCAATTTTTTATCTACTTTCCCATTCAAGTTTTTAAAAAAAGTATGAAAGAAGGCTTCATATGTAATGAAAGTATCCTTTAAAATATAAAAAAAGTCAAAAATAAGTGAAAAAATTAAATAAAGATTGAAAAATGAAAAACTTTGAAAGTAGGGTTTTGAGATGGGGAAAATGTGTGTCTGTCGGATTGCCCTCTCCCCCCTAATAACTTTTGAGGGAATATTTCCCGATTCGAGAGATTTTTTTTTTTTTTTTGCATTCGAAACATCTTGGAGAGGACATCTAACTTCTATATCTTATAATTTGATTTGAGCAAATTTTCGTTCAATTTTGAGCAATTCAAAAAATGTTATCATTAGTGCTATTGGGGAAATGTAAAGCAAAGTATATGAACCCTGTACATAAGACTTAAGTTCCCTTGAATAAGCTTATTCGAAGGAGCTCTGGACGTGAACTATTTTTTGATTTGAATATTTTTTGTTCAATTTTGAATAGTTCAAAAATTTTAACATATTGTAAATGCCCAATTTCCTTTTAAATTTAAACTTTTAACTATAAAAGCTTTAATCAGCAATGATGTTTTCAATACAAAATGAAATCAAAGAGAATTTTACAAAATAAGTAAAAATGAAACATATAAAAAGATATTTTCTTCTGTTTTTAAATGTTTTCGTTTTAATAATAAACTGTGTGACGTCACATTTCTTGCTACACCTTCCCTACCCTTGCCACAACTTCTTGAACCCCCTCCCTTTCTCGAAGCATGACATATTTGTGAATGACCCCTAGGAGGAAACTGAATTCAAAGGAACAATTAAAAAAATGTCTCAAAAAAAAAAAAAAAAAATTCTTTCGCATTAGACAATATAAGCAACTATATAAATGTACATTAAAAATACCCTTTACAAACAACTATTAAAATCTATAAATGAAGCATAATCCGATTGTACGAATGAATGATTTATAAATAAGCATTGATTAATACCTTTAATTATATAATGAAAGTGTTTTTGCTTGGAAACAAGTTCCTTTCTGAAGAGAAGGGTTTGAGCTTAGAAATTCTTTTAAATTAGGTTTGAGTGTGTTGACTATTTCTATTCGTGCGTCCTTTTAAATTGTGTTTACTTTTCCTCTTCGGCTTTTATGAGATGAGTGATTGTTCTCCGTATTTATTATTGACTCTTTAATGTCAAATAGTAGTAGACTCATTAAAAAAGAAGAAGAAAATGGCCTGTTTAAAACTGAAACACTCTAATAGGAACATATCTGAAGTAACGGCAAACAGGAGGAAATATTGATAGGAAAATGTATGAAAGGTTACAACAAAAAAAAAAAATATCTTTCATCGGCCGCTCATTTCAAATAAATAAATAAGAAACCAGTTATCGTTATAACTCATTGCAGAAATTGTACGGAGAAAACAAACATCCTTCCGTTATTTGAAGCATACCTACGGCGATGGAAGAAAATGAAGAGGAATTTTTCATTATTGTTCCCCATTCGAAAACACTTAAAAAAATATTAGGTGTTATTATTTTTCCCAATTAACTAACATGAATAAATTTAAAAAATATATTTTCTGGCTTGCGGCCCTCCTCCCGGAAGCCTTGGTTTTAAGTCACATATATACATGTATACATACATATATATATATATATATATGTATATATATATGCACACACACACATAGATATATCCCGCGCCCCTCCCCACGAGAGAATTCTGGTGTTGAACTACTGCTGTGAATACTTTCAAGTATATTATAGATAATATTTTGCTACATTACATAATATTAGTTTTTCTTTGTGTAGTTTTTTTTTTTTTCCCTATAAAGTAAAATCACATTTCCACAATTTAGTTTTTCAACTTTTCACATGTATATTAGTATATTACATCTTTCCTGTTCTTCACACACACACACACACACACAAAAAAAAAAAAAAAAAAAAATGACAATCCTAGAATATTATCTTGGAAATAATTTCCCCATATCTGCTTGCTCATCATAAATTTCATAAAGTTTTAAGTGCTCTTCGCTTTTTTAGTTGTGTTACCAAATTTCGTGCGGGGTTTTAAATAGAAATACACTTAAAACGTATTGTCGTAAGAAGAAAACAAATTATTACTTTTAAAAAACATCATAAAAATAAGTAACAGCACAAAAGTATACTTTATTTATCATAAAACCCAACAAAAAATCGAAATTTAATCTCATATATAAGCCGTTTAAGTATCTGTTTGTCGCCGATAGCTTATTCCGAATTTCTTACTCCGAGAAAACTGCATCGTGCAGTTTTCTCAGAGTGTTTGTCTCTCGGTCTTTTTCTTCAGACTCATTAATGTTTCTATAATGAAAATGACTAATAATCAAAACATTTCTCTAGCATTTTGAGTGTAGCATCGCTAAATTTGTAACCTCCGTTAAAAATTAATGTAAACGCGAATTTAATTTAATCCTTCTTTCTTTGTTTTAATTTATTTATATTCTGCGCTTTTTATATATATTAAAGCAGCAGCGCTCTTTTCTCCAGTTTCGTTAAAAACTATTGTTTTGACGATGATTATGTTGGGTATAAATACATATTTTCACAAACAATTTGATTATATAGTAAATAATATTTTTACTTTATAGATTATTATAACTTAGATGTATTTTGTTATTTGCTATTTTTCCTTTTTTTTTTTTTTTTTGTTTTAATTAAGTTTAATTTGCAATCGATTTTAATGTAATAAATTTCAGACACTAACCGTACAAATAGGAAACATAAGTTGGGTTCCGTTTGAAGTTAATTTATATATTTCAACTGAAAAAGTCTTACGCCCCTCCTCTCCTATCGGAAAAATTTCCCGAGTGCGACAAAGTATGCGTTTGTTCCAGTCTTGGATGAAATTAGACCCATGCATAATATAGATTTTGTACTATGCAGTTTGTACATAAGTCTGGACTTTAATGGGATATCCAATTGCATTTTTCAAATATATGATACATTCTGCATTTTATCTACGAAAATAATTAGAGTATGTAAAAGACGATATTTAGAAAGGAAAGGAGAGAAAAGAAGACTGAAAGTGCTTTTTATTGCTTTTGTTTTCATCTAGTGAATCACTACCAACTTCGAGGTTCATGCTTTTACTATCAATCACATAAAGCGGAAATTAATCTGGGTGGGGTAAAAATAGTAATCTCTAAACATCGAAGTTGAAGTGAAAGTAATCTAAAGTCAATTCTAATGCTATCACATAAAGAGTCCGCACAAATGAAAATGAAAAAAATTAGATGAAGGTACACGCACACTTCGAAATCAAAGGCAACGTATTAATTAACGTTATAAACATAACTTCTGAATCAGAAGAGGGGGAGGGTTTGGTCTGGCTTGCGCGATTGACGAAAAGAGCTTACTCACTTTGTTTCGGAAGAGCAAATATTCAGAGGTTTTCAATCCATCGACGGAGGGACATTCATCTGCGCAAAGTTCCCGACTGGTGTATATCCAACGAGTTTAAACCGGTCATCGAATCTGGCGCATGCAAATTCGAACCAATAAAAAAATGAAATAAAATAAAACAAGAAAGTAAATAATCGGGGGAAGGTGGCCTTGCTAATGACACCGAACCGAATATTCGAATGCTTGTCTCCATCGTCTTCTGTCTGATTTATGATGTCCCAAATCCGAAAGGTTTCCCATTTTTCTGCCCGCAGTCTGCTTGCCTGACATTATAATTACGCATCCGCGCTAGAGGGCACAGCTACTATTAACAATGTGTTCTCAGATCAGAACTGAATTTCATCGGATATGTATAGTACATAAAGGACAGTTTTCAAAAATCTGAAATGCACTTAAACCTATTTTTGATATTAAAATAATAATAATATAAGGGGAACCCTTTTGTGTGCCATTCATGTTTCTAACAGAGGTAGAAATTTCACAGTTAGCAATTAATTGATGATCTGCGTAAAAACATCGTGGTTGCCGGGAATGCATATTTACTTTGTACCGTATGGGCTAAAAATGAATAAATCTGACAAAATATAAACTTGTTTGTTAGTATTTTAAGAGGTAACATTCAATTAAATGCAATTAATTTCATCAGTCGGAATTTAGGTATTTCTCCTTCATTTACAACAGAGTCCAATGGCCGGCGCTAATCGGCGTTGGAAAGTATGATATTGATACAAAAATCAAAATATCGGATATTTATTAATATATATCGATGATATACATCACATGCGCTTTAACACAAAATATTTAAAAACTATGTTTATTTAAATGTATAATATTATATAACCCAGAATATTATTAAATGAGATAATTACTAATTAAACTTCACTTAGTCAGTACAAATAGGCTTGTATTTATAAAAGATATTAATATATAAAGATTTTTAATAATTATTACTTCACTTAAAATAAAAATTACGTTCATATAAATGTCTATCCCCTATTGTGCCCGTGGTACATTTTATTTTACATTTATATCTAATGTAATTAATATAAATTTGCTCATCATAATGAGAAAATATCATGATACATATCAAGATGTATTTATGATATACATCAAGTGATATATATCCGCCAACGCTTGCACTAATACGATTTTTTATCTCAAAAAGAAAAAAGCCTGATGGATTTTTATCGAGATTGATGCAAGATCATTACGTCAATGAAATCAAAGATAATAACAGCATTTTCTATTTATAAATCGTGTTTTATTTTTGTATACTCATTACACTTTTAATATTAAAAGGGTACATGGGTAAATTCTGTGAATTACAAAATTCCAAATAAATATACAATAGATTGGTTATTGACTATAATTGTAAATTAATGATTCTCCTTGTAGTCAATTTAAAGTCCCATATGAACAAAAGGTGTCACTGATCAAAAAGAGCATAAATTTTGCAGTTTATAACCAAAAGTATCGCCATTTGTAGGAGCCTGATATGAGGTTCAAGGTAACGAGAGGGTTAATGAATTTTATCATGAATTTACCTATCTATTTCATTAGCTCTATTACATTTGCACACTCAGGTGTATAGTTACTGCAAGATTGCCAACTCCTCAGCTTTAACAACTCTTTAACTGGTCAATTTTTTACCAGAAATGCACATAAAAGCATTTTTTGTTGCATATATAATTAAACTCCAAAGTCGGTACAAAAGTAAAATGAAAGGATTTTGTTTTAAATTTGTATAAATAATGAATTTCAGCATTATATATTATACATAATATATATATATATATCACTAGTTTGGAACACAAATGCCCCTAAATGTTTGCTTTTTGCAATCAGAGTATGAAAAAAAAAAGGCTGCATTACAGATCTCACGAATAATTATCAAAAAAATACTTGCCATATAATTAAAAATCATACTTTTCAATACCGTTTTTTTTTTAAGATAATTCTTTGTGATAACTGTAATGCAGTTTTTATTTTAATATACTCTGTGGTTTCAAAATGCAAAAATTAAGGGTCCTTGCGTTCTAAATTTTTCAAAAAAAGGGGGGGGGGGATTTAACATTCATTTTTTATGAACATTTTAAGAAAATTTTTTCATTTCGCTTTTATATCAAATTTGGAGTTTATACAAGCAAAAACATACGTTTTTTAAAAAATGAATATTTAGTAAAAATAGAGCAGTGAAGGGATTAATACTTTTTTCAATCAATGAACAATACGGGTGAAATCAAAACAAAAAAGAAGAAAATATGGTTGCCCGTACGGAGTACAGGCAAACCCGATTTGGCTAACTGTTTGTACCTCATACACGGTACGGGCAAGCCATTTAAGGGAGTAAGCGAAACAACTCTGCAAAATTGAATGTTAATTTAATAATAATGAGTTTTTTTAAGCCTAGTTTTAAGAATTTCTTTTGCGCTAGTTTATAAAAATGTTCTTCAAAAATTGACCAAATATTTCTCTTAAATTTTTAAATGCTCCTCTTTCTGTTTTTGAAATGTTCGGCAACCTTGTAACCGGCGTATCATTTATGTTTCTTTGCATTTAAGCACAAAATATAGTTTTTATACATGATTTATAGCAACAATCCCAACATTTCATTCATGAGGCCCCAAGCTAGCAAATCACGTCGGTTTCGGTTGGCAAAACAGTTCTTCATGAAATAAACCTGTTTAAGTAATCGCCGAAATGAATGAAAATGAGAATCACTGCAATAAAATCATATTTCTGAAGCAGCTATCAAGAAATCGTTATCTGATTGCATAAATTAAAAAGTATAAATTTTAAAATGAAAACAAAGTTGCGTTTATTTTGAAAGTCTAGACGTTTACGAAAGTCATTTCAGTTTATGCATTATGGGGGTATTTTTAAATATTTCTAATTTTATGTGGGTATAAAAGTAAAAATGAAAGGCTGGGAAGAATGAATAAAACTGTTTTCCTTCTAGCCCTATGTATGTCTGGTGTCTGGTAAAAATGTACGAAAAGATAGAGTTTATTTTTGTGTGTATTACAGGTCGATGAAAACATCCGATTCTGTCTACTCAATCTAGTGAATTGAAAGATTTAAGAAGCTGTGCTTGCTCATGTAATACGCCTACAGTGATGACTTTCAAACAGCCAGAACGGCTAAACAGCTCTGGAGGAAATTTGGCAGCGATAGATTATAGCCTAGAATAGCACATAGGCTAATTTTTATCCCGGAAAAATGTACGGTTCCGTGGGATATCATTACCTAAAAGTGGTACATTAGCGTGTGACTCAATAGTTATAAATGAAATTGAAAGAAAATCAGTATCGGACTGATAACTTAAGTGGTAGAGCAGTCGGCGCACAATTGAGGGACCTGAGATCATCTCCCCGTCCGGACTTTTTACTCAATAAATAACACATAGTTTTTTTTTTATCCAGGAAAAAATTACGGTTTCCATGGGATAAAATTTTTTTTTTTTTTTTTTTCACAGAGCAAGGGATCAAACATAATTTTTTTGTATTGTGATACTTTAGAGATCAGAGAATGACAGAGGCTACTTTTTATCCCGGGAAAGTGCACGGTTTCTATGGGATAGTACAACAATTGTATCCTACAAAAAACCGTGTAGGTATTGGGTGGCACCCCTGTGCTTTAAGTAAGTTGCTACCCCCGCAAAACAAATAAGGAAACAAGCCCCGATTTACGGACAATACAGCTGAGTTGAATACCAGTGGCGCACATAACTTAGGTGCGCCTCCCCGCAAGATTTAGAAGTGCGCCCTATCTTTGGCTTATTACAAAAGATTGAAACAAAAACACTACGGTGAAGGTATATTTGAGTATTTATAACCATTAATTTTATTTAAGATAATTAAAATCATTTTTATTATTAAAAGGCGGATTTTCGAAAAAGTAACGAATTGAAACATTGCATGCACAGTTTGGAATGAAATTTATCTTAATAATACGAGAAAATAACACACTATCTTAAAGTACTAATATTTAAAATTTCGTTAAGGGTTCTGTTATTTATTTATAAGGTGAATTAAGTAACAGTAGTGATACAAAGGAAACTATTTGTTCTCAAATTAGACACTAATTGCACAAGAAAATAAATGTTATATTAATCTGTGCTAATAGATTTCCCTCTACGTTTTTTTATAATTAAGAAGTTTGTGAACAAGTTCGTCGATGTTTAAATTATGAATCCTGGCACTTTTTATGCTTAAAACAGCAAATTCGCTCAATCTTTCTTCTGTCATCGTACTTCTGAGGTAAAATTCGATTAGCTTCTGTTTGGATAATGATCTATCTGATGATGCTGATGGTTACTGGTAAATTAAGAAAGATATAAAAGGCAATGCGAGACTTGTCTGGGAGACTTAGATGATAAAACATTGTTCTCGATCATTTAAATGAGCAACTTCAGCTTTATTTATTTGTCAAGTTTCTCTCTCCTATTTCACTTTCCAAAATGTTTCGCAAAATGATAATTTGTGATGCAATTGAGATTGCTACATCGTTTTGGTTCTTCTTGCAAAATTTAGTCACTGATTCCACAAGTTCTTTATCTGTGCACGCAAAAGCGTTAATAGATCTGTTAATACTTTGGGAGTTAAAAAATTGAACATATTGTTAATTGAGGACATGCTCTCAAACCGTTGATGAATTTGGTTTACCATTATGCCCAATAGCAGCATAGAAAACTTTTACTCTGAAGAGTAATATGGGGCCCTAAACTGAAAAAATATTTAAAACAAACTTTTTCTTTAAAAGATCAATTAATGCTTTTTCGTAAATAATGCTATCGTAGCATTATAATTTTAAATCGGAGCTTATTTGCATGTGGGAACTCAACTTCTGCACTCCGCCCGTGATTTTTTTTTTTTTTTTTGACGGATTTCAGATTGTTCTAAAGACAATGAGATGCAGTGAAAAAGGATTCAAAATATAATTCATTAAAAGGTAGTACATATCACAATCGCATTTATTTCCATCCCTCTTCAGTACAAAGCTTTAAGTACCAAGCATTTGTGAACCATAAATTTAAAAAAAAAAAACTGACAAGTATTTTGTATCAAAGCGAATACATTCATCACAAGAAACAAGGTATACGGCATGTAAAGCGTTTAAAGTTAAACTGACGAATCTTAAAAACATATTAAAACATCAGTGGCAGAAAAAATGAGTATTTTCAAAGCTATGGACTTTAATTTAAATTCCCCTGGGAAAAAAATGAAATTTTCATTTTGTGTCTCTCTTTTCCCTTTTCTATTGCATTTCGGCTAACAGAAGCTCTCGCAAAGGGGAGGGGGAGGGGGGTGGCGCAAAATCTTCAGTTGTCCCTGGCCGCTGAAAACCCTAGCTACGCCTCTGAACGAACTTCCAGCAGGTCAATTCTGAAAACGATCGAACTTTTCCCGCCTTGATGAACTCGAATAACTCTTCTTAAAAATTCACGAAAACAAAAACAATCTTCGACTGTAATTTATTTTGTGAGGGTACAAAATGATACCTGGGTACAATTTCATATTCTTATAGTTCAAACAAATGTACAGTACTTAGTAACTTGCATTATACGTAGGGGAGACCGGGGCAAGATGACTATGTTAACAATTTTTGTTGTTTATTAATTTTATTTCTAAGGATAGTGAAATTAATTTTACATAAAATGTTAGACTAGTCCTTTGTAGTATTAAATAAATTACCATTTAATTTTTCAAATATAAAAATAAAGGACAATTTTATTTTTTCCATAACCTTAACAAATCGTCATCTTGCCCCAGTACTGGGGCAAGATGACTTTGGCCTTGGGGCAAGATGACAACACTGAACAAGGTTGAACATATCTTATATTTTTAATATGTTACATGGTTTAACAAATGTAACTGTGTTTTTACATCTTACAAAGTATCAAACTAAGCGTAATGCATTGTAACGTAATGTTGAAGTGTTTAGTTGTGCAGCTAACAATAGTTTACAAATAAAAATACCATTTTCATAATTGGAACATTCCTCATGCCACCATTCTTAAACTCTCATTTACAGCACTGGATCCATTCCTCTGTTAGATGGTCACAATATTCCTCTTCACAAGCAAGACATCTTATCACACCATGCTTTGAAGTTGATGCAACTGGACTGTTTGGCCTGGATTTTATAGACTTAGGCCTACAGGAACTTAGTTTGAGTTTTTTTAGTTACTTTTTAGCTTCACGAGCTTCTTTTCTCTGTTTTTTAAAACCTTCCTGTTCTTCCTTCTGATTTTCCCTTTGTTCTAACATTTCTTTGATGGGTGTGCTTGTAAGAATGCTTATGCTCAGTTTTTTTTGCGTCTTTTGTCATTGTGTTGCTTTAGGCAATGGTTTGAAATCAAAAACACTAACATTTTTCTTTGATGCATTGGAATTAGCATTTGCCATAAGTTCTGGTTCTTCTGGAGGGTTTATATGTTGCTTTTTTACTACTAGGATCGGAGGATTAGCAAGATGACGAGCTCGTCATCTTGCCCCGGACTGCCTGTTTACAAATATTTGTTTTCATTGCCATGAATTAAGGTGATTAATTGACATTCATTCATGGGAATAGGTAGTATTTAAACTAAGTTACTCATAAATATTAAAGAGAAATGATATATTTTACATGTATGTGTAGCAGAGCTTATTTACACGTGCATAAAAGTTAATGGTTAACGTGGCCGCGGTAAACCATCAAAGCTTCACAACTCACACAAAAATGGCGATTTCAGCGTCTCTATGCTATTGTTTGACGAATGGCCGATATAAGAGCCAGTAGTGTTCGGTTGATGCTTCCACCTAGCAGAAAACGGAAAAAATCAGACATTCGTCATCTTGCCCCGCTCTTCATCTTGCCCCGGTCTCCCCTACTTGCATTTTGACATTATGTAATCTCTTTTCCTATTTTTCAGTATGACTGTATGCATAATGTAATATTAATTAACAGTTACTGTGTACACTGAACTGATGTTTTACTTTTAGCTCCCTTTTGAGGCTTTTCCTTTTTCGCGCTTTTCATTTATGCGCGTTTTTGGGCGCTCTCTTGCGCCCGCGCATAAGTATGAGAGATCCCTATACCATAATATGCAGGTACACAGGAAAGAGGAAGTGAGAGGGGATTAATTATGCATTATGTTCCGTAATAGCGAAGAATTTTACTCAGAAAGCTTAGGAGTCACATTGCATTAGTGGAAAAGAAATGCCAAAAAAATATGTATAAAAACATTTAGTCATACATATTGTATCTCGTTTTTTTTTTTTTTTTTGTTCTTTTTTTCTGGAGCTAGCGCCCTAAAACCTCGTGTGCCTCTCCCGCGCCGTGGGCGTTGCGGGGGCGTTATGTACGCCACTGTTGAATACGCTATAACATGAACCAGAAGATTGCGTTATAATGTGTTTATTCTGCATTTTTTTCTTTTCTATCTTTCTTTCCTTTTTAAAAATGCTTTTTTGGATTTATTCTTTTTATAGCTTAGATTTGTGTTTATAGTACACTTACTTAATTTCTTCGAGATTCAATATGAAAGTATTGATTTCTTTGGTTTTTATGGTAAGGTATGAAGTACCATACGTGCCTTCAACGTTTAAAAGATCTCAAAACTATGAAACTTTTGCGTGTAGCATAGCTCTTCTTAAAACTTTCCTACTATTCGGATTTAGAGGCATAAAATATGGTATTTTGTCATAAATTGCACGCAAATTATGTAGATTAGCTAAAATTAATCGTCATTTATTTTATAATAGGTGTGTTTTAGTAATTTTGTAAAGTGCAACAAAACGTTCCCTACTTTTGCATGCCCATTTGTTTTTTCCTCTTATCTTTTGTAAAAAGTAAAATGTGTAGAATTTATTTACTTACTGGAAAAAGTAGAAGCTTTTCTTTACCATTTCCTCACACAGTAGCAAATATATAAATATATTCTGTTCTAAATAGTTTTGAAAGGGAAAATTGCTATTATGGTATATCGTAGAGCATTGAAAATGCAAAAAAAGTGGGACTGCAAAATGTTTCCTAAAGGAGAAGAAAAGTAATTTGCCACTGATTTCTAAGATATATTGGATATAGTTGTCGAGATTGGCCGTCATTGATGAATGGGAATCTCCATTCACTAAGATTGGATCATCATCGAACGCCTTTAGCGATTAACAGTTCGAATGCACGCCCTTCTTTGAGGTCAACTGAATCATATCTGTACACATTTTCTCACCATTCAGCACCGGTGTCTCGGAACGAACAAAACTAGACGTTGATCTCACCTGTCACATATCGCGCTTCTTCTTCCCACCCACGTGACTGTCTCGATGACGTCACTAACAATGGACCTTGAGAACTCGAACCCATTTGGAAGCTCCAGACGAATCGCTGCTGAATGCCCCGAGGGATGACCGGCCTTCGTTGCCAATTATTATGCAGCAGATTTCTTTTTCGTCTCGCGATACAGTTCGTGTTCTCCATGTGCGACTGCGTAAGCGTATTTGTTTCCTTTTCAATAGTTCGATCTAGTAGATCTTTTGATTTGGGAAATCCGACACACCCTGACTCCTGTCAACTGCCGCTCAGAAGTGGTCAGCTGACACACTCACGAAAGGGCAAACTAAATCCAACCAGCTGCCTCAAGCGCAGATTAATAAAAGCAAACACAATTTGTTAATCATCACTTTATTATTTACTTCGTAAGAAAATTACAGGTACAATTTATGCGGTTTTAGTAGTCTTATTGTTGCTGTTTTCGTGCGCGTGTGTTTATTACCTGAAATAAACAGCATCGAAGCGTAGGAACTTCTTATCGAAATAATTTTACGATATCAATGAAAATTGATATAATTTTTATCTGTTTGAATTTGAAGAGCAATCATTTTTTCTCGCAAATCCATATTGAAGAATTTCTTCCATTCCTGCATGTTTGGGTGCTTTTTAAGAGGAAAGAAAGAAAAAACTGAGTAGGAGAAATATGTTTGGAAATTATCCAAAAAGCAAAGACAAAAACAGTTGTCTGTATTTTATATTTTTAAAACATCTCTTTAGCATCATTAAAGCATACCAGTCACTATGAACCTGTAGCTAAAGGTTTAGCTAATAAGTGCAGGATTTGGTTGATCGCTTGAATTACAACCAAAGTTAGCATCATTAGCAGATATTATGAGCAAGTTAAGCCTTTTGCTTGCAAACTATTTGTTCGTAAAATTCAAAGCATTCTTTAGTTAACGCGCGGGAAATGGACTCTTTTTTTTTTTTTCAAAAGTAATTAAATGAAGCTATAACTTTTGCAGCACAAGATAAAACCTTTTTAGAGGAAATACAAGAGGGTTGGGGGCTTTATGATAAACAAGTAATATTTCTCGAAATTCTCTTCTCATCGGTTCTTAGCTTTTGGCACTACCAGGCGTAGACTAAAAAATATTGGAAATGAACGCCTCCCCCCCACCATATATATATATATATATATATAATTATAATTATATATATGCTATGTATATATATTAGAAATCTAAATACCAACCTTAGATATCTTAACAAACGTCGATTGAAAATGTATTAATTTTTGTGTCCGCTTCGGTAAATTCAGTCCTCTGCAGCTATTTTTCCTTTGCAAAACTCCCGCGGCGCGCTTAATTTCTCGAATTCTCTGCTGATTGCGATGTGTATGTTTGGTGGCAAAGAAGTTCGTTGTAATTGCAGACGGCGCAATTTGTGGTGTCTGAATAATTTCGCAGAAGTCCTAACGGACATCAGAAACGAAAGCCAATCATTTCTTCTCTTCTGAGACATTTCCCATGATGATCAGCATTCAGCTCTTGGCCACTTTTGCACCATTAAGGTAAGGCACATTCTGCGCAGCAGACAGGCCCTGATCATGTACGACGGTGCCCTTCATTCAAAGAAAAACAAAAGGCTGATGAGCATCATTATATGAGTTAGCCACCGTAATGGTAGTTCCTTTGGGTTAATGATATATTATCATCTCTTAATAACACTGCTTAAGGTTGACAGAGGCAAGTCGCGCGTCAGACATGGGGTTGTCTTCTCTCCTACTGTTCGAATCAGCCCACAGATTGCGGGCCTAATGGTGCCGAGGCACAGTAGCACTACTAATGATTCTACCCCCCTTATATACAATTCTTCACTTAGCATAACTATATTAAGTATTATTTTAAGATAGTTTCTTTTAGTAATGTCGTTAAAGTATCTTAATCGTATTATGATGAGGAAGATTTTTGAAGCATGAAGCTTGATGTGATTAGATCCTCCTGATGCTGAAATTCAGGTTTTCAGCAACGCACGTCTAGGAATACGATTACGATTAATAATTGCCCTAAATTTAATTTATAAGAAATTCATATAGGATTCGAAATATTCTAAACCTATCTTTATGTGTTACAATGTTGTTTCAGATTTTTGTCGTACTGCTATTCAATGGCGGACTGGCTATGCGGGCATTCGGGCAAATGCCCGGCGGGCCGGTCCAACCTGGGCCGGTCGCAAAATATCCTTTTTTTATAAAGTATACAGCTTTTACAATGTTCATAAAAAAACGTTGACCGAAAGTATGCCGTAACCTGGGCTTCAGAGAGTGCAATGCAGCAATGGGGCAAAATCTCTAGGGTCTGGCCGTTGGGCCACAAGGGCCCCCTCCCCCCCTTGGAGGTAGAATTTTTCAGGGCCGGCTGGTCCCTTATAGACAACCTAAACGGCTGCCTGAGGAGCAAAAATGATTAGTTTTATTTTTAAATTTTGAAAATAAATAAATAAAATACATCAGTTTTGTACTTTAGGCTACCGCCTAAGTCGTCTGCCTATGGACGAGCTCTCGGGGCTGGCTTGAGAAATTCTCAGGGCCGGCTCGTCCATATAGAAAACCTAGGCGGCCGTCTGAACTTTTGAGAGCGGAAAAAGGGATGTTTTAAATTTTGAGCAGTGCAGGAGGAAGAGGCTAAGGCGGCGAGGCGATTGCCTCACGGCGCAACGCCCTAAAGGACGGCAGCTATTAACAGCTAATTAACATATTACGTATTATTGCCCTTCTATGGTGAATAAGAAAAATTAATCTATCTTGTAGACACTTAATATTATTCAAATACATATCTACATACTTACTGATAATATTTTTAATCCCTGCAAGCTACAAAATACGGCCTTGAGAATTTCTCAATCCAGGTGATGCAAATTCTCAGGGGCGGCCTAAGAGAATTTCTCTCCGGCCTTGTCTCAGCCGAGTGTCTCACTGCGCAACTCCCTAAAGTACGGCGGCTGTTAACAGCTAAGTTATATACAGTATGGGACCTCAAAATCGGAACTCTGAGGGACGCCATCTTTCCAGATTTCGGAATTTTCCGGATTTTGGGTTCTCATTCAAAAAAAGTAGTAAGTAGCATCAGAGCTCATATAATTTGCTCTGGAAGTTTTTATTAGCATTTTGCTCATTTATAATATTTTTGGTCACTGGCGTAGATAGGGGAGGGGCACACCCCCCCCCCCGAAATTTTGACCTAGATACTTAGAGGGACCCCACCGAAATGTTGGTGTCCGAAAACTGTTTTTGAGACCTTAACTCTCTTTACGCTTACGTTTATACTATTCTAAAAATACTATGTTTTTTAATAACAATTGAATAGAGTGAACACTCCCAAAAAAAAAAAAAAAAAGCGCGATAAAATGCAAAAAAAGGCAATTTTGGGGCTTTTGAGTTATAGGGTCGTATTAGGTCGCACCTAGTGTTTCAAGTTTGTCGCAGAAAAAAAGAGCCGGAAATTCGCGGCAAATTTCGCGAGAATACAAATATAATGTAATAAAAACTAAAATATCTGCAATTAAATTAATTTTCTTAAATAAAAGAGGAATAATTTCATTTCTTACAATTTTATGCAATATTTAGGTATTTAATTAAATGTACAGAATTTTGGTACAAAATATTATACATAATTAAATTATTTTCTTTAATGTTTCGTCGTTATTACTTAACACGTTTTTATATGTAGAAAAGGACCGTTCAGAATCTGCGCTATTCGTCGGAACTGACAAACATCGGATTGCCACTTTGGACAGGTTGGGAAAACTTTCTCTTTTGAATTTCCAGAATGAATTGCCCTCCTTCAACGTGTAACTCATTGGGGGAGGAGGGTATCATAGAGTTATTGTTAACAATGGAACAACGATCAACTTCGTTAAAAACATTTAAATATTTGTATTGATTTGGATCAAAGACTTCCTCTAAACATGAGCGGAATTATCTATATCTAGTTTTATAGTTATTTTTCTATTGATGAATTCTTCTAAAAGTTTGGTACATCTGTTATACATTTTAAAACTTCAGAACAGTATAAATAGCCGTTAAAGTGTAAGTAAAAAACAAAATAAGTCTCAAATTTTAAACAATTTGCGCACAAATCGTGGTACTTTTTGAAAAATCGCAGATTTTAGGAAAGAGCTTTAAAAATCGTGGGAATTCACGGAGTGACAAACTTGCACCCCTAATCGTATCACTTTCCTAGCGGTTTCTCCCCTAAATAACTCGCAAGCCCGAACCCGAAATAATTTTATATAGTACATCGATACATCGATTAAATGTAAGCTTTTTGTTGCTATCGCAATTGGTTCTGCTAATTTTCTTTTAATTTTAAGAAAAGAATACATATATTTTTAAACTATCATGAAATGCTTCAGTTGAGATTAAATTCTGATGAGCTAAAATGCATGAAAAATGTTGGAAAATCTTTGGTTTGGCAGCATTTTCGGGAAGGTTTTGATTCGCAGTCGAATTTAAAATTAAAATACATTCAGTGCAACTCTTGCAGCTATGAGACCTACTAATATTAGATATGGGTCTCTAGCCTGGAGAAAATTGAAAATGAAAGTGGACAGCAAGACTAGCGAAAAAACATTATTAGAATAAAAAAACGGAAGCTGGAAATAGCTTTCAAATGCCAGCAATCCGAACTTTTAACAATAAATTTATCTAAACTAGAATCTTTCCCATGACTGTTCACAATGTAACAATTTTATCAGCAGTCCCTTACTACGTTTCATGAACAGAGCGGAAGAAAGACCCTTTTATGACTTCTTCCTTTTAAAAAGGTGCTTTCAAGCACCACAGGGGATTGCGTTAATTGCTCTCTACTTTCAACTTAAGCCCAATCACTACTGACCATTCAATAATAACGCCTCAGCTGCATATACGGAAACAGATGCGCAGAACACGAAGAGGGGAGATAGTGGGAGATAAAATGATCGAGTTTCTTTGTCAATCTCTCCTCTCCCCTAATAAATGGTACTGTAGCCATAAAAGGCTATTTTATCACGTTCTTCAAGCATAAACTATTTTAATTTAAATGGGTTTTTTCCCCAATGGTCGTTAACTTTGCCTGTAGGTTGTTGCATGAATATTTTACCATGAGCTCGAGCCCACCCACTTTCCTCTCGTGAAAGCTGTATCCACCAACTGCACCCCTTATGCATCTGTGGGTCGGTCTGTCCTGTGCAATTTTTTTTTTTTTTTTTCCAGAATTCCAACCCAATATATTTAGGGAAGTGCATTGAATGAGAGGCAATATTGAAGCGAGCATAAACCTATTACAAGCTTAAATTCGAAAGAGAAAGTTGATGATGATTGTTATAAAAAGAGAAAGTTGATGTCCTCTGAAGAAGTACAATCTGCTGAATCAGAATTAGTTTCACTAGACACTTCCTGAAGGTAATTTTATTTTTGCCGCTTTTAGTACTAATGCATTATTTAACAAGAAGTTCCGTCCAAAACTATACGCACCTTTCCGTTAAAAACCAACTTCAAACTTGTAATCCAGCTATCTCTCTTTCTCATTTAGCTTTAGTTCTAATTACTTCAAATACCTTTTTCAACGGTTAATACATATTCATTCTTTCATTTATTCAGTCATTCATTTACTCCATTCATGTATTTATTCACTCATTTATTCATTCAAAAATATATTTAGAAATCCCGATGAAAAAATTTCATATGAAAATAGGCTCCCTTAGTTCCGATTGAACTTCGTATTTGTACATGTTCTACGTCATAAAATTTTTCCGATGAAGTTTGTTCCAAGCAAATCCGTCTGTTAGAACATGATTTATACAAGATTGAAAATGCCCCGAAATGGTTATGTTAATTTTTCTTTTTGAACTGTTCGAAAATGAATAAAGGTTGTTCAAATCAAAAAATCTTTCACGCTGAGAAATTTTTCCAGTAAGCATCTTCATAGGAGCTTGGATCCTACGCCCATAGTTCACATAATTTGCCCATAGGCGCTAATGTTAAGATTTTTTGAACTATTCAAAATTAAGCGAAAAAATGTGCAAATCCAAAATTCAAATGTATAAATGAGATGCCCACGCCGATATCTTTCCGTTTTTTTTTTAGGGGGGGGGGGGGGGAGACGGACCGACAGACACACATTTTCTCCTTCTCAAAAGCCTACTTTCAAATTTTTCATTTTTCAGTCTTTATTTAATTACTTCACTTATTTTCACTTTTTCTTTATTTTTAACGATATTTTCACGATACCATTTAACTGTCTTTCGTGCTTTATTAATTTTGTTTAAAACTTTGACGGGAAAGTAGGCTAAAAATGATAATGGGGAAAAAGTTATCAGTTGAGTTTAAAAATAGTTCTATGTTCTATGTTCTATGAGACGAAAAATTTTATTTTTATTTATTCATTTATTTATTTATTTTTGTTTTTGTTAAATATGCAATAAAACAATAATACCTTTAACTTTCTGTATTAGCAATTTTTTAAAACATTTGGATTAACTTAACAGTTTTATTCTTTCCATTGTATTCACTTAGACTGGAGATTCAGAAATTGTCTTGTTCGTTAAATCACCTTCCTTCCCAAGACACGTAAACTTGATCAGTGTTTAATTTTTAACATAATACTGTATTTTTCTCTTGTATTTTCCCATGAAACAGCTTCAGTTCTAGTTAAATTCTGTCTGAAGCGAAAATTATATAAAAACGTAAATCAGATTGTTTTTAAGTTGATAAATATGTTTTTTCCCTTCAATTTTCACATTAAAATGAGTCAAGTTAGAAACTCCATTTATAATATTTTTTTTTCATCATCAATTCGACCAATTGTTTTCGTAAAATTAACTGCGAGAAATCGACCTTCCTCCAGAAGAGCCCCCCCCCCCCCCGAAATTGGGTTCTAGCTACGCCACTGTTTTTGGTTATCGTATACACTCGCCTATGAGTCATGAAGTTATCACAAAAAAAACGAAGTTGGAGTGGGCTTACATTCGAAGGCAAAACATCGAAAAACCTAGACTTTTCCCAATATTATTTTAATCTCTTAACAATAAAAGAAAAGAATTCCGGTAATTTCTGATATAATTTTATGTTTGCTAGTTACTTAATTGCAGTAAAAGATCAGACGATCGGGAAAATGCGAGAAGCGCCGAATTTCAATTTCGCGAATGTTCTGTATCGCGAGAAAATTATAGTTTATTTTTAAAAAATAAATGTAATAGAACAACAAGAAATAAAAAAAGCAAAATTTAATGATATTAACTTACAATTAAAGCAACAATTAATACCACTCTAATTCTAATCGCAAAAACGCACCCTTTTCAGAGAATCAAGAAATAACTTTTTTAGAAACTGCACATTTCCGATCTTAAACATGTTTAAGATCGGAAATTTTCGCAATGTAGCATATATTCCTCCCTGAAACTGTCCTCAACGTAAGTGTTTCAAAGTCAAGGCCACCCCCCCCCCCCGAAAAAAATTTCTGGCTACGGCCTTGCTATACAGTATTACGTATCATTACACTTCCATGCTGAATAAGAAAAATAACTGTCGCGTGAACATTTAATATTTTAATACATATCGACATATTTACTGAAAATATTTTTAGTTCCAGTAATCTACAAAATACCTGCCCTTCCAAGGGCCGGTCTGTTTGAAATATGCCCGGGCCGAATTTTCTTCCCAGTTCGCCCCTGCTGCTATTCAAGTTGTAAATTTTTTTGTAAACACATACGGAAACTTTTCGGAGAATTTGACGTACAGCCAATTTTTGGGTCGGTGACCGGATTCCTTGCGTCTTGGGCAACTGCGAGATTCTATCTTCCTACTTATACCACCAACTAAACACTTTTCCTAAAAATTTTCCTTCGAGCCCTGACATGGTTTGCCTCCTGTGGCACTTGATTCCCTTTCCTTAGCAATGATATTTGAATCATTAAACAAGAAGCTCCGTCTAGAACTATATGAGCTTACTTTCCCGTATTCACCAAATTAAAAATCTAGCTATCTATTTCTCTCTCTTTCTCATTTAGCTTTAATACTTTCAACAGTTAGCTTAATTACTTCAACTATACCTTTTTCAACGGATAATAAATATTCATTCCCTCACTCATTCATTCTTTCATTTATTCAGTCCTTCATTTATTCATTCACCCCTCTTTACTCATTCATGTATTTATTCACTCATTTAGTTATTTTATTATTTATTCACTCATTTATTCATTCATTAATTATTTCACTAGTTCAGTTAATCATTCATTCTTTCACTCTTTCATTTATTCATTCATTCATTCTTTCACTCATTCATTTATTCATTGAGAAATATCCTTAAAAATCCCAATAAAAAAAATTCATAGGAAAATAGGCTCGTTAGTTCTAGATGAACTTTCTATTTGTACATGCTCTACGTTATAAGAGCTTTCCGATAGAGTTTGTTCCAAGCAAATCGGTCCGTTAGATCAGGATTTATATAGGATTGAAATCTCCCCTTAAGCGCTATGTTAATTTTTTTGAACTGTTCAAACATGAAAAAAAAAAAAAAAGAAAGAAAAAGAAAAAAAACTGTTTAAATTAATATTTCACGCCAAGAGCTTCTTCCAGTAAGCTTGTTCATTAGAACTTGGACCTTGTACCCAGAGTTTACATGATTTTCTTAATTTTCGTTAGTATTAAATTTTTTTTGAACTGTTCAAAATTGAACAAAAATTTGTACAAATCAAAAAGTAAAATATAAAAATGGGATGTCCTTGCCGAGATCTTTTGAATGCAAAAAGAATTTTTCGAATCGGACAATTCACTCAAAAGTTATTAGGGGGGGGGGGGTCAGATAGACCGACAGACACACTTTTTCCCCATCTCAAAACCCTACTTTCAAATTTTTCATTTTTCAATCTTTATTTAATTACTTAACTTATTTTAGACTGATTTCTAACGATATTTCCCCAATACCATTAAGCATTCTTTCAAGCTTTATTATTATTTTTTTCTTTTACGGGAATGTAGGCTAAACACTGTTACGTATAAGAATTTCTCAGGATTTTTTTACTGGAAACTCGAGCGGAACACAGCAAAAAAAAAATTTTTGCTGTGTTCCACTGCTTCGACTTTTTATTATTATTATTTTTTATCTTTTAAAACGTAATCACCAAAAAAAAAAAAGCGATAAATACTACAACCCATTAAAATTATTTGGAGCATGGAGCAGAGCTGGAGCATGTGTTCAGAAGTCGGAGCGGAGGAGCTCAAAAAAGTGGCTACTCCGGATCCTTGTTTTTTAAAACATAAAAATGACAAAAAAAAAAAAAAAAAAGAA
Source organism: Octonoba sinensis (assembly GCA_038502835.1). Lineage (NCBI taxonomy): Eukaryota > Metazoa > Arthropoda > Arachnida > Araneae > Uloboridae > Octonoba > Octonoba sinensis. Next base: position 107,780,808 of record CM076600.1, on the reverse strand, counting down.
GAAGAAGAAGAAAGGAAGGAGGAAAAGAAAAGAAAGAAAAAAATAATCAAATAAATCTTTGGCACAATTCCGGTACATTTATTTCAACATTAAATAATTAGTGAATATTTTTTTTTTACTTTTTACATGCTATTTGTTTTTACTCGAAATAGTAAAAATAGCTAATGTACTTTAAAGGATCTTTTTCCAGAAAAAGAATAAGTTATTAATTGACAAAAGCACTTATTCACACATAAAAGAATTTTGTTGAGAAGGAATTTAACAAATCTCGGTAACCGAGAACTGAGGAAATTATAGTATCAGTATGCATTCAAAAAAGTTCAAACCCAATTTTTGAAATTATTTGTAAATTTTGAAGCACCGGTGCATGAAACTTATAAAATTCTAAGAACCAGTACGCTGGCTGGTACAAATGTGTACAGGATGAATCCCACTGCTCCCTCGCACGGTTCTCCGTTGCTGGCTTTGCTCCGGTGTTCCCCAATTTTCACGAATGTGTTGTACGAAAATCAAATCTGAAACATTTATTGTGCTATAAAAAAATTCTGTAAAAATACAGAAAGGAAACTGAGTAGTTTTGTAAATTTACGAAGGGCTAGGTCATTTATGGTCCTAAGCGAAGGCCATTTATGATCCAGAAAACAAAATCCAGCAGCCCCTCACTACCCAAAAAAGTTCTCCATGCTAGGAGCTTAAACGAAACACTTACCCCCCCCCCCTCTCCCCCGTGAAATAAACGTAGTTCAAGATTAGTAAAAGAAAGGCCCTTTTTTTTATTTAATTAAGGCTAACTCTCACCAGACCCCGGAGTTGCAATTCCTTTGGATCGCTTCACTCGCTTAGAAGACACTAAAATATTTTACTCTAGCTTTATCCCTATCCTAAAAAAACTTAGCAATCTGTCTGAAATGGTGTTCGAAAAAAATATGTATCAGAAATATTCAGGGAATATTTTATTCATAGATTTTTGAAAGTGAAATTCCTTTTAGATATAAATTGTGGATTACGGAATTTATAAATGCAACTTTAATATGCAACTTTGCTACTGCATATACTTTTCAGTATGTAAGTAAGCCTTTCTACAGTAGAATTAGAGGAAACCCCTTTTAGATTTCACTCACTAATTATATAGTTTCATGTTGCATAAGTGTGCAACTTTTTTAAATTGAGAAAGGTGCAAAGGCACCTTATAGTTGCAAAATTATTACTGCTGCGCAATTTGAAGTTCCCATATTTAAAAATTGTAAAAGTATGCAACACTATACCTTACTGCTTTGAGTACTTGAATACCGTTCTGTAGTAATATTAGCTATGTGTGATTTAATTTTGTTACCTTCACACATAGCAAAATATGTAAAACCTGAACATTCAACATCATACTAGCATTACCTAAATACATTTACTAAAAGAGATAATTTACTTTGCGCATATTTCAAAATGGGTAAAAACAACGTTAAATGGCGCAAGTCAAAGATCAAAATGAACAGGTCTGCAGTTTTACTCATTTTGAAATACATTTACATTAAAATGTGTAGGTGAGATATTACTAATTACTTACAAACATGGTGCCAAAAAAAAAAGGAGAAGGAAAAAGTCTTACTCTTATACAGAGTAAAGTGCAAAAATATTTCTGCAGTAATGTTAGTTTAGACAAAGGCTGAACTTGATCGTAACGGTTACCGTACAGTAACAGTAAACTGGATCAAGTTCAGCCTTGGTTTAGACTTTAGAGCAGCGGTCCTCAACACCTAAATTAGCTGAAGATCTACTTTCCAAGTACGGCAAATGCCGAGATCGACTCAGAGGACCGGGGGGGGGGGGGTACATGTACTATTAATAATTAATAGGACAAGTTGGGACTGCGCCAGTCTTCAAATTATAGGTTAATTCCTGTCAGAACAGGTTTTGATGCTTATAAAATACCTACTTTAAAATTTCTAAAATATTGCTGTGTTAACAACCGTCCAACTCGCATTAAATAAAAACTCAGATACTAACGTATTCTTTCTTTTAAATTTGATAAAATACTGGCAGTTTGTTTTGTTTTGTTTTTAAAATAAAACACACATGTGAAACGCCGTTATATATTTTAATTAACTCACCGAGAGCACACCTAATGTGACGACTGACATTCCATATTGTTGGCAAGTTTTTTTTAGGTCCGACTAATGGTCTGACAAATTAATAAGCATTTTCTGAAGAAAAAAAAAGGTTCGCCTCCTGATCCAAAAGTCATTTGATGTTTTTTTCTTTTCAAAACTGTCCCGCGATCGACCAAAAATGGGCTCGAGATCGACCGGTTGCCGACCACTGCTTTAGAGCAATGGTTCCTAAACTTTTTTGTCTCGCAGACTCCTTGCCATGTTTTTCGGTTTTGGGTAGACCCCCTGCTTACCTCATATTGATTTTTTGAAAATTCATCAACTTCAAATGTATTTTTGACAGCTGGTATAGTGGTACTAACTGTGAAAGATTTAAATTTCTAACTGTATTGAAGTGTAGTATGAAAAACTTAAGAGAAAAACACATGCTAATTTTATACATTTATTAATTAAAATCAAATTAAAATTTAGTATCTGTTATATAAAATAACTAAGCTATAAATAAATGTTTTAGTGGGAGGGAGAAACCTGATGCTTTGATAATAAATTATCAACGTTTGGCATCAATTTAGTTAGGTTTAATCTTAGACTTATATGAGATCCACTATCGTTGTTGATCCCCATTTTCCTTTCATGGACCCCAATTTTTTTTTTCACTTGACATGGACCAACTGCAGGTTGTCATCGAACCCTGGGGGCCGATATAGACTACTTTGGGAATCACTGCTTTAGAGTATCAAATTCAAAATTTTTTATTGATATTAGAATGTTCATACATTTCATACTGTGAGGTTTATTGTGAATTTGAAAAGTAATGGTAAAGTAACTTGTTTAGTAAGTAAGAAAAGGAACTTTTTTAGTAATTATTATTATTATTATTATTAACATTATTATAATTTTTTTCATGTGTATTATTAATATTTTATTTTCATCTATTTATTTTTTATTTATTTATCTATTTTGTTACAGCGACCATTTGATATCACGACCCAAATAGGGAAGTCAGAATGGGATCATTATAAAGCGAGTGGACTGTAGTAGTAGTCAAACCGGATCTAGCATCACAATTCTTTTGAAAATCGGCCTAAACTATGCATTTTCAAACATTTGTATTTCAGAGATACCCATTAATTTATTATATGATACCCTTATTTTATGCCTTGCAGTACTCCCTATTCTTTGGAGGAAGGTATGCATTCGTACTGAGTTGTTTAAAATTTAAGTACAACTTACCTACCATTTATTTCTATTTATTTTGAATTTTAGGCTTCATTTCGGTAAGAAAAAATAGAGGTCGTAACATCACAGGTAATTTGTGATGCGAGAAATATAATGAGAATCTTATTCTAATGATGAGTATTATGAATCTCAAAATTTCTCAAGAGGCCGTAGATAACTTAGAGCTTCAACATTTTTATTTGCAATTTTTAGAATTACTGAAGCGAAGCGAGGAGAAATTTCTATAGAATAACTATTCTCTAGAATTAAAGGAGAGCTGCGGAAAAATGAAAGAAGGAGCTCAAGGCGCGCATTTCGCGTTTCTACTTTTATTTGTTTTGTTCTGTTCTTGGTTGTTTTTACAATTTTATTTGTTGATTCTTACAATTTTTGACGATTTCAACAAATGCTTTACTAAGGTATAGAAAAGAGGAAAAACTGGCCTTTATAGTACTAATTTAACAGGTTTTGGGTGCCAAAATGCGATTAACAGCTTTTGCATCTGCTTTGTTAGAGCTCATTTTTGTTTAACTTCAAGATCAAAGCCCATTGAAATGGAACAAAGGAATTAGTGAGCAATCATTGTTAAACGAACTAGAGACTAGCGTGCCTCTAGTAGTAAGAGTGATGACAACGGCTACTACGGCCGCCATCTTTTTACCACTGCGCTTGCGTATCGCCGACTTTTACCGAGCCTCTTGGCGATGCGCAGGAGCGCTGGAGAAAAGATGGCGGCGGGGAGCATGCGCAGTAGCCGTTGTCATCACTTACTACTAGCGTACTAGAAGTGCTAAAAAGGTTTATACTATACACACTTTTATTGAAGTTCCACTTTTAAGTAGTTTTGCAATAATAATGAAATTTAAAAAGATTCAATGCAAAATAGATGCTGGTCGCTGGTGGGCTATTTTTTACCTTGAAGGCAGGACCAGAGGTCATGTATTAAGCTCTTTAAATCCCAGACTAGTCTAGAAATTAGGGGAAATATGATTACTTCAATAGTTTACCGAAAGCAATTGTTACTTGTAATGAGGTGAACTGAATAGTTTATGGGGGTTAATGATCTATAATACGGTATCGATAAACTGACTAATACCAGACTAGCTCGGTCCGGAGCTTGCTGTTTGTCGTTACTTTTTGTACTTGCGTTTGTAAAATGCAAATCGACTTATGTTGTAGCCACTTCTCCGTCCTCTTCAAAATGACCTTGTCATTTTGGGCAAGAATTGTCCAAATTGACAAGGTTTTGTTGAATCATTTTGGACCGCCTTGTTCCAAAATATTATTCATGGCAGTGATATTTGTTGTACAGAAAAATAAACTTTACAGGGACTTCGAATAAGTTTATAAGAAAAGAGATTGTAGATTCAAACTTTGCACTTTTTAATAATCATTTTTGAACCATGTGAGAAAATCTTTGCCTGTGATTGAACAAAAATATTCGAAATGGAAACGTGACGGTACTCGTTACTCATTCCAAACATTAATCATTAAAACTATAAAACTGCAAAGTTCGAACAGCAAATATGAAATAAATTGATCATCATCAAAAAAAAAACTTGATGAGTATCGTAACTAATTTAAAGCTTATTTATATGAGTTATTAAATTTACGATTTCCTATACTAAATGTAGAAAAATCTTTAAAAAAATAAACTTCGTTTTGATTACTTTCTGTTATGCAAACTCACACTCGAGAAGAACATGGAAGTACATACCGACATTAACAATGGATTACTATTGAAAGAGTTGTCATGGATGACTAACCCTTAAAGAAAGGGACATTGCAAGGAAGGATGGGAAAAAGTTCCTGTGATGCAGACAAATCTATTCTTTTGTTATTATAAATTACCTTAAGGTCAGCCAGACTGGTTCATCATTATCTTCTACGCAAGGCATTATCCTTAAGGTTCTGGGAACTCTGATTACTATTATCATAAAAAGGAAACTGCCCGTGAAACGGGGTAACTTTAACAAGGTTTAAGTCAATGGAGTATGCTTGTAGCGCTTCTAATATTGTTGAAAAAGTAAGAAGTTCTAAAAATTATTAAAGGTATGGAAAATGATATTTTATGGGAAGCATTTTATGTAGTCTTTTTAAAATTTAAATCCAAATGAATCATTTCTTGTGTGAAGAATATATTGTCAATAAATGAAGTCATTGATTCATATTCGGATTATCAGGACGAGAACAAAAAGTTCGCTCATATACTTTTTTTTTTCAGTATACCGAGTGTAGATTTTGTGATCTCGATTATCACGTCTGCTTTTAATTCTAAATTAGTATTTTTTAATTAATTATTTATTTATTTATTCATCGGTACTAACATTCTCTAAGTACTAACGCAATTAGGTTTGGTTCAGTAAACTCGTTTTTTCCTTAAAGGAGGGATGGAAGACGGAATAAAATAAAGCCCCCTGTACTCTCCCACCTGGAATGTGAACACCCCTGACGAAAACGATTTTGAACTCCCGGGCACCAAAACATTGAACCCAATGTATTAAAAACGTCTCTCTAATGGAGACCTTGAGTTACGGACGCAGACACCATTTTGGAAGTAAATCAAAGTGATAGCATTTTGATTGCGGACATTTTTCCGGCTCAAGAAACATAAAATTTGAGAATAAAATAATAAAATACCTGAAATTCAAAGGTTGATGAAAATTATACGAGCACATAAGCAATTAAACGAATTTAAGCATTGGCCTAGCAATTTTATTTTTTCATCAAGTATATTTTACAAAAGAAAAAACTTTTATAATCAAGTTCTTTTTTTTTCTCTTTTTCCTTTTTTCTTTTGTTACATAATTTTAAATTTTTTGTTTGTTTATTTTTTGCTACTGCTTTATTTTATTCCTGACTACTTGAAAATTATGCACCCTTGAAGCACCACCATTTAGCAAAAATATTTTTAACATGTTGACTGCCACATCACCCGTATTCGGGTGACAGTAAAGTTTCTGGTCGGGCCGCGTCACCCATATCGGGGTAACGCTTATTTGACTACTTGCGCAGAACATTCGTATGTGTTTGAAGATATATTTCGCAGAGGAAGTAACAAAGGTATTGAATATAATTAATATAAACTATATTTATTGATATAACTTAAATTTATAATAGAATATTCATTAGTATAAACTATTGTTATACAAGTAATAAGAAAATGGTTTATTAAGAAAATTATGTAGAATGCAAAACTTTAAAACATTCTAAACGTGGCCTGAAGGAGATTTCACTGTAAACGCGCGTGGCAGTCTACGTGTTAATAGCAAAAATCAATACAAAGCATGAGTTAACTGCACATATATTAGTTTTTCAATTGTTCTCGAAATAGCTGTCAATGCAAAGTGTATGTTTTGACAAAATAAAAAATAAAGTGATAGAATTTTCAAAAATAATATTTGATCACTTCCAATTTTAATAAATAAATTAATAAAAATGACATAGATGTTCAGGAAACTTCTGACAAATCTAATGTTGCACAAACACAAGTTAAGTTCATCTTTTAAAAAAACACGCACACACACATTTTTTGAGATAGAATAGCTGGTAAAAATGTACGCTAATTATAGACAAAAGAGAATTTACGGAAAATTGCTACTTCCTCGGAAAAGCAGCCAGCCCTCACTGTTTTCAAGTTCAGGGCTTAAAAGAGATCTTGCGATAAATTTTTTCATATATCTTTGAAAAAACTAGTTAATTAAAAAGTTATGTAGGTGCAAAAAAAGGTAAGATATTAATGCAGTTATTGAAAGAGATAATTTAAAATAAATAAAGATAGAAATAAATAAATATAATTTAAAAAAATCCTTGTTTTGCAAACCCCTCCTCCTTTAAAGACAAATGTTTTTATCCCGACAATTTTTTAAGTGTATGTCGAAAATTGTTAGAGATAAAATTTAGAAACACTGCTGTTAAAAATACGATTTGTTGACACAGGATTAAAAAAAACATTTTGTAAATTTTAAGTACGCTGAAAGCAAAAGTTCTCAAAAAAAATCTTACGTTGTCTTGAAGCGAATTTATTCCAAAGTGTTCTTGGTGTAGCTCTGCACAACTGCGAAAACATCATCCATCATCTAAGTTAAGACCTTTCAAACATACAAATAAATATTTTTCACATTAGAAAGCAATTTAATTACATTTGAGAAAGAAAAAAATAAAAGTTTGCGAAAACAGTACGTATACTTCGGAACGTAAGCATAGATATTATCAAACTAGCAAAAGGTTTGTGACGTTAGCAGGTGTTTTTATTTCTGAGCATCATACAAGATTTTCATACATTCAAGATTTTCATTGTGTTTGGAAGCATTGAGTAGTTAAAGGAACCCTTTTGACAAAAGATATTCCCACTATTATAAAGTATATTTCTAAAATATGTAGGGGATAGGAGGGTAAAAGAGTACGCACCTATTGAAATTTTCGTTATAAAAAGAAAATTAAAAAGTCAGATCCGCGAAAATGCACTGAATCACATAGTTTAATGACTTAGTAAGAAGGGTACAAAATATAAACATCTTAACTTAATAAAAACAAATTACAAAATTTGAATTTAAAAAAAAGCCAAATACGTACTCTTACCCACCACATCATGTAAAAGTACTCAAGACATAAATCTACAATCCAAGAGTACGTACGCACCCTAAAAATTTAACAATAGTCCCATACAAATGCTCCACTGCCTTCATAATTGGAACATTTTTCATACCACTACTTCGTATATAGTCCACTCTTATCTAATCTTCAATATATATTTGCTTGCAAGATGGGCAGTTGGTCTCATCCTTGCCAAATTCGTTGATGGAGCTGAGTTTTCTTATTGTTTGAATTCAGGGTTTTTCTTTTTAAAATTTTGTCTGTATTTCTACGTTTTTGAAGAACTCGATTGGCCCTTGCTTTTTCGCATTTTTTTCTTTTCCATTGCGTGTTTTTTTAAAACAAACATTTGAAAGGAGACGAAGTCATGGTCTCGGATTTTTTTAGATTCTCTTTTCCTTTTAGCTCCTAATTTTTCATGTCGAGGAAACGGTACGATTGAGACAATACTGAAATCTATCCCAGAAGTGGAAGGTGAGACTTCATTCTCTTCAGGCACAACTTCAACTAGTTTGGGTGCTGAAGTCATAAGCGAAGGAGAACAGCAGACCGTACTTATAATGTGAGGATATTTTGGTTCAATATCTGTAACTAGGAAAGCCTTTTCTGCGATTTGTGCGAAATTATGCTGGAATAGCTTATTGAAATTACAGAGCGGATAAGGGTGCACTTATCTGATCTGTGCGTACTCTTGTCGTCAAGGTATTGCTTCTCTGAATCGTCCATAGATGGGAGAAAAACTCACTATAAATTAATTTTAACGTCATGTCCATGTTGTTTGGAAGGATAGAAGCAAATAATGATATTTACTTTAAATGTAAGCTTTAGTTATTTGTTTACGAAAAAAATAAGATTTCTTTGGAGAGAAATTACATGCAAACATAGTAAAATCATATCTGTCCTGTTAAATGATATCCCGACAAAAACATAAATGTAAAAAAAAGGGCCAAGTTCGGTAAAACAAACGACCTTCGGATAGTCGGCCTTACAGATAAAAGAATTGATGTCTAACGGGTGCCAATTTCCATAGCAGATCCTTTAATCATAACTGTAAAAGTGTACAATGTTCTTTTATTTATTTAAAAACCTTTTTTTTTTTTTTTGTTTTTTGTTTTTTTAAATATCAGATTGCTAACTCGGCAAGTTTTAATTAAGATAAATTACGTTCAAGAAGACGATAAGAAGTAAGAAGATAATTAGAAATTAACTATTATAGCTTGTCACATGATTTTACTAACTTAAAATGTTCTGATTGGAGGAACTCTTTTTTTGAATCTAATTTATCTTAACTAAAACTTGCCAAGTTAGAAATCCGATTTTTAAAAAATGTAACAAATTGTTTCTCAATGAAGTAGAGAGCATTGTACACTCCTACAGCCATGATTAAAGGATCTGCTATGGAACTTGGCACCAGATAGACATCTATTCTTTTATCTGTGAGACCGACTACTCGGAAGGTCGTTTGTTCTATTGAATGCGGCTCTTTTTAGCCTACTTTCCCGTAAAATTTAAAAAAAAAATAATAATAAAGCATGAAAGAAGGCTTAATGTATCGTAAAAAATCGCTAAAAATAAAGAAAAGTCAAAAAAAAGTGAAGTAATTAAATAAAGATTGAAAAATAAAAAATTTGAAAGTAGGGTTTTGAGATGGGGGAAAAACGTGTGTCTGTCGGTCTGTCTCCCACCCTAATAACTTTTGAACAAATTGTCCGATTCGAAATATTCTTTTTGTATTCGAAAGATCTCGGCGACTACATCTCATTTTTATATTTTACTTTTTGATTTGAACAATTTTTCGTTCACTTTTGAACAGTTCAAAAGAATTTAACATTAGCGCATATGGGCGAAAATGAAGCAAATGATGTAAACTCTGGGTTCAAGATCCATGTTCCAATGAACAAGCTTACTGGAGCTCTTAGCGTGAAAATATTAATTTGAACAGTTTTTGTTCATTTTTGAACAGTTCAAAAAATTAACATAAGGTAAAACTAGAAGAGTCTGCGCACAATTGGAAAAATAATTAAAAAAAAACGAAGTATGACTTTTTTGTTAAACTATTGATAAATAACTGTGACTTCATTCGTTTTTTATGCATTTCCATTGATATTTCGTTGTTTTGCTTTAATTTAATGCAACAACTGTAAAAAAACCCAAGAAGACTAATTTGCGCAATCTGTCCTTACAGGGTAGGTGTGATTGCGCACACGGGTAGGAGAGATTGTTATTCCTAAAAACTGAAATTAAATTATTAGCAATAATATTTACACTAAAACTATGTTGTTGTAGGGTTTGTATAAACACGTACAATTTTAATAGGAATACATTTTTTAACTCAATGATTACAGAATGGGAAAAAACAATGTTTTAATTAAAGAAACAAAATAAAGAAGAAAAGAAGGTTTAAATTATAATTAATCTCATTCATTTTCAGTTTCAATGTCTTTTGTTTGTTAACCAAAGTTGTTGTCGTCCATAAATCGGTATACTTATTGTTGTAAGTAGTGCACCCATCTGCTACAAATAACACACTTAACCCATTAATGCCTACCGTCCCTTTTTAGGGACAGTCTGAAAAGTACGTCTGAAGCACACAAAAAATAAACATTTCAACAAAAAATTGTTTTAGTGTATTCCTAGCGGATTATTATAAGTTTAGGAATACATTAAAACATTTTTTTGTTGAAATGCTTATTTCTGGGTGTTTCAGACGTACTTTCCAGACTGTCCCTACTAAGGAACGGTAGACATTAATGTCAATGGTCGAAGTTATCTCCTGGTACAGTTTCAGACATTCAGTGCACTCATCCTCGTTGTCCTGTCTGACATGGTCCCAAAGGTTCAGTATTTTGAAATTATTTTCTTCTGAGGTGGCTGATGACGAAGATGTTTCAAAAATCAAACATTTTGCTTTGTTTTCTTTCCTGCAAGTTATTGGTTCCCACTTCTTCTGGAAGCATCTTATCTTCAGACGTTCGCTTCTTTTTTTGTAGCTACTTCTTTCTTAATTTTTCTCTCGAATATGTGTGCGGGTCAGTAACATTCGTTGCACTTTGTTTTCTTTTTCATTTTGACGGCATTAAACGGTTTGGAAAAATCGTTTATTAATAAGAATATTTGCACAAATCTAGCACATTATTAATTTATTAGCAACATTTTCGTCTAAGAAAAGAAATTTGTTCACAAATTACTTTATTTGCACATTTAGTTCCGAAACGTATATTTACTAACTTAAATCTTCAAAAGAAATAAAAATCACACAAACTTGTTTTCAACGATTTATACGGTATAAAAACCACAGTCCCTTGAAAACACAAATTATAAAGTCACGACAACTTTACCTCTCGATATAGAACTATAGTCAAAATATTTAATTAATGCCTGTTAAAGAGACACCCGTGAATGTTTTATGTAAAGAAATAACTTCAAAAATCAATTTAAAGTTCTAAAATATTCAAGTCTTAAAAATGTGTTGAGAGGGCATAAGTATTTTACATTTTATGTTTTAGTAAAAATTCAGAACGCCCCTTTTAATCCATTAATGCAGCGAATTTAGTCGATTCATACGTTTCACATGTAATTTGAAATTTATGCTGCATTGCCAACAAGCTATGGGTAATAATATAATGCGCAATATTTCCTAGCATGAAAACTGACGGGAGAAACGCGCAATCTCTCCTAAGTACAAAACGCGCAAACTATCCTATTTCGGTAGGACAGATTGCGCGAACTTTTACTTAAATATGGCTGCTTCTAGAACGAAATGCTGGCCTTCATACTGTTAGTCTAGCTTAGTAGCTTACGAGAAGTCGTTTAAGTTTGGAATATTTTGTACTACGGCTACTCTATAGAATTTCAAAGAACGCATTATGAAAATTCAAGCACTTACCTTATGAAAACAATATAGAATATCGATGCTTAATCACAGACGTTCATATCAATCAACTTGCACTTTCAAGTGGACATTCCACTATTGTCGTTGTACAAATGCATGGCGTTTGGTCGCGTGTACCCTACTTCTTCCCCCCGAACTCGTAGGTGCGCAATCTCTCCGACCGCGCAATCTATCCTAGCTTTACCTTAGTGCCTGCGGGGAAATTTCAATCCTATATAAATGCTGATCTAACGGAGCGATTTGCTTGAAACAAACTTTATCGGAAAGCTCATATAACGTAGAACATGTACAAATATACATGTCCAGAACTAATGAGCCTATTTTCCTATGAAATTTTTTTATCGCGATTTTTAAGGATATTTCACAATGAACAAATGAATGAGTGAAAGAATGAATGAATGAATAAACACATGAATGAGTAACGGAATGAATGAATAAATGAGCGGCTGAATAAAGGAAAGAATGAATGAGTGAATGAATATGTATTATCCGTTTAAAAAGGTATATTTGAGAAAAATAACTAAAGCTAAAGGAGAAAGAGAGAGAAAGAGATAGCTAGATTATAAGTTTGAATTTGGTGTAGACGGGAAAGTAGGCTCGTATAGTTCTAGACGGAACTTCTTGTTTCATTTATGATTTCGTTGGGATATCATTAATTTTTGAAACGATAAATTTCTGTTTTTATATTTACGATAAATTATATCAAGTCAAACTAAGCTAAATTATCGTTATTAATTACTTTAAATATTATTTTTTTGCTTACATTTATCCGTATTATAGTCCATGTTTAGTTTTATCTTTTAAAAAAGTTGAAAGCTTCTGTATACGTATTTCAACTGGACTGGATTTGTGCTCACCTTGAATTTAGCCTTAAGACAAAAAATTAAGGCGGAAAGTGAATTTCTATGTATCAATTATTTTCCTTCCAGCGCATGAGAGCATTGTTTTGCCAAGGGCAGGAAATATGGTTGCCGTTTAAAGTTGATACTAGTTGTGAGTATGTTAGTCACATTAACAATAATGTAATTTCATGAAATTTCGGATTTTTTCCTTATACTTAAGCTTCTAAGTCAATTAAAAGTGGTTTATGTTTTTGATGAGTGAGTCAAGCAGTGATAAAAATGACACTTGTTAGAACTTAATATTTCATAACTATTAGAGTGTATCAATGAAATTTCACTTTCAAGGGGTTCAAGGGATGTCTGATAGACGTACAAAATTTCAAGTATGTAGGTCTAATAGTTTTTGAGTAATGATGGGGTCGAAACGGTTCGGGTAAATATACATATTGTCTGGTGTCGAGTTTCTGAATTTGGCTGACACCCTGCCATATCAGGATTTCTCAAAGGGAGCCATCTGGTCCTCTTGGGGGGAGGGGCATAGAAAAAATCTAGGGGTCCACAGGAAAAAATATGAAAATTGGGGAGCCATGAACGTTGTGAAAGGGCTGACTTATTTCAAGCTTCTAAAATCTTTCACTATAAGGATAAAAAAAGACAAAAATTTTACTGAATCGTTCAGAAGTGTATTAACGACACAAAAATGCCATATCTTAATTTAAAAAAAAATATCCCTCAACGCATGAAACAGCGCAAAATAAGTTTCAACTTGTTTCCTGTTTTCCTTATTATTCTTCCTAATGTATATTTTGTTTTGCGGTAATATACTATTTGAATTTTTAAATTGTATGGTGCGTTTCACTTTAACGTACGCTTCTGCAAATGTTGTCTTTATTGGGAAATGAATAAATAAATATGAACATGAACAAGAAAGACTAATATCTAGTAAAATATTCAACAAATAAAATTTATTGTCAACTTAGTCAATTTGTACTTTAAAACCAATAACGCTAAAAATAAAATTGTCCAGCGAAAAGGTTTTAAAAAATTGCAAAGATTCTGAATACATTTTTCAAAGCAATCGGTTTTTCTTTCTCTTTTCTCTCCCGAAAACAATATTAGGTAAAAACGAAAGAAAAAAAAATATCTTCTTAGACTCAGCATTTATGAATGGACTGTCTGGTTCAATTAACTTTCAAGAAATTTAAAGCACATTATTTACTTTGGAAAAGAAAAAATAACAAATGATTATATAAAAATATATCTTTTATTCTTAATTAACTTTACACTCCACATTGAACTATTCGGTTTTGGAATTTCATATTGAGAAGAAATTTTCGAATTCAGGTGTGCATTTTCCAGCTACAATTGTATGTTTGCATATTGAAAATGTCTGCTTAATTTTAAATTTTTCTTTGTGGTTAAGTATCTTCTATCGATGTTACTTGTTCTTAAAGCAGCAAGTGTTGTTTTTTTTTATTTTTAGTTTTTTGTATCCTATTTTATGCATGATCACTCATAAATAAAACAATGTTGATGTACAGGGGCCCACTGAAGAGGAAGATCAAACAGAACAGGTCCTTTCTGACAAGTATTGCAGTCTCCCCAGCTGCTTTTTCAAGTCAACTATTTCATTTTCTTAATTAAAAGAGAAATGGGTTTTGCCTTTTGCCATTAAAACTATGTCCTTAATTTTGCAATTTTATAATGCAAGGGTGATTCAGAAATCAATATTGTCTATTTGCCAAATTACAGTTAGCTTAGAGACGCATGTCCGGCTCCCAGTGTATGCTCAAAATATATGACATTATGACCAATAAAAACGCTTGTTGGTTATTTTTCCGAAATATTAAAAATGTGTAGCGATTCTTGAAAGATTCCCGTTTTCAAAGAATTTTTCTATCAATAATTTGTACACATACTCTTGCTTTCAGTTGAAGAAAATGTATATCACTTGTTTAAAGGACAACCGTTTTTTCAAACGTTGATTTCAGTTATCATCCGCACATTCCAGTTTCTTTTTTTATAGAACAGGTGATTCATTTAAGATCATGCTTCCATTCTTCAAAAGATCGTCTTCCGTGAGATCTGAGGCACGTTTCGTGTGTTCTCTCGGGGCTTGTTTTGACAGTTACTGCCAAATTGGACCTGAAGTCACAGCTTGTTATAAAAAAATAGGTCACAACATGGCGGCGTACAGTCGTCTGCTTGGAGGACGTCTCTCAAGGTCGTCCGGGCAACTCTTCAAACGGTCAAATGAAATGATAATTAACCAAAACCAGGAATACTAACATTTTGGGGTGCCAGACGTCTGAGCAGGGTCAACAAACTCTTCTGAAAAACACACGTGAATTACAGTGTCTGAGTTTCGAATTTTCAAGAATAAGAATGGTCAAATATGGTTTTAAAAATTCCTTGCTAGTGGAGTTATGGAGTGAAATTTTAATTCCAAGCTTTTCTTTTACCCAATACCGGGTGAACCGAAAGTTAGTCACCATTTAAAAGATAAATGATTCACAGAATATTTTACGTACAAATTAAACGTATATGATCGAAACAGTCTGGTATTTAGTTGGAACCTTAACAAAATAATAACGAAAGATAACCAGCATCAACGGAACTCAGCGAGGGATACTAAAAGATGTCGCTTGACAGAAATTTCTCCCTGTTTCTATAGATGTTGTCAGGGTTTTCCGCCTTTTCCTTTCTTTTTCCTTTTTTCAAGGCATTGCTTTTAGATCGTGCTTTATAAAGTACGTCTTTCCAGCCTATTTCACAAAAGTCGGTTCATACGGCATATTTTTCGGTGAAAGAATCTTAGACTGCTGCCTTTCTAGTGGACTTTGATGGCTTGTTCCCTGGATTTTTGTAGACAACACAATAAGCGTTTGACGTCATGTTGTAAAATCCCCTTTGCATTCTCATTTTTCAAAGCAGTGACTGCAGATTTTAACCTAGGATTTGCGCTGCCATTGGATAACGAACAATTCTGCTGTTCGGTTCACAATATTGTCTTACTGTTACTGTTTCAGGTAGGAACACCGTCTCTGCTCAAGGGGTGCTTCATGTGTTAACTATCACTTTTGTTATCGCATGAAGCACCACTTACTGGTACTTTTTGTAAAATTTATTTAGTTTATTTTAGACATTTTTAGCATAAATAAGTTCGTTAAGACAACAATAAAGCATTGAAAAGAATTTATTTCAAGTGTTTAAAAAATATGTTGCGGTTGCATTCGTTGAAATAAGATTTTACTGTTATACGCGATAAGTAAGAGATTGTGTAACCGTATTTCATTTAGTTTTAGAACAAAGATAAGTGACAAGGGGGAGGGGGATACTTATATTGACAGATGAATAAGACAATTCCCTAACACAGAATATTGTTCTCTTTATTTGCGAAACATTTTTTACAAATGCAAGCTGGAAGTCATAACATTTTTCTGCGAAACATGCGTTCCTCAATGTTGAATCTAATCGGGTGACATCACATCTAAACTGCCCAGCCAAGTGGATTCCAAAATATATTTAGATTTATTAGCAACCTTGACAATTTCCGTTTCAGTGTTCGTTGTGCATTAGATTCAAAGAAGGTGGAGGTTTTTTTTTTTGCTATATAAATGACATCATTCGTAGCTAACTTGTGAATTCTTTCAACTCGCTCCATAAACGACAGCGTTCACATCTTTTAGCTCGAAGAATATTAATGAGCAATGCAGCAGAATTAAGAATTTTGTAACGTAATATGTAAAGATTATCTTCAGCACGATGGTAGATTTCGTGGAAAGCAATGAAGGCAATTTTAATAATAAAAACTAGATTTTGGTGAAGGTATTATTCCCGTTTATCTGCAATCTTTCAACAAGCTAACAAACTAAATAAATAAAATATAAATTAAAGACAATTGAAAAAAAAATCAGAAATTGTTTATTTTTGTATCAAAACTAGCCGTACATTGTAGTCATCTTTGGATTTGAATGTAGTAGTTTATTATGTTATCTTAATTTTAAAGCAGAAAATTGAATCGCCTATGGTTCATAAAGGAATAGACGAAAATATATATACTATTAAAAATGATTAGAATTTTCAAGCTCTCGGTAAAAGTTTCAGTTGCGGTATTGATTGAATTTTAAGGTTCTTCAATTCATTGAAATTATATGAAATTCATTTAAAGTTGGCAAGTATTTTATCCAAATTGAACAGCACATGTTTCCCATTTGAATATCTGTAATATTACAGAAGTAGCTTACATTTTTTTCTTTCAACTGTGTGGCAATTGCATATAAGTATTTTATGTATGTAGTCAACCCTTAATTTGCATGGGAGTTCACGGGAGCGCTCAGCTTCTGTACTTCATTTTTTCGGTGAATTTTTAAATTAGACGGAATTCCGAGTTAGTAATGAGTATAAATTAAGAAGAATTTAGGGAAATTAAACTGTTTCTGCTTGAAATTAAGCCTTGTATATAAAATAAACATTTAATAATGTTGATGCTGCAATTGAAGATATCACATGCACAGATAGTTACATCTTTAAAAACTAAAACGTACACTGGCAATGAGCATAAAATGTGCACTCAGTTTTCATTTGCTTGTGCATTGACAGGGCTCTTGAATTTTGCATTGAATTTTGATTTCAAGTTTGTCGTTAATTTCAAATCAGAATCTTTTAAATTGTACAACAGCTTTCCTCACTAAATAGTTCCGTTTACTCTTCTTATTTTTCTATTTTTCTCCTTAACATCAAGGAAAATTATTAGAAGTATGTATTCTTGTAATCTCTTCTCTTCTCAACAAAACCAATTTTTGACTCATGTTCGGGAAATTAATGTAAATTAAATGCACTCTATATTTGATGCAAGAGCAGTCAAAGAGAAATGATAAAAACTAAGCCCTTTCATAAGTTATTATAAATAACTAAATTTTCCTTGATAAACCAACTCCATGATTACGGTACAGCTGTGATGTGTCTGATGCTGACTCTAAAAGGAAAAGGCCACAGGGTAGGTTACATTTTCAAAAGGGCACACTTCTTCAAAAGCGCATTATAGTCAACTTAAGGGGCAGACTTTCTGGATTTTCCCCCCAATGTAGTTTGACTCTACTATAGGAGGAGAGAAAAAATGCTATACTGTGATGACAAGGGGTGAAAATATTGTTTAAAAAGGTATAGAATGCCTTTTGGCGTATGAAAGCCCTGCAGCCATTTCTGAAATATGGACTGCTTCAAAAAAGGCTGCAGTGTGCATAAGGAGGAGAATAGGATGCATTCGAAAGGGCAACATGAAGCATTCTGAAAGGTAACAGGGCTCATTCTAAACGGCTAGAGGACTCATCAAATGGGCAACAGGGAGCGTCAAAAAGGAAACAGGGAGGGAATTGGTTGCTAAAGGAAATATTTGGTTATTTGTATAAAAAGCTACAAAAGTACTTAATTTTTTTTAAAAAATGTTTTGAAACCCCGCGGTGGAAAGTTTCATCTACTTTGTTATTATTTATCTATAAAGACTGGAACTTTCTTAATTCTTTCTTAAGAAAGTTCCAGTCTTTATAAAGAAATAATAACAAAGTAAAAATACTAAAAATTAACAATAAATAAAGTATAGTCTGAATAAGTTCGGTGAGCTGTGAAAGAAACACTAAAGGTTCAGAAACGCAGGCACATGCCGTTTGATCGAAGAAAAAGTGCATCGTTAAGTCAATAAAATGCATTTTAGTAATTAGAGCTAAAAACAGTCCAACAGTGTGGTGATGTTAATTATGCGCTGAATTGATGTAAGCTTGAGGGAACTGAAACACGCTATTTAGCTGTGGTCATTACGGAAAGTATTAAGCAAATATTCTACATTCAAAATTGAAACTTTGGTTAAAATCTTATATACAAGCGCCTTATTCTGTCTGTGTCTGTCCGCGATAGGATCCTAGGCCGTTTTACCGATCGGGACACATTCGGCACGGTTAATGTTTACGACCCGAGAAACGCATCGCCGCAAAAATGAAAGTTGTGACTCAATTAGTTTTTCTTTAATTAATTTTTTTTTAATTTTTCAATGATTTTTTTGACCCGTTTTATTTTACTTTTGCATTGTTGCCCTCATTTCCAAACATATAATTACAGTTGCCGTGTGAGCAAACAAATCAATGCAACTGCCATTGTTATTGTCATAAATGTAACAAATATACTAATAACAATCGAAACATTTATCTCTGTTAACGTCATATTGAGTGAGGCTTCGCTGTATTTCAATCTCCGTTAAAAATTAATGTATACGCGAATTTAATTTAATCCTTTCTTTCTTTTTAATTTATTTATCTATTGTCTACCCTTTTCATATTTTTCTTAATAGAGTGACAGCGCTCTTTTTTCCTAGTTTCGTTAAAACTGTTGTTTTGAAAAGCATAATAAAATTTTCAATAAGTTCTTTCGATGATAAATATATATTTTTCACAAACAATTTGATTATATAGTAAATAAATGTATAGTAGTGTGGGGCTGCAAGTGAAGGGGCGTCCTCGCCCCCGATCTGGGTAATTCAGTTTGAATTAGCAGACACCTTTGCACAAATCATTTTAATTACAATTTATAATATATAGAACAGCGGTCATTTCGTATGACTGCCGGGCGTACTAGTAAATGAATAATAAAACGGTTCCGTCAAGAAAACATCCTTTTCTGGAGATTAGCTGTTTGTTCATACAATTGTGGGGAAAATGAACTCAGAATTTGTAAGAAGTAGAAAAATATACTTTCTAATGCAATATTAGCTTTATGACGTTGAAATTTCGGTCAAGGTCAAAAACTGGTCAAACCGTATTAAAAATGACCAGACATAGCAAAGGTCAATGTCCCGGATGCGTATTCTGGCGCAGCAGTGTTAAGTATTTGTCGTTTGAGGTGGAAACAGGTTGCTATTAAGAAAGCATGAATATGGATGGCCAGAACAGAAGGTCCCAAAAAGGAACGGTAATTAATGATGGTAAGTTCATTACTCCGCCCCATTTTACCCCCCGCTTCACAATCTCGTTCAAAAAAAGGATTCGACATCAGAAAATTGGGCGCAGTTATCTGCATTTTGAAAAGTGAAACAAAACGTAAGAAAAAGAGATACGTTTGATTATGTGAAAAACATAACATTTATAAGAAGTTGAACAAAGCTTCATGCAGGTAAGAAATCTGACCGACAAGTGATCATTTTGCACATATGAAGTATAGTGATTCGTAGTGATAACTTCAAGATCTTCGCTCTGTACTGGCTTTTGGTTTCAAACGATGGCACGACATGCCTTGATTTCATTCTTGACCTGGTGTATCCATCACATCTGGTCACACCGATGACTGGGACTCCGAAATCCGGGAAAAAATTTTCATGCTGGTTGGTTGAAAACTTCGAATTGCATCTTGCGTCTTTATATTGGCCCCAAGGAGCCCTCCAACGAGCTACAAGTTCTCGCCGGGTTTATAATGAAAGTATGCTCCCCTGCGTGGTTTAGGATTAAATCACATCACAATTGCACAGATGGTCCACAAAATCTTTGGTAAACAATTTAAGATTCGCATTATCTTACAGACAGTCTCCAATTAGTTGTAAACTCTGTCCATTCAAAGAAATTCCCTCTAATTTGAGTCTTTTCTTTGAAATAAGAAAGCTGGCTGCAATTAAATATGCATGTCTACACAGGTAATAGACTTCTATATGCTCAAAGGATAAGTTCAAAAAGTTTGACCAATGAAACAAGAAATGTTTTAGGAGAAAATATTTCATCGACGCAGATAATTCATTAATTTAACTGGAAAAAGAGTAGTGTGTATTATGACGTCACCCTGTTTTGTGGCACGGGTTTCACTGGTAGTCCTGACTACCCTTGAAGTGATTTGAAAGGCTCTTAAATGAAAGGTATGTTATGATTCGAACTTTGCATTTGCTTTACTTTTAAAATGTTTCTTATGTCAATCATACACCTTTGATTTTTGTTTCATCTTAAAGATGTACGTAAGTATGTACCTAATAAGATTCTTTAAGTTTACAATACATTTGAAAAAAAATTCGTGATTTTTAAAAATATTTTTTGCTGGCTTTTCAACTGTTTAGAACATTTTTCTTATCATCATAAGAATTAGAAATTTCAAAAAAAATGTTGATGATATTACGCAGGACTTGCATTTAATACCTTCATTGAGTGGTTCAATATCAAGACATGATCAATTTCCAAGGTCGACGTTTAATTTCAATTCATTGATTCATTCAACTGCTGCAAAAGAAAAAAAAATGTTGTCAGTATTATGACCAGTTTTTTCCCTTTGTTTTGTTCTAAATTGGTTCAACATCCAGAAGTTGCTGGGGGAAAAAATCACTATCTATATGCACTATGAACAACAACCTAATCGTCAGTACAATCTTTAAACAGTGGGTTATTTATATGACTATGCAAATTTTTCTCTGAATTTAATCGCTATTTATATCACTCCACCTCACGTATTACGTGTTTGGAATGAGTAAATGACAATGAAAGAAAAATCCGTAGTATCAGCTTGTCGTTGTAAATCTTATGCCACCTTTAAGTCTAAATGTTTTTGCATACCTTCGGAGATAAAATTGTTCAGCTTCAAGATTTTTAGTCGAGTGAAGTGGGGTAAGTGTAACGACGTGTTGTCATAGTTCAACCTCAAATCAGCAAATTTTTATAGAGCGTATAAGTTTGAAGGTTTACATACATAAACTTGAGCTAATTAATTTTAAAATCATATACAAAAATATTTTGAATTTCTTTTAAAAGTCAAAAATAATTTCGCTAAATTTTGTGTTTCCAGGTTACACTTGCCCCAGCAAGAGCCCATATTCTGCAGTTTTCATTGAATTTGGGACTTTTTACACTATTAAGATGCACTGTTAGTAATTTCATCATGAAATTACGGTTAAATGACCGGCAGCAGTCTGTCCATCTAATTCACCGTTAAATTTACAGTTTGGAACATTTTTCCATCTTTACGGGACCTAACCATTTCCAATCAACTTGGTTAAAAACCTGTAAATACAAAAGTTTACGGTTTTATAACCATTTAAAACTGGTTTCACAACAAAATTTTTACCGTTTTTGAACCATTTCGAGGCGTAGAATCTTCGAGGCGCAGAAATCGTAAACGAAGCTTGCAGGAATCGAACCCGGGTGTACGGTATACCAACCTTGCTCTCTAGCCATTCGGACATCTACACCACGTGAAGCGGCAGTTTATTTATCAATAAATCTTCTTTTCCAACAGGCAAACTGCCTTAAAATTGAGATTTCAGTTTTTTATTGAATCCAAAGTCATTTTTACTCAAATTTACTGTATATTGACGAAAATCATTTTATTTGCTGCAAAAATTGAAATACAAACAAGCTTCAGCAGCTCAAATTATGAGTTCGCTCATTCTCAAACAGTTCGGGAATCCGATGTCTCCAATTTTTGATTTGCGTGTGTATGTGTTTCTATGTAGTAACCACTGCTTGAGCCACTTTTTTTTTCTTCTTTTTTATATACACATGCAGATATTAACTGAAAAATCCGTATTCCTATTTTAAAACAACGTACGACAGGTAAGGTTTCGCTACCAAGATGGACGCCCGATTCTTATTGAGCTCTTGAAAATTACGGTTAGTTAAACGTTCTTTAGGATAAACAGAGAATAAACCATTTTTTTTCGCAATCAGCGGTTTGAGTACCGTCTTTTTAATGGTTATTCAACTGTTGTAATTAAATATGGTAAAATAACAATCAAATAAATGGTTATTTTACTATTTTCTTACGGAAATTTTTAACAGTGTGTCTAAAATATTTTTCAAGTTACAAGCTTTTTCAAGCACCTCTCCTTGCGTTTTGCAAAGTACATAAAACATGTTAACCTAAAAAACATAAATGTTAAAGGACAAAAATTAGCACAGAATGGTACATACATAATTTATTTGAGCTATTATATCTGTACCTGAAATCCATAGTAAGTCCATTTTTCGAGTCTTCGCGATGAAGTTAAAAAATGAACATTTTTAGTACTATAAGACTAGAATTTTCCGTGGGAACCTTAGAATAAACATGTCCGATGGGAGCTTGAAAAGTTTGGAACCCTCATGTAGCTAGTGTCTTTGTGGTCTGTAGTCTGTATGTCTATTAAATGCAAACTCGCCAAAACTCGAAAAATGGACTATGGCTCTCAGGTACAAATATTATATGTAGACTAATACGCACGATTTTTTTCCCTTCAATTTTAGAAAAAGGATACTCGTACATTACCTTTAATATCAAAACCTTAAAAAAAAAAAAAAATCACAAGGTGTTTTATGCTATCTTATGTTCTAAGTTAATTTATGATTGTATGTTTACAATCAAGAATTTTTAGCTTACGGAATATCGTACGATTCAAATCATAACACCGAATGTTTGCTTTTCCTTGTGGCCCAAAGTAGGCTCAGGCAGCCTTGTCTCATCTGTCAACTCAGATTAACTAGGCCGACAAAATGAACTTTTTTTTCTAATTTGTTTAAAAATCTGCAGAAAATATTTTCTGACTAACTTGATCTTGGACAATAAAAATTTTTGTAGTTGGTTTAAATTTCTTCTTTTTTTTCCGTTACCCGCTTGAACAATCCGTGATCATATTTTTTTACTTAAATTTCTCTCATGTGGTTTTAATTTAATTCACAGAACTTGGTTTCAATGATTTTCTTTTCTTTTCTTTTTCAATTTTATAACCAAGACCTGTTTTGAAAGCTAATAATGTTTTCCTGTTTTTCCTCTTTTTTTTCATGTTTTTCTTATGTTCTTTGTCAGTAAAATCATAAAACGTAATCATTTTTGCTAGTGGGGCAGTTCTTTTTTTTTTTTTTCTGCTTTACTGGAAAGAATACGTCGGCACATTGTTTCCGAGTTAAAATAAACAAAAATAGCAGCATAAACAAGCTTAAATAAATAATTATGCTTGGTCGCCATTGTTCAGGGCATGCGTAACTACCTAATTAAACGTGCCCCAGAAGATTGGTTACACTTGCCTAGAATGGTAAAAGGTTGGGATAAGTACAATTATGGCTGACTTACGCACAGTTTCTTTATTATTTTATGTGACTTTTTGAATGTTTCTAAATACCAAACTTTCCTTTTAAAAGGTTAGGCATCCATTTCTTAAAATTGTAAATAACTACGGCATCAAATCAGTATTTTTTTTGTTAAATAATTAGATGGTTGAAACATCAAATTAATTACACTTTTTATTTTATTTTAGCCTAAGTGTCTTTGTGTAATATTTTCCTCTAGTCCAGCACTTCTTAAACTGTGTTCCGCAAAGATCACTCAAGGGTTCCATGTAACAATTTTTTTCCCATGAAAACTTGCTTTCCAAAATATTAATGTTCTCAAGTATCCGTAGGAATGTCTGCTCAAAATCTAATGACGATTGTGATTTATGTGGAAACAATTAATTGGAAATCATTGTACATTCCCAGAAACAATAGATGAATCCATTATTGGTGTATGTAGGATGTATCAAATTACATTGAAAGTCACTGTCATGGTTCATCTTGATCCCCAAAGTATCCTCAGGATTCAAGGACACTTTAAAATACTTTTAATGTTTCATTATCAAATTTTAACATTTGCTGATTTGAAATTGTTTTCACTTAATAACATTCCTTAATGTCATTTGATTTCTTGCTTACTTTTATCCTTTAAATTTTGGTAATTTTATTTCATGAAAATGATCCGTTATGTTCTTAAAATAAAGCAGTATAAGAAAGTAATTTCCGAATTAAAAAATTGTAATATGTTATTTAAATACAACCAACACAGGCTGGTCGACTATACTCAGGGGGAATTGCATAGTGTTCCACCGAGGGCGTCCACACAATTTATTTATTTATTTTTATTTATTATGCACAGCAAATATTGTTGTAAAACATTAGGACGAGACAACTAAGGTTTAAGGAGTGTTCTGTAATTTTTTCATGTACCTTCCATTTTTACTTTTTGGGGAAAAATAAATAAATGAATAAATAAAAGGGAAAGTGGACCACTCTGCCCCATCCTCTCCTATTCTTTTTTATTTCTTGAGAGACTTAATATATAAAATAAAGACGAAATAAAATAAAGAATTCGTAGTATGTTACAGAAGCATCTACCAACTTTTAATGACCAGTTGGCTCTAGAGTTCTTTGCATAGGGATTACAGCTGCTTTACTAACTATATTTATATTGCCTGTGACATGGCTCTTGGTATATAGTGCGCCAAAGTAACAAATTATAAAAATTCGAACGAAGCAACGATGAAAAGTTGTGTCCTGTAAATGAATCATTATCTTTTTAATGACATAAACAGCTAAGTTATGAAAACCTAATATCATAATAAGTTACGAAAACAAAACTAAATCAAAATAGAGGAACCAAGAGGTAATAAATTAAGATGATAATAACTGTTATTATATTTGGTTCCAGTAAAATGTTCTAAAAATTATGTTAACTAATAATAGTAATAATAATTATAAAACAAATAAATTTAAATAAATGAATAAATAAATGAGTAATGATAATAAGAACAATAATAAATTGATTTAAATCCATGCTTTCTTTTATTATCTCTCTGCCTGAAATTAAAATAAGATTAAAGTGACCGAAAATTCAAAAAAGTAAAAAGTATGTTGAATAAAAAACTGAGTTAAATTCGTGAGCGCATTCTTAAAATTTTGATAAAATTAATTCAAATAAAAATAAACAAATAAATAAGTTGGCTACATCAAAAAAAGGGGGCTGGGGAAAGAAAGTAAGAAATTTCGCAGTGATACTACCGAGCAAACAATTTAAACAAAGCTAGTGTTCGGCAACTACTCGTCAAAAAGCAGTTAACTACCAACTACTAACTACTTTAAACAAAACTAGTTGCAACTAGTAGATAACTACTTTTTTCTGAGAGTAGGTGTAACTAGTAGTTAACTGTTCTCCAAAAGTAGTTAACTAGTAGTTAACTACTTTTAAGTATAATTCATTTGAATTTCCACTTTTAAGCTTGTTCTTAAATATTTAATCCTAATAATTCAACTCAATATTATTTTTAATCATTAAAACAATTTTAAAGAAATTCCTGTAAAACGTTCAAAGATTGAATATTTCCAAATAACACTTAACAATTAACATATAAAGAGAATATGAATAAAGACAAAACCTTTTTCTATAAATTTAGACTTTTATTTTTATATGTATGTGTTTAATAAAGTTAATAATTTATGTTTTTAAGAAATAAAAATTTTTCAGCAGTTGTTGTAAAATTGGGTTTACCCTTAATATCAATTTATAATTCTCCCTCTGCCCAACCCCCATTCGTTAACAAAATATCTTTGTAACGTGCATGCTTTAGAATTTAGATTATTCTTTCAAATTGTGTTGAAGGCAGGGTTGGTGATTTTGTTTTTTAATTTAAAAAAAATAGGATTTTTTTTACTACTTAAATCAGATTTTTTGGATTTTTTAAGCAAAATATGTATGCGCACGCAGATGCAGTAACAAATTCAGTTAATTATTTATGTCTTCAAAGAATTTTAATATATTTCAGTTGAAATAATTTATTTATTACTAGTTCAAAATTAATTATTAATTAATTATATTATATAAAAATGTATGCTTAATAAAGAGAACAACAAGAAACAGAATAGAAAGCTTATATTTCTGGACTAAATGTATTATAATTTCTTGAATATATACAAAAAAGTGGACTGTACTATTATAATTTTTTGAGTGTATACAAATTTCCTGAATATATAAACAGAAATGGCAAATATAACATAAAATATAAAATGTGTACTACAGCTTAATCACTTTTACTATTTAGATGTTTCATCAAGTATAACCAGTTTTGATGAATTATCAACCCCCAATCTGTTTCTTAATTTTGAGTACACTATTCTAAATGTAGGAAAAATCTTTTCTAAAGGTGCTGTTGATGCTTTTGCTGTAGTCAGCATGTCCAAAAACTTAACTGATAAAATGTCATTCTTTGACACCTTAACGAAGATATTCCACCTTTCCCTAGAGCACCAGATGCATTAAGGCTACCATATAGTGAGTTAAAATTCTAATTAGTTGCTTGAACCCAGAATATATTAAAATTTATAATAAAAAAATATCTATATTTTGATAATTTGGAAGAAGCTGATAAAAATAGTTTTTTTTTTTCTTAAATCATAAAAATCACTATTTTGTCTAAAAAAAGAATCATAAAAATCAGCTTTTTCTTTAAAAAAATAATAAGAACCAGTATTTTCCTTTCTTTTTGTGTTTTATGGTATCCCAAACGCATGCGTGGTACTGGAGTAGAGGTAAAGCTTCCCCATAATGAAGATTTAGTCTTTAAATGAAACTTCATTGTGCATGTGCTGGTGCGGGCGCTATGTTTTGAGTATATTAGAAAGCTTTTCCATTTTGCGTAAATACTGCTATAAATACTTTGATTTTTTATGAGTACTTTTTCAGTATGTAACATAATATAAAAAATACATTTGTGTGAGTAATATTCATAGGCTAAAAATTTTAATAATTTAGTGGTTAAAAAATAGTTATTTTTTCAAAAGTAGATTAAAAAAAAAAAAATTCGAAAGTAGTTGGAATTTTGAAAGTAGTTGTAACTAGTAGTTGGGGGAAAAGTAGTTTAACTAGTAGTTAACTAGTTCGAAACAAAAGTAGTTACAACTAGTAGTTAACTACTAGTTAACTAGTAGTTGCCACTAGTTGTTAACTACTTCTAGTTAACTACTTCCGAACACTAAACAAAGCACGTGAGTGAAATCAAAACCAGGATAACACAAATTAAAACACAACACAATAACACATAAGAGTTCAAAATAAATGAAATAGTGAATTAATAAAGAAGTATAGCGATATCAAAAGTATCGTTATGTTTTCTATAATTGCAATGTTAAATTAATGATTTTTTTTCTTTATAATTAGAAATTAAAACAATTTTAATACGCAATTGCCACTTAAACATTTATGGAGCAAAAAACTCAATTATCCAATTTAAAATACTTCAAAAGTTTAAAGACATAAAACCTTCAATTTTTCAAAAATTAATTTGATATTTGGAATTTTATAAACGACTCGCATTATTTTAAGCAGTTAAGATACGAAAGAAATAATGCGTTATAAAGTAGTCCAATTTGTTAGAAATTCATATGCTTAGAATAATTATGCATCAAACACTGAATAACGAAAGTAAAAGTTATTGTGTGTGTGCATGTGACAAGTATTGCTACAAAATAATAAAATATCAAATAAACCAATGAAAGGTGTTATCGCACAATAAAAGTAATTGAAATATTTTTTATGTTTTGAGCTTGTCACAGAGTATCCTATACATTCGTGCACCAAATTTCCCCATTAATTCAAAGTAAATTAATAGACCTAACATTTTAGAAGACATAGAGCTGTGATTTATAGTGAACAAAAATAATATGGACAATATATATAAAAGAACATGGGACATTGCTCAAATAAAAGTATTTATTTAAATTAAGTAAATCATTAATGATAATTAGGAGAGTAGAGACATGACTTATCATAACACAAAAATATCATACCGAGTTCATAACAAAGAAGTTTCATCAAATCACATAAAGTTAGTTACAAGCAAGTAATATCTGAAATTTAATGTGAATTTTTATATTATGAACTTGTTGTGATTATCTTACTTATTGATATTGCACAATTTTGGACCTTAACAGGTTGAACCAAGAAATCTAAACTGAATTTTATTTCTTAACTTATTCTAATATTCGAATTGCGAATGAATATTATAAAGGTGAGAAAAAAAAATTCAGGTGTGAAATATCCGTTTACTACTTATTTACAAAATTTAAGAAATAGAATAATAATAATAATAATGATGATGATGATGATGATGATGATGATGACGACGACGATGATGATGATGACAATAATAATAATAATAATAATAATAATAATAATAATAATAATAATGAACAAAAATGAAGCAAAGAAAGAAAAGAACATGAAAATGCTTAGTGTAGCTCATAGAAAATTATTAAGAGAAAAGTGCAATCAATCGTATTTATCGTAAAACGCCGAGTAGAAAAACTAACAAATTTTAAAATAAGCGGACAGAAAAAAGAACTGTAGAACGTCCTAAAAATTTAAGAACGATGCTACAAAATAGATTTAATAAAACGAAACAAAAAGAAGAAGAAAATAAATAAATAAATAAATAAAAATTAAAAAGCGCGTTTTAATATTACTTAAAATGATTATACTAACATAGTAAATAATTATTTGCAAAATGCTAAAAATAATAATAATAATGATAATGACAATGATAATAATCATAGTAATATTAAAATTAAATTTAAAAAGTAGAAAGAAAGAAGGGAAAAAAAGGAAACCAGTGAAGTATTATTTCACCACATTGTTACTGCATATCACAGAGTAATCATAAACCAGAGACACATCTTAATGTTAATTCCTATGTAGTCAAAAACTGCGTTCAGCGCCCCCACGGAGAAAAACAGGAACTTCTTTTGACGGTTTTGCTGTTACTTCAATTGTTGTCACTCCCCATTCTTGGCTATTACGGTTATTGACGACACCCCTATAACCATTACTCATTTCTTTTTCTTTTTTTGTGAATAATTGTCAGTAATTTTTACCGGGTTTCGAAAACTGCTATTGCTTTGAAATTTTGCTTCGTATAAATAAAATGCCATTTTTACCAACGACTTTCATTTTCTAACCGACATTTTTTTAAAAATTGATTTCTTTTCTCCCACCTCTTTTTATAGAATTAAACTGCAAGTAAGATGTATTTCATACTGATGCTTGGTTTCACAGTCATACTTAAAATAACACTTTCAAAACATATTAATCTATTTCAGAATTCTAAATATTTGTTTTCCCTTTTCTCGTTTTTACTTCGCTTAGCATGATATTTGTTGACTCGGTCTCTTTTAATTTCGTTGATACAGTCTTTTATTCTATACTTCTGAAACCTATAACTTTGCATGAATCTTAGAATAGTTTTTAAGATTACCATCTTGTTTTGTTCAACTTACTTACTGTTCTGTTTGAATTAAAAATCATACAGAAAGATCTAACAAATCGGGTACTTTCCGTTTCGAGGGGCTGGCGGTGGTTATTATTATTTTTTTTTTAGCCAAATCAATCTACTATATCATTTTTGACTTGCCGTTGGCGATGTTTAAATATTTCTCCCAAAAACAAACTCCACACACTAAACAAATTGATTTAGCAAAAAACAAAACGATCGCCAGCCCCCTGAATCGGAAAAACCAAAAATTGGAGTAAAAGTTTAATCATAAAACAATATACATAAAAAAAATCTTTATTTGAACTCTCTATGTAGTAAGGCAAGGTGCACAATTATAAAAATGAATAAAATATATCCTGTTAAATAAAGTCCAATATAAAAACGATAAATAAATTAAGCATTAATTTTTAACAGACAAAAATGAAAGTGTAGAACATGTTCTAAATAAGTTCAGTTAAATATATTTGGTATCAAGAAGTTCTTAAGTTAGATATTATTTTAAAAAGTAATCCTTTCTAAATACCGTAAATAAACTTTAGCGTTGAAAAATATTCCAGAAAATGACGAACAATAATAATAAAAGTAAAAATAATTCAATCTGCAAAGAGCTACGCAAAGCTGCAAATGAGCGAACAGATTCTAAAGACATGCAATTTCCTATCGAAACAAAGATAATATCGTCGTAGAGGAGACATGAGTTAAACTTCAATGCGAACTCTTGTAATTTAGCTCATGTTTTTCCCCGTGGTGCGCTAGTGAAATCGACACTACAAAACGGCTTGAGAGTTGACCCTCTGGTTTATGATTACTCTGTGACTGCATATAAGACTACACGTTCAGAAGTGTATTCTTTAACTTTACGAGAAATAATTAAAAATATGTTTCACATCTCTCACTAACAGTTACATTTTTTAATATAATTTAATTCTTGTTGATCTCATTAAAATCATTTGTTTCTTAATTTATAGTATTTAGAACAAAATTTCAGTAAGCAATTTAATAAGTAGTAAGCTTTTCTGTAATGTCACAAAAATGAATTCTTTTAATAATTTTCAACATACTAATGGAAAGCATTAAAACATTCGCCTATTTTTGACACATGTGAAGTAACTTTATTTTGACACATCGCGCTATTTTTGATTTTGATTCTTTTTTTCAATTTATGTCAGGGAAAAATAAAAAAAGAGAGAGGGGGAAAAAAGAGAAGACTCACTGTTTTGACATGAGGCTTATCCAGTGATACATGTTGGAACAGTTTTAATGATAACTTCTCTTTTTAATCTTAACTTTCTGAATCATATGAAAGTACATTTTCACTATCACTTGCAAATCTAAGTAGTAGCTTTTGAATATCAAGCTTATAATTAAGTTGATTGATTAATAGACCAAGGAATGGCAACAGTAGCAGTAGAAAGTTAGTGGAAGCATATATAAAAATAGTAATTATAATAATAATGCTAATAATAATAATTAACAAATATAATTTTTAAAAAATAATTTTTAAAAAAATTAAAAAAGCAAGGTTTGCATAAAACAATTAGTGTTTCAATACGAAAGAATGTAGGAGAAAAATCCCCAAAGGTAAAAAAATCGCCGAAATAGAGAAACGATATTAAATAATTTTTCATATGACATCATAAAAAATAATAAAAGTGCAGGCGATTTTAAAAAAACTAAGCGTTCCGATACAATAATATGTTTTGTGTGCAATATTTTCAGACAATATTAATATTGAGTGCAAGCCTTTTGTTGTTCTTTTGGTTATATCAGTGTAATTTCGATTCGTTATATTTCAAACTTTCTTTCTAATCAGTTCTTTTCTGAGACACCTTTTCATTAAGTTCGCATGCTATGAATGTACATTCCAGAATGTGTTCTCACGCGCAATTCTTACTTTAACGTACACTTTAGCAATTTGTTTATTTCATTATTATTTCTTGATGATAGGTAAATACTAAATTTTCATTTCGATGGAAAAGTCATTTTACAGCGAACTCTTATTCCCAAAATGTATTATAATAGCGATTCATTTAATTACACATTTCATCTGAAGCATATTTTTTTCCTCTCGTGTTTATGCAGATACATAAAACGCTCATCTACAAAAATTAATAAATAAATAATTACACAAATAAATAAACGAATAAATAAAATTAATGAATAAGTTATGCTTTCAACTTTTTTCCAACTGTGGAGAAATGTGCTTGGCATTCCGACCATTTACTTCTTATACCGCTGAATGTATCAAATTTTAAAGTTAACTTCAGCGTAATAGTATTTACTAATTTAATAAATTTTAATGGTCTAAGGATCTCTAAATTTTGCAAACATTTGTTTTAAAAAATATATACATAATTCCCAGGTTTTTTCACATGACAGTTTTTTCATAATGAAGCCCGCTTAACATATTTTTGGACTAAGGAAAAGATAGGAAAGACTGATGACGAGATTTTAAAATGAGGTTTGTACTGTAAAACGTTTGAAATGTTTTAAGTTAATCGCACGAATTTATGATAGCAAATAAAGCCCAGGGGAGAAATTTAATAAATAGTATCTTAATAATGCTATAAATACTTTAAACTTGCGAGAAAAATAATAAAGCTAAAATCTAATGCCTATTATTTCATTGTCACTGATCTGAACGGAGCAGGAGCAGCAAGCTTTTGCTCGGAGCAGCACAGCTGGCGCACGAAAATTTGTTGTGCTCCAATGCTCCGACGCTTTTTTACTAGAATTTCTATGAAGATTTTTACAACAATGAATGTACTTTTATTTTTATTTATTTATTTATTTTTTATTTATGATAAGTTTAGCATTTGATGGTTGTGAAGAAATCTCGTTATTTGCAATATTTCTTTAGCACTTATGACAGTTTAAAATTACAAATCATATCTTAATAAATTAAATAAATGAAAACGATAAATAATACGATTCCCATTAAAACTGTTCGGAGTACAGAGCGGAGCTGGAAATGGAGCAGGAGCAAGTTCTTAGAAGGCTAAGCGGATCAATGACAATGAGTCGAAAAAAATGACAGCTCACAATAAAAATTGAAAAAAAAAAACCAATAAAACCATTAGGTTGGGTTTTTCGGGAAAAAACGGGTTTTTTTTTGACCCTGTAAAAGGCTTTTAGTAAGAATCAAGTTCTTTATATTATTGTGATAAAAAGTCTTAAGAGTCGAAAAAAAATTAATATTTTAATAACTAACTGTAAGTGAACTGAACTTCTGTATTCAAAATATTCCTTTACATATGTACATAAAGAACGATGTTAGTCATCGATTTTATTTAACACCTTAAATCGAAAAATCGAATGTTTTCATAAATGTTGTTCACAAAGACTTGTACGAATGCAAAAAATCAAATGAAAAAAAAATCTTGTATTATAGCAGTTGAGGTGTCTGAACTTTTGTGAAACATTGTATACACAACTAACGGAAATTAGCATACGATAAAATAAAACGATATTTAGAAAAAACTTCAGCACTCACTTGCTGACAATGATGAAACGCTGGCACTAGAGACTAGACGGGTGAAGGTCACTTATAACAAACAGCATGGAGTGTATTTTGCAGAGTCTGTTCTAATAATGTCGTAGACGAAAGGATGTTTCATTGATGAAGACAGGTACAGTCCCCTACCTTCGACTAATCCGTTCGCAGAATGTTCGAACTTGTTAAACGAGCGAGAGTTGTCTGGTTCGAATTTGCGTAGGGGAGGGGAGGTTGTAAATTCCCCACGACGTGAGGGAAATTTTGAACAGCGACAGGGATAAATTGTAGTTCATGCATGGGTGACTTTCCCCATACTGTCATATTTCTCAGCTGTAGTTAATTGTTTTCGCATAAAAATCCATTAAAAAGAAAAAGGCGAAAGATAGCATCCACTGTAATGATATCAGCTTCTTTGTTTGGATGGAATATTAATTCAATCTTGTAACGTTTTTTCATCAAAACATAGTTTTTGAACAAAGTACAGTCATTCTGCGTAACTCTAAACCATGGGGGTTAACTTGAACCATGTCATTAATTAAAAAATTAAGAGTAGAAAACTGATTTTATAACATATTTTGCTGAGTGCGGCACTGGACCTCCTAGTTTCTTCTTTTTTTAGTCAAATATACTAAAAGATATAACATGGTTCATGGTTACCCTCCATGGTTCAAAGTTACCCTGAATGTTTGTATCACTTTTGACATGAAACCGATTGATTGCAGTTCGAAGGAAACATATTTTTCCTCGACAAATACAAAGGAGAGCTGAGTTGAAAAGATAATAGTGCTGTTGATTATTTTTATTTTAAAATTGAATTTTTACTGTTATTGTTTACTGCTTTATTTTACGTTGTTTTCCTTAGACTGATTTCCTTTGCAATTCCTGCATTAATAATTGAACCAATCTAAATTACGTTTAGGGAATTGTTCTTCTATAATCTTTAATCTAATTACAATATGAGAGAGAAACTAAGTGCATTTTATTCTTTCTCTAGAGGGTCTACTCCTTCCAGAATTTTTCCTCTTTTAAGATTTATGGACTTCTCCATCATTTATGAAATGTAAAGGACAAAGTGCGCAAAAATCTGAAAGAAAAATTCATTTATAACCGATCTCTCAAAAGAGAGGTAATGTTCAACTTATGACGTAATTCATACCTCGACTTTAAAACAGCACGGAAAATAAAATAATTTTTGGAAAAAAATGGAACCGACTTCAAATTATAAATTGCACTAAAAAGTGAAAAATAAATTAATTCTTTAAACAACATCGATGTGACTTTTAAACATACTTTTAGAAGTCGGTGCAAAATTAGGATAGATAAAATCCTTTGTAATCATGAATCAATTACAAATATAAATGGCCCAGAATTAGCAACAGTTCCAGTATAAAGTAGCACATGCTGCAATGGTAATTAAGCTCATAATTTTGCACCGACTTCTAAAACTATGTTTAAAAGTCACATCGATGTTGTTTAAAGAATTAATTTATTTTTCACTTTTTAGCGCAATTTATAGTTTGAAGTCAATTCTATTTTTTCCAAAAAATATTTTATTTTATTCTTTTTAGTGTAAATACATTTTTTATATAAATACTCTATTTTTAAAAAATCTATGTCAAAGGGCAAACCTTCTTTGAATGAATGACACTAAAAACTAATCATTTGTATGAAAAATTCCGTTTTGAAGTCAATTTTAGAAAACAAAGTGATTGGATTTAATTTTTGCCTCAGAGAAGCCTTCAGTCAAAATCTTGCTCTAATTGCATTTATTATTAAAACACAATGGCAACAAAAACTTTTTTAACAATGAGTTTTATATTTATTAATAGTTTTCCCAACAAAGAAAACTCAAGTCAAGCCTTTCCCAATTAAAATAAAAAATACTTATTTTTCACCCGTAACGTTTTTCCTAAAAAACAAATGTAGGCAAATTCATGTGCGATATTTGAGTTAGACGGCCCTCTATCTATTAGAGAAAAAGTCATCAAAATCGGTTCATTTTGATGACTTTCTCTTGAAAAACAAAAAATAATGACCCTCTTTCTGCCCATAACTTTTTTTCTAATTATCGAATATGGTCAAACGAAGATACGGGACCTATGGGAAACCACCCTCGATCGATTAAAAAAAATCATAAAAATCGGTTCATCTGGTGAGAAGTTATGAGTGGACAAACAAACAAAAAAAAAACGACATACATACAATATGAATGCATAACCTCCTTCCTTTGTGAAGTCGGTTAAAAAGAAAGACAAAATTAAACGACCATTAGATAATTGTAGATTGCGTTAAAAGGTAAAAAATAAATTCATTCTTTAAATAACATTAATACTACTTTTCGTAGGATTTGTTTCGGACTTCTAGCGTTAGCAAGACGTGTGACACCTTTTAAGGTAAAGGTAGGAGAGTCTGCGCACAATTGGGAAAATAATTTTAAAAAATCGAAGTATGACTTTTTTGTTAAACTATTGATGAATAACTGTGACTTAACTTGTTTTTTATGCATTTCCATTGATATTTCGTTGTTTTGCTTTAATTTAATGCAACAGCTGTAGAAAAACCAAGAAGATTAATTTGCGCAATCTGTCCTTACAGGGTAGGTGTGATTGCGCACATGGGTAGGAGAGATGGTTATTCATAATAACTGCAATTAAATTGTTAGCAATAATATTTACACTAAAACTATGTTCTTGTAAGGGTTTTTATAAAGACATACAATTGTAATAGGAATAAATACATTAATTCTAATTACGGAATAGGAAAAAATAGTGTTTTAATTAAAGAAAAAAAAATAAAGAAGAAAAGGTTTAAACTATAATTAATCTTATTCATTTACAGTTTCAATGTTTTTGTTTGTTAACCGAAGTTGTCGTCGTCCACAATCGGTATACTTATTGTTGTAAGTAGTGCAACCATCTGCCACAAATCGCACACTTAATCCATTAATGCCTACCGTCCCTTTTTAGGGACAGTCTGAAAAGTACGTCTGAAGCACCCAAAAATAAACATTTCAACAAAAAAAAATGTTTTAATGTATTTCTAATAGGTTATTATAAGGTAAGGAATACATAATGCTTACTTTTGGGTGCTTTAGACATACTTTTCAGACTGTCCCTAAAACGGGACGGTAGGCATTAATGTCACTGGTCGAAGTTGTCTCCTGGTACAGTTCCAGACATTCACTGCACTCATCCTCGTTGTCCCGTCTGACATGGTCCCAAAGATTCAGTATTTTGACATTATTTTCTTCTGAGATGGCTGATGACCAAGTTGTTTCAAAATTCAAACATTTTTTTGTTTTCTTTCCTGCAAGTTTTTTGGTTCCCACTTTTTCTGGAAGCATCTTATCTTCAGACGTTCGCTTCTTTTTTGTAGCTGCTTCTCGAATATATGTGTGGGTTAGTAACATTCGTTGCACTTTGGTTTCTTTTTAATTTTGACGGCATTAAACTGTTTGGAAAAATAGTTTATTAATAAGAATATTTGTATAAAACTAGCACATTATTAATTTATTAGCAAAATTTTCGACTAAGGAAATTAATTTATTCACAAATTACTTTATTAGCTCATTTAGTTCCGAAACGTATATTTCATAAGGTTAAATCTTCAAAAGAAATAAAATCGCACGAACTTGTTTTTAACGATTTCTATTGCATAAAAAAATAGTCCCCTGAAAACACAAATGATAAAGTCACGACAACTTTATCCTCTCGATGTAGAACTATGGTCAAAATGTTTGATTAATGCCTGTTAAAAAGACACTAGTGAATTTATTTATATAAAGAAATAACTTCAAAAATCAATTTAAAGTTTTAAAATATTCAAGTTTTAAAAATGTGTTGAGAGGGCAAAAGTATTTTCATGTTTTAGTAAAAATTCAGAACGCCCCTTTTTTGTCCGTAAATGCAGCGAATTTAATCGATTCATATATTTCACATGTAATTTGCAATTTATGCTACATTACCAACAAGCTATGGGTAATAATATAATGCGCAATCTCTCCTAGCATGAAAACTAACGGGAGAAACGCGCCAACTCTCCTAAGTACAAGGCGCGCAAACTATCCTATTTCGATAGGACAGATTGCGCGGACTTTTACTTAAATATGGCGGCTTCTAGAAAGAAATGCTGGCGTTCCCACTTTTTGTCTAGCTTAGTAGCTTACGAAAAATCGCAAAAGTTTAAAATATTTTGTACTACTGCTACTCTATAGAAATTCAAAGAACGCATTATGAAAATTCAAGCATTTACCTTGTGAAACAATATAGAATATCGATGCTTAATCACAGACATTCAAATCAATCAACTTGCACTTTCAAGTACACATTACACTATTGCCGTTGTACAAATGCTTGGCGTTAGGACTCACCCACCCTACTTCTTCCCCCTCAACTCGCAGGTGCGCAATCTCTCCGACCGCGCAATCTATCCTCGCTTTACCTTACAACATAAGGGTTAATAACGTTCTGCAGCAGAATTCGAAATGCAACTCTCTATCAGTTGTTTCAAAAACAACTTTAAACCTTTTTTCTAATATGCCTTCTTTTCACATTAAAACTAAAGAAAGGAAATTTTTCGCTAATTAGATTGTTTACGGAAACTTGCTGAAAGAGGAGACATTAAACAACAGTCAAACTGTGTTACGTAAAAAAATAATAACAGTAAAACTATAACATTTTTCTTCTTTAAACTGATGCACCAAAGGAACTTCTTCTAAGTAGGTGAAGAAATGTTATGTAGAAGATTACGATTAGATAGAGACAATTCTTATGAAGATGTACATAAAGTAAGCTTTTGTGAAGGTTGTTGCAGAAGATAAAGCCTTTTTTTCTTTTCTTTTCATTACCCCATGGCTTCGTGGTTTACTAACATTGATCGATAACTAAAACATTCGTGCTGAAATTAAATTCGAACGTTTTGAACATCAAATACTTCAACAGTTCAAGTGTAATATTTCGAGTGACTCATTTTCACTGGCAATGGTAATATGCAGTAGCACTAAGCTGTTTTTAGTTATCTTATATCTTGTTTTCCTGTTTTATTTATGTAACTTTTATAACATTTTTTGACAATGGTAATATGCAGTAGCACTAAGTTTTTTTTAGTTATCTTATATCTTGTTTTCCTGTTACATTTATGTAACCTTTATAGCATTTTTTGACATGCAGCATCTTAGAGAAAAAGATGTTCAAAGAATTTGCCCGAAATGTAATTTTATGGTGTAATGATGCATTTTGTTTAAGATAAGAAAGTAATAGTTATATTTCATCACTTTGATCGTAGTTTACATAACATTCCTTTGTAAACTATAATATTAAACTGAACATTTAATTATACAAATACACTTGGGTTTTAAGAATTGAAAACGTTTTGTGATAAAAAATAACTTCGGTTTTTAAGGTAAGGCCATGTTTTTATAAAGTTGTCTTTGTGTATCAGTTCATAATTGAAAAATTGTTTTCTTCTCCTTTTATAATTTTTTAAATCTTTAATACCAGATGCTTATTTTCTGAACATAATGTGGTTGAATTTATGAGCAATCGAGCCATAATTCCGTTGCACAAAATTTTTCAATACTGTTTCATAAATATCTTACTTGAACTTGTAAATTGTAGTTCCCACCCCCCCTAACCCTTAATAATAATAAGTAAAGTAGTAATAACAAGTAATAAAATAAAAAGTAATAAACAAATAAATTTAGATTTTTTTTTTAAAAAACGTTTTCTACTTTTCATATGAAACGTAATTGTATACAAAACTAATGTGTACATAAATAAAATCATGTATGATCATTAAATAAATGCATGAATTTAAATTGAATAATTATTATTTAGTAGATGTCTCGTTCAGAATTGAGAATTTTATTTTTTCTCTCCACTAACTCTGAAGTCAACGGAACTATTTAACTAATTATAAGTAGATCAAATTTAAGAGTAAGAATATTGTGCTACATTATAAATTATTTAATTTCATAATGTATTATAAATATATAAAATTCATTTGAAAAAACTGTTTCCTTTTTAGGCGGATGCTAGTCATAGAAATTTTGCAAATGTTCCAGTCGTGTGGGAGCCCGGTCCCGATTCTGGAAAACTGCTGAAGAAGTTTAAGAAAAAGATTGAAGATAAATATTCCATAAAACTAAGTAAGTTTTGACTAACGCCCAACGGTGTAAAATTTTGCAGTAATTGCCAGGCGCTGTGGCTCCTACTCAGGAGATGCGCAGGTGCGGTTTTTCCTCGGTAATAGCAACGAGGTACCAAAGTTCAGGAAGCATTTATGCCAAATCACGTGGTAATACTTGTTTTAGCTGCATAACAAACGAATTCACAATCAGACGATATGAAAAATGCCTGAGTTAAAACAAACCTCCTTTTTTTCGATTGGTCAAAAAGTAAATAAATAAATGATAATAAAATTTATAAAAAAAGAAAAATTGTTTAAATATTTTAATTTTCTGTTTATATTTTTGCATTTAACGAAATAAGGTTCAAATTGGGGAAAACTATAGATAGCAAGAAGTTAACTATGGGTTTTCCGCAATTTCCCATCAGTTATTCATTAAAAAGAATCTGCATATATATTTATCAAAGAAACTTTTATTTAATTAATTTATTTTTAAATATTTAAAATTAATTTATAGATTTTTTTTCATTATTTTTCTCTCCTGTTCTGAAAAAAAAGAGAGTAATTTCTTCAGAATCAGAAAAGTTGATGCACGCTATCTTCATTAGAAATTTGCATGTTCATAATGTTTTCTCCAACTTGTATGTCTAGTAATCTTTTATGACAAGAAAAAATGAAAAATATGTAAAATAAACAGGTGTTCACAAATCTAATACAGAATGAAGTTATAAGGAACGGAATACGCCAAATGATAAAGCTAAAATAAACAATACATAATGAGAATAATTATAATAATTAATAATGAAAGCCATCGATTTGGGCTGCTTCGAAGTTACGTTGAAGTATTAAATGTCGGGCAAGACCTAATTTCATTTCTCGACCTGTGCCCAAGCCTCTTTTTCAAATAAGCATTTTATAAAACAAAAATAACAATAATTTCAAATTAAGAAGTTGTTCATACGATGTTTTTATTAAATAAGTTGTATATCATGTAATGACGTTTGATAAAATTTTTATCAAGTAACTCATGTAAATCTTTTCCATTATGCAGATGATTACTGGGAGTTTTACGATTGGTCTATCAATAATCTTTCTGAATTTTGGGAGGAAATCTGGAACTTCATTGAAGTGATTCATTCAAAACCATATGATCAGGTATTAACATAAATTCACTTTCATACGTGATTTAATATTTTTTCTTCATAACGCTCCGAGAATATTTTTTTGTTATTTACTTATTCTTTGTATTTGACAATTTTCATAAGTTCAAATTTGTGAGGTAATATTTCTACCATTTTTAGCCTACTTTCCCGTAAAAGTAAAAAAAAAATAATAATAAAGCATGAAAGAAGGCTTAATGTATCGTGAAAATATCGTTAAAAATCAAGAAAAGTCAAAAATAAGTGAAGTAATTAAATAAAGATTGAAAAATAAAAAATTTGAAAGTAGGGTATTGAGATGGGGAAAAAGTGTGTCTGTCGGTCTGTCGGTCTGTCCCCCCCTAATAACTTTTGAACGAATTGTCCGATTGGAAAAATTCTTTTTGCATTCGAAGGATCTCGGCGAGGACATCTCATTTCTATATTTTACTTTTTGATTTGAACAATTTTTTGTTCAATTTTGAACAGTTCAAAAAATTTTAACATTAGCGCCTATGGACAAAATTGAAGCAAATTCTGTAAACTCTGGGCACAAGAGCCAAGTTCCTATTGCAAGCTTATTGAAAGGAGTTCTCGGCGTAAAATATTGATTTGAACAGTTTTTGTTCATTTTTGAACAGTTCAAAAAATTAACACAGAGCTTACGAGGAAATTTCAACCCTATATAAATCTTGATCTAACGGACCGATTTGCTTGGAACAAACTTTATCGGAAAGCTCTTATAACGTAGAACATGTAGAAATAGAAAGTTTATCCAGAACTTACGAGCCTATTTTGCTATGAAATTTTTTGATCGGGATTTTCAAGGATATTTCTCAGTGACTCAATGAGTGAAATAATGAATGAATGAATAAATGAAAGAGTGAAAGAATAAATCAATGAATAAATGAATGAGGAAAAGAATGAATGAATAAATTATTGAATAAATGAAAATATAAATAAATGAGTGAATAAATACATGAATGCGTAAATGAATGAATAAACACTTGAATGAGGTAACGAATGAATGAATAAATGCATGGCTGAATAAATGAAAGAATGAATGAGTGAGTGAATGAATATGTATTATCCGTTGAAAAAGGTATATTTTCAATAATTAGAACTAGAACTAAAGATAAATAAGAAAGAGAGAGAAAGAGATAGCTAGATTATAAATTTGAATTTGGTGTATACGGGAAAGTAGGCTCGTATAGTTCTAGACGGAACTTCTTGTTACATCAGTTTTTTTGCATTTATGAACTCACTTTTCTTTCTTTCTTTTTCTCCCCCTTTCTTTCTCCAGGCGCGTAGGAAAGGGGGAGGCTCAGGGGGCTTAAGCCCCTCCCATTAGAAATCATACTGCATAAGGATTTCGGTTATTTTTTGAAAACTATGAATTTATTTTAATGATCTATAAAAATATTCATTTATCAGTGATTTTTTGTGATTAATATTAAGAATAATGAGTGAATATTAATTACTTTTTAATTGTTAATTGGTTTTTCTTGGAAATAATTTTGAGAATTTGGAAATAAAATTGTGTGAGCCCCTCCCATGATTTTTAAAGTGCTACGCTCCTGTCTTTCTCCTCCCCCTTTGCTTCTGATTATGTTGTATAATAATTTCATAAGCCATTGTGAATTCTGTCTACTCTTTTCATCAGTTTTTTTTCCCTCATAAACTTTGCAATAAAATGTAAATTATTCTTTTTCTTTTCACGTGTGCTGGAAACATTTAAAAAAAGGGCAAATTCATAACAATCCTAACTTTTATTTTTGCTACTCAGGATTATTCGAAAAACCGTTTTGGCACAATGTTTATGGAAAATTTATCCCCAAGTTTATGGGAATTTTATAAATTTCTTTCTTTTAAAAACTTTTCAAATTTGTTATCATGTAAAAAAATAACTTAAAAAAAGAGGTAAAAAATACAATGTATTAAAATTATTCGGAGCTCGGAGCAGAGCAACTCAAAAAAGTGGCTGCTTCGAATCCCTGTTAAAAAGTGTTATATTTCTCAGCTTTTGTTTCCGCATTAGCTCCTGAAAGACTCAAATTATATATTTCAGTCATAGTCTGCGCTAAATTTAATTTCATTTTCCTCTTGCTCATCAAGAGTGGACTAGATTTCTTTATTCCACTGTAGGGTATTGTTATTTCTCTTTTAATTATTGAACTAGTTGAATCAATATTTTTTACTTTGTTACGCCGATTTGCTAATTCTTAAATATTTATTACCTAAATTTTCAAATTATTTCATGCATTAAAATATTTTAGTTTATTAATAATCTTTGATAAATTAGGTAATTGATTTAAGTATTCCGTTGGAGGAATCCCCAGAATGGTTTCGAGGTGCAAAACTTAATTTTGCTCAAAATGTATTGAAATTCAGAGATGACCACTTAGCTTTAATAGTAGCAGGTAAGCATTATTTGGTTTCAATTATTTGTTTATATTTTTATTTATTTTAATATTACTATTGTTATTAGTATTATTTTATTATTATTATTAATTTGTTTATCCCTCTTTGCATCATAAGATTGAAAGAAGCTTTAAAAACAATGAATTAAAAGTACTATTTTTGGAACTGTGTGTTTCAAAAATATTTAATACCCTTACAACCAAAATGCTTGCTACGCTGAATATTACTAAGGTCACCTTTGGCATCAAAATGTGTTCTTGTTTGTGTAATTTTACATAAAAGACATGGGCTTATTAAAGAATAGATAACAAATGTTTTAATTATTTTTATCATTACAAAATGAAATAACTAATGTCTTAACCAGAGGCGTATCTAGAGATTTAGGCACTTATAGACAAGTAAACTTATTTATGACGCCTTCCATATATTATTGTTCGTATAAATTTTCAGTTACGTCTGTATTTAGCTGCCATAGACGCTTTTTCGTGTTTCTTCGTCGCCATAGGTTGCTTTCGCTCTTGGTCCTGGCATTAAAATTATTAAAGAGTCTTGCAACGAAACCGTAATTTAGTTTACTGAAAAGAAATTTTTAAAATATAATGATACTGGAAGACTTAATTGCTCTAAACCTAAGCAATTCAAAAATTACGTTCTCTACATACACTTATAGTAATTATTTTTAAAGAAATTGCACTAATATTTTGAAGCATAAACAGGGTTATCAAAATGCAAGATAAAATATACCAGCTTCTTCCCTAAATTTTTTTCACAAAAGAGAGTTGTGTGTGATTTCAAGCTATTTTTCGCACTGCATATTTTGCATTAATTTTTTACCAAATACAATCTTCCTAGAAGAGCAGTGTCATCTCTTAATGACACTTTTTTATTGATAAATATAAACTTAATGGCAGTATTTTATTTTCTCCCCCCCCCCCTTCTTTCTTCCTTTCTCTTTTTTTAAATGATCTGATACAACTGATATGATTTACCAAAAGCAAATGCTCAGAAGCCCTAAAATTCTAATGAAAGTTGAAGTGCCTGAATCCTTATACGATATCACAAATTCAACTGTAGAACAAAAATGTTCCATGCACATCTTTCTACTTTTTGTCTTGCAATAAGAAAACCTCGCGCATTAAATAAGTTCCCCCTCCTCTGTTTTCTTTCTTTTTATACTCTCTCTCTCTCTCTCCTTTTCAACACATCTTTTAATTATGACATCACTTGGAAGCAAGTAGATATGAAATGCAGACCGCAGAGCACCCTCTTTCACACTGAATCCCTTCTTATTATTCAACTTATTTCCATGCTTTGAATCTATTAAAACACTGAATTATTTTATGCCTGAATTAATCTTTTGAGCGTCAATAAATTGAATATCAAAACGATTTACAAGCACCTGCTTAGTTTTTTTCTTTTTTAAACAAATTGTTGTTAAATTATTATTTGTGTAGTTCACTTCTGTATACACGTGAATTACACAAATTACACGAATAAATTACATGATGGGAAAAATTTTTAAGTTTTTTCCCGCAATAAAACAATACTCGCAGAAAAACTACTTTTACAGAATTCATGTATTTTTACTGACAATAGTCATACATTCGCACCTTGATATTTAATGTTTACTGAACGATGTTTATGTGACAGGTGAAGACAAGGCAACTGAAAAAATTACGTACGCCCAGCTGTACGAGCAATCATGTCTGTATGCAGCAGCATTAAGAAAAATTGGCTTGAAAAAAGGTGACAGAGTTGCATGTAAGTCAATGTGCCCAGTGAAATATTGCTTACGCTGAAATTTTCTCATGTCCTTACATTGGTATATAAACATGAATAACAATGGAAAACCTTTAAAAAAATAGAATACATGAAAAACCATACGTAAGTACTAATAAAAAACAAAAGCAGGCAGCCATTTCAAGGCTTCAGAAGCAGCTTTTTTAATACCAAAAAGCTATATAGAAAAAGATCTTTTTGAGCAAAATAAATATAGCTTTTTTTTTTACAGCAATACCTTACACTATCGTTTTTTAGCATATTTAGTGTTGCGACCCTCTTAAAA
Source organism: Octonoba sinensis (assembly GCA_038502835.1). NCBI lineage: Eukaryota > Metazoa > Arthropoda > Arachnida > Araneae > Uloboridae > Octonoba > Octonoba sinensis. The sequence goes on along the minus strand of CM076600.1, from coordinate 107,735,846 downwards.
GCAGAAAAACTACACAAAAAGCCTTGCGACTCTACGCTGTAATACAGTAAAACCTCATTAAAACGCGGGGGTCGGGAGACATGTTTGGCACCCGCGTAATAGCATAACCGTGGTGTAGTGAAACTATACTGCGGAACCATATTCACGAAATAATACTCCCTTTTGTTGCATCATTTTTAGTTTTATCAATTACACGTAACTTTTCTTCTATAGTATAATTTTTTTCTTTACATTCCTATATTATAACATTTACAGGCCCATCACAATATGGCTTTATCTGTTAGTGTGTGTGGTGGGGGATGTGAGCTAGAATATTTGAGTGCTCGTGCTGGCTTTATTTACAATGATAAATAAGGAATCATCTTCAAATAGTAATGACAAAGGGTTATTTAAACGTCGGGGGACATGATAGTCACCGCGGTATATCCGATTCCGCGGTATACTGAGGCAAGGTACAACGGGGTTTTACTGTATTTTATTTGTACAATATTGAATTTTGGCGCACTTGATTACAATATAAGATGCTTTATTTACCCAAATGATTTTTCTTATTTTTTTTTGGATAGATTGCGACCTCTTATCCTGATAGCAACACTCAGGATGAGAAAAGATGATTTTACTTGAGATTAATCCTTTTCTAGTAAGTTAAAATGGGAAAAAAGAGATTTTAGCTTTATCTCCATTTGAGCTGAGCCAGCGCCCCCTATATCTAGGAAGCCTTTGCACGGGAGTAGTCTAAATAATGTCACATGGTTTTGAGAAGGCCATCAAATCTGCCATTGCAGTGTGTTGTGTCGCTACCGGTACTGTTGTATGTTTGTTGGTTATCGTTTCTATTATCTTTATCTTCTTGTAATCAATTTTCAAAGTTTTAAAATGCCTTACAAGTGTGCCGTTTACGGCTGCAAGGGCAATTATGCAATTATGCTTCCGGACAGAAGGTGTCAATTTCAAAGTTATGAAAGATTCAGTTCTTTTAGAAGTGTGGACATCAAAGACGAGGAGCAAGAACTTCAAACCATCGAATAGTTCCAGAGTAAGTAATTAAATTCGTTAATTTTTATAGTTCGCTAGAAGAATATAGAAACTGGAAATATATAAATCATGTTTGGGAAGGTGTTTCGTTTTTGAATTGTGTCACTGTTCTTGTTAGTGTGCGATGTGTTACATTATCATTTGTCATTAATGTTGTGGAATTAAAGTTTTATGGTTAATAAGTTTTAATTTTCATGAACGACTTTCATCTTTCCTAATCCTGCAATTTGAAAGAATACTGACTTGATATATTTGTTAGTTTGTATGTCATTTATGTGCGACAAGGTTATACTATGCTTATCATATTTTATGAAGTTAGAAAACTTGATTTTGGTTCTTGATCGTTTTGCATACACGACATTTAAGTTATAACTCATTACTAAGCTGTTTTATTATTCTTAATATTACTATTTATTAACTAAAATTATTTTTGAACGCTTTAATCTACAATTACTTTTAACGTACTACTCTTTATTCATTTCTTTAGTGTTCATAATTTTGTTTAAGAGTACTGTTACCAATAATAAGTGTGCTCTGTTTTATCTATAATTTAGGGGGTAGGTTACTCACTGTATTATATTGTGTGAATACAGCATAGGGATTATTCATAAATGACGTCACGCTTCGAGGGGGGGTCGCGATGTAGCGACAAGGGGAGGGGTAACAAGAATTGTGACATCATGCTTATTCAACATAGCGTGGCATGTGACAAAGGGGGGAGGGGGTATGTTGAAGTGTGACACTTTGTGACAAGGGTAGGGGTCAAATACATGGGAAAAAGTCCTGACATCATTTATGAACGGTCCCATATTGCTTTCTGGGTGATTCCACCTTATTTTTGTGTTACGTGCGGAACATTTTTGAGCAAAATTCTGTTATATTTATTTAATTATTTTTAATTATGAATATATTAATGCAAAGTTTTCAAAATTTTTTAGAACATTTTGTACAGCTGGAGCCACATTTTGAATACTAAAATTTTGTTTCGCACGGAACATCACAAATGTCCCGTACTTATCAAAATTGTAATATTTTTTAAATAATAAACTATTGACCCTATTGAGAAGAAATTTTGTACCACTGTTGGCTTCAAATGTACGGACTGTAATAAAAATTTTTGAAAACTTTTCATTAATATTTTCAAAATTAAATACACCAAAATTTTGTTCTAACATTTCCAGTAGGTAACATAAAAATGCTGTGGAATGACTCTTCTATGTTTTATTTTAAAAGGGATTTCAATATTTTAAAGATTTTAGGGGCCGTTTATAAATGATGTCACGCTTTTCCCCCACATATTTGACCTCCCTCCCCCCCTTTGTCACAATATGTCACACTTTAGCGGACCCCCTCCCCCCCCCTTTGTCACACGTCACGCTATGTTGTATAATGCAGAATGTCACACTTCTTGTTACCCCTCCCCTCCCCTTGTCACACTTTGTCACAAGTTCACGAACCCCCTCCCCCCTCGAAGCGTGACATCTTTTATGAATGATCCCTTACCCACAGCTCAAATACGAGTAGAACTCAAAAATTAAAGGGACTTTTGAGAAAAGAGGTATTTATTCTAATGATAGGAATTTTCTACATAGCCTCCCTCACAAGTTCATACATAGTCCAACGTTTCACCAGTTTTATTACACAAGGTACATTATATTTGTATAAAGTGTATTCTTTTGGCTTTAAATCAGTTTAATATTATTTTTAAATTTAACAGTAAATATCAAATGGTTGTTTAAAACACAAGAAAAAAAGAAAGAATCATACAGCTTGTAGTAAAACTTTTACAAACAATGTCTAAGTTTATTCTACACTTTTAAGAGTTCTGATAGAAATAGTACCGAATTTTAGGTTATAACTTTTTTCCAAGTGTTAAGTATTAACATGAACTAAATATATATAAATAAATTGCAAATTCATATAGAATGTTTGAGAGGATAATTCCTTCATGAAAATATATGAGAGAATGTCAATATTGGATTGCTTTTCAAAATAGACAAGATTTTATTTTTTCTTATTAAAGAAAAACATCATAGCGTAGATTAAAAAAAGGCTGAAGGTTAAATTTAAAATGGGTTAAGATGAAAAGTTATCAACTAATGACTTTAAGATGAGCGTTAAAAAAAAACAAATAATGTAAAAGATATTTTGGAATGACTGAATTTTTGGTGTCTGTTTTTTTTTTTTTTTTTACATAAATTCACAATTATTATTTCTAATTATTCTGTTTTTTTTTCTTTACAAATATTGATTTATTTTAAGTAGCAGTCAATTGAAAAGAAATAAGCGCGAAGCGAAGCGGTCTTTCTCACTCATCGTGTTTAGCAACGGAGACTGAGACTGGCCTTCTGCTGATCACGTGACTTGCCTGTTAACGGCCTTCCCGATGCAAAGGGCATTGGCTGAGCTCTGTCGAAAATACTTCCGAAGTCTTGAAAGAGCTGTTTGCTTATAATTATTGTTGTTATATTTATTGTTTAGTTTTGTCGCTGTTGTTTATTATTGTTGTTACTATTTTTATTATTATTATTATTATTATTATTATTATTATTATTATTAGCACCACCACCATCATCACATTTATGAATGAATTAATTAATAAATAATTAATTAATTAATATTTATCTGACCCATGTTGGCTTGGTTTTGTACATTCTTATGCGTAATATTTTCTTGGAAAGCATTTTCGGTTCAAGTAAAAAGCATTGGAAGTGGAAAAACATCGATGCTTAGCAAAATCGATCCTAATACATCAATGACAAATAATCTCGATATTTCGTAAACATTGACGTCAATGTCTCATACTTATTTCACAGTGCAGCTACTTTAATGCTGGCAGTGCATTTAGTTTTAGAAATAACTTTGTTTCGTTTTCTCTCTTGTAAAAAATGCTGCTATTTAAAATTAAAACTTTCAGGTTACATGTCTAATCGAAAGGAGCCCGTTCTTGCAATGCTTGGCACCACAAGTATCGGAGCAATCTGGACTGGATCCTTACCGTTACTAGGAGCTCAGGTGAGTTAAAATCTTTCGTATAAATGCTCTGTTTGCCTATAAGCAACATGAAACTAAATTTGACCCTGAATGTATAATTGCGCTTGTGGGTCGGTCGTTGGATTAGAACGAAAATACCACACTCTCAAAAATAGAGCTCTCATTTTCGACGATTCTTGAATCGTCAAGAAAATTTCGTCATTTTCAACGATTCTTTCCTCGTGCAATCACGTGACTTTAAAAAGTTACTACACAAATTTCTCCAATTTGACGAAAAGTTTACTCGGAGCATTTTTCACGAAGCCATTTCGTCAAATACGACGAAAGTTTCGTGAGATTTGAGCATGCGTCGTTTTTGAGAGTGCAAGTATTAGTTACAAAGAGGGTAGTGTAGGAAAAACTTGTTGTTTTCGTAGCAATTACTCATTTACAGAATCAATGTAGTATTTTTACTGAAAATTTTACTGCAAAAAGCTTGGAGACTTGGCGATAAAACCGTACTGCTTTAAAAAAAAGACAGGAATCTTCTAATCATGAAATAGACTGTTCCTTTAACTTTTCAGACTACTTGGCGTTTAAGTATAAAAACTAGGTACTACACTAAAAAATTCTAAATTCTAGCTCAACCTTTCACCAAAAAATTGATAAAATTTAGCTGTAACCAATATTTGGTACTAAGTTGAACCATTATAATGGTGTAGTTTCATCTAGTTTTACCATGAATGTGAAAGTAAAAACCATTAAAAATGGTTCAACTTTAGTACCAAATGTTGGTTGCCGCTAAATTTCACCATTTTTGGGGGAATGGTTGAACTAGTATTCTTTAGTGTACAAGAGTTCAGTACATGAGGTTGATGCACTAGTAGCTTGCGTTCGATTGTGACACATTGCGACAGTCTGTGATGGTGTTCTGGGGTTTTTATTTGCTGTTATTGTTAGTACTAGAGTGATACTTTGCCTTGGCGGGAATTTTAGAAATATTTTAGTGTTTTTTTTCCATTCATTTGTGCATTGTTGTAAGAGGTTTTCACACAATTTATAAAGTGGTGATTTAACTTATCTAAATACCGACTCTGCTCATCATTGTTGCGGTGATACAACAATAGTTACAAGAAAAATATTTATTCATTACTTATTTTACTTAGATATATTTTATTAGCTATATTGATGGATGCATGTTTTGTTACAGATTCATTTTGTTCCGTAATTTTCTGGTTAATCTTGTCCCAAATGTTGTGTGATTTACTCTTATACTTAAGTAGCATTTTTCGGTATGAGTGCTGTGTCAGAACTTTTTTAACAACGGCTGAAAATAGTCGTTGTTAAATATTATTATATGATTTTTTTCGACTTTAACAAATAGTAAAGGTTCTATGGTATATTTTCTTTTATACCTTGTTTATTTCGCTGCCTATTTACATTATACTGAATTATGTACAGTACATTATATTTGAAGTCGTTCAACATCATTTGTCACGTGTTCCAACGTTCCAAAGTTCTTATTAGCTGTTTCTCCAGACGGGCAAAAGCTCTCCCGTATACTATTTAGTCTGGATGGGCACAACTTAAATATCACTGCTAGGGAATATTTTTTAAAGTCGCCAACTGAATAATATCTAATTCTAAACGATCACCAAACGCTGCAGTGAGAAAACTAGTTTGCAGTGGCATTATCGCGTGGATAAGAACTTGTTAACTTGCTTATTGTGCTGTATAGCAATTGTGGTTCTTTTCAAGCCTTTGATGAAAATCCTAACTTAATGGTTTTTAGAATGAAATGTTCGCTTTAAGAACATTTAATAATGATGCAAACTTTATTTATTTATTGTATGAATAAATAAATGTTTCGTTTCAAACTTCAAAATACATGCTGTGCACATTCCAGGCTGTTGTAAACAGATGTAAGCAAGTAGAACCGAAAATTTTGCTCACTATTGATAGATTCCTGAATGAAAATGAAGAAATAGAAATGTTACACAAAGTGAAAGAAATCGTTGATGGTAAGTGCTCTCGGAAAATTTTACTTCCATAAAAAGTTGACTTGACAAACTACTTGATGCAAATGCTTTTTTTTAAAATTTGTAATTGGTTTATTTATTCATAAGAATAATGTTTAATACTATTATTAGTACTGTTTGTTTCTTGATGCGCAGTGGGTTCACCAAAGTATACCTAAGAAAGAAAAAGTTTTATGTTATGTCTACAGTTATAAAAGAAATTTCCTTATACGTTATAGATGTTTAATTGAAATTGCCCTTCAAATAGAAAATCATATTAAAAGTAAACTCTCACTAGAAAAAAAATCACAGTTCAGTATTTATCAGTTTATCTAGAAACGACGAAGAAAATCAACCCTACTCGAATTGCCAAGGTTATTTTTTTAACTGGTTTCTAGTAGGTAAAACAACACAAAATATGTAGTTCACGTTAAAAACCGCAGCTGTAAAATAATTTAATTGGCACTAAAGTTTAAACCTAAATCTTTTGAATAAAATATAAATGTATTTAACAGAAACCTTTTGAGCCTAAATAACACTAAATTACTTTGAGTAAAGAAGGGTAACGATGATATTCTAAGTTCTGCACCAAACATAGCTAACTTTTTACTGGTATTTTGTAAAAATAAATTGTTTTTACTTATCAACCTATAATTTCGGCATTTAATATCATCGCAACCAGCATAAAAACTGTATATAAACGACTGAGTTAGGTTCAAATTCAAGTCTGAAATTTCGAGAAAAAAAAAGTGCCAAGTGAGGCAAACCTAGTTGCAGCAATACATGATACTGTAATTCCCCTACAGTGCACGAAAATAGGCATTAAATCTTAAAAATAATCATTTGTTGATAAGATTGTTTTTAATCTTACACCAGCATGAAATACTTAAATCGAAAAAAAAAAAAGAACACCAATAAAGTAAACAACATCATTAATAAATTTGAAAATAAAAGTCACATGCTTATTAAATAGTATTTAATAAAAATCTTTCGAATTTATTCTTCCCAAAATCATGATTGTACAAAAAATAACTGGGAAGCTTAACTTTATCCACGTAAGTTCCACGAGAGAAAAAGGTAGCCTATGTATTTTGACTTGTTTCAAAAAGAAACAATCAATAACAACCACACGTGTTCGAGTTTTCGAAGAAATTTCATCTTAAGCATTTTTTCTCTCTTCCAGATTTAAAATGATGTAAAACTTGAAAAGATAGTAGGATTTCTTCCATTCCATATTGTTTGAAAAATAAAAATTTAAATAAATACATTCTTTCACATTTTCAAATATAACATAATGGTCAATACTTCCTTCTACAGAATGATTGAATTTCACGCCAAGTCTTATTAAAATGCGCCAACGAGTATGGCATTGTATAGCTGAAAGAATGCTGTTCTACGGAGATAAAAGTGCGACCATTTTGTACTATTTTTTGAATGTCTATCAAACTATTTTTCGAAAAATTGCTACTGATTTTGTATTAAAGTAATTATCTTGTATGTTGACAGTATAAAGTACACCATTTCGCATTTTTTGGAAGGTACGAAAAAGATTAACGTGTTGAAGACATGAGAAAATTCTTCGCTTCCTGTCATTTGGCTTTCTGAGTACTGGTTATTTTTGCCAAACATTTCTTTCCTGTAAATATTATCTTTCTTCATTACTTTTTACACTTTAATGTGTATAATTTTAATGCTTGTCTTCCTGCAGGATTACCTTCGTTAGAGAAAGTTATTATAGTACCCTCTAAAAAGGAGTCTAAATTAAAAGACATTAGCAATATTAGGAACAGGTAAGTTAAAGGATCAATGATTTTTTTTTACACAAACGCAAAGCAAACTTAATATAATCAAATACCAAGAGGATTTATGAATTTACATGACTTTTCGGGGTTTTAATTTTTTCTTTTCTTTTTCTAAACAATGTAATAGCAATTAGAAAGTTCGTAAAATTATTCGTTATTTTTGCGAAACTCTTGCACATATTTTTTGTAAATAACATGGAGTAATCATTTCTTATGCTCCTTATTTTGTGAAAAATCTTACAACAAGATTTTGGAAGTTTAAGTTGAAACTTTTGGGAGTATATATTCAAAACTTTGAACTTTATGTATGGATTGCTAGATCTGGTTATTGTATTTTTTATAACCTAGACAAGTCCGATTAATATGTTATGACAATCACTTTTATTCAGATTGAAATAAATGACATTTGCTGATTTTTGATATACTTTAATTCAAATATTAACTAGGTAAGCCATGATGATGATATTTTGCTCATTTCATTAAGTATCACATATTTATTTATTTATATTTTTTCCCCTTCACAAAATCATTGCTTTACTCATTTTATTATGATGAAAAAATCTTCTCATTTAAAAGTATAGTAAAACTCATTTAAAGTTTTCACCAGATCCGGTTGCAGTCAGGCACCGGTCGCTCGTACAGCAGCAGCACATGATTTTTTACGGGACTACAAAGTATCCATACTCTTTTACCCGGTGTCCAGATCGTTAGTTCATTACATAAGTTTCTTAAAAATGGTTAGAGCATCTAGTCTGCGCCGTGGCGCAGCAGTTAAGTAGAGCCAATCTTTCATTGGCTGGGGGTGGGGGGGGGGGGGTGTTCACAGTTTAAAGACGTTCGATTCGTTGACAGTAGTTATCGGATGTAAACAGGCTCCTGTGGGTGTTTTTAAGGCTTCTTTTCAATTTTTTATTTTTTTTTATTTTTCTGAAATTTTATGACCCCCTTTTTTTCCATTTTATGTAATTTTTATTTTCTCATTTTATCATTTTGTACTTATTTTTTCTTTTTGAGGACTATAATTAATACATACGAAAAGAAATGCAAGAGATTAGAGAAGCTCATCATGGGAGCCTCATAAGGAGAGTCAAGTTGTGGGTTAGCGAGAGGATTTCTTGCTAATGCAGCTTGTTCTTGGATTAATGTGTTGGGATGAAAAGGGATGAGTGAAAAGAATTTAATTGCAAGAGCTATCAATTTTCTGAATACTGAGCAAATATTTAGTTCACGGTGGAGGTCTTTCCCTCGTTGATATCTTTCAGCTGTGGCAAGGCTGAACTTGATCCAGTTAGTTAACTGTTACGAATCAGGCTGTTTCATTTCTGGAAACTTCAAAAGAGCCGACGTCGCACTTTTCCGCTTTGATATTTTTACATTTTCCCGCTAGGAGCCGCTAGTTCGTGACCCTGAAAAAGATTGTTTACATCATTTACAAGCATCTTTATTTTGCTGATACGATGTCCTTTCCTGGTTTTATCAGCTAAGTATTGTTGGAAATGGTTAACTAAATATTATTGAAATGGTTAATTTCTGTGTACCGTATTGTACCTCGTCCAAAAAGAGTAAGAAAAAGGATAAGGAAGGTATTTCGTACCATGAATTTCCTTCAGAATTAGCTCTGCCTGCTACGTTTTCTTCCCCACAGTGCTCTTCACCCCTTATGAATTTGATTCATCATCAAGGCCGCGGTGGTTTAAGATACCCTTCAACTTTATTTGTCTCAATATTAATAGTTCTTTTGGATTTTGTTGAAAAAGCTGCACCATTTCTACCAAGAAAAAATGTTTCTCGTAATTTGGAAAATATTATAACACCGGAGCTTTTGCAATGCCCTATTTTGAAGTGTCAACTGTTAGATCTGTTAATATTTCTCACGAGCGAAAAATATATTTCTGTTGAGAATAATAACTTTAACTTTTTCTTTTAATCAGCTCGCGAGATTATACGTTTTTTAAAATATGAAAAAAATAGAAAATGAATTTTCAGGATAGTAGTGTGCTCTTATATTTGTAATGTGTATTTGGTATGTTTATTTTGTTTTATTAAATGTTATTTATGTTTTTGATAACATAATTTGCCACTTTTTTCGATTCATGCATAACAAAATGGTAGCAGAGCGTGGTTAAGTGGTTTAATGGTTGCTAAAAAGTGAAGTAAATGCAATTTGATATTTCCTCATTAGTGTTAGCTTTCTTAAGCAAATGAATGAAAGAAATATTTATATTACATGCAGATTAGACTAACCGCTAATTCAGATTTGTAATATGGCTGACTCTAGTGTTGGAATTTCGAGGATTGAACCTCTAAATAGCAAAAATTATGCTTTATGGAGCACAAGAGTAGGAGCTCTCATTAAAGCTAAGCATTTGTATGATGTAATTGCACAAGAAGAACCGGTAGTAAATGAAAAAGATGAATCGAGTATTAAATTATATAATGACTGGTCTGCAAGAAACGATGAAGCGTATGGATTAATTATTTTGACTTTGTCCGCAGAGCAAGTTATGACTGTTAGAGGAATTACTAAAGCTAAAGAACTGTGGGAATTATTGAAAAGACGTCATGAAGGAGTAGAAAAACACAGAAAGATTAATTTGAAGATTAGATTAGCGAAGATTGAGAAAAGCAACCGAGAATCAGTAGAAGAATACTTGATAAGAGCACAGACAATTGCAAATGAAATTTCTGATCTGGGAACTCAAATAGAAGAGAATGAACTGATTGGATATATTATGGAAGGTTTACCCAAGAAATATAGCGAAGTTGTTACAGCTGTTTCTTCAAATCCTGATATATCTTATGAATTGATGAGAGAAACTTTGTTGACATATGAAAGAAAATATGACAAAGTTGAGACTGAAATTCAAGCATTTAAATCTAATGAATTTAACAGAAAAAAGGGATGTTGTTTTTCGTGTGGAAAATTCGGGCACAAATCCTTTGAATGTTGGAACAATCAGAAGAAAATTTCGAAATATGAAAGAAATGGAAACAGAGGAAATGCAAAAGGACTAATGAATAGAAACAGAGGATTTGAAAATGAGAAATTCAATGGCAAGCAAGGTAGCTATGTTCACAAAGAAAAGAAAGAACACTCTTGTTTTTCAAAAGGATTTGCTCTTCAAACAAAACTGCATGATAAATCAGATAATTATAAAAATGATAAAGAGACAACATGGATGTTAAAGATTCAGCATGTTCATCTCATATGACTTATCAAGAAGAAATAGTAAGTAATCCAAAAATCGAAGAAGTAAAAATTGCAACAGCTGAACAAAATAGAAGCATACAGTCAAGATTTAGAGGTGATGTGAAAGCTATTGCACACAATGAATATGAAGACACCAATATTAAATTAGGGGATGTCCTATACATTCCAAATTTGAGTGGAAATCTCATGTCAGTTCCAAGTCTGGTGAAAAAGGGTAAGAAAGTTATTTTGGATGATAAAGGTGCCACTACTTATGAAAAACAAAGTGGAGAACTAATTGCCAGAGGAACATTTGAAGATGATGCATTTTTGATTAAACTTGAGGTGAAGGAAAACATGAATGAAAAATGTCATAAAACAGAAGAAATAACTAAAGAGATTTGGCATAAAAGATTAGGACATGTGAATTATAAATATTTAGACAAAATGATGAATAGAAATCTTGTCAGAGGAATTGAAGATATAAAAGGTGATGAGAAAACTTGTGAAGCATGCATTCAAGGTAAATTAACTAGGTCCCCATTTCAGCAAGTAACTGAAGAGAAAACAAAACAAATTCTGGACAGATTACATGTTGATTTATCTGGACCTATGAATATTCAATCTTTAAACGGAAGTAAATATATGTTGTTGATTATTGATGAATTTAGTAGGAGATATTTTGTCGAATTTGTAGCAAGAAAGAGTGAAGTTTCGAGAAAAATTATTGACTTTATTGAATGGAGAGAAAATGAAACAACGAAGAAAGTGAAAACAATTCGTTCAGATAACGGAACTGAATTCATAAACGAAACATTACTTGAATATTACAAAAGAAAAGGCATCAAAGTTGAAAAAACCACAGCTTATTTTCCACAGAGCAATGGAATAGCTGAAAGAGGGAATAGAACTATTATTGACATAGCCAGGACTTTATTAGTTGATGCAGGTTTGCCTGTATGTTTTTGGGCAGAAGCAGTTTGGACCGCAGTATATCTGAATAATTTGACGCCGACAGCGAAAAAAGAGAAAACTCCCATGGAATTATGGAGTAATAAGAAACCTACAGTACGCCATCTAAAAGTATTTGGATGCAAAGCGTTTTATAGGAATGATCAAGTGAACAGGAAGAAGTTCGATGTTAGAGCAAGACGAGGTGTGTTCATAGGATATTCCAAAGATCGCCAAGCGTACAGGGTTTATGATAAGGAAGAAAATAAAATCAAAGAGAGTAGAGATGTAATTTTTATAGAAAATGAAATGGGATATGTAGAGGAAAATGACAGTAATTATAATATAGAAGAACTTGACTACATAACAATTCAATCAAGTGACGTAAATGACTGCCAAAAGCATGATGCAGTGAATAAAGAATCATTGGTGAGCATTCCCAAGGATAATGAAGATAATCCAAATGGAATAAAGGACCCGAAAGAAAATGCTCTCAAAAGAGGGCTTCCACCTGGTAACTCAAAAGAAATTAGTATTCAGGGAAGAAGTGAAGACGTAGAAGAAATTCAACTACCATTACTAGATCGAGGGGTTAGACGATCATCTAGGGAAAAGAAACCTATCACAAGATACTCAGCAAATGTCACTTTAGAAAATATTCCAAAGACTTATCAAGATGTATTAAATTCTAAAGAGAAACAAAAATGGACACAAGCTATAGAAGAGGAACTGAAATCAATGGAACAACATAACGTATGGAAGATCGTTGATCGACCTAAGAATACGAAAATTCTCCGAAGCAAATTTGTTTTTACACTGAAAAAGGAGGGTGAAAATAAAAGATACAAAGCTCGATTAGTTATTGATGGTTCAAGAGAGAAAATGGGTCGAGATTTCAAAGAATCATATAGTCCTGTAATGAAACCCGAATCCTTTCGAACGCTATTGAAAATATCAGCTATAAATGACTACAAAGTTAGAACTTTTGATGTGGAAACTGCTTATTTAAATAGTAAGTTAAAAAGATCTGTTTATATGAATCCTCCTGATGGTTTTGATATTGAAAGTGGAAAAGTATTACTGGCACTGGAAGTTTGTATGGACTCCCAGAATCAGGAAGATGCTGGTATGATAAACTAAAGAAAATATTGAACAAAATAGGAATGAAAGAATGCAAATCTGATCCATCTGTATTTATCAGCCAAGATACTGATAAATATATTGCTTTAGGAATGTATGTTGATGACGGGATCGTTATTGGAGAATCTGAAGATCTCATTGAGGATTTTTTGAGGAATTTAAGAAAGGTAATTAAGATTAAAGAAATAAAGAATAAAATCAACTTTCTTGGAATCGAGATAGACTTTTATGAAGAAGGAATTATGCTCAACCAAAAAGAATACATAACAGAAATTTTAGAACGTTTTGATATGCAAAACTGTAACTCTGTGAAAACACCAGGAGTTCTTGGAATGAATTTAGATGAATATGAAAATTCCAAACCAGTGGACATGAAATTGTACCAGGAGATGTTGGGTAATGTATCTAGTTACTGGGACACGACCAGATTTAGCATACAGTATCAGCAAGTTATCTCAATATTCAAAAGATCCTAGAGAAATTCATTTACAAGCTTTGAAGAGAGTATTGCGTTATCTACAAGGTACTAAAGAATTCAAGTTAAAGATAGATAAATGCAAAGAAAAGCTACATATTAATTCTGATGCAAGCTGGTGTACCAGTAAAGATTCAAAATCATTCAGTGGTTATACCGTTAAGATAGGAAACTCATTAATTGGATGGAAGAGTAACAAACAGAAGATCGTAACTTTGTCAACCATGGAATCCGAATTGGTTAGTTTATGCGATGCAGTATGTGAAGGACGGTGGTTGATAGATTTATTAGAAGAGTTGAGACAAGAGGAATTAGTGCATCGTCCAATAAAGATATATACAGACAGCCAATCCGCAATAGATTGGATATATAACCCAAGAGTAAACAACAGAAATAAGCATCTATCAAGAAAATACCATTTTATAAAAGAAGAAGTGGAAAATAAAGAATTTGACGTACATCATATAGCAGGTACGGAAATGGATGCTGATGTGATGACTAAAGATGTGAGCCAAGTGAAGATGCGTACTCATCTGCAGAAACTTGGAATCATTTTTCCCGTCGTGTGAAAGGAGGGATGTGTTAATATTTCTCACGAGCGAAAAATATATCTCTGTTGAGAATAATAACTTTAACTTTTTCTTTTAATCAGCTCGCGAGATTATACGTTGTTTAAAATATGAAAAAAATAGAAAATGAATTTTCAGGATAGTAGTGTGCTCTTATATTTGTAATGTGTATTTGGTATGTTTATTTTGTTTTATTAAATGTTATTTATGTTTTTGATAACATAATTTGCCACTTTTTTCGATTCACGCATAACAAGATCATTCTCAATTTATTGTTTCACATATATGCAAAAAATTTTTGAATATTGTTTAAAAAATATTACAAATAGTGTCAATGTTAGTTTGAAAGTTATGAATAAACCTCTCTCACGGAAAGTTTTAAAATTGTAATTGCAGTCATTCATTGTTCATTCTGTTTTTATGTCTTTTGTATGCATTTTTTATTCCTCATTGTGCAAAATACCTAGAAAGTTTTAGGCATTGGCATAGTGGAAAGGAAATAATGTTTTATGAGATATCAAATAGTATTAAAACTAAGACTGATAGTTCTTCTAAGTTTTGATGGTGAATATTTTTAGTGTAAAGTCGTCCTGTCTCTTTTCTTTAATGTAATTTTAAAGATTTTTTCCAGTCAATTAGATTTTTCTAGTGAAAAATAAGGTACTTTTCCGTTTCGGGGAGGCTGGAGATGTTTTTTTTTTTTCGCCAAACTACTGTACCATTTTGAGTTGATGTTGGCGATGTTTAAATATTTTTCGCAAAAACAAACTCCACACACGAAGCAAATTGATTGACGAAAAAAATTTAGCCATCGCCAGCCCCCATGAAGCGGAAAAGTACCGAAAATGATTCTTGTTTCAGTAGTGACAACTTTTGGCAGGTTTATGTAGTTCTTTACCAGTTCATTATGTTCTTTTCGCTGAAATAATTGGAATTTAATAATATTCGGCTTTTGATTTATAGTCAATATGTGTGTGTTTTTAATGCATTTGTATGTATTTTATTATTTCTTCTGTGCAGAAATAAATGCTTAGAATAAAATAGTTGTTTTATTCACCATTTTCGGCATAATTCTTTTATATATATAAAAATATAGAAAATTACCTAGTCAACTCTTAATTTAAAATTAATTAAATGTAATTTTGAATGTTTCAAAAAATATATGTATTGCAAATTTTGCCTGAGCAGCAAAAGTTATGATAATGCTATTTATTCTATATTACACATAGATTAAATTTCCGTACAACATTTATTTAGCATATAGTTTATATGTGTAATGAACTATATATATTTACAGAAATAAGCAATATAGCAAAGAATGGATGAGGTTACTTATCTTGAACAAGTTTAAAATTAATAATAGACAATATTGAAATTTCTCAAACTTTTAATGAAATAATCTGCTTTTTATCTGTTAAAAAGCCTTAAAGTTGAATAGATGGCGCTGAGTGCCGATCCCAATTTTTGTCCCTTCATTTATGGCGAAATGAAACAGCCTAAATAACAGTTAAACAGTTTGCGATCAAGTTCAGCCTTGGCTGTGGTTATTTGTCTGATCATTCTGTTCTGGATAACTTGAAGCCTGTAGATGTTAGTCTTTGCAGCAAAGCCCCATATGCTTGATCCGTACAGTAAGGTGGGTAAGATTATGGTGCTATATAACAGTTTTTTATTTTTGCGTGATAAGACGCTATGATACCCTAATAAGGGACGCAGAGCTCGAATTTTGTGCTCGGTGTTATTTACGACATATTGCGCGTGTTTGTTGTAGAATAGACCTTGGTCAATCGTGATTCCAAGATACTTGGTGGCACTTGCATAGGGTATTTGAACATTATTTATCGTTATTTGGGGGGGGGGGGGGTAACTTTCCTGTTACTCCTCTTGAAGTGAATAATTTTCATTTTAGAGGGGTTCAGCGTGATGGGCCATTTGTTGTACCATAAGAACAGCTCATCCATGTATTTTTGCAAGATTTTGGCTGCAAGTCTTCTGACATGATGCTTAGATAGCGCGGCTACGTCGTCAGCGTATGATGCAAGCATTATGTTGTTTTTTGGGATGTCTGCCGTATAAACATTGAATAATGTAGGCCCCAAAAGTGAACCCTGAGGGACCCACTATTCATAATCCTGGGGAGGGAGAGGGTACTTCCAATTTTAATACAAAAGGTCAAGTCAAGTATGATACATGTTAAATTATGAGGAGTATCCAATTCAATAAGCTTATAAATCAATCCCTTGTGCCAGACCCTATCGAAGGCTTTTGTCAAGTCTAGAAAAGCCCCGATGGTGCATTTTTTTGTGCTAAGGCAGTGCGTAATAAAGTTTGTTACTCGTAGCAGTTGGTGAATTGTGCTATGCTGGCTTCTGAAGCCAAATTGTTCGTCTGGTGTGGCCTGAATATCATTTAGGTGGTCTTTAAGTAATTTTCTAACAATTTTTTCATAAATCTTTGACAGGGCACAAAGAAGGCTTATCGGCCGATAGTTGGAAGGATCGTCTGTAGTGTTGCCGGGCTTATGGATCGGTACGATTGTAGCTTTTCTCCATATTTTGGGGAAGGATCTAAGACTTCGATATCTATTGAAAATTTTTGTAATATTCGTAAGCACATTATTTTTGATACATTTTAGCGATAAATTGGTAATCCCGTCGTTGACTGGTGATTTTCTGTTTTTTAGTTCTTTGATAATACTTGCAACTTCTTGCGGAGAGATGACGGACGGGGGGGGGGGGTGGACTCAGGGACTCAGGCGGATTAATAACAAAGTGTAAGTTCTTTTCGTTAATTCTTTCTTCGAAATCAGTATCAGGGTCGGGGGGGGGGGGGGGAAGGCTTGAAAATTTTTGCTGATACAATCAGCGAAAGTCTCTGCAATGGTTGGTTCGTCGGTGATGTAGTTATTGTTTATCTTGATTTGATTGATTGGGTGTCTATCGTTTTTAAAAAGGTTAATTGCCCTGTAAAGGGATTTGTTTTCTGGCTTTAGAGCTTTTATGAAGTTTTCCCATCTGTCATCTTTAACATGTTGAATAAGTGCTTTGATATCATTTTGGAGTCTATTAATTTGTGGATTGAGTGAGTTATTGCGTGATAATTTCCTTTCTTTCCTTAGTCTGTTCTTTTGGGTAATTAGTCTTCTGATAAAAGGGGGGGAGACGCAGTGGATCATTTTTGATTTGGATGCATGTTGTTGAATCTTTAGTTGCAGTTTGAATGGCTCTTGTCGTATTTTCAATCTCGGTCTCTAATTCGGTAGCACTGTTGATGCCGGTCGCTCGTGTGAGTCGGCCCATTTGACTTAATCTACTGGACCGGAATTGCGGCATTTGACCATGCTGTTCGTGTGAGTTGGCCCTTTCAACTGTACTACTGAGTCGAAGCAGTCGTGCCTGACCGCAACCGGATCGTCCGTGTTCATCGAGAATTAAAGCTTAAAGAAATGTTATGTTTTCCTTGGCGATTTTTTTGTTTTAAATAAGAATGCATGAGAAAAAGTTAAAGCCAACTCCGCTATAATCACACTCCGTGACTATTAAAACGGAGGTCTTATTGTCAAGGGTCTTCAGTTATTGAAATATTCCCAAAAGTGTTGCCACTCTAGTATTTAACTGTAAAAGTAGTTTGAAGAAATCAAATAAAAGAAAAGCATAACAACAACGTCAATTGATAAGATTCGGCATTCTTTAAATTTGCACTGCTGTTGCGATCTCGCTTCTGATTGGCCGTTACGATTTCATTGGTTCCTGCGAAATCAACATTAGATTTATGTATATATATAGATGCTATATAATTTTGTTTGCTTTGTATTTAATAATGTGATATGTTCAAGTGATTGATTGAATTAATTAATTTTACTGATGTTTGTTGAATTTTTCAGCTATATATTATTTTTTTAATATTTCTGTAGTAAAATGCTAATTTCTATAGCTACGCATATCAAATGTTTTATCAGTTTATAAATTCAATGGTAAGCTTCAGTATAACCCATTATTAACGAATACTACGGAACATTATGCTAAAAATAAATTACCCAACAATACATAATATTTTTCAGCTGTTGGTTGGACGATTTCCTTCAATTGGGATATGAAGCTGATGGTACTGTTAAACCAATGGAATTTGAACAAGTTTCTGTGAATTACCCTGTCTTCATCAATTATACTTCAGGAACTACTGGATTGCCAAAAGCTATTGTTCATGGATTTGGGGTAAAACATATTTCAGTTCGTTACAATTTTTGAGATAATGACTTTAAAAAAAGTTTTGCAATAATAATTTCCTCACCAAAACTTAAACTATTTAAAGCTTCTCTCTCTTTCGTCTGTTTATATTTATATGCATACGTATATATGCCACATTTTATATCTATTAACAATTTTATACCCTTTTATAATTATTTTAAAAATGCCATGAGTATTAGTATACAAGAATAAAACAAAATTTATAAATGGAAAATTCAGTTATTGTCTCTTATTACATGGATGCAATGACCTTGCATTCGACTTCGCACAAAACTAAAGTGTCATAACCCTTATATTAGACTCGTAAAAAAAACAGAAAGCATAACTTTTGATTTTTTTTTTTTTTTTTTTTTTTTTGCACATGATTTTTGGTGGCATTTTACACACATTAAACAGTGAGAAATTTTATTTTATCTTATTTTTTCCCAATTTGGAGACGAGACAGTTAAGTTTCCAGCTCTAACTAAGAAATGCTGTCTTTCAGGGACTCTTCACTTTAGCTAGAGACTTTTGGTTGCACAGTGACTCAAATCGAAGTTACGTCTGGCTGTCCATGTCACCGGTAAGTCTGGATGACGACATTTAATCCGTGATTGTGCCTTTTAAATAAAGTCTTTCGGAAACAATGTGTCTTTGCGATCTACTATGCATTGTCAATTTACAAACAACAATTTCAATACTTGAGACCCTTTTAGTATAAAGCTCAAAGCTTCACTCCCAAATGGTTAGGCCACAGGGTGGGAGTCGGCTATTATATTTTTGATTCCTTTTTAAATCAAATACTTCTATAAAATTTTGCAACAAATTTTGTTCTTAAAATGTTTTCGAAGTTCTATTGCACCTCGACAGCCGCTAGGTATATACCTAGTAGCTAAAATGATGGTGTAGCACAAAGTTAAGTTGCTGGAATAAAGTTGGCGCACTAGCCGGCAATTATAGCAACTAAAAGAACTTAGATAAGCATACAATTCATAGAACCGTAATTGAACCACAATTATATTTGGGCTTATGTTACTGCATTTAAATGCTTCTATTTTTTTTTTTTTTAAATGACTCTTAATCACTTTCCCTAATGAAAAACAATAAAATAAATAAAATAAAGGTATATATATATATATATATATAAGAAAAACGGGGAGAAATAGGTTTTAAAAGGTTTAAAAAAAGCTAAATCCAATACTTGACTAGGAAAATAGTTAATTTATCAGAAGCAAATTCAATTTATTTATTTTCCTTCTAGGTTGGATGGGCCACTTGGAATATGTTTAGTTCAATGCATTTATTGGGATTAACGGTTGTACTCTTCGAAGGAAATCCTTACTTTCTTACACCGACTCACTTATGGGACATGGTGGATAAATATGAAATCACTCACCTGTTGCTTACAGTAAATGTTTTGGATGAGTTGGAAAAAAGAGCCTATTTGCCAAGTTAGTAGGATAATTTACCTATCACTTATGTTTAACTCCTGTGAAACAAGTTATACTTTAAATGTGACAAAAAGCCATTAGTTTCTTTCTTCCAAGATGACTTCAGGGAAGCACGATGTCATAAAAGCGAAATAAAATATCCAGGATAGTTAAAAATAAAACAGCCTTGGCCTTACTCCGTACTATATGTAGCATTTGGAGAGATTTTTTTAATTAAAAAAGCATATATATATATATATATATATATATATATATACATAAAAGCTGGAAGATATTATGTACTGTTCCGAAAAATGTGTATATATATATATATATATATATATATATATTAAGCGGAGAAAAGAGAAAAAAACTTCGAAACTTTTTGGTTTCGAGGTTTTTTTGTCGAAAATGTAGCCTTTAGAGAACAAAATATACCGATTTTCACAAGTTATCTGACAAAAATATACTTACAATATAATTCAACCATTGCTGCTTCTTTATAAAACAACTTTACCTGTAACTGTCAATCTCTTTTTTTTTTGTTCTGAAAGAAAACTTGAAGATATGCTGGAGAATGCGAAAACGGGATAGCGTTTTCCAGCAAGAGAGAATTTCACGAAAATTATGAACAAATAAAAGAAAAGATGCTATTAAATTATGCTTTTTCTTTCTATGTAAGGTTCCGTGTTCTTTATGTATTATATTTACACCAAATATTCGAAATTGCAAATTGTTTATTTATTTATATTTAAGATTAATCTATGTAGTGGGCCATTGCATGGAAAGAAAAATTCATGCTCAACACGTGACAGATATATTTCATTAAAGGAATAATAATTACAAAAGGCAATCTCTAATAATAATAAAGCAGCAAGTATGTCTGTGTATATGTCTGTGTGTCTGTGTCCGGCATAGGGCCAAGACCGTTCGGCGGATTTTCATGAAATTTGGCACGAAATTAGTTTGGAACATGGGGGTGTACACCTTGGAGAGTTTTTTTCTAAAATTCGATTTTGTTCTTTTTTTATCGCAATGTATAGCCTAAAATTGCATAAAAGGGTTTTTTTCTATAGGAAGAAATTATCGCATCGTTTCGAACTTGATACCATTGAAAAGCCCGTAAAAACCACCCCAGGAAGTTTTGCTCTACGTGCTAATATTCGAAGCCACTAAATTAACTAGAAAAGAAGTTATAAGCGTTTTTCTCTTATGTTCGAAATTATTTTTTCACGGTAATTAACTTTAGATATATTTTCTCCAGACGATTAATAAAGCGCTTGCTTTTTATTGTATTTAAATTGTTACCATGCCGACTGGCTTATGATCCATTTTTTTAACGAATTAAATTTTATTTCTTGCGGTTTTTAGCATTTTGAGGAGCAGCCGATTTTTAGCCTACTTTCCCGTAAAAGTAAAAAAAAATAATAATAAAGCATGAAAGAAGGCTTAATGGTATCGTAAAAATATCGTTAAAAATCAAGAAAAGTAAAAACAAGTGAAGTAATTAAATAAAGATTGAAAAATAAAAAATTTGAAAGTAGGGTATTGAGATGGGGAAAAAGTGTGTCTGTCGGTCTGTCTGTCTGTCGGTCTGTCCCCCCTAATAACTTTTGAACGAATTGTCCGATTGGAAAAATTCTTTTTGCATTTGAAAGATCTCGGCGAGGACATCTCATTTCTATATTTTACTTTTGATTTGAACAATTTTTTGTTCAATTTTGAACAGTTCAAAAAATTTTAACATTAGCGCCTATGGAGAAAATTGAAGCAAATTCTGTAAACTCTGGGCACAAGAGCCAAGTTCCTATTGCAAGCTTATTGAAAGGAGTTCTCGGCGTGAAATATTGATTTGAACAGTTTTTGTTCATTTTTGAACAGTTCAAAAAATTAACACAGAGCTTACGAGGAAATTTCAACCCTATATAAATCCTGATCTAACGAACCGATTTGCTTGGAACAAACTTTATCGGAAAGCTCTTATAACGTAGAACATGTAGAAATAGAAAGTTTATCCAGAACTTACGAGCCTATTTTTCTATGAAATTTTTTGATCGGGATTTTCAAGGATATTTCTCAGTGACTCAATGAGTGAAATAATGAATGAATGAATAAATGAAAGAGTGAAAGAATATATCAATGAATAAATGAATGAGGAAAAGAATGAATGACTAAATTATTGAATAAATGAACATATAAATAAATGAGTGAATAAATACATGAATGCGTAAATGAATGAATAAACACTTGAATGAGGTAACGAATGAATGAATAAATGCATGGCTGAATAAATGAAAGAATGAATGAGTGAGTGAATGAATATGTATTATCCGTTGAAAAAGGTATATTTTCAATAATTAGAACTAAAGATAAATAAGAAAGAGAGAGAAAGAGATAGCTAGATTATAAATTTGAATTTGGTGTATACGGGAAAGTAGGCTCGTATAGTTCTAGACGGAACTTCTTGTTAGTTAATTTATTTCCCATTTTTGGAGTTTGATTATTCTTTTTTTTTTTTTTTAAATAATTAAAATTTATTTCCTGTGGCTCACGGGAGATCGATAGCTTAATTTTTATTTCCTTATTTTGACACGTATTTTACGGGACCATTTTCTATACTGCACAGGGATTTCTTAAAGGAATGTTATCCTTTATAGCGATTTTTGTTTTTCTAACTTATTATTACTATTTATATTTTTATTTTTTTCATTTTTTTTCTCCAGTGAATTAGCACATATGTTATTTTCCTATTTGAGCTCGGATGAAAGGTTTTTTTTCCGCTTTCAAAGCTTTCCTTGCTGCTGTTTGTTTCTGCAAGCTACAAACCTTCGTCTTTTTTTTTAATGTCAATGAATAATAGATAAAAATTAATTACACTAAAAATTTATTATTTAAAACTATTCTAATGGATTATAATCGTCCTTTTTGTGCGGGTACTTGAACTAAACAAACATAATCGAAGTACAGGAAATTAATTTACTTGTCAATTAAAATAAACAGTTTTTCTTCCGCTATTTTGAAAAAAAAAGAGAAGAAGAAGGAAAACATAAGGTTTACCATCATTTAACTGTCTTGTCACCCTGAAACTTATACAAAGCCATAAAATGAGTTATTAAAATACAAAGTGAGAACAAAACTTTTAAATCAATAAATGAATTTTTTATCGATTCAATTGTTTTATTGATTATTCAATGCAATCGATAGAATTCATATATACATTTCAATGTTTTTGTGATACTGTTGGTCATATTTTAAAAACTCACGTAGAACTATAAAAGATGCAAATTAATCCGTAATCAGCACTGGATGAGAAACTTCTAACAAACCAGAAAAGGTAAGATACATACATGTTTTCAAAATGATATAAGGCTCACAAAATATCACACCTATTATTTGCACACAACACTCTTACTACTCTTAATGTCTTTTTACACAACACTCTTACTACTCTTAATCTTTTTTTACATAACACTCTTACACCCTTTATTTGATATGCATTCTGAATTTGCATATTTCATCTACCAAAATCCGCCTTGGCTTACCGAAAAAAATATAGATCTCAAACAAAAAGTCTCCCATTGTATGAGTCTCATTCTTAAATATTTAAAATTGCATTATTGCTTTATGTTTTCATTGTGTCATTGTGTAATTACGATTGCTTTTCTGTTTGCAGCTGAGAAGCACAAGCTGACTTCTTTAAAATCTATTATGAGCGGCGGAAGTGTTGTAAAGCCACAGAATTATGACTTCGTCTACAACAAAATTAAATCAGATGTTTTGTTTTCGTCTGGATACGGTATGTCGAAACAAATTTTATTACAAAACACTTATAAACAACAAACACTTTTACTGCATTCGAAGTTCTTTCATAGCAGGGGTTTCCAACATGTGGGGGGCGTATTTGCAAGGCATTTCTTATGGGGTGGTGACATTATTTCTGATTTTGATATACATATTATTAAGTTGTAGACTGCATGACATGAGTACAAATTTATAATTTTTTATTCTCCTTTACAACGGTTTCCTTAATAATTCCACAGTAATGGAGACGTTGTTTCTATTACTGTGCCATTGAAGGCGAAACCAAAGTTTCCAAGAATGTCGTGTCAACCCCTTCCATCAGGATTTTTGTTTATAAAATTGAATCCTCACTGTAAATTTCGCATATTTTAGTGTCTCTTTGAATCTTGTAACATTTTTATTTTGTGGTTAAATTGATACAAATAGAATTTTCTCTTGCAGCTGACTATTAAATCAATTTGTATTTATTATTTAATTAATGCATTATTTTCATCGTTGACTCTTAAATTTAGGCGCTACAGAAATGGTGGGCGCCTGCATGGTTTATGACCATACCTTAAAGATATACAGAGGAGAACTAACTTGTCCATCACTGGGAATAGATATCCAAGTGGTGGATGATTCAGGTGAATTCTTTTATACTTATTTTTCTTGGCTGTGTTTGAAAAATAACTAATGTTTTTCTTTTCTACTCCTCGTCCTTTCTGCCTTTTAGCCTGAAATCTTTAGGGTCCTTTACTCGTACTTTCTAAACTACGCAATTGAAGTACGCGATAGACCAACTAACTTTGCATATTTAAATATAAATTAATTTTTAAAATTCCATAAAATAAAAATATTACCTTTTATAACTTTAAAAACATATAGATAAAACAATTTCAAGAAAGATAAACTTTCACTAAATAATGGTATTTATTCAGTTTGAATAATATTTATTTAAAAAATGCAAATACTTCCACTAAGAGCTATGCTATTTACATTCCACTTACAGGTAAAATTATAAGCTTTGTTGCACTCAAAGCTATAGAAAAAATGTACTGCTTAAGTGTTTTTAAAATTTTAAACAGAACTAATTAAAGTATAGAAAAAAATTCTAAAAATTAATATATGGAACTGGTGTTCGACTATGTGATCACTTTTAAATTTAACAAATACTTTCAACTACAGTGATTTTGGAAAAATTTCCTTATCCATTCGCCGAATATTCGGTATTTGGTTTCGGCCAGGAAGAAAGGCCAAACATTCGGCTTCGACCGGGGATAAATGGTCGAATATGCACTATTCGAATAAACCACTGTTCGGTACACTCCTAGTTGTTATTGTTATGGATTGATCCAGCATTTTTAACAGGGCTTTTTTTAATTTAAAAAAAATTTTTGTAAAAAATCAAATATTTTTGTGAAAATTCAAAATTTAAAGGCATAGTGATAAATTTATTATTTTTTGCCCCATATTTAATAAATAATTCCGTAAAAATTACGATTTGGTAGCTCGGAATTTTGTAAAGAGTCCGTTTTGATTATTAGCAAGAATCTGAGAGAGTGTCACACCTGTGATTCATGCCATCTCAGATTTTTCTCAAAAAAATTTAAGCTGATACTTGTCTTATGAAAAGACCAAATCCAGCATTATTTGTTCTAAAGTTAAGTTGTTCAGCTTTTATGGACCCCCAAAGGTCAATGTGTGCGGGCAAAAACTGAGCGAATTTTTAAGACATGGAATTCGTTATGAGCCACAACTCTTTGCGCAAACAACCTGCCTCCAAATTCATTTTAGATATGGAACATAAAAGGGTCAAACTTTATATAATGGATGATAAGATTGTGGCAAGTCGTTGAAGCAAGGTCACTGAAGGTCATAAAAATTAGCGATTTCGGCCTTTTTTAGCATTTTTAAGACCTGACAGCGGCTTGCGCCTTCTAGTTGTCATGGCAAAAGTGGTATCAGTTGAAAGGTAGGTATTAGTACTTTAAAAAAATGTAAGTATCATTGAGGCAAGTTGAATGCGCTTTTAATGAAATAGGGCCAAAATCTGGAAAATGTCGCATTTTACCAAAATTCAAACTGTCATAACATTTTGCGGCATCGACATATTGAAATAATTTTTTTGCCATTACTTTACTCTATTATTGGCCTCTACAGAAAAGTAAAATCCACTGAGGCATGTTACGTTAAAGAAATTAAAACATTTTGTAACTTACTAAGAAAAAAAATGCATATAGTTTGCTACATAGATATTTTAATATATTGTGACATATCTCTGACATATTACACATATTTGGTATAATTATGGTATTTATTTCCCATATGAAATCGTTGGCATTTATACAAGTTGTATATTTTGTGACAACATTCCAAATCAGAAAGATTTCCTTCAAGAGTGCTTTTATAAAAGAAATAAAACAGGCAATAAATTGACAGCACAGAATGTTGTAAACATGATAAGATGTCTTACTGTAGATGGGAGAAAAAAATTTAACCCAGGAGAATATTTAACACAAGAGCAAGTAATGTCCTATCTTAGCAGATTGAAAGCTAGAGCTAAAAATTCTGGTGTAGAAAGAGATGATGAAAATGAAGATGAACTATTACAAGCTACAAGTGAAGAAAATGAAAGTGCAGAGAGAGAAAATGTTAGAAAAGAAATTCATCTTTTTGCCAGAACTGGAATGTAAAAATACTGAATGTTGTCCCAAAATATACAAGTTGTAGTAAATGTCAACAATTTTATATGGGAAATAAATATCATAATTATACCAAATATGTGTAATATGACAGAGATATGTCACAATATATTAAAATATCTATGTAGCAAACTATGTGCTTTTTTTTCGTGAATAAAGTTTAGTAAGTTAAAAAATATTTTAATTTTTTTAACGAAACATGCCTCAGCGGATTTTACTTTTTTGTAGAGACCAATATTAGAGTAAAATAATGGCAAAAAAATTATTTCAATATGTCGATGCCGCAAGACGTTATGACAGTTTGAATTTTGGTAAAATGCGACATTTTCCAGATTTTGGCCCTATTTTATTAAAAGCGTATTCAACTTGCCTCAATGATAGTTACATTTTTTTAAAGTTATAATACCTACCTTTCAACTCACACCACTTTTGCCATGGCAACTAGAAGGCGCAAGCCGTTGAAGGCCTTAAAAATGCTAAAAAAGGCCGAAAACGTCAATTTTTATGACCTTCAGTGACCTTGCGGCAACGACTTGCCACAATCTTATCATCCATTATATAAAGTTTGACCCTTTTATGTTCCATATCTAAAAAGAATTTGGAGGCAGGTTGTTTGCGCAAAGAGTTGTGGCTTATAACCAATTCCATGTCTTAAAAATTCGCTCAGTTTTTGCCCGCACACATTGACCTTTGGAGGTCCATAAAAGCTGAACAACTCAACTTTAGAACAAATAATGCTGGATTTGGTCTTCTCATAAGACAAGTATCAGCTGATAATTTTTTGAGAAAAATCTGAGATGGCATGAATCACCCCATAATACTAGGTGTGACAGTTTCTCAGATTCTGGCTCTTAATTGGAATTTTGTGACGAATCCGTTTCGATTGATTGGAATTTTGTGAAAAGTCTGTTTTCATTTATTGGGATATTGTGAAGGGTCAATTTCTTCTGGCGTGACCCCTGATTGTACGACATTTGGCTATTAAATTTAGCGTGTGGTATAAAAATTAGTATTTTATATTACTTTCTATTTTTATTTTTTCATCAGAAGATTTTAAATTAATAATAGAAAATGATTCCTCCCTTTAGCATAAAACGATTTATTATCAAAAATAACACAACAATAGTTGAGTTTGAGAAGTCATAAAAGCTCTCAACTTAATATTCATTGAAATGTCAGCACAGCGCACAGCTTCGCACATTTTACATCAACAATGGCAACACAACATATCAAAGAGTACGTTTTATATTCGAACAAACCCATCTAAACATAGAAAAATACTCCTCCAAAGCTTGGGGAAAATGAGTAATATACATTAAAAAAAGGAAGAATAGACACATCAAAGGCGTTGGTAAAACCATCAACGAAAGGAATATAGTGAAGGTTCGAAAAGAATTCACACCGGGGACGGGAGGAATCCAAACGTGGGAAATCCCTCCTCCCAGACACACCCCCATAACGATGATGATCTTTGAGCACTGCCTATTTGTTGTTGTTACAAATACGATTATAAGGACACCGCAAGGAGTGGAAGTACGAATTGGCTAAAACACTGTCTTCATTTGACACCAGATGATGCCATCTTTCCTTTTAAACCTAAGACTGAAGGGAAGGGAAATTCTCCAGCCTCCGGTACCCTTGGAACTGCCTCGGGACTTCTATGTCCACGGATTTTACCGGCAAGTATCTCTAAGTGCACATGGTGTGTCTTCAGCGGGTCGGGTATCGAACACTAAACCCTCCGGTTAGAAATCGACGTTCTAATTACCAGGCTCTACCAGGGCCTCTGAAACTGCCTGTCTTTAATGTAAGGTCTCCTCGTAACACGATCCAGCCATCCTCAAAGGAAATCCTGATCATGCCGACGTGTCATATTTCCAGATACGACTGGATTACCCATTCCGTCATACGCGATACGAAATCGTCTGAGGAAAAGCTAATTAACCCGGCAGACCAGTAGTGGGAATCTGGCTGAATACCTACTCCCTCCTACAACGATCCGGAAATTCTCTGAGAAAAAAACTGATCTCTTCGATTTGTCGGATTTCTCGATACGGCCTGAATATTCTCTTCTCTGTAACACACCAAGCAAAATACTCTAAAGAAAAACTTATCTGGTCAATTTGTTGGATTTTTGGATGCCACCTGATGCCCCCTCTATCACTAATTTACGTTTCGGAAATCCTGTTACGAAAAACTACGAATTCGATGTAATCTCCTTGTTTTGCTGTGGCCAAAAAGCAACCATCAAAGTAATGTCTTTAAAATCCTTTTTCCCCCCTTTGATGTTTCTTAATATTTTCATTTATTTTAGCGAAATTCTAAGCAGTAAATTTACTTTTTTTCCTTTTATTTATTAATTTATGAACATTTATTTCTTCTATTACGTTGGTACAGTAAAACCCCGTTAAAACGCGGGTGTCGGAGGAAATGTTTGGCACCCGCGTCATAACATAACCGCGGTATAGTGAAACTATACTGCGAAACCATATTCACGAAATAATACTCGCTTTTGTTGCATCGTTTTTAACTTTATCAATTACTCGTAACTTTTCTTCCCCCTAAGTATATTTTTTTCCTTTCTTCTTTGCTGCCATTTTATTCACTGTAATTGCTGTACAAGAAGCACACATCTCAGCTGCGCAATCAGTCTATTGAGCGATAGGTTAAAAACCAACTGTGTTTTATGTTATCAAAATAGGATTGTGAAGCGGGAGAGGTCAGAAGGAAAAAATTAGATTTGGAGGAGAGGAACGCACTTCTGACTGGAGAATATGCTTGCTTTTCAGGAATGATAAAGAATCTGGAATCAAAGGTTGATAGCGCTATAAAAGAAGTTACACACGCATAACTAGACTTCTGAAAATGGAATAGTTAAGCATTGAACTGCGCAGTCCCTGACAGATTGGGTCAAGTCATTGTGATTGCACCCGATTTTGAAATCAAGCTATATGTTCTAGGTTGAAAGACAGAAAAAGCATGAGAAAGGTGTGCATCACGCCTATCCCAATAGGGCTTAATATATTAGTGTGTCTGGTGAGGGGGATGGGTGCTCTTTGACTAGAATATTTGTGTGCTCGGGCTGGCTTTATTTACAATGACAAATAAGGAATCACCTTTAAAGGCAATGATAAAGGGTGGTTTAAAAGTCGGGGGACATGATAGTCACCGCGGTATAACGGGGTTTTACTGTATAAAAATGTCATTTTCAATCTTTTTCATTTTATATTACCCGCAAATATGATTTAATATATTATTATGATTTTTTTTAATTGAAGGAAAACCAGTGATTGGTAGAATTGGAGAAATGGTGGTATCGAAACCAACACCCTCCTTGCCGTTGTTTCTTTGGGGTGATAAAGATAAATCTCGCTTTAAAGAAACTTATTTCAGAAAGTATCCAGGTAATATTTTCTTCCCTGTCCATTCATTCTTCTAAAAATATCATACATTTTGAACTTTTCCGTAAATATTCTTTTATTACCCTTTTGTTAACTTTTAGGAGTTAGATTACTTTAAAAACCGAAACTGAAAATGGTGTAGCTTTTTTTATAGTTCAGATTGACTCACGTAGCAAAAGGCTTGCTGCTTGTTTTGGCTGCTCTTAAATGAACTTTCAGTAATTTTATTCGAAAAGTGATGTCTAAAGATTGCAAAGGTTGCCAAAGAAAAGGATTCAGTAAAACTGTTTGTTAATTCCTTTTCTGTGTCTCCGAAGACCTTCCGGGCAATCCTAGCGAGTGAAATTTTAGATACTCGTGTCCGACTATAATTAACTTTTTATTTATTTATTTATTTTATTCATTCATTTTTTTATTTTACAGGAAAGTTTTCAATGGGAGATTTGGCAATTATAAATCCTGTTACAAAGGGATTTATTATTTGTGGACGAAGGTAATTAATTTGTTAGTTAAAAGATACATATATATATATATGTGTGTGTGTGTGTGTGTGTGTGTAAATTTCCCCCCCCCCCCCCTTAAAGATTTATCAGTTCGTTTCGTTGTAATATTTTGTGTCACAATCCATTTAAAGCAAATGGAAAATATAAACTTATTTATAATAAGAAAAGAAATCCTTCCTATTTATTACAAGATAAAGATTTTTAAAATTATTTTAAAGATTTTTCAATTTTTAAAAGAAGATTAAAAAGAGTAAAAGTATTCAAAGTTTAATTACTTTAACAATTGTAGGGATTTCCCTGAGTGCAATAATATAGGTAATTCTCTTGATCTCTTGGAAAGGGCTAGAATAAGTAAAACTTAAAACACCAAAGAAAATATTCGGAGAATTCTTTGATATTATTAAATTTTGAAGTTTTGTCTCAAAATGTCATCCGTTTTCTGTTCCAGTGATGACACGCTAAATCAAGGAGGAGTTAGATTCGGAAGCTCGGAAATTTATAACATTGGTAAATTTATTTTTTATTCTTTATTTGTTTTTATTTTATCCAAAAGATACGTAATATGGAATTGTGTTGTGGTAAAATGTAAACGATGAGAAATTAGTTAAAGGCTAAATGAACAGGAAAAAAGTTTTCACTCGCTGTGACTGTGTTCTATTGAGCTTTCTATTTGCATTGCATAAAAAAACGCTATGACTCTCAGATTTTGACTAACGAGCAAAATCCATATCATTTACAGAAATGCTATATGCCCTAAAATGACAATAGAGTGCATTTTTAAGCATAGCATAAAAACTATTGAATACCTTTGAGCTAAAATTCTGCATGTTGGCGGGATGGATTCTTCCTTTCCCCCAATTAGATGTCAGGAAGTTCAGCAAAACTGTCATGACAGCACAGTTCGACCACGCTCAAATCGGCGGATCGTATCGGCTGGTGAATACGGCTGTTAGACGCTTTTACGAATGACAGAAAAGGTGAGTTTTAGGGAAGTTCGTTCTGGAGGTGCGTTTATTAACATACGAGTCATAATGTTTGCTTCTTTGTTGAAAGCAACTAAATTTATAAACTGTCATATAGATCAGTAAATCAATATCAGTTCGAAAGAAATCAAGTATACTAAACTAAACGAAATAAAACGACTGATGGTATAAGGAAAGAAACGCCACTTTCCTTATACCAGCAGTTCCTCCTTTGAACATGAATGGATTCTTCTTGGCATTTTGCCAGGCAGATGGCTTTGATTGATGGTAGAACTGTAGAGAGAAAACGTTTTTACTAACTCAGAACATCATGACAATGACTCAGATGAGATTCAGAAAAGAGCTTTTCGATCTTATAATGAACCAGTGGTGTAGTCCTGGAAAAAAAAAGTTGGTGGAACGCTTATACATACGAGGATAAGTAATTGAAATCAAAAGGGGGGGGGGGACGATTATGTTAAAATTTAACAAATGTGGGAGGACGTTTTTGTATTAAAATAAAAAGGTAGGGGACGCCGTCCTCCTGCTCCCCCCCCCCCCTCCACACTCGACGACACCACTGTAATAAACATTACGTTTAAACATGTAATCTTCTGATTTCTGAATAAAAACCCAATAACTTTCTGTGCATTACACACAACAGTATTCAAAATACCTTCCCAATATATTTTGCAGTGGATACATTTCCAGAAGTTCGGGACAGCCTGTGCGTAGCGCAGTATGACAAAAACAACAAAGAAAGAGCGGTTCTATTTTTGAAGATGAGGCACGGAGAATGTTTCAATGAAGCTCTCATGTACCAAATTCGAGCTGCTATTACAAGAGAGTTGTCAAGTGAGCATGTGCCTGAAGTCATATTAGAAATCCCAGATGTACCGGTACGGTAATTTATTGTTTATTTCCTGACATTGCTTAGCGATTATGTAGATATCAAAGAGTCTCAATTGTAGAACGAAGTTTGAACCTTTTGTTAAAGAACTTTACATTGTTTTGTTCCACTTGGAGCAGCTGAATTACAATGCATAAAATGTTTTGTTACCCATGTCAATAATTTCCTTCTTCTCTATCACCTCTTCTTTATGATTTCTTGGTTATTATGTACCCCAGTATTCCGTATTCCGTATTCTTAATTCTTTGTTTAGAAATGTTTTGATTCAAAAAAAAAATATTAGGAAATTTTAATACATCAAATTATTAGTGGCAATCTTAAACTAAACCCCTTGGGCAATTATGTGCAGTTTAGTGGGGAGGACACTTGTGAGTTTGAGTTTTTTCATTATTAGATCATCTGTGTTTCATAAAACCAGCATGATTTTATGAAAATTACAGCTATTTCTTCCTAGCACACAATTGTAAAAAATGTAAACGTATTTTCACTCAAATTGGAAAAAAATTATTAGTTATTAATTTTGTTATTTTTTATTTCAGGTATGCTTTTGGAAAGTAATGTTTAATAATAATAGTGCAAAATGAAATGAATACCCATTTATATATATACATTTATATATATATATATTAATTCTGTGTTTTTACATTTTAGTACAACTTGAATGGCAAAAAGATGGAAATCATTGTGAAGAAAATCATAAATAAGAAGCCTTTCAACAAAGAGACAGTTATTAATCCGGAATGCTTGAAGCATTTTTATGACATTCCAGAATTACGAGGGTACTGAAATTGTTATGATCATTCAAGTCATTAAAAATAATCAATGTAATGTTTTGCAAATGAAATAAAACTTTTAAATTTAAATCGCTTGTTTTTTCTCTCTCTTTTAAAATATAAGTATTAGGGTTACTGTCTTTTGTATTTTTATCTTCATTATCTGTTACAATTCAGGTAGTGGCGTAGGATAGAAAAGGGGGGAAATACGAAAATTGAAGGAAAAGAAGTTAAATGAACACATTATAGTCGATTGGACAACATATAAAATAATAATAATACTAATTTTAAAAAGAAAAATAATTGATAATAAAATAATTTTTATTAAAAAATAGAACCGACTTCAAATTATAAATTGCGCTAAAAAGTGAAAAATAAATTAATTCTTTAAACAACATCGATGTGACTTTTAAACATAGTTTTGGAAGACGGTGCAAAATAAGGATAGATAAAATCTTTTGTAATCATGAATCAATTACAAATACATATATTTTCTCTGAATTAGCAGCAACAGTTCCAATATGAAGTAACAAATGGTGTAATGGTAATTACACTCATAATTTTGTTCTAAAACTATGTTTAAAAGTCACATCGATGTTGTTTAAAGAATTAATTTATTTTTCACTTTTTAGCGCAATTTATAATTTGAAGTCGGTTCTATTTTTTTATAAAAATTATTTTATTTTATTCTTTTTAGTGTAAATAAATTTTTTATATAAATACTCTATTTTTAGAAAATCCATATCAATTGGCAAACCTTCTTTAAATGAATAGCACTAAAAACAAATCATTTGTATGATAAATTCCATTTTGAAGTAGATTTTAGCAAACGAACTGATTGGATTAATTTTTGCCTCAGAGAAGCCAAACTCTTGCTGTAATTGCTTTTAATATAAACACAACAAACACTTTTTTAACAATGACTTTTATATTTATTAATAGTTTTTCCAACAAAGAAAAATAAAGCCAAGCCTTTCAAATTAAAATAAAAAATACTTATTTTTCACCCATAAAGTTTTTCTAAAAAACAAATGTAGTCAAATTGATTTGCGATATTTGAGTTAGACAATTCTCTATCGATTAAAGAAAAAATCATCAAAATCGGTTCATTTAGTCAAAAGTTATGAATGAAAAAATAAATAAATAAATACTGCATTTCCGCCCATAACTTTTTTTTAAATATCGAATATGGTCAAACGAAAGTACGGGACCTATGGGAAACCACCCTCGATCGATTAAAAGTAAAATCATGAAAATCTGTTCATCCGGTGAGAAGTTATGAGTCCACAAACAAACAAAAAAAAAAAAAAAAAAGACATACATACAGTATGAATGTATAACCACCTTCCTTTGTGAAGTCGGTTAAAAATTATCAATTATGTTTCTGTCCGCTGGGTATGAAATTATATTGTGTTGCAATTAAAAAAAACAAAAAAAAAAAAAAACACCTGCGTCCGAGAAAAAAAAAAAAAAAAAAAAAATGCAGGCCCCACAATTGAATTAAATTTTGTTCACGGTTGGCCCTAAAAATGTCGCCACAAAAAGTTTATTACCTTAATTATCGGTAAATAGCATGCATCGTTGTACAGTCCGCAGGACGAAAAATTCATTCTAAAAAAATTAAGTTCGGCGTATAACCCGCATCGTTGTATAACCCGAACCTAGAAAAA
The DNA here is from genome assembly GCA_038502835.1 of Octonoba sinensis. Classification (NCBI taxonomy): domain Eukaryota; kingdom Metazoa; phylum Arthropoda; class Arachnida; order Araneae; family Uloboridae; genus Octonoba; species Octonoba sinensis. Next base: position 107,701,333 of record CM076600.1, on the reverse strand, counting down.
AACATGGGATACACCCCTAGAAAACAATACATTCGCCTGTAGCGCCCGTCTCCCAATCTGCTTTGAACAATTGTTTCGAAAGCTACGATTTATTTCTCTGCATTTTGTTTTGCAGGAAAAGAGATTTAGATATTTTTGAACGGTAGTTGTCTTTTCAATAATACTTTTTTTTTTTTTTTTTTGAATTTCATGTATTGCCCGCAGGTAGAAAGAAAAGGAGTTTTTTTGTAGGTAACCTGCGGGCTATACACAGATAATTACATATGCTGTGCTTCATATGATTTAGTGTTTATTTTCAACATTCAATTTGGATACAATATTTTGATAAACTTATATGCCAATAGACATGATGCAAGTACTAGGGCCCGACTAAGCTACAACGCTACAAGGCAGCAAAATAAACGACAGGATGCAAGTACTAGGGCCCGACTAAGCTACAACGCTACAAGGCAGCAAAATAAACGACATGATGCAAGTACTAGGGCCCGACTAAGCTACAACGCTACAAGGCAGCAAAATAAACGACATGATGCAAGTACTAGGGCCCGACTAAGCTACAACGCTACAAGGCAGCAAAATAAACGACTCCCTAGTACGACGATCGACGAACGAATCTCTCTCAGTCAATATCAAATAAATTATAAAACTCCAGGAACAAAATTAGGACTGTGGTATCTTCATTATTTGCACGCATTCACGTTAACATTTTAAATTAGTAATAAATTTATGCGCATTCGTATTTCCATTTAAAAAAATGACATATACTTATTTTGCGCACTTGCACCGTGGTGTTTCTTTGGTTCATGCTTACAGAGCAGGTTGTTCGCAAAATATAGACCAAGAATACTACTACTAACATGAAATCAGACATATTTTCATCGAAATTAATATAAAGGATTGGATGTGATGTGTTAGGTTTCAATGGTACATTTCACACCCTCAAAAGGACAACTGTAGAAGTAGTATCAAAACCAGCTCAATCCATGTTTATTTGTTTTACAGGAGAGAAAAGAAAATAACGCTTTTTTTCCATTTCATTTTTCCAAAATTTTTTTTTTATATTTGGGAAACCTTTGATTTAAACTCGAAATATGTTTTATTCTTAAATTATTGGAATTGTCTAATTATTTAAATCGAAATATTGGACTGAGGTGGTTTTAAAAAATTGCGTGCTTTTCCCCTTATCATCCTTCCTTTCAAATTTCAATTAACTTCATGTATTATCTCAATTTTATGTCATGAATTAGCTTGTAAAATCAAAAGGACGATTTGGTTAATCAAGTTATCATATGTTAATGTCGATATTTTATTGTTAATCCCCCCCCCCCCAAGTCACAATAAAGAAAATAGCTAACTGAATTCACAAAAGTTACCGGAAAATTCCGTACAAAATATTAGCATACTACTGATGGTATAAGCAATGAAAGAATTTTAAACAGAAAACTTTCTAAATCAAAATGAAATTTTATAATTGCAAAGTAAAACAGAAAGATTGTTTTAATAAAAGCATGGATTCAACTGATGATAGTATGAAGCAAAAACTAGGTTACAAATAAAAATAAATTAAGTTATAAATTCAAATATTAGAAAAATAAATAAACAAAAATTCATGAGTTCATTTGGGCTTTGATATTAAACCCTTCCTTATATTGTGAATCAAAAACGTTTAATCAATTGCTCACTACAATCGATTATGGTTTTTCTCATTTGCCTCAAAGTTGATATTAAGTTGTTAGTGAATTTTTAATGAACTATAACGGGCTCCCGCCTCTCCTTGCTGTCGCTTGCCAACCCCAGAACTACTTGTTTGTTTGTTTGTTTGTTTGTTTACGACCATTTCAGGTCACATAAATACTCGAGTTTATTTGCTATTCTCAAGGATATCCCAGAACTACTTATTACGTAGATCCTTCGGGTCGCTAGGCTCGCTCATTACAAAACCTGGTTTAAAGTAGTTTTATGGAAAGAATCAGTTCTCTGTCAGAAGTAACGCTCTCTATGTATTATTTACACAACAAAGAAGCGCTGCTGAATGGCTGCTGTTATTGGCCTTTATTATTTCATTGGTTCCTGCTACACCATCATTAGATTTTGATATATATATTGATACACCCTGAACGTACTTTCCAATTTTTAAGCTTTATGACATAAGTGGTGAGAAAAGGGGGAACAATGTAATATTCGTCATTTGAGGCTATGCCAAGGAGAAACTGATATTTAAAAAAAAGAATGTATACATTTTTAACGAAAGGAATAGAATACATGCATCAGAATTGGGGAAATCGATTATTTTCGTTTCCGAACGAAAAGAACAAGGACAGTGTAAACTTGATTATCCTCACCTGGGATTCTTATTTTCTGATGTCAAACGATTGTTTTTAAAAAAATGACTAGTTGTTCTAATTGAATATTTTAATATTACTTAAAAAAAACCATTTATACTCTGTTCGTTTTTTAAGACGATTTTACTTTTATTAATCTCCTCCTCTACATTTTTTTATGATTGGGAATAAATATTAAATCTTTGCATTATAATATATCTGGCAACCACTCTAGACGCGCGCTAGTTGTGTTTATAAATTTCGCAGGTTTTGTGGGGAAAATAAAATTTTGAGAAAACAATCTTGTGCAATCTAAAGTTAAAAATGAGTGATGAACAGGTATATATGAATGCCAAAATCATCATAAATTTATTTATGTAAACGAGTTCATATTTTTAACGCTGTTACATTTACATTTATGCTAAAACTCTTGTTCTCATGTCTTTCATGTTACCCGGCAATAAATCAAAATTACGAATGGTTTCAAGAAATCTAAATTAATGGTTACTTTTATGAATTACATTTGCACTTCATTCACTCTTTAAGTACTTGGAATATTATGGCAGTTCAGAGCATTTGGTTAAGTAAAAAATAAGCAGTTTAATCATATATTTTATGAGTTAGTGAAATGTTCAAATTTTAACGATGAGTGCTGGTATTTCGTCGTTTCTATATTTTGTTGCGTGTCATTTTATTATCAACTGACCTTGAATTAGTATCTAGGCTCAAAGTCCCGATTTCTTTTAACATGTAGTGCATTCACATAATTGAAGACGTTTAATTAGTCCGTGCGTTTTTTTTTTTTTGAATCAGAAAAGTGTCAAATCGACTTTTGAAATAATTATACCGTATGAAATTTCTTTATTGCCTAAAAGAAAAATTAATGTTTGAATTATAAATTTGCCCATTTGGGCTTATGTTCCCTTTCACTGAAACAGATGCTCCAGCAGTTTTACATTCAAAATATGGGGGGGGGGGGGGGGGGGGTTTAAATTGTATTGTAAACTTATTGTGTCATTATTATTATTATTTTTACAATGAGCAGGTTTCAGTTCTTTTATTTTATGGTTTTGGCTTATAATGTAGCTATCTGTTAATACTTTTGAAAATTGCTCATATGGCTCATGAATGTCAAATATTGGAAAGCAAAAATGTTTGTTTAGCTAGTACCTTTAAAACTGAACTTTCATGTCCTGTAATGTGTGTATGTATATAGCAAATTGAAATTATTCATAGTGAGGAAGGGAAGAAAATTAATTCAAAGGTTCCTGATTCCATCTTGGGATCAGGCAATCTTTAATTTCCTTCCTCGTTTCATAATAATCATTGCTATATTGACACAGGTTAGTTGTAGCAGCATTTACCGCTTCAAGTTCAAGTCTGGGTTCGAGCCTGCTAAGTGGCAAAAGCATCAAGATTAAACCAATTGTCCCTAGTTTGATTTCAGGGCATAGAAATTTTTAAAACTTTTTCTTTATAGTTGAAAAAATTTCTTGAAGGTGGGTGGGGGGAAGGTTTCCTACAAATTAGGGTTCATGATTTTTTATATTTAAAAAAAAAATCGGATTTTTAAAATTTAAATTGGATTTTTTTTTATTTTTTAAAAAAGACCTTAAATATTTTGGATATTTGTTATGATATATTCATAGAAGCAATATGGCATGTTAATCAATGTGCAAAAACACACTTTAAGCTATTTTCACAGCAATAAATATTTTTTAATAATAATGATAAAAAAATTTGAATACAAATGCATGACTCAAATGAAACTTAACCCTACCAGGAATAATAGTACACTCATAAGTATGAAATGAACAAATTTAATCTGAATTATTTTGCTGTTGAAAGCGGAAAAACGTAGCAATTGTATGTACTTAATTTTTTCATCAAGTGTACTTTAATCATTTTTCTATTTTATAAATGAAAAAGCCTGAAATAATTTTATCCATTTAGCAAAATCATATGCTCACACCATTACTAAAAACTGAAACTTTTTGCTTTAATCAAATATCTTTACTGCTGCAAACTTCTATGATAAAAAAATATTTAAGAAGGAAAAAACCTTAAGTTATTAGGGGACATATTTTAAATTCTAACAATTGCTGCTTTAAACACTATCATTCTGAATTATTTACTGTGGCATTTATTAAATTGGTCTAAAATACCCTTTTTAATATAAAAAACACAGAATGGTTCATGATTATTATGAACTCTAATTTGAATGAATAATTCTTTGCTCTTAAAATGCTTGAAGAAGAAGAGTAATATTGTAAAATTTAAAAAATAGTATTCTAAACTTATGAAATATGTGATGCACACAGGCAAATGGACATAGGAAGTTTTGTTTGAAATAGTGGTTGTAATTGCAACATATTTCATTTTTACAACACTTTTTAACATTGTAAACTTAATTTTGAAATTTTTTTGAAAGAAAAATCACTTGATTTAAATTGTAATTTAAATCAAGCTGATTTAAATCGCCGAACCCTGCTACAAACATTTTAATTAATATAATGTAATGTGTACAATATTAATTTTTTAAAATTTCTCATTTGCAGGGAGATGTGCCACCAAGTCCTGATATTCATTTTGAACCAATTGTTAAATTGCCTTTAGTGGAAGTCAAAACACTAGAAGAGAATGAAGAGACATTATTCAAAATGTAAAAGTTTTAAATTTGTTATTTTTTTTCACTTGGAAGTAAAGCTTAATGATGGTGTTTTGAAAATTTGCCCAACATTTTTGTCAAAAAAAAAAAAAAAAAACTAACAATAATTCACGCTTTTATTTCAGAATTTTGTAAAACAGTAAAATCTCATTTCAACATTATGGTTAATATAGCCCCACAAAAATGAGTCTTGTGTGTTCAGATCCGTATAATAGGGCATTCAAGAGAGTCCCATTACATTGGCCTCTTGGTACCCTAGAGCCAGAATGCTGTCCCCAAAATGTTTCTCCAATAAATCAAGCATTCTCGTAGTCTGATCGGGGCGAACTCCGTCTCCCTTGAACCACATCTTCTTGCAATCAGGGGCACTTTAGACAATGGGATTGAAATAATTTTGCAAATCCTTGTCTCGTCGTTCCCGTGCTGTCAACAAATATCGCATCACTTATTCTGTTACTGGGCATTGTACCCACACACTCACCCGTTGACGGTGAAGGGACTTCTCAATCACCGATTCGGGAATTTTGCATATTGCCAAACTAACTATTGCCAAATGAAAGTGGGCTTTGTCGCTAAATCAAATCATATTGATATCAAATTCCTGTTCAACAATAAGTTGTGTGCGCATCCGCATACTAATTACCATCATGTCCTGTAGCCAACCACGAAGTTTGAGAATCATCACACAAATTGTTCAGGAGTTATGACAATTTTATTTCATGTAGTTCAATTGCCAAACAGCACGAACTAAAGGTTAAGATTCACGGTCGCCACTCGCCACGTGGCGACCTTGTTTGAAAAAGTGGCGATTCAAAAAATTAAGAGCGATCGCCACCTTCCTTTTTTTTTTTAATTTTTAAAGCAATCCTTCCTTTTCAAATACATCTATAGAATTTACAACTCTTGCTTCTTTCATGCACACAAGCACAATAAAAACGCATCAATTCGGCATTCAACTAACCGAATTTCAGCCGATAATCTTCATTTTCCCTTTCACAAGGAAAAAATGGCAAAAACATTTCCCGATTGCGCTGTTTCTTTTTTTTTAAAATTCTTCTCTCTGCCATATAAATCTTTTAAATACAGTGGGAAACAATCTTAATCTTGATTTTTTTTTTCCTCATAGCCGCAACACTTGCATTTCAGATCGGCCATTTTCGCAAAAAAAATTATAAAACATAAGTGTCGCGCCATTTTGAAAATAGTGTGAAAGTTTGAAAAAAAAACTTTTGAAATGAATGAAAATAAATGTACTGAAAAAATTTAGAACTGGAAATATACATTTTTTTATAATTGTGTCCGAAAATGGTCCGTATTTATGATCGCTGTTTTTTTGGAAAAGGTTCGTTTCTGTAATTGGGATTTTTGTTATATGTTGCTTCTATTATTAACAAAAATTTTACATTTAAATCTTTTGTACTGTATTACATTCAGCACAAAAAACTATATCACAAAAATTCATATTTCCTTAATTTACCATCGTCAGCGAATCTAGTTTTTTCTTTTTCCAATTTGAAAGTCATAAGATTTTTTTTTCTGTAAACTTAATAATTTTGACAAATTATTATGTTTTCTTCACTGTACGGGGAGGGGGGCGTGTCCCCCCCCCCGCTTCGCATAGGTGGCCACCAAGTAAATCAAGTTTAGTGGTCACTGGCCACTTCCAAAATTTCTGAGTCTTGACCTTTAGCAATAACTATGTTAATTCAACAGTTATAATTAAAAAATTTTTTAAATCAAAATCTTTTTAGAAAAGGTAATGATGCTCAGAATTGGACATGATTGATTGTAATATTTTTATGGCCTTTTTTTTTTTTTTTTTTTGGGTGGTAGAATATTTTTGCAATTTTCATATTAGTTTTAGATATTATAGTTTTATTTTATGCACATACGGATTGATGTCTCATGTTTTTGTTGTGATATAGAAGAGCAAAATTATTCAGATACGATAGCTCCACAGAGCCTCCAGAATGGAAAGAAAGAGGAACGGGGGATGTGAAAATTTTGAAGCACAAAGCAGATGATTATGTTCGTATATTGATGCGAAGAGAAAAAACTTTGAAAATATGCGCCAATCATTACAGTATGTATTTTTTATACATTACTTTATTTTGATTTTCTTGAGAATTTAAATCAAGTTGATTTTCATACAGACTTTTGTTGTTTCAATTATTTTGAATGAATTTAAATTTTGCATTTGAGTAAAAATAAACAAGTATGTTGAAACATTTCTAATGCTTTGCTATGTTTAAGGGATGACAACTGGCCGATTGTGATCAAGCAGTATATATCAGAAAAATTTCTATTTGATCTGCATAAATGTTGGTTTTTAGAAAAAATTAATAGTTACATTTAAAATAAAATGAACTAAATATGCCAAAAAAAATTAGAGTGGACCTTTCTGAGAAGAATACATGACAAATATATTTGAAAAAATGAACATTTATTTAACAATTAACGATATGTATATATAAAAACGACCTCAAAAAAATTAAAAATTCCGATAAAAATAGACATTAGTATTTAAATAGAGGTAAGATAGTCACCACATGTCCTTAGATTACTTTGCAGGAAATCGTTGGAGTCGAGGATGGAAAAAAAAAACTTTGAAGTTAAAACAAACAGTCCATGAGTTGTTTTCTTCATTCAATGATGTGGCTGGATCATCAGAAGAAGAGCCGAACTTCACATCCTTTGACAAGCTGGGCGACTTGACCTTGTAGAATCTCACGTGGCAGGATCGGGCGACTCACCGTTACACTGATGTTATTTAAAATAGGTCATTAAAACATCCATGTCAAATACTTGACTAGTAAAACATACGCCTCAGAAAGCAGAGAGGAATAAACCTCAAATGAAAACACCACCACGGCTTCAACTGAAGCCAAACACGATGTGCACTCACATCGAGCACTCACACCAGTGCGAGGTCGTAAGGGAAGAAAAACAGTTAGCAAGCCAAGATGCCAGCTGCTGCCTGCCTTAAATATGAGTTGCGCTCCCCCCCCCCCCCCCACGCAAGCACGCACGTCACACGTAATTTGCATGTGATTATGCAACTCAACATCGACATGCAAAAAACACTTTACGAATATCGGCAGCACGCTGGCAGTTGAAAAAAACATCTCAACCGTTATTTTGTTTATGGCTGAGGAATGTCCGATGGGGGAAAAACGTGCAAGCAATGAAAAGGGTAACATTAAAAAGGTGAGCATTTGATTTTTCCAAGACATATATTTAGTTCAACAATAAATTCTTAGGCAACTTTCTTGTTCAGGGTTCCCACTGCTGGATATTTGTCTAGTGCCAACTGTCTCCATGCAAATTGGTTTTATGCACATCAGTTGGAGGGCATGCTGGCATGATAGAGGACATCAGTGAATCCAAGAGCAGCACGTGCTTAGCCGGCGTGTATAAAACTTGAGTGCTTCCAAGTCGGAGACATCAGTTGATTTGTATAGCGGTTTATGGTTAGATATCTTTGGCTATTATGCCGTTTAGTGATGTTATTTCTGTTTAAAAAGGATTTTAAAACATTTTTTAGTTTAAAATATATATATATATATATATATATTTTATCAAGTTAGATTTATTACATTTTCAAAAGCTAAGGAAATGCTAACACCCACAGCCTTAAAGGTCCTTAAAAACTCCTTGATTTTCGTTTTTAACATTAAGGGCCTTTAAAAATATTTACTTTTAGTTCAAAGTCCTTAATTTTCACAGTCACTAGCCTATACTAACAAACATCTGTATCTTCCTCTCGTGCTTTTAATAAAAACAAAAGGGATGCAATTGCATCTCCAATTTTTACTGAAATGTATTTTGCAAATACCATATTATGCTAAAAATGCATGTTCCCCGAATTGCCCCATAACTGCACCAATTTTTTATTCAGTCCATCTTCTGCCCATATCAAGCTTCAAAATGATCTTAACTTTTTGTTCTGTAATTCGTAATGGTATTTACTTCACACTTAGTGCATTTGATCAAAAGAGGTTCAAGTATGAAGCTCTAAAGCATTTTGGCCTTGAGTGTGCATTAAGACCTTCTACTGTATTTTTCAGGTCCTTAAAAATTCCTTAATTTTTGTTTTGGAAAAAGAGTGGGAACCCCGTTATTGTAAAGTAGTTTTTTAACCCAATCCCATTCAAAATTTGCATTTTTGTTTCAGCTTTATTTTAAGTTGGTTATCTAATAAATGTATCACTTAACAATATTTTTAAATATTGTATTCCCATGACCCATCAAAGGTAGATCACAATACATTGTTATCATTTAAAGTCAACCTAATGACAGAAAAGATAGCCACACTTATCTATCGCAAGCAGGTGTCGCTTGCGATATATGGACATAGACAGAAGTAGGGGCATAACGGTGTATAGTTCTGGTTATACAGTGAAATTCATGTACTTCTTTTGCATCTTAATGCCGTAAATTCAGCATTTTCAAAATTTTAAATTATTGAAAAATGGCCCTTTTTTTTCATTGGTTTTAAAATTTAATCTAAATTTCTCATGATAATGTTATTAATTATTACTGTTGATCATTATAATCCTATTAAAATGCAATCATAGTATTAAAATGCAATGATTGCAGCATAGTTTTTAAATTATGTGAGCCTACTTCCTACATGCATGCTAAAGAATTTATACATTTGATTTTTTAGAATCATTTTTTTCTTGTTAGGTGTTAATTAAAGTTCATTATTAAGGTAAATAAACAAATTTCTATTTTCATTAAAACCTTAGTTTAAAAATATAAGCAAAAACAATTCCGAGATAATTCAGAGATGGTTTGTCAAATCCAGTAAAATTAAATATTAAATCACATTTTGTTTATGTGTTGAATTTATTCAGTTTTATAATTTATGATACAGTTGTTACAGTTAGTTAAAAAAATTAACACAAAAATAACTAAGGAAAATTGGTAAAGATGGGAGTTTGTACTGAAATTGGTTTTAAGCACTTGAAACCTTGAATACTGCATTTAAAATTTTTTATTTGCTTTTATAAATAGCTATTTCAATTTTTTTTTAGTTTTACCACAAATGGAATTGAAACCTAATAGCACAAGTGACAGGGCTTGGGTGTGGAGCACATTATCTGATTTTGCTGATGAAGAACCTAAACCAGAGCTTCTTGCAATCAAATTCGCAAATGCTGAAAGTAAGTATTTATTTCTAAGGTAATTTTCGAAAGTGATAAATGCATATAAATTTAAAGAGTCAAAGTAATTAAAATATTGAAATAGAGCACCAGTTTATAAAAACGCAAAAGTCACTTTTCTGATTACCTATTTACCTAATGTATTTATGTGCAAAAATTTAAGTGGTACTTGAAATGGTACTTGTACTGTCATCTGTTGAGGAAAATGGGTAGTATATTGTTTCCATGAACTAACATGATCATTTGTTTCTGTCATTTATTACATATGACAATTCAGAAAAATTATATTTTACTTAATGTTTAACCAGCAAGATCGTGTAAGCTCGGGCTTAAAGGGTTAGAGAATACTTTGCGATGAGCATAGTACAAAAATACTTAAGGTACTTTTCTGTTAACAGGGTGCAAATATTGCCCACTTTTTCTGTGGCTACCTTTGGATTTTCAACAAGTGACCAAATAAAAATAGCCGTCACCCAAAACAAAGACAAAAATTTTCACCAATGTTAAAAAAAAAACAAGTATTTTCATCTATATACCAAAAAGGAATTTTCATACTTATTCGATTATTTGTTGTTCCGTAATAGAGAAATGTCTTTAGTATTTGATCAAATGGATCCTTTACTTCTTCACATAAATTCAGTGAAATACAACTCCATGTAATAAGAGCTCATTCCAGATCTGATCCGAAATTCTACAACATTTCCGAAAATTTTCGAGTACCTGTTCTGAAATTTTTTTTAAAAAGTACAGTTTCTAGAAAGTTTTTTAATTTCTTAATCTGAAGATTTCTCTGACGAATAAAATTGGTACTTTTCTTTCTTCCTACAGACAAGCAAAGTATTTTATACTACTTTAAAAAACATTCAAGACGATAAAATAAGGTTTCCGGGAAGAAAAAAAAACTTTTGGTATTAACCTTTACACAACGGCTACGATGCAAAGTACTTCTTCCTTTCCCTACGGCTGAGATTTCTCGTTTTCATCCCTCCCCCGAGCAGGAAACTTACAAAAGGCACGAACCCCACTCTCCGAAAATCTGACTGCTGTCAATTCCTCAGTGAAGGGGTGCATTAGGATGACAATACTTTGGCCACTTATCGCTTTGTCAATGATCTAGAAATATTTTTATTCGTACCAAAGTTCTATAACACGAATTGCACAAAATTACTTTTTAAAGCAAGATAAATGTCGTTATGACAACTTTAGAATAAAGTTGATGCATTTTTGCATAGGGAAAACTTGACAATATTAATAAACTTCTTGCCATATTTTAGTAGCTGTTATAATGAGAACATTGCTTAAAATTGAGGTGCATATTGTAACAAGCACTGCAGTTTTCCTGAAAAATAACTCTTTACACATTTATGATTTAATTACCAAGATAGAAAGAAAACTATTCTTAATTCATAATACTGAACTGACCATTTAACTGTCATAAATCATCATTTAGTTCCATTTTCTCCCTGACATTTTTATCACGGGAAGAAATTTTAAATCAAACACTTGGACATTTTACACTTAGTTTTTCAAATGTCAGACGCACCTCTAGTTTTGAGGCTATTTCTCCAGGCAAAAAGTGAACTTATGTCGTAAAATACGGTTCTATCCAATCCTCCTACTATTTGAGAAATTCTGTATAATTCTGTAATTCAAAATAATAATCCTGCTATATAGTAAAATGGTAAAACGCATTATTTAAATTGCTTTAGTATTGATATGACTATCCATGACCTTCAAGAGATTTTTGATACTGTTCTTATAAATTAATCTAAAGTATCGATAAAGAATAATTTACCCTTTTAGAAATCTGTATTTTAATTATTACTATTATCTTGTTTATTTTTGAAAACACTCTGTATTTTCTGTCATTCAAAACTTGATTTTACTGATACTTTAGAATTGTACTACTTTTACTACACTGTTTTTTAGAATAATAAATTCGGTTGGATTATCGATTTCATGTTTTAACTTTATCAGATAATGCTTTTGTAATAATAATATGCAGAAAAACAATTATAGAAATAGTACTTAAATTAACTGATAATGCAATTTTATATAACTTCCTCTTTTTTCCATATGAATACTAACTGTTTTGCTATATGAGATTAAAAAAAAGTTGAAGCTACTGAACCTTCTTGGTGATAAAGGAAATAATTCCCATTATTGCTCATTATAGTCTGTACAAAAAGATAATTGTCCTTTTTTTTTCTTAAATATTATTTTAGTTCAAACCAATTTATATCAAAGGATATAAATCAAGTAACAATGTCAGTAATGTGAATATTATTATCATTTATATTTTCAGATGCACAAAAATTTAAGGAAGCTTTCAATGCAGCTAAAGAACTTGCAGCAGCATTTTCAGTCCAGCAGAAACAAAATAACTCAGTTTCTTCTACAGGTATAATATTGTTTTTATTATTTCCAGATTTTATACTGCTTAGGCGTTATTAAACTTGAGGTGCTACCAAATTTTCCTCTTAGAACTCTGTGATTGTATCTTGATTTCTTGATTGTTACGGTTATTTCATTGGAAAAATCAATATAAATTCCTAAAAAAATTCTTAATTTTGAAGGCAAACAATGGGGAAATGTCAGCATTTTCTTTCCTTCCTCTTTAATGTGTTAAAATAGAAACTTATTTCTGAATCGGAAATAAAATGCTCAAGCAAAAGAGAATGTTAAACACAAGGATACAAACAATGTAAGTGCGATTTTTCTCTGTTTTAATTGCCCATTGTAGAAGGGGGGGGGGGGGGGGTGCACATCGCATGTTTTAGGCTTACCTTACTTTGTCGGCTTGTATGGTATTGTGCAGAAATAGTTTTCTATCTGCTTTTGATTTAACATATTTTTCATAATAATGCAAACGCTTGGTATTTATATAGATTGCTATTTGCATCATGTTTTAAAAGGGATGTGCATCTTTTTTGGAATACTTATAATAATTGCTAACTTTTGTTTTTCAGATGACGATGAAGATAATTCTAGTGATGATGATGGAAATTCTAATGAAGAGAGCACCAATGTAAATGAAAAGGACTCTGATGAAGTCACAGAGAAATTGTCAAATCTCAATGTAAAAGAGTCAGAAGAGTCAAAAAATGAATCGAATGACTCTGAAACATCCATAGACAAGACTCAAAAGGACTGAAACTTCAGCTTGCTAATGGTTACATTTGTATAAATTTTTTAAGAAGGGGTTCTATTTGTGTAAAATACAATTAGTATTTTAAATGTATTGTACATGAAAGTGGAACCAGTTTCGAACCATTGCTGTTTGTTATTAACATATGCAAACTTGATCTCTGAAAGTTTTGTCTGAATGAATATATTTTTATAAAGTATTTTTGGATTGCAATGGTTTTAAATTAAATCATTTTGTTAAATAAACAATTTAAAGAATGATCTAGTAGTCGAGTAGAATTACCAAGTTTCCAACTGTTGTTATATTTGTCTGCAATTTCATCGATTCTATGCAAGTTTGATGCTTTTGTGATATGTATATTTTCTGAGCTACTATCAAATATGACTCATGCTTTAAACTGAATATTTAAATTTTTAGATATCAAGTTTCATATTTGTATAACCATCATGCATATTGAACTAATGTGAACATATGTACATTTTCTAATTTCATGCTACTTAGTTTATCACGCTTATTTATTTGGATAGCATTTTTGTAAATAATTCAAATGATTAATAATTCAATGTTTTGTTGCTTTAAAGATGCCTTGACCATGGGACCAACAGATTTTTTTACATGAATTTAACATTTAAAATTGAAATTTAGTGTTAGCAACCAGTATCTTAGATTAAATGGGGGAAAATGTGTATGATTTTTTAAAAATAATGTATAATTCAAGCAACTTTTATTTCTCTTTCTCCTAGCAATATTTGAAGCAAACACTCTTAAAATGATTTTGGGCTGACATGTGGTACATATATGTTCCATTGTATTAAATACACCTTTATATTGCCAATGATCAGTTTGTAATTACATATGTTTCAAAAATAAAGGTATAATATATGTTTACCAAGTACCTTTTTTATAAAGCTTTTGTGATCTTAATTCAATCATAAACATGAATCATATAGTTTAAATTGATTGATATCAGTGAATAAAATCAGAGGATTTAAAAAAATAAAAATCATTGATTTAAATTAAATGTTTTAACAAAAATTAAAGGAGACAAAAATGTTAAAAGAATAACCGCTTTCAATATTCCCCTCTAAAAACTTACTTGGGAACATGAACAATTTTAGGCTAGTTGTTGAAGAGAAAAATAGATTGAACACCAAAACAAAGCAGGAGCTCTAATAACTAATTGGAAATTAAAAAAAAAAAAAAAAAAACTTTAACAATATCAAACTGCTTAGTATTGCATGGAAATTTATAATTTGTTCACAGGATTGTTATTTAAAAATGTTTCTGGGAAAGAGGGGGATCAATACACACTTCACACTCGATACGTATTACATAAAAAGACAAAATGAACAAACACAGGCATCAGGGTTCCTACTAGCGACTAAAATGCAACTATTCGCTACTAAAACAGGGTGTCTACAGAACCGGGAAAAGTCGGGGAATTTTATCGATTGGGAAAAGTCAGGGAATTTCGAAAAAATAGCAAAAATTCAGGGAAAATTATCAAATGAAAAAAAAAAGGGGGGGTTTTGCCTTGCAAATCTGAGTAATTTTCGCCAAAAAGGCAATATTTCGGCTAATAAGGAATAAGAAAAAAATCGGGCATTTGCGCCGTCATTTTTTTAACTGAAATTCAGCGAATTTTTTTTTCTGCTATTGTTTTTAATTTACTCCAAATTTCTGACGATAATACCAGTAGTTTTTTCTGTTGATTATTATAGCCCTATTAAAAGGCAATCCTGAAGTTCTACTTATAGAAAATCTTTTATTTTCCGTTTTTGCATATTGATGCTTTCATTACAAAAAAAAAAAAAAAAAAAAACTTTTTGCATCTGCTGTTAGAATTGGAATTTTCCCACTATTGATGTTTATTAAGCTTTGTTAAAAGGCAAATGGAATAAATTCCTTTTTATTTTTTGTAAAATTTTGATTTGAAATTTTTGGAACGAAATTCTGTGCTTGTTAGGAGTGTGAGCTCTCACATGTCAAATCCTTTTTATTTTTTGTAAAATTTTGATTTGAAATTTTTTGGAACGAAATTCTGTGCTTGTTAGGAGTGTGAGCTCTCACATGTCAAAAAGTTAAATGCTGAATTCAGGTTTATTTTTATTTTTGTGTCATTTATTTCGGCTTTTGTAATGCATATATATGCTACCAAATCATACTTTTTGCAAAATTATTTATTAAATAATAAAAATTTTTATCACTTTACATTTAAATTTTGAATTTTCACAAAAATGTTTTAAAACCACAAAAGAAACGAACCTTGTTTTTAAAAAAAAGCTGGATCAACACCTGCACATCTTTATTAATAAGAATGTTAAATCTTAGAATCAGCTCTCTTTGTATAGATTAGGAGATTGCTTATTACAGCCCATTAAATTCTTTTCCATATTTAATAGCATACACAATTTTCATTAATTTCACAATACTGAGTTTTTAACAGCATAAGTCTTTTTTTTTCAAAATTATCTAAATCAGATTTGGAAATTTGGTCCCTGCTATTATAAAAGCTAGAGGGATTTTAAGACTGTATTAACCCATTAAGCGCCAATGTTCCCATTTTGGGAACATTAACTTCTGATTTTTAAAAAAAAATACTTATTCCAAATATCATTATACTGTTAATTTTTCTTCCAACCTCTATGTTTGAGACAGCGTCTAAAATTTTTTTAAAAAGCTCGCTTGGTAATTAATATTTTTTATAAAAATGTTTAAAAAAACGCGAAATTTGGCTTTTTGAACAGATTCAATACACATGTATTTTCCTCCTAATAATATAATAAAGAAAATTAATTTTGCACTTTAATTTAGCTTGTAACCGTCTATTTTATAAGGCATCACTGATTCAAAGTGAAAATTTAAGAAAAAGTTACTGCAATTTCATTTTTGTTCTGCAAGTGACCAGTTCTCGTGACCATTCATTTTCAATCAATCCACAATGGAAGAAAAGAGCTTACAGGAACACTTATCTCTCACTTTGGTAGTTCTTTGCATAAAAGTTCATTCTTTGCTCACAAGAAAGAGGTAGTAACGTGAGGGTTTTTAACCTTCTTCAAACATTTTGGGAATACAGGTGAAAGCCTAGCAGACACAGTATTGACCATTTTGAAAAGTATGAAATTAGATCAATGGGATGGTAGGGGTCTATTTGGTGTGTAGGTTTTAAGGGAAATATTAAGAAAAACAATTAAATCAATGGCTTTAAAATAAAATTTAAAAAAACATGCTTGTCCTAATGTAACACTGAATAGTGGAGTAAAACTAAGGACTAAATCTAAACTCTTCTAATCAGGGTACTACCAAAAAATATCTTTAAAATCTATTCTGTTACTCGGTTTAAAAACAGTGAATCAAAATGGTCGGAATGCATGAGAAGATGTATGCTAAAGCCTAAAATTTGTTTTTGTTGATGGGGGGGGGGGGGGATCAATTTGCCTGGTACACAGGGGTCTTAAATACAAGCCTGAGTACACTATTAATATATTTGTCAGACCAAATTGTCTACAGGGCACGTGTAAGTCCCGAAGAAGTTACGAATTTGGAAATCGAAAGTTACAAATAGGTCATGAAAATTTTCTGTCTAACAGGATTGGTCCTTTGCAGAAGTTATCAGGTAGCTGTCCTCCTACACGTCTGAAATCTAATCCGGCCACTGCGTGAAATATTCGGTTATCCGGCATGTCAAATTTGACTTTAAAAGGTTAATTAACATGCTTTGTATACAGTGAAGCCTCTCTAACCGACCACCTCTCTAAATGACCAAAAATTGCTGGAACGGAATTTCCCCGCATTGGTTTAATACTAACTTGACCTCTATTAAGCGACCATACTTAAACAGTCGCCCTCTTGAAACAAACGTTTTCTTCTAAATAAAAAAAAATTTCTGCCACTTCTATTGCTGAATTCAGGTGCTCTGAATCATTCATTTGCTACAATCAGTAAAAAACGGTGCTGCAATGTTTGTGTAGTTGTCTACACCCCTGGGGGTACATGCACCCCTCCATTTCACATGTATAATTGGCCATTTTTCCAGAAATTCCTCGAGGAAGGTAGCTTTTGGTGTCCCTTGAATAATTCTTTCTGGGCAAAAACACATTAGCCCCAACAAGCAACCCTTCCACATGAGATAAGGATAGAGTGATATCCCCGTTTTTTTACTGACACCCCCTGGGGTGTGTTGTTCTTACCCTATTTCTCAGAACATCTCCCTCCCTCTCACAGTCTTTAGGTGTTTTATTTTTGTAAACAATTAAGAAACTGAGCAACTGATGTTGGTAGAGCAGTGGGAACACGAGCCTTTTCTTTCAGTAGAAAATTCATTTTTTTTACCAACAACCAATACTGAAAGGACATTTTCCAACATTTTTATAACAAAAGAGCGATTCTTTACTTACAAAGATAAGAGTACAAAAATGGTAAATCCAAAAGAGAATCGAGAATCGGCAGAAAAATTTAAATGAGGGAAAACTCAAATCCATGACAATTTAAAAAACAAGGAAATGCTGACCAAAGGATGGGAAGAAAAGGATGAAAAAAAGTAGAGATCAGAAAATTTTTCTTATGTGAATGAAGTTTCAATGGATTGGTTCGGAGGTCAAAGAAAATTCCTATTAGTGGAATGCTAATAAAAGAGAAAGGAACTCAAATTGCTGAAGCCATTGCAATTAACAGATCTTGCAGCGAGCAATGGCTGGCTTGAAACAATATTGTTTTCAAAACTTTGTGGAGAAAGTGCTGACGTGGATGAAAGCTTATGACAGGACTAAAATATGCGCATGCGGTGGGTACCTTTTTGCAAGTTATGATGAAAAAGACATTTATAATCTTCATGAATATGGAATATTTTCTCATACTTTAACCAATGAAAAGTTTAAGAGAAAAGTCAGAGAATGCAAAAAGGGAGCGGGGATCGAAAGAACGCTTAACTTTAGGTTTTTGTGTGTTAGGAGAGAAAATGTTCTTGTAATTGCAAAATCTTTAAAACCGCATTTATGTTATTATGTTTAACTAATTATTATTTATTTTGTACACTTCTGCACATGTTTAAGGTTATTATTGAATATTTTCAAACAACCTCCATTAAACGACCACCTCCTTGAACGACCGCTTTGCGAGGGAACAAGAAGCGGTCATTTTAGAGAGGTTTCACTGTATATGTGAATTAAATTTATTACGTGTTTGGAAGCTGTGGGAAATTAAAAAATATGTATAAGATTTACAAGTTTCAAACATTAGAGCCGGATTTTCGGTAGGTATACGTCATATAGGGGACACCGGATATCCAGCAGAATCAATACTATTCCGAATGGTCACAAAAAAAATCACTTTTTTTTTCACTTTTGAAAATCTAGACACCCTGTAGTAGCAAAACTACACCCTCTCTCTGCTTCTCATTCTTTGCACTCCTGCAGTTTTCCTGTATTAAGAATTTAAATTCTTAGCATTTATTACATTACACATCACAGAGGATGAGTTCAAATTTAATCTATATATTTTAAAATGATTAGCTTTTGATGTTTGTATGTCATAAAAAGCAGATAAATGTCAAAAACAAGGAAGCTATAAACGGATAAAGCAGCTGATAATCAAAGGTGGCTTGTATTTTATGATTTCAAATGTTTGAGAAACAAAGTATAGTTTTGTAACATTTAATAGAGGGACAAAAGATTTAAAAAAAATTTAAGCAGCAAAGATGTAAAAACCTGTTTTTATTAAAACTTTGGTATTAAAATATCACAGATAAAACATAAGTTTATGTCACAAAACTTCATGCATTTTGATTTTGCATGGATATTACTTCATCTTTTTTTTCAATAATTTTCTTCAGTTTTTCTATTTCTTGTTCCTTTTCATACAATATTTTCTTCAATTCTCTTACCTCAGTTGCCCACTGCCTTTCAATTTTCTGTTTAAGAAAAGATTTTAAAACAATGTTAACCAACATTAAAAATACTTAATTCACTAAACTAGTTCATGTGAAAATAATTAAGGACATTTAAAAAATTATGCACAGCATACAATGAAATCTTGCTGAACTAGCACCTCACATAACAAGTGATATGTGTAGAGCATCAGTCTGCTAGAAATTCGTCATCAATTGAGCAGGGCCGTACCAAGAAATATTTTCAGGTGGGGGGGGGGGGGGGGGCAGTTTGATATTTGCGCCCCCTGATATTTTTTATGTCCTCTTTTAACCGATAAAACGCAAGAAAATATAGTGGTTTTCAATGAGTCAATTACCCTTATGTAACGAGAGGATCTGGTTTTATAATATTAATTACTTTCCAAGCTCTTTGTTCTTTTTATAATTTGTTGCATTTTATTATCATTAACTTCAAACTTGAGGATTTTCGCTTAAAACGTACTTGTCAGAAAATACTTTTAAATAAAAATGTATCTAAAATTTTTATAAAAAATTTAAAACGCGTAATTCACGTTGTCTTATAAACGTAAACGTGTTTTCCTGTTTTAAATAACTACTTATATATGTAAATTGACCATATAATATCCTCTATTAAAATAATTAATTTAAATCTAAAACAAAAAAATGAGAATATCTATACTATAGACAATACAGCTAATAGGCTTATTCTTATACATAAATGAAACAGAATTCGGAATACTATATAAAGAAAAACAAGAACTAATACCTGATGTTTCTGCCTTGATGCGGCGCCAAAGATGGAAAGAAAAACAAAACAATGGAATTCTAATGATGAGTGTGGTTTCGTTTGAGTCTGCCTTTTATGTAATGTCAAGTAGTTGCAGAAGGTAATAAATTATGAAGGAGTATACAAAATTCGGCAAAAGAGAACATTTATTCAAACACCACTTTTTTAAAATCTTCGAGCAGGTTTTTTTCTTTCAATATAAAATATTTACAAGTTTTGTAATATTTAGATATGTATGAAACGAATTCTTTTGAAATCCAAACTATTTTCACTTAACATTCGTATTCTAAACAAATTTAAGAAATGGAAAATAATATTAAAAAAAAGTTATGTTCTAATTATTTTATCTTACATTATTTTAAGCAGCTTTCTGGTTAATGAAAATTAGATACTTAAAATAATTTAAAATTTTCCTTTTCTGAACTTAGCACTTGAGAAAGTATCAATAATTTCATCATATTCGATTGTTTTTGAAAGTTTGTTTTCGATGGATATCATTGCAAGGCCAGATAAACGTTCTTGAGAGATAGATGATCTCAAATAAGTTTTAATAAGCTTCAGCTTGCTAAAGTTTCGTTCACATTCTGCAATTGATGTTAGGATTGTTAAAAGTAATCGGTAGGCAGCGGTTATATTTGGATACACATCACACAAGTTGTGTGTGGACACAAGATTTCAGATATTAAAAGGGTTCGCTTTGATACTGATCTTTCCCTCTACAATTTTTCGGAAGGACAAGATTTCTGGAATAATATCATGTGATATGTCTTCATGGTAAAGTTTGCAAAATTTTTCACACTTTTCTTTTAGTTCATTCTCATTCATTGTAACATAATTTCCAGGACTCAAAAAATTAAAGGTGTCTGAAATTATCTGAACACTTTTTAAGCGATGTTTCAACTGTGAGACTATGGTATCTAAAGTTTTGTTAAAAACGTTTATCTCAAAAATTTTCAGCATGTCGGTTTGAGGCTCGTCTCTACAGTTTTCATCAAAAAGTTTCTTTTTATATTGCTTTCTACTACATGGAATATCAGTACTTAAATTATGTTCTTTTGCAAAACTTACAGCTTTTGTATGACAAGCATCAAATCCCTTTTGCCTAAATTCTAACATGTCATCAGAGGAAATTTTTCACAATTCTGCTGCTAAAGATATATTTGAATCAGTTTTCTGTAGTTCTTTGCTAACTTGTTTTACTGATGTAAGCACTTTCTCCCATACAAACAATAGTAAAATAAATTGAAAATTTGTTACGTGAGATAAAAGACTTTGCACATCAATTAATTCGTCATTTGTGCACTTACGATGCTTGCCATCGCGAATGTTTTCTAATTATTCAATTATTGATTTGTAGGACTTAATAAATGAATAAACAGCATCAATTCGTGATTCCCAAAGTTTTTCACATACTTTCTTTACAGTGAAAATTGTTCCATTTTGTTCGCAACATTGCTTAAAATAATCCCATCTATAATTACTGCCAGATAAAAATGTATAAACTTTTTGTAAAACTCTAAAAAAAGTTTGAATTTCTGGTGCGACCGTTGCAGCATCGTTTAAAACTAAATTTAAGCAATGAGCCGCACAATGAACATAAAATGCTAGTTTTTGACGGGAGCGTATTTTTGCTGATAATCCATTGTAAATACCACTAATTACACTTGCACCGTCGTAACCTTGACCTCGACAAAACTTAAGATTTAAGCAAAGTTTTTTGTCTATGTGTTCAAGTATTGTTTTCTCGAGCCCAGTTGCTGTTGCGTCACTCACTTTTATAAAACCCATAAAGGATTCCCTTATAGAATATGCCTTCTTTTCCATATCATAGTGTAAGTATCTAATAACAATTGATAACTGATCTGTATACGTAATATCAGTAAGTAGTTGTGTCGGCTAATATTGAAAAAAATTTGGCGTTATTTATATCGTGTTTAATGGAATTCAAAATCTTTTCTGAACAAAAATGTATGAGTTCATTTTGTACAGACGGACTCAAGTAACTTTTTTTATTAAGCATATGGGCATTAAGAACTGGGTCATATTTTGCTAGTAAATCAATAGTTGCTAAAAAATTACCGTTTTCGCATTGTAGGGTCTTGTCATATGAGCCACGAAAAGCTAAATTTTGTTCAGCTAAGTAAAGAACTACATCAATAAGCCTATGAAAAATTTGCCGCAAAATATTTTTTTCTCTGGCAATTTCAGCAAAAAGTTGGTCATCAATTTTATTCCCTGACTGCCACATCTTCCAGGCTGCCATAGCATCTAAATGTATTACAGACAATTCGTGTTTTTTTTATTTTTTGCCCCAAGTGTTTCCAATCATTCACTCCCACATCACTAAAATTGTTTTCGAAATTTGGATCATTTCTTTTTGCAAAAAGCGTGCAAGCAAAACAAAAAACTTTATCTAGCTTAGATGAGTAATTTAACCATTTTTGTCCAATTCTCTCTCCTGTTTCTAAAGTTTTAGTATAATATTTGGTCGGAAAATGCCTTCCGTTAGTTTTAGGAAACAAAAATAAGAAGAGATTCGGTTGGCATGGTCCAAATTTCACTATGTGTTCTATTACGGTTGTTGAAAACGGGCTTGAAAAGCTTATGTAACATGCTGGATCTGGCATTTCTGTGCTCAAATTGAAAATAGGCAAGTTTTCGGAATTCCATTCGCTCAATTCACTATTTTTGGGAGATTCATTTTCATGAGAAGAAGACGCTAATACATTTATATCATTATCTTCAGAAAAAGAACTTTTTTATCCGAGTTTCGGTTCCTGTGAATAAATGTTCATTTTCCTCTTCAACGGTTTCTTTTTCCGATATCTGTTGTATTTCATCAATGTTGCTATTTGCGTCAAACTGTTCTGTCTCTTCTCTGTTTTTGTTTTCTGGTAATTTTACAATTAGCAGCTTTCTTAAAGAATCTTCCATCTTTTTGTTTTCTTCCATTTCACGCTTATGCTTGCACTTATAAAGCTGCACCAAACAACTTTGACGTGGAAGTCATTTTAAAATAATAGTAAAGAATTAGAAAATATATTTAAAAGAAAACTTACATTTCAGCAAATGATTTAACTCCAATCAGAAACGTTATATATAAAGAAGAGCCCTATTTAAAATGCTGCCGATCTTTATTCCAACGTGGTTGCAATGGCGCCATGCCCTGTTCCTGCAATACGTTTCATTTCACGTGATCAGAGGATAGGTGGCTTTAATTGGCTGGGGAAAAAAAGTGTAAAAATAGGGGGAGGGGGTGACGATACATTATTTGATTAGTTTTGGGTGAAACACTAGATTTTTGCCACATGTGTTATTCGGATATTTGCACAAAGTCAATAAATAAAAAAGATATATACGAAGAATTTTTTTTGGTATATTCAAATTTGGGTTTCTTTGCTTGATTTTGGCGCCCCTTTAGAGTTGATTTGTTGCACCTGGGGGGGCAATTGCCCCCCCCCCTGCCCTCCCGGTAGCTACGGCCCTGCAATTGAGTCCGTATTTCAGCTTCTTGTCTACACCTAACCGTCACTTGTAAAAATTATATTCAATATATTACTAAGCATTTTTAGTTTGAATTTCAGTTTTGTTCAGTTGGTACCTTACTATCTGAACCTATGAAAAACTATTCAGACACATCACTATGAATTTTAGTTAAACTTTTGAGAAGGGTTCACTATTTGTCACTAATGAAAATGAAACAAGAACACACGAAAGATATTTCTAAAAAATCTGTGCTCTGAATTCTATGCCACAGTGAGAGATTTTGCTTAGGGAGAAGAAGAGACTGCCTCAGCACAACTTTACAGTGAAGTAAAAGAGGAAAGTAGGGGAAATTTACAACACGCATTAAGAAATATCACCCTTGATAATGTCTCAAGTTTGCCAAATTTTAAAACTGAAGTAAAAAGAAATGTCTTTCAAAATCTTTCTCATTAAAGGGATGCATTATAAATATTCAAATTATTATAAATTCCTTTGCTTTTTTTAATCTCAATGGATTAAAAAATGCATTATGCTTTTGTAATCCCATTAAGTCTCTCTCTTCTTCTCCTTAAGCAAAATATCGCCTGTCGCACAGAATTCAGAGTACAGGTTTAAAAAAATATTTTTTATGTGTTCCCTGTTGCATTTTCATTAGTGCCCTCCTTATGCTTTTTCATATTGATGCCTATGGAAAAAATTGTTTCATATAAAAGACGCTAGTATAAATTATGCTTGTAAAGCAAAGTTTCACTTTACTTGGAAAATATTTGCTCAAAATGCTCAGAAAATTTCCAGTCACATGTCATCAACTTTACACAATGAACGGCTAAACAAAAACAAAAAGCTAGCCAAAAAAAAAAAAAGACTGCAAATAAATATCATGATGCAAAATATTATTAATAGGAAATAAGGGGAAGATTCTTTGGGTCACAGGAGGCATAACTATAATACACCAGAGCACTGCTTAGAAGATATATACTTTCAAAGAATACGCAACTGAAGAGTTAAAAGTTTTTAATTACTTTTAGCAAGCATATCAGAATACAGAAATAATTAATGATTCATCCAAAAAAAAAAAAAAAACATATTTCAAACATTAGTTTAAACATGAATTTAAAAAAAAAAAAAAAAAAAGCTAAAAAATGTTTTCCATAAATTTTTTCTCTTCCTAATGGGGCTGCGTATGGTCCCTAACCTTTGCAGAACTAGTGGGTACCCCGGTAATTGGCATCCATTTTTTCAAGTAGCACCACTGTCGGTGGATGCCATTGCCACTGGGAATTTGGACGCTCAGTTTCCCCCAGATGGCGGCACCTGAGCTCTCATTTGATGCGAATTGCAGTAGGTATTTAATTTGGCTGAGAGTATTCAAGCCAAACGGATACTCAAAGGATCTTTCATGTGACATGGGTGCAGACGATTTTCAACATTTTGAAAATCCACCGACTTGGGCCAGGTTTGAACCTGCAATCTTGGACACATGAGACCTGCGCCTTACCACTACACCACCCAGTCAACTGTTTTCATAAATTACTCGCATAAAAAAATAAAATATTTTTTTAAAAGTTCTTTTCTGTTCACTCATTTTAATTATTTTTCTCGCCTATTTGCAGTTTTATTATTATTTTGTTTTCATAAATTACTCACGTATAAAAAATAAAACAGATAAATAAGTGCAAAAAATAATTAAATCGAGCGAGCAGAAAAGAACTTTTTTGAAAAGGAATAAAAATTTTAACTATGTATTATTAGTCTTACTCAGACTTCTAAAATCTCATAATTTAATTTGCATACATAGAAAGGACTGAGAATCAAATAGAATAAATTTTTTAAAGAGTATTTGGCTGAACAATTATGGGAAAACACTTTCAAATGCCACTGGCTTGTTTTGTTGAAAATAAAATGCAGAATTTATTATAAAAGAAACAATGTATTAGAAATAAAATTTCACGTTAAATTAAAGCACAAATGAGCATTAAAACGCAGACATATGTTTCGGGATTGCTTGGAATCCCTTTTTCAATGCGACAGGGAGCTTCTAGATGCAAAACATCCAAATGAAGCAGACAGAACAACAAAAACAAAGCTTATATAGCCTAAGAATTAATTGTAAACCAATGAGAATAAAGGCAGTGTGAAGTGGAAGTAGAAGTAGTAGGAAAGGCAGCAATAAGAGAGCAACAAACGAATGCAGTTGGAAGTACAGAAAATAAAAAGGAATATCAATAAAAACAAAGCAAAAAAGACAACAGCGTGCATAAAAATGTGAAAATACATGAAAATTGCAAAAAAATAAAATAAAATACAAAGAATAAAATGGAAATAAAATAAGTACAGAAAATACCAAAACAAAAAGCAAAACAAAGTACACATGCAAAAGAGGGGGAGGGGGGGGGGGGAGGGAAAAAAAAAAAAAGGAAAACCAACAAGAAAACCAAGAAAGAACAACAAATTAAAGGAACTTATGCCAGACCTGTGAAAAATAAGGAGTTGAGGAAGAATCATTAACCAAATTAGAACTATTCCTGTTAATATGATAAGCTTCCCAGAAGTCAAGTTCTAAAGGGGAAGAACATTTTTGAATAATTTTCCCAGAATTGAAATCAAAAAAGTGGTTGGAATTCCAACAATGTTGAGCAATGCTAGACTTATTCAGCTCTTGCTTTCGTACATAACCTTTATGCTCATTTAACCGAATTTTCAGAGCACGTTTTGTCTGTCCAATGTAAGAAAGGCCGCAACGGCAACTAATTTGGTAAATACCCCAAGTATTAAGTTGATCAACAGGATCTTTAAGAGAAGAGAAGGAAAGTTTGTTGCAAGGAGCAAAAACAACTTGAAATTGAAACCTTTTTAGGATTTTAGCAATACGAAAACTTACAGAATGAAAGAATGGTAACACAACCAAATTCTTTCTAGAAACCCCATGATTGGGACCAGAAGTTTTTTTAGAAAGTTTGTTATGAATAGAATCAATTAAAGAGTGAGAAAATCCTCTATCAACAGCTACAGCTTTCAGATAGTTGAGTTCAATCTTGAGAAGCTCAGGAGAAGAGCAAATATTAATAGCACGATGGACAAGAGCATTAAAAGCCGAATATTTTTGGTTGGGAGGATGAGACGATAGTCTGTGAGGAGGTAAAGAAACAGCGAAAGGTTTAGGATAGACAGAAGTTGTGAAACCAGACTCACTCCTAGAAATCAAAACATCAAGAAACGCGAGGCTACTATTAAGTTCTTTCTCACAAGAAAACTGGATATTAGGATCAATGGAGTTCATAATCGAAAGAGCATCATCAATACCTAACAAGTTACTGTCCGTTAGGACAAAACAATCATCCACATAACGAACATAAAATTGAAATTGCAATTTTTGGAATAGTTTTTCCTCAAAATAATGCATATAGAAATCACTTAAAATAGGACTAAGAGGACTTCCCATGGCCAGGCCATCTACCATAGCATAGAATTTACCATTAAATACAAAAGTGCTCTGTTGCAAGCACACACGAGTAAGAAAAACTAATTCCTCAATTTCCACAGAAGTAAAATGGAATTTAGAAACCACATGATTGGGACCAGAAGTTTTTTTAGAAAGTTTGTTATGAATAGAATCAATTAAAGAGTGAGAAAATCCTCTATCAACAGCTACAGCTTTCAGATAGTTGAGTTCAATCTTGAGAAGCTCAGGAGAAGAGCAAATATTAATAGCACGATGGACAAGAGCATTAAAAGCCGAATATTTTTGGTTGGGAGGATGAGACGATAGTCTGTGAGGAGGTAAAGATTTTCTTGTGAGAAAGAACTTAATAGTAGCCTCGCGTTTCTTGATGTTTTGATTTCTAGGAGTGAGTCTGGTTTCACAACTTCTGTCTATCGTAAACCTTTCGCTGTTTCTTTACCTCCTCACAGACTATCGTCTCATCCTCCCAACCAAAAATATTCGGCTTTTAATGCTCTTGTCCATCAAGCTATTAATATTTGCTCTTCTCCTGAGCTTCTCAAGATTGAACTCAACTATCTGAAAGCTGTAGCTGTTGATAGAGGATTTTCTCACTCTTTAATTGATTCTATTCATAACAAACTTTCTAAAAAAACTTCTGGTCCCAATCATGTGGTTTCTAGAAAGAATTTGGTTGTGTTACCATTCTTTCATTCTGTCAGTTTTCGTATTGCTAAAATCCTAAAAAGGTTTCAATTTCAAGTTGTTTTTGCTCCTAGCAACAAACTTTCCTTCTCTTCTCTTAAAGATCCTGTTGATCAACTTAATACTTGGGGTATTTACCAAATTAGTTGCCGTTGCGGCCTTTCTTACATTGGACAGACAAAACGTGCTCTGAAAATTCGGTTAAATGAGCATAAAGGTTATGTACGAAAGCAAGAGCTGAATAAGTCTAGCATTGCTCAACATTGTTGGAATTCCAACCACATTTTTGATTTCAATTCTGGGAAAATTATTCAAAAATGTTCTTCCCCTTTAGAACTTGACTTCTGGGAAGCTTATCATATTAACAGGAATAGTTCTAATTTGGTTAATGATTCTTCCTCAACTCCTTATTTTTCACAGGTCTGGCATAAGTTCCTTTAATTTGTTGTTCTTTCTTGGTTTTCTTGTTGGTTTTCCTTTTTTTTTTTTTCCCTTCCCCCCCCTCCCCCTCTTTTGCATGTGTACTTTGTTTTGCTTTTTGTTTTGGTATTTTCTGTACTTATTTTATTTCCATTTTATTCTTTGTATTTTATTTTATTTTTTTGCAATTTTCATGTATTTTCACATTTTTATGCACGCTGTTGTCTTTTTTGCTTTGTTTTTATTGATATTCCTTTTTATTTTCTGTACTTCCAACTGCATTCGTTTGTTGCTCTCTTATTGCTGCCTTTCCTACTACTTCTACTTCCACTTCACACTGCCTTTATTCTCATTGGTTTACAATTAATTCTTAGGCTATATAAGCTTTGTTTTTGTTGTTCTGTCTGCTTCATTTGGATGTTTTGCATCTAGAAGCTCCCTGTCGCATTGAAAAAGGGATTCCAAGCAATCCCGAAACATATGTCTGCGTTTTAATGCTCATTTGTGCTTTAATTTAACGTGAAATTTTATTTCTATTACTTTGGCACAAAGTTTAATCATTACAAACAATGTATTGTTGAAAAACTGAACAAAATAATATAAGTTGCCTGCCTGTATTTATTATAAGGTAATCCCTCATTTATGCTTTGGACCAACCAAAAAAGATGCATAAGTAAAAGAGACTTATATGAAATTCAACTTTATTCCAAGACCAAGTTCAAACTAAATTCCATCGAGTTAATTTACAGTCAAAAACAAAATAAAAATAACAGAAGTTTCCGACATATTTCAAAAGTGAAGATTGTTTTAATTTTTTTTCCACACTATTTAAAAGAACCATTTCAATTGAATTGAAATGTTCATGTGCTAAAGCAGATACATCAGCATTTTTAAATTTTGGAAAACAAGTTTTGGAACAAAAAAAGAGGGAGGAGGAGCAGGAGTTAAAATTTTATCATTGCATAACCGAGAGATACTCTGAATTATTGATGCATAAATGAAAGTTAAATGACATTAATTTTAATAGCCTTCTGATAGGAACTTTTGAAAATCTAAGTTTAACTGAGAGCGAAGCATAAAATGCAACCCTTTGATTCTTATACATATGATTGAGTACTGTACTTTTATATTCAAAATTATTACACTTACTTTTTTGTTTTAAATTAATCATACTTTACGAATAAACATTATATATTTCAGATCATGATAATTATTTGAATTTCAGAAATGCTGCTTTTCATTATGTCGCTTTGAACATAGATGTTATTAATAAGCAAGTATGTTTTTCAATATTTCAAAAAGCATTTTCTATTCAAAATTATTAAAAGGTGTTTCAACAGTACTTATTCTCAAAAACTTACAGGCACCGACTCTAAATTTTTTTATACTTTTGCACCATAGATATACCTTAAAATTGTCAGAATCGAGTTTTTAATTGATTCCCTCAAAAAAAAAACCACTTTCTTCCTTAAGTATGTTACAAAAAAAAAAGATTTTCAAAGAAAAATATCCAAATCTAAATCCAAACATGGGCTTGTATTTAGAAATTTGAAAATTATAAGAATAATATAATTAATCTTTGTCTTCAGGAATGGAATGTTTGAAGTGAATATTTCCCCTTAATTTTAAGCTGTGAAATCTACATTCACGAGGTTTAATATTGAATCAAATGTTTTAAATTTTAGTCATCATGGATCACTTTTAATATTGTAATTATGTTGAAAACATATTAAGGTTATCAAACACATTATCAACAGGATAACACAATATGTATTTTCCTAAAGTCAATAAGATTAAATCAACATGAATCATGGAAAACACATTTTAAGAGCAACAAGTGTACCTCTACATTGTCTTCAAGCAACGGATGATTAAGAATTTCTCTGGCTGTCATTCTTTGAGCAGGATTCTTCTGCACAAGATTTTCCACTAATTCAATCTAAAAGGAAAAAAATAAGTTTACAACAACTAAAGATGTGGGCTTTCTGGAAAATTTTCCAAGCACGTAAACTATGAGGTTTTGCTAAAATTAAACTCATGTGTGCTAGAGGTTGCAAATAAACAAACTATGGATAAATTCCTTTTATGAGCTTTTGGGACCCTTCACAAAATTCCAACAAATCGTAATGGACCCTTTACAAAATTCCAATAAATCGAAATGGACCCTTTACGAAATTCTAAACAGACCCTTCACAAAATTCCGAGCTACCAAATTGTTCTTTGCACAGAATTATTTCTTTAAACGGCACATAATATTTTTTTTATCACTAAATTTTGAATTTTCACAAAATTATTTGGGTTTCACAAAAATTGTTTTTAAAAGTCGTAAAAACAGGACTTTGTTGAAAGTTTGAAAGTGCTGGATTGACCCCCTGCTTACTAAAGTACAGAAATCATGAGTTGTTAAAAGAAAACAAAACCATAGTTGATCCACACTGATAGCGATTTTCTTTTATACTGAATTTGACTTTCTAAGGGTGCTTTCATGCCAGAAACGATGAAGACATTTTGTCTTCATCATAATAGATTTGTAATGGTTATCACTGATGACATTTCTCTTGGATATAGTAATGAACAAATCAGGGTTGTCCGAGGGAAAACTACTTTTAATGACACAATAAAAAACGCCAATCAGTCAATATGAGGGCATGGTTAGTAAGTTTTGTTGAACTAATGAAATGTGCAGAAAGGTATCATTGCTGTTGCTTGTTGTTTCTGTTGGTCTGAAGAAACATTAACACAGTGTCAATTTTTTTTTGGTAGGGGGTGGGGAGGTGACAAGGGGGCATTTGCTTTTCCCAAAGGAGTATAAAAATATGTAATTAGCCCATTAAATATTTTTTTCTTACTTTTCTGTAATTTATATAAGATAGCTTTGTTTTAAGGGATAGTAAAAAAAAACATAAAAACTTTTTGAGAACTTGATTTTGAAAGGTTTTACGAAGGAGAACCTTTTGATACTCCCTGGTACCCCTCCAAAAATTATTCCTGTGTAAAATTATCCTTGCTTAAAGCGCAGCGCACTAAACTTATAGTACAAAGTCATTTTTTCTATGTTACTTTTCTAATATTAAGCATGACACCAATCAGTACCAATAGAAAATAGAAACTTTTATTGTTGTGGTTCCATAATTTATTATATTATACCAAAAATAAAAGTATGTGTCAGATATGGCATACGTGAAATTTTAGCATTATGATTAGCAAATTTATATTAATTATATAAAATGTAAATGTTAAATAAAATGTACTGTACACCACATAAGGGGTACACATTTATATGAACCTAATTTTTATTTTGAGTGAAAAAAAATTAAATCTTGACATATTAATATTTTTTTATAAATGCAAGAAAATTTGCATTGATGAAGAAAGGTTTAATTAGTAATTAACTTATTTAATAGTATCTTGGTTTATATAATATCACACATTTAAATGAACATAGTTTTTAAATAGTTTGCATGAAAGCATCTGTGATATACATCATCAATATACATCCAATACATATCATAAACATCTGATATTTTGATATTTATATAAACATCATGATATTTCCTCATGCTGCTCAGAACCAGGATGTCTTACATCTGTATCATACAAATACAGTGAAGCCCTGATAACTCGACACCCCAAGGGAACACGAAAACATGTCGAGATAAGCAGGTGTCAAGTTACTGAGGTTCCATAATTTCAATTGCTAATATTAGTCTGTATTGGGATTTACTTACCATTAAAGTTATAAAAGCCAACTCCAGTGAATGAGATTATCCCCATTTATTATTTGTCTACTATTATTATTATTTTGAAAGTTATACATTGCAAAATATATATATATATATATATAAACATAGTACATCAAATCAAAATACCTCATGAGAAAAAATCCATAATTTTTGTTTCTTTTCCCCCTCTGAACAGAAAACAAATTCCTCAACTCCATTAAGCTTGCTAATTTGCAATTCACTTTTTTCTTGTGTTAATACTAAGCGCCGGATGACATTTACAGCTTTTAATAATGCGTCGCGCCTAGACAAAGCTGTAACTTGGTCATCTTCGTCTGAATTTTATCCGTTTTAAGCATTTAATGGATTTGCAGTTTGATTCAAAGCTTCTAAGATATCTCTATCTTCTAGAGGTCCTGAAGTCATCAGGGAATCGGAGAATTTTCCAGAAATGAACTGATTTACTGACGAAGAAACGTCACTGTAAAATTCTCAGAATTGTATACCGTGAAAAAATACCGGAAGAAAAAGTTAACAAGAATGCAAAATGGAGGTCGACTTACAGGGTTTCCTAGAAATTGTGTGTCAAGTTAGAGGGTTTTTCGCCTATTGAAATTAGCATTATACCAACCATCTGGGGAGGGAAAAATCAACTTACCGAGGTAGTCAACTTATCTGCGTGTCGAGCTACCGAGGTTCCACTGTACTTGAAAATATGCTGATTCTGAAGACTAAAATTCAAAAGGTGTCAACCTTTTTAGTTTTCACTAAACAAAACTTCTAGTGCAAATACCATATCATCTGAGCCTCAAACATGAAGGACAGAATATTATTCTTTTACAATTTTGATACATCACATACTTGAGCAAAGAAACTTAAAGCATCATACGTGAAGTCTAATAACTGCATTTATTTTATACTTACATGATTTGGCCAATTTTTCATCATCATTTCAGGAAAATTCCCTTTAAGTATACCGTCAATTGCTTTACTGAATTCCATTTGTGTTGGGAATTCATTTAGTAGCTCAATTAATATTATTCCCAAGCTGTATATATCCACCTTTAGAGAAAATGATTTGCATCAGTTTTAATAAAAAATAAAGCAAAAAATTTCAGTTTTTAAACAGCAGTGTCCCTTAGTGGTGTAGTTGAGGGGAGTTCGGGCGGCGGGGGCGCATCCCCCAACCTTTTTATTTTAACACAAGCATCCCCCAATTTGTTTTGAATTTTAACTTAAGTGTACCCCCACTTTTTGATGTTCCCGTATATGTAAGTGTTCCCCCCCCTTTTTTTCCAGGGCCTACACCACTGGCGCCACTGCAACAAAAATTCCGTTAACCTCCCCCCCTTTTTAAAATATACACACATATATACTTTTTTAAAGATCCTACTGGATCAATTGAAATCAAATAATTAATAACATTTTCATCATAATTTTAGTATATACATTTTACATTTTGTTTTACCTTTTTTTTTTGTAATTTCTGCAAAAAAGTACATAATTTGGGTAACAAGTTTAAAGATGAGTCTTAATAATTTTTTGGAGGCAGCATTGCCAAAGGAGAAGAGAGAAAAGTTGTTAAAAAGGACTTCTGTAAAATTGGATCACAAAATTTGATGTTATAAAAATTATAAAACAATTGCGTCAGCATTACTCTTTTATTTTGAAACTTTTTAAAATAAGTTATAAAACTGAACTGTAATGATTAATGTAAACAGTTACAATCAAAAAAAGATATGTATATTTTCAAACCTTTGAATCGTAAGTACTTTTAGGATTTCTTTGTTCTGGAGCAGCATAAGGAAGCGTTCCAAGATTTGAGCTATACGAAGTTGAGACCTCTCCATTTTCATCTTGAGACGAGCAGTCTGCAAGTGTGGCCAACCCAAAATCTCCAATTTTCATAACATTATATTTTTTGGAGAAAAAGATATTAGGAGGCTAGAAATTTTAAAAAGCACAAATTTTATTTTTGAATTTATATTTTAATTATTTGAGAATAATTTGACAATGGTATAAAATTTTAAATTACAATCTTATTTCTCGATTTACAAGGCACTTGTTTGATACGATTTCGGTTTTTACATGGTTTATAAAATAATAGATTTAAAAAAACTGATAAAAATAAATATTTGGCTCCATATACACATATAAATAAATTTGATATCATTTTTTAATCTTATTCTGCATGTAAAACTGGTGGCAATCCCATTGACGGGGATTCTCCGTATGCATTTTGCCAATTTGCTTTTTTTCTTACAATTATTGATCTAAATTAAATATGTATTTTATATATTTAGTTGCATACACTTACATTCATTTTCCTTTTCATACAGTATACAAGCTTTTTAAATTGTTAAACTGTTTATTTTGTAAGTGAATTTCAAGACAGAATAGAGCAGTGATGAAAGATTTTTGCAATGCTACATTGAATATTTTTTATTCCAAAATAATATTTTCCTTTATAACAGATAGTTAAAAATATTTATTCTATATCTATTATCAAAATTATTATCTAGACACACGGCAGTATGTCAGCCATGTTCAGAAACAACGCACAGGCCAATGTGTATTTACCCGATCCATTTTGAGCTTCTTTCAACCCCACCGTTACTCATAAACTATTAGACTTACACACTTGAAATTTTGTCCGTCTAATAGGAATCCCTTGGACCCCTAGAATATCAAATTTCATTGATGTACCTCTTATAGTTATGGAAATATTAAGGTCTGAAAAGTGTCATTTTTATCACTGACTGACTGACTCACTCATCAACAACCTAACCCACTTCTAAATAACATAGAACTTTAAGTTTGGCATCAAGGTAGATAACTAAGCGTATAATAAAGGAAAAAAATCCGAACCTTCAAGGAATAACATAATGTTCGAAGTTACTAGCATACTCCATAAGTAGCATCATACCTCACAATTTCAAGGGGCAGCCATATTTTCCTGTCGTCGACATAAATAAAACTCTTTCATGCTTGAAGGAAAATAATTGATGTACGGAAATTCACTTTCCGCTTTAAGTTTTCGCCTTAAGGCAAAACTCTCTAGTTGAGTACAAAGAATCCAGCCCAGCTGTTATACAGAACTTTTCAATGTCTCAATAGATTAATTAGTTAAAGATGGATTTACTGACTTATTATGGAGAAATGCAAAAAAAAAAAAAAAAAAAACTTAAATAATTAATATGGAGAATTTAGTTTAGTTTAACTTAGTATAACTTAGAGTCAATAAAAAAAAACAAATTTAGCTTTTCAAAAATTAATGATATCTCAACAAAAACATAAATGTGTAAAAAGGGCCAAGTTCGATAGAACAAACAACCTTCAGCACAGTAGGTGTCAGCGATTTGGCTTAAGGTTTGGCTTAAAGATCTCGATTATTCAGATGACATTGTTCTTCCGACAGCCAAAATGTAACATATGAAATTAAAGACAACCAGATTAGAAGAGACAGCAAAACAGGTTGGACTGTGTATTAACGAAAAGAAAACCAAACTACTTAATATTAATAGTAATAAAAGAGATGAAATTATCATAAATGGGAAAGCTATTGAAGAAACTAGAAATTTTACTTACCTTGGAGCAAATATAACTACTGAAGGTGGAACAGATGAAGACATAACGACAAGAATAAAAAAGTCACAAAATGCCTTTAGAAAGATGCATAGAATTTGGAGAAGTACAAATGTAAAAACAAATCTCAAACTACAAATTTTTAAAACAACAGTTATTTCAGTACCACTATATGGTAGCGAATCTTGGAGATTATTAAAACAAGAAGAAAGTAAACTTGATAGTTTTCAAACAAAATGTCTAAGGAAGATATTAAGAATTTATAGGCCGGAAAAAATCTAACATTGAATTATACAAGAAAACAAACTTTGAACCTATAACAGTAACAATCAAAAGACGAAGGTGGGCCTGGATTGGCCACCGCTTAAGAATGCCATCAACGGATCCTGCAAGAGTCGCATTAACCTGGACACTGAATGGAAAGACAAAGAGAGGGCACCCAAGCACACTTGGCGCAGGACAGTAACAGTGGAACGAAATTCCATGGGTTTTCCTGGCTGGGCCGCCAGAGCTGCCGCTATAAACCGACGGGAGTGGCGGACCAAGCTTGCGGCCTCATGCGCCACATGGGCTTAAAGAGCCTCAACTCAAATGAATCTTCAGTTCCAGAGTTTCAAAGGTGCGTTATAAGTTCATTTT
This sequence comes from Octonoba sinensis, assembly GCA_038502835.1. NCBI lineage: Eukaryota > Metazoa > Arthropoda > Arachnida > Araneae > Uloboridae > Octonoba > Octonoba sinensis. The sequence goes on along the minus strand of CM076600.1, from coordinate 107,665,355 downwards.
CCAAGATCTATATTTTTCGCTCTGTACTGGCTTTTGGTTTCAATGATGGCATGACACGCCTTGATTTCATTCTGACGTATCCATCACGCCTGCTCACACCGATGACTGGGACTCCAAATCCGATAAAAATATCTCATGCTCGTTGGTTGACAACTGTGAATAGAATCTTGCATCTTTATATAGGCACCAAGAAACCTTACAACGAGCTACAAGTCCTGACCGGGTTTATAATGAAAGTGTATGCCCCTGCTTGGTTCAGGATTAAGTCACATCAAAATTTATTGCACAGGTGGTTCACAAAATCTTCAGAAAACAATTCAAGATTCCCGTTATCTTACAGAAAGTCACAAATTAGTTGTAGATTCTGTCATTCAAAAAAATTGTTACTTTGGTCATCCTGAAGCCATAATTCTTCTAACATTTGTTCACCCAGACTAAGATATGCAATAAACTGGACTCCATAGGAATTTGAAAGCAAGGGAAGAAACGAGCCAAGGAGTTAGTGTGTTCAGAACTCCTGAAATAAATGTTAATGTTGAATCTTACGTAGATCTAGTTGACTGGCAGCATTGTCAAATAACAGAACCTCTAATTACCACTCACTTATTAAACAAAGATATGGAGAAATTGATAAAATATGGGGTATCTCTGGTATCAGTATTGGGAAACAAACTTTCCATGTCATAACTCAATGTGTTGAAAAAACAGTGAAACTGACAAAAGAAGCTTCTCTTGCAGTTATCGGTGTAAGCAGACATGATGGATACATCAGGTCAAGAATGAAATCAAGGCGCATCATTGCCATCATTTGAAATCAAAAGCCAGAACACAGCGAAAAATATAGATCTTGGAGAATGAAGTTATAACGCACCTTTGAAACTCTGGAACTGAAGATTCATTTAGTTACACGAAAATGGTGGTTTGTTAGTAACATTTTACTGCTCAATGTTCATAATTATTATTTTCAAACATCTAAGTTTTCCAAAATATATGTTTAAATATTTCAAAAATTAATGTTCTAGCAAACATTTATCATGTTATTAAATTGTGATTTTTTTCTTCTATTTTTGCTAGATATTGGTAACTTAGAAAAAAAGATGTAGCCCATAGATAACAGGGTTGGCCGGTTTTAACCCGCCCCGGTCAAAATTGTTTTGACCACCCAAAATGGTCAAAATGGTAAAAACTCAAATAATACTGTAATGTGTTATGTTATTATGATCCCCTGTTTATGCAGAATACTACTTGTCCAGTTTAGCTTGAGAGTACCCATGCTCTGCAACATTGTATCATATTGTCATCTGTCCATATTTGCAAGGTATAACAAACAAAATGAATATGAATCAAATTCTTTATTTGGAGCCCTTTTGTGTTTTTGAAGCACTGAAGTGACTGAAGGTGACAAACAATGGTAAAACAATTATCAATCTAATTCTGCTGCAGCCCCCTTTTTGTTTAGCATTTTGTAACAAACAACAAGTTTGGAGGCTTTTTCTAAGCCTAATCTGTTTCGCAATTTGTTTTGCACAAAACTATAATTTGAGAACAATCTTTCCATGCCAGCAGAACTTGATGGGCAGTTGTGACGGTGGATGACAAAATTTAAAAACTCTTCATTGGTCATAGCTTTTTTTCAATGATTTCTACCATATTGATGCTTTTACATTGTTTCGCACTTCAGAAGTGAAATATGATCTTGGAAACGGGTCTTCTTCAGCTTGGAAGGAAATGACAAACCGGAGGTAGGCAGGATTCAGTTCTGATAACCAAATGCTTGTTGATTCTTGTTGTGGTGCTGTCGGTCCTTCTCCCATGTATTTTGGATCCAACAAATATGCGAGAATATGAGCTGGTGTGATAGCCTGTTCGAACCAAAATTTGAGGATGTCAGCATAAGGTTGTAGTTCATTGTTGTTTACAAGCTTTAACCACTCGCAACAAACAGTAGAAATATTAGCCTCTTCAGATTGCAGATTATCCAAAGCAGCAGCCACGGGTTTCAGTTGCTTATGTAACGATTTCGCTTCTTTATATATAGAAACATCATTTATTATTTTTGTGATGCTTTTATCAATATCTGATTCATGATCATCCACAATCTTCAAATAAAACTCACGATTCAATCAGCATGAAAAAGAAACAATGTTTTCATGTCACTAAGTTACTATGAGTATGATGAAAGGTTGCATCATGCTAGCTTTGGTAGCAGCCAATCAATAAAAAGGGGCAGGGCAGAGGCAGTAATCAACCAATGAGAAAATGGGTGATGCAAGAAAATGTTCATTACATTATTAAATAGCATCCTTATTTCACATTATATTGGAAATTGGATACTGCATATTGAAACTGCAATCCCTCTTAATTTAGAATATTTGCCTCATTTATTTTAGTCATAAGCTTATTCTTTAAACCATATTTCAATTTCAACCTTGCTTGCTATTATTATTTCTCAGTTTAAGATACTTTTACTTACTGCCTATTAAATTAGGGGGTGTTGCATCTAACCATTAAAGGAATAAACAACTATGTAAAAATGTTCAAAATTTCTTTTTTTTTTTTTTTTAGTTTTGACCATTTTGACCGGTTAAAACCATTTAAGCACCGTTAAAACCAGTTTTGACCAGTGCCCCGGTCAAAATAAAAAATCAGTGGGTTTTTGCCAACCCTGATAGATAAGTATCGATTAGTCTATAACTTAATCATAATTTTTCATATCATTACACAACTTTTCCAGACTTTTGCTAAGGGACAATCCGAAACGTGAAAATTAAATGCAATGTCAAAATTTACTTCATTTTCGGATAATTTCGCACATTTACCTCTGAAAGTAGAACTGATAGATATTGATGAATTAATTTTAAAATTTTCATTTATGTTTCTCATACATTCTGCTAAACATTCGTCATTATCGCAAAAAAAAAAAAAAAAATTTTAAATTTCCAAAATTGTTGAATTTTACCTTTATTTTGAAACTTTTTGACCCGAAACTGGATTTGGAAGACATTAATTGATTAAGTTAAAATTTTGTGCATATGTTCCTCATGCCACCCTAGAACTTTTCAGCCCTCAGGCAAAAGCAATTTCCAAAAAAAGATTTTTAAGCTCCACCCTATTGTACATACACTCTTACAGCTATGATTAAAGGATCTGCTATAGAACCTGGCACCAGTTAAATATCAATTCTTTTATCTCTGACATTACTATTTCGAAAGTCGTTTGTTCTATCGAACTCGGCCCTTTTTTCATTTATGTTTTTGTTGGGGGAAAATGGCTTACTTGAGCTTTATTTAGATAAATCACTGAATTATGCACATTTTAGTTTTCCAGTTTTACATAGTCTAATCCAAGACTTCGATTGATATCGTTTCTTCGGAACCTACCCTTAATGTAAATCGAGGGATTGGTGCATTATATAACACAATATTGATACATTAACTGCTATGTTATCCAATTCAAAGTAAGAGGAAATTTTAGATGAGAATTATGATTAAAAAAAGTTTAAATAATCTGTGGCAACCAGTTGTTATGCATCATTATTATGCAACCTGCTCAACCTGCTCATTGTTATGCATCGCTAGCGAACTTTTTAAAGTTTTGTGGCATCAGTGCTTAGCCGCAAGAACAGTATAAATGCCTAGTGAAATGTTTTTTCACTCGCTCTCTCTTTCTTTTTGCTGTGCAGCAGTCGTGTGCCCGCATGGGTTGTTGCCCGTGGCGCATGTTTAAAAGTTTGTTTTGATTTACTTTATTTAATTATGTCTTTGTTGTTTATTAAATTTGTTGAGTTTTAAATTGTGTAATGTCTTTCATCAGCTTAAGTACCTCAGCAGTTAACGCTTAATTTTACCATATCCTAAAGTTAAATTTTGAGTAATGAATTTATGCCTTGCATTTACGTAGACGTTTTCAAAGCTCTACACAATTGACTTACTATGCATTATTAAAAGGTGAAACGTTTCAAGATTGTCTTCAGCGCACCAGCGATAAATGTGAACTGTGAAGATCCAAATTTTATCGCAATATGAATAAAGACCAAATAAAAGTTAGGTCGGAAACGTCTAGTAAAAGAATTAGTGTTGTGCTAGTTTAAATTAGCATTTCACTAAAGTGGTAGACCCGGACGTTAAAGTGGTGATTCAAGCCTTCTGAAAACTCAACTGTGCTGAATGAGTTTGCTGCGTGTTATTTTCACAGCTTGGGTGAGTGTTTTCTGATTTTCATTCTTGACCAGTTTCGCTCGCGCTTTTTTGTGGTTCCAAATCATGTTCTGGATGGTTTTTCTGATATTCATGAATCGAGTTCGTAACTTTGGTGCATTTTGGTTTTTTGGGTTATTGTGCAATTTATATTGTATTTTAAAAACTCATAGCGTAATTTTAAGCCCACAAACATTTTTGACTCTTTTTTAAACACTAACATTTTACAGTACTGCGTTCTTTTTAAGATGGTTTTGTGTGGATATTTTTGGTGATAACAGTTGTCTAGTACATATTTCGGTTGCCTTTAGTTGTGAATTTCAATTTAAAATGCCTGATACTGATGTCAAGGAACCTATTCCCGGTACACTTTCTAGTGATAAAAATGATTCTGCCTTTCCTGAAGTGTCTCGTGTTGCCTTTAGAGCACCTCCGTTCTGGGATTCAGATCTTGAAACTTGGTTTTTACAGTTAGAAAGCCAGTTTTTTCTCGCTGGTTTTACTGATCCAATCACTAAGTTTCATTGTTTTGTTTCGGCAGTTGATAAAAATGTGCTTTCAATAATTCGGGATCTTGTGCGTAAACCCACAGAGAAACCGTATATTACGATTAAGGAAGCTACTGTTAAGCATTTTTCTCAGTCTGAGACATCTCGTTTAAAGATGTTGCTTCAGGACTTGCATTTAGGTGATAAACGACCTTCTATTTTACTGCATGAAAGGAAGAATTTGGCAGATAACGTTTTGCGTGCACTGTGGATGCAAAGGTTACCAGTGCATGTTCAGGAAATTCTTTCAGTTAGTGCAGATAGTTCACTTGACAGTTTAGCAGCAGTTGCGGATAAAGTTCGTGAAGTTTCCGAATTTTCGAACTCTGTGGCGAGCGTTTCAGCTGCTGCAGTTGAGAATGTAACTTTGCAGTCCCTCAAGGCTGAAGTGGCTTCATTGGGTGTTGAGCTTAAACGGCTGTCGCGGGGATTTCAGAGACGGCGGAACTATTCTGGAAGCAATAAACAAGTTAGGAGTCGTACTCCCAAAATTCGGGACGGTTCTACGGAACATCTGGAGAAAGGAAAGTTATGTTGGTATCACAGGCGTTTTGCAGAAAAGGCACATAAATGCATTCAGCCACGCCAATTTTCGGAAAACTGAGTGGCTCGTTTGTTCTATCGGCGGCAAATGACAGCCAGCAGAACAGCCGACTTTTTGTATACGACACAATTTCAGAGTTCCGTTACCTTGTAGATAGTGGTGCTGTGGTCAGCTGTTTTCCGAAGAGGTTTTTGCCTGAAAGTTTTCTGGATACCTTAAGTTTGTATGCTGCAAATGGTTCTAAAATCAAAACTTTTGGTTCTAAAAGGATTAGGTTGAATTTTGGTGTTGGTCAAAATTTTGAATGGGGGTTTTTAGTTGCAGAGGTTTCTCATCCTATTATAGGAGCGGATTTTTTTAAACATTATGGTTTGTTGGTGGATATGCGAAATAATCGTCTTCTAGATTCTGCCTCGAAACTAGAAGCAAAGGGTTTGGCTTGTCCCGGACCAACATTTAGTTCAACCTTAGTTTCAGAGCGAATCCCTTTTTCAGATGTTATATCCTTGTATCCACAACTTACAAACCCAAATATGGTTAAAAATCCTAAGCCCCATCCTGTGACTCATTGGATCGAAACTAAAGGTCCCGCAGTGTTTTCCACTGCATGACGGTTGTCTCCTGAAAAGCTGTTGGCTGTTAAGAAGGAATTTAAGCACGAACTTCTCAAACAAGGTATTATTCGTCCTTCTAAAAGTCAATGGGCCAGCCCCATACACCTTGTACCTAAAAAACCTTCTGGGTGGCGTATTTGCGGGGATTACAGGAGGCTTAACACTGTTACAATTCCTGATCGTTATCCCCTACCCCATATCCAGGATTTTACATATACTTTGAGTGGTAAAAGGTTGTTTTCCAAGATTGATCTCGTGAAAGCATACCATCAAATCCCTATTGAACCATGTGACATTCCAAAGACTGCTGTAATAACTCCTATTGGACTTTACGAATACACTTCCATGTGTTTCGGATTACGATGCGCAGCCCAAAGCTTTCAGCGCTTTATCAATAATGTTTTACGTGGTCTTGACTGCTGTGTATCTTACATTGATGATATCATTGTGGCTTCTGAAAGTGAGGAAGAACACAGAGCCGACTTGAAACAAGTCTTCCAGCGGTTAGGGAACTATGGTCTAGTAATTAATCTTGATAAATGTGAATTTGGTAAGGAAAAAATCAATTTCTTGGGTTTCCTAGTGTCTAAGGAAGCTATTGAACCCCTACCCGAAAAGGTCAAAGCCTTGTTAGAATTTCCTCTACCTCACACTGTCGAAGAATTGCGTCGTTTCCTTGCAATGACAAACTTTTATCATCGTTTTTTAAGAAATGCAGCTAAAGTTCAAGCTAGTTTGCTTATTCTTGCAAAGGGTGATGGTAAGCGCAAAAAGAAAGACAAAACTGTTCTTTCTTGGTCAGAGGAAGTCAAATTGGCATTTCAAGCATGTAAAGATGCGATTTCTAATGCTACGCTCCTACCACATCCGGTGCCTGATGCTCCTTTACATTTGGTCGTAGATGCATCCGATTTTGCAATTGGAGGGGTTTTGCAACAGGTAGTACATGGGCAGGTTCAACCACTGGCATTTTTCTCACGTAAACTCAATAATGCCGAGTTACGCTACAGTTGCTATGATCGTGAATTATTAGCTGTGTATTCTTTGGTCAAGTATTTTAGACACATGATTGAGGGACGCGAATGTGTTATTTTCAGTGATCATAAGCCGTTAACATTTGCTTTTCAGCAAAAAGCTGATAAACAATCCCCTAGGCAAATTCGACATTTAGAGTTTATTAGTCAATTTTCTACTGACATCAGGTTTGTACCTGGAGCCCAAAATTCAGTAGCTGACAGTTTCTCGTGCATTTCTGAGATTAACTTGTCAAGTTCTGGCGAAATTGATTACGAAACTTTGGCAAAGGCTCAATGTAATGATGAGGAGTTGCGATCTCTGCGAGAGTCAGATTCTGGTCTTGAGTGGAGGTCATTAACACTCGCCTTATCAAAAGTGCTGTGCGATGTGTCCACTGGTCACATTTGCCCATATGTGCCTAATTCTTTTCGTAAGAGTATTTTTCAGACTTTGCATGGACTTTCGCATCCCGGAGCACGTGCAACGTTGGACGTGGTGAGTAAACGGTTCCTCTGCCCATCGATGTCAAAAGATATCAAGACCTGGTGCAAACAGTGCATAAATTGTCAAAAATCTAAGGTCCAACGACACACTGTTTCTCCCACTGGTTCCTTCGACCCTCCTTCAGCTCGCTTCGCCCATGTGCATCTGGACATCGTCGGACCTCTGCCGCCGTCGAGGGGTTTCATCTACGCTTTGTCTGCCCTTGATCGTTTTACAAGGTGGCCGGAAGTCTTTCCAATGCAAGATCAGACTGCAGCTACAGTGGCTGTCGCCTTCTACTCCGGCTGGGTTTCAAGGTTCGGCGTTCCTGAGATCATCACTACTGACCAGGGACGACAGTTCGAGAGTGACCTCTTCACCTCCCTAGTAAAATTCCTTGGTATTGTCAAGACAAGATCCACAGCCTTCAATCCGAAGTGCAATGGCACGGTGGAGCGCTTCCACCGGCACTTGAAGAGTTCCATCATGAGCCATGCGACGGAGCGATGGGTTCAAGTCCTGCCTACAGTACTGCTTGGTATCCGGACGAGTTTGAAAGAGGACATCGGTGCAATGACTGCGGATCTTGTCTACGGCTGCTCTCTTTGTCTTCCTGGCGAATTCCTGCAAGCCACATCGCCTTCTGCTGTATCGTCTCGTGCAGATATCTTGGGGGATCTATGGCAAAAGATGAATAAGCTGAGACCTGTTCCTGCAAAGCAAAACTCCACCAATTCAGCTGTGTTTATGAGTGAAGATTTAGCCCGAGCATCTCATGTGTTTGTGCTGGTAGACACCATACGACGACCACTTTAGCAGGCATAGAACGGTCCTTACTCGGTAGTTGAGCGAAGACCTAAGTTTTATGTCTTGCTTATCAAGGGTAAGGAAGTCAGCGTATCAGTTGATCGTTTGAAGCCTGCGTTTCTCTTCATCGTCCCTGATGTTCCGCTACAAGAGCCCTCTGATGCAGCTACATCAAAGCCTCCTGAATGCACAGCCGAGCAAGTACATGATGATACACAACACTTGCAATCTTCCCTTCGCAAGTGTGTTGTCACAAGATTTGGTCGTAAAGTACGTTTTGTCGTCCCTTATCAGTCCGGAGACTGACTTCGTGACTAAGGGCTGTGGCAACCAGTTGTTATGCATCATTATTATGCAACCTGCTCATTGTTATGCATCATTAGCGAACTTTTTGAAGTTTTGTGGCATCAGTGCTTAGCCGCAAGAACAGTATAAATGCCAAGTGAAATGTTTTTTCACTCGCTCTCTCTTTCTTTTTGCTGTGCAGCAGTCGTGTGCCCACATGGGTTGTTGCCCGCGGCGCATGTTTAAAAGTTTGTTTTGATTTACTTTGTTTAATTATGTCTTTGTTGTTTATTAAATTTGTTGAGTGTTAAATTGTGTAATGTCTTTCATCAGCTTAAGTACCTCAGCAGTTAACGCTTAATTTTACCATATCCTAAAGTTAAATTTTGAGTAATGAATTTATGCCTTGCATTTATGCAGACGTTTTCAAAGCTCTACACAATTGACTTACTATGCATTATTAAAAGGTGAAATGTTTCAAGATTGTCTTCAGCGCACCAGCGATAAATGTGAACTGTGAAGATCCAAATTTTATCGCAATATGAATAAAGACCAAATAAAAGTTAGGTCGGAAACGTCTAGTAAAAGAATTAGTGTTGTGCTAGTTTAAATTAGCATTTCACTAAAAATCAAATAAATTATTATATTTTAATTTAATATGTAAAATTATGTAATATAAAATACTATCTTGATATATACTTACAACAGCTCTGTAGTTAAGGCTTCAAAATCCCCCCCCCCCCCCCAAAAAAAAAAAACAACTTTTGAAAAGCATTGCCAAGTTGGAAACATCAAGGTTTCAAAATTTTAGGTGTTTAAGACAAATACAGGTGATTGAGGGAGGGAATGTTATCAAGCAACTCCGCTTCATATTTATTTTATTTAATAAAATTTTTTTTAGCTTGTTTTTAAATCATTTCTCCCTTTTTTTGTTGATAATATGCACATATGTTACAATGTTACATGTGTAGGTGAATCTTTACAACCAAAACACAACTTCAGTGATTCAGGAAACAATATGTTTCTGAATGATTACTGCTAAAAAAATATGACGACAATTTTACAATTATTTGATGCTTAACAAATTATGCAATCCATATTTGCTACTTTATTTACAAAAAGAAGGGCGAAAAATACAAAAATAAAATCTGAATCAAAACTCAAAATTATAAGTCACAATATTTAGTGTGCTTAATGCACATCCACTCATTTTTGTTTGGTGCTGAGCTAACGGAACTGATGAAAGAATGGTAACACAACCAAATTCTTTCTAGAAACCATATTATTGGAACCAGAAGTTTTCTTAGAAAGTTTGTTATTATTTTTGTTGTTTTGTGTGCTTCATTTGGATGTTTTGCACCTAGAAGCTTCCTGTCGCATTGAAAAAGGGATTCCAAGCAATACCAAAACATATGTCTGCATTTTAGTGCTAATTTGTGCTTTCTTAACGTGCAATTATTTTTTATTTCAATGACACATAGTGTTAAAAAATGTATTTATACAAAAGAAAAAAAAGAATACCTTGAGATCCCGATGGATAATATTTTTAGAATGTATATGGACAACACCCTGCAAAATATCTTTAAAAATCAGCATAACATCTTTTTGGAAAGGTAAATCTTCTCCTACAAAGGAAAACATTTCTTCAATTTTAACAACAAAAAATAAAAAAAATACATAAACAATAAATTATACAATGATAAGTAAAATTAATTATTTTACTCTGAGCAAGAAAACAAAAAGAAAGCCAAAGAAAGATAAATACCTCTGGCTCTGCATTGAAGCCATTGATAGAGATCACAATCACAATATTCCATTTGAATACACAGCATAACTTTGACATTCTGTGCATTTAAAAAAGAACAATATAGTTACAAAGCGCAAGTTCCAAAAGGACAATTCATTTAAAAAATCATATAAACGTTGCTCATATTAGCATCATGAAAAATTTCAAAAATACAGTCAGCTCGATATAAGGTCACCCTGCATATAAGGCCACTTTTCTAAAGTCCTGGCTCATTGAATATCAAATGTGTATGAATCGGTTGTAAGGTCACTTTTGTAAAGTCCTGCAATGTGTATCAAGGTGTGAGTGTAATAATAATAAATGAATAAAATAAAAATAAATAAAATGTCAAAGGACAATAAATTATGCAAATTTCATATGCACATTACATTTGTTAAACCATTATATACAATTCATTGGGGGGGGGGGGGAATTAAAAAAAATGATTAAGAGAACTTGAGAATTAATTGAAATTAAAATAACAATAAAATTTAATGCCTTGGCTTGGTTGATATTGTATAAAAAATGATTATCTAAAGATAATTCAAAAATGAGACTGAGATTTTTGGAAGTTAATTCTTGTTAATTTCACATGCAAACAATAATATGATTAACATGTTGGTTTAACAACACAATTGCTAGGATAAAATAACAAATTTTAGCAAAAGCAAAGGTAAAAGTCGCAGACTGCTTTAGATTAGCAAATCTACTGGTGATTGAGGGAGTTCTACTGTTTTTCAGACTTATTCTCATTCCTGCATTCAATGGGGTTCTCTATAACATTACCGGATCTTGGAGTTTTCCGAGACGGGGCAAGACTTAAATGCCGCCCCCCCCCCCTTTCCATCCAAACACTGTTGATATTTCATATACTTTTTTATGCGTTGGCCTTCTTTTTTTTTCGAGGATTTTTCACTTTTGGTTCACTGATAAACTTTAGTTAATGATCTCACGAATGTCCCTTTTAGCTCAACATTAGGGGAGTAGAGCCATATGAAGGGTCCCCCCTTTACTGTAGATATGAAATTCTGACAGTTGAAAGGGGGTGCGGGAAAATTTTGAAAATTATATGCAAATTGGTGCACTTTGAGGCCTGAAAAGATGCATTTGGGACTGCAGTTTTAGTTGGTGAAAATTAGGCTTTTTTTGCATTGAAAACAATTCCTGGATTTTTCGGCCGTTATGTGCGTTTCGTCTATAAAGATTTTTGTTCCATTCCTGCTATAAGTTCTTTACATAATTCAAAGCAATATTCGTTAGAGATAGCAGGCAAAATTTCAATATTTTCGTATTCATTGCTATTTTGCTCTTTGTCATCGTTCGGGTGTAGCACCATTTGAATGATTTCCGAATCGGACATCTTTATCTGCATCATCGATGTTGGTTTCTTTTAAAAGATCCCATTCCAGCCACATTCTAGAGTACTCCCGAAGTTCAATTTGGAGATCCTTTTCTTTTAAGAAGCATGTTTACATACAGAAACATGCAGATTTCATACTTGTGTGCAACAGCTTCAGTTTTGCGAACTCGATTTTAATAAAGAATTTATTTTTACAGTCGTAATTTTTGTTGCATTAATATCAATTTTAAATTCCTATTACCTTATTGCAACTCTTAAATAAATCAAAAAAATTATAAAACAAAAATAAACGAGCTCTAATTTTCACACAATTAGCTATTACGGAAAATCAGCGAATCTGCGGTATTAGAAATTTTCCGAACTTTCATATAGTCCGACTTTTGCTGCAATTCTTCTTCAAATACTTACCAGACAATTAAATAAATGTATAAGACGAAATAAATACATGTTTAGTTATTGAAATAAAATAGAGAAAACGTTAGGTTTCCTCAAGTTTCGTTGGAGAAATTTTTTTTACTAATTTTCTTCGGCTAGTAAGTTTACGCTCCCTCCCCTAAAAAAACATCGTTTTCAGACGAAATTATTCGACTCTTAAACACTGAATATGTTACTTGTAACAGAAAAATGCGTATTTTTAAATGCATTTTTAAAAAATTCGTATTTTTATTAAATGGGCAAAAAAAAAAGCTTTTCAAAAATGGCGGGAAATTCACGTAAAAATTCCCGGTTTTTTGGTTTCTGGATAAGAGGTTCTGCACTGTAATAACAATAAAAGTACTGTAAGAACAACACACAAATTGAAGTCACATAAATATATAACTGTTTCTAACCAAGTAAAAGAAAAATAAAACCTTGGCTGATGTTACTGCACATTAAATAGTTATAGAAACAGTTAAAATATTTTATTGCCATAGTAACAATTGGCAAAAACTTTTCATAATATTTTCAATTTTCCTTTCCTAACAGTCAGCTTTTAAATATACTGTTAGTGAAAGTTTTCCAACTAGTAGCTTAACATTCATTATCTTCTGTCATTTGATTTCACAAATTACGTTGTTATTTTGTATAAAGTAATAGGTTTAAGCCTTTTTCTGCTTTAATTTAAGCAAATGTGTATAACAGACATGTGACTCACTGAGGGAAAGAAATACTGAAATATCACAGCTTCATAGTATCACAACAGCATGTTGAAAGCTTAATAAAAAAACTTTAACTTACAAACATACATTACTATTCAATAGAATTATCAAATACAAAGCAATGTTAAGTCATTACTTTACTCTTTAATATAAAGGAGTAACTGGGGCTCAATGTCTAACACAAAAAGTGCATTAAACTTATATTCATACATAAAGAGTCTGAATTCAGTGCAATCTATAAAACTAATTCCATTTTTTAAAAAAAAATCTTTTTTCTACAGAATGCATACTAGAAAAGCACACCAGACAATGTAAAATAAATCATTACTATGTTCTGTTTGACTTGTTAATGCAAGGTTTTCACACTAATTAGGTTTATTTAATCTCAATCATATTGAATTATTATTTAATATTATTATGGTTATTAGTTATTACATAATTATTTTTATTTGTGAATAACAACTGCAAAAATTAATAAAATAAAATCAAAACAATTTGCAATTTTGTTTGTTTAAAAAGCATGTACAACAATTAGATTTAATTAATCAAATACATATTACAAATACATACATACCAAACTGTTAAGATTCCAATAATTATTGGAAGACCTGGTTAAACATTCTTTTAAGGATTTAAAACTAAATATATTTGAACTTCTAGAATGCGAGTCCAAGTCACTCTCAAAAAGTTCCTTATTTTCTTCATCAGATGATGAGTCACTTTGAGCAGTCAAAGATGTTTGATAATTACTAGTGTCTAACATTTCCTTAGAACTGGCATGAGCACTAGTAGAAAAATACACAAATTCTTCACTATTTTTGGAATTTAATGATGAATGAGCATTAGAAAATTTTCCCATAACTGTGTTCAAATGCCTAAAAAAAAAAAAGAAAAAAAAAGACATAAATATATAAATATATGAGAAAACTACCAAAATTGTTATTACCACAATACTAGATTAATCTTTTTTTTTAAACTTTTAATTTTTAATGCAAATATGAATAAATACAAACAAATATTTCAATCCAAAGAATTTATAGTACACAATATGGGTTACCAGGGTTTTTTGAGTTTTAAAAAATATATTTTAGTCTCTATTTTGCTAAGAAAAGTAGCTGTTTATTAACAATTGACAATTATCTTTGCTTTTAATGGGGATTTTTAGGTACTGTTATCTTTAGTCAAATTTATATTTAAGTAATCCTTTTAGTTATTTATTTATACAGTAAAACCTCGTTATACCGCGCCTCAGTATATCGCAGAATCGGATATACCGCGGTGACTTTCATGTCCCCCGACATTTAAAACATTGCCATTTAAAGGTGATTCCTTATTTACCATTGTAAATAAAGCCAACCCGAGCACACTAAATATTCTAATGAAAGAGTGTCCACCCCCCCCCCCCCAGACATACTTACAGAAAAAGCCCTATTGTGATAGGCCTGATGTGCACCTTTTTCATCGTTTCTCTGTCTTTCAACCTAGAACATATAGCTTAATTTCAAAATGGGGTGCAATCGCCCTGATTTGTTTCTCTTGACATGGGCAGAGCTCAATCTGTCAGGGACTGTTAAGTTCAATGCTTAACTATTCCATTTTCAGAAGTCTGGTTGTGCGTGTGTAACTTCTTTTATAGTGCTAACAACCTCATCTGTATTCCAGATTCTTTAGCGTTCCTGAAAAGTAAAGAATAAAAATAATTCCCCAGTGAGAAGTGCCTTCCTCCCCTTCCAAATCCAATTTTTTCTTAAGACCTCTCCCCTTCACAATCCCAAGTTGATAACATAAAGAGCACCTTTTTTCACGGAACACAGTTGTTTTTTCAGTTTTCATTGTGCAAGAAGCACAGATCTCAGCTGCGCAAGCAGTCTATCGAGCAATAGGTTGCAACCTATTGCTGGATAGACTGATTGCACAGCTGAGATGTGTGCTTCTTGCACAATGAAAACTAAAAAAACAACAGCAAAGAAGAAAAGAAAAAATTATACTATAGAGGGAAGAAAAGTTACGAGTAGTTGATAAAGTTAAAAATGATGCAACAAAAGCAAGTATTATTTCGTGCATATGGGTCTGTGGTATAGTTTCACAACACCAAGGTTATGTCATAACGCTGGGGCCAAACATGTCCCCCGACACCCGCATTTTAACGGGGTTTTACTGTATTCTTTTTTTAAGGGAAGTGTTTCACATGGGTCACATGCTCTTACTTCCTTTCTCTACAAGGGAATGACAAAATATACAATGTAGCCCACTAACACCAAGGTGCACAGCGAGTGTACATAACATATTACAAATTGGATATATATACATTATTGAAATGTAAATGGAAGAATAATAAAATCACCTATTTTTGAAAGATGATAAAGTTCGACTAGGTGGATGACTGGATTTAGAATCTTCTTCATCAGAACTACACTCATCAGAACTTTTAGAATTAGTTTCACACTCGGGAATTGTATCTACAAGCAAGAAATTTATCTTAAATTAAATATCTGATTTGAAAACTGACAAAGTACACAAAAATAAATATGTATGAAAATGTCATATTAAAAAAGATTATTTTCAATGTTTAACTTAATGCTTCATACATCTATATATATAAAAATGAATGTATGTGTGTTTGTGTGTTATGCATTACTACACCATTCACCCGATCGCCATGAAACTTTAGGAAGCTGTTGAGTACACTCCTGCGAAGGTTTCTGAAAAAAAAAATCCTACAGGTAGTTCTTTTTTTATTCCAATTTTACGCAATTCTCCACATAAATTCCCCAATATGGGGGTGAAAAAAACCTTGCACGTATTAATGTAATATATCGATCGAAAGCGTTAATTTTTCTGCACAACATGATATTTGTTCTAGGTTTCTAAGTCGATAAGAACGCCAGTTATAAGCTTTTTAGTGCAATTTCTTAAGGCTTACCTTGGTCCAAAAATAATAATTACCAGTTTCCTCAACTCCGGGTAATAGTGTTAGCTTAATTTCAATATGAAACTTATTTTTCAAAATATAGAGACATCAGTTCAGTTTTCAACGGAAAAACAATAATAAAGCATACCTTCGATTTAACGTTTTTCTCAAATTAGCAATAGGTTTTAAATTCGAGATTGAATTTCATAAAAGTATTGTTTCCCCGATTTAACGATTTCCTTGATTTAACAATAGCATTTAAATATCACCAGAATAGGAATACGTTTGGTTCATACTAGATTTCAAATAACGTGGCGAATATGACACGCTACAATTTAACTTTTTAATTAGTCATTGGCGATAAATCGAAACACACTAATGAAATTGTGCTTACGTTTTTTAGGTACGGTTAAAATTCAGCACGAGCAGCCCCGTGCGGGTACCGCTCGGTTTCAATATGAAACTTATTTTTCAGAATAGTTCAGTTTAATAAAGATAAAACAATAATAAAGCATATTTTCGATTTAAAGTTTTTCTCAAATTAGCAATAATTTTTAAATTCGAGATTAAACTTGATAAAAGTTCCGTCTCCCCAATTTTACGATTTCCTTGATTTAGTAATAGCATTTAAATAAATATCGCCTCGAACATTTTACGAACGTATAGTTTATTCTAGACTTCAAATAACATGGCGAATGACGACACGCTTTAATTTGACTTTTTTAATTAGGCGTTGGTGATAACCGGCGATAAAGAATACTATCACTTAACTATAAATATTATCACCTACTATTTCATCTCTATGGTACCGCTAGCAAAGCTTCATTTCATTATAAAATTTATCTTTCGGTTAGCGAGATAACAGTTCACCATGGCTGGGAAATAAAATAAATATGATATTGCAATTTCATTCTTGCAATCAATCTAAGATCATCGCCAAGACTAAAAGACTCATTCCAGATGAAAAGTAACACAACAAATGACGCCGTGCTACATTTCGGCAGTTTTAATTACCCTCTGGTGACAAATCTGACCCTACTGATGGAATTGTTCCCAAGTTTTCTTAATTGATCCTTCTTCTTCGTTATATTACTTTTTCAAGCATTGACAATGTTTAATGTGTTTTTTTTTTTGACAAATAGACACACAATGTTTTTCAAACAATGCAGGCTTTATGCCGCAGGCGATTTTTCTTATACTCTTAGCAAGGACAGAGACATTTTTAAAATTCAGCCCGGGAAACGCCGTGCGGGCACCGCTAGTGACAAAATAAATAAAGAAAAAAAAGTTACTTAAAAACACAATTAAAAAAACTGTAGAGAAAAATTTAACAGGATAGCCACAATAAACTGATTTTTTGAAAACTTTCTTGGTCATACAGTATCCCCCATTCTCACTTTTAATTGCAAATTTACTAACACCATTTAAAACCTGCAATGATTCCAGTTATTTTTTATTGTCCTTAACTTTTTTTCACACCGAGATGATGAAAGCGGCAATGCAAAGGGATCGCCAAATTTAAATGTTCTTATTGAATGCATTTATACTGTGTGTTTTTAAATATATAAAAAAAAAATGCCCCAATTATTTAAAGACATAAAATAATTTTATTGAAAAGGCATTTGCAGATTTTACATTGCATTTTCTATAATCTACACATTTTAAATACATAATTATAGAATCTGCCACTTTAAATATATATAATTAATTTAATGTTGACTCTTGATCAGTTTCAAAAAGCAATAAAATGAAAAGATTTGAAGTCAACTAAATTTATAAAATTAAATTCATAACTCCAGAGGAAAAATAAAATTCCCAGATAGAAATTTCGGATAAATAGAGTTCTGGGAACATTATAAAAAAACCTATTCATCTCCCCCCCCCCCTTTTTATTGCTTCGCAAGTGCACAATTTACATTCTTAAAATATTTGTAAAAACTTTTGGAGAAATAAGAAATGAAAGAAAACTTCCCCCAAAAATTCCTGGGCTATGACCTTGCTAGTCATCAAATGTATTTTATTTCCTTTTTTGTACTTCAAAATGTTTGATAATAAAACGATGTGGATGTCATAACAAAATTCCTATTTCACAAAAAAAGTTGCAAATTGTCACTAAAACTTTGGTACTAAAAAACTTCCAATTTTTACACCTACCTGATAATTGCAAACATTCTATCCAAGCATTGTTATAGCTCACAATATTAATGTGATGAAGGGTTGCAATACTTTTAGCTTCTCGAATCACCTTAAATATAAATAATATAAGCTTTATATCAAAATTATTCAAAATAAATAATAAAAAACTATAAAGTTCAAAATTTAAGCCACTCAGCAAACTGAAAATGTCTCATGACAAATTCTGAATGCTACATTGTAAATAAAATATACCTTTAAGTATCGGGAATCACTTTTGTATCGAAACACTATTTTCTTAATTGCATACGTTGCACCATCAAGTTTATGTTTTACCTACAAAAAATTTAAGTTAATTTATGAATTTAATATTTACTTAGAACAAAATTTTTAAATTACACAATCAATATTTTCCTCATAAATGTTAGAATATTGCATGTGTATTTTCATAGATTTAAAGATTAAATTAAACTAAAGTATACATAAATTCATTGCCAACCTTGCATACAACACCAAAACCTCCTTTTGCAATTGTTTCTAACTCTTCAAAATCTTGATTATATTTATTTTTTAGCTGAAGTTGTGATGAAAATACTTCTTCTTTAAGTATTGAACTGGAAGAGAACAATTTTATGTCAATGAAATCTAAAGTAACAAAACACTCTTTGTAGCATTTACAGCAATGTCTTTTCTTCTATTTCAAATGGCAAAATGTTAATTTAAAGATTAAATATACTTTTTGTGTGTGTGATGAAAAAGTAAAACTAATTTAAAGAAAATTGATTGATAGGTCATATTGATGATTCATTTTTCGTAGTTACGTAGAATTTGAATGTACAAGTAAGAATATTTTAAAACAATTTCTAATTTTGGAAAATAAACGACAATGTCCTATTCAGTTGACAGCTAAATAAATTTAGAGATTGGAAGGAAAGCTAACATAAAATAACCTTACACAAGTTCTTTTATAACACAAGATGATTTCTGAACTCTTTCCAAAGAAACATTTAAAAATGTTTCAAAGAAGCAAAAAAATTCAATGTTTTTAATGTTCTTTATAAATATTTCTCAAATCAAAATAATTATAGAAAAATGATTTTTATAATATTCCTTTTATAAAAAGGCAGATAAAAGACATACTCAAGAGAGACATTATTTTCTGATGAGTTTGGAATAACTTCTGATTGAACCTGGAAAGAGCATTAGACATTTAAAAAAAATTTAGAAATGAAATTCAGCAGTACAGACTTTTATTAATTTAATTATAATAGATATATCTAGCAATTAGTGTTTTCAACCAGACTTTTTACTCAATAACTTTGCAATTCTTTATTTTTTACTTTCATTTGACAACATTGAAATTGATTTTTTAAAATTATTATTTAAATTTTGATTTGTGTTCAATTAACAGCATTTAAATTTTCTTTCTCTACTAAATAATCATTCGTTTAAAGCAATGTTTAAAAAAAATATATAAACAGAAGTAAACTTTATTTAAAAATTTACTTTCAAATACAATTTAGGCTACAGATGAAATTAGCAGATACTGAACATGCTGTGTAAAAACAAAAATATATTTGACAAAAAGTTTTCTATTCATAAATAAGCTTATTTCTTTTTTGCTGAAAAAGGTGTTCCTTGTAACCTAGACACATGTGTTTGCAATTCTTATCACTATTTGTACAAGTGTAAATGGAATATAGGATCAATTATTTTAAATATAACTAGTTTCATCTTTAGTTTGTAGTATTTATTTAAATTATGGAAAAGAATAAAATGAATAAGTTTTTTGTTGTGCACTTTTCTAAACAATTTTGTCTTTAAAAGAAAAAGAAAAAAAAACAAAGCAATATACCTCCAAGCAAAATGAATAAATATTTTGAATAATTCAAGGCATTTTGAGATACAGCAAAGTTTTTTTTTTGTTGCACTTTTAAATGGTTTTAATCCTTGATGGAATACTTTTTCTTTCTTTCTTTTTCTTTTCTTATGTTTGGAAATTCTAGATTACTTTCAGAAATTCTTAATAATATCATTTCTTTTTTAACTGTTTTTAGAGACAATCAATATACTGTGAAACCTCTCTGACCGACCACCTCTCTATATGACCAAAAATTGCTGAAACAGAATTTCACTGCATTAATTCAATACTAACCAGGGTTGTTTGGTTTAAACCATGTTGGTTTAAACCATGGTCTAAACCAAATGGTTTTTAAAAAAAACCCACTTGGTTTAAACCAAATCTTTTTTCATTAATTTTGCACATCATTAAAAATTGCAAAATCCAATTTATGCAGAAATTACAAGCCCAGCACTGAATAATTAAAGAATTTGAAAATTAACAAACTTTTTTTTTAATCAGTACAAATTGTTCTCATCTCCTATCTACAGACTACCTACGTCAGACTATTTGGGTTTTTCTAAAATTAGCTCTGAAAAAGCTAATTTGAGAAAAACTCTTCTCAGTCATTATAAAAATTAAAATGATATTGCAATTGTAATTCCTGGAGTTAAAGAATATATATTAGAAATAATAAAATAACTTCATAATAACCAATTTGCAAATGTATGTTACAGATAACGATTTTTAAGAAGCGAAATCTTTTTTCATTTATTTTTCGCATTATAAAAAATTGCAAAAGCCAGTTTGTGCAGAAATTGCAAGCACAGCATTAGATACATCATGAATTTCTGAATTTGTAAAGTAACAAACTTTTTTTTAATCAGTGCAAATTTTTCTTTTTTTTCCCTAAATTAATCTCTTTTAAAAAAAAAAAATACATTCATTCTTTCATCAGGAAAAATTGTATTTAAAAAAAATTTTAAATAATAGTGATAATTTCTAAGCCAATGTTGCTGATTTGTATAAGTGTTATGGTGTAATCATTTGTTGATATTACTGATACTGTAAATCAACACACATTATTTTTAATGTATCTTTCATTTTTGCTTATTTTTTATTGATTTTGTAAAATATGCTTTTGTTAAAACTCAACCCGCATAATAATTATTTCCTTAATAATTTGCTGAAAGGCCTGTATAAGTAGAGTATTATAACGTGTTAATACAGTAAAACCTGTAAAGTTGACCACCATTGTAAGTTGGCCACCTGTCTAAGTTAGTTGAACACAAGCAGAATTATATTCAGTGTTCTGCAACATGACCTCAAACAGTTCCAAATGTTCTGCAGGCATGTCGTCCAATTTGATGGACCGCAGTACAACACAAAATAGATATAAGAATATTAATTAACTAGTAGAATATTTATTACTCATTTTTGACAAAACATATTAAATTATTTATTTAAAACCAAGGCATACATTCAGAATTTGCAATTCTGTCGATGACTTTTGAAGTCGGATACTGCGACATTAATGCAGATGTACTGTTTACAAAATGTTTATAAAAATTTGGTCCATACATTGTGACAATGGCTGCTTTTAACAACTTTCTAACGGATTTATGGCCAGGTGGTGCACCATTGGAATATATAAACATTCTTTTATCAGTTCTGCACTGCAGAACATATCGTTTTTATTCTTTTGCGTTTGTGCTCGCGTTTTTTACTGTCCTCTTTTTAAGGATGAAATGTTCTGCAGAGATCGCGTTTGTTCTGCGACGTACGTCTCACTTTTAAGCACTTTCTGCTCCCGGGGGACCGGAATTAGCCCTATATTATTTAATGTGGGAAGACCTTTGTAATTTGAAAACCTGTCTATATTGACCACTTAAGTACCAAATTTGGGTGGGAGTATTATAAAAAACCCTTTGTAAGTTGGCTGCCTCATTATTACTATATTTATTTATCTATTTTTGCAAAAATAAAAAAAAAACTTATATAAGTTCTCCAGGATAATATTTTTTATGCTATAATGTCAGACCAGTATGTGTCTGGATGGATGAAACATCCATATATAGTTTGCCTAAACCTCTGTGTAAGTTAACTATTCGAGAAAACTACTCTGAGCCTCACTCTTTTGTTCTTTAAATAAGTTTCTTCTTATTCTTCTAATTGATCTAGTCATTTCGAAAAATGATGTACTTTTAGGGAATCTTTACAGTCAAATCAGTAAACTAACACATTTATCTTTAAATAAGTGCTTTAATTTGAAAGTTGAATAAAATGCATTGTAAGTCATTCAGATTAAATTTATCTAATGGTATTTTAGATAATTGTTAAAAATAGCTAATTACTCATTTTAAAGTAACGTTAATACATGTTATATTTTAATGAGTCACAAATGAATAAACGCATAGCGTAAGAAATGACAAAAAGAAAAAAATCTCCACCCTTTATAAGTTGACCACTCGAGTGCTGCACCTATGTAAGGTAATTAAAACTCAAGGTTTTAACTTATAGTTACTTAATTATCAATAAATTAGCTATCAATAACATTTATTTACAATTAAGGATCTAAAATCTCCATGATTTTCTAAAAGTCAATTTGTTTTTTCTACAAATGCTATTTAAACCAAAAAAACCTGGTTTAAACCAAAAAAACCGGTTTAAAAAAAAAAAAAAACTTAGTTTTTTTTTCCAACCCTGATACTAACTTGACCGCCATTAAGTGACCACACTTAAACAGTCAACCTCTCGAAACGACCACATTTTCTACCAGAAAAAAAAATCTGCCACTTTTATTTCTGAATCAGTCAATTGCTACAATCAGTAAAAAACAATGCTGCAATATTTGTGTAGTTGTCCACATCCCTGGGGAGACATGTACCCCTGCAATTCAGATGTCAAGTGGCCATTTTTTCAGGAATTCCTTAAGGAAGTTAGCTTTCGGTGTCAATTGAATAACTCCTTCTAGGCAAAAACACAGTAGCCCAAACAAGCAGCCCTGCCACATTGTCCCCTTGATGAGATAAGGATAGATTGATAACACGGGCCTCTTCTTTCAGCAGAAAATTCATTTTGATTACCAATAACTGATACTGAAAGGACATTTTTTTAACGTTTTTATAAATAGCATCTAACAAAAGAGCAATTCTTTACTTACAAAGATAGGAGTACAAAAATGGCATATCCCTAAGAAAATAGGCAGAAAAATTTAAATGTACAAAACCTCAAATCCATGACAATTTAAAAAACAAGGAAATGCTTACCAAAGGGCGGGAAAAACACGGACAAAAAATGTAGAGATCAGAAAATTTTTCTTATGTGAATGAAGTTTCAATGGATTGGTTTGGAGCTGCGAGGTCAAAGAACATTCCTATTAGTGGAACGCTAATAAAAGAGGAGCTCAAACTTCTGAAGTCATTGGAATTAACAGATTTTACAGTGAGCAATGGGTGGCTTGAAACAATATTGTTTTCAAAACACTTGGTGGAGAAAGTGCTGACGTGGATGAAAGCTTATTCCAGTACCATAATATGACCATGCGTTGAGTACTTTTTCGCAGGTTATGATGAAAAAGCATTTATAGTCTTCATGAATATGGAATATTTTCTCGTGCTTTAACTAGCGAAAAGTTTAAGAGAAAAGTCTGAGGCTGCAAAAAGGGGGCGAGGGATCGAAAAACGCTCAACTTTAGTTTTTTGCACCTTAGGAGAGAAAGAAAATGCTCTTGTAATCGCAAAATTTTTAAAACTGTGTTTACGTTAATTTGTTTAATTAATTATTATTTATTTTATACATTTCTGCACATGTTTAACATTATTACTGAATATTTTCAATCTCCATTAAGCTTTAATCAGCACATGTTTTTTTTTTTTTATCATAACTGCAAAAAGTAGGGGTTTTCTCAAATTTTACTAATATTGCTACGATGTAACAAATAAAACTTTCAAGCTCTAATAACTTTTGGCACTTAACAAGAATACATGAAAGCACTTACTTGCTTAACAAAATGAAAAAAACGTTCAGCTGCTTCTCTTCGTAAAGGCATTAAACTGTCCAAATTTAATGACCAGTTCAAGAACTAAAAAATAAGAAAACGAAATAATCCCTGTGAGAAAGACGACTCAAATATAATCAGCTCATGACATAATTTTCTCGCAATGTTTTAATAAACAAGAAATGGCACTAGTTTACATTCATTTTATTCATGTGCATGCACATGTACTATTATTTAATAGATTCAACAAATTGCGATTGACACTAACTTTGGTTTACATTTATTCATGCAGGGGCAAACATAAGCAAAATAAGTTGTATTCAATAAAATTTGCATGCTTATATACAAATCAATAAACATGTTGAAAATTGAGTATCAAAAAAAAAAAAAAAAAAAAACATAGGTTAAAACATACTTTAAAAATTTTTTGAAAAAAATGAAATAGTTTTCAAACTCTAAATCAGAAGCGATAAAAATGTGCATCCAGCAACTCAATAAGCAAGAAATTGTTTGATGTTTGTAATTCCTTTTTCTGATGCAGTACTGCATCAAATAAAAGATGCATATATAATAAATAGCTGTAAATGATACTTGAAATAAATTTTGTTCATAACATATTCTATTTTGGAAAGATATATAATCTATGGTGCAACTTGACTTCTAAAACTTTGGCTGATCTATTTCTTATAGCTTTAAATTAGTTTTTCTTGAAAAACTATTTAGTCTAGCTCATCATTTAAATTTGTTGTTCAATTTGTTTATTTCCAAACAAAAGACTTTGATCTAGTAATCAGCATTAATTAATTAATTAGATGTAGACAAACTGTTATAGTCAATTCAGTCTATTATTTTTTTCTATAGTATCAATCGACTTACATGTAATGCTTTTAGTTTTGTTAAATAGTTTGAATATTTAGGAGCAAACATTATTTTTTATACACTAAAGTTTAACAATTTTTTAAGCAACAATATTCAGATGGCTATTTTCAATGTAGCTTTGCTACAAAATGTACTATTCCTTTGCTATCCTTGTGCTAAAGAAGGGGGTTCCTAACAACCTCTGAAATATACATATGCAATTTTCATTGCAAAATTATACATTACCAGGGGTGCCACTCTTCAAAAATTTCTAGACTGAACTTTTCACCATGCACGTAATAGCCAAATCACTTAATTTTTTTTACAAATATGCGGATCTTTTTAAGATATACACATATTTGAATGTACCAATATTTTCTTCAAGAAAGCCGAAAATTCTTGCTTTCTGATGTAAAAATATCATTCAATATATTTAACCAAACAGTTTCGCAGGAAGATAAAAAGAAGCGCACCATATATCTTAATCTTTCAGCAGTGATGCCGCTAGACTTTGAATATTGGAGCTATAAAATTCCGACAGTTGAAGATGGTCCGGGGGATTCTCCCCCAGGAAAATTTTGAAAACTATATGCAAAATAGGGGCCGTTCATAAATGACGTCACGCTTTTTTCTCATATATTTGACCCCCCTCCCCCCCTTTGTCACAATATGTCACACTTCAGCGGACCCCCTCCCCCCCTTAGACATGCGTCACGCTATGTTGCATAATGCACGATGTCACACTTCTTGTTACCCCCTCCCCTTGTCACACTTTGTCACAATTTCACGAACCCCCCTCCCCCCCTCGAAGCGTGACATCATTTATGAATGATCCCATAGTGCATTTTTAGGCCTTTGGAGACACATTTGGGATTGCAGAAGTATTAGGAAAAAAAAAAGAAGCGTAATAGAAACATTTTTAAAATTTAAACGCTTTTACTCATAAAAATGCAGTACAAACTTGACATTTTTTTTAATCTACAGGCCGGACCCCACATTTTTTCTACCGCCCATATCGAAGAGCCCTGTGTCTGCCGTCTCGAACGACACTTACAAGCTCGCCCCTCTCTTCCCAAAAGGATGCTTTGAAAATTTGTAAAAGAAAAACTATTGGTACCATTTGAGCATAGCATATGGTATTTCATGATTACAAGGGGGGAGGGACTTTGACTTTTTAAAATTTAAATTCTAAAATTTTGACAATGCGAAATTTTCTGCCATCCACTTAAAATTTTAGAGTTTCCAACAGTTAATACAAATAAATAATTATATTCATTGGTTTTAATCGTTAGCAAAATAGCTGTTCAATCATCAAATCGGAGCGCCGAACTAGGATTTGATTTTCTTCCAAAAGTTAAATTCTTTTAATTATTTTTCTTTTCTTTCTTCTTCTTCGCCTTTTTTTTTTTTGTGTGTGCTTCACAGCTGATTTTGCCGCCCCCAAAAGTGCCACCCGGGGCGCGGGCCCCGGCTTTCCCCGCCCTAGATCCGGCACTGCATATCATGGTTTTGAAGATATCAGGGGTTGTAGTAGTTAGGATTTGCATTTCCTGAAATTAAAAAAAAAAAAAAATCCTGAACCTTGATTCTATTTAATAGGTACTAAGGTACTGTAATGTCAGACCTATAAGACGAAATGTGATTGTACTTTTTAAGGTTGTACTTTATGAAAAATACTGGGATCAAACAGAAAAATAGTTTTAAAAAATCGTGTACTATTTTAATAAAATGTGTGGATTATTAAACGAAATAATGCAATAACATCCAAATAATCATCAGAATGTTAAAGAAACGTTATTAAAATTATTTACATACATTTAATACATTTATTTTGCCTACTTTAGTTTATTATTTCCTGCATCATTCATGGCTTTTGCTGCTTCATTATCTTGCATAATTTTTCGTTTTAATACTGCTTGCAGTCTATTGTGTCCTTCATCTTCTAGGCAAAAAGAGGTCGTTCATAAATGATGTCACACTTTTTTTCAATATATTTGACCCCCTTCCCCCCCTTTGTCACAAAGTGTCACACTTCAGCATACCCCCCTCCCCCCCTTTGTCACATGTCACGCTATATTACGTAAGCATATACCCTTGCAGTTTAGAAACAAAGCACTACGTTATAGATCACATTTACAATATTTTTTTTTTTAACTTTTATGACATTTATGAGCCTAAGAATAATAAGTATTTGTCTATTTAATTTGTGTAAAATAAAATTAAGGTTTAAAATAAAAACAATTAGCATATAATATAATAGTAAAAAAATTATTAATACAAAAGAAGAATTGAAAACAATGGATGGAAAACATTCTCTAAAAATCTAGGCGACAGGCAAAAGAGTAAGGAGCCAGCTCCCAAGAGAGGGGGGGGGGGGGTGATAGCGGAATATACCCCTCCCCCTTCGCACATTTTGATACCTAAATAAATCCATTTAGAAAACAGGCATCAGTAAACAGCTTCCAAGTGATGACAGCTCATTTAAAAGAATTGCAGAATAATCCTTGTGTTTTTTGGCGCCAGCACTGAATATCTAGTCGGGGCTCAGTATTTATCGAGCCCTGCTTTTAACTGTTACGCAACCTCGTCGAGTGTGGTAGTTGTAATGCACAAGGGAAAAAAGCAAGGATGTCTACTACGCCATAAATAATTTTTTTTTTATCTTAGAATTTAGGCAAAAGAAAAGTTTGAAATTGAATTCGACAGCTTGTGTTATATCAAAACGACTTGCTTAAAAAATAAATGAAATAATACTATTTACTTTAAATTGGTATTGAGTCAATTCGTGTAAAAATGTGCGTGCAAAAACAGAATTAGGTGGTATCGTACTGTCTCAATACTTTTGCTCATACGTGTGGATTTTATCAAAATAGTTATTAAAGGAAACCAAAGTTGAGATGTTGCTTATTTTGGGTTCAGCTGCTTTATTCTGATATTTTTTTCTCTTAAGATTGTTTGAAGTCAGTAAAAATGAAACGCATTACTTTGTCTTAAAAATCTAAACACCCAAGATTTCCTTCTAACCTCTATCTAGAAGATAATTTAAACCTTAAACAACATCGATGTTATCCACATAAAATCAGTAAAAATACAAAGCAAATTTTAAAATGAAAAAAAAATTAATTTGCTGATGTTAAATACTTTTACTTTAATCAAAATGGGTGATGTCACACTTCCTAATACCCCCTCCATCCCCCTTGTCACAAACTGTAACAATTTCTAGAACCTCCCTCCCCCCCTCGAAGCGTGACGTCATTTATGAACGACCCCAAAGTGCAACAAAATTCGGATTCGCGAATTTTGCGTAATTGATCGAGTGGAGCTTGTTTTAACAAAAATTAATTAAATGTAATATTGCAAGAAATTAAAGTGCAGAAACTTATTTTTATTAATTCTGAATAAAAGCAACAATTAACAAGAGATATAACTGCAAAAACGAAACCTTTACAAAAATCGCAATCGCAAATTGAAACTATACATTTCCGATTGTCATTGCATTTCATTTCCCTTCATTTTAAATAATTTATGTCTAAAAATCCGCAGCAAAAACGTTCCCGATATTTCTCTGAAAGTATGGAGGTCGACTTGCACGAGGGTTTCCGTCTATTTGCCTGAAAGTTGGAGGTTCGGCTTACGTGCGAATCTACTTATATGCAAGTATAAATGGTAAAATTTTGATAAAAATAAGAACATTTTTTATTTGTTTACTTCTTAATTAAACCTACAAAACAAGTGAAATGAAAAAAATACGATTCCCGTAAAGGATGCAGAAAGATTACGCAAAAAGGAACGCATGCGTTTCTTTGCTTGCACATGGAAATTAAGCCTACGTAATTTTTAAAGTATTGCTCCAATTAACCAAGAAATACACGTGGTTGCAATTTAAAGGGAAAAAATAAAATGAGGGTTAACAATTTAGGGAGACTGAGCAAAAAAATTTCCGGTATTTGTGGAACTCTACCATTCCTGAGATATAAATGAAAAATAAACCTTTTATGACAAGAAATTGTTTGACAAGGCAATTGTTTGACAATTGTTGACAAGAAATTGAATTGTTAGCAATTGATTCAATAACAATCCGACCAAGAATTAAAACGAAAATCCCATATTTAAAAGCTAAAAATCAAGTCATTGACTTTTAGACGAATACCAGATTCGCGAATTTTCCGCAATGTAGATTACATGAACTGTGTAGCATTATTTCTCTAAATAGTGAATGCAATAAGGCACAAATTAAATAGGAACATTTTATTTATTATTTTAATTCAAAATAAAAGCTCAGCAAAAATCGTATTTGCGAAAACGAACACTTTACGAAAATTCTCAATCGTGAAAACGAAACCTTTTCACACCAGCAGATTTAAAAAAACGCATATTTCCGAGCTTATTAAACATCAGGCTGATTATATCCTTAAAGAAATCTTTGGGCATTGAATCTTCAAATTGTTCACCTGTTTCCCTTACCTAAGCCGCGACAGCGCAAGCTAGCGCCGTTTTCCCACCTTCTCTTCATATAAAAAAAAGCTGCAAGAAAAATGCGGGTCATAGACGAGCAAAAAATAATTTTGCGTATCAATTTTTTATATATTTTACTCGATTAATTATTTTTTCTCCCGCGGTGAAAATCACGCGTCCCGGGGGACGCGTAATATAAAATTTTTTCGTATCCCCGTATCCGATTTTTGCGTATTTGATGTGCTATAGCGCGTCCACGGCATCGCTGCTTACATCCACTTTTCTTGTTTTTTTTTTTCACAAGACACATGATTTTTTTTTTTTGTTGATGTTTTCTTCCTTTTATGTGAATTAATAAATGCTTCTGCTCCAACTATCAATAGTAATCGGCATCGTCGAAAATATGGAGTAAATTTAAAAATTTTTTCAAAAATTGCCGATATCGGTAATTTTAAAAATACCGAATTTCCGGTATTACAATGCGGAAAAACACGGGAGTTCTGGTGTATAACAGAAATACAATCACCTCTGGTTGATTGTTTTATAATTTTGATAACAATCCAAGTTAGGGGTTTGTGCTCGCATTCAATTTTTCGATCTAGATTTTTTTAAAGTGTTCGTTTTTCAAACGCGATTTTTGTGGATTGTTTGCTTTCGTTCCTTCTTTCTAATTTCAATAACAATTCAAGTTGACGAGGGCGATTATTCAGTATTTTTTCAAGCCAGAATTTTTTTAAACCCAATAATTTGAGAGACAGAAAATTCCGTTTGGATGATCGTAAAAAGACGGATTTCCGTCCCCAAGACGGAAGAGTGGCAGCCCTGTACATTACGCGCTTCACACCTGTAAATGAAACAAAACTAGCAATTTCATTTAAACACAGTTTTATGAATTATATATTTTATACTATTTTATATTTTGTAATAATAACAAATCTAAAAGTTTACATTTTATTAGTAGTGTTTTCATGAGGTAAAAAAAAAGGAATCCGTCAAATATTAAAAACTAGCTTAATAGTGGGAAGAAATGGGCCTTGTACATTGTACTAATATTTACCTTTGATTCAGAAAGAAGATCCACAACTCCTATAAAAGAGAAAATAGGTAAAAAGAACTGAAACAATTATTAATCAAAAATAAAAAATATGTTGATAGTTTACTGACAGAAGTAGTTAATACTGTACTAAATCATTATGCCATTTTCAACAAGTGAAAAAAATAAAGAAAGAAACATTTTTATAGAACAATAATACATCAAACACAAGTTAAAAGATTTAGAAATGGAAATTTTTTTAAATAAAATTAACCAAGATGGATGATTAAAAAATGTTACAGAATAATACTAATAATAATAAAAATAAAATTATAATAAAAATATATGGGTTAATCCATGCCAATTCATCCAGGGTATGAAACCCATGGTCTCAGATTTTTATGATTTTTTTAAATTTGTTCATTTTACTATCATGATTACCCCTGTAAATTTTTTTGTTGCTATCTTTAATACTTTTTTGAGATGTAAATTTTTTAAAATGTGTTGTAAGAGACGTCTTTGCTTTACGGACTAATTTTGTGCTAGCGACATAGTTCAAGCAAAAAATTCATAACTTGGCCCATTTTTATGATATCACAAAACTTTTTTCACTAAAATGTTCAAAATAACTTACAAAATAAGACAAAAATGCATTTAAACAAATATCTATTAAGTGATGCAGTTAGTATTAGCTAAAACTTGGATTTCATAAATATTTTGAAGAAAAAACATGACATTTTAAAACAGCAATAAAACTAAAAGGCGCTGCAGTAACCAATATATATATTTTTTAAAAATCGTCCTCTAAGTATAAACTAAAAGGTTCTACAATAAAATTGGTGGTTTTTTTACTGCGAGTATATTTAATTTCACAGTAAACAATAATATGTACAACATAGCTTTCACAACATTACAAGTTTTGGCTTCTTATTATAAAATATTAATTGCTTTAAAAACACAAAATACTGACTATCTAATTAAAAATAAGTTTATTTTTACAAGAAATAAGTTCATAATTTAATGTTTATATAGTTAAAAAAAACAAACAAACTTGTGAAAGAAAAAGAAGTCACTGAATCATGATTTTTTACAAAGTATCAAAGTATAATGCAGGCTCATTTAATATTTACACCTGTGACACATCCAAATGAACAAAAGTAACTTTTACTTTTAAAATAAAACTATTTTAAATAAAAATTTGCGTGTGACAATACCTTTTTTATTGTCCTTGAGTCTGTTTTAAAATGTTTTTGCACTGGAAATCAATTGAAGTAATGTCCTTCTGTAGAAAGTAATGCATTCTACTTGATGCTTTTGTAATTGGAGGATTGACACAAGAAATCACATTGCTTATGGAAATACAGCAAACATCTTCTTTTGTGGGCCAGTGAAAAGATGGAGCTGGTCCATGGGGATGCATGAATGAAACTTTAACCTAACCTTCATCTTCCCATTAGTTGTCATAAATACAGGCAATGTAG
Source organism: Octonoba sinensis (assembly GCA_038502835.1). NCBI lineage: Eukaryota > Metazoa > Arthropoda > Arachnida > Araneae > Uloboridae > Octonoba > Octonoba sinensis. Next base: position 107,633,865 of record CM076600.1, on the reverse strand, counting down.
TTGTGTACACCAATATCAAACATTTCAGTTTCACCCATAAATTTTTCTGTGTAACCAAAGTATTGTTATTTTTTTAGTAATCCTTAGAGTATAAATTAATAGGCAAAAAAAAATAAAAATTTGTACTTTTTTGACTCATTTTATGTTTTAAAAGTAAAAAAATTGGGAGAAAAACTACTAGTAAAGATTCCCTGCCGCTGCAGAAAAAGAAGTGGATGTCCATAATCTATGTAAAATAAACAAAAAAAATCATCATCTTTGCTTTTTTTAAATATTTTGAATTTTAAAGAAAAACTCCCATGAAGATGTGGAGTAAGGGGAGAGACAGCCAGGAAAGGAATGAAAAAGAAAGCAGAGCCATATGCAGGGTTCGCGCTATGCCGCGCGATTCCCGCAATATTTTTTGAAATCCCACTCAAAAAAAATTTTTTTGCGCTTAAATTTTAAAAATCCCACTTAAAATTTTGGTCAAGGTGGGAAATCCCACCTTGTATTTTTCCCCAGTGTGAACCCTGCATATGAAACCAGAAACACCTGCTCTATAACAGTTGTTTATATTAGTGTAGACAAAAACACCATCTGGGATAATATAGTTTTGAAAGGTTTCAAACCAATCAAAAAGGAATTCTGGAAAGTTCCAGAACAATCAGGAAGAATATGAGTAGTATTCAGTATTCAAAAGAGCCTCAGAAGATTCTTTAGTTATTTTTTGCATTTCATTTGACTACTTGGGATTCTTTACAATTGTGAACCCTCATTTTTGGTTCTTTACAGTGGTAACTAAAAGATGTTTTATTGTAGTATACTCTAGAGTCATGCCAGGTACTAAAGATAAAGTAAGTGTTTCAAAAAATGTATACCTGCAAAAAGTGTTGCTGCTTGGAAATCTAAACGAGCTGTATTCTGATTTCAAGTTAAATCTCCCGGATATTAAAATTGGGTTGTCCAAGTTCTGCATGCTTAGACCTAAATGGTGTGTATTAGCAGGTATAGATGGAATACATTTTGTTTGTGTTTGTACGAGCCATGAAAATGTTTCGCTGTTGTTGCATGCTTGTTCAATTGCAGAAAACTACAATGAACTCATGGAGAAGTTAGTATTCTCAAATGAAAGAAGAGATTGCATGTTACGGTGATGTTCAATATTCAATTTGCCCTTCATGTGACAATCTTGAATCTTTTATCATGAAGAGATTTGAACAGTGGGATCCTGATGATGAAGTAACTTATTCTGCTTGGATTTCCACTGACAGAACTCAACAGGTGCAATTCACCATTACCTTTGCAGAATATTTGGAAATTCTAATTGAAAGTCTAGAAAAACTAATGCCTCACTCCTTTATAGCTAAATCTCAAGCTAGATATTAAAAAAAAAAATCAAAGGTAACATCAAATTGGATGAAGCCATTGTTCAAATGGATTGTAGTAAAAATTATTCTTTTGTCTTGCAAAATGAATCCCAAGGATACCATTGGACAAATGATAGCTGCTCTCTTCATCCAGTAATAATAAATATGTACACATAAAGAAAACAATGATGTAATAGTTTCTAGTTTATGTGTAGTGTCTGATGACTTAGAACATGATGTAGCATTTGTACATGATACAAAAAGTTGTAGAGGAACACAAAATTGTGGGGAAAAAAATAATTTTACAGCTGTAAGAAGTGTGATGTACTATAGTGATGGGTGTGCTGCACAATATAAAAATTGCAAAAATTTTCTCAATGTGTGTCCTCATGAAAGTGATTTTAAACTAAAAGCGCAATGGTGTTTTTCTGCCACCAGACATGGGAAGTCTCCTCGTGATGGTATTAGTGACACCATCAAACGTACTATAACAGAAGCAAGTCTCCAAATGACTCCTGGTAATGCTATTAATGCACAAAAATTCTTCAATTTTTGCTTGACAAAAATTGGAAACATAAATTTCATATTGGTAAAAAAAGAAACCCTTATAGGAATTAGTAAAGAACTGGAGACTCGTTTCTCCAAGGCCAAAACTTTCTGGAACACGTAGTTTTCACCATTTTCAGCCTATATCTAAAGACTTAATTGCAACAAAACGTCTAAGTTTTGACCAACACTTTTGCACTGTCTTTAATTTTTCAGGACAAAATTTATCAGTGAAAATGTTTGATATTGGTGTACACAATTACATTGCCAGCATTTATGACGACCAATGGTTTTTTGGATTAGTTATATTAAAACACGAAGATGAAGGTTAGGTTAAAGTTTCATTAATGCATCCCCATGGACCAGCTCCATCTTTTCACTGGCCCACAAAAGAAGATGTTTGCTGCATTTCTATAAGCAATGTGATTTCTTGTGTCAATCCTCCAATTACAAAAGCATCAAGTAGAATGCATTACTTTCTGCAGAAGGACATTACTTCAATTGATTTCCAGTGCAAAAACATTTTAAAACAGACTCAAGGACAATAAAAAAGGTATTGTCACACTCAAATTTTTATTTAAAATAGTTTTATTTTAAAAGTAAAAGTTACTTTTGTTCATTTGGATGTGTCACAGGTGTAAATAGGAAATGAGCCTGCATTATACTTTGATACTTTGTAAAAAATCATGATTCAGTGACTTCTTTTTCTTTCACAAGTTTGTTTTTTTTAACTATATAAACATTAAATTATGAACTTATTTCTTGTAAAAATAAACTTATTTTTAATTAGATAGTCAGTATTTTGTGTTTTTAAAGCAATTAATATTTTATAATAAGAAGCCAAAACTTGTAATGTTGTGAAAGCTATGTTGTACATATTTTTGTTTACTGTGAAATTAAATATACTGGCAGTAAAAAAACACCAATTTTATTGTAGAACCTTTTAGTTTATACTTAGAGGATGATTTAAAAAAAATATTTTTTGGTTACTGCAGTGCCTTTTAGTTTTATTGCTGTTTTAAAATTTCATGTTTTTTCTTCAAAATATTTATGAAATCCAAGTTTTAGCTAATACTAACTGCATCACTTAATAGATATTTACGTAATACAAAAATGCATTTTTGTCTTATTTTGTAAGTTATTCTGAACATTTTAGTGAAAAAAGTTTTGTGATATCATAAAAATTGGCCAAGTTATGAATTTTTTGCTTGAACTATGTCGCTAGAACAAAATTTGTCCGTAAAGCGAAGACGTCTCTGACAACACATTTAAAAAAATTTATATCTCAAAAAAGTATTAAAGATAGCAACAAAAAAATTTACAGGGGTAATTGTGATAGTAAAATAAACCAATTTTAAAAAAATCATGAGAATCTGAGACCATGGGTTTCATTTTCATTTGTGGCTGAATGATTTGATATGGAATGACCCATATTTATAAATCATACATTTACAAAAGTCAAAGCCGAACCTAACAATTTACATGACTTTTGAAAGAGATATGATTGATCCATACGATCTAGTAAAAATATGCAAATACAAAAAGCTATTAAGATTAAAACTAAACAACAAAGGAATAAAAAGAAAACATTCATATGAAAAGTTATTATATTCTATGTGTATCATTGATCAGGGGCATATCCAGGAGGAGGACATTGTGATAGATTTTTTCTCTAAAATTCTGCTAACTAATAGAAGCCATGAAGCCATTTATCCGACTCCGAAATTGTAGTCTCTAAGACAGGCCGTAAAGAGAATCATCATCAGGCACAAATCACATCAGCACATGTTACAGAAAAGAAGCACATGTTCAGATTGATGCCAACATGGTGCCTCCTTGTTGACATCAATTGGAACATGTAGGGTTGCATTCTGAATCTGAAATTGTACTCTCTACGACATGTGGTAAGGAGAATCATCATCAGGTAGAAACCATATTAGCACATATTACGTTAAAGCACATGTTCAGATTGATATCATGTCTCTATCACCAAGGTGCAAGCCAAAAGCCATGCCTGCAGAAGAACTGGTTGAGAGCAATTGAGCAGCATCAGCTTGCTATGATGACAAGAGAGCTCACAGGAATGGGAAGAGAATTAACACATTGGAGTAAATATGTCAAAGAATTAAAAATTTCTGGTTTTCTCATTATTATTTGTAATATAAAAAATAAATAAATAAAGAAAGAAAGCTTGTTCAGTTTTCCTTTCTGGTTTTCTCATTCCATCAAAAATTTCTGGTTTTCTCATTATTATTTGTAATATAAAAAATAAATAAATAAAGGAAGAAAGCTTGTTCAGTTTTCCTTTCTCAGTAATTTTATCAAGAGGGATGCTCTTGCACTCATGACTTTGAACCCCAAACTTGACGAACTAATGAAATCTTCAATGAATGAAGTGATTACTTGTTCCTAACTGAACATGATTGGAGAATGAACACTATTCATTTCAAAAAGCCAAATTTGGTCAAGTCAATGCATTCAATAAGCTGCCCCTCCATTGTGTCTACAAAATTTTCCTATTTTAACTAAGACAAAAAATTGTTTTTCTTTTAAAAAGAATTATAACAATTATATTCCTAAAACTAAATTTCTGACTGTTTACTAATTTTCTCAAAGCCAGTTTTTGAAAGAGACAAATACTTTTCGAAGCAAGTGCACTAGTAATCTTAAAATCTGTTCAGCTCAGCATCCTGAATTCATTCTATAAGAGCTCACTGGTCCTTCCTTTTTTTCTAAAAAAATTCTTCTTTTGTCTTTCTATAATATAAACTCACAACAAAATAGTTTGCTTCTTTGTTGCTACAGAAAATTTTGATGATGGTATCATCTCATATTCCTAGATGTTTGAGATATAGCAGTGGCGTAGCATGAAAATTTTTTCAAGGGCGGTGTCCAAGCTAAGGATAGTGAAAGTTGATGCTTGAGAATTTAAATAAAAGCAATCCGAACAATTTTAATTTTATACAGACGGTCATACTATATACATGAAATGTCTTAGAGGAGAAGAAACGACTTTTAAATGAAAATAATAACTTTAATTTTATTTATTAGATTTTTTTATATCTTCATAGGAGGGGTGCAGAACCGAGGACCACCACCTTTTCTATGCCACTGAGATATGTAATGAAGAGAGAAAAAAAAACATATTGTGAAGTAATTGCATTATGGAAAAAAATATAGTTCATAATATTTATCTATAATGAATATATTTTAAATTTTTTGGCATGAAATCACTACATTAAGGAATAAAACAAATCTTACTTTTAAATAAAATTGATCTTCTTTCTTCGTCTGGTTCAACAACACTACAAACTTGTTCAAGTAGCACATGTAAAATGAATGTATGATAATGGCTTGCATAAGTCGCTTTAAATCCAGTAACATCTTCAACTAAAACAGAAGTGGCAGTAAATTCAATTAATCAAACAAAATCCCTTACTCCCCCTCCAAAAAAAACCCCCAATATATTTATATAGAAAATGAAACTCATTACTACTACAGTATGGGGCCGCAAATTCGGAATCCCAAAATCCTGAACTTTTTCTTTAAAAGAAAAAAAAAACAGTCCAAAAATTAATTTTCAAAGACAAATTGGGAAATTTTTTGCACCGTTTCTTGAAAATAAACATTTTAAAATGAAGGAAAATAAAATGTAATGAACATGTTTAAGATCAACGATGTGCAGTTTTCAAAATCTTGTATGAACAGTTTTTCATACTTGAGATTGCAATTTCTGAAAGGGGCTCGTTTTTGCGATAAAAGATTTTATTAATTGTTGCTTTAATTCTGAGTAAATATCATTAAATTTTGCTTTTTTATTTCTTGTAGTTTTATTGCACTTATTATTATTTTTTGAATGAGCTCTAATTTTCATGTGATATAGAAAATTCGCAAAATTGAAGTGTGGCGTTTCTCGCATTTTCCCGATAGTCTGATATTTACTGTAATTAAAAGCTTTTAGTAAGCAGCTAGAGAATATTATATCTTATCAAAATTTGATGGAAGTCTTTTCTTTCAGTGTTTAATTACAGGGGTTTGAAATAAAATCACAAAAAGTAAATCGAATCTCCAGTCTAGATTTTTCGATGTTTTGCCTCAAACGTAAGTTAACTAATACTTTGTTTTTTGTGCTAAATTTTGTGACTTTCAGGCAAGTATATAAATTAATAAAATATGGATGCTATGAATGAGTAAAATGCTAATGGAAAGTTCCAGAGTAAATAACATGACTTCTGATGCTACTTACAAAAGTTTTTGAATGAGGACCCAAAATCTGCAAAAATTCCGAAATCCGGAAAGATCTCGGCCCTAAACTTTCTGGATTTGAGGTCCCTACTGTACTGTAATAACATTTATAGACAATAATGTATTGTAATCTTTAAAAAGCACAGGACATTTTGAGCAAAATTTAAACAATAGGGTGAATAATTCTGCTAGATCTAGATTAGCAAATCAATATCTGGCCCAACCGAATACTCTGCCAAATGGTCAACTATTCATAACATCCCTAGTTTTAATGCAGCATTATTCTCATTAGATTTTTAAGTTACTGAATGAAACCCTTTCAGAAAAATGCCTTTCCACTGATTCAATGATCTCCTGATCCAAAGATTGAAACAGAGCTGCAATGTTTGCTCACAGTAACTACTGAGCAAAAAAAAAACTAAATTGAGACATGGATAATCAAGGTTCCACCAAACTTCTACATACTACATGCTATCACATCAAAAGATAAATAAATAAAAATATAAGAAACCTGTTATTGGTCCATCAAATCTTGTCAAGGTTTTCATCAATGATTCTTTTTCTTTTGATAATACTTCTTTAAGAGACGAGTTGTCCATTTTCTACAAATGAGTGAAAAAGTAAAGAAATAACAAAATTAGGATGGAAATTATATTAAATCTATTACAAGAGAAAAATTTACAAGGAAAAAAACCTTATTATGGAACATGAATGAAACATCTTAAAGAACATGTAATCTAAATTCTAAATTATGCTATTTTAAAAGCCAGGGTTGGTGTTTTGCCGGCAAAAAGATATTATTGCCAGGAGATGGCAAAAACTAGAAAAAAACAGGGCAAAAATAAAACCGGCAAAAATTGAAAAAATACGTTTTGTTCTTAAATAATATGCAATAAGATCTATAATTTAACTAGGACCTAAGTAATTAAATCAATTGTTGGATATTGACTAACTTTATTTTGCTAATTAAAAAGTATTATAAGCAAAATAACTATTTAATGAAAGTCTAAGTTACAAATTCAGAAGTTAGATTAGCTGAAAATTATGCGATGAAAAATTTTATTTCTTATAATGTAATGTAACTTGATTTATTTTCTTCCTTTTACTTTTGAAAAAAGAATAAAAAGGTACTTTCATCACTTTCAGAAATTTCATTTTTCTGTCTTTACTATTCAAATCCTGAATTTTACCAATGGCTTGTCAAATGTCAACCTCATAACATCCAGGGGTCAATCCAGCATTTTTTTAACAGGCTCTGTTTTTTGTGAATTTTAAAGAGATTTATGTGAAAAATCAAATACTATTGTGAAAATTTCATAGTTTAAACAGTATGATTTAGAAACTTGAAATTTTATGAAGGGTATCTTGTTAGTTGCATGGAATTGTATTATTAAAATACTGTAGACATCCTGTAAATATTACTTTGATGTAGTCCTGACAAACACAAAATTACCTTTATTTACAATTCACTAACAAATACATTATATACATACAGCAGAACTGCTGCTTATTGTACTTCGAAGGAGAAGAGAAAAGAAACGTAGAAAACAAACGATAAATAAAAGTAGTAGTCGTATATAAATTTTGAAAGTTAAAGTAATTGTTTTGAACTGCAGATGAAAATTAATATACAGAAAATATGAAATAAATAAATACAAATGAAATATATAACAGGGGTTTTGATTTTGTGAGGGTCCAAAAACGGACCCGAATTTCCTCAGGAGCGATCCCCGACATCAGTTGTTATAAAATACAATGTCCCCCTCCTAATCCCAAGTATTGGGCCCTACATTGAAATTGTTGAGTAGAAACTAGAAAAAAGTAAGTGGATGTAAACAAAACAAGCAGTTCATTTAATTTTCTATTTATTTATCATTAATTCTGTACATAATTTCATTCTTAATTTTGCTATAAATTTGAGCATTTTTTCATAAAATGCATATTTTTATTACTATAATGCATATTATTGTATTTATTTGATTTATTGCTCAAATTAAGTAAGAATGATGTTGATTTGAAATGGAAATTTCTCTTATCTGATGTTTTAGTTTACTTTTAAAACTTGGAAAAAAAGAACAAAAAATTAAATGGACACAGTGAATTCTATATTTGCATTTTTGCCGGAACGGTTTTTCCACCTGTGGCAAAAACTGGTTAATCCTGTTAAGAACTATCATTCTGGATTATTTATTGTATGGTACTAGATCTAAAATACACAATAAAAATTAAAAACCCATTAGGTGGATACACAGAGTAATCATAAACCAGAGGCTCATCTCTCATGCTGTTTTATAGAGCCGCGTTCACTAGTGTGGCTGGGTAAAATCATGAAACAAATTACAAGAGTTTGCAATAGAAAATTAAGTTAGGGTATCCTTGGGTAAGGAGGGAGGGGGGAGGGATGCGTGCATCATCATTCTGAGAGAGTGTGGGCATACAATGGGTAACAGCAAAACTGTCAAAAGTCACATACATAGTTCATGTTTTTCTCCATGGGGGCTTTGAATGCAGTGTTTGAGTACATTATGATGTGCCTTTGGTCTGTGATTACTCTGCGTGTCGGGCTCGTCATTTGGGTGATCATGGGGGTCAATCCACCTGACTTTTAGAAGTACAATGTATTTGCACATGTGTTAATGTTTTTTGTTGTTCTTTGGCTATACCCTTTGCCCCTCACTGGAAAATTTTGAAATGACGAGCCTGCAGTGAGTAGATTATGAGTACAATGAATTACATTAAGAATGGTTGAATGAATTATGGTTTAATGTTAAGATGTCTAAAGAAATAATATTTTTAATTAGAAAAAAATAAATAATTAGTTCAAAATTACGAAATATGTCATACATGCACACACACAGGCAGAGGGACCTATGAAGTTTTGCTTTGGAGGTTGTAAAGCAACATATTTATGTTTAGAACAACACTTTAACGCTAAAACCAAATTTTTACACAAAAAATTCAAAGGGATTTAAATGAATTATTAAATAAAATCACTTGATTTAAACCAAGGAACCCTGTTACAAAGTTCTAATAACTGTTGTACATTTTTTTCTGAAAATAAGACCATACATTAACATACAAAATTATTATTTGATTCTCAGTCACTGTATTAGTTCATTTTTACATTAATGTATAAGTAACTAACAATGGAGTATGCTTGAAACATGTTTCTGGAAAAGAAGGATGCTGTATCCTAAAAGTTAAAAGAGAGAAGATAAAACTATTTTTATACATATAAAAAAAAGTACGAATTACAGCAAATAAAACTGCAGACTTGCATTTCGCAAAATTCACTACAAAACGACGTTACAAAACCTGCAGCATATTTATTCTAAAGAAATATGAGGTTGTAAGTTTACTTTTTGAACATATTATGTTAAGGATAGCACCTGATCTAGAAACTTTTAAAATTTCAATTCGTTGTATTATATTTATTTAAATTCATTTGAAGAAACTTTTATCTCCTTAATGTTTAACACATAGAAGTGTTATAATAATGAATTTACAAATAAAACTTAAAACAGAAATAAAGGATATTTAAATAAACCTAAATCAATATATGATATGAGTGACGAAAAGATATTTTTACAAAACAAAAACTAAAAGAAAAAAAAATGAAATTGCAAAGAATTGTTACTTTCACAGAGATTAAAAATAATTTGAATTGCTGCTTGAAGCCACGCTTACTGAAAATTATTAGAACGGCTCCTCAGAAACCCACGTGTAGACAATGTCTATTTTCATCCTATTAATTTGAATAGCACATCCTGATCTTCGGATTTCCTCCGCATTGTTTGATATAAACAATGAGTTAAGTTGTACAGAAGCAATGTAACCATGACAACCGATTACGACCTCCTTTACCGAACCATTTATAAAGCTAATAATGATTGCAGGCTTCTCTAAGGTGTCATAAGGGTGATTTGTGATCAGTAGGAGACGACATCAGCTTATTTTTTTAAAATGGAAATTAAATAAGAAAAGTTTTAAAAAATCGCGTCACTTTACTAGATCCTTGTTAAGTGGCAACAGCCTGCTCTCCTAAACTGTCGTCTGCATATTTGTGCTTTTGTCCAAAATTTCGTTACTGACCTATATTAATCATGTCATTGTTTATTTGAGGTATATCTGAGATTTCAAATGTAATTTTTTGTAAAAACAAGGAAAAAGAACAGTGGGGAAAAAAGTCATGTGGTAGAAATTTTTCCACATGATATTTTCTTCCATTTACAGTTCTTTTCCACTACTTAATCAATATTAGAATTATAGTCGGCTATTTTCATTGTGTTATTGTATCTTTTCTATACGTTAATGGTATCTGCATGCTTTGCTTAATTTATTTCTTATGTATTTTTCAATATGGATCTTCATTAGGTGTTTGCTTTTATAACCACTCCAAGTTTTATTACAGTTAGTTTCTAGTTAGTTGTAGCTGTTGGTGATTTTTGAAGCCGTACCAATCAGTGGGATAAATAAAAGTTTTACCTTATTTCACTAATTTTGTGAAAGTGTCTGTATGATACCTCCAAAGACAGCTTTTATTTTCAATCTTATCATTGCTGAGGATGTATTCTGACACAGTAGAACAGGTTTCTTTGGGGGATAAGGGTATTGTTGACTATAAAGAACAAGTGAAACAGCTTCAAGAACATTTAGATCAGATTTCTAAGTGGGGTATGTCATGTGCATTTGGAGTATGCGGTTTAGTTTGGTCTATTTGTCTAAACAGCGATATTACCTTATTGGAAAGGGTTCAAAGGAGAGCTACTTGGTTAGTAAGTGGACTTTGAGATTTAGATTTCGACTCTAAACTCAAAAGGCTTAATATGTATACCTTTAAACAAAAGAGAGTTAGAAAGAACATGATTCAGTTGTTTAAATAAAAGTAGTTTTTGCACGGTAAAATTCTAAAATATTAACCTTTGGTTCCGTCTTCTGTGCAAAGAAAGTCACTGAAGCACTATTTTAGGTTTTTCTAATCTCGAGGGTCTTTTAATAGAGCTGTATGCCGTAAAATACTTTATTGAAAGCAGTTGTTAGTTGTTTGGGATAAAAAGTTTTAAGAGGCCTTTTGATTAATTGAAGGGTATGAGTGATCGTTTTATGTTTTAACACCAATAATGATAAGTATTATTAACTTTCAAACTTGAAAAAGGTTTCAAATGTTATTATTAGGAAAGAAAAAATTTCTGGGATCCTTTCTCCTCGATGATTAAGACAAAATAGACCCCTATGAGATTATGAAAACTTGCTTCTCATATGGAACAGGATTTCTTTCTTATTTTTAAAGTGTTAAAAATTTAATTAGAATGTTTTTTGCTTTTGCAATCAAACCTGTCTATCTTCAATTTCACGGAAAGGGAAAAAAATGAGCTGATGAGGTTTTGAAATATAGAGGTTTTAATGAAGTGACAAAAAGGAACATTTAGAACAAAAGTCAAGGCATTAATAAATGTTCTTTAGCTTAAAATTTGCCTGCTTGAAGATCATACTGTATTCTTTCTTGAAAATATATCTTATATATTTAAACGAGCCATTCTTGTATATATATATATACAAGGGCTATCCAGAAAGTCTGTTATGTTTTGGTATATAAAAAAAAACGAAGTACAAGAAATTTTTTTTATTATATACATTTGAAAGTGGCACTAAAATACTATTTTTCTACGTAGTCGCCATTTAAATTTTGACACTTTTCATAGTGGTGAACCAGTTTTGAAATTCCAGTGTTGTAGAATTCTGCCGCATGATTAGTAAAACGACTAACTTTTATGTAACAATTTCATGCTACAAACTTCTTGAAATTTAGAAAACTAAGTGATAGCTCTGTTGTTGTAAATCGACGGTCTTTAATTATCTCATCTATTTTAGAGACAATTTCATCGGTCACAACGCGTGGCTGTCCACTTCGTTCTTTGTCGTGCACATTAGTTCGGCCATTTTTAAACCTAATGCACCATTGACGCACTCCGCCTTCAGTGATCAACTGGTTACCATAAACTTCACAGAGTTGGCGATAAATCTCAATTGGTTTATTGTTCTTAGCCAACAAAAACCGTATCACTGACCGCACTTCACAGGTGGCGGGATTTTCAATAGCGGTGCACATTTCAAACTAGTATTGTACGGGAAGTAGCAGCAACGGTAATCTCTCACTAGCACAGCTTGATAGCAACTTAACAGATGAACGCTCTGATACCAAGATGGTCGCAATAGCCCCGCCCATAGCGTCTGTAGAGCAAAACGTTACCGACTTTCTGGATAGCCCTCGTATATATATTGAGTGCTAGAAAATGGCTCCAACGATTTGGATCAATTTTTGTATTAAGGTCATGTTTTGTTTTTTAAGTTTACCTATACCTGTCTATTTCCCGAAAAAACACGGATTTTACACAAAAAAAAAACATTTTTTTACTAACACAATTGAGGTACTTGTAACAATGAACGAACTTTAAGTATTTTATTTCATTTGAGATTGCAATACATTCAGTGGCAATGCTTAATTTTTAATTTATCTTTTTTAGATTGAAATTTGTTGTTGTTATCATTTGTGCAATTTAAATGACAGGAAACCCGTTGAAAAAAAAGAAAAGCAGTTATTATGCTGCTCGTAATTTGAATGTATCAGAAGGTCTATGAAACGGTCTAATACTCATTGTGACAAGTCTATATAATAACATATGATAAAGACAAAAATCGTTATGGTGAACAATCTGCAAGGAAGTACATATGCATGTATCTATATTCACTTCTTGGGTACAACTTGAGTGTTGGAGCCGGTTAGCGACATTTTTGGTTGGAGAAGAAATTGTTGGTTACAGGTGCAATTAGTTGTTTTGTTTTTGATGTGGGGATCTTTGATTTGTTATATATGTGGTAAGTTCTGGACATAACTTTTTTGGCAACATGTTTTTACGCCTACCAAAATAAATTGCGAATCGGTACCTATACCAAGGCCGTATCCAGAGGAGGGGGGGGGCGGGGCGGCACGGGCCCGCCACCCCGAAATCCCGAAATTTTTCGCAATGTGGCATGCTCCGGCCTTGACCTATACTAAAGCTGTTTCTTTGCCATGACAGTCAAGGCCGTAGGCAGGGGGGGGGCCCGACGGGCCCGAGCCCCCCCCGAAATACTTTCGAAATTTTTAACTTGTCTGAAAAAAAAAAAATTAACAAAAAAAAAAAAAAATTTTGTTCCTCAAACCAACCTGTTCGGGAGCGTGGGGGGGGGGGGTAGGTTCTCTGTTTTACAAATGGGGAAACGACAAGACGGCGCTTCAAAAATCCAGGGTCTATAAACCAGAACTCAAAATAAGATGCTTTCCCTCAATTCTAAAGACGGTAGGTCCCCCGTGTCGTGTCATCAACAGATAACGGATTGATTCCTTGCCTAAGGGCTACATATGGTTCTAATCACCCGACCACACAACAAGAACAGCAAATGTACTGATCCCTTTTTGGCAAAATGCAAGCCACCACATCTGCCATAAATATACGTACAACAGTTAGGTGCTTTGTCCATCCTTGCCCGAAGGTTACATTCGTGGAAATGGCGACTCTTTTAAAACTACCCACATTGTGGAAGTAGAAGATAAAGGAACTTTCAGAGCTAATGCCTAAATGGACCCCCTCGTCTACTACTACGATTGCGGGATGTGTATGTTTGTGCTGTTATTGCTGGGACAAATTTTTTTATTTTTTGTCTTTTCTTTTTTAAACTAGCAATTCGTAAAATCGAATCAACATCGAAACTCTTCCGACAAGGGGGGGGGGGAGGGTTCTTCCCCTTTGCGGATGCCTTGACCTTGCCTTGCAGACATAGGCAGTTGGGAATTTAGTGAGCTCGTGTGCTCTTGCAAAAGTCTTCTTTGCTTGCCTGCGTACAAATTTTGATTATGAGTAAAAGAAAAGGTAAAGTATTTTGTCTTATTTTGGGAAGAAACCCTGTAGAAATGTAGCAGAAAAGGTATGATTATTTTTATGTATTTTTCAAAATAATATTTTAGCTGCACCTCTTTTTTTTTTTTTTTGCAATTTTAGTTTCAACTTAGTATTTTCTTCCTCACATGCTGAGAAACTGCATATTAATCTTTCTTTTTTCGTTTTTTAACTTCATAGGGGATGATGTCACACTACTTCGAGGGAGGGGGGGGGGGGAGAGGGGTTCGAGCAATTTTGACAAGAAGTGTGACATTACACATTTTGATTTCTATAAAAACATGTAAAAAATCAGCCGATTAAACTTATTTTTGAAGTTTTTTTATTTTCATAATTTGATTTTAAAGTTTCATTGATTTCATTTTATATTGAAAATACCGCTGCTTATTAAGGTTTGAACTTACTTCTAGTTAAAATTTTAAAAGAAAGTCTTAGGTATTTACTTTTAAGATAAATAAGTGCGGGTGTTTTTTTAGAATTCAATTAATTATTTTTTTTTTTTTTTGCTATTATGCACTAATTATCTTTTTTTTCTATTTTAACCTTAATCTCATTTGATACCAATTAAGCCCACGTGTAATCATTATTATTGTTATGCTCACAAATGTCATTAAAAGTTAAAAAATAAAATTAAAAATGTGATTCTTGAACGTAAGTGCATTATTTCTGAACTGCAACACTGCAAGTACATGTGCTCATGTAATATAGCGTGATATGTGACAAAGGGGGTAGGGCGTGTTGGAGAGTGATATCTTGTGACAAAGGGGGGAGGGGGATCAAATATATTGAAAGAAAGTGTGACACTGTTTATGAATGGTCCCATAGAGCGTTTACAATAACATTGCGAAGGTGAAAAATACCGCGACAAAATTACTCGTATACTTTTACTTAGCCTAGTCATAAATTTACATTGAAGAAAAAAGATCTTGATTGGTTCTTCTTATTATATCGCTCATGGGCTGCAATAGTGGCACAACTCAAAAAAACTCGCGTTTCGGATTAAGAACAGATTGTAAATATAAAATACACATTTTTTTCAGCAGCAATACTAGCATAACTCATAATTCAATATTAGGCCTTAAGATTTAATAATATCTAAAGCATTTCTTTTATGTTTTTTCCTTAGCAATGAAAAGTTTAAACCCACTTATCTCAAAACATGATTTTTTGAGCTGTGCCGTAATTGCAGCCCATGAGCGATATGTATAATTTTGGAAGTGCTTTATAATTGTCCACGACTTCAAATCAAAGTTATACAGCTTTTTTTGACTTCAAACTTAAAAAAAAAAGGAGTTTGCAGCATTTAGGTTAAGGAAAAAGAAAACATCCAGTTTTTAATTATTTACATTTAGTTATGACAAAATATGGAAGGCTTGAAACTTGAGAATAAGTATAAATTGCTTAAATTGTCAAAACTAAAACGGAATAGGGAGTAATTAATTCTCAAAACAACGTATGTTATCTGTTAACTCTCTCTCGTCTTTTTTTTTTTTGAAGTAATACTTCTGTGGGCGAAATTGAAAATATAATCTCATCATGCAACATGCAACCAGTGTTTCTTTCAGGCATCTCTCCGGGGAGGGGGGGAGGGCACTGCCCCCTCAGAGATAACCAACTGCCCCTCCCCCCCCCCCCGGAGAAAAAAATTCAGATCACAGATTTTAAAAAAAATGAAAGAAAACAGATTACACTTTTAGGACTTTAGTTTCAGAAACACTTTTAGGGAAAAGACATCGAACACTGTCACTAGCGACACCAAATGTAGCCCAAAAGATAAGAATTTATTTTGAAGAATTTGCGGGGAAAGACAAACCAAACTCCCTTCTGCTTCCTCTAAAATTACTAAAGAATCTCGAAATTGCATTGTTAGGCAGTTTTCAAAAAGTTTCCTGGGGAGAGCCCTCGATCCAGTCTATGCCTCCAGTAACATTGACAAAGATAGACTGAAACTTCATTTTTAAGACTGCAGTTTCGAAAATTTTCTTCGGGGAGAACTTCTGAAACTCCTTCCTCTAACGTCCCGAAAGGGCATAAAATTGCATTCTCAGGAGCTAAATTGCGAAAAAATTCCGGGGGAGAACCCCCGGACCCCCCTTTCAGAGATAGTCAAAACGTTATGGTTGTAAGATCAGTTTCAAAAATTTAAGATAAGAAGCCGAAGCCCCCCAAAAACACTGCCCTAACTTCAAAGATAGTCTAAAATGCCCCTACTGTACATGGTATCAAAAATCTATCATATACTGTGATGTCATAAATTTTTTAAATCAAACGAAATATGGTTTACAAAAGGCCGTATTCAGAGGGGGAGGCCCACGGCCCCCCCCCCCCCCCCGAAATTTTTCGCAATGTAGCATGTATATTCCTCCCTGAAACTTTCCTCAACATAAGTGTTTCAAAGTTAGGGCCCCCCCCGAAAAAAATTTCTGGCTACGGCCTTGATGACAGTATACATATCTCAAGGTCAAATCTTTAAATTTGTTGGAGTGAACTTAAGATCATCAGTTTTTATTCATGACATATTGTTTGCAGAATTTTCCAGAGTAAAGCGACCAACTACGTTAAAAGTATTCTTCCCAAATGAAATTCATCGACACACTCGCATAGTATGAAGAAAGTATTACGTTAAGACCCGATTTCAACATGGTGAAATTGGGTTTAAGTTCAAAAACGTATAATTAATGATAGGTAAACTATAAAGTAAAAAACCATAATATAGCATATTTTTGGAAATAAAGTGTTCAACTAAGGGCATTCCCATGTTTTTATTTACTTAAATGAAGTTTAAAGTTCATATGTAGGTAAATGATGATAATACTGTTGAAGCATTTATATGTATCTATTCTACATGTCTCCTGTACCCTCGTATCTCGGAGACAGCTCTAATAATCTGCATGAAACTTTATATTTAGTAAACACTTTAATTTTCCAAATTTATCTAAATAAGTATCTTCTTCCAAAAAAAAAAATAGAAGTATAAAAATATACCGCCGAGCACGGCTTGTTCACCCAAGTACTGTTCGTCTAATTTTAGCAATTGCATTGATGACAAGTTTATAGATACCTTTAATATTAATCTCTTAAAAATTATTATTGAATGAATGTTGTTTAAAATTGTGAAGATTTTTACTTTATCCTCAATGTTGAGAACATTCAACTTTATTCTTATGAATACCATTGTTTCTTTACTTACCAATCAAATCATTAAATATGCATAGCAGAAACCCTTTGTTTAATGACAATTGAAATAAAAATTAGAGATCACCACTTTTTGGTAATGTCCTCGGATGGCTCTTTTTATTCTGATCTGGCACCTCACCCTTTTCCATTTATGCTCAAGTGGGTGAAAGTCTTAGAAAATTTGTTCCTTGAATATAATTTTTCTTATGCTTCTTTGTTCCCAGTAATTCAGAGGAAAATACAACTGTAAATGTAGTGTATGTCTTTTGCCTATAATTTCTGCTTTTGATCTGCGCTGGCCCTAAAATTTTAAAATAACAGTGTGCCACAATTTGAGATATAGAGGTTTTGGAAAAATTTATTCGAAAAAAAAATAGAGGAGGGGGGGGGGGGGGCTAAAAATGCAGGAAAATTGTCATTATATCGATTTTCAACGTAGAGAGGTAGGTTTGAGACAAACAAGTTTGACTGTATATTAGACAAGAAATGTGAAGCAAATTGTTGTTCCTGTTATGTAGCTTTTTTCTTTCATCCGTTAAAAAATATGTCTATTTCAGGATGTTGTATTAACTTATAATAATGAAGATAATGTATATATATTTTTATTACATGATTACTCTGACTATATTTCTTGTTAATTTAGGTAATACTTTTGAGCCATTTTTAACTGGAAACACCCAATTTCCTTTGTAATCATGACATCTAGACCAACTGTTGCTATTGTTATCATAGGAGATGAAATACTAAAAGGTCAGACAAGAGATACAAATTCTCATTTTCTTTGTAAAGAATTTTATAAATTGGGCATTAGTGTGTTACATGTTTCTGTTATTCCTGATGATATTGATAATATAGCAAAGGAAGTATTATTACTTTCAGAAAAATTTACATTTGTATTAACATCTGGTGGCATTGGACCTACCCATGATGATGTGACATATGAAGGAATTGGCAAAGCTTTTAATGAAAAATTAATTTTGAATAAAACTTTGCAGAAAAAACTTGAGCAGCTGTGTTTAAGCATTGGTCTAGATGAGTCGGCTGCATTTAAAATGTCACATGTTCCAGAGTCTGCAGAAATTCATCATACTATGAGCAATAGTCGTAAAACATTTATTCCAATTGTATCGGTCAGAAATGTTTTTATTTTTCCTGGTATTCCATCGTACCTTGAGCATGCATTTACTCAACTAAAATCAGTATTTTGTACTTCTGCTGTTAAGTATTTTACCCGCAGTTTATATCTAGATACGAATGAATTTCATATTACAGATGTTTTGAATAATGCTGTGAAGGAATATGAAGGCAGGGTTAAATTTGGATCATATCCTGACCTCGAATGTAAGTATTACCAGGTGAAATTAGTACTTGAAGCTGATAATGAACAGGCTATTATAGATGCAGTAGCCTTTTTGCGGAGCCACTTGCCTTCAAATGTAGTCACTGGAAAATATCCTGTTACATCTAATGAGGCTATAAAAGAAATGTTTAGTTTATGTGATGAAAAGAGTCATAATTTTGATAAGGACTTGAGTGTCTGTACTGAAACGAGCATCAATGTTTTGAAAGAATGTTTCAATACATACCAGATTGATGATATTTGTTTGAGTTTTAATGGTGGAAAGGATTGTACTGTATTGTTGCACCTTACATTTTTGTACTATGCTAAAATGTGGCCAAGATCAAATCATCAGTTACAAGTTTTATATGTTCGCAGCAAGCAGCCATTTTCTGAAATTGAAGATTTTATTGAAGTATCAGTTCAGAGGTAAATATTCTTAAGAATATTAATACTGCCTTTCAATTTTCAAAGGTTGTGAAAATGTTTTGATTGATGTGAAGTCATGTTCTTATTCAGTGATATGTAAAGTTGATGACCCCCATTCCTGTAAAAAAAAATAATAGCTGGATATGAGAGAGACATTTTCAAAAACTTGTGTTCTTAAGCAGCATTATTTTGCACTTTGCTAGAATATTTTCGCCCCCTTAATAAATTTATTTTCTGTTTTCGTTTGAAATTACTTTCTCATGATAGTTTTGATATTGTAAGAATAAATATAACGATAATATTTAACAGTTATGCTGGTCATAGAAACAATAAACTCAAATTTGTTGCCTCTTTTAACCAATGAAGACTATCTACAAATTATTCCTCTTGTTTGGAGAAGCTTTCTCTCTATCTTTTTTTTACGTTGAAAGTTTCCTCATAGCCCCAAAACATGGGTATGCAATTTTCTTCTCTGTATAAAGCACAATTACATTAATGATAATCTTAAATCTGTGTTGCTTTGGTTATCTAACTAAAGGGAATACTTAAGCAATCCCTTCCTCTTCTCTTGAATGTATTTTTGTATTTTTAAAATTCCATTTATGATCAAATTACCAATTTTAATCTATGTTTATTGAATTTACTAAATCACATATTAAATGCATATTCATCTTTTTTTTTTGGAAAGAAAGTGGTAAAATGCTAAGATTTTTAAAATAATAATCATTAAAAGAAAATAATAACTGAGTACTAAATAAATATTTAATTGATTTTAAAGTCTTTGTTTAGTTGATAACTTTTAAAGTACCTTTAATTTCAGATTTTTTTCTTTTTTTAATTACTATTATACGCATGTGTAGTCCTTTTTTCTGTTGAGTTGCTGTGAATATTTGGCAATCAATATATTTTTTCAGGTACAATTTAAAGTTGATAACCTATGAAGCTCCAATAAAAGAAGCGTTATGCCAACTGAGGAAAGATCACCCAGAGATAAAGGCTGTTTTGATGGGCTCTCGACGGACTGATCCTTACTGTTCAAATCTCAACTCTTTTGAAATGACAGATAGCGATTGGCCACAGTTCATGAGAATTAATCCATTACTACACTGGAGTTATCCTCTTGTTTGGAAGTTTCTTTGTACTTTGGAGGTGCCTTACTGCAGCTTATATGATAGAGGGTATAATATTGTAAATTTCATTTTCTACTCGAATTTTGTGCAAATTTTCTAATATTTATGCCTTTTGTACAGTATGAATGATGTATCAGCTGATTTAAAATCAAGAACTATCTGCCAAGAACTACAAGAGTCTTGAAAATTTAGCAAATAAAGTACTGTGTAAGAACAGTAATGGTGAGAAGTTTAAATTTCCACTTATGCTAGAGGGGCAAATCAATTTTCCTTCCAGTGTGAGTGTGAAGAAATAAGTTCTTTTTTTCTTAAAGCAAAGAGATCGCTACATCGAATCATATTTTTAAGTGTTGAAATGACCTTAGATATGATTACTGATTAAACAGGTTATATCGTATTCGTTGGAAAAATATTGCTTAAATTTAGTTCAAAGAGAGATGATGGTCCATTGCATAGTTAGCTTACTCCTTCATGGTGAATTGGGATTATTTTGTATTTAATCAAATGTACTTTCTTTGTAGCTATTTACTAGTATTTGAAACTTAGATTTTACTGCTTTCGAATCCAAATAATATAATTGCTGCAGTTTAAATAGTTTATCAAATGGCTAGAAGCTACTAGGTAAGTTATATACAGTAAAACTCCGTTAAAGCGCGTTTGTCCGGGGAACATGTTTGGCACCCTCGTTATAACACAACCGAGGTATAGTGAAACTATACCGTGGAACCATCAGGGCCGCTGTAAGCGGGCGTGCAAGGCGGGAGCCATGCGAAAGGGGGCGGCAAATTCAGCCTCACAATCCTAAATTTCGTCACAGATTTTTTCCAAATATTAAAAAAATTTTTTGCCTCACATGGGATCTTTCTCTCGGCTATTTTGCCCAGCTGTGACACTTGATAAGCTTCTTTTGTTCTCTCAAAATGACGCTTCCCCGCCCCTCCCCTGCTCTACAATAAGAAAGAGTACTCATTTAACTTATCGTACTGTTACCGAAATCTGAACAATCCGATTCCTGCCTCGGGTCCAAAGCAGGGGAAGGGGAGACACTCGGAGATTATCCCTTGTCCCTCACTGACCTGTGGTAGTGGTTCTTTTGGTCTCCATGGTCATTCTAATGTTCTCCCCCTTGGGATGTCCAAATTAAGATTAGGACCAGATGGGCTTCTTCCAATGTTCTTGAGAAGTTTATCAAGGTCAACTTCACCAGGGCGATCTTTCAACTTGCCGCCCCTTCTCTTGGGAATTCAGGCAAAGGTAGTAATGTACAAACAGGTGTGCTGTCCTACAGAAAACCTGAGGTCTTCTTTTGTATGACAGTAAGTTAATACAAAAATCGGGAAAATGCATTTTTAAGCATTTCTTTCTCTAAAAATATAAATAAATGAATAAAGCGTCCTCTCTAAAAATGTACTGCCCATCGTGGAGCGCAAATTCGCCACTAATGTAACTAAAGATTCAATCAGACCCGGACTGGCTCCCTGTGGGGCCCTCGGCCAGGTACTGAAAAGGGGCCCTCTAGCGGGGAGGTGGGTCCGCGGGTCATACCCGGAATTTTTTTTTTAAATTATGCTTCTGGAAACCGTATTTTGATCCTTTTTGGGTCTTATAAAGTAGTTAAACAAAAGCTATATTTTTATATTAAAAACCCAAAAAAAAAAAGTTTAAAAGTTTTGCATGACTGCTTAGAAAAACGAAATTTCATCAGGGTTCACACTGGGGAAAAATATAAGGTGGGATTTCCCACCTTAACCAAAATTTTAAGTTGGATTTTTAAAATTTGAGTGGGGAATTTAATTTTTTGTTTTTGTCTTTAAAAATATTACTAAATTGTCCGATCATGATCCAATAGAAACTATGTAATAAAAGATGAGTATCTAAGCTATGCTCAGCAAAGAAAGAATAGACATCAACAAGGTTCACACAAAACGGATCCTTCACAAAATTCGCGATCGCAAAAATGGGTGCTTTATAAAATGTTAAGCATGAAAAAGATCCTCTGGTATTTTGGCTATTTAAGCAAAATTCTTTGATGTGCGATTTTTACAAAAAAAAATCCTAAAAATTAGTTTAATATTTCCTCTATTTTTTCTGATCATATGTCATTTTATCTATTAATGTTTTTCAATGAAATCAGCATATTTTAGAAACCAGCATTCTTTTGTGACCTTGTGACCAAGGAAGATTAACTTTTCCACTCCTTTTTTTTTTATTTTGTCCTCTGTGAATAGAATGACTGAAGATAAGTCTGCATTCACAAAGGGCTCAAATTGTTCAATAATCCCAAGGAATGAAGAAGTTATCAATCTTTTCCCCATGTTATTATATATGATAAATAGGGTTCCTAGATTCTTCTTTTTATTAATGAGGATAAGATGGCAGGTGAAAATTAACATACTCCATTTAGTTTGTATTGAATTATCAGTTTAGGATAGTAGTTTCGCTTTGCGATGTTTTGAAAGCGTGTCCTCTAGTTGCGGGAACGGCGCGCAAACGAACTTTTTTTGAGTGGGATTTCAAAAAATACTGTGGGAATCGCGCGATCCCTGATTTCATGCTATTTTTATTACATCTCAATTACGTAGAAACTGGAGAAATTATAGTAGTATTAAACTATAAAATACAACGCGAAATGAAACAGTCATTAAGTAAACCCAAATTACTTACTAAATTATAATTCTTTATTTATTAAATCAACAATGTTAAGGTTGGCTTACGTTTCAATACTATATGAAATCATTTAAATATATTTTCATTATATTATGAACCGAAAAAACTGTCCTACTGAATGATTTGCAAGCTAAATGAAATTCAAAATTCTGTTTGCATTTTTGAAAACGTATACATTATCTTAAAAATAGTATCAAACATAGATTTCCTCCAGTTCAAAGTTTAAAAAATATTATTAGATTGCACTTACAAAATAATAATAAAATATTCATTATTTTATTTAAATCACAAACTTGTATATCACTCTTTATATTTTTTACTTGCTGGAGTAGCGTTTCTACAAAGTCCAAGCAAACGAGTAATTGGAACAAATCAAGCAAAACAGCAATAGGCTTTCAAAGTTGAACCGTTGACTGATAAAATTCTTTGCTGTAAATTTTGATTTACAATCAAAATTTCTAACAGATACATCTTTAAAAACAGTTTATAACATTAACTAATTTTGCTTCGTTTTCATCTCCTTCACTGCTCAAAAACTACAATTGCTGAAAGAATTTTCTTGTTTGTAATGTTTGCCCCACCGTCGTCGCTCATATTTTTTTTTGTAAATACGTATAGTTTATCATAGACAGTATATTTTCTGTTAGTTTCTTTCTCTCATACAGCCAATATTTTATAAGACGCGCTCAGAAAATGCCGATTCTTCTATTAACCGAAAGGGCCCTAAACTTTTTCGAGTCCTGGCATCCTTGGAAAATTACTTTCTCACGGTACCTTAGTCGACTTGTGGTATAACTTGTCCTGTACATGATACTATCCATCTATTCATACATACATACCGTGTTTTGCAAAATATAAGATGCACCTTTTATTTTTAAGCAATTTTTAAGAAAAATAATTTTCAACGCTTATTATTATCTTAGCTAAGAATTGGCTTTAAGAATTTCACGGAATTCTTTTTTTTTTTGTATAATTAAAGAAGTAAAAATAAAATTGGGAAAAGTCAAGATTTTTCAATGTTTTGCATCAAATGTAAGTTCACCCTTACTTCCTTTTTTGTTCCAAATTTCGCGACTCATAGGCGAGTACTCAGTAAAAAAATTATATAAATGAATAAAATGCGAATGAAAAGTTCCACAGTAAATTGTATGACTTCTGATTACTGCAGGATTCTGCTTACCAGTTCTTACTGCAGTGTTCGAATAAAAAACACTACGTATCTATATAGAAGTCATCTAAGAGCCCACTGAAATCAAAGAGAATTACTTCCTTTTTTGTTCCAAATTTCGCGACTCATAGGCGAGTATACTCAGTAAAAAAATTATATAAGTGAATAAAATGCGAATGAAAAGTTCCACAGTATATTGTATGACTTCTGATTACTGCAGGATTCTGCTTACCAGTTCTTACTGCAGTGTTCGAATAAAAAACACTACGTATCTGTGTAGAAGTCATCTAAGAGCCCACTGAAATCAAAGAGCTTTCTAAAACTACCAGCTGGTCTCTGTTAATTGCAACGATAGCAGAAAAATATTCTGATTCGTGCAGTAGAATGCCCTCCCCTCCCCTCTCCTCGTCCTCGTCGGAAACGTATGTTGATTCGATTTTGTCAATTTGTCCCCTACTTACATAATATGGGTAATTAGTTGACGAACATCATTTTCAAGAATGAAACCGGCGGGCAAAGAAGACATCATGCAAAATGAACAACAATTTTAAATAGAGGGGCTTTGTCGGTCCGACAAAGGTAAAATAAATATCGGCCCCTTAAAATATTCTTAAAAACATTATTGTGAGTGCCCAGCATTTGAATTGCTCATGTTTTCATCCAATTCCTATTCTGTACAATTTGCATGAAACATCATTTATTTCGAGGCAGTACCTGAATCCTTGTGGTCTACAGTATGGGGGGAGAGAAAGCTTGAAATAATGAAGGGGCCCTTTTTCAATTCGGGGCCCTTGGCGGCCGTCAGGTCTATCCACTGATCTTTGAACCCGCTTCTTGAAATTGGTTTGTAGGCCGTTATAAAATCATTTCACGCTAGCAGTTGCGAGACGAGCAAGCAATAATATTTCATGTTGAAGTACCCCCATTTAACTAGTTTTGACTTTACAAGTTCGTACAAAGCAAGTCCAATTGGACCCTTGACCACTGTTACGTTTAAAAGTCTTAAAACATCTGCAAGATTGCGATGTGAAGCATCCTGGGAAAAAGTATGATGTAGTTGATGCAAATAGTTATAAAAAAATTAAAGATCTGTAAAAAAAAATTCGAATTGAATTTTTTTGCCTCGCCGTTTAGGGGCCCCTTACTCCGGGGGCCCTCGGCGATCGCCGACCAACCGACCTGGCCAGCCCGGGACTGGATTCAATTTAAAATATTGACGTCCTTTTGATCCCAATTTGCATTCATTCAAAGAGCATAATCGTTTTTTGTTCCTCTTTTTTGTTTTGACAAGGATGCGTAGTGTTCATTAAAGGAAAGATCAGAAAAAGAAAATAAACAAAGAAATAAAAAAAAAAAAAATTTTAGATTAAGAATATTTTAAATGTAAAGGTGGAAACTTGCAATTCAAATGGGCATACGATTCATTTGCGTTTCGATGTAGTTTGGTTATGTTCCAAAGCTTATAGAAGCCATACAGGAAATACTATTTCTTTAATGCTATATGGAGTCCTTCTTTGAAAGGAATAGGGATCAAGATTAAAAGCATAGCTCTGTCAAAGTTATACAAACAAATAAATTTAATTTACCCCCATGGTGATCAAACCCTTTGTGGGAACAGTCCGCAATTAAAACTTTAACCACATTCAAATATAGCTTGTGGGTACCATCTTTTGCGCAATTGGTGCTCATTTCTCCCTAATTTAAAAAAAATCCTCCAAATATTTTAGATACTCTTGAAATGAGAAATAAACTAAATATTTTTGCATAAAAGTAAGTAAACGATGAATTCAAAACAAAAATCAGCACAATTGGTGCATATTATATGCTTCGAGATTACAAGGAATTCCGTTTTTAGCAAAGAGGAAGAGGTGCCTTGTAATTTCGAAGCACGTGTACGCATGTTTTTGTAATTTTGTGCTTTAATAATGTTGAGTTTCTCAATTAATAAATGTTTTTTTCATGTGTTTCATTAGTGTGCAGTGCGTATAATGTACTTTTCATTTTGAAAATTTGGACTCGTCCCCATTTGGAATTAAAAAATTTGGCAGCCTTAGTCATATATTCTCTTTGTCAGAAACTAGCGCAGAAATTCTATAAATCTACCTTTTACTTGGATGTGCTTAAAACACTTTTTAAATTTCAAATAATAATCGTGATCCAATTTTTTCATTTTTATTTTATTCTTTCAGGTTTTTATTTCGTCTTCCGTCATATATATGAAATAAAACATGATTTATTGTACGTATTTATTTAGATATAACCTTTACTAGTGTAATAAAAATGTAGTTCTATAAATTAATTATTTTAAACTTTTAGCGAACTTGCTGAAAAATTATTTCTAAAAGAATGTTCTTTGTACTTGTTTGTTATATTGTTTAGAGAGTAAATAAAACGTTTTATTACTTAATTTAAAATAAGAAACTTTTTAAATCTGCTTTCTTGGCAAAGGCTCCTGTAAGGAGAATCCATATGATTTCGAGACATTGTTAACATCAAAACTGTTTTATTTTGTTTCACACATAAGAAAAAGAAAGGAAACAACAGGATACAAAATATATTAATGAAGCAGTTTAATGTAAGAGGCGGGGGGAGGAGAGGATAAAGTATGTAATGTAAAAAGTATGAAAATGGTTATAATATGCCTGGAGAACATAACTGATCTTAAAAATACTAACAATAAATTTAAAAAAGAAAATGGCAATGAAGAGATGTGCATTTCCTTTTCAACATCAGCTCATAATCTGAATATTTTAATCCAGGGGAGGAGGGAGGTTCATGATGCAGAATACTCCATTGAAATTTTTAAGGGGGTTGTTTTCATAGGGATTTGGCCGATTTTGGGAGTCCGTAGCTTTTTAAGGGGTGCACCATCGCTCGGAGGGGGTGGGGGTCCTCCAGGTAATCAATGATACCAGCAAATATCTCACACGAAACTCATTTTCCTCATTTAACGTAAGAGAATAAATATCCGTATCTTTTCATCGTCTATAAAAATAGTTGTAACTTCATAAATCTAGTTGCTCCGTTATTATTTGGTTCAATAGTTTTAACGAATAGATGCAAGGTCTGCATCGTAATGAATATTTAATTCGTTAAGATGCAAAAACCTTTAATGCGTATTCAAGTATTCATACATTAGATAAATAATTTGCTTAAAAAGTTCTCAGAATATCACACTTTGAAAGAAACTTCCAAATTAGCTCATGCACTCAATATTGAAGCAGGTTTGTAGGTAGAATTTTCTGAAATATGACGTTTAATAAGTTCACTGAGGCATAAGAATATATCAGAATTACCTTTACCTGAATCAAAATAGCGTTTTCTGATCGCAATTACAGTCAATTTTTTACCGTCCCTTTTTCAAATCTTTCGTTTTGGGGGCTGCTCATAAATGAAACACTTTTTTCCATCATATTTTGGATCATCCTCCCACCTTTTTTCCTAACATAACTGGAGGCAAAGCGTTCTAAAGGCAGGGTCGATTTCGCCCATATTTAAACTGGAGGTCAAAATTTTCTAAATTCTCTTCTGAGAGCATCAAAATAGCCAATTTTGAGCTGTGTCTTTCCTCTGTGCATTGGAGGTGCGATACATTCAATGCTTGATTCACGGCAGAGTAGGTCCACCAGGTAAGTGAGTGCCACCAATCGGAAGAAAAAAAAAAACAACAGATGCTGGAAAGGTATGAATGCAGAGCATTTAAATAACATTTAAATTCTATTTTTTTTTTGTCTCCAACAAAATATACTGTTATATATATACAAGAATAACAATGATAATGATGGAGGCACTCCCCACCCCGCCTTCGTGTCGAAGGGGCGGCACGATGGGTTTTGCACGCGGGCGCTCAGATGGCTAGAAGCGAACCTGGGAACCATATTCATGAAATAATACTCACTTTTGTTGCATCATTTTTAACCTTATCAATTACTCGTAACTTTTCTTCCCCCTATAGTATATTTTTTCTTTTCTCCTTTGCTGCCATTTTCTTCACTCCAATTGCTGTGCAAGAAACTGCACGGTCAGAATATCGAACGATAGGTTATAAACGAACTGTTTTCCGAGAAAAAAGGTGCTTAAAAATCTCTTTACGTTATCAACATAGGTTTTGGAAGGTAGAGAGGTCTTGAGAGAAAAATAGATTTGGGAGGGGAGTGTTTTGGGAGGGAGTCTCACTAGTGTTTACTTTTCAGGAATGCTAAAGAATCTGGAATACAAAGGTTGATAGTGCTATAAAAGAAGTTACACTAGATTTCTGCAAATGGAATAGTTAAGCATTGAACTGAACAGTCCCTCACAGATTGAGCTCTGCCTATGTCAAGAGGAACAAGTTAGGGCGATTGCCCGATTTTGAAATCAAGCTATATATTCTAGATTGAAAGACAGAAAAAGCATGAAAAAGGTGTACATCACGCCTATCACAATAGGGCTTTATCTGTTAGTGTGTCTGGTGGGAGGATGGGTGCTCTTTGGCTAGAATATTTGTGTGTTCGAGCAAGCTTTATTTACAATGGTAAATAAGGAATCGCCTTTAAATGGCAATGATAAACTGGTTTAAACGTTGGGGGACATGATAATCACCGTGGTATACTGAGGCGTGGTATAATGGGGTTTCGCTGTATATCGAACAGTTAAAGAAACTACCATAGTGGAATAATTCATGCTTAGGTAAATCTTTTTCAGATCAAAGTGAACAAGGAAAAGAAAAAAAAGACAGCTACATTACAAATAAGAACATTAAAGTTAATTTCTGTCAACAAAGAAGTATAATTTTTGAAGAATAATAACCTTTTCTTTCAGTTGACACTGAAGGAAGAAAAGACATTTTTTGATGTATTAATGTAGTGTTTAATGTACAAAAAAGTTTTAGTGAATCTTGTGACTCATAAAGTTAACATGTAATATTTAATGTGTTACATCTTGTTTCATATGAGAAAGAAAGGACATTCTCATTACTGCTCTAAAGGAAAAGTTTGAAAACTGCTTCTAAAATTGTGTTGTAATTTATAATGTGGTCAGTTACTTTCAGTCAGTTTGGCCCATTGATTTTAATGTGTGTTTTCCATTTTACTTAAACTAGTTTTGGAATAAGTGTCTAAGAAAATTCCACATAAATGAGTTTTTCAGCAGGAGAAATATTTTTTTTTTTGGAGAAAAATCTCCTTTAATTTAATTTTTGTTTGTGTACATTTGAGTTATCAAATCAGTTTAAAAAAAAAATCTTATTTATGTTTTTTAACTTTAATGAAATTCTTTTCAGGTACACATCATTGGGCTGCCGTCATAATACTCTACCTAATGCTCTTCTTAAAAGTGTAACTAAAAATGGTGAAACCTTTTACCTTCCTGCTTATTTACTAAAGGAACCTGAGCAGGAAAGAGAAGGGCGAACTAATAAAACAACATAATAAGTAAATATTTTTCTTTATTTTTAATGCTATGGTAGTCTTTTATAGAGCTTAGCCTTTAATATGTTTTTTTTTTTTTTTTATGTTTCGTTTTGTAGTGATTTATTTTTACTGACCTTGTTTGGGTAAATTATTTTGCAGTGGTAAATAATTTTAGGCCTTAGAAAGAGAAAAATAAAACAAGGATAGGAAGTTTCGTAACTTTAATGACAGAAAATGCTCATTTTTAACAGACTTCATAAAGGAGGAGGTTGTCTATTCACATCGTATGTATGTTGCTTCTTCTATTTTGTTAGTTTGTCAACTCCTAACTTCTCACTGGATGAATCGATTTTCATTACTCTTTTTTTTTAATGAATCAAGGGTGGTTTCCCTTAGGTCCTGTACCTGCATTTGACCATATTCAATAATTAGAAAAAAAGTTATGGGCATAAATATAATCTTTTTTTTTTTTCATCCATAACTTTTGATTAAATGAACCAATTTTAATATTTTTGAAAAAAAATGATAGGGTTTCGTCTAACTTAAATATCATACATTGATTTGACAACAATTGTTATTTAGAAAGAACCTTATGAATGAAAAATAAGTATTTTTCTTTTAATTGAAAAGGATTGCCTTGATATTTTTTTGTTAAGTAAATTATTAGGTAATAAATATAAAACTCATTGTTAAAAAGAGTTTGTTGCCATTAAGCAGTAATATTAAAACAATTAAGAGTGTCAGAGAAGGCTTCTCTGAAAAAAAAAATTAAATCCTTTTGGTCTGTTTTAAGACTAAAGTCTGTTCTGGACTTTTTTAAATCAAATTCAAAATGCTATTTTTCATACATATGATAGTCATTCAAAGTGGGTGTGCCCTTTGATAGGTTTTTTTTTTCAAATAGAGTATTCATATGAAAAATGTAGAGTGAAACCTGTGTAAGTTACCACCTGCGGTGCAGCACTTTAGTGGTCAACTTATAGAGGTCAGTTTTTTTTTTTTTTTTTGTCATTTCTGACACTATGCATTTATACACTTGTAATTAGTTAAGATATAGCTTCATGTATTAACGTTAGGGATGTAACAAATATTCGGCAGCTGTTCGGCCTAGTCAAATATCTATTTCACGACTTCGCCGAATTTTCAGCCTGGCCGAATATTGATTAACTATTCGGCCAAATAGTTCTGCCACAGTAGAAAGGTAAGAAAATTAAGAAATTAGTAGATTTTAAATACTTAAAATTGCATTATAGTTATTGCAAAAGAGCACATTAGTATGCAGTTTTAATAAATAAAGATAATTAAGTAAAAAACATTTTTTTAAAACATTGTTTTTAGGTTTGACTGAACAAAAGCAAAAACATATAATATTGTATTTTATACTTAGCATTTGCTCCCAAAAGCTGGCAATAGTTAATAGTTATGATGAAGAATATGATACTTTTATTTTGTTAATATTAACAAAATGGAAGTCAAACTTTGTTTGGGTAGATTGACTTATTGTGAATATTGGGTAGGGGGAAGAAATGGGAATAGCCTAGATTATATCTTGAATATTAAGATAACATATGTTATTGGGGTTTTTGAAAAAAAAATATTCCAATTAAATCCATTAAATTTTAATAGATCTTTTAAAAATAGGTATATAAAAAAGTTCATAGCATAAAAATATTAACTTCTATAACTTTTAAAATATCTTCATAAAAATTTTTTTGAGCCAGGTAAAAGTTTACTAAACAGTAGTATTTTTTAAATATGAATTAAATAATTAGTAAATTAATGCTAATGCTTATATTTAAACCTGTCATTTCTATTCCACTTGTGGGTGAAATTCTCAGTTTTAATGTATTCAAAGCAATACAGAAAATACATTTATTCTAGATAGATTTAGATTCATAACAAACAAGAATTGAGTCATAGATTAATGCGTGGAATTGGCGTTTGCCTTTGTGAATACTTTTAAAAGTAGCAAATACTTTTTATTACAGCGATTTTCTAGAAATTTTTATATTCGGCCGCCGAATATTTGGTATTTGGCCTAAGACATTCGGCCTAGAAGAAATGGCCGAATATTCGGTATTCAGCTATTCGGTCAAATCACTATACATCCCTAATTAACATAACTTTAGTTATTAGCTATTTTTTTCACAATTATCTAAAATAGCATTAGAGAAATTTAACCTGAATGACTTACAATGCATCTAATACAACTTTAAAATTAAAGTACTTAGTTAAAATAGGGATAAATATGTTATTAATTATCTAAGTTACTTATATGATGTTAAACATTTCCTAAAAATACATACTTGGAGAAGCTATTTTAGTTTTTTTTTTAATTCTTGAAAAATTGATAAACAAATAAATATAGTAATAATTAGGCGGTCAACTTACAAATTGGTTTTCATAATACTCCCTCCAAAATTTAGCGTACATAAGTGGTCAATATAGACAGGTGGTCAAACTACAAAGTTTTCCCTACAGTATATAATATAGTGCTTATTTTATTTCTGACAAAAGTTGTCAACTTTTGTCAGAAACGTATGTATCTGAGTAACCTATGTATCTGAGACGAAAACTTTGCATTGAAAGGTGGTCAGCTTATAAAGGTGGTCAACTTTACAGGCTTTATTGTATTTACATTAAAAAGAATGAAATAAAAAATTTTTTGCAAAAAAAAACATGAATCAATTAAATATAAATGGCCAGAGTTTGCAACATTTTCAATGTAAAGTAACACATGGTGTAATGATAGTTAGACTCGTAATTTTGCACTGACTTCAAAAATTATGTTTAAAAGTCATATCTATGTTGTTTAAAGAATTAATTTATTTTTCACTTTTTAGCACAATTTTTAATTTAAAGTCTGTTTTATTTTTTCCAATTTTTAAAAATTAATGTAATAATTCAACATACTTGTGTACATTTGGTTCATTATATTATGTATTCATTTATCTGTGCAGCTGTTTCTATTGTTTAAATGCATTTTTATTAAAATCTCTTATACCATTTATATTATTAATGAACTCATAATGCTTAAGAAATAGTATTCTTTTTTTTCTTCTATTTGAACAACAGAACAAAGGAAAAAAAAATGGAAATATCAAAGACTAATTCAATATAATTTACAGACGGTGAAAATTATTATTATTTAAAATTTTATACATTTTTCTTTCAGCATCAGCGATCGGTGCTCTTTGGTTCTGATTTTACTTAAAAAGGAAATTCATTTGTTTTAGATCATGACTGAAAATGCATCGGAGAGTCAAAACGTTTCTTTGAAGACACTCGATGAAATCTGTAGTTTTCTTGGAAAGCTGTCAGAAAGTGTTATGGATGAAAATTCCACTGCCCTTATAATTGGAAGCACTGGTGAAATAACATTCACCAGAAACAGTTGTAAAATTTTATCAGAATCTTGTTGTAATCATCCAATTGCAAAAATTATATTGAATGCAGCTCTTAACTATCAAAAAGAAACTGGATATGATTGTGATGTATTTCTGCTTCTTCTTAAAGAAATTATTGCTTGCATTGCCAGAGAACATACAAGCTCAGAAGAAATGTATCTGAGACGAAAACTTTGCATTGAAATTGCTGATTTTATTCAAGTATTGCCTTTTATGTTAAAAAGAATCTATGATCTTTCAGACGTCCATGTTTTGCAATCTGTTTGTGATATAGAAAAGTTTAAAAATAATTTGAAGTCCATTTTATTATCTTTTATGCTCGCCAAATTTTCAGTTTCTATTTCCGAAATATTAAGTAATTTAGTCTACAACATGATATGCAATTCTCTCACAGAGTGGTGTTTTCTAGAGAAAACATTGGATTATCTAATTGCTTATTTTGATACCCTGTGTGTGAAAGTAACAGCTCCTTTAATGGAATCCTCTATAGTTGAAGGGTTTGTGTTCAATAAAAATCTGTCCTTACCAGACAAGTGTTTAGGAAATGTTCATTATGTTATGGTTTTAGATTTGTCTCGGGATACTCTTTGTAAGTCGGGTTGGCAAATCAATCCTGAAGTATTCAAAAGTGAATTAGACTATTATTACAACCAGTACAAAAAAGTTCTGGCGTATTATAAGGCAAAAAATATTGTCTTATTGCTCTCACCATCTGTAGCTAATGAAGACTTGAAATGTGCTTGCATGGAAAATAATGTGATACTTATTGACAGATTGGAGAAAGTAGATTTTGACACTATACTCTTTTCTTCTGGCATTTCAGTTTTAGATAATTTAACCGAAATTGCACAGCATGAAAACATTGGAACTCTCAAATCAATAAATTATTTTACTTGTTTTGAATCTACCTATGTTCAGATAAAAATGGCTTCAAGCGCAAAGTATTTTAAACCTAATAATTGTGTTCTTTGTGCTCATCTTGAGTCATTATGGAAGGAATATTATGCTGCCTGTTTTAATTCTTTAAAAGTTGTAAGAACCTGGTTCCATCGAGAAAGCAGGTATCCATTTCCAAGTGAGGGTCAGTTACCAGATCTGTCCAGTTTTGAAACTGCAGTGAATGCTTTGGAGCATGATTTTTTGTCATTGAGCATTACTAACATGCATGGAACTTCATCTGAGAAGGATTTTTTTTGTAATGTTAATGCTAATTTGAACCAAAAGGTTTATTCTGAAATTAACTTGACATGTTCATCTTTGCCAGTTGGTTTATGGGAAATTTGGTTCACACGTATTGCAGAATGTGTCATGAAACATCCTTCAAATTCATTTTCATTTTTAATTAAAGCTATCTGTGTTGCTTTTTCAAGTCTTGCATGTAAAAAATACAAAATGCCATTTCCTTGCACTGACAGTGAGCTGAAGAAAAGTTATCTTTCATATCAGAAATGCATGGCAAAAAAATTGACAAATTTTGTTGAGCCCTCAGCTCCTAAAGAAATACTCATTTATAGCCTATTGCAATTGCTTCTTCAGTTGCTAAAAATAGATTCCATCATCAAAAGTAAATAAATATTTTGTGGTACAGTTGAACCCTTTGCAATTTACCTATTCTGAATCAAAATTATTTCTATTGCACATCAGTATCTTGTTGACAATATGAGCAACTGTTGGTGTGCTTGAATTATTCTCTTTAAGAAGGAAGATCAACAGAGTTAAATCTTTCTGTTGGGAGAATTTTTTTTTTCCTTATGCAGAGTTACAGTGCTGTGTAACATATTTTTAGGCTTATGCATGATTACTGTGATATGTAACATGGTTGAATTTCAAAATGCTTTGGCTATTTCCGAATCTTATAGATTTTAGAATCAACTTTAAACTATGTACACACATACAGGGCCCGACTTACAAATTTGGGGGCCCAGGGCACAGAAAAAAATGGGGCCCCCTAAGTTGCTTGATCTGAAAAATTAAATTTTTTTGCTACATTAATAACACTTACAAGAGTACTGTCACTAAAATGCTACATTTTGTGGCGCAGTGGGTATGATGTGAACCTATCACTAACTATTCCTGGGTTTGGATCAAATATGTTTGTAAATGTGTGTGGAAAAGTTGTAAGCGACAAGTGTTACGACACATTAAAGCCCTTGAATGGCATCAGTAAGTCTCACACCACCAATGAACGCTTGCAAAGGTAAGTAAGGGATTGTTCAGAAACCAAGTGACGCACTTTAGTATGTCACGTGGTTTCTGAACGGTCCCTAAAATAAATTTCTCCTTTCTC
This sequence comes from Octonoba sinensis, assembly GCA_038502835.1. Classification (NCBI taxonomy): domain Eukaryota; kingdom Metazoa; phylum Arthropoda; class Arachnida; order Araneae; family Uloboridae; genus Octonoba; species Octonoba sinensis. The sequence goes on along the minus strand of CM076600.1, from coordinate 107,598,794 downwards.
CTTCACAAAAAAAATAAATAAAAATATAATAATAAATGTTTCATTGAATTTCAAAAAAATGTCTTTGTGAATTTAAACAATTTGGGGGCCCCCAAAAATCGGGGGGCCCTGGGCACATGCCCCGAGTGCCCTATGGGAAATCAGGCCCTGCACACATACATACATATTACACAGGGTGAATCAAAATTATGTAAATGAATTTCCAGAAAATGTAGCAAACTCGGAAACAAACCAGAGTAACAAAGAAGTGTAACACGGGAAATCCCAACCTGAACAGCTACATGGTGAATATCACGTAGAAATAAAAAAGGCAAGTGGGAAACCGTCACAATGCCAAGGACAGAAAGTACCTTCTGGAGCTTGTTATGCTAAATCAAAGATAAATGGTCTACTTTTGTGAAAATGATTTTTCTTATTGTGTAAATGATGTCATGTTCTTTTTCTTACATATTTGACCCCCTGCCCGCCTTTGTCTCAAAATCTCACACTTCAACATACCCCCTCACCCCTTTGTCACACACCACACTATGTTGCATAAGCATGATGTCACACTTCTTGTTACTGCCTCCCCTCCTCTTGTCACAAAATGCAAATGCATTTTTATGTGCAATGCCTTCTTGCAATATTTTTTTGAGGTTATGATATTACATGCTGAGCTGTCACAGGGTGAACAGGGGCAGACGTTTTTAATATCTAAATATACTGATGCATTGCAAAGTTTGTTTGGATTTTGATTAAAAAAGCTAATGAGTCCATTATTTAGTGCAATGTGAAATCTTCTTTTAATTAGGAAATGAAACTTGTCACATCTGCAGTGCAATTATTTTTCCTATCAATTTCCTTCGTCATATGCGTAATGACATCAATTCATTTTTTGTACTCCTCTCTGTGATAAGACATTTATAAAATTGTATAAATCAATTTTTCAATTAATGCTATAATAATAATAATAACAACAGTTATTATTGTCAGACATTATGCTTGTTTTCAGTTTTCAATGTTTTCCTAATTTCACTCTAATTACTATTTTAATCATCATTTATCTAAGAATCAATATTTGAATTTATTATTATTCATTATTATTATTGTTATTATTATTTATGATTTGAAATGATTTTTTTCAAATCAATTTAATCATTGTAATCTAACAATGTTTAGGAATATATCAAAAAATAAGACTGAAATATAATGTATCAAATAGGATTATGTTTCAGACCTCTATATATCAAAGTAGCCAATTGTGAGAAAAAAAATTTATATGTAAAAATTTAGATGCATGGAAACTATCTTAGTTTTACCATAATTTCTCCTAAAACAATAAAATTAAATTTAATTATAAATTAAATGGCAGTTCTAATTTATAACCTATATTAAATGCCATTATAATTTATATGCAAATCACATTAAATGAAAATTAATAATTAAAAAATGAATTAATTTGAGAGATATATTGAAAACTTGCTTGATTGCTTAAAAAACAATAGTCCAGACTGGTTACAATGATCATGGTTGCATTAAAAAAATACTACGCATATCTCGCTGAACAGCCATGTTTGTTGAAAGTTCATCAACAAAACGTTCACTTATTCATTCCACTAAAAAGTTCACCAGGAACATTTTCTGCGATTTTTTACTTCTATTATGCATTTTTCTTTCCAACTTCAAAATCTACTCTTTAAAAATTTCATTTGTCATCCATGACTTTCTGTTAGAACGATAGTGAACCTTGACATTACATTTTTTATAGTACTCTAGGGTTTTTACTTTTACTATACTTTTACCTTCTACCAATAATCAAAGTTTTTATTTGCCACTCATGTTAGCGCCTACCAGTACAGTTATTCTAGCCTTACTGTTCTTACCTCCATGACAATCATCATCTATAAAAGTTAGAGTCTTGGGTAAACACTTGTATAAAAGTCCCATTTCATCAACATTGAAAATGTATTCATTTTTTGTCCGGCAAAAGGTCTAAAGTTGAATAAAATCTCCCAATATGACTTGAAAGAATTTCAATATATGGAGATTTTTTTGATGCTTAGAAACAGTTTTTTTATGTAACGAACATAGAGACTTGCTAAAATTTCGATATGGCTAAGATTGACGTAGGGAGGTTCGACTGTATATGTTTTTAAATTAACGTTTCATTCTAATTTTAGTTTTAGAAATTAATCAGGCTCAATGTTGCTTAATTTCTTAATTATTTGGAATTAATTGAATTTTTGCATTGATTTATATAGCAATATATGAATTTTGACATGCTCTAGATCAGTGGTCGGCAACCCGTCGATCGCATGCCCATTTTCGGTCGATCGCGACAGCATTTTGGACAGTTTATAGTTTAAAAAAAATAAATAAAATAACTTTTGAATTTGATGGCGAGTTCATTATTATTTCTTCCTTCAGAAAATGTTTATTAGTTTGTCACCACACCTAAAAAAACTTCTAATAATATGGATTGTCAGTCGTCACTTTAACTATGCTCTTCGTGAGAGTTAATTCAAGAATGTATACATTTCAGATGTGTGTTTTAGTTAAAAAACAATTTAAATCTAACAGTTTTTTTTTTTAATCAAATTCGAAAGAAATAATATATTTGTATTGTTTTGATGCGAGTTAACGGTGTTAGCAAATCATTATTTTAGAAATTTTAAAGTAGGTGTTTTATAAGCATCAGAACTTGTTTTGACCAGAATTAACCTACAATTTGAAGACAGGCGCAATCCCAACATGCCCTATTAATAATGTAACCCCCCCCCCCCACCCCCGTCCTCCGAGTCGATCTTGGTGTTCGCCGAACTTGGAAAGTAGATCTTCAGTCAGTTTAGGTTGCCGACCGCTGCTCTAGATTGATGCCAGCATTCTGTATAATGATATGGAAATCTGTCTTCATGTTGACATACATTGCCAGTATCTTATGCGTTCAAATTAAATGCTCAGTTTCTTCTAATCTGCATTGTTCAGTATTAGAAGTTTTGTGAAAATTCGATCATCCCCTGGAAAAGGTAACACCCAAAGTCCTATTCAAAAATACGAACTTAAAATTATTTTATTCCAATTTTAAGATTTGATTTGACAATTTAAAAAAATATTCTAATTTTTTGAAATATTGTATCATTCTGAAACTGATGAAAAAAACTAAGCGAGATATATTTGGTTTGAAAACTCTACAGTAAATAGAACATGAGTTATTGCCCAGTATCACATTTCTTCTAATGGGTATTAAGTTAACCTTTATTGAAAAACGCAGGTTTTGGAGAGAACGAATGTTGTTAGTTGTAAGCATTATTTAAAAACAAGCTCATGAGATTTAATTTAAACTTAATTGTTATTTTTCTGAGGCCAGGTTTCATTTTGATTGATGCATTTTTTTAACCAATTTTATTTCTAGCGGAAAATTGAAAAATGCTTTTTCTTTTAAGTGACACCAGCCGAAAATAACCACCAAAATTACGCCAAAAAATACTGCTAGAATGAAAAAGTTATTTATTTTAAGATTGCCCTGAAATTTCTTTGCAAGCCACCAAATGTTTAGCATCAAGAACAAGTACTGAAAACGGGTACTTATCGATTATAAACCCTACCTTGGCGACCATTTTAGAAATATCGCCACCATGAATTTAACTATTATGAGTACTTTATGTTGTTGAATATAAACGTATTGCTTTGTTTATACAAGGCTGAACTTGATCCAGTTTACTGGATCAAGTTCAGCCTTGGTTTATATGTAATTTCATTTGGCGATGTTTTGCGAGCAGAAAAAAGTCGGGCATATAACCGATAAGTAGCTGAGAATGAAATTGACATATTCTTTAAGGTTGTCTTTGAATTTAATTTCATTCCAATAATAATTTTATAAATTGGATGGTAATAGATCAGTATCACATTGAGTGTGCACACCCAGCGAGAAGCGAGCACTAATGGATCGGTCAAAAGGATGTGGTAGCCCAGCACTGTAGCTGTTTTTAAAGTACTAATTAATTTTTTATTTCAGCGAATTTTCGGTCGTAAATTTCTCCTTTGAGTATTATTTTTGAAAGGGAGCAACGGCCAGGTATTTTTTTTTTTTTTTTTTTGTGTATTGGATGAACTGTACTTCCAGTGACTTGAACAACATTCAAAGCTTTTAAATTTCATGCAGATTCTAGATGATGTTTTTCCTTTTTGTTATGGAAATAATATTGGTATTGTGCACAATTTAAATTTTTACTTTTGGGAATTTTATTTTAACTACAAAGGGACCATCCATAAATGATGTCACACTTTTTCCCCATATATTTGACTCTCCCTCCCCCCTTTTGTCACAAAATATCACACTTCAATGGACCCCATACCCCCCTTTGTCGCATGTTATGCTATGTTGCATAAGCATGATGTCACACTTCTTACCCCTTCCCCTTGTCACGATTTGGCACAATTTCACGAACCCCCTCCCCCTCCTTGAAGCATGACATCATTTATGAATGATCCCAAACATGAAAATTTTTATTGAATATTTATTTTTAAGATCTGGTATGCATGATCTGTGGAAAGAAAAAGAAAATGTTTTATGCATTGTTTATATTTTATTCACATGTATGTTAATGTTCATATTTAGCTATAAATATTTATAAATATGGTAAATAAATTACAGTATTATATTGTTTACTTTGAATTATATGACCTGGTCATTTTCATTCTTTCAGGGAAATTGTCCTATGACATATATTCTTGACTGATTGCTAAATGGGGTACCTTGGTACCTCCATTCAGCCATAAAAACAAACGTTAATACAAAATTGGCAAACGTCTTGCGTCTTAGTTCTACTAATTTCATACCTCAGATGCATTAAAACGTGAACTATGCTGTTCTTAACGCTTAATTTTTCAAATGGTTTTGTAGAGAAGCACCTATGGGTTCTCCATTTTCTGTACTTAATCTAAACCCCATTTGATATGGTATCCCCACTACTACAGTGGCAACCCTATTACTAAAGCTCTGCGCGCGCTTATGCTGATATGTAGTCACTGTAGCAAAAAATATAGCAAATTAGAAATAATAAGGAGAAACACATAACCCTGTAGAGGACGTTTTTCCGTAAAGGCATGCGTTAGTTTTAATATGCTTTTATTACCTCCACCCGTATCTATGTTATGAAGCCTTTCAATTCAGTATTCACCCACTTCCAGGGGTACAAATTCTTTGAAATTTTGAAAGAACCGATAACAATTGGACATTGTGGACTGCGTTTTTGAAAACTCAGTTTTGCTCTTTTTTAAATTCAACTTCAAGCAAAATTTTCGCATAACTCCCCTAATCTCGGGACAAAAAACACTTATGGGCCATTTCACAGTATTTTGTCCAAACGTAGAGTCCGCTACATGACACGTTTTTTGTTGTAACTGCGTGATTTCCAGTTTAATTATCACCAAATTTTATTTTCAAATGTGTTGAGCACATTATTTGAAATAAATAGCCCTTATGCAAATAAATAGCGTTCTCTATCAATTTAAAGCTCTTTATTTTTCTGCACACAATGAAATTTGTTTCGAGCTTAATTAGAACACAAATTATAAACATTTTTGTTTCATTTTCTAAGGCTTTTCTCATTTCAAACCATTATTTAACGCTTTCTCTCAACTTCCTGTAAAAGAAAGCTTTTTGTACGAATATAATCGTTCTTTTTTGCGAAGCATTTTTTTAAAGTCTTCACGAAAAAGTTCTCCAATCAACTCATTAATTAGCTTTTTTTTTTTCAATTCGCTCACAAAAAAAGGGACAAATTGTTCCAGATTTGGATTAACATAATAATAATAGTGATAAAGACATTATGTTAGAATATTAATTTCAATGATAAAACATCCAGTAACAATATTCATTTAAAAGTAAATGCAAATTTTGCAATTGAGAAGCAAAAAAGGAAGTAAATAAACAATAATCTAAATCTGACAAAAAAGCTTCGTACAAAACTTTAGGAGTGTTTGAATCTTTGCGACCTTGTCTGCTGTCCGGAACTGTCCCACGCATCTGAAATATCCCCCGCTTGACCTCCGACCTCGGCCGAAGGGATCTTGGAGGGGGCGGTGGGAGTCGAGGGAGGAGAAAAAAAGCTGAAAGGGGACTTGCTGCCGAGATTGTCCGTAGAACGGACGCACCAAAACCTTTCTCTTATCCAAGATGTTGTAAAAAGACTTACTGTATATGTATATTATGTAGATAGTAGTTGTATTGTGTCCCATCATCGGTATGTGTTTAATAAATGTCTGGGACTGAATATCGTTTCATCACTTTCACATCGAGTCGGGAAACCATCCCAGTATGGAATACGCACCCAGCAGAATCAAATATACCGCTCGGACACTTATCTATTAACTTCATGGGTGAGAGACGAAATCTCACAATAAAGAGATATTCACTACAGTTACCGAGATCGATTCAGATATTAACAGATCGCCAACAATGTTTGGCAAAAATACTGAAGCTTAAAACGGGCATTTCTTATAGATCCACGATTTTCTACTTTGTTGTCCTCTTACGCCTCCCCCCCCCCCCCCCCCCAAGTTTTTTGTTTCAGATTTATTTCATGGGAAAGACGAAAGAGATAAATTCAGGCGCAAAACCACGAAACAAAATTTCAATTTACATCTTGAATACTTTTCCAAGATTCTTTGAAATAGTGTTTATTGATTATGCATATGCATTAGAGTGGGTCACTATGTTGGAAAAAAAAATCCTGATTTCTATCGGGCACAGCAAGGAAAAGGCGCCAAATGATATTTAAAGATTAAATATAGATCATTTTCTGCCTCCGAATTGATTTTGTAAAAACTCATATTTAGTGAAAAGCTCTCTTTTTATTAAAAAAAAAGTTTGCTAATATAATATGTATACGTAAACTGAATATAACAAATTAAATACGTAAGAGTATCATTTATTTATTACAAACACGTTTGCAATAAATTATTTTACAATAATGGAAAAAAAATGATCTTGAAATAGCATGGAAATCCTTCTTAGTATCAAATTTCGGCATGACTTTTCAAGACTCAATTTGGTTTTTTCTGAGCCTTCCCTTTCAGTTTTTTTCACAATGTGGCAAAAGCTTATGTCACAGTTTTGATTGCCCTTTAATCAACTAGGAACAACTAGGAAAAAAGGACAATTTCTTTTTTCATATGTAGAACATATATATATAGCTGGGTTGCAAAAGGTACACAAAAGAGAAGTAAGAAAACAGGCTAAAAAACAAACTCAAATAGAGAACTTCATTAGAAAGCAGACAATATTGTTCAAAATAGCTTTACATGCATAGAGTAATGGTGCAAAAGCAAAGAAAGAAACAAGTAAAAGATAACTAAAATAAATCAACGTCCAAAACTGTAGAAGAGCAACAACATTTGTTTACAAAATCAATAGTTACCGGGTTTCATATTTACTGCTGAACTAGATTCTGGAGTTAAATCAATGTACAAAAAGCCACAACTCAAAATGGAATAGTTTAATTTAAATTGCTGCCAAAAATCCAGAAGTTTTAACAAGGTAATTGAAAAAAAAAGACCTTCCTTTAAAATGTCATAAGTTCAGTAACGTTTGGTGGCAGAATCAATAATTACTAACTCGCTGTAAAGTAGTTCCTCTAGTTAGGGTAAAATTTGTGCATAAAACTGAAACTCTAAATGGAGTGGTTCAACTTGTTATTGCCCAAAACCCAGAATTGTAGCTACTGCAGTCACGGGCCTAATTAAAAAACGCACTACAGAGTTTTCGTAATTTCATGCTTAACACTCAGTATGATGAAAAAACACGTTTTTCATTTATTTGGTCATGTTTTAATATACAATGTTCACACTTTCCACTAAAAATTCAATCGCTTTTGCATTTAACGGACCGTCAACTAATTGTAAAAGACAAAAAATGTTTTGGATGATCCCTCATCGCAAAACGTGGGGAATAAGCTGTAAGTTTGAGAAAATAGTTTAATCGCCATGTGCAGTTATACTGAGCATTTTCGTAAAAATTGTACTTATACTCCCAAAGATACAGGCATTTCCCCAATTTCCTTTACGCGTTTTTGGTTTATGACACACAACGTTTTTCACAAAATGTTACCATATGCTTTCATAAAACTAGACAGCACACAGGTGCTGCATTTTTCTGAAATTTGAAATTAAAATGTTGGATATTTGATAAATTATGGACTTTTGGGGGAATTAATATTTTAATGAGAATGGCTTTAAAGATAGTAATTTTTAACTGTCATAACTTCAAAACCAAGTGTACAGGGCATCTCAAAAAAAAAGAAAAGGGAAGTAGACATTCAGTTAAATTTCTTGAAAATTCAGAGAGATATCGGCACATCAAGCAAGGATTCTAAAGTGATTGCAATCATTCAGTGCATTTATGTTGTGATTTGTGATAAAAATTGAGTATTTGTGAAAAATTCCTTAGCATCCAAACTAAGAACATGGATGGAAAGCGTTTGATATTCATCATTATTTATTTAGATATTTATTATTATTATTTTTTAATTTAAAAATTTTGATTAAAATGTTACTCTTCCTGGTGCTATTTTCATCACGCGTTAATGAACGCAAGAACATTACCCTTATTCATATAACTTTTCAAAACTGCACAGAAAAATCTATTATCAGAATAAAATTCCAAATGACAGATTTTGACACTGATATCGAAAAAGCTTATTGCTCAGAAAAGAATTTCTAACTGAATAGCTCGAAAAGGAACTTAATTTCCTGCCGAAAATAGGTTTAATGCGAGTACTTTGTTTTCTGCTGGAAGAAAATCCTTTTCGCTAAAACTTTCTGATGGAAAAATAGTGTTTGACATGATATTTTGGGATGATTATCTTCTAAATAGATAGATGCTTTTTGATTTGTAGTCGGAATGTTGTCAGTTAGGAAGGGGAGTTTTTGTTCATTTGAGACGTATAATGTCTCTTTACGCAGATTTAAAACTTTTCGAATGCATTTATTACATATTACTTTGATTCGAACTAACTACAGTAACACAGTTGAGAGGGCTGTGAATTTGAAAGTGATAGATCTGGAGAGATTGTAGAAAAGCTCGTAAGCAAATTCTTGTACAACTTTAGAGTGATCTTTTAAGACCACTTCATCACTCATTTGGAATGAGAAATGTGGGGATTTTGAGCTGGGAAATTGAGTAGAATACAAGTACCGTCTCAGGGAGCATTAAAGAGATTTTACATTCTAATCAGGGTGTAAAGAATTTCCTTTTTGTGGAATAGGTAAAAAGTGAAGCGTTTTATATATATATATACAGGGTGGAGTGGAAGTAATAAAGTAATGACCCAGTTTTGAGGGGTATTGAAAAAAACTAATACAATTTGAGACTTAGAACTCTTTTTATTTTTATTTGTATATAATCCTATTTTTTTACATTAAGTTTTATATACCACTTCAGCAAGATGGCGGCCTTCAGCAGCAATCCACCAATTCCATCTATTTCTGAAGCTTTGGGAAATTTTTCTGCACATTTCAAGGGGCATGGCAGATATTTCCTCGATAATTTGGTCCTTCAGCTCTTCTAATGTATGGGGGCGATGTTTCCAAACTTTCTCCTTCAAATAACCCCACAGAAGCTTCCGCTAGGGACCGTAGCGTTACGCGGAATATTGAAATACACGCAAAGATGCAGTGGATTCTCTCTGCATGGAAGAATAGACTGCATCAGTGTATTGCTACTGAAGGCCACCATCTCGCTGAAGTGGTATTCAAAACTTAATATAAAAAAATGGGATTATTACAGATGAAAATAAAAAAAGTTTTATGTCTCAAATTGTATTAGTTTTTTGTTTAATACTCCCTAAGGAGTAGCATTACTTCCGGCCCACCTTGTATATAGATTATCCAATTTGTTGCATGATTTGTTTTTATTTTTAACATTTTTTGTATTCTGACTAAGTGTGTATATTCAATCGTATTGCATCAAATATACGTATACCAGGCTTATATAACCTTAGGCAGGTAAAAGGTTTAATTTCTTATTGTCTAATGGCCTATTGTCCATTGAAGGAATATTTACTTTAGTGTAGGGTTCAACAGACGCATGCAGTGCAAACAGATTTTCCCTGGTAGTATTTAGTGGCAAATCAAAGGGGAGAGATAAGGATTATTATTTAAAATTGAGCCTCAGGCAAAATCAATCAATGTTGGAACTGCCAAAAAAAATTTCACTTCGCATTCAGCTGTTCCTGGCTATCAGTTTGTGTCACTTGAGCCAGAAATCGTAAATCGAGTAGTTGTTAACACGTAAAAATCTCTCGCCTGCATGCGAAAACTGCGGCGGTCCCCATACCACCAGCTACTTCAAATGCCTTTGTCGTCCAACGTGAGATGATAAATCATAAAGATGATGTTAGAAATAATTACTATTGGGAAATTAAAGGAGAAAGAAATAATAATTTATTTATGCATTCCCCTCCCCGGAAACTGAGTCTGAAAACCCTTATTATGACCAAAATAAAATTTGATAAAAAAACAAGAAGTTCCGTTTAGAACTATACGAGCCTACTTTCCCGAATACTCCAGTTTCAAATTTATAATCTAGCCACCTCTCTCTCTCTCTTTCTCGTTTAGCTTAAGTTCTTAATTGCTTCAGATATACCTTTTTCAACGGTTAATACATGCTTATTCAATCATTCATTTATTCAGTCATTCATGTATTTATTCACTCAGTTATTAATTCATTCTTTTGCTTATTGATTTAGTCATTCATTAAGTCAAAAATATTCTTGAAAATCTCGATCAAAAAATTTCGTAGGAAAATAGGCTCCTTAGTTCTGGGTGAAATTTCCATCTGTACATGTTCTACGTCATAAGAGCTTTCTGATAAAGTTTGTTCCAAGAAAATCGGTCCGTTACATCAGGATTTATACAGGATTGAAATTTCCCCGTAGGCGCAAAGTTAATTTTTTTGAACTGTTCAAAAATAAAAAAAAAAAAATTGTTCAAATCAATATTTCACGCCAAGAACTTCTTCCAGTGAGCTTGTTCATTGGAACTTGGATCTTGTACTCAGAGTTTACATAATTTGTTTCATTTTCGCCCATAGGCGCTAATGTTAAAAATTTTTGAACTGCTCAAAATTGAACAAAAAATTGTTCAAATCAAAAAGTAAAATATGGAAATGAGATATCCTCGCCGAGATCTTTCGAATGCAAAAAGAATTTTTCGAATCGGATTATTCGTTCAAAAGTTATTAGGGGCGGACAGACCGACAGACAGAGAGACCGACAGACACACTTTTTCCCCATCTCAATACCCTACTTTCAAATTTTTTATTTTTCAATCTTTATTTAATTACTTCACTTATTTTTGACTTTTCTTGATTTCTAACGATATTTTCACGATACATTAAGCCTTCTTTCATGCTTTATTATTATTTTTTTATTTTTACGGGAAAGTAGGCTAAAAAGGATTCACATGCCTTCTCAAATAATGCAAACAATTCTACAAATCTTGAAAAACTCATGCAAAATTTATTCAACGCATTATAAATTAAAAAACCTAACAATGCCAAACTTAAGGAAATTAAATCCATTACTCCTGCGCGGAGCTTCCTAGCTCGTTACTCGGCACTGGACAATTTACAATCTTGCTTTTTGGTGGTAAATGCTTGGAATTCACTTCTTGTTTTAATAATTAAACTTTTTTGTAGTGTTTTTATCTTGATACGACAGCGAAATCCCGTTACAGCGAATACCAATACAACACAACGGCGGATCTAAGGGGGGGGGGGCGATCGCCCCCCCCCCCTGGGCTGATTCAAGTGGATACTACAACGACACTCCTAAGTGAGTTTTTACTCTTTGTGCCCCGGGACCAGCCATTTTTTTATGTTCTTGGAATCCCAGCCTAATAGCCCTTCAAGTTCTATGCTTTCCCCCTGTCCCTTTGTCCTTTAGTATTGCTGAGTTGCTAATCCTCGGAGTAATGGGAAAGAGATTCCTTGCTCTTTTCTTCTACCCATCAAACTGGTGACAGCTAGCCAACCCTTAGCCCTTAGCACGTGGTGTAAATTCCTGCAGCATTTACGCTAAAACCTGGAGCCTGAAACATTTCATTGAACATTCATAATTACAGATGTTTATATAAATTGCACATACTCGTTGATGGTTTTTTTAGTACATATTTAGTATTACATTTTGAAAATTTTAGAAAATATATTACTAATAATTGCTATTATTTTGTAATTTATAGACATATCAATTCAAATTTAGAAAATGTATTTACAAGCCTACATTTTTCTTGAGAAAGCTTGAAGGAAATCCTAACTCGGTTAAAACTTGGCTAAGAAGCAGAATGAGTGATGGTAGACTCACTGAATTAGCGTTATTGCATATCCATAAAGATTGGACGTTGAAAAAATTATAGACAGATTTGCGAAAGCAAAAAAACGTCAGCTTGTGTTCCTTTTATAAGGGCTTTGAATAAACGTATATGCATTGAAAAAATGTGCTAGTAAAATTTTAAATATCACTACACTAGCATTTTTTTTTTTTGTTGTTCCTGCTGTTTGAAAAAAAGGGGGGGGGGGCGGAGGGACTATTGAAAAGGAATGAAGAATCTCCTCCATCCATCCTTACATTGAACCCCGAGATTTCCAAAATCGCCCCCCCCCCTTGAAGATTTTCTAGATCCGCCCTTGATACAACAAAATATCCGTTACAACGAAAGTCAAGAGGAGAATGTATAATGTTGCGTTATAACGAACTTTACGTTTTGGCCTTACTAATGACCCTGATGATGAACAAATTCAAAATATTTCTATTTTTAATTTTAATTAAGTTTTTTTTTAAATTTGAGACTTGTTAAAAGGGGGGTTTTACTACGCCTAAAATATATTATATGTGAAGAAGTGAGAGACTGATGCATTCTTTTGAAGATTTCGTATCTTATTATTCTTCTTTATAGCAACCTGAAACGGAAATTTGCCTTCAGTAAAAATTTAGTGCTCTGCTGTTTCTCTGAGGAATAGAAATATCATCAGAAAGGAGGATTACTGCTTGTTGTACGTTGTTTTTAAGTTCTGCATTTTTATTTCTTATGATCATTTTCACCAGCTTATTCGAATCTCTCTACTGCAGATCGATGTGATCTTCAACCAATCAGAAGGCTCAAATAGACTATGGCGAACGCGACTTGCGCGCCATCACACGGCTCTCTGAGCCTAGGGCAGACGAGCTGGAACTGTGAGCCTGAAAGCAACGTATCCGATTCTCTGCGTAGAATCGCGCACTATGATTGTATTGTGTAGATATAGTTTTATGTAATCGTGTAGTAGTTTAGATTAGTATATATAAAATGTGTTTTACAATGCTTTGGTCCTTCATCATGATTAACGGCCAAACGTGGTGAACCGGACTTACATGCTTTAATGCGCAAATGGAATTTTTATACAGTGGTGTCAACCGGCGCGACTTTCCTGTAAGTTCTTCAGCAGTCATTTTTTATGATTATCAATAATGAAAGGAAAAATTAATGCATTTCTTACAACTAGTCTAAAGCTTACATATGCAATTGTAAATATGTAAATATATTTCAAATTTTAAGTTTCGCAATCACTTATATTCCTTATTCAAATTCATATCGTTCATTTTATTATATTCACTGTGATACTGCATATTATTTACTTTTAAATGCATATTATTTACTATTTTAAGCATTTTCCTGTAACATTTCTCATTTTTGCTGTAGTATTACCCTTATACATTTGAATATATTCAGTGTGCTGATTTATTTCCGCTCTCTGGCTCGCTTGCGATCGTAAATTATGCCGGATTCAAATACTTCCTCGTCCTTGAACGCGACCGCCGACCCCCCAGTCGTAGCTCGAGTGGCTTTTAAAGCTCCACCGTTCTGGCGGGCTAATCCCGACATGTGGTTTTTCCAACTGGAATCTCAATTTGTTGTGTCTGGCATCAGTGCAGATGACACTAAGTATCACTGCGTAGTTTCAGCTATAGACGGTGATGTATTAACATTGATCTCTGACATAATTCGCCAGCCGCCAGCAGATAACAAGTACGAAACTATAAAGAAAAGAATTATATCCAACTACGCTGATTCAGAGACTGCTAGATTAAAGATGCTTTTAAAAGATTTAGAGTTAGGGGATAAGCGCCCGTCTCATTTATTGCGCTCTATGCAAGAGTTAGCTGGTAGCTCAATAAGCACTGAAATCTTACGTTCACTATTTCTGCAGCGCTTACCAGTATCGGTACAACAAATCCTTTCGGTTTGTACGGACACTCAAGATCAACCTGATTTATCGTCCTTGGCCGAAAAAGCTGATAAAATATTAGAGGTTACTAACACTGCTCCCTCAGTAGAATCAGTAAATACTACGCGTGAACTCTCACGTTTTGATAAATTAGAGAATGAAGTTGCTAAACTTACAGAAGCTGTTCAGCGTTTATCTCGCCCTCAATTTTCGCACAAAAAGCGTTTTAAACCATCTCGTCAATCTTCTCGTTCAGCCTCGAGAAATCGCTCTACTTTGAAATCGCACTGTTGGTATCATCATAAATTTGGCGATAAAGCCAAAAAATGCGTTTCTCCTTGCAGTTATACCCAAAATTCGGAAAACCAATAAGACCTTCTGTTCAAGCGGCGGCAGATACAGGTTCCAGTCACAGTCGCTTGTTTGTGTATGACAAGTTCACGAATCGCCGATACCTTGTGGACACAGGTGCTGCTGTATCCGTAATCCCACGGACACATTGCGGAAAGAAAAATTTAATCTCTAATAACAATTTAGAAATTTTCGCAGCTAACGGTTCAAAAATTACTGTCTTTGGTCAGATTACGCGTACTTTAGATTTTGGCATTTCAAAACACTTTCATTGGAAATTTTATGTCGCTGATGTTACACAGCCCATTCTCGGCTCTGATTTCCTTACACATTTTAAATTATTGGTTGATTTAAAGAATAAGAAACTAATAGATTCCTCTACCTATGTTGGAATAAAAGGTGAAACTTCGCCTACGTTTTCTTTAGGTTTAACAACTATTGCAGAGGATGCTGTCTATAGGAAACTTTTATCGCAGTATCCTAGTATTTGTACCAATAACGTACTTTTTACCAGTTTAAATCACCATGTGCAACATCACATTCAAACAACCGGACCGCCAGTTTTTGCAAAAGCAAGACGGTTGCCGCCGGATAAACTTTTAGCAGCCAAAAAGGAATTTGAGTACATGCTTAAAATCGGATTATGCAGGCCTTCTAATAGCCCGTGTGCTAGCCCAATTCATATGGTACCGAAGGCAAACGGCACTTGGAGAATATGTGGAGATTATAGGCGTTTAAATGCTATCACGGTTCCTGACCGATATCCGCTCCCACGCATCCACGATTTTGCATATAGCTTGCATGACACTAAAATTTATTCTAAATTAGATTTCGTTCGTGCTTATCACCAGATTCCTGTGGCTGAATCCGACATCCCTAAAACAGCAGTCATTACACCTTTCGGTCTCTTTGAATTTACAAAAATGATGTTCGGCATCTGTAATGCCGGACAAACCTTTCAACGCTTTCTACATGCTGTTTTAAGAGGTCTCGATTTTTGTTTTGCCTACCTAGACGATGTCTTGGTGGCTTCCAAAACTTTCGAAGAACATCTCTCTCACTTAAAGATAATTTTCAAACGCTTTGATGAGTACGGAATTGTTTTAAATACTGAAAAATGCGTGTTCGGAAAATCTAAATTATCATTCTTGGGTTACGATGTATCTGCTGATGGCATTGCTCCTTCTCCTACTAAAGTATCCGCAATTACCAGTTTTCCCCAGCCGAAAACGGTATCGGAACTGCGTAGATTTTTAGGCATGTTCAACTTCTACCACAGATTTATAGATCATGCTTCCGAAAAACAATCTGTTCTTAGTTCCTTGCTCACCACCAAAAAGAAGGATCTTACCCTAATTAACTGGACAACTGAAACTACATCCGCTTTCGAGACTTGCAAAGCAGCTATGGCAACTGCAGCTACACTTGCCCATCCTGCTCCTGATGCAAAACTATTTTTGCATACAGATGCGTCAGAAATCGGAATCGGTGCCGTCCTTCAACAAATGAAGAATTCCTCTCTTCAACCTCTGGCATTTTTTTCAAGGAAACTTACACTCGCCGAAAAAAAATACAGTGCCTACGACCGGGAGTTACTTGCAGTATATTCTGCCATACGGTACTTTTCGCACATGTTAGAAACCAGAGATTTCGTAGTGCTAACCGATCATAAGCCTCTTACTTATGCCTTTCGGCAAAAATCAGATGACGTTTCACCTCTTAAGAATCGGCATCTGCAATACATCAGCCAATTTACAACATCAATTCAACATGTGTCTGGCAGTGAAAACGTTGTTGCAGATGCCCTTTCCCGAGTAGAAGCACTTGCACTCACTAGTCAAATTGACTATGCTGAGCTTGCAACAGCCCAAAATTCTGATCCCGAATTACAAAATTTAAGGTCTTCAACTAACACTAGTTTAATTTTAAAAGACATTACTTTCCCCCCAGATGGTATAATACTTTGTTGCGATACTTCCACAAACACTGTACGTCCTTACATTCCCAAACAGTACAGACAAGTCATTTTTTCTAAATTGCATGAATTGTCACATCCCGGGATCCGTGCCACAATTCGTCTTATTTATCAAAGATTTATTTGGCCTTCTTTAAAAAAGGACTGCACAGTTTGGTGTCGATCTTGCGTAGCGTGCCAGAAAGCTAAAATTCAGAAGCACATAAAATCCCCTTTAGGAAATTATCCTGTAATTTCCGATAGGTTCGCACACATCCATATTGACATTGTCGGACCACTTCCCGTTTCTCAGGGTTTTCGCTTTTGCCTCACAGCGGTCGATCGCTATACGCGCTGGCCCGAAGTTACGCCGATAGTTGACACCACTGCCGAAACTGTCGCAAATGCTCTGCTTACCAACTGGATATCCCGATATGGAGTCCCGGAAACAGTCACCACTGACAGAGGATCACAGTTTGAGAGTGATTTATTTTCAAATTTGGCTCGCCTGCTCGGAATACACCGCAGCCGTACAACAGCCTACCACCCTCAAGCCAACTCTATGGTTGAACGTTTCCATCGGTACCTGAAATCAGCCATTAGAGCCCACGCCACTGAGAAATGGGTTGAAGTGCTTCCTTTCATCCTTCTTGGTGTGCGAACAGCTGTTAAGGAAGATCTGTCCTTTTCAGCAGCAGAAATGCTCTACGGGACTACGCTCAGATTGCCTAGTGAGTTCTTCCGTCCTCCGTGCCCTAGTGATGTTCCACATAGTGTCCCAGCGTTTATTCAACGTCTACGCGATTTCATGTGCAATTTACGTCCTAAGCCAGTTGCACGACATGGACCTAAAGACGTTTTCATCCACAAGGATTTGAAGAATTCTTCTCATGTATTTCTACGAATTGACAATGTCAGACGCTCACTGCAACCACCTTACGTCGGACCCTATCCTGTCATTTCACGGCATGAAAAATACTTTAACATCCAAGTAAACGGTCGTGAACAAACTGTTAGTATTGATAGGATTAAACCTGCATTTTTGTTACAGACTGTTGCAGATCCACAAACTACAATCGCAGACGAAGACAACGACCGTCTCCGATCCTGTCTGCGTACCGGCACAACCACACGGTACGGCAGAAAAGTTCGCTTTCGCATCCCAGTTCAATAAACTACCACATTTTCATATCGTCCTCACAGACTGGAGGGGGAGTCATATGGCGAACGCGACTTGCGCGCCATCACACGGCTCTCTGAGCCTAGGGCAGACGAGCTGGAACTGTGAGCCTGAAAGCAACGCATCCGATTCTCTGCGTAGAATCGCGCACTATGATTGTATTGTGTAGATATAGTTTTATGTAATCGTGTAGTAGTTTAGATTAGTATATATAAAATGTGTTTTACAATGCTTTGGTCCTTCATCATGATTAACGGCCAAAAGACAGATCAAGTGCCTGATGGAGGTTCGAATCGGTTGGGGAATACGACCGATCTGCTGTGATCGTAGGCTTTACTGAAAATATTTTATGTCTTGAGAGGGCTTATCTCTTTCCAATTTAGAACAAAATAATAACTAGGAAAAAAACAGAAATATTAACTACTAAATTTCTTGATTTGCTGAAAATATAGATGTGAATCGATGACCACCTGAAATGCTTAGAAATTATTCGAAAATCGTGATTCAAATGTCTTCGAAACTAGGCACAAGTTCGCAGTCTTCTTATTATTATCTATATATATTATTTATCTAGCCTGTTTCTCTGTCGCTTCGCGATATCTTCCTTATTTCTTTATCAAATTCTAAGATTTACCCCTCATTTTATAGCTTATCTTGCCGGCTAATGACGAAAAATAGACCCACGGTCTAAAAATGTACGCTTCTCTTACGTTTGAGATTTAAAATAATCGAAGAAGAGGTCCTTTAATGGATGCCGAATTGGTGTTGTGTATGCTGGCGCCTTCTGTCATCAAATAAACAATGAAGAAACGCTTCTGTTTCTAATGTATAGAAAATTGGACAGTTTTAGCTGCTTTTGTGTGTTAAGCTTATTCAATCGTTAGGCTCTACACATTCATTTACATGAATGTGTAGAGCATAACCAACCAACAGTAACTATGTCTTAAGTAATGGAACTTAAGTAATGTTTCGTTATGCTATATATACTAATAATAAAAGTAACTAGCACTATTGTTGTGATTATTTTATTATTTTGAATATCTAAATAAGAGTGGGAAAAAAATTGTAACAGCTATTTGTACTGATGTGTTCAATCACATGACTTCTTTTTTACCAACACCAGTTTACTTTTTCTATTCTTATTCATAATGTCCTTTCTCGCAAATTAGTGCGGAATTCCGCACGGGTCGACTAGTTTTTTTATTCGGCAGGGCGGCTCATGGGATAGATAGAAAATGTTAATCGCATGTTAAGTAGTTTTGTGTGACAACTTTTATTTTATGAAGAGTAAGTTGTTCCCAAAATATACTTAATATTCTTTTTCATTGGCGCAGTTCACACACAGTGAATAAACGAAAATTCTGAATTGATTTCTTTTTACACGCAATCTTCGAATCTTTATTCTTTCACTTTCTTAAAACTTTTCTACTTAAAATTTTCTTCCCCATATTCGTTCAAGAGCTGTAGAGTTTGCAATACTACGACTTATATCCAACAGTGTAATTGACATTTTTCAGCATTAATATCAAAATAAAGCTTAAAAAGTAAAACTTAAACACATATTTTTTCTTTTGCTTTTGCATTTAGATTTAATTTTTCAAACTAGTTTTTAATTATATTTTTTTCCATTTATTTTGGTGCTACTATAAAAGAAAATTGCACATTAGATAACATTCAAAAATAAACTTAAAATCTTTAAAAAAAAAGAAGAAAAACAGGCAGAAAAGGATGTTTAAAGTTTTTGCTGAACCCTTTAAAGCATTTGCCCGTGTCTCACTCGGGCGAAACTTACCGGCAAATTTGCACATGCCCGTGTCTCACACCGGCGATCTTGTATCTCGCGTTATTTTATTTCTAATGCTCGTCTGAGACCCGTTTGCACTTATAATAACATTTTTTATATAACTTTTACCCCATCCCCCGCTCTCTAGTCATCCCTACAACTGAAATTGCCAAACTCAATGTATACTATACCTAAATATTCATTTTCGGTCAAAAAAATACTCGATCATTTTTACCAGTTATTTCAAAAAAAAAAAAAAAAACTCTTGCTTCAAGGGGACTGTAGTCTTACTGTGTATCTACTGTAATCTTTGGATTATTTTATTGTTCTTAATTCCAGTGCAATTTTATCTTATCTAACTGATTTCTGAACATGAATTTTCACTTGAAACTCACGAACGCTGTCACTTTCAACTAATGAAGGCTATGTTTTCTCATTAACATAGTTTATATGTTGTCAAAATTCGTTAACAAACGCGTCGAGCAACAAAATTACGTCTAAGTTTCGCAAATAAATAATGAGTCTTCCCTGTTCGTGTTAATATTCCTGTAATTGTAGGATGTTCAGTTCTGAAAAGTGGATGCTTGCTTTTCCAAATAAGTGATTCGTTTTCTAAATATAGTACTACACGATTACTCCTCTGTTGTTATTACTTGCTACTACATTCCTTCCAATTTCTTGACGTAATTTCAGTTGCAGAGAAAAGTTTCATGTAACAAGACGCAACTGAAAACGAAAAAAAAAAAAAGAAAACATTATTTTTGGAATGAGAAAAATATTTATAATATTGAGTGAAATTATGTGATCTTCTGCTTAAACATAACTTTTAAAAGAGTACGAAACACTAGTTTTCCTACGCAACATCAAAAATAAATCATTCTATGATTTTTTTAATTTTGTTCTTTTTTGGTGTATTTCTGGAGGAGAAGTAACGAAATTTAAATTTTTGAAAGGATTATTACAGTAATTTCCTTCCAAATAACGAGAAATTCTGATCAAGCTTATTTAAAAGTCAAATGGAAAAGCATCATCTCTTTTAATTATGAACTAATAGCACTTCTGCTTTTATCTTTTCGTCCGAACTAATTTTGAAAGTTTATTTGCATTAATTAGAGTATTATAGATAAAAAAACACGGACGCATCTTACCATAAAAACATTCAAATCTAGTTAGAATTCGTTGTTTGATTTCAAAGTTGAGTAGGGGAGGGGGGATATTCCACACAGTTAACTAAAAGAGACATTTTTGTAACGTAATTTTAGAATATAAGTTACTTCAATTTATTATTTAACACAATAAATGTTTCAAAACATATATGTTGGATTCATTGATCAAATAATTAATGCTCACTACTTTTGCCGATCGCATTTTCATTGGCTGCTGTCATTCATTCGTCATTAAAAATAACATTCCAAAAGATTAATTTACGCGCTGTATATTATATTACGCTATGCTAATTTGGCGTAATATATCTCATAATTTCTTTCCCTCGCCTACTTGCCCTCTCATAGAAATGCTTTATTATTTTCTTTCAATGTTTTTATTGATGTCCCGAATTATTTTGTATTCTCTCCCAAATGTTATAAGTAGAACGCACAAAAATGCTGGGGAAAAAAGAAGTTATTTTGTAATTGATGCATTAAATGCAGTTTATGATTACTTTTATTATGAAAGCTTATTACACCTTAAAAAATATTGAAGTAGTATAATCAACTGTTGAACATTTAAAATTCTTACCTGGTGTGTTAAGTGTGTGTGTGCTGACGATATTTAAAATGTTGTTCCATTCAATCGATTTCAATTTTTATGTAAATATCGCATACAATTTTGGAAGGATTCAATACATTTTCACTATTTTACTATTACCAAAATCAAAGAAGAAAAAAAAAAGCCGAATTTAATACATGTTTTGAGCTGTTTTGTGTTTCTTCATAAAATACACGACGTAGTGTTACTGAATGTAATCCATTTCTTTCTTTTAAGGCTTTAAGAAATGAATCGCATTTCAAATGCATGCTCCAGGACCACGACAAAAATACCACATTTTGAGTTTATAGATGTTTGATGTTACCGAACAAAAGGTAAAATTTTCTGAAATCCCTTGTTGTTCTCCTATCCTGTTTTAAAATGTTTTCCTTTCTAAACAGCATGTCAGCATAAGGATTTACTTTTTGGAGTTATAAAGAAGAAAACGAAGTTCTGAAGATTTTTCCGAACAAGTTATTTCTTAAACATATTTTAAACATTGTGAGCTCTTTTTCCAAAATGCTGTTTAAAAAAGTTATAAGACAAAAACTGTTATGGATTTATATAAAAAAAGTGGTAGCATTCTATGTTTACGCCTTTTACATAGATTATAAGTGTATAAATAATTTCTCCAAATTTATTGAAAGAGAGAGAAATTATAATTTCTGTTCATTATTTCATAAAAATTTGAAATGAGAAATAGTACACGGACCCGAACATTTTTGAATGAATTTACAAATTCATAGAATATATATATATATATATATATATATTTTGTAATGAAAACAGGAACAACATTTCCCTTCAAGATGACAGTTAATGATATTTTAATATGATGCAATGTAAATTATTGTTACATCTTTAAAGATGTAACAATATTATTCTTTATCCTAAAAGTTGACCATTCGAAAACTTTTCATAGCATCGACGATACCGTACCGGTATCGGCAAAGTTGTTAACTTAGAACCATGTTTTATCACTTCGAGCCAAAAATATTTGCCTTGGAATGAATGCGGTAATAAAAATCATTAATTATGTATTTTTAAAATATTAATGTTAACCCTCTGAATCATAGCGTAGACTAGTATCGTTCGATCACTGTTTTTGTAATTTTCTTCATAATTAATAGAATTTTTTTCTGAAAAACATGTTTCACATTTTTCTTATTATCTCGAATGCAAAGTATCAAATAAATCCGAGTTATGAGTGATAAAGGTTCAAAAATAAATAAATAAATATTGGGAAATGTCAAGTGCTTCACTTTGGTCATGGGAATAAACGTGCAAGCTATTATTTACATGGTTCTATTATTAGTGAAGCAGAAAGCAGTTGGTGATCTAGGAGTATTGATTAGTCACGACTTCAAGTTAAGTCAGCACTGTAGCATAGTAAGTAACAAAGCTAACAGGATTGCTTGAGTTTATCAATGAGGCTATTTCAAACAGGTCTAAGGAAGTTGTATTGCCATTATACAGAAGGTTGGTAAGACCTCATTTGGAGTACGCTTTTCAGTTTTGGTCTCCTTATCTAAAGAAGGATATAACGCTATTAGAAAGGGTTCAAAGGAGGGCTGCTAGGTTGGTAAGTGGTCTCTCAGACTTTGATTATGAGGTTAGGCTTAAAGGCTCAATATGTATAAGTATAGTCTTGAGCAAAAGAGAGTTAGGAGGGACATGATTCAGTTGTTTAAATTCATTAAAACGTGAAATGTTGATGGACTACAGCTTTGTGCTGAAAGTAGAACCAGAGGTCATTGTTTTAAGCTTTTCAAATCTCGGGCTAATCTTGAAATTAGGAAAAATTACTACTTCAATATGTTTGTTGGCAGTTGGAATAGTTTACACTTTACAGGAAGCGACTGTTACTTGCAGTGGGGTAAAAACTTTTAAGAAAGCTCGTGATGTTCGTTGGGGACTGTTAAATTGACTAGGACGAGCCTAGCTGGGCCGTGTGGCGGTAGCTGGTTGTCACTTTTGTATTTGTATTAATAAAAATAGTTTTAAAATTTTTTGTTTTTTAACTCAAAATCCTAAAATATGTGCATTTTGTTTTTGTTTATTGAAATGAAGGATGGAAAGAGTTAAAGAAAAATGGTTCTTAACTCTTTTGTCTTTGCCTATTTATATACACCGATAAGAAAAATAATGTTTTTCTCGTTTTTATGATGTTTTTTTGAAGCTCCAGGTGTTTTACAAATCAATAGATGCTTGCGACAAGTTCTTACAAATGCATGTGATTTTCATGTCGTAGTGATCATTCATAAATGATGTGGTGAAATTGTGACCAATAGTGACAAGGGGAGGGTAGGGGCTAACAAGAAGTGTGACATCCTGCTTATGCAGCAGAGCGTGGCATGTGACAAAGGGGGGGGGGGGAGGTCAAATATATGGGAAAAAAGCGTGACATCATTTATGGACGGTCCCCTATTTAAAAAGTAAATACTGGAATTTTTTCAAGTTTCAAGAATTGATAAATGCTTAGAGGTTTATAAATTATATATTAGTTGTTAAAGCTTAATAATAAGTGCTTACATATAAGTTATGAACTGTCACCAACGTGAGGTCACCCGTATCTATCCAGAAGTTTTCGCGAGGCATTAACATGGTGTCACCGGACGGCATAGTGTAAGAAAAAAAATCAACTTATAAAATGCATGCCTGAGTTTGAATACGAATTTAATATTTCTTGGGGTACATTTACGCCAAGCGCAAATGCAACGAAACCTTTCATGGCGCTTCATTGGTTGTGCATAACTTAATAAGTACGCATTCGTATTGAAGGAATGGCGTTTTTTAGTGTGTAATTAAAAGTAATTTCACTCAGACGACCGTGATTTGCTGATTGCGATATCGAAGACATATGTCATCGCTGTTAGTTTGAAGACGAAGGCAAAATGTCTCCGCCGCGTTTGGTGTGAATGCCCATTGCGTGCTTGAATTATTTGCGCAACTTGTAACAAGAAAAGGAATGCCTTTTAAAAAGTTAGGTTGATCAATTTCAAACATCATGCACGAAACTTGCTTTCTGTTGCATTAACTAATTAACTACTTTAACATAACTAAAATAATTATCTGTTTATCGATTTTTGAAGATGTATTTAAAGTTAGGTTAAAATTGTTAAAACTATTGATGCATACAAGTTTATTTACATAAATTCGAAAATGAAATAAATGAAGAAAATTTAAAAATCCTGTTAGATATGGCGATATGAATATTTTATAGAATAATTCGAAACATTATATACTATTAGTTAAATACCCTTTCATTCAACTAATTATATATCACCTTCTGCTTCAAATATACTTTATTTTTTTACTGTGTCTCAGAGATTCCTCCGTTCCAAATTAGTTAATACGTTTTAAGTAGGTGGAGTCTTGGAGTAGGTATGTAATCCCGAAGCTAAATGCAAGAAATTCTCAAAATCTCAATTAAAATCGATTTATTTGCGATTAAAATTTTTACAACTTGGAATTTTCATTTACATTTTTTACTTTCCACAAATGTTGCACTTATTTTGGAACAAATTGTTCGAAAAAATTTACAGGGTTCGTACGCCCCATTTTGGGTAGGACTCCTTACTGGTAGTAATCAAACATAGATTTTCATTCTAATTCTTTACTGATTTAAAAAGGGAAGGAAGGAATTCATGGAAAGGAAATGTTGCTAATTGATAGTATATCACCCTTAAATCTGAAAACTGTTCAAACAAAATCATAAAATCAGCAGTATCAATAATTGGTACAAAAGTATTCAAATCTAGCAACTAGTTTGGGACGGAGGGAGTATTATTTTTACTGCTTAAAACTTCTTCAAAGTAAATATTTGAATACATTCCTTGCAATTAAAAAAAAAAAAATGGCATGTCACTTCTTTAGCTTAACTTAAATCGATAAAAATATCACTCTTTCTGACTTCAGTCAGATTCTATTCTATTGTAATTTGTACTTTTCTGACATAGGGATTCTCAGAAAGCTTTTAAACTGTCTAAAACACGCCTGAATTTTTATTACCTTTTGTGATCGACCGCTTGCAGACAAGTAAGAAATGCATTGTAACGGAGCTCATGAGTGCATATGCTGTTGGGTTGTAGAAACAAGTGTTTCTATTGTTTTCTATTATTCGTTCGAATTTTCATCCTATTCCCTTGCAATTTTCTCTTCGTAAGACGAAACAAAGAGATTATGCCATTTAATAGAATGTTATTTTTTCCAGTCACATGATTGTGGACTGTAAATACTTTGAAACACATAGAATTCTCTTTTTGAAAAGATTGTTGTTATCCTTTTTTTGAAACTCTTCGTTATAATCTGCTTTTAACGGCTCAAAATTAACATTAGTAGGACAATTTGAATAGTTACGTCTAAAGAAGTGTCATTTCATTTTTCAAACGAACCCTGTATCATTTGATGTCGATATTATATATTCCCGTTTTTAGTGCATAAACAAATTAATAAACGAAAAATAAAATTCTTTCATAATAAAATATAAGTAAAATAAGTAAAAGTTATATCATTAAAATCAATGAGTAGAACAAAAATGTTGAGAAAACTACGAGCAATATTCTACTTTGTCCTGACTTACTTGGTTAAATATGGGTACACATGTTTCATTTGCAACCAGAATGATGCCAAAGTTACACATCTTATTCTTATGTTTTAAGACTCTGCCAAAAACTAACTCCAACTCTTCTTCCGCTCGTATCTGATAAACCTCCCGGCATGGTTGTTTTATTGTTTTAAAGAAAGAGCGGTTATCGTAGTCATTTAGTATTTTTGTTTAAATCAGGAAGGTAGCTTTTCAGGCATCACTTGTAAATCGTCTAAATGCTGTTATACATTACTGAGTATCAGCATCAATTTTACGAGCCGAACGTTATAAACTCAAAAAGGATAGAAATAAGTAGACATCTCTATTACCAGCAATCGTTTACAACAAATTCTTTGTCTTGGTAGCGCTCATTTAATTTTAACTGTGAAAGAAGTTTCTTGTGGCACTGTGGTACTGCAACAATAAATTGAGATAATTTTGAAACAGAGACGTTTACCCGATGTTCTTAGCATGGGGCTCCCCAAGTTCTTCCCGTACCCCTGGGTGTAAGCGTACCACATTTTGAGAAACACTGCTGTATCCGAAAAATTAATGCTGATGTCATGAAAAATGTTATTACAGTAACCACGCGTTATACCGCTCATTCGGATATATCGCGCTTTTTTTATGTCTCATAAAATTTTAAGCTTGAGGTCTCGAAAGTAAAACTATTGCATTTGGAAAAAGCTTACACTAACTACGAACGAATAGTCTAACCACGTAACTACAATGCACTTAGTCCATTTTCGATTGTTAATTATTAAGTGGAAAACAAGTGTTAAACGAAAAATGACGGCAAATGACTTAGGACTCTTATTTCACCAAAAAGCAATAGAAATGCATTCTGAATTTATATTGCAAGAACTGTGCATAAAAAAAGCTTTTAGTGGTATGCTAATTTCAATCTGCACAACACTAATTCTTTTACTAGACGTTTCCGACTTAACTTTATTCATATTGTGATCAAATTTGGATCTTCACAGTTCACATTTTATCGCTAGTGCGTTAAGGACAATCTTGAAAGTTTCACCTTGCAATAATGCATAGTAACTCAACTGTGTAGAGATTTTGAAAATGTCTACGTAAATGTAAGGCGTAAATTCATTACTAAAAATTTAACTTTAGGATATGGTAAAATTAAACGTTAACTGCTGAGGTACTTAAGCTGATAAAAGACATTACGCAATTTAAAACTCAACAAATTTAATAAACAACAAAGACATATTTAAACAAAGTAAATCAAAACAAACTTTTAAACATGCGCCGCGGGCAACAACCCATGCGGGCACACGACTGCTGCACAGCAAAAAGAAAGAGAGAGCGAGTGAGGGAAAAATCATCATCATCATCACTTATATTTGTTGATGGGCCGTTAGGCCCCAGGAGGGGCCTTTTACCCAGATCTCCTTTGTGAGCGTACGTCGTTAGGAGATAGATCAATGCGCCCTAAGGCTTACATCACGTCCCCGAAGGGCAGAGGGGGGGGGGGGGGGGTCCGCGTCTCGGACGAGTTAGAATAGTAAGCTACATAAAAATACAAGACAACAAAATATATATATATATATATTTTTCTTTTTCTTTTAAGCATTTTTTTTTTTTTTTAATTTATACTTTTCTTTTTGGATTTTCACTTTTTTAATTTTTTTCTTCACATATATAAGATAAGTAAATGAATAGCAAAAAAACGACTATCTCAAGGAGAGCATGTCTAACTGAGGATTTGGAAGAGGATTATGCTTAGTACTGAGAGAATCATAGTTGAGCAGACAGGTTCTGGCCGGGTAGGGGTACTTCTGGTTCCTATTTATGTATTGGTATTGGGTACGAATTGCTTCGTTTGGATGATTTTGGAAGCTGTTGAACAGTTTTAGGGCATTTTTTATAATGTGCCTTGAGATTGAGTCAACAGATAATTCGCTGTGGAGGGCTTTGTTTTTTTCGTACCAATCAGCGTTACCAATTTGTCTGAGGGTTTTATTTTGTAGAATTTGGATTTCGTTAATGGTAGTGCGAGCAGCGTGCCATGAGGGAAAAACATTTCACTTGGCATTTATACTGTTCTTCTCGCCACAAGCACTGATGCCACAAAACTTTAAAAAGTTCGCTAACGATGCATAACGATGAGCAGGTTGAGCATTTTGCATAATAACGATGCATAACAGGTTGCCACAAGCTATTAGTAAGTTTAGTTATATTTGCTATTTTTATTAAGAATGTTGTCATTATGCTAGATTAAATTAAATTTTTAACGATGACACTCAATTTACTTGTACTTTTTGAGTTACTTCTGACAGTATCGGTTATGTCGCGCATTCGAATATATCACTCTCTTTTGCTGTACACCGACAATCGCGATATAACGAGGGGCTACTGTATTAATACTGAAACGCTATTATTAAATGCAAACCTTTTCATGAAACTACCTGTTATGCAAACGGATGTGACTAAGGGTGCTTTCACACTAAAGACGACAAAGACAATAAACCTGTCTTTTCTCATCTGCGCATGTGCGAGGCATATTTTTGAAGGCAAAAATATGCTTGGCGCTTGCGCAGATGCGAAAAGTCAGGTTTTTCCTCCTTGTCGCCTTTGGTGTGAAAGCCCTCCAATATGTCCTTCCAAATTAAATGCAAAAGTTCCGCGCAATTAATGAGAAATTATTTCCTGTTTGCACTAGATTAGTACAATCAATCGATTCAAAAGTAATACGTTTTTAATAAGCAGATTGCTACGAATAATGTAAAAAGTTCTGAACCAGAGCTGCTACAGACTGATAAGCTCACGTGGTCTTGAGGAAAAATACTTGTTACAAAATAATTCCCTAGAAAACGCATACATGAATAACCAAATCATAATTGTCAGTATTAAGGAAAAAACAACTGCCTTAATATTTAACTATGAACGTGCAGCACAAGAAAATGAAGTAATCAAGAAAAGAATGGACCGAGAAAGAATGAAATATTTTTTTATGAAAAATGGAAGCACATTTTCGGAAAAAATGAAAACTTTTTGATATTGTCCTATTTTCAGAATTTTAGTTGATAAGGTTTGTTAATTTTCTTAAGAAATTTTCCGATGTCCCTGTTAAGAGTTAAACTTTGTGGTTGCATTTTTACCATCTTTTACATTACCGATCACTTTTCAGCACAACTCATAAATGTCATGACGGAAACAGCTGTTGTGTATTTAATTATTTTAGCTGCAACTAAGCTGAAGTTTTTTATTTTGTTATTGCGGATGATATTATGTTTCATTTCTACAATGGGATTGCATTACGATCCTGATTACTCTTTCAAAAGTATCGACCACTACTTAAATCAAAAAATCACATAATAATGTTTGGTTTTTCTACTTTTAAACTATTTTTGTGACAGATATAATTCTTTCTGTTGTGAGAAAGAGAAGTATAAGATAGTTAAATCAATTCAAAAGTCATCAAAACAAAAATGTAGTTCTTTTTTTTTTGTCGAAAATTTTCTTGCATGACGGAGTTTTTTAAAAATTTTAAATGATATGCTATCTAACTCAAAGAAATGTTTCTCCATTAGAAAACCAAGGTTTATAGGTTTTTTTTGCTGCGATACCAAATTTTGCTAGAAGTCAAAATTTACCAACGCATAAAATTACCTTATTTTAAGAGAACTTTTCAGTTAAATAATATGTAGCTACTCAAACAAAATTGGTCTGTTTATTCGTTGATTGCAATGAGGGACCGTCCATAAATGACGTCGCTCTGACCCCCCTCCCCCTTGTCACAAAATGTCACACTTCAACGGATCCCAACCCTCCTTTGTCACATGTCACACTATGTTGCATAAGCATGATGTCACCCTTTTTGTTACCCCTCCCCTCCCTTTGTCACAACTTCACGACCCCCCTTCCCTCCTCGAAGCGTGATATCATTTATGAATGCTCCCTAAAGAGTCTGCGTGCTATGTACAGCCAATGATGCGCCCTGAAAGGTTTCATCACGGTTGCGCTTGGTGCGAATGCACCCCAGGTAATATTAAATTAGTATCCAAATTCAGACAATGCATTTTATTAGCTGATTTTTTTCTTTCACTATGCCGTCTGGGGACACCTGTTAATGCCTCTCGAAAGCTGCCGAAAAGATACGGGGGACACCACGTTGGTGACAGTTAATGACTTATATGTATGCACTTTTTATTAAAGTTTTAATAAAAAGTACAATAATTGTACTCTCTTCTGTTTTATTGTAACATAAATGCAGAACAATGATGGATACGAAAGAAATTTTTCTTAAAAATTCAACGCTAATAAATTTTTTTCTATGTTACCAAGTCATTATGAGTCTATGAAACAATGACATTTTCCCCAAAAGTGTATTCCTTCCTTTCTGAAGAATCTGCATAATCGTTTTTTAAATAGAACATTTCGTGACGACATGCACCGCATGTATTTTTCGCAGGTATGCGTGTTCCAACTTTTTGCATGATTTTATTGTCTTTTTTAAATTTCTAATAGTTTCAAAAGAAAGATACAGTTCATATTTTCAATTATGTGTGTAAATTATATCGCATTTACGTATATAGTGTAGTGCTTATAAGTATTTTATTTTTGATTTTATGTATTAATTCAGTTTTCCTATGAAGTTTTTACATAAACTTATGTTTTTTACACTAGCACATGCAGCGTTTTATTTTGAGTTTCATGGAAAGCAAATGTGAAAGAAGTTTGTCAACTTTTCTCTAAGAAAGTGATCACCTCATTGATAAATTCGACCCGATTCCCTCCTTTTTTTCCCACATTCAAAAATTCGACCAAACATTAGAAACTTGCAGCTTATGTCCAATTTTGCAGCAAAAGAATCATTGAGTCTGCTGGAATTATTATTGTGCATTCAATTTGCAGCCAATTATTATTGTGCATTCAATTTGCAGCCAATTATTATTGTGCATTCAATTTGCAGCCAATTATTATTTTCATTAAACATCACAACTCCAACTAGCAGATTTGGCAATCACCTAATTTAACTAATAAATAAGCGTTCTGAGTCAGTAACATGCAAAGCTCAAAGAAGACAGAAAGGAGGATTTCTCAGCATTATTTTATTTTGTTAGCTACATGTTTTGGATAGTGCTTTTAAACGCAATTCGGTAGTTAATTTTCATACGCGCAAATATTTATTTAAGTGACAGGTTTGTAAACATGGTCTCTTTTAACCAATAAAACTCATACTTTTCCGTTATTCCATTTCATATGTTGCCAAAATTCGTTAGTAGAACAGGTGGAATAGCAAAATTGCGTTGGCAGTTTATAAATTAAGTTATGCATTATATTTCAACGAAAATAATTCTGAAATCGCAGATTTTTAAGTTTAGAGAAATAGAGGTACTTTATTGCCTTTGCTTTAGTAAATATTTCATTTACTGTGATTGTTATTGTGAGCACAATTTAAAACTTGCTTGATTCTGAAAATGTATCTGAATATATCTTTCCAATATCGGGGAAATATTTTTATTAAGGGCATGCAAAATACGCAAATATGATATCAGTGGTTAGATGGGAACTTCATAAGCAGAAAAGGGTCATTGAAAGATAGAAAATACATTTGTTTCGAAAAATCGGGTATTTAAAAAAAATATTTCCCTTTTTAACCTACTTTCCCGTAAAAGTTAAAAAAAATAATAATAAAGCATGAAAGAAGGCTTAATGTATCGTGAAAATATCGTTAAAAATCAAGAAAAGTCAAAAATAAGTGAAGTAATTAAATAAAGATTGAAAAATAAAAAATTTGAAAGTAGGGTATTGAGATGGGGAAAAAGGGGTCTGTCGGTCTGTCGGTCTGTCTCTCGGTCTGTCTGTCCTCCCCCCCCTAATAACTTTTGAACGAATTGTCCGATCGGAAAAATTCTTTCTGCATTCGAAAGATCTCGGCAAGGACATCTCATTTCTATATTTTACTTTTTGATTTGAACAATTTTTTGTTCAATTTTGAACAGTTCAAAAAATTTTAACATTAGCGCCTATGGACAAAATTGAAGCAAATTCTGTAAACTCTGGGCACAAGAGCCAAGTTCCTATTGCAAGCTTATTGAAAGGAGTTCTCGGCGTGAAATATTGATTTGAACAGTTTTTGTTCATTTTTGAACAGTTCAAAAAATTAACACAGAGCTTACGGGGAAATTTCAACCCTATATAAATCCTGATCTAACGGACCGATTTGCTTGGAACAAACTTTATCGGAAAGCTCTTATAACGTAGAACATGTAGAAATAGAAAGTTTATCCAGAACTTACGAGCCTATTTTGCTATGAAATTTTTTGATCGGGATTTTCAAGGATATTTCTCAGTGACTCAATGAGTGAAATAATGAATGAATGAATAAATGAAAGAGTGAAAGAATAAATCAATGAATAAATGAATGAGGAAAAGAATGAATGAATAAATGCATGGCTGAATAAATGAAAGAATGAATGAGTGAGTGAATGAATATGTATTATCCGTTGAAAAAGGTATATTTTCAATAATTAGAACTAAAGATAAATAAGAAAGAGAGAGAAAGAGATAGCTAGATTATAAATTTGAATTTGGTGTATACGGGAAAGTAGGCTCGTATAGTTCTAGACGGAACTTCTGGTTTATATTTATTTTGAACTCATTAGATATTCAGGAAGCCAGGATCCTTCAAATGTTCATATTTTTTCTCAGAAGAAAGATTTTTAATTAAATAAGGTGTAAATTTAACACAAGCTTTTTATAAATGTATTAGAATTTAACTTTATATCAAGTCTGTCAAGTGTTGTAGTTTTTTTAAGAGATGGAAAAAATATGGCAGAGTATTTGCAAAAAAATCAATTCCTAAGTTTCTTCCATTTGGTTCTTCTTTAATGGTAATTGAATGTCATTATGTTGTTTGAATTTATAGTCTACACTAATTTTTTTTTATCATATCTTTATACTCTGAACGGATTTTATTTTTGCTTGTTTATTTTCTTTTTCCTTTTTTTTCTTCTTTCTTTTAATAAAACAAATTTTAGCATGCAAAGGAACAGGAATCTTACAAGTTTGAGTATTTTCATTAAGAAATTCTTTTTCCTAATGAAAGAATGAATTAAATGAATTCTTGCACTGTTTTAAGTACGATAATGTCACAAAGCGAAACACAGAGAAGAAAAATTGAAAGATATTTAATTTACTGAAAACAGGGAAAGTAGGAAATCGTTTTTATTCTGTTTAAATGGAACGTGTTTAGTATATTTGTTTTGTGTTGCAAAAAATTAAGTGCGTGCAAAATTTCAAGGAACCTTTAAGTAAATAAAATTTCACAATTAAATTTTCTTATGCGTATAAAAAGGTTGTTAATGAAAAACTATTCAAAATTTTTTTTAGAAATATGTTTAGTTACTTTTAAATTTTTTCTTTGTGTGTATTCCCTTGTCTTAGGAGGTGTACCTTTAAATTGCAGGATAGTGGAAAATTTTAAAAAATAGGAGGAAATTTTAAAAAATAACATATGTAGCAGAATTAAGTAACATACCTCATGACGGCTAACTCGCCAAGTAGAAAGAAGCTAAATCTGAACCGTGATGCAGTTTGTGCTAAATCATTACTGTTCTAATTAACTTAGAAGTTTAGCAAAAATTTCACCTTGTGCAGAAATTTCTAAGCTTCTAAATAATACAAAAGCTTAAAATATGAAAGAAATATTTTTGTCTTCATAATAAAAATATATGAAAAGTTAGCTTAAAATTGAAATAATAAAAAAAAAGAGCTAAACTGTATTTTAAAAAAGCTCCAAGTTTTGCTTAAAATTGAAATAAAAAAAAGAACTGAACTGTATTTTAAAAACGCTCTAAGTTACACATTCCAACCTTAAAATTACATTTGTGCCAAATTTAATGATACTATGTTCCACGGTCTGTAATGTAGATCGCGAATAGGCAGACAGACAGACAGACACACGCACCCACATTGACCTACGTTCTCTTTTGTTATTAAATTAGAAAAAAATGCTTTCAAACTGAAACTCTGATGCACATGAAAGCCAATACGTGGGCAAATTTCTACTTTCAAATGGTTAGAAATGTACGCATTAGGACATTTATTCGACGCTCAATTTTAAGAGGATTCTTAATGAAAGTCAACTAGTAAAACTTTTGTGAATCAGCGTTAAACTTTTATGAACGGTACACTCTCAGAAATAGAACTCTCAAATTCGACGATTCTTCAATCGTCAAGAAAATTCCGTCATTTAAAACGATTCGTCGCGCGATCACGTGACTTAAAAAAAGTTACTACACAAATTTCGCTAGTTTGACGAAAGGTTTACTCGGAGCATTTTTCACGAAGCCATTTCATCAAATACGACAAAAGTTTCGTGATATTTGAGCATGCATGTCTGAGAATGTATAGGTGCTCATAATATTCGTTGGATAACATATATATTTAAATGAATCATGATTCGAGACTTCAGCAACATTAAGCTCATTGGTATATTTCCCGGTACTAAACTCGGTTCTATAAATGGGGATAAATCCAGTAGATTAAGGTTAGAGGTTACGTATCTTCCTAATACATACTCCCTTTACACACAAATATTTATCTTGTTTTTTAGACGAAACTTCTAAAAAACAAAAATATAATCCAAAAATTCATCAAATAGATCTTTGTTAAACAGAAGTTCTACAACACATTCACACATCAACGTACTTCAGACTTATATTTAGAAAAACTACTTTTTTTAACATTGCTTTTAGGTTTGACTGAACAAAAACAGATTTGAAAGGTATAATATTTTATACTTAGCATTTGATCACAAAAACTGGTACAGCGCCAGGGCAGCTTTAGGGCAGCAGATTTTAGGTAGTGCTGAATTTTGCAATGTCAAATTAAAAATTAAAAGAAGAAAAAAGAAAAAAGTTTTAAAAAGATCAAAGATTAAAATAAGTTTTTAAAAAGATCAAGGTCAATTTTTTAATGTGACTTTTAATCATAAAAGCACGCTTAAAATAACGCAAATTACAAATATACCAAAGCATGTAGTTAGCCTTCTACTCCAATTTTACGTAACTTTATGAATAAAATGAATTTTTAAAAAAAGTGTTCGATGTTTTTTATGTTTGTAAGTATAATAAAAGTAAGAAAATCTTCTTAGGCTTTTATTATGATTATTTATTTTTGATATTTTTTTCCTGAAGTTTTATCTTTTTATTTCGATTTTGCATTACTTTAGTTACATCCCCCCTAATGAACGAAAAAAGTTGAAAATATTTTCACTTTTCTCCTAATTATCATAATAATACTAAAGTTTTAAAAATTCTAGTTCATTTAAAATTCAAATATGAAAAGAAGAAACGCCATTTCTTTTAATTACAGGACAAATGAATTTCAGCGCAAAACTCCTCACCAAAAAAAGTTGGCAAATCTTCCCTATTAATTAAAGCATACATTAGAAATGCAATTCATGTTTACGTGAATACAGGATTTCCATCCACTTTTATATTCCAGTTTGCTCTTACAATTTTAGAGTTAATTATAACTCAAGGCTCTTTCGGAGTTACGCATTTTGCATCCTATGAATAAAATTGCACATCTTTTTCTGGATAATATGAAACGCTTATAATTTGATTGTTTAGTACAAATAATGTAAGATTTAGAATCTGTAATACCAGTCTTCTAATCCTTAGAATTTTTGAAGCATATCGTTTGAAAACAGTAAAGTAATACTTGAATGTAAAGTTTAACTAAACATTAAAGGGAAGAACTAATTTATCGATGTTACACTGAGATATTCCTTGTTGGTACATTTGACAAAAGTAGTGGACTTTTCAAGCACATCTTTTGGAGGCAGAAACCTAACATTTGCTCACACACAAGAGTTCCAGTGGCAGAAAATTCAAGATTTTTTTGGATTTCAGCACCCCGTTAATTCCACCCCCCCCCCCCCAAAAAAAAAGAAACGACATGAATCATTTATTAATTGTTTATTTTCAAGAAGGCGAATATTCCGTCTTGTATGGTAAAAAACTCTTAGGATGTGCCTTTTAACTGAAAGTGATGTCGGTGGAAGTCCACTCAGAGGCACTGACTTCTTGTATTCATTAAATCGTAGATCATCAATGTTTCACGTGTTGAATGAGCTTTCCAGAATCGCACTAGGTATTTCTCCACGTTTTCATAATCGCACTCGTCCTTTGTCTCTGCAAAATCTGACAAATATGAAATAGGATTTGAATTTATAGCTGAAATTTTTGTCCCAATTTTTCTAATTTCGTCATTACCTTTAAGAATGTGAACTTTCGAGTGTACTTTGGCTAGGAATTGATTTAGTTTTCTGATAAGAATGTTTGTTGAGAATAAAACGTCTATTTTCTCCTATTACGAAAGGTATCCAGAACTCAGATTTCCTTGGCATATCCATGTTGATGCAAATAGCATTAACAATACTACACGTCTGTATCATTCGAAAGCACAACCACTCATTTTGCACCATGTGAAACATCCCAGTGTATGTATGGAGCAATTCGTAAACTGCCTCCTCTAACGTGTTATTAAGAGTTCAGTTCCTCTAGAAGTTTTTTCAAGGAAACATGTTTATAAAACAAGTATACCAAGGGCCATACTGTAATTAATTAATTAATTATTTTTTTAATTCGATTAATTAATGAATTAATTCGATTTGCATCAACATGAATGTGCCAAGGAATATCTGAGTTCTGGATACCTTTCGTAATAGAAGAAAATAGACGTTTTATTCCCAACAAACATTCTTATCAGAAAACTAAACCAATTGCTAGCCAAAGTGCATTCGAAAGTTCACACTCTTAAAGGTAATGACGAAATTAGCAAAATTGGGACAAAAATTTCAGCTATAAATTCAAATCCTATTTCATATTTGTCAGATTTTGCAGAGACAGAGGACGAGTGCGATTATGAAAACGTGGAGAAATACCTAGAGCGAGTCTGGAAAGCTCATTCAACACGTGAAACATTGATGATCTACGATTTAATGAATACAAGAAGTCAGTGCCACTGAGTGGACTTCCACCGACATCACTTTCAGTTAAAAGGCACATCCTAAGAGCTTTTTAGCATACAAGACGGAATATTGTCTTCTGGAAAATAAACAATTAATAAATGATTCATGTCGTTTTTGTTGGGAAAAATTAACGGGGTGTTGAAACTCGAAAAGTTCTTGAATTTCTTGCTACTGGAAGTCCTGTGTGTGAGCAAATGTTAGGTTTCTGCCTTCAAAAGATGTGTTTGCCAAAAGATGTGTTTGCAAAAGATGTGTTTGACAAAAGTGCACTACTTTTGTCAAATGTACCAACAAGGAATGCAAATTCAAATAGCATGTTTTTATTCATTCATTTTTTATTGCTTAATTTTACATTTTGCTTTTATTATATAATTCTACAATGAAAGGAACGTATAATTCTAATAAACACGAAGGGAAACTTAATGTTATTGAAAATTCATTTATTCTAGTTTCAATTTTTGCAACCAGAATATTAAACAACAGTTATTGGACACATTTCCACGCAAACTACTGAAAAGGACAGTAAGATGGTTTTAATGACTTAAATAATATGTTATTTAAATTCTTAGACCCCAAAAACCAAGGTTTAAAACCGAAATTAAGTATATATGTTGATTGGTTGCTGAATGCCAAATGAGAAAAGGAACCAAAATGGCCGCCATGTTTGATGGCCTGTAAAATTTTTTCGCCCAGGAATCAACATGTATACCCAAGATAGTTTTTTATTAGAACCTCTACAGATCCCGATTCTAAAGAGAAAATCTCTTTACATAGAAATTTTTACTGGTCTACATTGTGGGGACTGGAATATAGTCCATTTATTTCTCTTTTGAATTCCTACCAGTTTTTTATATTTTGTTTTCAATTAAACGATAGCATTTAAGGAAATATATTTTTTTTTGCCAAATTTTATGTTTATACCTAAGTTTAAGGGCGGGAAGTATGCTCCCCCCCCCCACAAAAAAAAAAAAAATTATAATCATAAAGAAAATTCACTTTCATGGTGTTTATTTGCCATCAAAAGATGAGCAGCAAGTTGATACAGCACATTCTGCACACACAGGGGGCCCTCTTTTTTTCCCATTTGCGCTACATTTCCTACATTGTCTGTAGTTGGAAACCATCTGTTGCATATGATTTCTCACACTAGCATTACTGTTCCCATCGGTATCATAGAAAAGCATTACAATATCATTATGGACTTTCCGCTTCCCACAAGTATAGTTTGTAAGATCATGTAGTAATCTTTCCAAGGCCCATGCAAAGATAACAAACATGTTTGTACAAGTAAATTTGAACGTCTGCTGGCTGATTTTATGCGATCAAGATGCTAGTGCAAGCCGCTTAAGAATTGATTGAATTTTGATCGTGACAGGGGGGGGGGGGATTACACAACAATGCTTCTCGGCAAGCAAAACGCATCGTGTGTATTGTGCACCAAGGACGCACTCGCTTGTACAAGCCATATCATTTTTATTCTTGAAATAAAATATTCTTTTTGCCAATTTAAAGTAATATTTTGGAATCCAATGAGTCTACAGCAATCAACGCAGACGTTTTTCGAATCAAAAGCGTTTGATTAAATTATTATTTACATAGAGTATTTATCATCTGCTATTAAAATAGCCGACAACGCAAACTGATTCTTGTACCATATGGCGACGAGGGGAAACTTTGTGCACTTGAAAAAAGCATGCTTGTCAAGCGTGCAATTACGTGTAAAACCACTTTAAACAAAGTCTTCAAAATTTAATAAGGTCTCAAGGAGGTAGTTTAGCTTTGCCCCATCCCCCGCCCTCGTAATATTCTAAAACTGAACCAAAAAAAAAAAAAATCTTGTAAGTTGTTTATTGTTTTCTTTTTATATTATTCCCTAAGAAAAAAATAAATAATCGTTCTACAAAATTCCTGTCGGCCTTATTCATTAGCCGATTTTACGAAGCCAAACCAGCCCTAACCTCTGATTAAAGTGAAAACGGTCTTCTTCACGACAGTTATTCATGCCGACGCTTCATTCTAGCATTGGGCAAATGCTATGTAAAACTTCCGCAGACAAGCGACTGATTTGGTGGCGGGCCTCTTCGCTTATCTGGCCCTGCTTCTTTCTGGGAGCATTCATAAAGAATCAGGACTACTGAAAACAAACCAGCTGCAACATTATCACATCTGAAAGACAACATTTTTCAGCATGTTCGTGGAATCAATATGGATTTATTTCGTACCGCACTACCCTCTGGAGTACTCTGTTTTGCGAATGAAAAGGGATGTGGGTGGTCTATTCTATGGTTGTGAGGAACTACGGTACTGTAGAACGTATTTTTCGTTCGCCTATCGGCGTCTTCAAGTACTAATTTTTTGTTCAATAAATGTGGAGTGCATGATCCGGAGAGTGTGTGGTCAAAATTTCATGTCATTATCACACATGCAGCGTCTTGCACGGCCCTCTGAGTAAGGGAAGTTGAATTTCAACAACTCAGTACATGGAAGTATTAAACATGCTATTTTTTTCAACTTCTCTTAAGTTTCAGTTATCATTTACACAAAGAAATAGATTTAAAAAAAATAATAACAATAAAAACTCGAAGTCATTGACGCACCTGTTAATAAGTAGGATTTTAAAAACAGCAACCATTTTTGCTGACCCAGACATAAAATAGGGTTATAAGCAAATTTAATTTCCTTATTTCTTGTACTGTTATTTGTAGTGCGCTACTGAATATTGATAATGGTTTATTACCGTGACTTATTTATTGTTTATATAGTCTTTTTCAGGTCATATGCATTTTTAAGTTTATTTGCAATCTCAGTGGACATGGATTCGAACTCTCGCCTAATATGCCAAATAGCAAAAGACAATATTAGATAGAATATTACAACACAAAAGAAGGAAATTACTAAGATGCACCCAGGGCACTAGACGGGAATAGAACCCATCACCTCTTCACTGCGCGCAAGCAGGTACCGGAATCAATCGCTTAGACCGCTCAGCCACTGAGGCCCCGTATCATATTTGTTTGTTTGTTTGTTTACGACCATTTCAGGCCACATAAATATTCGAGCTTATTTGCTATTCTCAAGGATATGCCTCAAACTCTCGTCCAATATGACAGCTAGAACAAGACAGCACAACAGATTTTAATATACAAAGAAGGAAATACCGCCCAGGGAAAAGTGGGAATCGAACCCACGCCTCTTTCACTCCGCGCAGGGAGGCACCGGAGTCAGTCGATTAGACCGCTCAGCCACTGAGGCCCCCGTGGCATATTTAGAAATTGAAGTTCGCGAAGAACTGATCAAGTATCGGGAATAGTAAAAGACGGAAGGTTTAAACTGCCACGGAGAGCGGGAATCAAGTGACATGAATAACATGGCGGCTTCTAACACATGCCTAATTGTTTTTTAGATTGCTGAGGAAGGATGGTTCCCCTTGATGTCACCATCAAGAAGTAAATTTGTTTGTATCTTGAAAGAAATGACAATTTGAAACATCATCGCAAATAACAAATAAACCTAATACAGTAATTGGAACTTAAAAACAATCAATTGCGGAACATTAGGAATTCGTTGTCACGGCTGCAGGGCGGAGCTTCGAAACATAATACTGAAAGGTAAAGTAATCAAACTTTTAATAGTATGAGCCAGTTGCAATGCTTTAAATTTTTTTTAATTTGGATGATTTTATGTGTATATTTTTTTACTGTTTCATAATGATATTTGGCAAAAGCATGTAATTATGTGAACGAATACAATATACATATTCCTGAAGCAAATTTTTAACATATAAAAATTACAGATCCTGCTGAAAAAATAACAATAGAATATTCTTTGTTTTAATGCTCTGTAGCAGAAAAAAATCAAATTGTAGAACATATAATCAAACTCGGAGCTACCGTTTGAAGAAAAGAAGTTCAATTAATTTTTTTCATAAAACATGTGTCTTATAAAGCCGTTTTTTAAAAACTTTTCTACAGAATTATTTGCATTTACAGAAATGAGTTTGGTAATCTTCGCAATGTAGAAAGAAAAAAGCATTATGGAATATAAAATATACATGTAAGTAAAAGATGTGTATCTATACGTCATCATATTACAAAACTCTAATCAAACTATAAGCTTTATGTTCAAAAGTTTTTAACAGATTTCTTTATTATTAATCCATATTGCGCCATGTTGGTTTATGTGACTTCTCAATATCAATATTTGTCACATAAGAAGCACTAAATGTTTCGCACGATTCACAATTTGTACAGTAACATGTATTCTGTTCTACAAGTGGGAAAATGTGAAATTTTATCCTGGGCGTTTAACAGAGTCAGTGACTTTAAACTTTGAGTGCTCCTTGTGAGACATAATGTCAGTAAATTTAAATATCTTAGAAAAATTCCCTCGTTTTATTTATTTACTAGCTGACATGCCCGGCTTTGCACGGGATAATATTGCATCATTCTTAGGCTAAGTGACGCATGCCCAAAATTCTGTTGTAAATATGTAAGGAAAAAATTTCTTAAAAATTCAAGTAGGAGAGGGGCAACGCCTTAAAAACCTTAAGCAGTAAAAACCACTAAAAAAAAGAAAAACACGATTGCATTAATCCTTTTAGACCAAAAATAGCAGTCCATAAAAATCCACATTAAAATGCCAACAACAGTTCATAAAAATTGCCATTAGAGCAATTGCAACAGTAACTAAAATGCACACATGCATATAAAACATGCATATTATATCATTTGGCCCATAATTGTGCCAAAATGGTATCAAGAGTCCGTAAAAATCGCAATTACAATATCTATCACAATACATCTAAAAATTCCCATCAGAATAAGAGCTGCGTGATGTTTAAAAATGTCCATTAGATGAAGAACAACTGTCCCTGAATATTACTGCTACAATAAAGAAAAAATTCCTTAAAGCCCACCATTTCAATAAGCACAACTATTCCTAAACATTCCTAAAAGACGTCAGTGACTAAAAATACCCAATAGAATACTGACCTTCACGAGCAACTATTCCTAAAATTATCAAAAGTCCATCTTAAATTCCCCATCAAAATAAGGACACCCGTTCCTAAAAATACCGCTTGAAAAATCGTCAAATATTGCCTGAAAATTCAATTAAATATCACTTTCATAAAATTCGCATAAAAACAAAAGTAAGGAAAGCCTTATTTCCAAAGGCAAATGCACATTTAAATTAGAAAATGTTCAATACTGAGAAAATTCTGACGTGAGAAATTTAAATTGATAGAAATAAATAACTAAATTCTGTCCAAATGGCGCCAAATAGACAGTACAATAATTAAATAAATGTTAGAAATAAATCACTTGAGTAAAATATGGAATCAATCAAAACCGCTATGTAAAAAAGTTAAAATGAAGCAGAAGATCACCAAATTGCACTGTAGGAAGCATTTCGTAAAATACGCCATGATCCTATAGTGTAAATCACGATTGAATTAAATGAGAACAATATTACTGATAAGAATTATTGGCGTGGTTTGGAAAGGTTACGAAGAGCAAATAATATATTGAGAACAATTAACTCTGATTGGGATCGAAAAAAGTTATCAACACTTGGGAAATTTAAAATTTCATCAAAAATAAGCCATATCGAAAACCTTCCAACCTAGTTTTTATCAAAGGAATAAATATTAAATCGCCAAAAAGAAGAAAAATCAACCTCAAGATAAAGTAATTGAAAATCGCATGCAGTAAATAATGTACAAAATATGCATCAAAATGAAAATAATTTTTAAAATTTATTTCGTTGATAAAACGGATACTCTACCATGAGAAATAATATGTTTCATGAAATTGTTGAACTGGTGCCATAATATTAAATCGCCAAAAAAGGAAGAAGAATCAACCTCAAGGTAATTAAAAATGGTCTGCAGTTAATAATCACAAAATATGTATAAAAATGAAATGGATTTTTAGAAATTGCTTCGCTTATAAAACGGCCTGAATAAAGATAAAATAGCATTTTTTCAATCTTACGTTAACAGAAATCATCTAGTTGGCGACAAAAGTACTATTTATTTTGGCGAAAACACGGGAATTGAGGAGATAAATTCAGAGGTAAGCCTAGTTTTGAAATTTGAAAACTACTTTAAATGAAAATTGCGCATGTTCTATTTATCCTACGAATTGCAAAAAAAAAAAAAAAAAAATCACATTGTGCAGTTTTTTACGGTCATTCCTATGCTGCAAAAATCTAAAACGTGGGACGTTTCTTCGATGAGATAAACCCAAAATCAACAGTTTTGCTTAAAATTGAAATAAAAAAAGAACAAATTCGAATTTTAGGAAAAACGCTTCGAGGTGCACGAGGACCTGACCCAAGGTACCTGTAACCAAAATTTCGTACTTCTGGCCCGTTCCATCTCGCCAGGACGCGATCGACAGACAGACAGACAGACACACACACACAAACTTTCGGTTTTATTTATATAGATTAATTAGGCTTTCTGTCATCGGCAAACTGCATGTAAATATGGTACGTAAAAGATTAACACTGATTGCATACGATAAGAAACAACGCATTAAGAACGATCAAATATCTCAAAATACAAATGTGCAAAAAGGGGGAAAAATGCGTTAGAATTGTACGGCCAAAAAGTTTTGGGATATAAGTAATATTAGTGAAGTTCAAACTTAATCACTACTAAGTCAACTAATACTACCATTATCTGCAAATAGTGGTCTTGTTTTGTTTTTATTTAGGGACAGCGGCGCAAACCAAAATATTTTTTAATGTGTCTGTAAAGGGTATAGCAATCCTTATATTGCGATATGGTTTACAAACCTGATGGAGGCAGAAAGGGTTGAATGACCTTTGGTTTGGATTCTTTGGTTGAGTATTTTCATGGTAGCGGTTAAGACAATTTTAATGTGTTATCGACAGGGGAGACTACTGCCGCGCAGATGTGTGGCATTACAAAGCTTATTATATTAATTGATATAAAAAGTGTAAAGTCAAGTTCTGTCGCTTTATATTTTTTAAAAATAATATAATCACCCCTTGCGGTTATATCGCACTTTTCCGCTGTTTCCTTAAAACTTAAGAGATTTAAAAATAAATAAAACTCTTTGCTTTTAATTTGGCATTATTGAAGGGAAAAGACTCTCAGGAATCATCAATGAACAAAATTTAAATGTTCAACATTGCTTTGAATACGATTTACTACAGCTGTAGTGGTGAATATAAAGCACTTATGGCGAGACATGTGAGAAAGACACTGCTGAGGCGTTAGAAAAAACTTACACACATATGAAAAATAAAATTCAAAGCATGTGGCATTCCAATGTAGGCAAGGCATTTTCAACTGTTATTTTTATGTGATCTACAATCTTTGAACGGTAAAAGAGCATTTGAATCTGGTTTCTGATTTCACGAAAAAGCAATAGAAATATTTAAAAATTGCAGTACGTTCAACCCCAAGTAAAAAAAGGATGTAAATATTTGAAAATTAATTTCATTACCCGCATTTTTATTTTGTACTCTTTTGTTAAAGGTTTTTTTTTCGTGATTTTTTTTGCTCCTTCGGAACGGGAAGATTTGTTAGTTTTAATGAAATGCAATTATTGGAAATAACACTAGAGATAATACTAGAGCTCCGTTCTGAGAAAAACCTATTATTTGTAAAACTTCGCATTTGAAAGTATGCATAAAGCATAAAAAGAATGAGAAGAAACCTTTTTATAGTATCAGTGCATATAATAAATTTTCATGTGAATGACACAGTCTATTCCACAGATAATAAAACAGTGATAAAAAACTAAATGAATCAAGGCGAAAAGTAAGAGCGTTATGATTTTGTTTTTATTCCAGAACTGCAACATTTATAAAGCTCTAGAGAACGCAATATGTATTCCGTTTGTCTACACAATATCTTCAATTTTAAATTAAAAACACATAATTTGAGCTCTTTATATCGCATCTTTTATTCATAGTCAGCAAAATGTTTTTACAAATGTGTGGAAGAGTTCTTAAATTTAGTTTATGACAGTTAGCAGTTCAGTACATCAACCCAAAAACATACCCCTTTTAGCCAGTCGAACTACAATGTTGAGTTTTCAAATGTCTTTTGAAA
The DNA here is from genome assembly GCA_038502835.1 of Octonoba sinensis. Taxonomy (NCBI): domain Eukaryota; kingdom Metazoa; phylum Arthropoda; class Arachnida; order Araneae; family Uloboridae; genus Octonoba; species Octonoba sinensis. The sequence goes on along the minus strand of CM076600.1, from coordinate 107,553,859 downwards.
AAATTTGATTTGTTTCAAAATGGTAATGCCATCTTGTCAAATTTATTCATTAGAATAACATGTTGTTTCGAAATAGTAGAAAAGAAAATAATGGAAAACATGCTCAACATTTTGATCACATATTTAGGCAAAAAAGTTATTCACTGTGGAATAAAATTTCTTTTTGTTTTATCCGTCATTCACGCATGTTGCGCCTCCATTAGCCGTGCTATCGAAGTTTTTATTAACTTCAGTTTAGAATTTTTTCGCCTGGCTGTGCTGTTAGACCAAGATTTCATGCGTATCAGATACCTGGTACATATCCGTCAGGCAAGGTATAACAGATATCCAGTATCCGGAAAAGTCCTTTAACTTGGAGGGATTTGTGCCATTGAACTTGGAGGGGGGGGGGATGGGCAACCCTGGTTAAATGGTTCATTGTTTTTTCGGAAGTTACTAAAATATCGCCCACTATATATATGGGTCGCACTGTTTTAGATTTCAATTTTTGACTTTAATTTCATTAAAAATGCAGCATAATCCCGAAATTGTTCTTTATTGCGAATATTTTCTGCTGCAAAACTGCTCTTCGATACTTTCTCCTCGCATCTGGATAGCGTCTGTTTCCCATTTCTTCTGCTGCGAAACTAGTCTCCGATGTATTTTCCCTTCCTTATTTTAAATGGATTGGATTGTTCTTAGTTATACAAAATTTCCAGTTTAACAACTTGAGCAAATTTTCAATGAAATACTGATGAAACTCAAATTCGACTTTCAATTCTGTTATCCGGTCTCGTTACAGACACTTCTTTATTAGTCGTTTCCTGAAGCTTAATAACAGCTCTGGACGCAGGTTTCTTTTTGCGATTGGATTCATTGGAGCATGATCCTTCCGACTGAGATGACAAGTATGTGCCCGACGTTTGAGACAATCCTCTGCGGCATTTATACCGATAATTCGGATTACGTCGAGTCATGGACCGCATATAAGCTTTCCTCAATGCCATCTGAACCTGGAAAAAGAAAGCATGGTATTCAAATTTTGTATTTTGTACCCCAAAAGTACGCCTTAAATATATTTCCATTCAAGGAACGAACCTACAATCTTATCAATCATAAATTAATCCAATGATTAAGATCCAGTTATCAAACAAAAGTTGGGCAAAAAGATGCTGCAGATTGGTGAACATTCTTTCTGTTTTGTGAAAAAACACTAGAATTTCACTGAAAATCGCTAAAAGCTTGAAAAATCTCAAAATATGGATTATGAGTATAGAACTGTAAAAGCTGCTTAATTTCCGTTAAAAGTTATGAAAAAATCGTAAAAGTTGGCAGGTATACAAAACCTATCTGTTTGAAACAGAAGTAGTAGGTGTAATATAACTTGGAACTAATTTTCCAGTTAAGGCAACCACAAATGTCTCATTAATTGATGTTCAGAATTTGCTTCGTTATTTAACCGATGTAAAACAGTTTATCATGTCTCCTCTAATTTTCTCTATCTTTTTATAATGAAAATTGATTTTCAGACTGATAATCAATATTCCATTCTAAAGCCATTTTCGCTTCCAAGACTATGTGTTAAAACTTAAGTTGTGATTGTCCCACAAATCTGAAACAGGCGTTGATACAGAATTTTGATGAATAGGATTATTTTTATGGGTGATTTTACCTGTCCGCAGGAAAATTTGTTCCAAAGGGAAAACTTATCAGGTTTTAATTCGTTATTCATGTAATTTTTAATAATACTTGACTCTCAAGGACGGGAAATTGTCTAAGCAATGCACTCGCAACTTCTAGAGAGCATTTAATATCTGCTTTTGTGGGCTTTTAAAAGTTGTCTGGAAAGGCATACTCCAATTGAGATTATTTGTAAAATTATACTAGAATTTTCATGGTAACCATGAAAACTGGAACCGTACCTACTTTTCTTGTAAAAGGATATGACAATAAGAAAGAAAAATAAAACACTCATTATAACTTTGTTTTTGTTTATAATCATGCATGAAGGATCATAAAGCATATTGATTTTTCTACTTAATAAAAAGCGAGCACGATACTGTACAAGATTTTAAACTGTCTTAAAATACTTACATCAGCATTCATAAAACAGTACAACACCGATACAAAGAGGCCCTGAAAAACATAACATTCAGTAATTCTTTAACTTGTTGCTAAATATATACAAAAGCATTTGAATAAAATTCATCATGAGATTTTCGTTTCGTAATTTTAACTCTCTAAACTTAAGAAGAAGAAAAAGCATTATGTTGAATAAGTTTTAATTTGAACTGAATATTTTTAATTTTATATTTTTTATTTAAAAATAACATGAATGCTAGAATTGGTCAGATTAACAGAAAATGATTACTTTTGCGCTGTAGCAAAAAGAAAACAAATGTTCATTATAACTTGTGTTATTGCGGCATTTCTCTTTATGTCATACTACTATAACATTGTTAGAATCAAGCGCAATTGTAAAGCATTTACATTGAAAAAATGCCACACAAAAAAGGGTTCTCATACCATTAGAAAACACATGATCAAAAATATGGTGTGAGGGCTTTTTTTTGTAATGTTGAGATGCTTTTAGCACTGATAGTGTAAGTTATTTAGCATAAAATACTAGTATGATAGTGCAAAACATAACTTGATACAATTGTATTGACGTTTGGGAATATAAAGATGTTAATACTTCTGGATACTTCTGTTTGGAACCGTAATTTTATGTGTAGCATAGCATTATGTTAATGGTTATAATATACTTAGTAAAAAAGATAGAGCAATAATCAATAAATTTATTTACTTGAGATGATTTCACAAAAGCGTTCACCACCATGTAGGCATCCTCTAATGTTCCGCTATCTTTTGGATTAATGCAGAAGAGAAGATGTGGAATACCCAGAAGAGGAAATAAAAGCGCAGTTGCTTTGATTGCTTTCCTGTTGGAGAGAAGAAGGGGGGGGGGGCGTTTAAAATAAGCTTTAAATCTTAAAGTTAAAAAATAAATAAATAAATATATATATATATATATATAATATGAAACTCTTATACATAGCGGAAAAATAGACTTTTATTTCTTTTTTTCCGGTTCGCAACGTTCCGTTTGTTTACAAGAAATCCTATCCCTAGCATTGTGGAGTGTATGATTTTAAAATGAGTTTTAATTATTTCTATGATGGTGGCAAAGCTAGACTAAAATTCTTTTGGGTCGAATAATCGAGCGAGGATGCAAAAAAACTGCGTAAGCAGTTCCGGGGGTTGGTGAATTTTGATTGAAAAAATAAAAGAAGGAGTCTTCTTTTTGTAGTGCTAGTTAAGTACATAAACGATGAGAACAAAAGAAATACACCAAGTTTTAGAGGCAAAAAAAAAAGGGGGAATTTTCTGACAAGTGGAAGTGTTTATTTCTTAAAAATAATTGAAATTTCTTTAAATTCTATAATATCAGTTAAAAAAATTCTTTATGGGCTATTTTGTACCTTTAAGCGATTTTCCAGTTCTCTCACGATTGCTGTTACGTTCTATTAGTTTTTTTTAATCCGGTAATATTTTGAAAAGAAATCATATATTGTTATTTTTCTATTACTATCTAAAATATAATTTGGCAGGAAGTGCAAAGAAGAACTTACTTTACGTGCGTAGTTTCAACGCTGCGATTGGCCAAGCGCTTCGTAACAAGAATACGAATTATGTCCACTAGGAAAACACTATTTATCTGTTGAATCATAAAAAAGCAAACGATTACAACGAGCGATAAAGAATTTTAAAGTGTAAAATATTTGCGTTCTATACTAATGAATCGTGTTTCTTATTTAAAGTAATAGAATGTTTCACAAAGGTGAGGGGGGGGGTGAGATGTCGAAAATAAATGTTTCAATTAGCACACATTTACACTGGATATCACTTGCTTGATAATTTAATACTAATTTAGATATCGCCGGTGAAAAAGTCACTAAGCTCATAGAAATAACTTAATGAACTACTGTAGTAAATTACAATTTTCTATTAGATTAAAATAATTATACAAATAAAAAGTTGTATCAATAAATCTACTGCAGCAGCTAGGGCTCTTTAAAATGATCTTTACTGGTGCTCACAGCGATTTGAAAGTTTAAATTTGAGGTTTTTCAGAACTGGGAGCTTGGACTTTTAGTTGAAAGCAGACGGGTATGCAAACTTGCATCAGCTGCAAAAAGAAGGTAAAAATCGTGTTGCTGATAAATGATACGAGATTTTAAAATGTCCTTTGACATGCAATATTGGATGAAATCGGGTAAATGTATCTGTAAGACCTCAGCTTTTGCTTATATTTATGGACTTCAAATTGTTGACATTCAATAAAAAGCATCTATAATTCATAGAAAAACCACACTTGTATTTTTATTCCGGGGGGGGGGGGGCGGTTATAGCATTCTATAAAGTCTATCTTGCCATGCCCGCAGTTGTAGGTAAAGAAATTGCTGAAAATCTTTTTTGAAACAGGTGCTACCTGCAATTAATTTAAATTTGTTATTTACATAGTTGTTCTTAAAATTTTAATTTATAGCAAATTATTTTTAGTCGTAACTAGGTGCTTCTGCCTGTCAACTTTCAAAATAAATACATATATATACAGTATATTTATTTTTTCATTGTTACATTGTCTGCTATTTTTTAGGGGACAAAGGTATAGTCACTGTTAAAACAGGGCATTAGGAACAAAACAAAAAAAAATTCTGTTGTAAAATTCTTTTACAGAAAGATTGTTTTTGAAAAACGTAACTAAATAATGTTATTTAAAAACATCCTTCAATGTTTCAAAATGTGTTTGGAGAATTCAAACGTTTGAAATTCAGGGATATTTAATGAAAGCATAAATTCATTAAGAAATATTGTTAATTATTATTTAATTTAGCTTTCATGTTTGATAATGGTGAACTTGCAAAATAAATTAAAACTTTACTATCCTGTTTTTGAATAGCCTCACAAAGACAAAAGAAAAACATACATGTTGACAAACACTATTAAATTAAAATTTTATGATTATGATTATTTGTTGAGTCCAATAAAATGTTCTTCTGGTTGTAAATATACGAAGAAAAAAAATGATGTAAAACAAAGAACTGTTCAGGACCGGAACAGTTTTACAATTTTGACGGAGTGAAAGCTTAAGCATTACATTACCGAATGGACGGAAATTGCAAAAACAAATAAATAAAGAAAGAAATATGTTTATTGCCTTACAATTTTTAAAAATTTTAAAAACGCACAAAGACACTAGAACCGTTTTTGATTTATTTTTGCTACATGGAATTGCAGCATTTCTTTTGTATTGGTAGTCTTTCTTTAATCTAAGTTAGTACTTGAATCATCAATCCGATAATGGTTAAAAACATGTTGGTGCGGAAGAACAGTCAATGTCTGTAGATTTTTTTTGCTAATGGACTACGTATATATTGGTTCTTAATCTTTGCAGACCTCGTGCGTTCCCAGAGACTGGTTCCAACTCTTTCAGCGGCACCACAATGAGTGTGGTACCATTGTCGCAATTTTTGATTCAGTTTCCTCCTAGATGGCGGCACCTGAGATCTAACTGACGCAAACTGCACTTGGAATTTAATTTAGCCGAGAGTGTCCACGACAAATGGATACTCAAGGGATCTTTAACAAGCCGCATAATCATACGACATGGACGCTGTCGATTTTCTTCATCTTGAAAATCCCCCGACTTGGGCCACTTTTGATGTCTGTAGACGTTATTTTTGAAAAAAGAAGGGGAAAAACCGGTGGCTTTTTGAAGAACAATTCATAGTTTATGGCATAATTGTAATATTTTTACTTCTGTGTAATTGCTAACGACTACGTAATCAGCTAAAATTTATGAAAGGAAATCTCTTCAGAATTTTACATATCATTTACATTTTATAAATTATCTGGAACTTTTTTTTTGCTCTTGAAGTATTTCCAAATGCCTAGATAGCCACTGGGCTATAACTCTTTTAGAGGACATCGGCGAAAAAAAATCTTCAAAGAAGCGTATTTTGAGATAGCATAGCCACTTTACGAAAAATTGAAATCGAATATAAATATTTATAGAAGCATATATTTTTTGAAATACTCTTTAGGGAGTATGCATGTCGCTTTGGAAATGCCAAGGAAGTAGAAGCATTTTCTTCATAAACATTCTCCATTTCTATAGACTCTCCATACTTTTTCCCTAAATGTATGCGTTCTTTAGTATGGTTTACTTGTTTACCGCCTAAGTTTTTAAACAGGAATTGCATCATTTAAGAAAGAAAAATCTTATTTTCAAATGGGCGAAAGAGTGCATTCGGAGTTTTTTTCTCATCAATGACCTCAACAGATGATTGATATAATTTAAAATTATCTTTGCAAGATAAAATAAAAAACAACTGCGTCCATCCACAGTCTTTCTGAATATTTCATGATGTTCAAAAAAAGTTTTTAGTCTGGTTTTTAGAAGAAAAAAATTAATATCGTAAAGAATTCTAACTTTTAGTAAGCTTTGAGGTTTGTTACATTTATTTGAATTTATTTTTTCCCCGCTTCTCAATAACTACGGTCATTTGCATTCTTAAAATGGCTCCCAAAAAACTGATCAGGACCTTGAGACGTCACAAGCATCACTCTTGCTTGTTTAAAATTTCTAACCGTGATAAAAACAATTGTTGCATTGTTTTTCCGTTCATTTCTTCTTTTTCCATTGGTATTTTTTCTCAGACGCGTTATCATTCTGTATTACAAAAAAGGAAAAAAGAAGAGAAAAAATTTAATAAATTTGTTAACAGACTAACTATTTTTTGATACATTTTATTTTTTGACGGGTAAGTGACAGCCGGCTTTTTAAGAGCTCAATAAATGACGGTTAACCTCTTCAGACCCCAGAACTAAGCACAAACAATTTTGACGAAATTTTTTGGCTCTCTGATTTAAAAAATGATTACAAAAAATAACTAAAAAAAACTTTTTAAAAAATTTTAATTCATAATTAGTTTAAATAATAATTAATGTTCAATTTCCATGTTTTCCATGTTTAAAACGAAGTAAACTATCTGTTGATTAATTTCAAAAACAATTGGGTGTTTTAGCTTTCAAATTGCACAAGCAGTAGTTAATAAACAGTATTTTAAAATGTACCCAATTGGGTACACTTGGAATGAACAGGTTTTGGTGTGAGTGTGGATATAAATTTGCTGTCTCCGTAATTCCCCCCCCCCTTTTTACATAGGGGGTAAAATTGTTGAGAATAACTTGTTCATGGTTAATAATCTCCTGGGGTCGTAAGATAAGAATGCCGGAGTCAATTGTGAATTTCGTCGAGCTATATGCATATTTGTGAATTCGTTTACTAAGTTGCATCACATACTTTTAGCTCCGAATTCTTATAAAGTATTTCTTATCTGTGGAGTGATATCATTTGTCAAAGCAGAAATCATCAGTTAAAGTTATCGTCAGAAATCATTCTCGACTCATGATCCAGAAATAAACTATAGCAACATTGAATTTACTGAGAAAATGTTATAGCTGCAATTATCTTGATGTTTTTGAAGTATCCTAAGTAACGGAAAAGTAGAGTAAAAGTCGTTCATATGAAACGGAAGAAGTCTCAAGAAACGGGTATGTAAGCGTGCATTCACACCCAACGGCGACAAGTTACGTACGACAGCAACGAAACTTTTATCGCGCATCAGTGGTTCTTCTTAATTTAATAACCCCGCCCTCGTACTGACTGATTGGCATTTTTTATTGCTTGATTGAAAGTGAGTTTTGTTGATTGCGCTATAGAACATCTACATACATACTCGTTGTGAGTTTGATAATCACGGCAACAGTCTATTACGACAGACGCAAAATATCTCCGTCGCCTTTTGTGTAAATGCCCCCTTTGTCTCGTGGCAACAGGATAGCAGCAAAAACGAGCCGTGACGCGACGAAAAGACACAGGATTTTTTTTTTTTTTTGAGAAAACTGGCTCTACGTACAGAAACAATTTACAACAATAATTGTGCATAGATGCACGTCTAATTAAGGGTTGGAAGGAGTAATTCTTCTTATTTATTTATTTATTTATTTGACTAGAAAATTCTACGGCAATTGAAAATTTGATACAGAAAATAGGTATGAATCAGGACAATGCCGAAGTCGCCCACTGCAAAAGTAACAAAGGACGTACTATATGATTTTTGAAGGGAAGTGTTGGATCATTCATCTTACAATTATAATCGATCAGTTTTGATTACCTCAAATAGGTTAGCACCTCACCTGAAATGAAGCGGTGCGTGATACTCATGGAAGAGTGCGTGAAATTATTACTTACCAAGAGAGCAGCTATCATGGGCCCCGTGATCAACCAAATGTATGACAGACTGCCATATCCTGACCAGCAATGGGTATTATGATGATGAAGCATGAATGCACACCATGTTATAATGCACATTGCTGGTATACCTGCAACGAATGAGTTTTTTGTCATAAAGATGAACAAAATTTGAGTTTTTTATGTAGAAAAGAGCGTTGACGATCCGAAAATTAAAAATTCAAAGCATAGCAGTTATAATTCAAAGATAAGAACATGAAATTACCAAGCAAGGATTCTTAGAGGCATAAAGAGACATTTTTACAAAGAGCTTGTAGTTGTTTGTTACAGCCTTTTATGAATATTATACTATTGTTTCTAACTACATTGCTACTCGAGTGAATAATGTGCAGTGCTATTCAATCTGAACTCTGAACCGTTTTAATTCCTCCAGAATAAGTACACTAAAAATTCCCATACAATAACGGAACTTTGGAGAGTGATGCGGTTTAGTTATATACCAGGAGTCGATCCAGCATTTTTTATAGCAGGGTCAAATTTTTGTGAATTAAAAAAGAAATTATGAGAAATCAAATAGTTATGTGAAAATTCAAAATTTAAACATACAGTAATAATTTTTGAATTATTTTTTGGCGCTTATTTAATAAATAATTCGGCGAAAAATAAGATTTGGTAGCTCGCAATTTTTTGAAGGGTCCGTTTCGATTGATTGGAATTTTGTGAAGAGTCTGTTTTCATTTATTGGAATTTTGTGAAGGGTCCGAAAACGGACCTGAATTTCCTCTGGCGCGCCCCCTGTATACCGTACTATTTTTAGAACAATATATGTCTTAGTTTAAATTATTCTCTTTATAAGATCTTAGGTTACTAAAAGAAAAAAATTCTTTCTAGCGAACAACATTTATGATCAAAATGGCGGCATCACAACATTTTTTTTCCACCTTTACAAGACGTTTTTAATGTTTGGCTAATATACATATTCTTGACCAAGAAGTGTATTATTATGAAATGTACATACTTTCATAAATAATGCTATCGTTTTTAATTATTTTCTGAAAACTATGTAAAAATTATGTTCTAACGTGTCTGCATTTTGAACGAGTATCGATTTAAATGCTGTGATCATAAACAGAAGCGTCACTGGAAAATTAAATTAAATAATTAATTTGAACGGAAATTACCTTATTACTATAAATTTGTAATAACTGTCATTTTCCCGTAAATTTAAAATATTCATTTCAGCGGAAAACCCTTCAAATTTTTCATTAAAAGTAGTTCTTCAATGTTTTTACAGCTTAGCCGAAGTTTTTCCACCGCTGGATGCAGATAAAAATATTTACTCAAGTTCCTACCTCAGCTCTTTCGAAGTTTTCGGTTATAGAAATCTGACTCTAACCGGGAGTTTAAGGCATGTGTCTCTTTTTAAAGATGAATTCCTAAATAACTTATTTTCTTTTTGTTTTGTTGTATATTATAGCTAATACCATGCATTTAAAGCAAAATTGCCTGAATATGAAATTCTTATTTGTTAAAAAAAACTATAAATTTAGGAGAAATAGATAGCTGTTTCTCGAAAACAAATCAATATTTTGTCGCTGCCAACGGTTGGAAAGAAATTCAACCTAATTTGAGCCGCGTATGCATTAGCATTTTATTGAGACGGATGTTATTTCTACAATGATTAATTTCGGAATTATTTCGTTTACATCTCAGGAGTTATAAGAATTGATTTCTTTTTTAAATAAGTAAATAAATGAAGTAAATTAATTTAACTGTTACTGAAATCGTTCAAATTTCACAAAAAGCAGATAATGGCAAAAACTTGCAGAGATACGCTTTTTATGATGGTATAGGCTTCCCAACCTGTATATCTTGACCCAAAGGGGAAACTATTAAGGGGAATATGAAGCATTTCTCAGAAGGTCGAGAAAATTTCTAATAAAGTTTTTATCACATCATTGATATCCATAAAAACTACCTGAATAATACTTCCAGTGAAATTTCGGTGGTTAAATATAGTTAATTTGTTTATGGTAGTTTTGTTACACTCAACTTCAAAGTTTCTTGACTACGGAGAAATATGCTGAAAGCAAACGAAGAAAGTAGTTCTCAGCGCAGTGTCCGATTTTCGAGTTAAACTAAGCACTTCTCTATAGAAATATGATAAGGTATTTCAACCTGCGCATATATAGCATTTATTTGTCATAATTTTCATAAAATGTTATATATTTTCAATTTTACGAGAAGTGCAACGCGTAGTAATACCTTCATTTAGAACTGAACGCTCTGCCAATAAGACATCACGAGCAGTTGGAGATCTTCCCATAAGCGGTTTGGCGAGATTTAGAATGGTTTGTTTTTGTCTGACTCTCTGGCTTGTGAATTTGCTTAAAGCTAAATAGTTATTATTATTCCATTCGTTAATATCGTTATTATTATTATTTTTGTTAGTATCGTAATTTTCCATTAAAAACACACTTACGCAGGAAAATAATTAGGCTCAACGGGTTACAGGAAGGAAAAAAAAAATTATTTTGAAAAACAAAGTGTTCAAAAGTCCAACCGTTTTTGAATTTGAAGGGAGAAAAGGATTTTTAGATGAAAATATACTTTTACGGATTACATCAGCAAGAAATATATTTGATCCAATAAAAGAAATTATGATTGTGTAAAAAGAAATAAGTTTTTAAATTTGTTACATCTGTTATCTTTTTCTGATAAACTGACAAATAAGTTTTCAAACGCGAATTGGTACCAAATAGAATGCTTAATCGGATTATTTCGCCAAGTTGGTGGGGCGTCTTTTCGACACTCGCCCTTGTAACCCCAGCAACCTCGCCGTTTACTCATTTCTTCTGCCGCGCGTTGTGACGTCATTTTCAAGAAACGTTGCTGTCTAGTATAGGCGTACTTGATGTTTATAAATGTATTTTTTGTTAACTTAAATCTATGGCAATGTATATAGCAGTTTTTGGAAAAGAAAATCTTAGGTGAACAAAAATAGGAGAAACAATTGGATACTGATGTGTAAGATTATGACTTTTTTTCTGCTTTCGTTCAATTATAACACTTTTTTTTTTAATTTTTCACTTTTTGATTTATGTACATTTGGCACTGGGGGGAAAAAGAATTCAAAGGTTTTAAATTAAACATTCGGTAAGAACTAATATGAATGAAAAAATTTGCCACTATTGATATCTAGTTTTCCTCTAACATTCTATTCATTAATATAAAGCAGTAAATAAACGTACATAAAAATAATTTCATTTTTTTCAATTAATGTACTTAAAGAAAAAGAAATAAAATTATGTATAGATAGTGTTAATATAAATTTAATTCTAAACACTTAACTAAACACGCGTATATATCTTCTCTTTATTACTATTAATTCAGAATTTATTAACAAATCAGCAAAGAACAACTTCGCAAAATGTTTCTGAGTTACAATGTAATACAAACAGTTTAAAACTTTATCGAAATAATTGAATTTCAACTGAACACATTCTTAAAAATTTATCTCCTAATTCACCACAAAATGCTAGCTGGGGACATTTGATTGAATCGGAATTCCCTTTGTAAATTAAGTTTGCATTTTCAATTAGTTACTGTGCTTTGACGTTTAATTTCATTTTATATTCTGAATTCTCCTTTGCAAATGAGTGCCAGAAGATTAAATATTCCTACAGAGAAAATTTTATTATCGTTAACTTTCGGTTGGAAATGAGTGGAATGCACATTACTTACGGTGTTCGCAGTATAAATAAATTATAATAACAAAGTAATATTCAGAAAGTAATAATTTTGAAAGGCGATAATATGCAATCTAGATATTCTGATGCGAATTCAGAGAAATTCTTCTATTCTAACAAAATTGAAGAATAGACAAATTCTAAGTAATTTTTCTTTGTTTTGTTACGTCGAAATGTTTTTATTTTATTTATTTATATTTTAAAATAGTATTTGATAAAATACACTAAGGATTCCCGCACATAGCGCACGTTAAAAAAAATCCCAGTGAGGAATCGAATACTAAGAATAAAGTCTCCTTATATTCTTAGAAGAAGGGTATTTTCAGCGCTAATATATATATATTTTCCTTTTAAGCAAGAAGAGAATAACTCGATTTTTTCTTGAAGCATTTCTTTTTCGTCTTAGGATCATTTATTAGTTTTTCTTTGTAACTAAAATCATGTTAGATTCAGCCAAATAAGAATAAATAATAAAGATACCAATTGCTATGCCTGCAAGAGTGTGGTGATTAAAGCAGTGCGAAACAAATGTTTATAGAAATGCTAATTATCCCTAGTTAACCTTTTTTCTCTTTTTATATGTATATCAAAATTTTACCGCCAATCCCGTGACTTCTCAATTAAAGCAAGTGAATTTTGTAGAAGTACTTTTTCCGCAAGCCCAGTAACAGTGCAGAGGAAACAGGCAGTCCTAACTACATTATTGAATGAAAATCGGCATTTTTGAAGGTATTATTTGAAATGAATGATATTAATATTAACTGTTCAGCAAGTCATAATAAATTATACGACATTACCTTTAAAGGGTTATTACCTTTGGAAGTTTAGGTATTTAGTCTTAATATGAGGGAGTGTTTATCAGGGCGCAGCAAGGAAAATTTTTTTGGAAACAGTTTTCCCGATAGTAAGGAAAAAATTCAGGTATGTTACAAGAAACTTAATTACCCAATTTTAAATTAATCAATAAAATCTCCGGTTCCATTCTTGGGGCAAAACTAGATAAACTTTCTGTAAATTTCAACATTCTTTAAACTTTCCATGTTTTGAATTTTCTCTACTGTACTGCGGAAAAAACTAGAGGAAGGTATGATAAATGTAAGTACAACATTTTAATTTGATAAATAATTTTCTTCCGGTTCCACTTGGGGTCTAAATTTGAGAAGTTAGCCAAAAAATAATTTTCAAAATCGGGTAAAAGTGTAAGAAAAGACCATAAATTTGTAACGATAAACTTTTTTTACTGTCAAATTTCTGTAAATTATGATCTCATCCTACATTTTGGCCTGATTTACAAAATTTGGACAACAAGAGGAATCTCGAAGATATTTATTGAACAAATATAATATTTTTAAATATATATTTATCATATCATTCACAAAATTTTCCATGTTAGTGCAAAGAGAAAATCGGAGATTTAAAAATTCATCAAAGTTTTTTTCTTTCTGATTTCGCGTATTTAGACACCAAGGTAGAACTAACAGATATTTTTCAAAAGTTTATCACATCTTCCAACTTTCCGCATTACGGCAGAAAGAAATTTGGGGAACAAAATCAAAATTTGCAAAAGTTTCACTTATTTTCGCGATAATTTTACATCTTTAAACCAAACGTGGCAACGAGAGATAGTTATTTATTAATTTAAATTTCAAATATGGAGGTATATTTCTCATGACTGTTTACAACTTTGCTGCCTTATCGAGTAAACCATATCTCTAAAATTTGTTTAATGCTCTGCTGCAATGCTTATTCTTTTCTTCATTTTATTAGTGTGCCATTACCCCTTCAAGTAAAGCTTTACGTTTCTTATAGAAAACAAATTGCTTTCATCGAACAAATATGCGTCAAACAATTATTTTATAGTTGTGAAGACAAATTAAGCATAATATTTATCGTCTTTTCGGAAAATTATTAAACAAAGTTAACTGAAAGTATTAAGAACGCAACTTTTAAAAGCAAAATGTATATGAAGTTAAAACTGTTTTCATGATAAAAGTAATGGGTAAAAAGAAGGTAAAATTTTCAAGAAAATTAGTGATATTTTGAAAAATTACTGTGTATACTTTCGCTTTGCCATTTTCGTAGAGTTATATCGATTTTTGAGATATCTTTTGGCAACAATAAAATATTTTGTTAATTCTCATTTACAGCTAATAATTTTGTTAGGATCTCGCTCACAACTAATAATCAGACAATAGAGAAAATACTATAGTGCATTTATTTTAAGTGAACCTACCCCATCCAATGCAGTAGTAAAGCTTGAAGGGAGCATCTTTCTTGAATATGTGTACGGTCACTCTACTGTGCAATAAAAGCCCTTCTACGAACATCCAATTGATGCTGGCTAAAGCTGAATACATCTGCAAACTCAATACTCCTTTGCACAACCATTCCTGAAACAAAATTATAAAAACGTTGCGAAAAATATAACTAGAAACGTCTACTGATTAGACTTTTAATGATGTTGCATTTGATGATAATCAGTTTCACATCCTGCTCACGTTTGTTTGCTTTTTAAATTTTAATTTTACTTGCTGAATCTTATGTGTTTTATAACTGTATGGGCAAACAAGGCGCACATACCAAAGTAACATTACCCGTTCTGTTCTGAGCATGCATTTTGGTATATTATAAGATAACTATAAATACGAACCAATCCTCAGGCATTTTGGATAGCAGTTTTCATTGTTGGGGTTACGAGAGTGAATCTTCTGGTATTACGTCACATTACCAAATCTCGTCATATTGGTGAAAGTTTAAATACCAGTGAGAATGCGAAACATCGCACCATGATATACCAGAAAGGACAGCTACGCAGAACACGTGCTCTAATCCAAAATGGCTTATGAGTCGGTCTGTCTATATAGTGGCTCCAGTACGTCAGGATGTCTGAAACATCATGCGCACTAGAGAACATGTGACATCACCTTAACATCTGTCGACCAGATCTGACATCCAACATGACATTCTCTTAAAAAGGGAGCTTCTTAATATCACCCCAGTCATAAAATTTGAGCTCCTTCCTATTTTAACATTCTTTTACTAGAATAATATTGTTTTCAAGAACCTATGAATTTACACAAAAGTGAAAATATATCTACGAATCAGAGGTAGTTATAATATTCATTTTTTTGCTAATCATAACGCTGCACTTACAAATAGCAGCGCTTTCAAAGCAGAAGAGGGGTATTTAGAACTGGAGTATTGTTTTAAAACTAATTCACATGAAAATTCAAACAATAAAAATGAAAATGCAGGTTGCTCATTATGACTGGGCTTCAGTACGTGTCGATACAATGTTTTCAACGACAGTAAAGATGAATGAAATGAAAAGCGCGAAATTAAGTAACTTAAATGGATCATGATGATCTGAAAATAAAACAAGTTTTCCCTATAAAATAAGTTCTTGGGGCATATACATATAAACATTTCCATATATCGAAGCAAGACTCATGCATCATAAAAAGTTATGAGGAGAAGTATTCAAATCAATGGATATCATGATTGATTATTCTGTCCGATAAATTTTAATTTTATAAGATAATAGGAGACATCTGTTTTGCTTGCTGAAAGTTTGCTGTCAATAAGACAAAGAAATGTCCCTCAACAAAGACGATCCACTGAAAAAATAGAAAAAAAAAAACTTTAGAAAAGGATTCGAAAAAGTTTTTGCTTTGTCTTACTTTTATCATAATGAGGTTCTGTAGTGCACAATTGCTTCTTTGGGTGGAGTTTGTCGAGACGACATGGTGGTGACAGCTCGTCCATTACTTAAGGTAGAGATTTGTCTTACATGTCCGAAGCATCTTTTAGTACTTCCGCTTCTTATTAGGGGGGAAAACCGTAAACAAATCAATGAGGTCACAAGATAAAGACCTAAACCTATGTTTTTGTTCATCTAACGAACAAAATGAAAACAGGTTTCCTATATTTATTGATACATATTGATTTACTGGTTGTATCCTTTTTCGAATTGGTATATAAAAATAAAGTTTAAAATTTGTTCTTTGAAAAAGCGGGATGTGTGATACATAAGTTATGTTTTGATATCTGATACAGTTCCAAGTTATCATTTTTTTGGTGCTCTCAAAACTGCAACAATTTGACGAAAATACGATGACTTATGTAAAGCGATAATTGATACCAAGTCATCAACAAATGTCGACAAAAATCACATACATGGATGATAAAGTTTTCACCTAAGATGTTTTAATTCTGTATTTAATTAACCAATTTGTATTTACACTATTTAAAAGCTAAGCTATTTATGTTAAAGCATTGATTATGCAGTTCAAATATTGATACGTGCAGTTCAAATATTGATATATGCAGCTAAAATATTGATATATGCAATTCAAATATTGATATATGGAGCTAAAATATTGATGTATGCAGCTAAAATATTAATATATGCAGCTAAAATATTGATATATATGCAGCTAAAATATTGATATATGCAGCTCAAATATTGATATATGCAACTCAAATATTGATATATGCAACTCAAATATTGATATATGCAGCTAAAATATTTATATATGCAGTTCAAATACGCATAAAAAGTGTGTATTTATGTAATTTTTCTTTATAAATGTCTACCCTTTTATGTTTTTTGATTGTTAAATCATAACCTAGGTAGTAGTTTTTGTTCCCTGAAGGTTAATTGTTTTGCGCTTTCCCAACAGATAACCTCTTTTAATTGTATGGAGCAACCCTAAAAGTCACTTATATATCAGGAATTAAATTATTTGCAACTGAATATAAATAACGATAATTCTTGTATTTGTGTTTCGGGGTTACAAGGAACCGTTTTTTTTCAATGTAGAAAACGCTTCCAGTTTCTGTCGACAATCAGCAATCACGGAATGAAAGAAAGAAAATTATAGCGTTTACTTACAGTATGTTTATATGAAACATCAGTCAGAATAGGTGATGAAGTGACGATGAGAAGCAACAAATTTATCAGTAGAGCAATCGATAGATTAATGTGAACTTTTAAACGACTGCATTTCAGACTTCTGTAAAAAAAATATGTATTCTTAGATGAGGATACATATAAGGAACACAAAATGTAGAGTGCAGAAAAAAATGTTTTCTGAATTATTTTTCATTTATTAATAATAATAATTATTATTTTCTTAGAGTTACATTGAGATTACAAGTGTAATCTGTTCCAAAATTCTGTTTGAAATTATTTTTCAAGGGAGCTTATCCAACAACAATTAGTTTATTTTTGTCAATTTTGCTATGCTTTCTTTCAAACTTTATAAAACTTGGTGAATGCGAAAAACGATATTGGAGACCAGCTATCCATCTGTAAAAACCTGAATATTCGTGAATTGAAACCGCACATAAACAATTTTTTTGTTCATTGATATTATCATAATGCTACTTACAATACAATTTGCTAATCATCTTTTTTTTTGCATTTTCTTTTTTTTCTGTGATTTTTCACATATTATTGAAATTTAAAATTTTATAGCTCATAATTGTGTGCTTTTAATATTGAAACATTAACATATTTAAAAGTAGCTTTTTATGCACATCATATTGATTAGTTGGGGAATCAGCAGTTCTTCGAAGCCAACTAGTTTTAGATAAATCCTAATTTTTACTTTCAAAGGAATTCGCTGACAGGACGGCCATAAACCTAAGCTGTGCGTGAAAATCATTTCCATCTGTTACAGGTAATTTATTTACCACATTACTTATGCTTAGTTAATGCAACAACGCCCTTTTATTTCGCTGGCTATCAGTGCAGCTATTGATGTAATCGTCGCTTGCATCTGAAATAGTATAATTCAGGAAACATATCTTCCTTGGTTTTCATAAATTGTAATTATTCGTGATATATGTTCCTCCCTTGTAATCGTACGTGCGCACGGGAAAAATATCAAAGATGCTGGAAAGTTATTCTGGCATCGAATGATCTTCATAATTAATTGCCATTGCAATAAAATGTCTTGATTTTATTTTTCAACGGGCTTTTAAAGGCGAGTTAAAAAATAGGGTAATTAATCTCCTGTTATGTTTTTCTATTGATAAAAACTCATTACCTTTCAATAAAAATATATTTTCTGAATTTATATAAGTGCCAAGTAGATGCTGTACCAAATTAAGCACAGTGAAACATTATTTATTTCTTAATTAAAGGTTTTTTTTTGAAAGAATTAAAATAAAAGCACAACTTTCATTCGAACATTTCCTACTGTAAGAAATAAAATGCTGATCTTCGTTCTAGAAATAAATAAATAAGAATATTATTAACGATGTTAAAGCACAAAGTTGCGAAATTACGGAATATACATGCTTCAAGGTTACAGGGAGTTGGTTTTTAAATGTAAAAAACGTTTTGACTTTTGGATGCTAAGCAGTTGTTTCCAAAGAAACCAATTAATCAAAGCTACCTTCTCTTTCAACATAATTAGTTTTTTTACATAAATACCTTTTTCATTGGCAGTTGTGTCAAACGTAATTTGTCACAACTTCTCGGCTGTCATTTAGTGTGACAACAGCGTGAATTTGAATTTTGTCAGAGGGAAATACGACAAACTAATTGTTCAAAAACAAAATATGTTTAGAAATCAAACTTAAATCGGCTCTTAGTTTTAGTGGCAATAGAAATTCAATGAAAATCTAAAGATACCCCAACTCCAAGGCAACTTTCTCAACTATCTAAAACCTTCTATCTAAACCTTAAAAGTTCAACTTCTTCTAATGAAAGAGCCCTCAAAAGCTCTTCACGAAATCATTTGCAATTAAAATGTCAACACACTCAGAGCAGCTTCAATTTCAAATGCTAAGCAATGGATGTTTCTAATTCTATATACTCAGTGAGGTTTCAACAGCGATCCATGCAAATTCTTCACTGTTGCTAAACCATTGATTATCATCGCATAACGTGCCATTTGAAGTTAATTTACTCCATTGTATTTTAATATTATTACATTAGACACATTAACATTATTAATTGTAGTGGGGTGGTAAGTGTGATCATTAGTATATGTTACCGGCAAAGTTTGAAATCCGGCATTCTATACAATGCCTAGGCATTGTATATAATGCCTAAAACTAGCCGGCAATTTATCAAACGATTCATATTTCACATATTTCCTAGGCATTCTGTAGAATGCCAAATGAGAAACCGGCAAAGTATAAAATACATCTCCGAGTCGCTAAGAACTCCGTCCGTCAGGGCAAAATGAGTTAACGCTGCAAAAAATAGTGTTTTCTTAACGGAAACTACTTACCAGAAGTTAATAAAAATGATGTACAAAAAGCCAAAATGACTACTAAGAAGGAACCAAAGGTCGAGACTAGCGGTTGCCACTCGTCATTGGCGACTATAAATTTTTATTTGGCGACCACAAAATGTTATGTCGGTCGCCAAAACTGGCGAGTAGAAAAGGTTTGTAATTTATTATTATTTCTTTAAAAATAGGGCTTTGAGTAATTTTGTGACAAAGTGTAGTTTGAGGTATATATATGCACATTTTTGTATGCAAAATGAAGCCGCGGTTAGGGAGGGGGCAGTTTTTAATTGGATCCAAAGTCATTTTTAGTCTAAATTTACTGTATATTGACGAAAATCATTTTATTTGGTGCAAAAATTAAAATACAAACAAGTTTCAGCAGCTCAAATTATGGGTTCATTCATTTGCAAACAGTTCGGAAATCCGATGGCTCCAATTTTTGATTTACGTGTGTATGTGTTTCTATTTAGTATCCACTGCTTAAGCCACTTTTTTTTATCTCTTTTTATATACACATGCAGATTTTAACTGCTAAATCTTTATTCATATTTTAACAACAACGTACGACCGGTAAGGTTTCGCAACCAATTAGGACGGCCGATTCTTATTGAGCGCTTGAAAATTACGATTAGTTAAACGTTTTTTAGGATAAACAGGAGAATAAACGATTTTTTTCGCAATGAGCGGTTTGAGTACCATCTTTTTAATGGTTATTCAGCTGTTGTAGTTAAATATGGTAAAATAACATTCAAACAAATGGTTATTTTACTATTTTGTTACGGAAATTTTTAACAGTGAATGCCTAGGGAAAGTATGCAACATTTCTCATATTTCATACCTTATCTAAAAACGTTCAGCATTATATATAATGCCTAGGCATTCTATAGAAGGCCGGTGTTTCATACTTTGCCGGTAGCATATATAAATAAATAAGTAATGAATTTGTTTCTAACAGTTTTCAAAGTTTTCGCAAATAAAGAACACAGTTAGGTGTTTGTTTCTTTGATTTTACATTTATGAACTGAACATAAAATCAGGCTTCGGGGCAAAAATATTGACTTGTAGTACTTTTAAGTAGATGCTTTATTACAGGACTAAAAATTTACCCTCAGAATGTTGATAGGAACAAGTTGAGTGCTGGCATTCCCTGATTTAAAAGTATAATGAAATAGGTGTAAAGAATGTCCCTTATCTACCTCAAACTTCAAGAAATTTAATGTTTTTGTTGGCACCTTAAATTTGGAACAGCTAGGACGATAGAAATATTGACAATGTTTAGCATTGAATTCTATGGGAATTTCGTCAAATGTCATCAAACTGACACTGTAGTTGGCATTTCCGTTTTGGCACTAAGTTTGTCGTTAACTTGGTTATATACCGCCAAAGTCACCAGTTTTTGTTCATATTTGAACAGTTCAAGAAATATTATTAGCGCCTACGGGGAAATTTTAATCCCATATAAATCCTGATCTAACCGACGCATTTGCTTGCAATAAACTTTATCGGAAAGATGTTACGATGTAGAACATGTACAGATACGAAGTTCAGCAAGAACTGAACGAGTCTATTTTCCTACGAAATTTTTTGTTCGGAATTTTTAAGGATATTCCTCAATGAATAAATGAATGAGTGAAAGAATGATTAAATGAAAGTGTGAAAGAAAGAATGAATGAATAAACGAGGGAAAAAATTATAAAATAAATAAATGAGTGAATGAATGAAAAAAATAAAAATAAATGAGTGAATAAATACATGAATGAGTAAATGGATGAATAAATTTATGAATGAGTAAATGAATGAATGAACGAATGAAGGACTGAATAAATGAAAGAAGGAATGAATGAGTGAATGTTAAGTATGGCTCTCAGGTACAGATATATTTCCTCTTTTTATTCTGAAAAATCAGGGGAATATCAGTCTGTGCAAAGAAAGCAATAAGCAATTGATTTTTGGAAAAACCTGCATTGATTGCTGAATGCCTATATGTAAAAGCGCAATGTGAAATGAATCGATGTTCAGTAATGCTATTGTATACACTGTTTCTCTAAGTTTTTCTCTGCTCTTAAAAGAGAAAATTCTTGTAAGAATGATTTGTACTGAAAGCAATTTCATCCCACTTTTAATTTAATTAAAAAATTTTTTCATTTAAAATGTGAAGTTTGAAATCTAAAATTTATTTTTATGGTGTAAAAAATTAATCAATGGCATAATTTTGCTGAGCAAAATTTCTTATTAGAATAAGTGGAAATTGTCATTAAGTTAGTAAAGTTTCTTTAAAAATTCATAATGCCTAAGTAGCATATTTTGAAAAAGAAAATGAATAAATCAAGTAAAAAAATTAATTAATTAAAAATAAATAAAATTATATAAAATAAATAATATTTATTTTAACACCAGGCAAGTATTTTTCATTCATGTCATTAAAAATGTCATAATGAACGTTCTCATTTCCTTGAATTACCCTTGAAACCGAGATTCTGCCACTTTTACTCATAGTTTTTAAACTGTTCAACTGCTTTTTGCCGATGAATTCCATATTTTGTTCTGAAGTGATCCATTCTGGAACGCAATTCATATGAGCTGGTAATGCTGTTCCGAATATAAAATAAGTATTGAATTTCGATAAGGCCGGTTGACGGATGTCTTCCACTTGTAAGTAAGTAAAACAAAGATATTTTCAACGGAGAAACATTTTTAGTTGTTGCTAAAGTAGCAGCATTATAGAGAGCATGCTGCCATCGGCGAATTCGTAAAAATACTGTTTCGTAAATATGATTCCATATTTGCGGAATTTGATAAAAATAGACTGAGAAAGTTGTATTGCTTTGGAAGGACGAGTTTGATTTTTAGAGGTAAATGCGTTCAAAATAGACGAGCGAGACTTAAAAAGCTTTTATGTTTTTTCATATACATAACATAAGCACCTAAAAAATTTCATAAAAGAGATACTTTCTACATAATAAGTAAAAAGTATTTTTTAACATTTTCCCGACAATTCAGTTGATATATATTAATAATAAATATAGTTGATGTATAGAATATATTGTGTCCCGAAATGGACCAGTCGGTAGAAGCTCGGTTCCCGCAGAACACCGAAAGTGAAGCAACATTGAGAGCGGTCAGTGGTTTAGAGAATGACAAGATCTCTCGGCTGGACGCTAAAAGGAGCTGGTGCACGCTAAATCCGTTGTGGCTCCTATGTTCACCAAGTGAAACGATACCTCGGAGTGCCAACCCCAGGTGACGGTCCCTCATTTGGGAGCTGGTTCAAATAGTAAGAGACCTCTCAAAGGGGCGGAAGTTGGGCTCCTGCCTATAAGGGCCCCGTTAGACTCAGGAGCAGCGCACCTATTATTCTCGCTTCGCGCGAGGACACGACGACGACGACAACAACAACAAACATTCAGAATATATTGTTGACATTAAAAAATCAATTTGTATCTTTTAGCATACGTCACCGTAATTTTTTTAAAAAGATATTTTTCTAAGAAATAGAATATAAATTATGAGTAAAAAGCGAAACTAATTTTTCTGCAAAGTTATCATTGACGGAGATAATTGATCCATTAATTGGGTGTTTCGACTATGTTTCAAATGAATCCCTCATCAAAGGCTGCTGAAATTAATTTGCTAATAGGGTAGAATGAAAGGAACTTGCAATGCAAGACATGTATACGTAAAAAGAGTTTTTGATTTTATTTATTTTAAGGGTATTTTTCAAACACAAATGTTTTAACTACACCTATGGAAGACATTCAACCCTTTTTATCGGAAAAAACTACTTAACTAAAAACTATTTTTAACACCGAACAATCGGGAAAATTATAGTGATTCTGAATGTATTTATGGAGTG
Source organism: Octonoba sinensis (assembly GCA_038502835.1). Lineage (NCBI taxonomy): Eukaryota > Metazoa > Arthropoda > Arachnida > Araneae > Uloboridae > Octonoba > Octonoba sinensis. Next base: position 107,530,708 of record CM076600.1, on the reverse strand, counting down.
TTAGTGGATTTTGTTTTTTTATTTAACTTGATTTGACACGGAAGTTTGTTACGCAGTTTTCGACCATCTATTACTGCATAAATTATTTTCAAACTTTTCCTACAAGCTTATCTTCGATGACAATGCAATATTCCATTCATTTTATAATTTTTCATAACGTTAATTAGGAAAAAAAATAATAATTTTGGATCTGAGGAAGCAACATTGACTGTGGTTAGTGGTTTAGAGGGTGACAAGACCTCGCGGCTGGACGCTAAAAGGAGCTGGTGCACGTTAAATCCGTTGTGGCTCCAATGCTCCATCCATGAGAATGATTATTTGTCGAATGGCAGCGGTCGTTTTGTTTGGATAATGCAACGATGTTATTTAAGAGGGAAAATTAGGAAAAATGCCAAATTGAGTATAAAAAATTTCAAATTTTAAAGATTAAAAAAAAAAAGATATTTATAGTGTATTTTAATTACAAATCAGTAACTGGCTTTTTTAAAAATTAGGGGCAAGATCAAGAGAAAAAATTACCCCTATTTTTGAAACGTTTAATTTCAGGACTGTTACAGATCTGACAATTGTTACAGCTTCTGCCCTTAACTTGTACAAAGTGTACTGCCCATATTCTTTATATAAAATAATATAATCTAAGACAAAATTGTCACAATGAAAATTTCGATTGAAAAAGATTTTTATAAAGGGAAATGATTCCTATTTATAATAGATAAAGTGTGTGGGTGGGTGAGGGGATAATGTTTGAATGGAAACATTAAATAGATAAAACACTCATACCTTTAGGTAATATTGTTTATGTTTTCTTAAATACAAATTGCGGGTGCGGCGCTTATTACCGAAAATACAGTAGTCGTTTTTTTTAGGTGGAAGGGGGAGTTAGCACAAAATGGTTTAACGAATTACATATTCTTGAAAGCAATGTTGTGTTTTCAGAAGCTTTGAATATCAAAGCTCCGAAAATTTACAGGAAAAAAGTTCTTATTTGTTTTAGAAACTTATATTTTTGGACCGAAAATAATGTCTGGAGAAATTAATTTTGGGAAATTATTCTCATTTAAAAAGTAATCGAAACTTTGCTACGATAGTGATGCATTTACGCTCATCTTATTCTGCAAAAAGCAACTCTGAAACACATAACCAGATACTAATTATGGAAAAAAAATCGCAAACACACGCATCAGATCGGCAAAGAGCTGCTTTATTGTTACCGATCTGATTGTTGCAGATCTGTCGAATTTCCCTTATTATATTCTCTAAACATCGCTAATTAATGAATTGAAACCAAAACGCGTAGTATTCTCTGTTCACAACATTCAATTCTTTTTTTTAATTAAAATTTTTAAATTAAAGAAAATAATTAATTTGGGTTTAACTTGCGTTACCGAACTGAACTTTCATTTGATAGACACAGTAAAATAAAGATTGAAAAAATCTTGCCTGTAATTCTGTTGAAATGAAGTTCAAACTGTCCCCTGGTATTTGCATTTCACAAAAAGGGGTCCTTGCATACGTACTTAGTTGGCGCTAAAAAAGGTTTTTTGACCGGAAATAATATATCGGAAGTCGGTGTTACCGATCTGATACGAAAAGTTGGGACAAGGATAGATTTTGGTTTTTTGCGATGTATATTTACGTTTTCGAAAACATGACAGTCAATTATTATAAATAAACATAAAATACATTGTTTCCGCTGGTAGTTGTTTTTCTCACGATGTTTTATAATGCACAGGGTTTTTTTTAAAGACCGCGATTCATAACTGGGACACGTTACCGATCTGATTTTGAAGAAATAAAAAGCTTCTTTTGCCATAAATTAAAGTAACAACTTGCAAATGTTGCCATGGATTGAATGTAAAACGAAGTTAACACTATTAAAAAAATATTTCTTTGTTATTTAATAGAAAATGTTTCAGAAATTTCGCTGGGACTCAAATTGTCACTTTTCCTAATATTCACCCGTAACTTGATTTGTAGCCGAGTCTGTGGCGCAGTGGTTGTAGGTTTGCATTGTGACACCGGAGGTCGTCAGTTCTAAACCAGTTAACGGTTTCATCCATTCCATTCAACTTGATTTGTCACGGAAGTTTGTTACTCGGTTTTCGACAACTATTACTGCATTTCAGTTTTTTTTTTTCAAAAATAAAACTGTGTAAGGGTAAATATTAAGAAAAGTGACAATTTGTGTCCCAGAGACATTTTTGAAACATTTTCTATCAAATACCAAAGAAATATTTTTAAAAATAATTTTAATTTTGTTCTACTTTCCATCCATGGCAAAATTTCCAAGTTGTTACTTTAATCTATGGCAAAAGAAACTTTTTATTTCTTCAAATTCAGATCAGTAATGTGTCCCAGTTATGAATCGCGATCTTTAAAAAGAACCCTCTGCATTATAAAACATCGCGAGAAAAACAACTACCAGCGGAAACAATGTATTTTATGTTTATTTATAATAATTAACTTTCATGTTTTAGAAAACATAAATATACATTCCAAAAAAAAAAAAAAATCTATCTTTGTCCCAAGTTTTTGTATCAGATCGGTAACACCGACTTTCGATATATTATTTCCGGTCAAAAAAACTTTTTTAGCGCCAACTACGTAGTTACGTATGCTAGGACCCCTTTTTCTAAAGTTTTAACTTCAGTTCAACAGAATTACAGGCAAGATTTTTTCAATCTTTATTTTACTGTGTCTATCAAATGAAAGTTCAGTTCGGTAACGCAAGTTAAACCAAAATTAATTATTTTTTTAATTTAAAAATTTTAATTAAAAAAAAAAGAATTGAATGTTGTGAACAGAGAATACTACACGTTTTGGTTTCAATTCATTAGAGATGTTTAGTGAATATAAAAAGGGAAATTCGTCATATCTGTAACTACATTTAGAACTAAAAATACAAAAAATAATTTCATACTTTCACATTTAACATTTTAAAATTTTTCGAGATGTTAGAAATATCTTTTCATTTCCTACACATTAAAATATTTATAAAATTATGAAAAGGATTTCAGTATAGTGCCTTTTATTTTGAGCATAAATCGTTAAGGGCATTTTTTAAGGGTTTATTGCTCATAGGTGTAAATTCGTTAAAACGAAAACATCAACCTAAGCCGAGAGTTCTACTTAATTTGAAAATAACTTTTGATGGCTGTCTTATTTTTAACTTTAACCGCGTCAAATTTCATTATGAATTGATTTTGTCATGATTTTTATTCACTTCAATTCCTTTTCCCCCTTTGAATTAAAAGTTCATTCAACTTTTTTCCGTTACAACTATTAGTGTCGTTGCACACCGCAATTGAATCAATTCTTTCAACTAATCGCAGTATCACCTGAAATTTCGCAAAAAATTTCCTCCAAGAAAAATTAATTTTGACAAGTTTTTTGCCCATATTCAATGCTTTATTATCCTGGTTCAGTCTTAACATTTCAGAAAATTAAAAGTACCCTCGTTCAACTCTTTCAACTAATAAATAATAACGCAATGATGGCAGATTAGGGTTATAACATTTCGAAGTAAAATGGACTTTTTCGACAATAGTTGGAGTGACTCGGGCGCAATGATTGAAGGTTAGAGGGAAATTTAAAAAATAAAACATTTGAATTTATTTATGACAAATTAAAGTTTTCCAATTAACTCTCTCACGCATGAATTTTTCAGTTGAATTAGACAATATATTTCGTTATGCTACAAATCCCTTTAGTACCTCAGGATTGTAGTGTAATAATTTATTGTTGGGAATTTTTGTCATGTATAGTCAAATTTGTCTTGCATAATCAATGGAAGAAAGTGGACTTACTTGAAATAAAAAAAGATGAAGAGAGAGAAGGATAATGAAATGATGGACACAGCTGAGCCGATGATCACGATGAGAGCAACAACTGTTGGTGTCCACGAATCTGCATATAGGTCCTGCAACAAAAATTCTGCTTTGGTTTAAAAGTGAAAATTTTGAAATTCTTAGAACTTACTCTTTTACTTTTCTGCTTAATAAGCTTTGATTAATAAGTGTAACGAGCCAATAAAATCATTTTATTAACTACAAATTATTAATTATAGGTCAGTCTCTCATTTTGTAATATATCGTTCTATCTTTCGGAAGACCGGCGCTTACGTGTTGCTCGGTCTGCTTCACTTTTAACTTTCATCTGTATACAAAATATATAGAATAAAATATTTTGTTGGTGAACATTTTCGAGTATCGAATTCCGATGGATTTATTCGTTTGAAGGAATACTAAACCCATTTTGACCAATTTTGGAAAATATCTGTATGCGTGTACATGTTTTTTGTGGACGCTAACACATAATGCATGGAACCTAATGAAATTTCGTGCACTCATGCCTCCTGATGAGAAGTAGTGCCATACGTTTTTGACGCCATTCGCTGCAAGTAGGTTGCGCATCGCGCAATCAATCGTTTTTCTTGCGTCGCAGGACTAATGTCTCAGAAAGTAATGAAAAAATCAATCATAAAATGGTATACAGGTGAGACCCAATTGGAACAAATGTTGATTATTTTTTGGCGCCTTTCGCTTCAAGAGCGTGGAGCACTCAAACGTTTTTCTCATTAAGCCTTACTGCTTTATCTCATGAAGTAATGCAAGTATCTGAATAAAAATTGCTAATCAGTGTATTTTAATGGGCGTTGTTATATTTTGGCGTCAATCACTCCAAGGGAGCGGCGCCTTTTGAAAATTTTAAAGAGTTTTTATAAGAAAGATAGAGAAGAAAGTTTCTTGATGGCTACCGCTTTCTATATGTGTTTACGCTTGTTAATAAATTATTTATTTTATGGTTTATGTGTAAAATTTATAGAAATATGTTATTGTACAAAAACAATTGGTTATAAGTGAATTATTTTCTTGTATCAAAATATTCAGTTTTATTCAATAAGAAACGATTTTTGCTAAGAATGGTTTCAAACTGAGCCCTAAAAAATCGATCATTGCTTAAATTCAAATCTATTGAACGTACTATTCCAAATTTGATTCGAAGACTGCGTGAGAAAACATGAGCCTGAATTTTTACATGAATATCAATACCTTACTTCGGGAATCACATAAACTTACTTCGATGTTTGCCAAACAGCGAGTAAAGTTTGTAACATTCCCCAACCAGAATCCGCCGTCACTGCAAGTTCTTACCGCGTACATCTCTGAAAATAAATAACATTATTCATTTGATTTGCATTTCAAGATACGAGTCAGAGGATATGCAGAGTGAACCTTTGAAATAATCTTGAAGCTCAAAGGAATTTGTGTGGTAACAATCCTTCATCATCGAATGAAATTTCAGTTCCAAGAGCACGAAACATGATATCCTTATTGTGTAGTGTAGATATTCGAGTCAAGTGAAATGAATTATAATGTACCTTTGCGATTAGAATGCATTCGATTCTCTTTTACGAGTTTGAGCTCTCCGAGTAAAATGTAATTTTCTTCTAAGGAATCGAATTGATTTTGACTATGCGATTCTATGAATTGAGAGATTAGAAGTTCTTAGTTATTTCTAAATTTTGCCATTATCTCCCTAAGGAATATGAGCTGCATAAGTATAAAGTTATCTACTTTTGTGAGCTGGTGAAAAGTAACATAATGAGGGGTAAATGTTTAAAGATTACGGGTTCAAAGCTACACTGTTAAAAATTTCCGTAAGAAAATAGTAAAATAACCACTTTTTTGATTGTTATTTTACCATATTTAATTACAACAGTTGAATAACCGCTGATAAAGATGGTACTGAAACCGCTGATTGTGAAAAAAATCGTTTATATTCTGTTTCTACTAAAGAAAGTTTAACTAACCGTAATTTACAAGCGCTCAATAAGATTCGGGCGTCCATCTTGGTTGCGAAACCTTACCGGTCGTATGTTATTGTTAAAATATGAATAAAGATTTATCAGTTCAAATCTGCATGTGTATATAAAGAAAGAAGAAAAAAAAAGTGGTTTAAGCAGTGGTTACTAAATAGAAACACATACACACGTAAATCAAAATTTGGAGACATGGGATACCCGAACTGTTTGCGAATGAGCGAACCCATAATTTGAGCTGCAGAAGCTTGTTTGTATTTTAATTTTTTCAGCAAATAAAATGATTTTCGTCAATATACAGTAAATTTAGACCAAAAATGACTTTGGATCCAATCAAAAACTGAAATCTCAACTTTAAGGCAGTTTGCCTGTTGGAAAAGAACATTTATTGATAAATAAACGTCCGCTTTAAGTGGCGTAGATGGCCGAATGACTAGAGCGCAAGGTTGGTATACCGTACACCCGGGTTCGATTCCCACATGCTTCGTTTACGGTTTCTACGCCTTGAAGATTCTACGCCACGAAATGGTTCAAAAACGGTAAAAATTTAGTTTTGAAGCCATTTTTAAATGGTTATAAAACCGTAAACTTTTGTATTTACGGCTTTTTAACTAAGCTGATTGGAAATGGTTTAGATCCCGTAAAGATAGAAAAATGTTCCAAACCGTAAATTTAACGGTGAAACTGCTGCCGGTGATTTAACCGTAATTTTAACCGTAATTTCAAGATGAAATTTCTAACACTGTATCAGAAATAATCTCACCAGTGTGTGGAGATGGATGGATTAAACGCTTATCATGTAATTGATAAACTTTGATAGTCAGAATAATTTTTCTGAAAACTATAGTTCAGAAAAATTATTCTAACTATCAACGTTTATCAATTGCAAGAGTTCACCCAGCGGTCGAAATTCGACACACACATACTCACATGTTGGAAATGGATAAGACACCTTAATGTTAGTATTATTTTGTTTAGACATTATTTTAATAGATTACATATTCACTTTTGTTTTGTTCTTAGCATTTCTTCTTTGAATTTTACATAGTAAAAATGTATTGAGCATTGTACAAATACTGAAGAATGTAGATGTAAGGAGTAGTATGAAAGTATGACGAATAAAGACTTCTAAAAAAAGGCTTCGGATACACATCGAAAGTGGGAGAAGGAAAAATAATTATCTATTTCCAAAAAAAAAATACTGATAACACTAAAACTCATCAATAACTACTAAATAATAAAAAGTAAGAAAATCGGTTAACAAACAGAGGAGAAAATCGTACTCAACTGTCTTGTCTTTGCCTACTTATATATAGCTTCAAAAAACTGTAAACATAGACTGCTAAATTTTAAATAGCTTGTTAGAGGCCGCAATCCAGTTTACGGGCCCACCCACAGTCTTTTTATACAGAACATTCGTAAAATATGCCAGATTGATTTTTTTTTTTTGGAAAAAAAAAAAAAAAAGGTTTTCGTAATGAAGAATTTAATATCAAATTTGACAACTCACAGACAATTGAAAGAAATTGTTATTCAAAGAGAATGCATTTAAAGTTAATATCATGCCGTCAGGGACAAACACAAATTCATAAGTTGTTGTCACCGTTGTCGTCAGACGTTCTGTCGCTTTACATTGACAGTTTTCCTGTTCAATTTTACGTCGCAGCGCAATCAACAAATATTGGTACTGTCAGTCAAAGTAATTTTTAATAATGGAATAAATGACTACCAACGAATAAGCATAAGGGTGTGGTAATTAAATTATGTAGAGCCAATGAAATGTGCGGAAAGTCTATGAAAAATATTTTGTCTCTGTCGCAATCGCAGTGATGACAGCATTAGTTCTCGTGAAACAAAGTGCCATAATGTTCATACTTTTTAGCAGGGATGATAGAGCAGCTATTTTTTAGTTGCTTCCTTCTAGCTCCGCTCCAACTTCTACATTAAAAATTTTGGTGTTACTGAACACCATTTTTGGTGATCACGCGGTAAAGTTGAAAATTAGTCATTTTATGATGTATTTTAAATTCTTTTAAGTGTCTGTCTTGGAAATGTCTGTCTTCAGATATAAAAATACAGACAGAATAATGTTTTGTTAGCATATGATTTTCGTTAACTCATCTACGCATCAAAAATTCATTACGATTGCTCATTTATCCTATTTTCATAGAAATGAGCTATCGCAATGAAATTTCGGTCACAATGAAAATACGTTACAGAGTTTACAAATTTCATGTGTTAAGAAACGTTTCACTGTCTATATTTTTTGAGACAACCACATAAAATTTTTTTAAAGGGCATCAAAAATGAATAATTTTTAATTTTGCATCAACTGAACACCAAAAATCGTGTTCAGAAACTCTAAAAATGGTGGCAACTAAACGCAAAATTTTTACAGTGAATATTCGGCCTCCAGGTACAGCTCACTGGAGTTGACCTTTCGGTGCCCTTAAATGACGTCTCTACTTCCGGATAAATTAGAACGAAAGTAACCAATAATGAATATGATTAATAAGATGTTTTTTTTTAAACTGAAATTAAAAATAAAAAAATATTTTTTTTTTTTTTTGAGAATAATTAAATGTAAAACTAATGACAAAATCAACGTTATTAAAGCACGAAATTTGTCAAAAGTATTGTTGAATTTTGAAAAGAATTTGAACTTCAGCTGCGAAGCAACAATGTCCAAAGAAGCAAAAAAAAAAAAAAATATATATATATATATATATATATAAAGTATAAAAAATGTTTTAAGTTACGCGGTTTTATTTAAAAAATGTTCAGCAGGTGTGAAATGGCGTTGAAACACAGCTTGCCTTACATGGGAGTTCTGCGAGAAAGTTGCCAAATAAGGCATAAATTGCCAAACTGACACCGGATTTGGCTTCCCTATATTTTGGATGATAATACGAGCAACGTTTTAATTCACCAAACATTGCTGAAACAAAGCTATCGTTGCCATTCGACAAATAATAATTCTGATAATTTCCTCAGAGCCAATATTATTATTATTTTTTTTCTAATTAACGTTATAATAAAGTCTAAAATGGATAGAATATTGTATTGTCATCAAAGATAAGCTTATGTGAAAATTTTGAAGACAATTTATGCAGTAATAGTGCTCGAAAGCCGCGTAACAAACTTCCGTGACAAATCAAGTTAAATAAAACCGTGTAAAAAAAGAGAAGTAACCGGACGCGAATAAAAATATTCACAAGTTTTGTGTTTTAATAACTAGATTTTGTCATTTATTTATTTCGCAGTTTGTAAACGAAACTTCGACAATTGTTTTGCTCTGAGCAAATAAATGAAACACTTTACATCAAAAAAGGAAATGAACAATGAAGCTCGCTGTGCATTAAAATTAGAAAGGGTAAGATTACGCATATTTCTGAAAGTGTTTTAATTTAATGAATATACACAAATTTCAGAAAGGTTTATGAAAAATACTTTTCATAAATTTATCTTCAGGTAAAAGCAGAATAGAGCCCTCGTCTAAGTCTGTCTCAATTAATTAAAACTTTGAATAACATTGATAGATTTTTTTTTGTTTGAAGTTCTTTTCATTTCGTTATTCACCAGTCAGAGTTTATAGTTAATATGAGATTTTAGATAGAGAGGAAATATTTAATTTTATGGAGATCTTTGGCAAAGAACTCACGAAATGAAGAGAAATGAAACCAAATTAAGAACGCGTTTAATACGATGCGTTATATCTCTTTCAATCCCCGTAGAATTTATGCAAGCGAATAATATTCTACAAGAAAAACTTATTCAAACACATCGGTAATATTCATAGAGGGATTAATTTAGTTTAATTTATACGATATCGAGTCACGTTATTTTCTTGAAAATAAACGTCATTTAGAAAGTCATATGGTAAGAAAAATTTTGTTTGATATTATTCGCTATAGAAGAATTCGTGAAAAGATAACCTTGATAAATGCATTTTTAAATGGTCGCAAGAGCATGAATATATTATTTGAGATAAAGAGGTTTTTTTTAACTTGAAATTTAAAATTCTTTGATTTCGTATATGAACGGAATATTCAGACTATTCAATAGATTATTCAACATACAGAATATTCAATTTAATATTCAAGTTTAGTTAGCTGTTGTTCAAGTAGCACAGAGGATAAAATAAGCGAGGGAAGACTAATGAAATAAAACATTAACTACGTATTAGTGTATTTAAAAAAGGGGGTGGGGAGAAACTAATCTTGGAAAATTAACAAGAATCAGGAGCTGCGTTTAATTCAATTTTTTCATATACATTTTTTCTTTGTTTTCCTTGGGTGTTCATGTGCTCCTGTGCACAAATTGAAGAGTCACAACTGACCATAATTGGTTTTAACGATTACTGTGCTAGGACGCAGTATGTTTATTGAAGCAAGTGCGGGGAAAAGCTTATGCAGTTAAATCGCGTTACAGAAAATTCCAGGGGACCGGAAAAGTACTTCATTCTTAAAGGAGTTTTTGTAACGGAATATACGTTATATCCTAATGGTGTTTTAAAAGGTAGGGCTGAACATTTATTTCGGAATAAGGGGGAATTTTGTTGTATCGGTATTCGCATTCGCTACAACGAGATTTTACTGCAGTATTTTCGTCCGAATTATTTTTCCTTGTATGCGATATGTTGGTATGATTTTCGAGACTGTACCTCGAGAACCACCCACCACATCGACAGTTGTGGTTACAGATGCTCCGACGAAACCTCCAACAGCTTGTCCCTTCTAAAATTTCGTCATGTCCATCATTTCGTATATTAAAAAGAAAAAACAATTTAGAAATCCCGGAGCATCATAATAACTTGCAGATAGTAGAACAATATATTTACTATTTTTAGTTAAACAAATACTGATGACAAGTTTGTTAGGTAATTACATGAAATCCCCTGTTCATAAACGCTATTCATATTGGTAGGTGTTTCCTTTATTATGATAACTGTTATATATCGTGTGTTTTGCACTTCCCTGCTGTATTTTTTCCACCATCAATGAAGAAGTTCTTTGATACTGTGAAACCGCTTCTTGCTTAGTTAAGTTCTATTTCTATGGGACTTGCATTACGTATTTTGAATGCTCTGCTTTGTCTGACGTATTGACACAATTAAACCAATCAATTAGAGTTCATTTAGAAACACATTGGTATTTTATGTTCAATCGAAATTTAACATGCACCATTTCGTTTCAAATTACCTCTTGATGCACTTACACGTATATCTGATTATTCCATTTTAAGTACTTTCTAATAAAATTAACAGGCTCAAAGTGAAAAACTGCATGAACCAACATCATTTGAAGTTTTTAAATCGCAATTTCTAGTTAACAGAATTACTTTACATTGGAATGCACACGTCGAATAGATCTCGTGGGCTTTGACTGTCTGCGGTTCTCTGATCTTAAGCTACCATCTCAGGAGTTGACTAAAGCACTCACCATTAGTAGGAAAATTCATTGTTAAATGCTATTTCTGGAAACTGTAAGCAGGACGAGCTTGGTGAATTCAAACTTGGTATTGATTCCAAAATATAATTGTTTTAAAACTTCTAATGGATGTTTAAATAAACTGAAGTAAATGACAGATTTCTTGTTACAGTTAACTATGAAAGGCCTTTGAGTAAACTTAATTTTGGAAATTCTAGTTATATATTATGAATAACTTTAAACTATACCGAACGGGTATTTTGTAGTCACAAAGAGACATTTCACTTTTAATCAATTACAAAATAAAAAAGCTGGCTTCGTATGTCAATCAAACACTTTTTTTTTTTGCATTTGTTTTAATATAGTCTGAGAAATTTAATCCAAAACTAATAATAATGACAATTGGTAAATTAGTTTCATTTTGTTGTAAGAAAATTTTGTTTAAAGATCATTTTGTAAGGTTGTAATTTTATTTGTTCAGAAAAAAAAATATTCATAAAGTGATTAAAATAAAAATGTAATTTTAATAAATTTGTAATGAGTAGTATTATTTTGAAAACGTCAAAACTCCTTGCTACATTAAATTTTGAAATTACATTTACTAAATTTTAAATCTTATTTTCCTTAAACAATTATCGAAAAGATCTGAACACATAAGTAATTTTATAGAGATTGGGAGTATTTTATTTGAAATATATAGGTTTGGCATCAAATATTTAAGAAAGAAATTTTAAAATTGTGTTCTAAAAAGGGCGATTCCTTAGAAAAATAAGACGAACGAAAATGGGAGAATTAAATTTCATAAACAATCTCTATCTCTACTAATAATAAAGCAGCAAGTGTGTGTGTGTGTGTGTGTGTGTGTGTGTCCGGCGTAGGGCCAAGACCGTTCGGCGGATTTTCATGAAATTTGGCACGAAATTAGTTTGGAACATAGGGGTGTGCACCTCGGAGAGTTTTTTCTGAAATTCGAATTTGTTCTTTTTTTACTCCAATTTATAGCCGAAAATTGAATAAAATGGTGCTTTACTATCTGAAGAAATTGTCGCATCCTTTCGAGCTTGATACCATTAAAAAGCGCGTAAAAATCTACTTCAGGAAGAGTTTTTCGTTACGTGCTAAAATGCGAAGCCTCTAAATTAACTAGGAAAGAACTTATAAGAGTTTTTCTCTGTAGCTCGAAATTATTTTTTAACCGACTTCACAAAGGAAGGAGGTTATACATTCATATTGTATGTATGTCGTTTTTTTTCTTTTTTTTTGTTTGTTTGTCCACTCATAACTTCGCACCGGATAAACCGATTTTCATGATTTTTTTTCAGTCGATCGAGGGTGGTTTCCCGTAGGTCCCGTACCTTCGTTTGACAGTATTCGATAAATAGAACAAAAGTAATGGGCATAAATGTAGTATGTTTTTTGTGTTTTCATCCATAACTTTTGACTAAATAAACCGATTTTGAAGATTTTTTCTTTAATCTATAGAGGGTCGTCTAACTCAAATATCGTACATCAATCTGACTGCTTTTGTTTTTTAGAAAAAACGTTGCGGGTGAAAAATAAGTACTTTTTATTTTAATTGGAAAGGCTTTGCTTGATTTTTCTTTGTTGGGAAAATTATTAATAAATATAAAAGTCATTGTTTAAAAAACGTTAGTTGCCATTGTGCTATAATATTAAAAGCAATTACAGCAACAGTTTGACTGAAGGCTTCTCTGAGGCAAAAATTAAATCCAATCAGTTTGTTTGCTAAAATCGACTTCAAAACGGAGTTTTTCATACAAATGATTAGTTTTTAGTGTCATTCATTCAAAGAGGGTTTGCCCTTTGATATGGATTTTTTTAAAAATAGAGTATTTGTATAGAAAATGTATTTACACTAAAAAGAATAAAATAAAATAATTTTTATAAAAAAATAGAACCGACTTCAAATTATAAATTGCGCTAAAAAGTGAAAAATAAATTAATTTTTTAAACAACATCTATGTGACTTTTAAACATAGTTTTAGAAGTCGGTGCAAAATTATGAGTCTAATTACCATTACACCATTTCCTACTTCATACTGAAACTGCTGCTAATTCTGGGAAAATATATATATTTGTAATTTACTCATGATTACAAAAGATTTTATCTATCCTAATTTTGCACCGACTTCTAAAACTATGTTTAAAAGTCACATCGATGTTGTTTAAAAAATTAATTTATTTTTCACTTTTTAGCGCAATTTATAATTTGAAGTCGGTTCTATTTCTTTATAAAAATTATTTTATTCACGGTAATTAACTTTAATTTTATTTGAATTGTTACCATGCCGACTGGCTTATAATCATTTTCTTTTTTCGCGAATTAAAATTTATTTCTTGCGGTTTTTGTCATTTTGAGGCGCAGCCGATTTTTAATTTATTTCTTTCTTTTCTTTTTGAATTTTGATTATTCTTTTTTTTTAAAACGAATTAAAATACTGCACAGGGTTTTTTATAAAGAAATGTTATCCTTTATAGCGATTTTTGTTGTGACTATTTATATTTTTATTTATTTAGTTTTTTTTCTCCAGTGAATTAGCAAACATGTTATTTGCCCTCAGATGAAAGGTTTTTCCGCTTTCAAAGCTTTTCCTGCTGCTGTTAGTTTCTGCAAGCTACAAAATTTCGCCTTTCTGCTTTACTGTCGATGACTAATAGATAAAAACTAATTGTACTGAAATGCATTAATTAAAACTATTCTAATGGATTATAATCGTTCTTTTCGTGTGAGTACTTGAACAAAACAAACAAAAATACTTTTTCTCTAAAATATTTTCTTTTCCGTTTCGTTTCGTTTCTTTCTTTCTTTTGTCCTCTTTTATTATGTGTGTTTTGCTAAAAAAGATGCTTAAATGTGTAGGATCGCTGGTTGATTGCCGTAGGGGATAATTTTTAATTATGTGGAATGCTATGCATTTTAATAAAATAACGTAATTTACACATAAAAAAGTTAACCCACTGGTCTTTTCATTTTTTAACACGGGCATAGCTGTGCGGGTACCGCTAGCTAATAATAAAGCAGCAAGTATGTCTGTCTGTCTGTATGTCTGTGTCCGGCGCATTGCCAAGACCGTTTGACGGATTTTCCTGAAATTTGGCACGAAATTAGTTTGGAACATGGGGGTGCGCACCTCGAAGAGTTTTTTTTTTCCGAGGATTCAGATTTGTTCTTTTTTTACTCCAATTTACAGCCGCAAATTGCAAAAAAAGGTCTCTTTCTATAGGAAGAAATTATCGCATCGTTACGAGATCGATACCATTGAAAAGCGCATAAAAAAACTACTCCTTAAAGAGTTTTGCTCAGCGTGCTAAAATTTTATGAATTTTTTTTTTTCACGGTAATTAACTTTAATTTTATTTGAATTGTTAACATGCTGACAAAAGGCTAATGATCCTTTTTTTAACGAATTAAAATTTATTTCTTGCGATTTTTAGCATTTTGAGGAGCAGCCAATTTTTAATTAATTATTATTATTATTTTCTTTTTTGGATTTTGATTATTTTTTTTAAACGAGTTAAAATTTATTTCCTACGGCTCACAGGCGATCGATAGCTTTATTTTGGTTTACTTATTTTGATATGCATTTTACGGGGCCATTCTCCATACGACATAGGGATTTTTTAAACAAATGTAATACTTTATAGCGATTTTTGTTATTCCAACTTATTATTACTATTTACATTTTTATTTATTTTATTTTATTTTTTCTCCAGTGAATTAGCATACATGTTATTTGCCTATTTGAGCTCGGGTGAAAGGTTTTTCCGCTTTCAAAGCTTTCCCTCCTACTCTTAGTTTCTGCAAGATACAAAATTTCGTCTTTCTGTTTTACTGTTAATGAATAGTAGACAAAAACTAATTATACTAAAAGTTTATTAATTAAAACTACTAATGGATTATAATCGTCCTTTTTGTGTGGATACTTGAACTAAACAAACAAAATGCGTTTTCTCTTAAATATTTTCGTTTTCGTTTTGTTTCGTTTCTTTCATTTCTGTTTTTCTTTTTTATTGTGTGTGTTTTGTAAAATAAAAGTGCTTAAATGTGTAGGATCGCTGGTTCATTGCCGTGGGTGGGTAATTTTTAATTATGTTAAATGCTATATATTTTAATAAAATAATAGAATTTTCGCATTAAAAAGTTACCACTATATACACAATGGCGAACCGACTGGCCTTTCATTTTTTAACACGGGCACAGCTGTGCGGGTAGTTATATAATAAAAATGCATTATCTAATTCTTTATGTATGGCAATTTTATCGTATGATTATGCGATATGTTTATCATGCAGGTTTGTATTATTTAAATAAAATCAATTATGTTAACGAAATTAAACGAAAGGATGGTATAAACGAAATTTAGCTAAAGAATGCTGATTGGAAATTCATAAAATTACAAAAGCCGTCTTTTAATAGTCTTTTTTATGTTGGAAAATATTGGAGATAAACATTATAGTGTTTCTTCACGATTATGAAGTTTGTTAGTCTTGTGTTTTTCGCTCCAAGCCACTTTACGTTCTATTCTCCGTCAGACGTGATTCTTTCGGTGCTGGAAAATTTGAAAGAAGGTTGTTTCTCTGGAGGTCATCTAACCTCGGGAGCCAAATATTTGCGTCTTGAATAGTGGAAGAAAAATAAGAAAATTTGTATCAGGCAACTCGACATGTCAATGTGTCGAAAACAATTCATTCGCCGCCATGTTTCTCAAAAGCATCTTCGGCAACTTTGAGATTAGAACCCGGTAAGGTTCTGGTTTCAAGCAAAATGCATTACCGCTGGGCTAAGAGTAAGATTATGATATTTAAACAATACAAGGACAGGATTGCTAAAATGTTTGAACCACTCTAAACCCCGAAATGAGAAAATACTGTGAATTGAATGGCAAAAAAATAAAAAAATATTCCAAGTACACATGTTTCAAATTACAGTTGGGCAGAAGTTATCTTTTACATAATAAGCGCCTTAACTAACCTGGATGAGTAGATTCCCCGATTACAGTACCCATAGAATCTAATAGTGGGCAAGGACGCCGAAGTACTTGTCCAGTAGATGCGGGAGGCCAGCACAGGAAGGAATCCCAAGCAGCTGAACAGTACTGACCTGAAAACATGAATACGTTTAGTACTTATTTTTTAAAAAAAATTATTGCTATTTAAAAACAATTGGTGTTACCTTTTCTCAATTTTATTTGCTGATTGATTTGCTATATACTACCTATACCACTGTTGGGTTTTCAAAGTATTTTGGCAAGTAAAACTCCCTGGACATCTGTGAGATCGGCCCTGACATCTACGATCAGGTCTACTCTTTCCTTCTCTTATATATCTGTGTTTGTGTGTACATGTATATATACTTACAACCACACACAAGGTGATGAGAAATGGTTTGTCGAAATAAGAGGGGGAGGAGAGAGTAGTTATATCATCAAGAAGGGGGGAGTAATATCTGGAACTTATAGGGTCTCATTACCCTCTGAGAATTATGAAAAAAATGACAATGTGTAAATGGAATTGGTATTAAAAGTGAGGAGAGGGAAAGAAATTATAAATTACTACATATTCGCATTTGTCGGCGATTGTTATAAAAAGAGTTTAAATAATGCTTAAAGAGGTAGCCAAGTGGTGGTGGTTCGGAAGTTACGCAGGCACTGATAATAAGAGTCAAATACGACCCAACATTCTACAATAAATACCTCTTCATGGTAAAATCTCTCCAATCTTTTCCTCTATCTTCTTGGTAAAATACACTTTTCTTATTTTATCAAAAGGTTTTAGAACCTACCTACGTATCTACCTACCTACACACATACACTCTCAGAAACGCATGCTCAAATCTCACGCAAATTTCTTCGTATTTGACGAAATGGTTCGTGAAAAATGCTCCAAATAAACCTTTCGTCAAATCGGCGAAATTTGTGTACTAACTTTTTTAAGTCGCGTTATCGGGCGAGGAAAGAATCGTTGTAAATGACGAAATTTTCTTGACGATTGAAGAATCGTCAAAAGTGAGCGTTCTATTTCTGAGAGTCTAAATAGATACATAGATAATTTCTACTGAATTCATAGGGCTACTAGTGATTTTTCAAAAATATTCTGCATAAGCATTGAATACGATTTTTCGTATCATTGTCGAATCTCAAAATGCAAAAAGGTTTTAATAATTCAAGACTTCAAATTTTCACTTGACACACATTTATTGAAGAACACACTGACAAAACAACATAAAACATATATATAAAAAGAAGGCTCATGATAGTATTTATCTCAAGTATCAAGAATCAAAAAGCATTTTGAAGGAAGTTCAGAAAAGCTCTAGCTCTGACTCTGACTGCACATTCCTAATATAACAAAACACAACTCTGCTTCCAGCGCCCTCTAAGGGCAAAGCTGGGATCCCGTCCGGGTCTGAACATCCTCCCCCCGGATGAATATCATTCATAACATTTCAAGGAAATACAAATTTACAATTTACAAACATACAGTTATTTTCCTAGCCTCAAATAACTTATAATTTCACAAATAATCATCATATTTCTTTTCAAATAGAATAAACATTTTATGCTTCAAATTTTTAAATAATTGGATTACAAATATGAAATTAATGAAATTATATTACATTTATACAAAAAACATTTTTAAGTAACATTATCTACAGGTAATTTACACAATTTCGTGATAGGACGTTTTAGTTCACCATTTACTGTTTTTAATTTTACTACTCGAACCTTACCATCTGCTCCTGGAAAAAGCTCGATAATACGTCCTAACTTCCAGTTCATTGGTGGCTGATTGTCCTCTTTAATTAACACCAAGTCATTAATTTGCAGATTTTCACTGGAGCACCTCCACTTACCTCTTTGTTGTAGTAGGCATAAATACTCCCGTGACCAGCGCTTCCAAAATCCTTGCAAAATTTGTTGCATTAATTGCCATCTTTGCTGAGGTGTCACCTTTTGGGAAGTCAAGTCTCTTTCAGGAACCGCTGTCAAAAATGTCCCAATTAAAAAATGTCCAGGTGTGAGGGCACACAAATCGTTCGGATCGTTAGAAATTGGAGTGAGTGGTCTTGAGTTCAGACATCCTTCTACTTGAATAATCAAGGTGAGAAATTCTTCATAGGTAAGGACTTGGCAACCGATGGTCCTTCGTAAGTGATGTTTCATCGACTTCACTGCAGCTTCCCAAAGTCCTCCATGATGCGGGGCCGAAGGGGGGTTGAAATTCCACTTAATGTTCTCTTCTAATATCCAATTTCGAAATTCAAAATTTGAATTTACAGCTGAAATTTCATTCTTCAAAATTCTATCAGCTCCAACAAAATTAGTACCGCAGTCACTGGTTATTTCTTCAGGTTTTCCTCTTCTGGCTGTGAATCTCTTTAAAGCAGCAATAAACGATTCACTTGATAAATCGCTTACTAACTCCAAGTGCACAGCTTTAGTTGCAAAACAAATGAAAAGGCAAACATAGCATTTAGTAGGTCTTATCCCTCTACCTTTTCTCATTTTCACAAAATATGGTCCGGCAAAGTCTATGCCAATTCTAGAAAAGATTCTGCTTGGTGTAACTCTGTTAGCAGGTAGATCTCCCATAAGTTGTGACTGGGTCCTTGTTCTAAATCTGCAACACTTCACGCATTTCCAAACGTATTTTTTAATTTCAACCTTCGCGTTTATGATCCAGTAACTTTGTCTTAAGGTATATAATAGCAATTGAACGCCTCCATGTAAATATTTTTCGTGACAATATTTGATTATCAAGTTTGTGACAAAATGTCTTTTCGGTAAAAGAATCTGATATTTTTGCGATTCAGATATTTCTGCATTTCGCAGCCTTCCACCTACTCTTAAAATTTTATCTTTATCTAAAAATGGATTAAGAGAATTAATTTTACTGTTTGAAGTAACTGGCTTCTTCTGTTCCAAGCATTTTATTTCCTCAGAAAATTCCTCTCCCTGAATAATTCTGAAAATTGCTCCTGAGGCTTTTGTTAATTCTTCAGTTGTCAAATAATCTTGCTTTACTAGAGGAAGTGATTTTAATTTCAAGTTCAGGTTAGTGGTGAATCGCAAGCACCATGCAATTACTCGTTGAAGCTTGGTCCATGAGGAGAATTTTGTTACGATGTCATGTCTTTCTACCCCAGAATTGACTACGTTTACAGCAATACAGTCCTTGCCATTTTTCAGTTCTTCTTTCACTTTAATTTCATTTTCTTTAAGTCGAGTTTTAGGCCATAATTCTTCCTTCTCTAATAACCAATCTGGACCTAGTAACCATTTTCTGTTGATAATTAACTCCTTAGCTTTACAACCTCTGGATATCAAATCGGCAGGATTACTTTTACTATCGCAATGCTTCCAAGCCTGTGGACTTGTTAAATCTTGAATCTCAATAACTCGATTGGCAATAAATGGTTTCCATTTTGAAGCAGATCCCTTTATCCAGTATAGAGTAATAGTACTATCAGTCCAATAGAAAATGCTTTGAACAGAAAATAAATTCTCAAGATATTTACCCATACGCGCTGCAATTACTGCACCCATCAACTCTAGTCTGGGAAGAGTTAATTTTTTCAGTGGAGCTACTCTTGATTTTGACGTAACAAAACTGGTTTTAATCGATCTATCTTTTGAATTAAATCTAAAATAAGCAACTGCTCCGTACGCCTTTGGAGTAGCGTCAGAAAAAATATGAAGTTGCATTTTTTCTTGAGGCACATCGGAGCAATCAATCAGATAATATCTTGGAACTGAAAAATTTTGTAATACACTTAATTCAGAACACCAATCGTGCCACTTCTGCTCTACTTCAGCATTAAAAGTTTCGTCCCAATCAAGACCCATTTCCCAAAGCTCTTGCACAATACACTTAATTCGAATAATGAATGGCGAGACAAAACCAACAGGGTCAAAGCATTTTGCTGCTATTTGCAAAACTGCTCTTTTGTTACATTTTACAGGATTTTGTAACATGTCTAATAACGGTTTTAGTTCAAGACCTAAAGTATCATTGCAAGTGTCCCAGTTTATACCCAATACCTTTAAAGGCTTATTGGAATCTTCTTCCGCATTTACAAAAACATTAGAATGTTGCCATTCTTTTTTCAATTCTAATGAGTTAGACTGAAATTTTCTAAGAGTCATACTTGCTTCTTTCAAGATCGTAACAGCTTCAGTTGTTAATTTAAGAGCACTTTCTACTGTATCAGAACCAAAAAATAAATCATCCACATAAAGTGAAGTATTAAGCATTTTATATGTTTCAAAATTACTAGTTTCATATTTTCTTATGTGGAATTTAATAGTTGAGGCCAAAATGAATGGGCTACAGGTGACTCCAAATGGAACTCTAGTCATTCTATACGATTTATACCCATTGTTATTCCCGCAATTTTTAAAATACAGAAACCTTAAGTAATCCCTGTCCTCCTTTGCTATTTTAATTTGCAGAAATGCTTTCTCAATATCAGCTGAAAACGCTATTCTGTTTTCTCGGAATTTTAAAATGACATCTAAAATTTTTGGATATAAATTTGGTCCCGAATCAAGGCAGTCATTAAGAGAATTAGAATTAGCCGATCTCGAAGAAGAATCATAAACAATCCTAACTTTCGTTGTTGATTTTTCCTTTCTTACTACAGGTCTGTGCGGCATATAATAGCATTTGCTATCAGGGAATTGACTTCCACATATTTCAATTACACCATCCTTTAATTGATCTTCAATAATAGAATTGTAATTTTCAAATAACCATTCATTCTTGTGTAATTTATATTTTAAGTTTTCAAAACGATGTTTAGCAATCTCAAAATTATTGTTCAACGAAAATTCAGGGGATTTCCACAAAAGCTTCGTTTCATATCTTCCATCGGAAAACATAATATTCTTTTCGAATTCTTTTGCTACAGCTAATTCTGAACTGTTTACATCGTTATCTATAATACCTAGCGATTCCAAGCTCCAAAAGTTCTTTATTTCTTTACTTAATTGCACGTCAGCTGTACTCATAAAATTCACACGCGCTGTAGAATCCAAGTTTTCCGATTCCATTTGTCCTTGAACTGTGTGACCAAACACGGTCTCACTAATAAACAATCCGCCAGGAATCTGTTTAACTTCTCCCCTCATAGCTTTCCACGCGTAATCGGAACCCAGCAGAACCCCTATTTTTTCTTTATTTACCAGATCACTCAATTTATACCCTTGAGAGCAAAGAGATTTATGAACGTCTCGAGGAGCTGCTTTCAATTTTGAGCAAGTTATAATGTCTGTCACCAGAGCTTCAATTCTCAAAAAATTAGAATCAAATATGCTTCGTAATTCCACCGACACCACATCATAAATAATTTCTTGCGGTTTATGCTGCCCAAAAGAATAAATCATTAATTTTTCTTTCCTAATTGGTTTTAATTTTAAGGAATTTGCAATATTTCTTGTCAAAAATGTTCTTTCTGATCCTGTGTCTATAAAACAACGCACCAGTTTATTTCCATTATTTGCTGGTATAGCAACTATGCAAGTCTGCAAAAGTGTTGCTTTAATTTCTTTAGATGCTTCAGATTGCGATAGAGATACAACAGTCTCTGTATTAGGACTATCCTTCAGATTTTGATTTAATTTACAAAACAATTTGTTATGACTAAATTCTTTACAAAAACTACATCTATCAATTTTACTTCGACATTCAGATGAAAGGTGATTTTTACGAAAACATTTGTAACAACGGCCTTCATTTTTAAGCATTTGTCTTCTCACATTATCTGCTACAATTTCACAATTATTAGAAATATGATTATTATGCGATTTACAAAATATACAAAACGACTTATCTAATACGTTTTTAGAGGTGTTCAAAGTCATTGTTGCGGCATTACCCTTTCCATATCTAGGATTTTGTTTCCGAAAATTACTGATTTTAGGACTAAAATCGTATTGCACTTTACTAGCATGACAAGAATTAGCAACGGACAAAGTGGCTTCACGACATTCAATTTCATCTCTTAAGAAATTAATTAGCTCATCAACTTCTTGACCATCTTTAGATTTACGCTTCCGATGAAATTCCAACACTATATCTTGAGGTAACAATTTCAGTAAAATTGGATTTAACAAATGTCCGTAAGAACCAGGCGTAACTCCTAAATTTTTTAAACTTCTAACATTAATTTCGCAATTATCATGTAATTCTCGAAGGCCTTTAAAATTTGAAGAACTTTTAACAGGTTCAAGATTCAAGAGATTATTCATGTGAGCATTAATTATAAGTTCGGTTTTACCGAAACGTTTCTTCAGAATATCAAGACAGGAATCATAATTTTCATCGGATAATTGAAATCCTTTCACCACATTGTAAGCTTGACCAGTTAACAGGGACTTCAAATAAGAGAACTTTTCAATTTTGCTTAAAGATTTATTTTGATCTATTGCTGTTTGAAATGTGTTAAAAAATTCTAACCATGAACTTGGATCACCCGAAAATTTTTCGATATTTAACTTAGGAAGTTTTACATTTGAAGCGGTAGTTTCAAATACACTTGAATTGAATAGAACACTATTGTTGCTACTATTGTCCTTATTACACTTCTTAATGCGGCTTTTAATTTTAAATTTTGCAGAAAAAAGTTGTTCGGCATATTTTTCGCAAGTTTCAAATTCTTTTTCGAAATCCTTAGGTTCTTTCAATGATTTTTGTATTTCCAAGTCTAAACTTTTTAGTAAATTTTCCTTATCAAGAATATTTTCATGTAATTCCATTAGTTCTTCAATATCATTCTCTTCAATATCGCAAGTTAAAACTGGTTCTAATTTAGTCATCAATTTTGTGAAATTCGTTCGCACAACAATGCGTCTAGCTTTTAGCAATTCTACTGACTCCATTTTAATCAAAAATTTAATTTCATTCAATGTAATGTAGTAACAGCTTACCTTGGCTGCACAGCTTGACTTTATCACGTCCGTAGGTCACCAAAACATGAATACGATTTTTCGTATCATTGTCGAATCTCAAAATGCAAAAAGGTTTTAATAATTCAAGACTTCAAATTTTCACTTGACACACATTTATTGAAGAACACACTGACAAAACAACATAAAACATATATATAAAAAGAAGGCTCATGATAGTATTTATCTCAAGTAACAAGAATCAAAAAGCATTTTGAAGGAAGTTCAGAAAAGCTCTAGCTCTGACTCTGACTGCACATTCCTAATATAACAAAACACAACTCTGCTTCCAGCGCCCTCTAAGGGCAAAGCTGGGATCCCGTCCGGGTCTGAACAAGCATAGTTTATTTAGCACTTTTTCTTATAAACTACATTATAAGAAGGACCCTAAATGTAACATCACTTTTGCTTATCAATTTTTAAAAGAAAGAAGCTTGAACCGTAATTTGATATCACAATATCTTCTCCTTAAATTCAAATACTAATTGAAAGAATTTGTTTCTTTTAACTGAGTGTTGAAAGGGTTTCTTCGAATATTGACTGAAATTGGACTTGAAAGAGACAGATGAATACCAAGAGCTCTCCAATTAACTTTAATAAAATATGACCGTTGTATCACCATCTTCGCTCATGTTTAATAAAAAACATCTAAAGGTAAAGTTTTTTAGTAAAAGCCCAGATTTAATTTTGAGCTAAATAAGTGGAGTGTGTTTTGTTTAATAGGCAGCCCATTAATATTTCCCGAAGTTCAGATGGTCTTACAATTTCTTTGTTTATTATTCCGGTTTGAATAAAGGAAAACTCTGAATCGAAATTTTAACAAAAGTTATGTAATTGCATTTCTACTATTTGACATGATTCACATAAGAAGATACAAGTGTTTTGTTGTGATTTCAAGCGAGATGTTTCAATCTCTCTCTTTTTTAAAATTTTGTTTGGAAGCACAAAATTAAATATAAAAAATATTAATGCGAAGTCAAGGAAGTACATTTTTGCAGAATCTTTTAATACAAGTCCTGAAACTTCTACAAGCCAAACGTAATTAATCACAGATAAAATAATAATTTGCTAAAAAAAATCTAATTTCACTTTTTCTGCCAAAAAATCAAATGAACCGAATGATTGCATTTTAATGGCCCTTTCTGTACGACGTGTTTGTTTGATAACGTGCTACTTCAGTTTCAACGTTTGAACTTTTTTTCTAAGCTTTCATTTCAATTCCAGTTATCAATGAATAAATTAATTTTTATACACAAGTATAAGTTTTCTGGAGTTAGTCATTCCTCAAACGTGCCCAATACTGGATTTCGCTACTGCATCAAATAAAGAGTTAAAGAAACTTGAGGAGAAAAAAAAGAAAAACAATAGGAAATAGTGATTTTCAAGTTGATTTTTAAGTGCGTTACTGTCTTTTTCCGAGGGGGTGGGGGATAGGTGCCTGTTTAAACTATTTCCCGGTTTACCGCCTTTTCATTCTATGATCAGCACTATGATCAGCTGATGTCATACTCTAATGGCATAGTAGCCAACGAAACAAAATGACCAGTTTTTCGCAAAAATGTTCAAAGCATTGTGACATTTATTTAATTTAAACTTGTGCTTTTGAAAAAAAGAAAAGTGAAAAATGTGAATTCGACACCTAATCATTGTAGTAAATACGTTAGTTTAAAATATAATAAAATAGTAATAATAATAAAGATTTGGTGTACTAGTTCTTTTGTTCCTTTTACCAAACTGAAAAAAAAAAAAAACACGTCGTTATAATAAAGGAGTTTTTAACTCGAAGATGTATTAGATTTATTCTAATAGTCAGGATAAATTTTGAAAAATGTTTACAAACTACTAAGTAAAATTCTAAAGCTCTTAAAATAATAGCAATCTTAAATAATGATTGATCAACCCTGAGTTAAAACAAAACTTTATAATCTGGATGATGTTTAAGTGTAAAATAAATTCGTGTCTATAAAAGCCTTCCATAAATCATGAAAGATGACGTGTTTGAACGTATAAAATATGTATAAATCCTACGTACCATCTTTTCAGTGCGGTCTTCATAAACAAAGGAAAAAGCAGTTTCTTACACAGCATTTTGCCGGCATTAAAGTATTTATTGATTGGTTTGAAAATAGGAACGCTGTTATATTTGCAGTTCGATAAAATACTGCCAGGAGTGATCAGGAATGGCTATTACTCTTCATCCAAACATTGAGAAGAAATTCTTAGTTCCGAACTGAAATTTAAACAGCTATCGCAATTGGCGTAAATCATCTATGTGTATTGATTATCGTTTTATATATTAGAGTCGAAGTGTTATTTCAATAAAAAATATTAGTATTATAAATGTTATTAAGCATGCAGTGCTTAAAAAAATATTTTTAAAAAATGGTATCGTACAGCTTCAAAAAATTGTTGCATTAATATCATTTTTTAAGGTTTTAATACATCTTATTCTGTTTTTATATGAGAAATACGTTCCTGAAGAGTACGTGTAAAAAAACATTGGTTTAAAGACAAAAAATCATTAAAAATAATTTTAAAGACACGTATGAAAAGTTTCGTTTTGAACTTAGTATTTTATTTCATCAAAATGCATGTATATTAATAAGAAATGAATATCTCGCGGAGTATATACAAATGTATACGCGCATATGCAACTGCAGCTTTTTGCAACTTCTATGTTTTGCATATGAATGCATAAAAACGGCAAATTTTTAAAAGAAACGCATACTGTTTTTACGTAAGTTTCAGCTTTTTTATTTTTTGGAAAGATGAAAAACCTTTTTTTGTTTTAGAAAGAATGCATAAGCTTTTTGACCCATAGAAAACCATCTTGTGAAAATGACCAATGGTCCCTAGAAATCCGTTTCCAAAATTTTACTTATATCTACGCTTTTTTAAAAACTATTTTCTTAACTATCCAATAATCTTTTTTCTTTTCCTTTCTGGGCATCATGACACTGGATAATGAACCTTTTCATAATACAATTCCAACAATTTTTTCTTTCTATAAAACTGGCTCATTTAAATTTTCTCTACTCACAAAAACTTTAACACTATAACGCTTCTCATGGGAATTCTAGCAGACCTACAGCAGAATGCATCCTAAAATAATATTTAAAGTGTCGATAGAGTGGCGTAGTGATAAGGCGCAAGTCTCGTCGCCCAAGATCGCTGGTTCGAACCTGTCCCAAGTTGGTGGATTTTCAAAATGCAGAAAATCGTCTGCGCCCATGTCGCATGATTGTGCGGCATGTTAAAGATCCGTTGAGTATCCGTTTGGCTTGGATACTCTCGGCTAAATGAAATACCTAGTGCAAGTCGCATCAAATGAGAGCTCAGGTGCCGCCACCTAGGGGAAGCTGAGCGTCCAAATTCTCAGTGGCAATGGCATCCACCGACAGTGGTGTTACTTGGAAAAATGGATGCCGATTACCGTGGTACGCACTAGGTCTTCAAAGGTTAATACCATACGCAGCTTCATTAGAAAGAAAAAAAAATATTTAAAGTACATTAATATATTTTAGGAATTTGATGTCAAGACTCTTAAATAAAAGTGTTGTAATTTGTATTTACTATTCCTCAGCTTAAAATTAATGTAAAATAGCCCGGGGTCACCTATTGCATAACGTTTGGTGACTAGGATGTCATTGAATTTTTTGCAAAAACTGAAGAAATATAGCGTAATTGATGTTATCTGAGGTTATTTATTGCCTATCACATTTTTTATTTATATTTGTAGTTATAAACGCTAGTAAACTGGCATATGTGCTTTACTTTTTTTAATTCTAAGTTTTTATTTTTGCGCATGGTACCCTGGTGTTTTGTTCGAGTATTGCTCCGCGAAATCTTGATGTACCGCGAAGCACTTCGCACACCACTGCTTTAAAAGGATTAATTCAATTGAAACTTGATTATATGTTGAAACATATAAGCAAGTTTCTTCAGAAAGTATTACCAATCGTTCGAAACGCATGAGTTTTAGTTGAAACCGCAAAATACTTTTATGGTGTGCAAACAGTAGAAATGCACGAAGTACAATATAGACAAACGAATGTTTACCAACATTACCTTACAGTACATATAATACTATAACAGTAAGCACAGTATTATATTGTACTTACAGTATAATACCGTACGTTTACAGGGTAAAGTTCAATATATTTTTAATGAAGGTAAATATAAATTCGGTTCTTGTTTGTTCGCTTTTTGCTAAGATCCAGAATTTCTAAAATGAAAGAAATAAGTTTGCATAATCTTAAGGTGAATGACAATGGGAATATGAAGGCGCGTATTGATTTGAGTTAATGAAAAGAAAATAGGAATGCAGACTAAATTCTCCTTTTCCTTTATGCGAGTCAACTGAGACGATCAAGGTAGAGAAAATTCACGGAATTCCTTTGAACTATGTGTCATCCACACGTTTTTGTTTTGACGCAAAATATAGCTAAATAAAAAAATAAATATGCATTAGGGATGCATCGAGAAGCAAATTGACGGATTACCGATTAATCTGCTGAAGGTAATCGCCAGCCGATTAATTACAAACTTATTTTTAATACTGCCATGTCTTCTTCACTATTCTTTTTTTTTTTTTTTTTTTTTGCAATTTTCAACTTTATAGCTAGTAGTTTTTTTTTTTTTTTTGTAAGTAATGGTTTGTTTTTCCCATTTTCATATTTTAAAAGAAATATTTTCATGTTTTATTCAAATTCTGTGAACCCATTTTCTTATTAATTGTTAATAAAATCACTTTCTGTTAACTGCACCGGAAGGTACGAACATTTAGATAGTAGCCTATAAACATTTCAATTTAGAAGTAAATTATAAAATGTGTATGTTCAAATTTATGTATATTTACGTTTTATTCATTTTTATTGAGTTTTAATTTTCAGGAGCATTTTAAAAAATAATTTCCTCCGGAGCTATTCCAAAACATCATTAAAATTTTCTGCACTGTATACAAAACTGTTTTTTAAGAAACGGAAATAAGTTTTCAACTGACAACGCCTGCTAAACGCTAGTTCGCTTTTTCTAGTATTTAGTGTTATAATTATTTCATGTTGCGAAATTTAAAGCTTCGTAAAATGGGAAAATAAAAATGCACCTGATATTTATACTTCATTAATTATTAGTTTAGTATGTCAAAATAACATAACGCTTCATTCATTTACTTCTGTTGCATTTCATTTCAATCTGCAATTTTTTTCTTTTTTTTAACCAAATATTTGCTTTTTCTTAAAGTTATTTCAAAACAATGAAATATTCTTAGGGACCCTCCATAAATGATGTCACGCTTTTCCCACATATTTGAACCCCTTCCCCCTTTGTCACAAAATGTCACACTTCAACGGACCCCATTCCGCCTTTGTCACATGTCACGCTATGTTGCATAAGCAGGGATGTCGCACTTCTTGTTACCCTCTCCCCTCCCCTCGTCACACTTTGTCACAATTTCACGAACCCCCTCTCCCCCTCGAAGCGTGACATCATTTATGAATCATCCCTTACTTACTTGATATAAAATTTATTAAAAAAAAAAAAAAAGAGTTCTTAAGATGTGATAGCAGTTTTCATACTTTTAAAATTTCATGCTCCAAAAACGAAATGAGACTTGCTTGAAAAGCATTTTTTTCCCTCTTCGTGTTTATGATATTTTCCTCTGAAAGTTAATAAAATGACTCAAGAAAAATCAGACAGAACGAACTTTAGAATAAAAAGGATAGTTCATTCGTTTATTGATTGCAAGAGCATTATGTCAATAAATTCATGATTCAGTCCATTCTGTTGCATCATCGCATGTACCATAATTAAGTAATCCGATTATTAAGTGGTGAATGCTACTCTTATTAAGATAAATTGTTTTTTATTGATTTTCAATATTAGCTTTAAATGTTTTAAGTAGCGGCAAATCATCTAATTAATAAATGATAAAATTTACCTTAAAACAAATTTTCTTAACTCTGAAACAGAGTTTAATTGTTTCTGTTACAGCAATGCAGCTGCTTTTTTAAATAAGGTGCTTACATGCATGAAAATTATGTATTTGTACAATTTTAAATATTAAGTCAATGGATGTTTTGCATCTAGAAGCTCCGTGTCGCATTGAAAAAGGGATTCCAAGCAATCCCGAAACATATGTCTGTGGTTTAATTCTCATTTGTGCTTTAATTTAACGTGAAATTATATTTCTATTAAGTCAATGTGTTTTATATGGGATCAACTTATTTAATAAATAAAAGGAAAAATTTAATTTTATGTGAATTCTCTCAGTTTTGGTTACTATGTTAATAAAAAAAAATAATATCAATCCATCCTATTATTAAACAGGAAAGCTTACCTATGTTCAATTATTACACAATATTACATTCATAAAATATATGAAACTAAAATATTTTGCACCATGAATCCGTTAACTGGTTTGCCCATACGTTGTACGAGGTGTACTAATAGTTGACCACACTTGGTTTTTCTCTCAAGGCGTATGCGGGCATGGATATTTTCTTTTTTCTTGTTTTGATTTGACCCTATCGTTAATTATTGAAAGAGTGCCTTTAGTATTAACTCCTTAACTGGTCCGTTTTTAACCATGAATATATATTTTTTCGTATAAAAAAGAATGTTATTCTTTTTTGCATATAATTAAACTCCAGACGTGGTATAAACGGAAAATGAAAGATATATTTTCATAATGCTTAATTTGCTCGTTTCTTTAAAAAAAATATCATACATTTTAAAAATTCATACTTTTTCAAAAAAAAAAATTTTTTTTTGGATAATTGTTTGTAACATCTGTTATGCAGTTTCATGTTTTCGTCATATAATACTCCGTGATCGAAAAAAGAAACATTTTGTGACATTTGTTTTTAAAACTTTTTAAAAATAAAATAGTATAAATTTATTGTTTATATTAAAAAAAAAAAAAAACTTTCATTTTCTTTTTGTACCAAGTTTGGAGCTGAATTACACGCAACAAAAAATACGCATTTTAAATGAACATTTCTGTAAAAAATACACTAGTTGAGATGCTAAAATGACATTTGATTTATGACATATATTTAACGTTAAGGTAAATGTTACGTTTAGCTTAAAATGAGAGAGATTAGGGAGCCAAATGAGTGGAATGATATAGAGTGATTTTTGGACTCATTTTCTTTTTATATATGACGGTTCGTTTAACAGTAATAACACGTTCTAACAACAGTGCGCGATGGGCTCCATCTTGAATTATAATCAAGAATTTAGCCTTTTTCATTACTCAATTCCAAGAATTCTGTTATCGCTTCGTAAGAAGGATACAAGCATGTTACACAAGGATTAAATTCTAACAAAAAGAAAAAGTGGCAGTTCATATTTTTCAGAACTTATATTTATTCGTAAATAGTTTGAAATTCCGTCTAATCTGCAAAAATTCACAGAGAAATAAACGAAGTGCAGGAGCTGAGCTCTAGTGAGTTCCCATCTATATTAACCCCTGACGTAAGACGAGGACCAATGAGAATGATAGATGGACTACCACAAATTAGATTATAATTTTGTATGAAATAGGCAGATTAGGTGCTTACATAAACAGAGGAGGCCTGGTTTAGTTATTTACGCCTATTAAGATAAGTGACATTGGCGGGTTACATTAAGTGATGGAAACTACACAAGATGCCATAAATATATAGGCACTATCAACTTAAGCTGTAATTAAAAGAGTGAGAAAACTCATTTCTTCGGGAGAGTTATAATAACTCAACAAAGAGATTTTATATATAAAGCTTTAATGCTAAATAGCTATAAAAATGTTTAGATTGTCATCGAGGTTTTAGGAAAATGTCCAGTTAGCAAAAATTACTTACTCATCTATGCATTGAGAATATATACACTCACCAAAAAAAAAAAACCCCAAAAAGAATACATGAGAAAAGACAGAATAATTTTAAAACATAGTACGTAAACGTGTATTGTGGTTAAAAGCAGTTCTTTTTCCATGGAAATATTTTTACCTCATGTTGCAAGAAGTCACAATAGTGTTTTACTATATGTTATAATAAATAATTGCTCACCGTAATTTGTAAAGCTTGACTTAAAACAGCAATTTGCTTTAGTTATAAAAACAAAATTATTGACCTACCTTATTCTTTTTAAACATCCGCATAAGGAAAAAAAAATCATTTTGGTAGTTTATTGGTAAGTACAGCTCTAAACATTATGGAGGAAAGATTTCGAAATACCCAATACGACATGATTAAAGCTCCCGGACAAACACAGAACTTATATTACACGTTGAAGACTACTAAATCTCTCTTCGGGATTTCTTCCCGGAATAGATTTTTTTTTTCCTCGCAACAATACAACGCGAAAAATATTTTTCTGGAATTGTAAACAGGATGTCAAATATATTTCGGATGCAAAACTTGTTTCTTAAAATGAATTTGTTTGTCGTCATTCGAAATATCGTTTGTAATGCATAGACTTTATTTTATTAAATGCAAGAATGTTCTGATATCTTCTTATTTAATTCTCCTTGCTGAAACTAATTCTCGTACAATAATATAAGATGACTTAGGCATGATTAAACATAAAGAACCATCAGCAATCAGAAAAAACGGAATTTAAGAACGAGATACATTGGGTCTGGTTTATGATATGTTCTTAAAACCCTCCTTTGGTGCTTTTACGTATAGTTAGTGACTTTATCAAGTATAACAAATGACAAAAACATTAAAAAGAGGTTATAAAAAAAATAGTGTTTGTTCATAAAAACCTTCTCAAAAATTTTCTGGATTTTTAGTAATAAACACACTGTACATAAACAGTGGGTTTTGCATAAAAAGTGAGATTAGTTAAAATACAATTAAACCATTACTTGAGATAATCGGCTTCCTATAACAAGATAATGTTTGTACCCGCCGTAACAGCCAATAATTTGTGTATTAACTGAGAAAAATGCGCATAGATTATTTAGGTGGAAAATGACACCGAAGAATAATGGTTTCAATTGTAATCACAGAATCATAGTCTAACTAGAGCGTGTATTTAAAGCAAAAATGTGCATCGTTCTTGAGGAAAACGTTAAAATGGATTTCTTGGTCGTTTATCTTTGACCAATTAGCGTTAGACATAGACGGAGTTACCACGATTTCACTTTCGTTCCGCAAGTGACCCTGGTCACATGACAAGAATCTTTCATTTTCAATCAATCCGCTATGGAAGAAAAGAGCTAGCAGAACACTTATCTCTCACTTTGGTTACCTCTTTGCATAAAGAAGTCTTTTCTTGAGTCCTTGCTCACGAGAAAGAGGTAGTCACTTGACAGAGTTTTAACCTTCTTCAAACATCTTGGGCCCACCATCAAGGGAAAGCCCACCAGCTACAGTGTTAAGGGGACTTGGCACCTTTTGACAATTTTTTTTTATTTAATAACTTCTGCCTATTTCCTTTGTATATTATGAAGTGCTATTGTTCAACAAAATGATTTTCACGTGAAAAATCAAAATTCAACTAACAGAAAATTTTAAAATTTAATTTTTAAAAAATAATTTAACGATTTTAAATTTCCTTCTTCTTCTTCATTTCTTGACTTTTTTTACAAAATTTTTTAAAAGCACTAATTATAGTATGGTTTAAAATTTTAGGGATGGGTTTTGCTATTAATTAATTAGTTTTTGAGAAAAGAGTTTTTAAAGTTACATCGATGGTAGAACACCGAAAAAAAGCGACTTTTGTTACATTTTCATTAAAAGAAATTTTTTTTGCAAATATATAGCAAAATCCATCCCTAATTTTATCAAGCACATCATATTGAACACACACAAAAAATTTCAAGTTGCTACATGAATAGTTTTAGTAAGGGTTGTTTTAGAAAAATATTAAAAAAACATTTTAAATAATGACATTGAAATGAAAAAACATGCTTTTTCTAATGTAACACCTGATACTGGGGTAAAACTACTGCAATAAAAATCCTCTCCTTGGCGGGGAAAGATATCTACAGAATTGGTGCAAGCTGACTGAAAGGTATACCTTCCACTTTTCATAGGAGGCTTTTAATCAGGGTGCTATGAGAAAATATCTGTAGAATCTATTTTAATGTTACTCAAGTTCAAATACGGTAAATCAGAATCGTTGGAGTGCACGAGAACACGTGGGAAAAAGAATAAAGATTAGATTGGACTAGAGATGTAACGAATAGTGATTTGGCCAAACAGCCGAAGGCGAATATTCGGCCAAAGTTCTAGAAAATTGCTATAATAGAAAGTATTTGTCAAATTTAAAAGTATTCACAAAGTCACACCAATTCCACACATTAATCTAAGATGTTTGATTAAATTCTTTTTGTTAAGAATAAAAAACTATCTAAAATTAATGTATTTTCTGTATTGTTTTGAATGAAATAAAACTAAGAATTTAACCCACAAGTGAAGTAGAAATGACAAGTTTTAATGTAAACATAAGCATAATTTTACTAATTATTGAGCTCAAATTAAAGAAATACGATTGCTTAGTAAACTTTTACCTTGCTCAAAATATTTTTATGAAGATATTTTAAAAGTTATAAAAATATTTTTATTTTATGGGGCTTTTTACATACCTATTTTTAAAAGATTTATTAAAATTTAATACATTTAACTGGAATATATTTTCATTTCCTAAAACCCCAATTATTTATGCTATCTTAATATTCCTGATATATTCTAGGCTATTCACATTTCTCTCTTACCCAATATCTACAATAAATCAGTCTACCCAAACAAAGTCTGACTTCCACTTTATTAATAATAACAAAATAAAAGTATCATATTCTCCATTATAATTAACTATTGCCATATTTTGGGGACAAATGCTAAGTATAAAAAGCAATATTATAACTTTAAAATCTGTTTTTGTTCAGTCAAACCTAAAAACAATGATTAAAAAAAGTAGTTTTTTGCTAAATAATTTTTATTTCTTAAAGCTATATACTAATGTGTTCTTCTTCAATAATTAAAATACAATTTTAAATGTTAAATCTACTAATTTCTATATTTTTTACATTTCTACTGTAGCAGAACTAGTTGGCCTAATAGTCCATCAATATTACGCCAGGCCAAATATTCGGTCAAAGAGAAGAATACCGAATAGTGGCCAAATATTGGTTACATACCTAGATTGGACTGTTGCATTCAATTGTCTCGTATCATTTTCTTGGAGATGCGACACAAAAACTTTTGGCAGTTAAATGAAATTGGCATGATAGTTATTTCTAGTCTTTGAGTTGTCATTTTCCTAAAGGCTGGTAAAAGATAGTGTACATTTGGAAGCAAAAGAATTTCATTCGCCAAAGGATTTTATGAATGACGGATTGGTCATCTTGAAGAACAATTTAGTGTATCATAAACACAAATCTGAATTTGTAAAAGAGGGAGGTGAGGAACCATAAATCTTTACAAAAAACAAGAAGTTCCGTCTAGAACTATACGAGCCTACTTCCCCGTATACACCAAATTCAAATTTATAATCTAGCTATCTCTTTCTCTCTCTTTCTTATTTATCTTTAGTTCTAACTATTGAAAATATACCTTTTTCAACGGATAATACATATTCATTCACTCACTCATTCATTCTTTCATTTATTCAGCCATGCATTTATTCATTCATTCGTTACCTCATTCAAGTGTTTATTCATTCATTTACGCATTCATGTATTTATTCACTCATTTATTTATATTTTCATTTATTCAATAATTTATTCATTCATTCTTTTCCTCATTCATTTATTCATCGATTTATTCTTTCACTCTTTCATTTATTCATTCATTCATTATTTCACTCATTGAGTCACTGAGAAATATCCTTGAAAATCCCGATCAAAAAATTTCATAGCAAAATAGGCTCGTAAGTTCTGGATAAACTTTCTATTTCTACATGTTCTACGTTATAAGAGCTTTCCGATAAAGTTTGTTCCAAGCAAATCGGTCCGTTAGATCAGGATTTATATAGGGTTGAAATTTCCCCGTAAGCTCTGTGTTAATTTTTTGAACTGTTCAAAAATGAACAAAAACTGTTCAAATCAATATTTCACGCCGAGAACTCCTTTCAATAAGCTTGCAATAGGAACTTGGCTCTTGTGCCCAGAGTTTACAGAATTTGCTTCAATTTTGTCCATAGGCGCTAATGTTAAAATTTTTTGAACTGTTCAAAATTGAACAAAAAATTGTTCAAATCAAAAAGTAAAATATAGAAATGAGATGTCCTCGCCGAGATCTTTCGAATGCAAAAAGAATTTTTCCAATCGGACAATTCGTTCAAAAGTTATTAGGGGGGGGGGGACAGACAGACCGAGAGACAGACCGACAGACCGACAGACACTTTTTCCCCATCTCAATACCCTACTTTCAAATTTTTTATTTTTCAATCTTTATTTAATTACTTCACTTATTTTTGACTTTTCTTGATTTTTAACGATATTTTCACGATACATTAAGCCTTCTTTCATGCTTTATTATTATTTTTTTTTACTTTTACGGGAAAGTAGGCTAAAAACTGCTCTAATCGGGGGGGGAGGGGGAGGATAGAAAGAAATATGCCGAAATTTGTACATACCAGTATAACAAAATCTCCCGTTCCATGTTATAATGTACAAAGTTTGAACAGATTTGTTCAGAAAATCAGGGCTTGCTTTCTTGTTTTTTGCTGATGGGGGAAGGGGGCATGGTACACGTATTACGGGGGGGGGGGGGCAATTCGTTTGGAGCACAGGGATTCACAAAACCTTAAATACGGGCTTTATATAATAGTTTGAAAAAATTGTGGCTGATAATTCATAGATTTCATTCATAAATTATGTTATTTTTATAGCATCATTGTAACGAAAATTCGTATTACAATATTTGTTATACATTGCACTCCTAACATACATCCAAATACATTTCGCACCTACATAATATTTTTTTAGGAAATTCATTTTAAAAATATTTCCTGCAGAAAAAAAGGGTGTACGTTTGGTATTTAGTCTTCTTTTATCCCACAATCTTTCGTGACATTACATTTAACACCAGAGATTTCACATTCGGTGCTAAATTTGTCATCTGAATTGTTTCTGGCATTGTTCCCAGAAAACAGCAGTCTGCCGATCTAGAGAATCTCTTTCTATCGTTATTGGTACTGAGACAGCATAGAAACTGCGGTTACAAAGAAAGAAGAGCGATTAATCAAACGACAAACAAGCGCATTTAACTTTGAAACATGCATAAAATGTGAAGTTAAATGCTTCTCACTGTAAGTCTGCATTCTGTCGATGTCAGTTTAGAATATAACCACAACACTTCCTTGCAATCAATTCTTTATACTCGAAACAAATTTGTTGTTAGCACGAGAAAGATAATTTAGACATAAGAATATTTTCTCCAAAATTTACACTGATCCCCAGCTTAAATTGATTTCTATTCTCTTCTAATTTCTATTGACTTTGTATTATTTTATCAAGATAATTTAAAAATCAGTTTAGCAATTGTATCGTTTTCTTTTAATAACGAGGCTTAATTAATTATTATAATTTTGTTATACTGAACATTATTCATCTTCATTTCTGACTTTTTTTTTCTTGTTCATCCAAATTCTTCTTTTACAAGTTAACAATTTCATTTTGGACTACGTTGTTGTTCCCTAAACTTTATAATTTTTATATATATTTTTACAGATAATTTTTGTCTTAACAGTAATTAATTTTCCTTAAAACAACAATAAATGACAAGTAGAATTTTGTAAAAAATTTTAGAGTCATAACAAAGGGTCATAACTCGAGTAATACAAGACCACGTTTTGTATTAAAAGTTTCATTTATACTTTATTTAATCTGTATGTTTTTCTGTGGCTACAACATTTTTTAAGAGCATAACTTCCACTGAGGTTTATATGCATATAGATGTTGCTTTGTGACAACAATTTAATTTAACACTGTACTTCATCGAATGTATTTTTTTTTTTTTGGGAGCATTCCTTATATTGCGCACGTTTTCTATCTACTTTTATATATAGATTTCAGGATAAGTTACTAGAAGGGTGCAAGTAATCATACAAAGTGAATGTCTGCATTTTTCTCACATATAACGATAACTGAACTCTCATATAGATTATACGAGAAAAATAAATAAAAAAGCCGCCGAAAATTTAAATCCCGCGTCATGCTGAGTGGACAAAGAATCTAAACTGTGCAATGTGAAAGATATCAATGACTTCATATCTTTGAACGTCTGCATGGTTCCTGGAAAATATTTGAATCAATTGCGCTAGTGGTTTTCGCAATTACGGAGACTCTAAGTGAAATACATATCATTCGATGCCATTTTTTGTCATAACACTTTTTGGACGCAAAAATTAATTTAAAAAATAAATAAACTTATAAAAAACTGTTGCTTAACTTATTGATGTTTAGGAACATGAACTCATCATGTTATATAAATGGCTGACTTCTTCTAAACTATCAGCAAAATAATAATAATAATAAATATTCGAATTCAGTTTGTTACACTAAATGTAAGCATGCTGTTTTAAATAGATTCAAACTGATTTTGAACATTATAATATTTCATGCGAAAATGCAGGAATGCCTCCGCTTAGTGCAGCTTCACTCAGTGTTGATTCCGCAATCGTAGAGGTAGAAAGTTGAGTAATGGATTTCAGTTAGAAGTCATTCATTTACTATTATGCGATTTTAAAATATTTTCCCCCAAAATATCAAACGAAAACAACACATTGTGAAAGCCGTTTGTGCCTCCCTTGCATTAATTATTTTTACGTCTTCGATTTTAAGACGTTGTGATTTAGACATATGGGCCTCATTGGATGCTGTCGATGTCATGAAGTGTCTTGATTACGAATCTTTCATCATCATGAAAGAAGAATTGGTCATGAGGAAAACTTTAAGAAAATGCGCAAATTAAAGAAAGAAAAACACAAACTTCAGATTGAATGATCTTCAAGAATTATTCAATGGTATTGGAAAAGAATGTAAATTAATTGAATGAATTTCCCCAGAGCAAAAAGAAAAAGGAACTTTTAAATACGAAGAAAACTAGTAAATAATGTTCTGTGCTAGTAAATAAAGGCACAGGGAGAAAAAATGAAAAACAAAAATGAGCGCGAAAAGCTTGTCGACTTTCTAGCTAAAAATAGTACTTCTCTTCTCTATTTTTGAAACATTACGCAGTAAAAGTGTTCCGTTAATTTCATTTTTCCCCATTTTGTTATTTTTCGTTTATTTTATGGTAAGCGCACAAATATCTAAATGTGTCATAGTAACTTTACCCACTGCACAAAAACTAAACAGAACTTGCTACACCCGGGGTTTGCTCTGAAACTTAATAGGGAAGTAACTCCAGTAATGGAAACCTTAAGCAATTTGTTTTAAAATTTGTGTCTTGTTTATCTAAATAGGTATTTAGTATTCTTATAATATTTTTTTCTTAATGGTTATTTTTGTTCACAGGCGTAGCTAGTGTTTTCAGCGCCCGGGGACAACTGAAGATTTTGCGCCCCCTGTGCCCCTGAGGGCCTAGGGGCGCCCCTAAAGGGAATTTAGAAAAATTTATGCTTCCTAAATGATAAATAGCTTAAAAAAGCCGCCGTTTTAACTTTCATTTTTATTAGCGACTATTCACTTATAAAGGAAAAATGGGGCACTTTGCCTTCGCAAAATTATTTGTCTGATTCCCCACGCACTCCAGTGCTACATTGGTCATTCCCGATATTATTTGCGGTGCTCCCACTTTTTGTGGAACATGTTCACACCTCTTCAGTTCAGATAATTTTCTTTTCGCATTTAAAAATAAAATAAATTAACATTAAATTGGCGCCCCTTGACGCTGCGCCCATGGACAGCCATCCCTCCTTTCCCCCACCTAGCTACGCTTCTGTTTTTGCTGGAACATTATCAGGAAAGGCTACACATACTTGGACATGCGTAAAAATGCAGTTTTTAGAACACATGTTCTGTTATATTATGTGATGAAAAAAGTCTATTAATAATAACTTTTTAAGTTTTTATAGCATTTTCTAAAATATTTTCTAATCATATGATTGCTCATCTGTAATTTATCTTGACGCTTTAATGTTCACCCACTCCTTAACAGAGCGTTTTAGAATGCCTTTCGACTGATAAATACCCCCCCCCCCCCAAAAAAAAAAATGCTTGCTAAATGTTTTTCTTCTAAGACATCGTTTAATCTTTCGAATTATTCTGATGAGCGGTTGAAAGAAAAAAAGCGATGAAAAATAAAGTCCCACTATATAAAATGTAGTACATTATTATTTAATTAATTATTTTATTAATATGATTTATGCATCACTAAAAAAAGAGAGAGCAAAATCAATGTGGGTAAATTTTTATACACAGTTCACTCACCCTGATCTAGTCAGAACGAATTATTTCCCTTCGCCTGAACCCTTTTCCCCGCATGAAATATAGCTGGAACTTCTCTCTATCTCTGGCCCGGAAACTGGAAATGAAAATGCTGAATATGCATATTCGCCCAAGTTCTCAATTTTCACACGCGTGTAGAATCCAATAAGTTGGAGTCCCGACAACGCTTCCAGAGCATTTATATTCAATCAGAAGAGCAAAACGGCTGAAAAGAGAAAATTTGCATTCTGCTTTTCAATCAACTGATATCTTATATACTAGAGAGGTGTCGTTCGAGGAAGAACGCGTTCTGAAGAACTAGAGAATGATGTGGAACGGAGCTGGAGCTGTGGTTGTCCCGCTAGACTGTGTAGTTGTGGTAATTTTCCCTACTTATTCTATTGTTGGAACATTGTTAGTTCAATTCAAGAAAAGATACATGAAATAGTATTTAAAAGTTGTTAGTTCAATTTAAGAATAAAATCATGACAAAGTATTTAAAAGTTGATATCGTTTTTAAAATTTAATTCTTTGGTCATACTTTTCAATGTATATTCTGCTACAGAAAGGGCAAAATAATTTATTTCTTTTCAAATATTGTTTTGAAAATTGCATATTTTGCACTTTTATGCTATCTAAAACAGAGATATAAATGAGGCATATGCAATAGTCGTTCTAAGTTTTCAAAATAAACCCTTTACCTCCCAGAAATAGAAATATTAATTTTCTTCTGCACTGAGTTGGTATTTTAGTATTACGATTATTAATATTATCATCATCATCATCATTACTATTATTATTATTAGAAACTGCAGATCCTTCATTAAAGAGGACTGATAAAGAAAGAAAAA
Organism: Octonoba sinensis; assembly: GCA_038502835.1. Taxonomy (NCBI): domain Eukaryota; kingdom Metazoa; phylum Arthropoda; class Arachnida; order Araneae; family Uloboridae; genus Octonoba; species Octonoba sinensis. The sequence continues at coordinate 107,490,278 of CM076600.1, read as the reverse complement.
GAAAAAAAGAGAATTTCTGTTTCGAAAAATATAAGAAAAAACGAAATAGAAAACAAAAATTTTTTTTAATAAGTCAAATTTATTAACATCTAATCCAGTTTAAAAAAATAATCTAGAGTTGGAAAAAAATCTTAAAAACAACGTTTTACAACACTTAGCGTTTCGATCATTGAGAAAGCAGTTGAATATCGATTTCTCTACATTAGTTCACTACAAAAAATGAACCAAAGTTTTTACGGTAAAATATAAGAATATTTTGAGTAGATAATTTTTATTATAAACTGGTGGTTTAGTATTTCAGCTAGTATTTAGCTGTTAAAGAATCCTTATTTCTTTCGGCTCGAAATTATTTGAAGTATTCCTTTTTAAAAGTTAAAACATATTCTTTGAATGAAAAAAGAATGTTGTAGTTGATACAGAAACAATATCAAATTCATATCGTTTATCATCGTACGGCTAAAACGTACTATCATGGGGAAAAAAAACAAGCAGTTAAAATGGATTCATGGGGATTAAAAAGGGAATTTAGGCTGAAATTTTGGGGGAAACAATGTTTTCTGTACTTCGTGCAATTAAGCAAAGGAAAAAAAAAAGAGTTTATTTTAAAAACCGAGATAATTTTCCAATTTTTGTACCTATCGCATTGGAATATTTTCCTATGTGATAGGTACAAAATAACTACCATATAATAGGTATAAAAATACTGTTTTGATTGAAGTATGGAAGTTATTTTGAGATCTTTTTCTAAGTGACATTTTGACTAACGATTGTAATAGTGCTCCGTTAGAAAACTAAGTAACTAAATGTTCGGTAATAAAGAGCAGTTTATTTTGTTGCCTATACAACAGGGTTTCTGAACCTTTCAGTATTCGCGGCCCAATTTTCTAAACGAGTAATTTAGTAATAAAATTAATTTAGTAATAAATCACTATTTGAATTTTGGTTAGGAGTAAAGGGTGATTTATCTGCACAAAAAAACAAGGACATTTCGCATTCTATTGCCATTTTCAACATCCTACTTTTGTGAAACTGGATTTTCTGCTGTGGCTTCTTTGAAGACAAACTATAGATCTCGGCTAAATATAGAAACAACTGAGAGTGGCTATTTCTAATATTAAGCCTTCCTTCGAAAAACCTTTTCTTTGCAAGACAGGCCCAAGGAAGTCACTAATAATTATTAAATTTGTTTTTAATTTAGTATGTTTTGATTGAGAAAGTTTAAATTTAGTAATTTGTTTTTTTTTTTTTTTTGAATAAGTTATTAAATTTGTCGAAATGTATTTTGTTTTCTCTGTGTATGTGTGCTTTCCTTTCAGCCAGTTAATCATTTTTTTTTTGTGGATATTCTAGCACCCCCCTTCTGGTGTGCTCGCCCCACAGGTTGAGAATCGCTGCTATACAATGTTGCATTTAATTCAGTAAAATGCTTTTTAATTGTGCGATTTTAGTTTGAAATAAACTTTGATTTAGCTGGAGCTAAAGCAACGTTAGAACCAATTAACATAATAAAACTCAAGTTCGCAATGCAAATAGATCTCCCTTTCCCAGAATTATTCCATTTTTCTGAACTGACGATAAATATAGAGGCCTCTTGTAATTCCGAAACGGATGCGTTCAATTCTCTTTGCATCAGTACTTTGCATTTCATTTGGCATCACACGATTGTCCATATTGGAGCTCACAATGGATGGAAAAAAGGTTTTCCTAAAAACACAGAGTATGTCGTACCACATTGATTTTGGCAAAAAAGTGAGTGGCCTGAATGATACGAAACGTGATAGGTTAATGGATTTCTATCCAATGTGACAAGAAAAAGATTCGTTTTTCCGCTTCTTTTATCGAAGTGAATATGGACCGTCAATATTAGATGTTTATCAAAATCTGTTTTTAGTGCTTGCTGTATTAAATATGCTGCATTAGTGGTGTTTTTTCAATTTTTGATTATTTCACGGTGAAATACATAAATATAAAGGGAAAAATAGCTTATGGAAATAGGAAAAAAAATCATAACGAGTAAACATAATCTTCCGTAAAGATATCGTAAAAGAATTCAAAAATGATAAATTGGTTGAAAAAAGTTTTAAGTAAAAATTTGGAAGTGGACATACGAGTTGGTCTGGTAACCTCCCCCCCCCCCCCCCACCTACGTCTTTTGAGGGGATTATCTGATATGAACCTTTAAGTTTGAATAGTATGCATTGGAATAGCTCAAAACTACGCTCCACTTTTCGTTTTGAGCTTTTTTTTTTAATAGTTTAAGAAGTTCTACGGGCAAAAACTGAATCTTTCATATTAAACTGGAGTATTTACTTTGGAAAACTTTCTTAATAACAACATCTGACTAAGTTAACTTAAGGATATTTTTTACACTTAAAAGAAAAGGAACTTTTTATTAGACTTAACATGATGGGCAAGTTTCCTGATTTATTTTAAGAAGATCTGCTAGTTTAAAATGTTTTAGAAATGTTGAAAATGAAAAAGCCATAAATGATTGCTGAACCAGTGTTCTTACATTTTTCATTCTCAATACCGCGGAGAATATTACTGAATTTGTTTTTTTTTTGCAATTATCAAAAAGAAAAGTAATATTTACTTATGAAATGATAATACTCTGTCTTTATTTCTGACTTTAAAAGCATTGTTGCTGTCAAAGTGACTAAAAGAAAAATATTTTGTTAAAATTGTGTTTTCTTAATGTTTGATTTTAATTATTCAAGTTGAAAATTTTTATTGGGACCATTTTTTGTCCTGATTCATTTTCTTGCTTTATTTTCCTAAGTTAAGTACAATTGAAAATGAAACAGTGCATTTGAATGTTGCCAATTTCCTATTTGGAAACCTTGATAGTTTAAATTTCCTAAAACACATGACCCTTAACAAATGAAGAGAATAGTTATACTACAGCTTTCACAATTGCTGATAATTTCTTTTTGCATACAAAAATTCTAATCCCTGCTGAAATTATTCGTTTTAACCTGAAAAGAAAGGGGGGGGGGGAATGGTTGAACCAATTGGTAAATAGCCTATTTTCTCTTTTTGAATTACCCCTTGGGGGAATCTTATCTCCTCTGAATGTTCTTCGATTTGTTGATTGCTGTTTTGAAGCTATTTCAAACGTATAAGCAATCTAGACCTATCAAGTGATCTTTAGTACAAAAAATGTAAAAAACAGAATTCAGTTCAATAAAATATGTTAATATTTGGAATTGATATGAAAATAAGCAAGCTCGTTCATTGTACCATTTGGAAAGCAAATTCAAAATCAATTGAAAAGTAGAATGTTTGTTTTACTATATACAGGATAGATATAATTAAAGTTATCGTGTTTAAACCTATGTAGAAGTTGCAATAGACGTATGGTATTGAAACTCGGTACATGAATCATTCTAATTTTACTTGGAAATTTCGAGTTTCAGAGTTGTAAATTTGTTCTTTTAATTTTTGATACAATTTATTTATTATTATTATTTTCTAATTGAAAAAGGCTTAAGAATCTTTTTTCGTTTCCTCTAATCGATAAACAAAAATTATGGCGACACTACCAAAATTTATTTATTACTAGCTGACGTGCCCGGTGTTGCGCGGGATAAAATTGCATCATTCGCAGGCCAAATGACGCATGTCTAAAATTCTGTTGTAAATGTAAAGGGAAATATTTTCTTAAAAAAAACAAATAGGAGATGGACAACAGTCCATAAAATCCTATTTAGACAGTAAAATTCATTAAAAACCACGATTGCATTAAAACGAACAGCCTAGAAAAATTCCTTTTACACCAAAAATATGTCCATAAAAATCCACATTAAAATACCAACAAGAGTTCATAGAAATTGCCGTTAGAGTAGGGAAAACAGTAAATAAAACGCACATATGCAGCGAGATAATTGTGCCAAAATGATATCAAGAGTCTGTAAAAATCGCAATTATAATATCTACCACAATACATCTAAAAATTCCCATCAGAATAAGAGCTGTATTCTGTTTAAAAATGTCCATCAGGTGAAGAACAACTGTCCCTGAATATTTCTGCTAAAATAAAGAAAACATTCCTTAAAGCACCCCTTTTAAATAAAGACAACTATTCCAAAACATTCCTAATAGCATAATTACATTAGTCCCAAAAAATCTCCAGTAGAATAAAGACGCCAGTGACTAAAAATATCCAATAGAATACTGACCTTCAAGAGTTACTATCCTTAAAATTACCAACAGTCCATCTTAAATTCCCCATCAACATAAGTACACCAGTTCCTAAAAATCCCGCTTGCAAAATCGTCAAAACATTTCCTGAAAATTCAAATAAATATCACTTTCATAAAATTCGCATTAAAACGAAGGAAAGGAAAGCATTATTTCCAAACGCAAATGCACATTTAAATTAGAAAATGTTCAATATAGAGCCAATTCTGACATGTGAAATTTAAATTGATAGAAATAAATAACTAAATTCTTTCTAAATGATTCCAAATAGACAGCACAAAAATTAAATAAATGTTAGAAAATAAATCACTTACCTAAAATATGGAATCAATCAAAACCGCGACTTTAAAATTTAACATTAAGCATAATATCACCAAAACGCACTATAGTAATGAAAGCCTAACGCAAATGTGCCACGATCCTGTAATGTAAATCACGAATTGAATTAAATGAGAACAATATTACTGAGACGGATTATTGGCTCGGTCTGGAAAAGTTACGAAGCGCAAAATAATGTAGTATTGAGAATAATTACTGGATTGGCGGTGAATAAAAGTTATCCGCACCTGGCCAAATTTTAAATTTTATCAAAAATAAGCGATATCGAAAACCTACCAACCTAGTTCTTATCGAAGGAATAAATATTAAATCGCGGAAAAAGAAAGAAAAATCAACCTCAAGGTAAAGTTATTGAACGTCGTCTGCAGTTAATAATCCACAAAATATGCATAAAAATGAAATGCATTTTTAGAATTTGTTTCCTTGATAAAACGGCATGAATAAAGATAAAATAACATTTTTTTCAATCTTACGCTAACAGAAATCATCTAGTTGGCGACAAAAGTGCTATATATTTTGGCGAAAACACGGGAATTGAGAAGATAAATTCAGAGGTAAGCCTCGTTTTAAAATTCGAAAACTACTTTAAATGAATATTGCGCATGTTCTATTTGTCCTACGAACTGCAAAAAGAGATCATCTTGTGAGTTTTAACGGGCATTCATATGCTGCAAAAATCTAAAACGTGGGACGTTTCCTCGATGAGATAAACACAAAAGCAACAGTTTTGCTTAAAATTGGAATAAAAAAAGAACAAATTCGAATTTTGGGAAAAACGCTTCGAGGTGCACGAGGACCTGACTTAAGGTACCTGTAGCCGAAATTTCGTACTTCTGGAACGTTCCATCAGGCCAGGATGCGATCGACAGACAGACAGACAGATACACACACACAAACTTTCGGTTTTATTTATATAGATTATTTTCTAATAGAAAAAGGCTTAATCTTTTTTCGTTTCCTCTAGTTGAGAAACAAAAATTATGGCGACACTAATTCACGAGTGCTGATGAGAGCTAATCACGAGATATGATGTTCAACTACGATCGTAATATATCCTTATAACCTTGCTAAGTAAAAACTTGCAAAGCACGTAATTATAAAACGTAATATATTATACACGTAATTATAAAAATATAATCTATTTTCCCCTTCATAATTTATTAATATCGCACATTTATATATATCTTATGCAAAGTAATTTAATCAACATTTTAACGTAAGTAACATCCTTGAACGCGTAATTTAATGGCAAGAATAAAAATTTAGCCTGCGAAATTTAATAAGTCTAAAAACGTATAAGGTAAGTGCTATTTCGGCTTTTGCTGCAGGTAAGATTTCGGAGAAATGGGGCGAAAATAGAAAAATTTCCACTCGAAAAGTTTTGTTCCAGCAGATGTTACCTTATGTGAAAGGGTCACAAATTGGTATTTTTTCCGTAGTATGAAATTTACTGTTCGATTATGACTTTAGGGGGAAACTTTTCCTTCAACACAGAACAAGTAGATTTCTACTATCTGTAAAGGTTTTTGATAAATCTTCTTTTTTATATAAATAAAATATCTTTTATTTTCATTTTATATAACTAATATATAGCGGGAATATATTTTAACATAAGTCCCATCTGATTGCTAGATTTATTATCGATCTATTTTATAAATTAGGTAGGAAAATTGACAAAAGGAACTTTTTTTTTTTTATTCAGTAAACGGTTCTCCTATTTTAATCTTAATTAGTGATACATTTAAACAGCGTATGCAAATTTATTTTGAAGAATATGTCAGGCTTCAATAAATATTGAAAAGTAATATTTTTATTTTAGGAAATATAATGAATAAAAATTTTCAAACTGTTTAACATGTGAAGATCAAGAAAATCTTGAAGCTGCCAGAAAATATAAAATAAAATAAATGTGTTACTTTTTCGTTAAAAGGAGAATATTAATTAGTCTTAGTAAATATGGCAGAGCTCCAAAAAAAAAGGGGGGGGGAGAATTTTACAAGAAAGGGAATGAAGTATTTCTTTGAATTTGACAGTAACTGACACATTCAAAGTAAATAAAGTTATGAAAATTGCTTTAATTTCTAATATTGTCCTTTTTTTAATCATTGTAAATGTTTAAAAAAGGGAATGACAGGGTATATCGAGTTAGTGCTGTATCCGCTACTTGGAACAAAAATAAAACTTTTTTTAATAATTATGATTGACATTTTAATATTGCTCGTTGTGATGACGTATTTTTCCATTATATATTTTTTGCCCTTTAACTTCACTACATTATGTTTTTTTATACACATAACATCTTATTGTCATTGTCCATCAACTTTCTATTGTCAATTTTTAATTGATTTTTTTTTTTTTTTGAGTACGGCAGCAATTTTGCCTTTCAAAATGTTGAGTTGCTTTAATTTGAGATTTTGAGATAATATTTAATACTTCTAACAATTATTTTAACATTTAAATATTAAAACTTAGCTTTAGAATGAAATCTCATTTTATTGATTTTAAAATTATATTTAAATAGTATATCATTCGTTGTGAATTTACGTTCAGCAGCATCAATTATATCGTCTACTTCATTAAACCATTTACTGTCCATGTTTGATTTTATACTTATTCATGACATATTTAACATTTAAAAAAAAAATACTAATGCTTATTTTGCGTACAATTGCATCATATTTGTTTATTAAAGGATCTCTCGTTAATAGACCTCTCGTTTTTGAAACTCTTTGAAGTCTAAGTTCACTGCAGTTCCTTCAGTCGCTACACTACAATCTGATATCTAATTGGGAGGTTCCTTAGGGGGGGGGGATAAAGAAGGGGAAAGCAAGAACTCAGATGGGGTCATGGGGGTCACGGCTTTTAGCGTAATGAAATATAGGCTAAATTGTGTTACTATGTCCAAGGAAAACTCGAATTTTTGATGTAACATGCACGTTTTTTTGATGTGAAATTCCATGAAATATTTAAAGTAAGTTTTAATTGCCTGGCATTTTTTTTTTTTTTTTTAAAACATGATGTACCTCATTTCTACATTTTTTCATCATCGTTATCTGGAATTCATAAATCCATTAACTCAAAGCATGTTTCAAAATTCGTTTTCACTTAAAACAAAAATTTACTATATTTCTGCGTGTGTTTTGATGCATGGCAATTTTTACCTCTGAACAGTCTTTTTTTATTTAGCTTCCTCGAAATATATTTTTATTTTCAAACAAGGAATTAACTACCACTTTCAGGCTAAATTTCATCGCGAAACATTTTCTGAACATAATTTCATAACATATAATAATAAATTGCCAACGGAACCCCTGCCATCCTTCTGTGGAACCCTAGGGTTCCGCAGAAGCGGTTCTCAAAGTGTGTTCCGAGGAACCCTAGGGTTCCGCGGAACACACTTTGAGAACCGCTGCGACTAGACTACGTACACTAAAATCAAATAAAATATTAAGTTAATTTTATTGCTATCCTTGCGCATAAGAAACTGAATTTTCGCAGATAGATACCAGGTTAGGTGCATATATATATTTTTAAATTTTGCATTGTTTAATAGTTTGAGAACAAGTAAATCAGTATTTTTTAAAGTATATGTTCCTAATAAAGCTGGTTATTCTAATTTGCAAGAAATGAATGATTTAATGCTTGTGGTTCAATTACCTGCTTTGGGTTTTATTTTTTTATTTTTTTTTATTTATGTATTTTTATTTATTTATTTTTTCTTTATTTGTTTATTTTGTCTTTTTCAATATAAGTGAGGTCTTATAAGTTCCCTTAAACAATAATTCTCTATCCTCTTACTTCTTTCGCCATTTTCACAACATGGAATTGCAGAAAATTTGATAGTTTCGAAATATTAAGTGAAACTATTGCGTATGGTATAAAAATTGACACAAACCCTGGGTTCGTCTTTTATGTTTTGTGGTTCTAATTTTGTTTTGAAACAATCACGTTCAAATAGATAAAGAGAGAACTTTTATTGGTTGCTTACGTATAATCGATAAAAATAGAGCTGTTTGGTGGAGAATCTTCAATTTCACTCACTTGTGGAAATCGTGTTTTCCAAGAACCATCGTTTAACCTATAAGAATTTTTTCGATTAAGATATCTATTGAAGTTCAGAAAACGAGAAAACAATTCTGTATCGCGTGATATATTGTTCTATAAGTATCGGAATGGGGAGTTTGACTAGGTTTAGAGCACTTTAGTATATAAAAGTATCGAAAAGTTGAATGAAACAGAAGTTCTACAACCCCCTTGCCACTTCTATCAAATATTTATAGCATTTGAAAATAAAAGTGTTTTTGAACTCGCATCCCTAGAGAAATAAATTAGAGGAACTTTTCCGACACCATTACTTTTCGTTTAGAAAACAAAAAAAGTTAAATTTTGAATAATAAGCAACAGGGTTGTTTGGTTTAAACCAAATGGTTTTTTTAAAAAAACCACTTGGTTTAAACCAAATCTTTTTTTCATTTATTTTGCACATTATTAAAAATTGCAAAATCCAATTTATGCAGAAGTTACAAGCACAGCACTGGATAATTAATGAATTTGTAAATTAACAAGCTTTTTTTTTAACAATACAAATTTTTCTCATCTCCTATCTACATATCATATACTATTTGGGTTTTTCTAAAATTACCTCTGAAAAAGCTAATTTGAGAAAAACTCTTCTCAGTCATCATAAAAATTGAATGATATAGCAATTGTAATTCCTGGAGGTAAAGAATATATATTAGAAATAATAAAGTATCTTCATAATGACCAATTTGCAAATGTATGTTACAGATAGCAATTTTTAAACCAAACCTTTTTTCATTTATTTTACACATTGTAAAAAATTACGAAATCCAATTTATGCAGAAATTACAAACACAGCGTTAGATAAATAATGAATTACTGAATTTGTAAATTAACAAACTTTTTTTTAATCAGTGCAAATTTTTCTTTTTTTTCTAAATTATTCTCTTCTTTTTTTAAAATATATTTAATCTTTAATCAGGAAAAATAAAGTTTGTACATTGTACTACTTTTATAAAATTGCTTTTGCTTTTATAAATATATTTAATCAGGATAAATAAAGTTTGTATTTGAAAAAAAAAAAAAAAATGGTGATAATTTCTAAGCCAATGTTGATGATTTCTATAAGTGTTATCATTGCTAAATCCAGTAAGTTTAAGGATTTTTTTACCTTTAAAGTAAAATATATCTACAGTAAGAGAGTTGTAATCATTTGTTGATATTACTGATACTGTAAATCAACACGCATTATTTTTAATATATGTTTCTTTTTTGCTTATTTTTTATTGATTTCGTAAAATATGCTTTTGTGAAAACTTAACCCGCCTAATAATTATTTCTTTAATAATTTACTGAAAGTTCTGTATAAGTAGAGTATTTATAATATGTTTACAGTAAAACCTGTAAAGTTGCCCACCTCTGTAAGTTGACCACTTTTGGTCAGGAATGGACTTAGCACTATATTATTAAGTGTAGGGAAACTTTTGTAACTTGACCACTTATGTACGTCAAATTTTGGTATGAGTATTATAAAAAACCCTTTGTAAGTTGGCTGCCTAGTTATTACTATATTTATTTGTTTATCTATTCTTGCAAAGATAAAAAAAAACTTAAATATGCTCTAAAGGATAATATATTTTATGCTATAATGTTAGACTAGTATTTGTCTGGATGGATGAAACAACAATATAAAGTTTGCCTAAACCTTTTTGTAAGTTAACCATTCGAGAAAACTACCTATGAGCACTCTTTTGTTCTCTAAATAAGTTTCTTCTTTTTCTTCTAATTGATCTAGCCATTTCGAAAAATTATGTATTTTCAGGGAATCTCTACAATCAACTAAGTAAACTAACATATTTATCTTTAATTAAGTGCTTTAAATTTAAAGTTGTATAGGATACATTGTAAGTCATTCAGATTAATTTTTTTAATAATATTTTATAGATAATTGTTAAAAAATAGATAATTACTAATTTTAAAGTAACGTTAATACATGAAGTTATATTTTAATTAGTCACAAATGAATAAATGTGTAGTGTAAGAAAAAAAAATCCACCCTCTATAAGTTGACCACTAAAGTGGTGCACCGTAAGTGGTCAACTTATGCATGTTTCACTGTAGGTAACTTTCTGGAAAAATAAAAACTATATTTATAAGGTAATTAAAATTCAAGGTTTTAAATTAGTTATTTAATTAATTATCAATAAATTAATTACTAATGACATTTATTCACAATTAATGATATAAAATCTTCATGATTTTCCAAAAGTCAAACTGTTTTTCCTACAAATCCTATTTAAACCAAAAAAACCCGGTGTAAACCAAAAAAACCTGGTTTAAACCAAAAAAAAACGGTTTTTTCGGTTTTTTTTTTAAAAAAAACAGGTTTTTTCCAACCCTGATAAGCAATGATTTTTTTTCTGAGTGGACTTTACTTAGTTTGTTATTACTCGAAACAACTGCATTGTGGATTTTGTTTGCGACTCTTTGCACTTCCTATAATAGAGAAAACAGTTACTAAAATAGCAACGAATTTTATAGAACATCAGGAAAAAGAGTTCGAGATCTTACTTTTATTGAGAAGAGGGGGTAAAGACTATATATACGGTATGATGACATCAGTGTTCTTTTATTTATATCCAAACCAATGATTGGGAGGCAAAAGATTTCTTGCGGCTCCTTTGGGTCGTGGCGAATAAAATTGTCTCATGTAATGAGAATGCACTCCAAAAGTGGTGTGCCAAAAAGACCTATCTAATAGGGTCGTCCAACATTTTGCTCAAACCACCCTTTAAAAAAGTGGATTTTTAATAAACATGAATGGAAGGATTATATCTTTGTGACAAATAATTCACATGTGTAAGAATATAAGTACGTCGCATGGTTTCAGATGCGATTTTAAGAGCCTTTAGATACATGTTGAAAGAAGTACCGACTCCGCAGAGCTTGGGATGCTCAAAACTCTAAACTCAGTGGATCCTGTCCAGCCTGGGAATTTTAACCCGATCTTGTGGCATGGTAACATGAACCGCCGCCACTGGACATCTTTACGATGCTTGAACACAATCCAAAATGTTTAGGAATGCTGGACACCCCACATTTCTCTTACATTTTCACAATTAAATCATATTAATTTTTATATGAATTTTTTGGTTTCACTTACTCCTACAACAGGAAAGGCACCTAATTTAATAGTATTTGATAGACTTCATCAAGTATTTCTCATAAGCTAATCCCGGAAGCTACATATTCATGAAGGTTAAATGTAGAAATTTGACTGTCTTTCCGAGATTTAAACCCATTTTTTCTTTGACATCGCCACTGATTTTCAAAATCATGCACCTCTGCATGTTACCCCTTTAAAAGCTTAAAAAATCATCAATCTAAATGAGTTTGTAGTGTGTCGGGGTTTTTTTTCTCTCTCTCTTTTCCGTACCTCGCTGTCTTCCTGTCAAAAATTTTGTAATCTACTTAAACTTCAAAACATAATTTGTACATTTATAGATTTTTATTACAGTTTGCTGGTAAATTATTTGAATAAGTAAACAAATGAAACGTCTAAAATACATGAATTCATTGATACCATAACTGATGCCTCAAAATTAGATTTGATTGTGTTCCGTTCCACTTCTATAAAAAGCTTGCATTTTATTGAAAGTTCCTTCCAAAAATAACGATATCAACATTTATGAATAATGCCGCTGGAGTACGGGTGAATGAAAACTTGTTGACAAACTGAAACTTTTGAGTTTCCTAAACCAAAATAAAGAAAAAAAAGATTCGTATTAAAGGGTTCCAAAATCTATGAAATTTTTATAAAATTATGGTAATTGTATTATGCATTTTAAAAATACTACCTACCAACAGTTTCTAATTGTAGCTCTTCTTGTCTCCATTCCATGCAATGTATTACACACTCCCAATATTCAAAAGTGCCTCTAATATTTAAAATTTACAAATATCATTGTAAAGATAGGAACACGTTTTTTTTTTAGGAAGGAAATTCTTTAAATCAGCAGGGGCCCCTTAAATTTGCCTATTTATTTCAGAAAAAAAAGAAACAAACAAAAAGAAAAATTTAAAACAAATTTTAATACTATATCTAAAAGCAAAAGTAAGTCAAAATATATAAAGGTATAATAATGCCTAATCATAATAAAACAAATTTATTTTAAAAAGTTCATGCATTTATTTTTTAAATATTTGGGAAATTAAATTTTTAATTCTTAATTTTTTAAAAATATTTATATTAAAGAGGGGTTATGAGTTGAGGATATGCACGTCTGTCTATCCCCCTTTCCCCCAAACTTCTATTTCTAAAACTGCTATTTTTTCATTCCACGAAAAATTTATTATAAAATATATTTTTATTGTTTAAAATGTTTTCGTTCACGCTTTTAGTTTCTTTCACAAGGCTTGATGTTTGTTTTCTTTTTTTAATTTAATTTTTTTTATTTTATATAAAAATGCATATTATATTGCAACATTTTTCGTGTATCAATACTTTCCTCCATAGTCTAGCTTTAGCATAGTGATTAAGATTAACTTTACACATATAATAAAAATCCTGTATAATGTAGCTTCTAATAATAAAAATAGAGCTATTAATTTTAAATCATCTACTGACTACTGTCTAAATGCTCGAACTTTCAAGTCTAGTTAAGAGAATGTGATATTATTAACAATCCATCAGAAAATTGGTTTTTAGAATTTGAATAATATCTGAAAATAGTTCTTTTAAAATATGAAAATCGGAAAAAATAAACCATTACTCTCAACAAATAACCTGTTAGCTAAATCAGTAAAATTAAAAATTGTAAACAAAAAGAATAATGATTGAGAAATGGAAGTATTTAAAATAACAGTCGTTATAATTAATCTGGTGCCGATTAATCGGTATCGGCTTTTTATCTTTTGCCGATTAATCGGTAGCAATCGCTTATTGGTGCAGCCCTACTGATAAATGTTCGGTGACTTTTCTTTGTTTGACAATTAGATGCGTCGTGAAAACCTGCGTCTATTAACGCATTTAGATTTAGGATTTTATTTATTTGTTTATTAACTTTCAAAAGAAAAATTAACAGTGTCTCACTGCGTTCTACACAGTGAAAGGAATCTTTATGTTATTTAAACGTTACTTCTTTCTAGTTTCGATTTATTTGTATTAATAAATTTTAGCTTGAAGAGGCTGCCAATGAACGGATTTAACATTCTAGTATCTAAAATTTCGGCAGTCTTTTATGTTTACCTCTGAATTCATCTTTTGTAATTTGTCTCAATGTGTACTACTTTCCCTTATCAGAAAAAGGCGACTCCAAATGAAATAAAATACAAAGGCAACCTGGTATAAGCACGGGAAAATGATTCACTGTTTTATAATCTCGAAAGAGCCAAAGCTTTCACGTGACATATTATGGTACCCGTTCTACCTTAATAAATATGAGTTCAAAAAAGGAATAAATAAGTATTAATGTGAATTTATAAATATTCAAAATCCAATTCTAAGTCAAACAAATTGATGATTAAAATTCGAAATATTGTTCAATTTTTGTTTTTATTATTTATAGAAATGAGTATTTTAAAGCATTATTACTTAATCATTTTGCTCTTGAGAGAAATCTTATCGTTAGAGTTCTAACAAAACAACTTTTTCCATCGACTCATCATATATTCTACAAGCCCTGTTCCTTTTCAAGAAATTATGTTTACCTTTTTAAAATTTTCAATCAAAAATAACCTATCAGAACATACTTATTATTTTAAGAAAGTAAGTAAACTTCGAGAAAATATGTAAAATTAGTGAAAGCAAAATGACTCTCGTTTCAAATTACGAGAATTCTATATTTTTTCAATCTCATTGTTCAAATAACATTTCAATTCCACTTGTTTGATTACTTTGCTTATATTTTGCTGATTTAAAAATCTTCTTCCTGCATCAAAGTGGATTTTTAGAAATATATTTTCAGAAACAAGCTACAGCAAGAAGTGCTCCAGTTGAAATAAATTTTATTTTCGATTGCCAATTTAAAGAATAAGGCTCTTAAAGGCAGATACGTAAGTCTTCCTTTTTTTTCTCGTGGTTCATTAAAATAACTCTTTTAATTCTCCTCGATTTTCCTTTTCTTTTCTACTATACATAATTTTTCTTGAGGGAGAATGCAGATTAACCTGTGTGCTTGATAAATTTGTCAAAACGCTTGATTAACTATCACAAATTTGAAAATTGCATATGGTTTTAAAAGCAAACATGATTACACTTAACCCTTTTTCACTCTATACCTTTTACACAGGATAAATTAATAGAAAGCTTGTTTTATTATCCCTTGGGCTCCCCTTAAGTTAATTTGACTGCATTTAAACCTGGTATGAGATTTTAATTTCAATCATAATTATTTTTAAAAAAACTAACTAAACTTGTGCATTGAGAATCACGTTTGGAAAAATGCTTCTTTGTGTACAGTTCTACCATCAACCTGGCAGAGTGCCAAGAAGGGTCCATTCATGTTCAAGAGAGAAACTTCTGGTATAAGGTATGTGCCGTTTTGTTCTCGTTCTAGTTCTTTTAGCATACTTGATTTCTTCCGAACTGAGGTTATATGCCAGTTCATAAATTTAGTTGCTTTCAACAAACAGAGAAGAAAACATTCTGGTTCGCGTACTAAATAAACGCACTTGCAAAACGGACTTCCCTAAACCTCGAATGGATTCGTTCTTTTCTGCCATGCGCAGAAGCGTCCAAATGTCAAAAACCCGTGGTCAAACTTCCACTTACCTTTTTTTCACTCTACACCTTTTACACAGAAACACAGGATACATTAAAAGTTTGTTTTATTATCCCTCAAGCTCCCCTTAAGTTAATTTGACTGCATTTAAGCATGGTACGAGTTTTTAATTTCAACAATAATAATAATTTATAAAAAATAACTGAACGTGTGCCTTGAGAATCACACTTAGAAAAATGCTTCTTAGAGTATCCTAATTTGGTGAATCTGGTGAATTGATTGTTACACCTATGAATTGAGTAGAATGATGTTATCAAAAACACCGAAAGTGTTCAACTGATTTAACCAACTAGAATAGTTAACATCTGAGTAAATACAGATATTCGCTTAAACATAATTGTTTTTTTACTCCATCATTTTTCCTTTAGAGGCACCTGTATCTTTTAAACTAATAAACCTACAGTGTGATGCATTAGCTTTCTCGCGCTGTTTGACATGCTCTTATGACCGGGATGCAACTCCTAAAACCATACAAATAATTTATTCAAAATGTGGGGGAAATGTCGTCCTGTCAAAACTTATCCTTTATTTGATTTCAATTAGCTCCTCCACAAATTTATTTTCTTCTCTTCAGAGAGTAAATATTTAACAACATAAAATGGGGAATGGTTTTTTTCCGCTTTTATTTGCCGTATAGAATTTATTTAAATTATACCAGTTGAGAAAACAACTTTTGAATTAAATTTACTCTCAACAGTTGCCTCATTTCGTCCCAAACACGGTTTTATATGGATTTGAATAAATAAAGAGCGCATTGTGGAGAGTAATTCCTTGTTATTTAAAAAGAAATTGAAGATTAGGTTCTTCAAAAAGTTTTTTTTTTTTTTTTTTTCAAAAATGTTTCATATTTAACGAGTGGGTTTATTTTCTTGCGACCTATTAAAGTTTTAAATGTACGTTTTATTTTTTTTCCTTTGCGCCTTTTAATTTTTGAACATTGAACAATATTTCCTTCCTACACTACTAAGATTAACTTAATCTGTTAATTTTAATTCAAAAGTAAAACGCGTTTCTTTTCGAATTGAATACGTGGTGCAAGAGAAAAGATGCTTTGCTGCAACGTGGGTTTCTCAAAATTCGCATGAAAATTAATAAATAAATAATAAAAAAGGAAAAAGATAATGAGGCTTCAAAAGTATTACACATGAGAATGAATAAAATACTTCTAGTGCCATAATAATTAAGAAATGATCATAGAAAGAGCAAATTTGCTTAGTCGCAGTTTCATCATTTTGAAAATAAGTCTTTATAAATTAAAGGCATTTATGCAATGAATAAATCATTTGCCTCCATTCAATCAGTTAAAAACTGAAAAAGAAGATCACTCATTTATATCGATTTATTCAATGCCCTTTGACTATTACAATTGAAATTCTCGGACCATACTTAAAATATTTGATATAATTTTTACCATTTAATTTAAATTGGTGGCTCAGTATGATGGCATGATAATCAAAAGTCTCATGATTTAATTTTTGTGGCTATATAAATCAATGCATTTTAAATCTTCGTGTATGTGCGTTCCAGAAAAAAAATTGCTGTGTACTGTGTCAAATTACCATGTGCTGTCATTTTAGTCGGTAAGAAAAAGTAAAAGTTTAATTTAATTCATGAGGTGCGATACGTAATTCCGATGTCTTACAATTTTTAAAATGAGGGCATGAACTGGGGTGCACTCATCGATATAGCAGAAAAATTTGAAATATATTTTCCTGCTTTAGTTATTTTTTTTACACAAATACTGACGGAAAAAACTTCAAGAAATGTTCCGTGGACTTATTTTAAAAATGCTTTATGGCAGTGGTTTTTCAGAACTTTCAACATATGTTAAAAATATTTCCCTGCTAAAAGAATTCATGCTTGTTCATGACAATCACAATCTTTAAAATGATTTTAAAAACTGAAAATATGATTATTATGCTTTTTTTAATTCGTACATTGTCCCTGGAAAGCTGCAGAATTTTTAAATTCAAATTTAACATATCTTATGGAAGTGGCAAAAAAGTGAAAACATGAAAGTTGAGACTTTTATTCTTCGGGGATAATAAAGCTAGCATTTTTTCCTTTCATTCGAAGTAAAGAAAGTACAAGGAAAAAAATTAAAGTGATTTTTATTGCTTAAAAAAAAATGCTGTCCAAAATTAAATAAACATTCTTAATATTTTTACAAAAATAAATTTCTTTATTTTTGATTAAATTGTGCCACAATTTCACTTGTAGTACTACAAAGATGTAATGCTGGATGAACATCAGAGGCGCAACGAGGCGGAGGAGGGATTAGGGGGTTAATGCCTTCCAGTACCCTTAAACCCGTGTTGCCAATCTCAGTATGTTAATATATATATACTTAAGGACTGTTGTAAGTCCCCTCCGGGAGGAAATTCTGGTTGCTCCATTGATAGCTGCATGTAAGCATTTACTGCTGATGTGCACCGATTTCGTGCAAAGATACAATCAATGGAATTTAATATTTTTGCAATGAAACGAAAACACTAAAAACAAAAAAATAGAGACAAATAATTGCTAAAAAACTCCGGGAAATCTAGTAACAAGGCCGTTATAGTAATGTTGCAATTCATGTATACCTATATGCACGACGGGAGGAGACCAATAAGACTCCCCCCAGAAGGTATCGTATGTCCGGTAACCGACCATTGTTTTTAAAAAATCCAGAACCCGATCCAGTCACTGCATGAAAAATCCGGTTGTCTGGCATGTAAAATTTTATTTTTATGTATGGAATTTCCAGGTTTCAAACACGAAAGCTGGATATCCAGTACGCATAAGTCGCATGAGAGACACCGGATATTCGGAAATCAATATCCGGTTTATCCCTGATTTTGACCCCCCCCCCCCCCCATTCGCCAAAGTAAAATTTTCGGTGCGCCACTGCATGCATACTTTCATTTTTGACAGTAAATTCAAAGGTTATTTATTGAAGGTCGGCCATCACATAAAAGTATGAACAGTCACTAAATAATAATCAATGAAAAGACAGTTGGAAAATGGCTATTTTTTTTTAAACGGTTGAATAATTCTTTTGAAAAGTATAACTTTTGTTGAAAAGACAGGACAGAAAGAAAAGAGTTAGAAAGTTATTTGTTTTAGCATAATCCTCCCTTGGATTAAATCCGGAGGAAAACTGAATTTTTTGTTCCTCAGAAACATCATCGTTGGGAGTAAAGAAGGCAAAAATTCAATTAATGGTTCATTTATTTATTAAAATATCGAAAAGAAACGTTGTCGTGTTCCAAGCATGCGTGCAAATCAGAAAAGAAAAAAAACTTTTGATTAACGCCATTCGTTATAATAATTAGTTTTCATACATTTTTAGCCTACATTCCCGTAAAAGTAAAAAAAAATAATAATAAAGCATGAAAGAAGGCTTAATGTATCGTGAAAATATCGTTAAAAATCAAGAAAAGTCAAAAATAAGTGAAGTAATTAAATAAAGATTGAAAAATAAAAAATTTGAAAGTAGGGTATTGAGATGGGGAAAAAGTGTCTGTCGGTCTGTCTGTCTGTCGGTCTTTCCCCCCCCCCCCCCTAATAACTTTTGAACGAATTGTCCGTTTGGAAAAATTCTTTTTGCATTCGAAAGATCTCGGCGAGGACATCTCATTTCTATATTTTACTTTTTGATTTGAACAATTTTTTGTTCAATTTTGAACAGTTCAAAAAATTTTAACATTAGCGCCTATGGACAAAATTGAAGCAAATTCTGTAAACTCTGGGCACAAGAGCCAAGTTCCTATTGCAAGCTTATTGAAAGGAGTTCTCGGCATGAAATATTGATTTGAACAGTTTTTGTTCATTTTTGAACAGTTCAAAAAATTAACAGGGCTTACGGGGAAATTTCAACCCTATATAAATCCTGATCTAACGGACCGATTTGCTTGGAACAAACTTTATCGGAAAGCTCTTATAACGTAGAACATGTAGAAATAGAAAGTTTATCCAGAACTTACGAGCCTATTTTGCTATGAAATTTTTTGATCGGGATTTTCAAGGATATTTCTCAGTGACTCAATGAGTGAAATAATGAATGAATGAATAAATGAAAGAGTGAAAGAATAAATCAATGAATAAATGAATGAGGAAAAGAATGAATGAATAAATTATTGAATAAATGAAAATATAAATAAATGAGTGAATAAATACATGAATGCGTAAATGAATGAATAAACACTTGAATGAGGTAACGAATGAATGAATAAATGCATGGCTGAATAAATGAAAGAATGAATGAGTGAGTGAATGAATATGTATTATCCGTTGAAAAAGGTATATTTTCAATAATTAGAACTAAAGATAAATAAGAAAGAGAGAGAAAGAGATAGCTAGATTATAAATTTGAATTTGGTGTATACGGGAAAGTAGGCTCGTATAGTTCTAGACGGAACTTCTTGTTAATGTTAGAAATGCATATTTTTCCCTTGAATATAAGCATTAAACTCTTTTTTTTTTTTTCAACAAATGTATTCATTTTTGACGGCACGAGTCTCATGTCAAATATCAATTAACTTATTTCATCATATCTTAATCATAAAATATAAATAGCATAAATGAGTCGTGTTACGATCTGCATATATTAAGAGAACTCTTAAAACCGACAGAGTATTATTAGCATTATATCCATGTTTATCAGCACGCCAACTATGTGGTATCACTGACGTTCGTAAGAATTACAGATTAGTAATTTATGTTGACAGCTACTTTCCATTTGACCAGATATAATAGAAACAGCTTCTTGCAAGAGAATTCCGACGTTTCATTTACTAAATATGTTCGAGCGAAAGTACATTTTTGCAGCCTTGGATGGAGATGGGGATAGACCACATTTAAGTCCATTTGCTCATGCTTTTCTGATTAAGAGAAAAAGCTGATGTTCGCAGATATCCTACTTTTTGTCACGCAATATTTGCTTTATGCGTGGGGTTTGTCAGTTGTGGTAGATATGTATGTATTTTTACCTCAAAAGCAATATGTCCGCGAAGCTTATATTACATGAATAATGTTTTTCGATAAAGCTGTAGTAAGGAAAAATATTATCCGTAAAAATCTTACAAATCGCAGGAATGGGCAGTTTTTTATTAAGAAAGAAAATACAATTCATTGAGAAATGTTAAATTTTAAGCCTAATCATAATAGCTGTACCTTAGAGCCTTAGTATCTTAAGTCCATTTTTCGATGCCGTTACAAAATAAACATTTTTAGTAGTATAAGACTAGACTTTTCCGTGCGAACCGGATGGAATTTCCGATGGGAGCTTCAAAAGATCGGAACCCTCATGTGGCTAGGCGGCTTTGTCGTTTGTACTCTGCACATGTCCATTAAATATAAACTCGTAAAAACTTGAAAAATGGACTTAAGGTACTATGGTTTTCAAGTACAAATATTTTTGAGCTTACACTCCATTCTTTATTTTTACTAAAATCTAATTTTTTATAACAGTTAAATTACTATTGCTTTGAAGATTTTTTAAATAGTGTGCTACAATTAAATGTAATAAAAATTCAAGGCATTTATTCATTAACAGTAATATGAGTGACATATTTTATTTCTTCTTTTTACACGTACTACATTATGAATGTTCGAAAAAACGTTTTTAAACTTTTTGGTTATCTACTATTATAAATCACTTAATAGACATATTTGTGCTGTATTTTACTGTAAAACAAATTTTTTATTAATATAGATGCAATGGGAAAAATCGTGCAATGGGAAAAATTCTTTGAGTACCATATTTTATATAAATTGTGTTACAGAAAACAGTTCTCTGTGAAACAGGTGTTGTCCCATAACCGTAGTGAAAGGGCTAATAAAGTATTTCGGTGAAAAGTAGTTCTTCACTTCTGCCTAAAAGTAATTTCAGTTACTCTTTTAAACGCAGCCATGTGTTATAAAACGAGAAAACTAATGCGAGAAAAAAGTTAACATGCGAAAGAAAAACTAAAAACGTATATTAAAAAAAATAAGAAAACTGTTTTATAGTTGAAAGCATATTTAGTGAATGTACTTGCAATTGTGTTATTTTTTTTTAAAAAACAGGCTTTCAGGAATTTTTCTTCAATTCCAATAGTAGCCGTAGAGCAAGGGTGGATAACAGGCGGAACGATTTCTAGCTCCAAATCTGCGTGAGATATCGGACGACTAGCTCACCGAACAGTGACTTTATTAGTCTTCCTATCTAAACTTACCTGAGAATAAACATCGTTTTGGTTGAGAAATTCGCACTCTTCAATATTTTTTATGGAGGTTGTATTTGATGAACTTTCTCTTTTTTCACATGATGTTTATTCTTTAGTGGTTTGTTTGTATTAATATTCATTATTTAAAAAAACCAGTCAAGAAAAAGAGAAAAATATATTTTATTAAGATGAATGGATGCATGCGTACTTCACTATTTTTTATATTTTTTAAAATCAGTTTATGTATTTTCATTAAATATACCTTTTAAAATATACCTTTAGTTACCTATAAGTTAAAAAATATATCTATAATTTTGTTATTCTTAACCAGTCGTACAGATTACTGACTGCAGAAAGAACATCAGTCCTTAAAAAAAATTACTTAACTTCAGTATCGAAATAAAACAGGATTTAGATAGAAATTATGATCCTATTTATGGCACGAGTAGTGCGAGAAAAACTTGTAAAATTTAACTCATCTATGTGCTTTTAAATTCAAGTTACGACTAACTTGCCCTTTCAGATTTCTTCCATAATGGCAAACGTTTTGAGAAGAGTTGAGCTATTTGACAAGTGATGAATTACGCAGTAAAAAAAAACGGTAATTTGTACAGTTAAATTTGTAATAAACTTTAATTGCGAAACGAATTAGTAAAAACTATACATATAGAAAAGTCTATGTACATAAACCACCTGTTCAAATCAACGGCTTAAAAGACAAGCTATTAAAACAAACTGACGAATTTATTTTTTGTAGCAGAATATTTTAAAATTATGAAGCTTTATGGAAATTCAAAAGATAAATTGTATGTTGAAACTACAGTTTTATTTAAATATTCAAGCAATTGAAAGGTTTCAAGTTTGTTTTGCCGAACTAAAATTTCGACCTTACAAAATATGGTTCCATATCTTTGCTTAAAAAGGCAAACATCTTTTCATATTTATTTTAAACACCAAATACTTACAAGCAAACGATGGACCCATTACCCGTACCTACTACTCTTCCCTCGATGAAATTTTTATCCCGCTTCATAAGTTTTATACATTTTTGTCTTCACTGTCGAGCAACTATTTTTGAAAATTACTGCTCTCAGATTATAAATGATGTAATTAAATGCATATTAAAGATAAGTCTTTTGAAGAAGTAGAAGCAAAAAGGGATACATTTTGGAATTATTAAGCGATCGATGCTTACAACGCAAAGTAAAGTGGTTTATAAATATTAATGCATACTTCACAAAGAAAGAAAAAGAAATTACGCTGTGTCTGAGCTTTTGGAAGAGTTTTTTGCATTTTTTATTTTCTAGTTAAAATGAAGTAGTGCTACGCAATCTTGCGTCAAAATTGAAAGCAAAATGTAGGGTAAACTTCTCCAATGCTGTAAGTGTAACCTAAGAAAAATATAACCTCGGGAACTTCTTTTAAAACAACCTATCATAGTTTAGATTGCTTATGATATTGATTTAGAGGTTGGAAAATTAAAAAATAGATTCATCGAATAGTTTTATTTTATACTGCGTGCAATTTGGTTAAAAAATAAAAATTTTTACTTGAAATTTTCCACAGTCTCCTGGAACGCGGAGAAGTAAAAGTGCTTACAAATGCATTTTTTATTTAAATGTTTACAGTTACCATGGATTCGTCGCAGCCGTTGGGAGTTTGATTTTAAAATTGAAGCAAGAGAAACTTCACTAGCACAGCAAATGCTTCAAATCTACTACCAGCACTCTGGAAAAGCAAACTCGAAAAAATTTGAAGATAACTCTATTAGATTTAATTCTGCTACTATCGGGGTAAAGAGAGATTTTTTTTTCACTTTCTAATGGGGCTGCGTATGGTCACTAACCTTTGCAGACCTAGTGCATTCTCCGGAAACAGGCCTCCATTCTTTTAAGTAGCACCACTGTCAGTGGATGCCATTACAACTTGAGAATTTTGAAGTTCAGTTTCCCCCTAGATGGCGGCAGCTAAGCTCTAATTGATGCGAAACTGCACAAGGAATTTTTTAATTTAACCGAGAGTATCCAATCCAAACAGATACTCCAAGGATCTTTAACATGCTGCATAATCATACGACATGGGCGCTAACGATTTTCATTCAACCTTTATTCTTGATAATAAACCGACTTGGGCCAGGTTTGATCCTGCGAACTTGGGCCTTGGAGGCCAGTGCCTTACCACTACATCAACCGGCAGTAAAGAGAGAATAAGACAATTTAAAGACGAATTTAAGTTGGAAAATACTACGCTAAAAAAGCGTGCAATTGAAACTACACAACACAGGCCTAGTTGATCCGCTTTTTCTTCCATCTTGAAAAAAACAACAAATATTTAGGAAAAAATTTGAAGCTAACGCTATCCGAGCTAAATTTAGTTATATTTTTACCAATTTCTAAAGATCATAAAAATCTTTGACAAGACAGAACTTTGTTTTAGCAAAAGTAGCTTATTAAATTTCAAGTTTTCGTTATCATTCCATAGCACAGAACTTGGGGAAAAAAAAAAAATGGCATGATCTAAATCGTTCATTTTTTTCATACATACATTATTTCTTTTTCAAATGCTCTATTGTTGCAACTGTTGAAATAGAAAAGTAGTTATAGTATTTCAATATATTTTACAGGAAATATTTAGGAGGAGCGGTTGTCTTAATAGCTATGCACAGGACGTATTAAAGTATTTTTTTAAATACATCACGTGTATGAGATACCGTAAATTAATTTTGTTATTTATTTGTGATACTTTGTCTAAGTTATTAGTGTTTTTAGCGTTAAGCGCATCTTTTCTCGCGATTCGTGTTTTCATCTTTACAGAAACTTTTACAGACTGATATTGTTATTGGACAAATAAACTAGAAATTAATTTTGCTGCGATCATAATAATGCGTAGAGGACTGTTTGGAAGAATATTAATTAGAGTGACAAAGTGATCTGAAAATCGATGCAGCACCCACTTGGACTATAATGAAGTAATCAGGTAACTTTTAAGCATTTTAACGATTTCAAAAAACAGGAAAATATTTCACTTGAAACTTTTGTCTTCCATGTCTTCAAATTTCAAACTCGAAAACTTTGAACACGTAAAGAGCGTGGTAATCTGACTTTAATTACAAGGCGATGTTCGAGTAAAAGTTTAGGTACAACAACTAAAATTACTCACGTGTACTGTTTCAATAGAAATTCTTTACCATTATACTTAGGTGGCTCAAAAACTCATCTATTTTATTGTAGCATTCTTTTATCAATTTTCTTACAAATGTATCGTTATTACAGTGTTGAAAACTCGGTTACATTGCGGAATTTTCAATGTTGTAGCATTGCATGTGTTACTTAAAAAATTGTATTGTGATTATGATGTCATATCTGTCATTTTTATAGACTTAAAATGATAATTAAATTTTAATTAAATTTCGTATTGATATATTTGGAGTTTATTGTTCATCTACACATGTTTGACAGATGTTTAGTTCGCTCGTTCGCTGTAAAATATTTCTGAGTTCATAACTTCGTAAAAACGCCTTAAAGCCAAAGCTTCTGCCTCGTCCAGCAATAGATTTTCATACTCTCATGATAAATAACTATTAATCATCGACTCTCATTGAAAATTAGCCTTTTGATAAAATATACTATGAAACTATTTATGAATTGCTTGCATATCTATACGAAGGTTTCTCTTTATCACTTTCATCTTGTCTTTAAATAAGAAAAAGGAAAAACTCAAACTGAACTTTAGCTTCCCCCCAGTTTCCCCTAAAAGGAAAAAGGGGAATGTTATTAATTTTATTACTATTACTAACCATCAATAACGCAACCTGAGAGGTTGCCAGTAAATAGCACAGCATCAATTGGATACCAAATTATTTAAACAAACCCAGCAGTTTTTATGATATTATTGCGTCATCTACTTCATCAAAATTTATCAGCCCTGCGTCAAGAAATTTACTTTTCGAAACTCAATTAAGTTTTCTACTTTTGTGCAGTGTTTTTGATTTGCTTTTCTGTTTCATTGCACATTTTTCAAGAATCAAAACTCTTTTGCTTTATTTACGCTTAACAAAGTTTAAAAATTCTGTTAAACTTTTTCAACACTGTCTAAATACGTAAATGCTGTGTCAAAGTTTTAAAACATTTGAATAAACAATATTTTAAAAATTTTCGAATATTTTGGTGTTGTTAGTAAATTTGTTTTCCTCATTCGACATTACCGTTGCATAGCTTCTTCTAGCTTTTCCATAAATATATATGAATACAATTTTTATACGTTTTCAGCAACGTTCAACTTTTTTTTTCTTTACTTGAAACAATACACTGACTCGGTTTCGTCCCAGCGAAATTTAATGGTTAAAAGACAATTTCTTTTCCGTTTTGCACGATTAAATAAATTTATTTCATAACAAAAGACATTTTCGAAAAAAAAAAAAAAACATAGTTTTAATACTTGGTTTGTTTTAAATTAACGTTTATGTATGTCAAATTTCTTCACTCAGGGAAAGAAATTATGCAAAAAGATCATATTTACTTTAGAAATATTTCAGTGTTAGCTAAGAAAAACTATCATTTTTAAAAATAATTTATGTACTTTCAATTCTAAATGCAACTATTGGAAATTTTTGCATGTTTGAAGGAAATTTAAATGCTTCCTTTCCAGCATGTTAACCATTTCTATAAGCCAATATCAAGCTTTCAGAAATTGAAATTTTCGATCGAAGCATTCACAGCAGAAAAATATTTTGTATGCATACGGGGTGAATGAAATTGAAGTGGGAAAAATAAAGAAACAGAAAATTTTAAAAGAAATATCTAACTGAGTTAATTAATAATTTAGTAAAAAGTGATTCTAAGTTGTAATTACCGTTAATTGAAATTTAAACCTCTCTGCATAGTGCTACGAAATATAAAGCATCCGAACGTGTAGCAACTGGTGGAAAGAAGCACGGTAATATAGCTCCGACTTCTAATTTATTCCGAAATTTTTTAAAGACTAACGTTCTTTTATTGTATCTCTCCCACCTAAGAGGACGCGTCAGGAATGGGATTAGTGGTAACTCGAATTTTGGAAAGGCAAAGCACTCGGTTTTCCTTTCGGTCAGTCCTGTTCCCTTTTGAAGCGCTCCCACCAATTTTGATCACCCAACAGCCATTACAATTTCGTTTTCAAGTATGATTTTCTCCCCGCTAGTCATCACGCCATCGGTGACGCTTTCTTTAGAAAATGCATGTCTTTGAGCTTTTCCTTCTGTATGACATACGTAGACATGAACGGTGTTCTTCATGAAGTCACCATGCCTGACCAGGTTTCTAAAACTCATATAGAAAAGCATTTTTCTTTTTTCCCCTTTTTTCGTACAAGACCATCCATTTTCAAAATGGTGGGGTTACCACTTTCCACGATAATCTTAACAAGACATCAAACCTCTGAATCAACAAACAACCAAAATTTTGTGCTCGTGATATAATGACTTGATCTTTCAAACAAGCAAGTACAGTTGTAAAACCTGGTGCAACAATAATTGTTGTAATGTAACCCTTGGCCTGCACGATTTGGTCGAAAACAATACGTGTGGACATTTTAAAGGCGACTTTGTCTCTTTCCGAATACTTCTGAATCAATTTGACGATTACATTTATTGCAAAAAGTACAAAAGAGCAACTATTTTTTTCCCGATACATTTTTTTAGCAAAGTATATGTTGCACTTGCAAATCTCGGCCCTCCCCCCCCCCCCTCCTCCAGAAGAAAAAAAAGAGCACAATAATAAATTGTTTTCATGTTCTGAAGTAATATCTGACTCTTTTTGCATTACATAAAAGAACTATCACCATTCCGACTATTTTATACTGCAGAACTTCCTCAAAAGCGTACTAGAGAAATTTCTTTAAAACATCTCTCTGGAGAAAGATACTCGCATTTTGGCCTATAACTCTTTTCTCACAAAAAAACTGTAAATAAATCTTCAAATTAATTACTAAAATGTGTTTTTTAAAATATATTCAACATTTAGAAATATTACTAAATTGTTATTAAGGAAAATATAAACAAGTAGGAAGACTTAAGCATTAGAAACTGAACAATGCTTTAGTGCACTATCAGGAAAAATCGTACCAGAGAAAAAATCTGTTGGTGCGTAATTCTGAGTTTTATAGTGACTTTTCAAAAAGAAAGAAACAATTCTAATTAAACTCAGCATTCATTCAAATCTTCCATTTAATTTATTTAGTACCGTCCGTTTAACGTGAAATGGTCTTAATTAGAATTTAGTTGATCTCTTAAAAGCAATTGTGCTTCACTGTCATTCACAAAAAAAAAACTTACTTTTAAATAAATTATCTGTTAATGAAATTACACCAAAGAAGAAGAGAGGAAAAATCAATCGATAGTAAAAAAAAAAAAAAACATGTTACTTTAGATAACTTTTTATTTTGTCTTTCTAATTTTTATCCTTGTCATTTTATTTCTTCCAGTTTAATACACGGTGGACATAAACTTTTTCACTGATTATAAGAGTTTATTGTAAAAAAGTGACATGATTAGCATATACTTGTTTCTATATAGTACAGATAGTTCTAAAGTTTTTAATGAAACTACTTGCATCAATAAATTTTAATATGAGACCCTAGGAATTTAATTAATTGCCTAGTTTGTTTACTACTTAAAGCGTCTTTTAAACGACATTATATTATTCTACATTTTCTTCTTATAAAGTTACATAGAATATTTTCCCCACAAGTTAAAAATATCGAAACGCTTAACGTTAAGATCCCGTATTTTTATGTAGTATTTTAGCAACTCTGATTCTCAAAAGAAAAAGATTTCCAGGAGTGATATCAGGTGAGTGATAACCCACATGTTGAACAACATGTGGCTGGAATCGGGATACCGCCTTGATATTCTTCGAGCTACTTAGAATTTTAGACTACTTCTATATTCTTCGAGCTACTTAGAAATTTTACTGACGTAAGTAATTTTATTAAAAATTTTATAAAGTCCTTTACAATGTATAATATTGTTTTATTTAATACTTTGGGTTTTTGTAGAATACATTTTTGTAAGTAGTGAAAGAGTTTATCCAAACCCTGTATTATAGTATGGGTTTTTTTCAGTAGGAAATCATGAAAATTGGTAAAATACATTTTACAACAAGTACCTCAAACTGATTCACAACTCTTAAATGTAAATTATTAGGGATACTTTTTAAAGCTAGGGTTTTACGTTTATGTTATATTATATATATATATATATATGGTATAATCCGTGTCGATTCAGGCAGGGGGGTACCTTCATAGTCTCAGAAGTTTTTGAATTTCACATATGTTAAAATATAGAACTATGTGAGTTATAGGTATGTTTTTGTTTTGCTCAAAAAAATTCCTGGCCCGAGATACACGCCGCCAGAGATGGCGCCTTCGGCGCAATTTTTCACTTGCGATTTTCGACAAAAACTTTCAAGTTCTCTATTTCCTGAACGGTGCAAGATATTTTGATACGGTTTTTTTCTTTGAAAGATAACTATATTCTGTTTAAGATAAAAGGCTAAATTTTAAAAGATCTATTTAACTTTTTTTGCTGCAGACTTTTGAAATTTTTTTTTAAAAAATCTTTTTTATTTTTTTTCTCAAAAAAGCCAATCTCAAAATTTTTAATTTTTTTACTGTTGGTTAATACCATTAAGTACGACATTCCCGAAAAAGGAGAGCTTCCACTTTTGCGTTTGACGGATTTACAAGCAATTTAAGATTTTGCCATATATTTCATCAGTTTTGTTAACCACATAGTCATATATTGGTCTCATTAAGTCAAAATTATATTAATTTGATTTTCTTTGACATGGCATTTAATTCTTAATAAATAATATTAGAGCGAAAAAATCATTTTTTTTTTTTAAATTTAAAAAATTTTTTTTTTTTTTTTTAAATTTAAAACCAGATTGCTTAGCATAGCCATAAACATAACTTAAGATTGACATTCTGAGTAAAATGCAATGAATATAATATTTATTTAAGTTAAAATAAGAATTTTACAATGAAAAGTACATTTATGCTAAAAAGTTAGAAAAATAAATGCAATACACTGTACTTTCATCCCGATACGCATGTGTAAGAAAAATTAATTACTGCACATTCGCCAGGTTGTTAGCAAGTAACGTAAATATATGTATTACAGCCATTAAAATTATTTATGTATATCATTTATTCATAATCACAAATTGGATAGTAATTAAATTTATTTTTATATAACACATACAGTTAGGTATTTTCTTGAGTCACTTTGCCATCAAGTAATTTGAAAAAGAAAGCAAGTTTGGCAGTCAAACAAGTTGAAAACAAGTTTGGCCAAGGTTATTTTTTGAGCTTGTTGTGAACAAATGCAATTGTAGAAAACTTTAGTTCAATTGCTGCTGAATGAGCACCTGAATTATTTTTGGTTGTTTATTACCCATGAATTATTTTACAGCAGTTACAATTTCCCACACTCAAATGTTGACATAGACTGCAATTTCTTTTTCAAATTAAATTCCACAAAAAGGAAGTGCTCAAATTATGAACTTCAAGCCGTACTTCATAGTTCAGTGTTTTCTTTAACCAAGTTTAATTGGCTCTTAAACCACTTATTTTATATTTTAGGGTTATTGATTGCTAAAAAAAAAGAAAGAAAGGTGTCAATGCATGTTCATATTTTTTTTAAAAAAAGTATTGTATATTTACTTTATCTTGCTGATTTAGGTTATTTTCTAGTTTTTTCTGAATACTTGTAACAGCTTCGGCTAATTTAGTTATGTTCTTCAAATTATTTAAAGCAGTTAATATTGGTTTTAATTGATTAGGCAGATCCTCAACATTCTGTTAGATTGCCCCATTGAAAATGTTTTGATATTTATTTCGCTATTAAATTTCTATTTCCCTCTTTAAATACCTACATAAAAATTAGCCAATTGCTTATGTAACTGTTTGTGGAACTATATATTAAATTCCATTGTAGCTGTGAAGGTAAGATGAATGCCATTTCGTTACTATCAGGACAACATAGTTAATGAAATTATTTTTTCTTGTTTTGAATTGAGAAGATGCTTATTGTCCCCCTACCTCACAACAAATAATGATAACTGAAATTAGTGATAAATTCTTTAACATTTTGTTTTATTTGCTTTTTGTTTGAACTATTGAGTTAAATCAATGATTTTTTTTTTTTTTTGAAAAAAAATCATCTGATTTAAATTATGTACAGCCTGATAAATATTAGAAATATCATTTCAAAAAAGAAAAATAGGGAAAGAAAAAGAAAAAAAGAAAAAACACTAATATTTTACAACCAAAAACATATTAAAGCTTACAATATATGGACATGTTCCAAAACATACCATTTCCCAAAATTATGTCGTAAGTAATAGATAAAGCAATTAGTGGTGTTTCGTGCATGTGATTTGCCATTTTTAAGCAAAAAAAAAAGAAAGCAAGGAAGAAAAATGCAGAGTGATTGAATCCTAAATTAATCCCCCCCCCCCCCTAGTAGTATTCCTCATTTTTTTTCTTAACATCAATAGCAAGATATGAAAATCAAATATAAAAAGCTATGTTTTACTGAATAACGCATATATTAAAATTAACAACTAATAGATTTGAACTCTAGCTAGGAAAAAATGAGAAAATGATATTTAAAAAAAAATAAAGGAAATCAATAAATATTTTAAAGTAGCGGGCAATAAGATTGGGCAATGTATGTTTGTCTCTTTGTCTACTAGTAAATTTTTTTTGTGGGAAGGGGGGATATGTTTCTAATTTTTATTAAGAAAATTAAATTAATAGAATTTTGACCCACTGAGACCAATATATGACTATGTTGTTAACAAAACTGATGAAATATATGGCAAAATCTTTAATTTCTTGTTAAAACCGTTAAACGCAAAAGTGGAAGAACTCCTTTTCAGGGAATGTAGTACTTAATGGTATTAACCAACAGTAAAAAAAATAAAAATTTTTGAGATTGGCTTTTTTGAGAAAAAAAATATAACAGATTTTTAAAAAAAAATTTAAAAGGCTGCAGCAAAAAAAGTTAAATAGATATTTTAAAATTTAGCCTTTTATCTTAACCAGAATATAGCTATCTTTCAAATAAACAAAACTGCCTCAAAATACCTCGCACCGTTCAGGAAATAGAGCACTTGAAAGTTTTTGTCGAAAATCGCAAGTGAAAAATTGCGCCTAAGGCGCCATCTTTGGCGGCATGTATCTCGGGCCAGGAATTTTTTTGAGCAAAACAAAAACATACCTATAACTCACATAGTTCTATATTTTAACATATGTGAAATTTAAAAACTTCTGAGACTATGAATGTAAGATTTTATTTTTACCTGCCTGAATTGAAACGGACTATGCCATATATATATATATATATATCACCAGCGCCATTATATTATGCTTTCAGTATATCAGGAATGTATTTTTATAAAACATGAGCTGAAAAGCAGAAAACAGGAGAGAAAAAGTTTTCTATTATGTACTGCAGTGAAACATCAAAAAAGAAAAAGAAAGAAATCTAGTAAAAGAATTTACATAATTAACTTTCCTTTCATTTGTAACATAAACTAATAATAAAACTCTTTTGAAGATAGAAAAGCAGTTTTAAGAAAATAAACGGCACACTCTGATCAGCTGCGTTGAACTTGGTCTATAAAATTAGTTCTAGGGATTTAATTAAGAAATGTTTTGACTATACATGTTTTGGATTATCAAAAAATTCTGATTTTCTTTTTTCCACGGAATAAAATATAACTTTCTTTCATCAAAGGGATTGAGAAAAATTACTTCTTTACTCAACCTCACAACTTGTAACAGGAAGACGAAATCAAATATTGATTTCATCTTTTTCAGTCGCGTCAATGAAAAAGTAGAAATATATTTTTCTCAAATGTTTTCTGATGAAACTGCGGGATTCTGAGCAATTTCACATCCTTGCAAAAAGAAAAACAAATCATCACCTAGAAAAAAGCTTGTCAAAACACACACGCATATATATATATATATATATATATATATATATATATATATATATATATATATATGCGACACCCTTTTGGGGGATCAGAGATAAAACCCAAAATGGGATGAAGGGTTTTCGAAAAATACATATACTTGAAGCATACAATTTTACTGATGCCAGTTCAACGTATCATAACTGAACATGAATCTTGTTTATTGAAACTTACACCAAATATATAGAATGGAATTTCTTAAATTTTTGCGCAACTGAAAATAATATAAATTACAAAAGTTAAAGTTGTTTTAAAACAACGCTTTTTTTCTGGGGGAGAAAGGGAGAGGGACAACGTAAATTATCATTCTGAGTGACACCCATGATAAGAACGCAATTGATATATATATATATATATATATGTATGTATACATGCAGTATGATTCTACGGTCATGGGATAATATTGGAGGACTTGTTGAGCACGCTAAAACATGTATTTTTTGCATAGGAATGTAAATGTTTAAGAACAACTTGTTTTAGGCTATTAGTAATATTTATAAGCATCCTTCATCAGGTGTCTTTGTCTTTTTGTCAGATTCTCTTAATTTTGCCTAACTTTAGAAGAGCAAATTCGCGATCGGAAGATGCAACCCGATTTCATTTCTTTTTTTACCCCTTACCAGTTTCCCGCATTTTTGGAACGGGATATCATTTATTATTTATTCGCATCATTTACTCTAAATATCACAAATCGCCATCGTCTTATCATATTAATTTTAGAGTCCGGGTGACTCGCGTCGTTTTTCAGCATACTCGTTATCTCACATTGTCCGAATCAATGAATCGCCTTCCGCACTGCCCCGTCACACCGTACATCTAAGTAATAGTCCGCGCGTATAGTACATAGTTCAGTAAGTCTCTAGTAGTTCATTGGGAAAATTCCCATACATATATATATACGAGGTGTGTCTAAAAAGTTCGGTGAATGGTCTCATAAGTGGGTATTCAAAGTTTGATAGAAGCACGCGTGCCTGCGTAGACACGCACGGACATGTCTGGACCTGACCTCTGTCGGTACTAGCGCAAAGCTTCTAGTGCAGCGCTTATTGCATTCAGTCTAATTGAGTGACCCGAGTAGAATGCGTCATGGAGCAACGACACAACATTAAGTTCCGCTTTAAATTGGGTAAAACGGCGACAGAAACCCATGAGATGTTGGTGCAGGTGTACGGGCAGGATGCTGTGAGTAGGAAATGTGTGTATGATTGGTTTGTACGCTTCCGCGCTGGTAAGGAATCTGTTGAGGACGAACCACGTTCAGGCCGGCCATCCACAAGCAGGACACCAGAAAACACTGAACGTGTGTGAGAGATGCTAACAAAAGATCGGCGATTGACTCTGCGATTAATAGCAGAAGAATTGGGTATTAGCAAAGACACAGCAGGGACCATCATCCATGAAGAATTGGGCAAAAGCAAGATTTGTTCACGATTTGTGCCGCACATGCTAACAGATGATCAAAAAGCAAGACGTTTTGAGATGTGTGGCAATTTCATTGACATGTGTGACAGGGATCCTACCTTTCTGGGTTCCATTGTTACAGGAGACGAGTCTTGGTGTTATCAGTACGACCCCGAAACGAAAAGACAATCGATGGAATGGCGATCACCTTCTTCCCCGCGACAAACAAAATGCCGTGCGGTAAAATCCAAAGTTAAGACCATGTTAATCACATTTTTCGACAAAGAAGGAATCATCCATAAGGAATTCGTTCCTGCTGGCCAAACGGTGAATGCCGCATTCTACTTGGAGGTTCTCAAACGTTTGTTAAAGCGCATCCGGCGAGTTAGGCCACAGATGTATCAGACCGGAAATTGGGTGTTACTGCACGACAATGCACCATCATGCATACCAGCATCATGGTACGACAATTTTTGACTCAGAGTGGCGTGACAGTTTTGCAACATCCACCGTACTCTCCAGATCTGGCGCCTGCTGATTTTTTTTTTGTTTCCACGTCTTAAGACTGTCCTAAAGGAATCACGGTTTGAGGACGTCGAGGAGGTTCAGAACCAAGTGACGGCTATTATGAGAACGATTCCACATCAAGACCTCCAATAGTTTTCAAGCGTTATACGAACGTTGTCAGAAGTGTGTTGTGGCTGGTGGAGAGTATTTTGAAGGTCAATAAATGTACTTACAATTAACATTCTATTTTTATGTTTTTATCATACCATTCACCGAACTTTTTAGACACACCTCGTATATAGATAGATAGATAGATAGATAGATATCACGTGCATATTAAGTTGACGAAATAAGTCTGTAGTTTCATTGCGAAATGCCTTTTATTTATTTCTGCTGTATCACTGAAAATGAAGTTTCATTTTGAAATAATATTTTTATTATCTTTGTAATTAAATCAATCTTATGTGCCTCTAATTAGTTAATTAATATTTAGAAGCAAAATTAACGACAGTGAAGTCATGCTCTGTTTTTTTTCTTATGGTTGTATCATTTATGGTTTTCTATTAATGCGATGTAAGAACTTTCTGTTTTATAGGTTTTTCGCATTTTAGTCTTCTTGCGTTTTTTTTTTTTTTTTTTTCATTTCTATGATGCTTCTTCGCTGACATGCTGTAAATATGTTTTAATTCGTCCGAAACAATACACAGATTGTACATGCGCGGATAAGTACTTCACGCCCTTTTCTCCAAAAATAGTAATTTCTTTTGCGCTATTTCAAAATGAATGTCATACTCCTAACATAATTAAAAGAAAAAACGTATTATTTCATTCGGTGGCAAAAGGTCAAAATTTATGTAACACATAATATCAAGATACTTTATCACTTTACACTGTATTATCTAGTTAAGTTTATACTCCTTAAATAATATTAAACTTAATTGGATCCCGAAAACAATTCCCGTGGTACCAATTTTTAAGCATATATTAAATATGGGCGATAAATTGGCTTACGCTTACGTAGCTGTTATTCATATCAGTTCCTAAAAAGTACCCGAATCACAAAAAAATCTTTTGTTTTCTTCTCATTTGTCTTTTCTTATTTATGTCTTAAATCTTTCCGCCTAGGGCTTTCATAAATTATTTTATACTTTCTGTACCCGCACGGCTATGCCCGTATTAAAAAGTGAAAAGACCAGTCGGTTCGCCATCATATATAGAGTGCTAACCTTTTTATGTGTAAATTATGTTATTTTATTATAATGTATAGCATTCCACATAATTAAAAATTAGCCACCCACGGCAATCAACCAGCGATCCTACACATTTAAGCAAGTTTTTTTTACAAAACACACGCAGTAAGAAAAGAAAAAAGAAAGAAAGTAACGAAAACGAAAAATAAATTAAAGAAAAAAACCCACAATTTGTTTGTTTAGTTCAAGTACTCACACAGAAATGACGATTATAATCCATTAGAATTGTTTAAATTAATGAAATTTTAGTATAATTGATTTTATCTATTATTCATTGACAGTAAAACAGAAAAACGAAATTCTATAGCTTGCAGAAAACAACAGCAGAAAGTAAACTTTTGAAAACGAAAAAACCTTTCATCCGAGCTCAGATAGGCAAACAACTATATGTGCTAATTCACTGGAGATAAAAGAAGAAAATAAATAAAAATATAAATCGTAATAATAATTTAGATTAACAAAAATCGATACAAAGGGCAACCTTTCTAAAAAAAAAAACCCTATACAGTATGTAGAATGGTCCCGTAAAATACATATCAAGGAAAACGATTCAAAATTAAGCTATTGATCGCGTGTGAGCCTATGGCGTTACGCGATCATCAATCAAATACAAAAGAATCAAATACAAAAATCAAATCAAAATACAGATCAAAATACAAAGAAAAAATCAAACCAAAAGAAGAAAATCAAAATACAAAAAAAGAAAGAAAGAAATTAAAAATCGGCTGCTCCTCAAAATGCTAAAAACCGCAAGAAATAAATTTTAATTTGTTAAAAAAAGGATCATTATCTAGTCGGTATGGTAACAATTCAAATAAAATAAAAACCAAGCGCTTTATCAATATTCTGGAGAAAATAAAATTAAAGATAACTACGTGAAAAAATAAGTTCGAACTGCAGAGAAAAACGCTTATAAATTCTTTCCCAGTTAATTTAGAGGCTTTGAATTTCAGCACGTTGAGCAAAACTCTTCCTGCGGTAGTTTTTTACGGGGTTTCAAGTTCGAAACGATACGATAATTTCTTGCTATAGAAAAGAATTCTTTTCTGCCATTTTCTGCTATAAATTGCAATAAAAAAGAACAAATTCGAATTTTAGGAAAATCGCTTTGAGAAGCCCGAGGATCTGACCCAAGGTACCTCTAACCAAAATTTCGTACTTCCGGACCGTTCCATCTCACCAGGAGGCGATCGACAGACAAACAAACAAACTGATACACAAACGCTCTGTTTTATTTATATAGATTTAAAATAAAACTTAAGTGGAAAAGGAAAGACAAAACGTGTTTTTATTTTGTTTACAGGAAAATGCGATGGCTGTACAATGGAGGAGGTTACCAATTCATACCGTATGCATATTTTTTGTTTGTTTGTTCATCGATAACTTCTCACTGGATGAAATGATTTTCATGATTCTTTTTTTGATCGATCGAGGGTAGTCTCCCATAGGTCCCGTACTTTGGTTTGTCCATATTCGATAAATTGAAAAGGTTACGGGCGGAAATATATTCATTTTTCAATCGACTTCCTAGAGGAGGAGATTATCAATTCATACCGTATATTTGTATGTATGTATGCTCCCCCTTTTTAGCCTACTTTCCCGTAAAAGTAAAAAATATATATATTAAAGCCTGAAAGAAGGCTTAATGTACCGAAAAATATCGTTAAATATGAAGAGAAGTCAAAAATAAGTGAAGTAATTAAATAAAGATTGAAAAATAAAAAATTTGAAAGTAGGGTTTTGAGATGGGGGGAAAAAGTGTGTCTGTCGGTCTGTCTGTCTGTCGGTCTGTCCCCCCCTAATAACTTTTGAACGAATTATCCGATTCGAAAAATTCTTTTTGCATTCGAAAGATCTCGGCGAGGACATCTCATTTCCATATTTTACTTTTTTATTTGAACATTTTTTCGTTCAATTTTGAACAGTTCAAAAAAATTTAACATTAGCGCCTATGGGCGAAAATGAAGCAAATTATGTAAACTCTGGGTACAAGATCCATGTTCCAATGAACAAGCTTACTGGAAGAATCTCTTGGCGTGAAATATCAATTTGAACAGTTTTTGTTCATTTTTGAACAGTTCAAAAAATTAACATAGCGCTTACGGGGAAATTTCAATCCTATATAAATCCTGACCTAACGGACCGATTTGTTTGGAACAAACTTTATCGGAAAGCTCTTATAACGTAGAACTTGTGCAAATAGAGAGTTCACCCAGATTTAGCGAGCCTATTTTCCTATAAAATTGTTTTATCGGGATTTTTAAGGCTATTTCTCAATGAATAAATGAATGAGTGAAAGCATGAATTAATGAATAAATGAAGGAGTGAAAGAATGAATCAATAAATGAATGAAGAAAAGAATGAATAAATGAAGGAATAAATATATGAATGAGTAAATAAATGAATAAAGACAGTTAAAAAAAAAAGAGATTAACATTAGCGCCTACGGGGAAATTTCAATCCTTTATAAATCATGATCTAACAGACCGATTTGCTTGGAACAAAATTTATCGGAAAGATGTTTGGCCGTAGAACATGTACAGATATGAAGTTCAACCAGAACGGAACGAGCCTTTTTTCTTATGAAATTTTTTGATTGGGATTTTTAACGATATTTTCGAATGAATGAATGATTAAGTGAATGAGTGATGGAATAAACGAATAAATGAGTGAATAAATAATAAAATAGATAAATGAATGTATGAAGTGAATGAGAAAAATGAATGAATAAATAAACGAATGACTGAATAAATGAAAGAATGAGTGAGTGAATGAATATGTATTACCGTTGAAAAAGGTATATTTGAAGTAATAAGGAACTGAAGTTAAATGAGGAAGAGAGAGAGAGTTAGCTAGATTATAAATTTCAAGTTGGGGAATACGGAAAAGTAGGCTCGTATAGTTCTAGACGGAACTTCTTGTTATTGTTTTGTTTATTTGTTCAACGATAACTTCTCATTAGATGAACCGATTTTGATTACTCTTCTTTTAATCGATCAACTGTGGTCTCCCATAGGTCCTGTACTTTGGTTTGTCTATATTCGATACTTAGAAAAAAAGTCATTATAGTTTTTTTTGTTCTTGTTGCTGTTGTTGCTTTGTCACAGATAATTGACTAAATGAACCGATTTTAATAGTTTTTTTAATCAATAGAGGGTGGTCTAACTTAAATATCGTGTATCGATTTGAACAAAAGAATCGTTTATTTCGATAAGGTAACATCTCTTTTGAAAAAGAAAGAATTCTCAGTTTTAATTTATTAATTTTCACGTTCATAATTAATCAAAAATCGTTTTAATTTACCAATATGCTTTGCTATTACCCACTAAAATAAAATAGTTAAAGGTCAGACTCCAACTTTTCATGAGCCTTTTTTTTTCTGTCTAATGAAAAAAGAATTTGTTTTTAAGAGTTGTTTCCTTTTCGAAATAAACGATTCAATTGTTCTTTAGAAAGAACCTTATGGGTGAAAGTCAACAATTTTTCTTTTAATTGAAAAGGTTTGGCTTGATATTTCAGTATCGAATAAATATTATTAATAAATATAAAACTCATTGTTAAAAAGAGTTTGTCGCCACTAAGCAGTAATATTAAAAGCAATTATAATAAGTTTTTGATTGTAGGCTTCTCTGAAACAAAAATGAAATTCTTTTAGTTAATTACTTAGACTTTTTAAAGCCAGTTATCCAAAGTGTTGTGCCCTTTCATATGTTTATTAATAGAGTATTTATATGAAAAATGTATTTACATTAAAAATAGTAAATTAAAGGAACTTTTGGTGAGAAAATAGAATTAACTTCAAATTAAAAATTGCGCTAAAAAGCAAAGAATGAGTTCATTGTTTAAACAACATCGATACGACTTTTAAACATAGTTTTAGAAATCGGTGCAAAATTATGATAGATAAAACCTTTTGTAATCATGAATCAATTACAAATATAAATGGCCCAGAGTTTGCAACAGTTTCAATATGAAGTAACACATGGTGTAATGGTAATTAGACTATCATAATTGTTCGCCGACTTCTAAACTATGTTTAAAAGTCGTATAGATGTTGTTTAAGGAATGAATTTATTTTTAAATTTGAAGTCGCTTCTATTTTCCCCCCAAAAAATGTTTTATTAATTTGGCTGTTGACCCTGTACGCTGGCTCAGATTCTTATCAAAAGTGAAGTGCTGACATCTAAATTGCTAAACGAGCAAATGTAAGAAAAGAATCTCTTGATTCGAGCACTTTTCGGAAAATTCAAACCATGCCCTGTAGATTTCATACTCATAGCCTTATTCTAGATCTAATTAGAAAATGACTGTTTCAAAATGTCTTCAGCGGGATTACGCCGGAAATCAGGATTATCTTCACGAAAGTTATGCAAATATTTAAAAAATAATAATGATAGTTGTGGTCCAATTCAGTAAAAAGCTCCTTATCTGAAAAAAAGCAAAGTCCCTATGACTAAATTTTAACTTCAATACGTCATCAGAATCAATATAATTCATCACTTTCGTATTATTAATTTAGGATGCAAAAAAATGGGTGCAAAAAGAGTAAGTAAACAAAAAAGTCCAACTTCGGGAAAAAGAAGTACTGAGATTCTGAGTTATAAACATGAATCTAGATTTCTTTATCTTATAAAATAGTTTGAAAAATCCATACTTTTTGTGAAACGCATAGAATTTCACATGAGATTTATTTTCAGTACAAAAACTTTTACTACATTTCATCTATTTCTTAAAACAACAAGGTAGTATACCTTCTCTTACTAATCTATGCATAATCAGTTTTCCTCTTGCAATTCAAAAGAATTATCTTCCTAAATATACTCTTTTAGATCGACAGCTTATTATTATTACTATTATTATTCCAAAACTTGGGAGGGAAAACTCCCACAACGTATTTTAAAATTAAGCATCAAAACAGAAGAATATTTAATAACTCCGAAGTTTGGGAGGAGAAAAGATGGAGGAGGGGAGGCTGACAGTGAAAACCAACAGCTTTTTTAACTCGTATGGAGCCTGGCACAACACCGCATTTAACTCTTTTTAAGTTGAAAGTACTTCTTCAATATTTAGTGTTAGTCATGCCAGAATATATTTTTGCATCACTTGACACGTGTTGAAAAAAAATTCTGAGTCTCAACTGTGGTATTTGTTGAAATTTTTACTAAAAACTAACATTTCACACACCCAATGGACAGCATGAAAAAAAATGTTTTACTTAAAGTAAAAAAGAACACGTAGTAGTAAAGGATAAATATAATACAATCTGTTTTTTCAAATATATTTCAATTCCCACAAGTTTTCCAAAACTATTTCCCAAAAATCACAATTTTCTTCAAACTTACATAGCTTAGCACAAGTTATACACTAACTCTTGATGCATTAAATCGAAGTGTTTTATTCTCCTAGCCTGGGCTTAGTTCTTTGAATCATATTTATGTTCGAAATCCTCAGTGTAGTAAAATATCTTGGTTTAGTTGGTATCGCATGAAATATAAACATCTCGGGGGAAAAAACAGCAAGTGGGAGAGCTAAAATAACTACTAAAAGGATTTAAAGTAAATTAAAACAGTTTAATATTTGTATTTTATTTATACTGTTCGAAGGAGTGATGAACAAAACTACTTATGTCCTTATGTCGAGTGAATGTGCAAAATTGTACTGCAGTTCCTTTCACTCTAAATTTTAAATGCCTCTGTTGCCAACTGAAGGGAAATTTTACGGGCTGCATAATCACTGTTTTCACAGACATATAACCATCCCACTGAAAAAACATCCTGCACATAAAACTAACGTTATGAAGTACAGGGCTTTGCATCCTGAAGTTATGATGCATTTTGAATAAAAGAAAACCTACGGACAAGCCGTTGAATGATTGAAAATGAGAACGGCCGTATGCCTGCAGATAAAAATATCATTCGATTGGAATGACATATTCTTTTGTAACTCAAATGACCCGGACAGTTTTTATCTTGTGCATTCATATGCTTCCTTTTCTTCCTCAAAAGCTTTTTTTCTGTTACAACATAAAATTTCATTCTGCATCGCTATTCGATTTTTAGTTCAATCCCCTGAATTTCAAAAAGATAAAACGATTCCAAAAAGAAATGCAGACCAAATGCTTTTGCCATTTCGGGTCCTATCTTTAATGACGCATTTACTTTTTTCAGATAAGACATTAATGTTAATGGATAATAAATTATGCTTTAAATGTTTAATGAGTATTTAATGCTCTTGTATTATTTACAAAAACATTGCTTTAATTTTTACAATAGTGCTATTAACGAATTGAAAAGTATTTTTCACAGTTGAGGGAAAGCTATTTGTTGTTACAGGAAATAGCACACATTAAGTTTTCTTTAAAAAATGTCTGAAATTGCATCTTAAGTAGTGCTCTAAGCAAAATTAATTAAATTAACAGGCACATAAGAAATAAAAATCCCTTTTAATTATACTTTAAAAGACTGCATCAAAAGTTCAAATTAGCAGTCTTTCCTGCGTTCACAAAAACTGGCAAAGAAAATTATTAAAATAGAATAGTATATATATATATATATATATATATATATACGATATATATATAATAAATTCCCACTTAGTTCTTGAAGAACCAAAAATCGTTTAGTATTTATAAGTTGGATGCTACTCAAACCTTTTTTTCATGAAGTTCAAAGATTAAAAATAAGTTGGAAATCTCTTCAATGAAAAAGGGTTCAAGCGAAACAATTACTAATATGCATGCTTCTTTGGTTTTCAAGTATTTTAGTAAAACTTTTTTTTGTCATCAGTTTTGTAAACATTTAATATTCTATAAAAAAAAATTTTGTTTAAGTACTGGCATTAGATTAAAAAAAGTAACCTACGTAGTAAACATATTCGACCGTGATAAAACAAGTTAAAACTACTCCATTTTAAATTCAATATAACCCCTTATATAAACTAATTTACAAAATTAGAAAATTTTTGTTATGTGC
The DNA here is from genome assembly GCA_038502835.1 of Octonoba sinensis. Lineage (NCBI taxonomy): Eukaryota > Metazoa > Arthropoda > Arachnida > Araneae > Uloboridae > Octonoba > Octonoba sinensis. The sequence continues at coordinate 107,447,593 of CM076600.1, read as the reverse complement.
TTGCAAAGCCGTAACCAGAACATGCTTTCTTAGAGAGTTCTTTCACTCTCTCCTCAAATTTCAATAAAATATTTTAAAACCAGATTTCCAAAATATCATATTTCAATTATTATTATATTCTTTTGAGAGGAATAGCCTGAAATCGGGAATATGTAGCCATCGAGATAAAATTAAAAATGACGTTCAGTGTAGAAAAGTTAATAGGAAAAAAAATTATACTCTCAAACCTGCGTTAACTGACTCTCTGGTCACCCCAACGGCTAGAAATAGTTTACATATAGCTTCGTATTTTCTCCTTTTATTTAAATTTACTCGTAAAGATGAAAGTTCGTTTGTTAAAATAGAAATGCCAACATTACTTTTTTAACAGTCATTTATTTTTAAAAAGTTGCGAAAGCATCAACTTATTAACGTATAATGGCGCATCCGCATTCCACACCAAGGACAACGGCAACATTTTGCTTCTATCGTAATAGACGGCGGCTGTGGTTATTGAATAAACAGAATGTAACCATTTGTTCTAGGTGACATTATATCACAATCAACAAATCATGGTCCTATGGGTTAAAGTCAATTTTAATGACGCAATAAAAAAAAAATCGAATCATCACGTGGGGGAGGTTATAAAATTATATAGAACCGACAACGTGAGTTGAAATATTTTGTTGCTGTCGCCTTTACCATGAATGTAGCATAAAGGAATGTTTTAGCATGTTGACTAGTTGTATAAATGAGCTTAAATATATGTTGCTTCATTAAGCACGAAAATAAATATGTGCATTCCTTTTTCTGTAAAAGCGGTCTATTATTGTTTTTAAATATTTTAAGTAGAAATGTGAATAGACGGTGATTACGTCGTTTTTAGTACTTAATCCAACATTACAACATCATTACTAGTTAAAAACAGAATCAAAGTAACATTTTTATTTGAGTTTGCATTCTACAATTTCAAGATTACATGAACGTTAGTTTATCAACAAATGTTCGTTTCAAAATATTTAAGTATACCTAGATCTAAACGATGACACTTCCCCGTGTACACATATTAGGTGCCATTAGTTCTTACAGATATTTGGCTAATATTTCTATAATAATTTCGTATCTTCTTTTTAGTATTTAAAAACAAGATATAATTAGTGTTAAAAAAACAAGACTGTTTGATATGAGTACAAGGAGAAAGCAACGTAAAAAAAATCCCAATTAGTCAAAAAATGAAGCAAATAGCTATCTCGAGGCTACAACGGAGCCTCTTCATCAGTGTAGGAAAGAAAAGGGCTTAACACACAACTAGAAAGTTGTGAGTGAACGGGCAACGACCAGAGAAACAGCGGGTGATCATACCAAGTGGGTCTGATTAAAGATTAACTAAAAGGAACAAAAACAAGGAATGAAGACGACCAATCAGAGGCCAGGAATACGAAAGGAGGGATAGAGGGAAATACATACAGGACAAGAAGTTTCGTCTAGAACTATACGAGCCTACTTTCCCGTATACACCAAATTCAAATTTATAATCTAGCTATCTCTTTCTCTCTCTTTATTATTTATCTTTAGTTCTAATTATTGAAAATATACCTTTTTCAACGGATAATACATATTCATTCACTCACTCATTCATTCTTTCATTTATTCAGCCATGCATTTATTCATTCATTCGTTACCTCATTCAAGTGTTTATTCATTCATTTACGCATTCATGTATTTATTCACTCATTTATTTATATTTTCATTTATTCAATAATTTATTCATTCATTCTTTTCCTCATTCATTTATTCATTGATTTATTCTTTCACTCTTTCATTTATTCATTCATTCATTATTTCACTCATTGAGTCACTGAGAAATATCCTTGAAAATCCCGATCAAAAAATTTCATAGCAAAATAGGCTCGTACGTTCTGGATAAACTTTCTATTTCTACATGTTCTACGTTATAAGAGCTTTCCGATAAAGTTTGTTCCAAGCAAATCGGTCCGTTAGATCAGGATTTATATAGGGTTGAAATTTCCCCGTAAGCTCTGTGTTAATTTTTTGAACTGTTCAAAAATGAACAAAAACTGTTCAAATCAATATTTCACGCCGAGAACTCCTTTCAATAAGCTTTCAATAGGAACTTGGCTCTTGTGCCCAGAGTTTACAGAATTTGCTTCAATTTTGTCCATAGGCGCTAATGTTAAAATTTTTTGAACTGTTCAAAATTGAACAAAAAATTGTTCAAATCAAAAAGTGAAATATAGAAATGAGATGTCCTCGCCGAGATCTTTCGAATGCAAAAAGAATTTTTCCAATCGGACAATTCGTTCAAAAGTTATTAGGGGGGGACAGACCGACAGACCGACAGACAGACCGACAGACAGACAGACAGACCGACAGACAGACCGACAGACAGACCGACAGACAGACAGACCGACAGACAGACAGACCGACAGACCGACAGACACACTTTTTCCCCATCTCAATACCATACTTTCAAATTTTTTATTTTTCAATCTTTATTTAATTACTTCACTTATTTTTGACTTTTCTTGATTTTTAACGATATTTTCACGATACATTAAGCCTTCTTTCATGCTTTATTATTATTTTTTTTTACTTTTACGGGAAAGTAGGCTAAAAAAAGGAAAAATTACGAAAAAATTTCCAAAGATCCGGAAATAATGGTGTACTAGAAAAATCATTTGCTAAAGAATGAGAATTTTTCCAAATGTGATAAGCTTCCCCAGAATCAAGGCCATAGACCGAAGAACATTTATTGATAATTGCAGCAGAAGAAAATTCAAAACATAATCAAAAGTCCAACAATGCTGAACAATCGAAGACCGTGCAAGTTCTTTACGTTTAACATAATTTTCGTGTTCTTTAAGACGGTGTTTGAGGGCCCCCGTTTAGTCTGACCTATGCAAGAAAGACCACATTTGCAAGAAATACTATAAATACCCCAGATGCTATGGCAATCAATGGGATGCTTCAAAATTTTTAAATTTGACACGAAACTTATTATCTTAATTTGTTAAGCGGCCATAACACAGTAATTTAATTCATGACCTTCTTTTATAATATTAAAGCATAACGTTTTAGTTTAAATTATTTATAAAGAAAAATAAAGCTGCGCGAATAAATCATTACAAAAAATTTTAATTTGCATAAAAGTGCCTCAACCTCAAGAAATGAAGAGCTCATTAATGTAATTTAAAAAATGCAAACTTTGTATTAGTACTGAATGACGTTTCTATAATTTAAAAGTAAAAAGTAGTAAATCACAAAAACGAACCCACGAATTCCATTAAGATTTCGTCCGAGTCTTTTCCAACAATTACAATATTATTAAAAATTTAAATAAGAACAAAAATGAAACATTGCATTTCACTCATTTCTCCTGACGGAAAAAAATCGTTTGTTGCTATTTTCTTAAAGATAAAAATATCTTGTGTGAATGCTTTTTTTTTTAAATATAGAAGCTTATAACTTAAAGCTGGAATTTTCTTTTTTTTTTCCTCCATTACTTTTTTTTTTCTTTAAACTTTTCTATTTTAGCTATGCGCCTTAATTTTTGTATTTCTTGTATCAACAAAATGAAGAACATATGTATATATACATACACGTGAGATTTTTTTGATCAAAGATTTTATTTCCAGCATTTTCAGTTTTTCTTTGTCTTTTCCTTTTCTTTATTTCTTTTTTTTTTTTTTTTTTTTGGAGATTTAAAAAAAGAACTGAATTTTTGTGTCAAAGCTAATATTACATTTTTTAAGCTGTACAATATTAATATTAAAGTACTCAAAATCAAAACATCCATTTATACGCTAACAATTACTTGTGTCGGAAGCTAAAAACCTTTTCTGCATTAAAACAGGACCCTAGGAACCTCGAAGCACGTGCATGTAAGAATTTTTAAGATATTCACTTCAAATAACACCTTAATTTCAAAATTTAGGGCTCGTAATATCGCTGTGAAAACAGCTTGTTACGCATTCAAGTGTCCTTAATATGACTTTCCAGAGCTCGCTTTTAAATTATGTATTTTATATGTTTCATTTCTTGACATCGCAAGCATCAATAATGAGGAACATTATTATATGCAGATATCAAATACGCCTCCTACAGATTTTTTTTCTTTCAAAAATCCATTTGAAAAAAACAAATAAAAAAAAATCTTCGTATTCTTTGGACTTTATTATTTAAAGAATATACAACTTTTAGCAAATGTATAGTTTTCCGTCAACATAAAAGGAGGAAAATAATAAAGGATTCTTCATTTCCAAGAAGAGCAAAATCTCCAAATATATACTTAAAAAATAAAGAAAATCAGTGTTTTATCATTTTTAAAGATTGACTTCGAAAGAACACTGTCATTCTTCCTATGAACTTCATTTATTCAAGTCTGAATACGTTTTCCGTAATATTTAAATAAAAAGAAATATAAAGAAATATCCCAGCAATAGTTCTTTCAAAAATCGAGTAAAAATAAGGTACTGATATACATTCTGCCTCAAAAGCTCTCAAAACGTTCCTAAAAGTCTGTCTGCAGGCGTAAATGAAACTTTAAACAAGGAACGCTTAAGAGAAGGGATCGCATGAATTTTTCATTGTCATTTTATGACTCTTCACTTGTTTTTGGGAAATTTATATACTTGGAACTTCTTTTTTATGTTTTTAATACGAAGAATAAGTCAAACGATTTTAAAAAGTATTTTTATTATCATAACATAAACAAAAACAACAACGAGGTTTTTTCGACGCACATCTCTCTCTCTCTCTCTCTCTCTCTCTCTCGTCATTCTTAATTTTATTTAGTCTCCAAAGCAAACTTTATTGTGAATCCGTTTCAAATTGTAATGCTTCTACGAACAAATACGTTATGAAAGGTGATGATGCTTCTACAGAAATAGACGCGGATACAGACTTTTGTGGAAAAGGGAACAATTCTCTGTGATTTTACCAGTTTCAAGAAAAATTTCTTCCAGAAGGGAAATATTATCAAGTTTTGGTTCAGAGATCACGATTCTAAATGTGGTTTCTGAGCAGTTCTTATGGGGTCGGGACAATATTTCTAGTTTAAAAACATATGACATTGTTTAGTTTTAAAACTATTACACATGACATACATTTTTAGCATTTTGTTATTTTGCTTTGTAACGACGTTAATGGAAATGGCCATAACAGAAACAGAATTGTCATTACAATAACGCCAAAGCTAAACTTGCGAAGTCCAGCAGATGTCGAGCCAGTTAGAGCTTTTTATTTATTTATTGAGTTTTTGTAATAGCATTTTTTGATTTCGGTATCATTAGGGTCGGGATACGTTCCGTGCATACGTACAGTATGCCTCTACCCATAATATTATTACTATTTGTCCCGTATTCTATCAAAAGATTGCGCTGGGCTGCTTGAGACTTTTTTTTAGAGGGAAAACGATTAATATTTTGGCCCCCCTTTTCCGCAATGATAACAAAAATCTAGAGTAGAGAATGAAATTTTTTTATCAAATCTTGCAAAAAATCATTACAAGTGCAGCCCCTCCCCCCCCTTTTTTTCCAAAAAGTGTATTAAGTATCCTTTGGCCAGATAAGTATGTATATAGCGCTCAAAAAATTTTAGTGTAGCATCTTCTATATCGATCTCGGCTGTTATGGCAGCCGTAGGTATCGAAAAACTATGCAAGTTTGAACTGACTAATTTTTGAGGACAGCGTGCTCATTTGCGACATAAGTCTGTAATTTTCTCAGGAATATATGTTATGAAAAAATAACCATACTACTTACCTGACGGCGTTTCTTTTGCTGCATTTAAAAAAAAAAAAAATTACGTGTTTGCAGTTAATTTAGGTAGCAGTTCTACTGCGACGATTTGGTTTAACTGGATACACGGAAAGATCAGTTTCGACCGATGATATCGTGAATTTCGCTGTGGAGCAGCACCATTTGCCCAAAGAGATGTACTTGAGTGCTAGGATACAGCTGATGTACATATTCAGCATCTGGTATGATCAATATCAGTTCGCACACCAATGGACTATTGGAATTTACAGGAAAATGGGAATAAATGAATAGATATTTTTATTATTATTCTCTCTAAATTTAAAAAAAAAAAGCTCTTGCTATGATGTAAGGCGCTTTTAATGATGATTTGTTTTCGTTGTTTATAAGGCCGTTGATTTTTAAAAGCAATAGTTGTAAAATATTTTTTTTATTTTTGACAGTAGCACTTGGACAACAGTTCATTGCATAAATTTCGGAAGTCGCCCTAATCAGAGCCTATAAATTGCTGGTCATTTGTGAAGGGTCACCTGATAGGCGACAGCTTTAACCCTTACACGCTATAGTCGGCTGACACCATATGGAGCCACCACTGTTACACCACCCCCCATTTTAGACCCAGGACTGAAGGGGAGGAAAATTTTCTAAAGCCTTCGGTATCCTCGGAATTGTCTCGTGTCCTTAGACTCCGTAGATTTTAAAAGCACTTATCCCCAAGCGTACATAGTGGGTCTTCAGCTGGTCGGGTTCCGAACACCAACCTTTCCAGTTCGAAATCTAACAAGTTACCCACTAAGCTACTTCGACCTCTTGTAAAATATAACTTTGTTTCTCGTTTCGTTAGTGAGAAAAAAAGCTGAATTCTGAAATCCATATCTCAATGTGTTTTACGTACTTCCATATCCTTTCTCATTGTGGAAATGACTCAGTTTCGTAAAATGCAACAAAGTTCGAAAAATGTCACAAGAATAAATAAAACTCAGAATGAATATCTCTTAAAGCATATGTGCTGTTAAAATTTCCGTGGAATGGACTATTCTCTCTAGATTATGATCTGTTATTCTATTGATTTCAGAGCATCGGGAGAATGACTAATCGCACGTTCCCCATACCATTTGCGTTGGTTTTAAAGCGATGGGTGGAACATCTCCGTAAATCCTGTGCCATTTTAAGCAATCGGAGAGCAGGTCTTTTTTCTTCAAATACCGATTATACGTTCAAAGGGTGGGGTTTGTGTAGTCTTGGGTTTTTAGTTCTTCCTTCCTTTAATGTCTGTTTAAGGTGTTAAGGTGTACTTTTAAACTAGCATGATCGAATAGTGAATTTATTATTTATCGAAAATAGAAAAAAATGTCATGAAAAGGAAAAAGAGAAAGAGAGAAAATCAAAAAAATATATTAAAGTTCATAGATTAGACCCTTAGTTAACCCCTTTAACCCATTTGCCCGTGTCTGACACGGTCGAAAGTTACCGGCAAATTTGCACATGCCCGTGTCTCCCACGGGCGATCTTGTATCTCGCGTTATTTTATTTCTAATGCCCGTCTGAGATCCGTGTGCATTTTGTTTGAAATATTTCTTTATATATAACTTTTACCTCACCCTCCGTTCTCTAGTCAACACCTGCAACTGAAATTGCCAAAAACAATGTATACTATACCTATATATTCATTTTCCATCAAAAAAAAAACCCTCGATCATTTTTCACCAGTTTTTCCGAGAAAAACTCGTGCTTCAAGGAGTTAAATATTAAATGCTATTATTTTTTTTAAATTGCAAATATATTTTCTGCATTTATTTAATTTCAAAAGTCAATTATTATCCAACCTAATGGGTAAAACTCGTAAATTTCAGAAGAATTGTTTCTTCTTTCTGTTTTTATAGATGAAAAAGGCCTACATTTTTGAACCTTTGCATTATTTTTTAGTACACCGTCATAAAAAAGGGAAAGAAAAGAAATGAAATGCGCAGAAAAATAATGAAAATATTTCTGAATAATTTTTGTTCTGGCATTAATACGAAATGCGAACTTCATAGATGAATTTTTCTTACTTTCATCGATTTCTTAAACTTGACAAGTGAAAAAAACTCCTTAAAGGTATTTTAATTCATATGCATTTTAAAAACATAAAACCTAGTTATTCCTTTTGAATAGTTAAAAATATTCAATCTTTTATACATGAGTTTGGATTCTATTTTAACACATGAATTTGAATTCTGTTTGAACAAGTGTTTGAATTCTATTTGAACACATGTGTTTGAATTTTATTCGAACACACTCTTTTAAATTATATTTGAACACATACGTTTGAATTCCATTGGAACAGATGCGTTTGAATTCCATTTGAACAGATGCGTTTGAATTCTATTTGAACACATGCGTTTGAATTCTATTTGCATAATAGACTATCAGCTATACGAGAAAACAGTAACATTTCTGCGTTAAGGTTGAGTGAAGAGTCTTTTTTTTTTTTTTCAATTTTTTGCGTAGATTAAGGATCTGCAAATCCGGAAACCGAAATTAGTAGCTTTTGTTTACGGTTAGTATCAAAATAAACCTGAAAAAAAATCATTTTTTTAAGTTTAAATTTTTCTCAGTTGAATCGACATTACGATATTTACAAAAGAAAAATATTCCAAATTGAAGTTATTTAATTAATAGTTATCTGTATAAAATTTCCTCTTATTTCTTAACTCAAATATAACAATAATAATTCGGAAGTAGTTAAAACTTTTCGTAACTTGTTTTTTTATGCGATAACTTTTATCTATTTTTTTTTATTTCACTAATTTAGATTGTTCACAGTATTCTGATATTAATGCAACTTATTTTTAAAAAATCTAACCGAAAATGACAAACAAAATACAATATGTTTGAAGTTCATTTGAAATTTCCTGAAAACTTTATTCGATGTTTGAGTTAAATAAAATAATTTATTTACTACTCACAGTTGATGACACAATCAAAGTTATATTGTTATTAAGGTCTTTTACTTCAACATAACAACTCTATTTTAGGTATAAACGTAAACAATATTTTTGCCCTATAAGGTAAAGGAAATTTTTCTGACAACTATATAATTTACATCAAAGGGATCATTCATAAATGATGTCACGCTTCGAGGGGGGGAGGGGGGTTCGGGAAATTGTGACAAAGTGTGACAAGGGGAGGGGAGGGGTAACAAGAAGTGTGACATCATGCATTATGCAACATAGCGTGATACGTGACAAAGGGGGGGGGAGGGGGTCCGCTGAAATGTGACATATTGTGACAAAAGGGGGAGGTTGTCAAATATATGGGAAAAAAGCGTGACGTCATTTATGAACGGCCCCAAAACGCATTTCCAAAAAATTTACAGTTTATACTTATTTGCTAATTGTTAATAAAATGTTCATTTAAAATGTACTTTTAATGAACAGGACTTTTTCAAATGACTATCCGTTTTTACTTCATCACTTCTCGTCTATCATTTTGACTTTTCTTTTGCAGTAGAAAACTAAAGTAGTCCAACATCACTTTTTTAGATTTTATGTAGCTGGTATAAAGCAGCAGAACCAATGAAATTAAATGTTCCGCTTTTATAATTATCTAACAGGTTTTAAATAAATTTTATCTACTAGTTCTTTTATTATTTGTGATCTACAAAACTAAATTCTTTATCATTTTCGTAGTACAGCTATGCTTCCATTCATTCTAGAAAGGTTTTCGTTCCTCCGAAACACGCGTATATGTATTTTTTCATTGGAAGTTGTGCTTGATGTTGTAGTTTTCTCCTAAAGCTCTCTTTCTCTCTCACACACATATAATGTATATGACTGTATATATATACATATACAGTAAAACCTGTAAAGTTGACAACCTTTGTAAGTTGACCACCTGTCTAAGTTGTCCACTTTTGTCAGGAACGGATCTAGCCCTTCACCCTCTACCTCATCCTCTATGAGTTGACCACCTGTCTTAAGTTGATCACTAAAGTGCCGCATCGCAAGTGGTCAACTTACACAGGTTTCTCTGTATATATATATGGCAAGTCGCTCCTCACAGGGCTTATGTCGGAGTTGCAAGTATAACCTCTTTCGCACCTTTATCCAAAACGTAGCCATAAATAATAGTTATGAAATTATAACGGAAACAAAATTTGTTTTCGTGTTGTTTTGTGAAAAATAGCTTAAATCAGCAAAATATCACCAAATTTCTTGTAATTGATTAAACTGAAAAACATTTCATTAGTTCAGGTGGTCTCTCATTCTTTTCAAAATTTTATTTTTCTGATGCCTTATTGCCAGAGGTCATTGTTTTAAGCTTTTCAAATCTCAGGCTAATTTTGAAATTAGGAAAAATTACTACTTCAATAGGGCTATAGTCAGTTGGAATTGTTTACCGGAAGCGACTGTTAATTGCAGTGGGGTAAAAACTTTTAAGAAAGCTCTTGATGTTCATCGGGGACTGCTAAATTGACTAGGACCAGCCTAGCTGGGCCCTGAGCCGGTTGCTGGTCGTCACTTTTGTATTTGTATTTCGTGCAGAATAAAGCTCTGAAAAAGAAAAACATATTTACGAATTTTAGAATAGCCACAGGCTAGTTTTAGGATAAAATTCTGATAAATTGAAATTTATAGTAAGCTATTCTTCTTTTCCTTCGGAAGCACTACAGCCGGTACCAGCTAAGGCTGTCTCAGTCAGCTTACACCATCTATATCTATTTGATGCAATATTTCAAATGGGCTGCTTTTTTTTTATCCTTAACCATTGCAGACTTAGTGCGTTCCCAGAGCTAGGTACCAACTCTTTCAGCGGCACCACAATGAGTGCGGTACTATTCCCGCAATGTTTTTGACGCTCAGTTTTCCCCTAGAACGGCACCTGAGCTCGAATTGATGCAACCTGCACTAGGAAGTCAGTTTAGCCGAGAGTATCCACGCCAAACGGATACTCAAGGAATCTTTAACACGCAGCGAGATGTTAAAAATCCGCTATGGGCGCTGTCGCTTTTTTGCATCTTGAAAATTTACCGACTTGCGCCAAGTTTGATCCTGTGAACTTGGGAGTACTAGGCCTGCGCCTTACCACTACGCCACCCTGCCGGCCATTTAATGCAATAGTAATAATTAGATCAGTTTTTTTTATTTAATTATCATTATCAAGCTGAAATATTTCTATAAATTGACACGCATGTTTTATTATTTTTGTCTTAATACTATTTATTAAGTATTTTCCTTAAAGTTTTATTAGTTTTTAAAAAATTAGAAAATTTTGTTTACATTTCGCCCACTATGAGAAAGGTCTAACGACGCTCAGAAGGTTACCTTGTCATTTCAGTCATTATAAATTACTAGTAGTTTTAATGCTGAGTTACTTATCACGCCAGCAACTGTCATATTATATGGGGTGTGGCGCCATGGCGTGAACGGAAACTTCATATGAATAGAGAATTTGCATTTTTCATCCATTCATAGATTTCAGCGGAATGCTTTTTCTATCGGGGAGCGCTTTTGTAATTGAAATATGCATATGTGTGTGTGTGTACTTTGCACGTATACATTAGAGACTATTGCCGCAAGATATTTACAGCAGCTTTATGTAAATAACTTGGGAAACGAACTTGAAAAATATTTCATTAGTGCGAAATGCAGGGGTTGAAAATTATTTTTGTCAGGCTCGAAGTAAATGGCTATGATAACATGCCATGAAATATCGCAACTTATTTCGTACTGAGCGTTTCACACACAAAACATTTCACGCTATTCGTAAATTTCAAGTAATCATTAATCGGGTTTTTTAGACTTATGATAAAAGAATGAAAGGTATTATACACAAATATTAAAAATATTAAGCCAAAATAGTTTTCAAAACAACCAACATTTGGATATATTTTTAACAAAGAAACCCTGGAAAGCTTTCAGAGAATAAATAAAGAAATCTTTTAGTATTTGACTGTTAAAAGACTTATTGCATTGTATTGAATTTTGAACCATTATTCTCACGTCAATTATTATTTAACAAGATAATTTTGAAATATATCTTGAAGATCAATACTTTAATACTAAACTAAACTAGCGACAGTCCATTGGGGGCCATGGCCTACTGTGCTCATCCCAGTTTCCCCAGTTTCCGAGACCGAAGGCCCTGGGGTGCCGAAGCAGAAGTTCCGGTCAAGTGGTCCTCCTGACGTGGAACACCCAATGTTTAGTTTCCAAGCATGCTCGGTGATCATTTTATCGACTCCTCTGAAGTGGATGAAAGGCTGAGTCGACCCTGCCCAGCCCGGGAATCGAACCCGGGACTTGTGGCAGGGTTGCACGAAAGGCTACCACTCAGCCACTGGGTCTCACTTCAATACTATTTAATTATATACAAGAATAGGCTGCATCAAATCTAAGTTTCCTACCGATAACTAAAGAGCTGTATGTTTCGATTAGAAGATAAGAGCGAATCGGGAGCGACTTTTTAAAACGCTTTAAATTTCAACTTTTGTATTTCAAGAGTAAGTACTTTTTTTTTTGTAGTAATGATTAACCACTTTTTTAATACGATTTCTATCATTTTCTTTTCCCTGGAATATCATATTTGCAACGGAAAGATTTTATACTAAGCATTAAACACAGAAGTTCATGAAAAAAAGTGGGGATTTCATTTTCAAAAAAGCACTAAAGTATTTGCAAATTAATCGGTAACGAGTGCTAGTTTACTAGATTTTATTGCTACCTAAGCTTACATAAATAGCTTACTGATCGTAAAATAGTTGATTATCTTTCCCAATTGTGATTTAAAGTTATGCCAGTTAATTTTTTAGCCCATTTTATTTTGAGAAGTCGTTATTGTTCATTAACTTTAGTGTGGAAAATATTTTTTAATCGCATTTTTCTTTTTTAACTTTTATACTGAACTAATGATATAAAAAAAAAAACAAAAAAACCTTATCCGGGTATTTGGAATTTAAATTTTGTTCTGCATGAACGTTATCTCTGAGTCGTCAGGCAGAGTTTTTTTTCCAGCAGTAATCCTTCGCAGTAAACTAAGAACTTAGTAACCACTTGGGACGAGCCCCGCGAAGGAACAAAACAAAGGGGATGAAGAACAAATAATCCAGAAAATTATTCTTTATTTCAACTGGATATTCCACAGTTCATATGAAAAACGATTTTATACAGAAATTTACACACAACGCATTTTGTAAAAAGGAACACTTCTGTTTTTAGATAGAGCGGTGTTTTGTTAAGACATAAGAATTCTTAACCTATTCTAAACTTCCTTCTCCAAATTCATCAAAATAAAAATCTGCAATTACTGCTCAGCTATTAGGGAAATAATCTTCGCAATCTTAAAATATTTGAGATAATGCATGAATAAAAAATTCCCTTAAGAGTTTGTGTTTACTTTCTTTTTCACTTAAAATTGAAACAACAATCGCCATGATCTGAATGAGTCATCAAATGCGGCTTAAAAGTTCTTGAGTCATAAAATGGTTTATTTCGTATAGCATGGCAATACCGTCTGTAGAAAACAAACTTAAATTTACATTTCAATAATCCACTATTTTTTGTACCATTTTCCATATAATTCAAGAACTTAGCGGAAATATCCTTAGATTTTATCAGTTACATTGTTTATTTTTCACATCTATTTTACTTTTTATTTAGAACCGATAAATTTGAGCTTCATAATTGTGTTAAGACTCCACTGTGCAAGGTAAGTAATTTTTAGAAATAAGCTAAATTTTCTGCATTTTAAAGACAAAGAGTTTTTTAGAAAACAGAAAAGAGAAGAACAGAAGAAAGAAAAAGGACATTAAAATAAGAGTGTAATGCTGTCGTATGACGGCAACAATTGAAAACGGTAACAGGCATCGAATTCAAAAGCACTCTAACCGGAAGTTTTTGATAACCCAAACTCCACGAAACTTTTTCTTCCTTCGACTCAAAAATTGGAAAAAAGATAACAAAAGAAAGAAGGAAAAATGTTTTGAAGAGCAAAAAGTTTTGAAGTAGTAGCAAGATAATGAAAATAAAAAAAAATGCAGTAGATCTTTTTATAAGTTTTAAACTAAATTATCTCTAAATAACTTCCTTTTAAAGCGATCTCATCGAGATTAGTTTTTCCTTAAAGTAATAAAAACAAACCAAAGTTCAAAGTATATCTCGTCAGCTTCAAGTTTTGAGTACAGCTTTTCAATCATGAATAAATACAATATCTATGGACAATAACATTAAACCCTTTTTATGTATAACGTCATAGACACAATAAAAGTTTTTATCTGGTAACAATTGATGTAAAACTTAACGTCAACGTAACAACGTCATTCTTCAAATTTTATTACTAGTATTTGACGTTAAAAACTTGCAATGTAAATATTTTTTAAAATTTTGCGGCAAAACTTTTACTTATATATAAATTTCATCACAGCATTTTGTGGCAACATTCGTTTTTTATATGTTGCATTCTCTCCTTGCTTACAACTAAACGTTCTCTCCCAACAATTAGGAAATAACCCCAACAATCGGTATATTTGGTATGAAACAGCACCATCTGAATAGCATAAATGTGGAATTCTAGCGACAGACGTCAAACGGTACAGAAGTTATGAGAGTTTTAGGTAAAAATGTAGTCGATGTTTGAGGAAAATGCATTTACCAAACATGAACGAGAAATTTATATTGATTCAATCATTTTTAAACAATCATAGTTAAGTTCTTAGGCACCGGAAGATATTGTTACGTATAGATTAAAGAGTTTGACATTAAAATCATTGAAAATCAGACAACAAAAAGTACTATTTCAACTTGCAACTGGATATCTTAATGGAATTTAGTTCACACGTTGAAGTGGAAGCCCGTTTCGGTGAAAATCATGTTCCAGTATATTTATTATCATGCTCCAGTGTTCATCCAAGTGAAGTTCATCTAGAACGAGCCTACTAGTCTAAGATCCGGCTGCAGAATTCTGTACTCATCGAGTGTTTGCTAAAATCTAAATTTTTAAGCATGTTTATGATTAGGAGAATATATATCTACCAGGTTGCCTATCAAAATGTGGCCCCTAATATTTTTAATTAAATTATTGTTAATTGATTTTTCGGAATAAAATTCATTCACTTGTTTTTTAAATAAAATATCGTCCACTTCACTGCAATATAGATAAAGACTCTGAAAAATCATGGTTGCCGTTGAGCACTTAGCCGCACCTCTTCGCAGCCAGGTGTAAACAGGTATGATTTTGATGCATTTATACGTTCATAACGTACATTTGTTGTTTATATATCAAATTAAAGCTAATTTTTTTCTGTTTATTGTGATATACGGTTGCCTAATTAAATCTGGCCGCAAATAAGGGTTGCTGGTTGTTAAAAATGCCAGCTGTACGACGCTTTAAAGCCATTGCGCATGCGTCGAATGATAGTGTTCTCAACCACCGGTTCAAACAGTAGTAGGGACAACTTGATAAATACTCCAAAAGAATCGTCTTCTTTTTCAAAATGACAAATTTAAAAACTACAACAAAAAATTAATATTTGATGAAAAATAAAATATTGATGAAAAATAAAAAAAAAGGTTACTTATGTAAAAGAAAATTTTATTGTGCAAGTACTGTTTGAAAACATATTATGTTTTATTCAAGTATTCAATCGCCTGTTACATATTAATTAAACATTAAAGCAAATTAAAAATTTAAAATATGTATCTTATATTTCCGTAACTCTTATTTAAAAATCTGAATCATCAGAGCTTTCACTCACACTATCATCGCTACTGCCACTTTCATCGTTACAAATATCAGAATCGTCGTCATTATCGGAAGATTTGTTCATCGAATCACATAGCACACTCTCAACTTGCGTTGGAGTTGAGTCTCCCGGGAACCATGTTGGTTTTAGAAACCCATCTAATAGCCGCCAGCCATTATTTTCCGCGCTGAACTTGATACAATCCGGCTCAGTGGCATTTAACCACATCGAATTAACAAAGATTGTCCGCAACAATTTATGTTTCAAAGATTTCCAGCACGGTGGAATGTGCGCTGACTCGAACCTTTAATTCTTTTCATAAATTTTTCATTATTTTGTTTTGAAGCGTACATTTTGTTAAATAATAAAAATCTTGCGGCATTTACACTTCGACACTTTGATAACCATACATAAGGCACGTAAACTCTTTTACTGCATCGATTTTGGTTTCACTAAAGATGTCATAGGAATTAGTCAAAGATGCAAAAACTTGTTGAATTTCTGTTAGACTTCTGAAAGACAATTTGTATTAAAAGCTTGGTTCTAGAAATGATTTTTTGATATCAGATTAATATTATTACTGCTGTATATACTTACTAGATCACAACTTACAGCAGGAATACTCTGCTCATGAAGATCTGAAGGGAAGCTCAGAATCTGTAAATTATAAGAAATACGGTGTTACAGTTAAATATTCCATTGTCATTCACTAGCAATGTTTTCATTGTACAGTAGACCTGAAAGTTAACAAAAAGTCCTAAAATTTAGCACTGTATTATTTATATCATAACTATAACCTATATTATTCTCAAATTCAATTAAAATTTTACTTACGGTTTGTGTTTTGCAAAAATCTTCGAATTCTTCTCTATCTTTTTGCTTTAGAACTGTAATTTTTTTAAAACACTCTGTATGATATCCAAAGTCATCAGTGGACTCAATTGTTAATAAAGTGCCATGATATTTGTATTTTTTTCATACGACGGAACAATAACATTAGTGAACACTTTTTGAATGATGCATTATGAAAGTCAAGTACATTGAATTTTTTGCGACACAGAAAACACACCTTCATCTTTATCAATTTTATTTTACGTTAATTAATTTGATAATTCTTAGATGCACAAATAAAAACAACAATATATATCACGACAATATATATATGTGTATTACGAACTCCAAAACAACGTGGTTTTTATGTTAGAATCAAAATGTCGCAGCTGTTCAGTTGAGAACACTATCATTCGACGCATGCGCAATGGCTTTAAAGCGTCGTACAGCTGGCATTTTTAACAACCAGCAACCCTTATTTGCGGCCAGATTTAATTAGGCAACCGTATATCACAATAAACAGAAAAAAATTAGCTTTAATTTGATATATAAATAACAAATGTACGTTATGAACGTATAAATGCATCAAAATCATACCTGTTTACACCTGGCTGCGAAGAGGTGCGGCTAAGTGCTCAACGGCAACCGTGATTTTTCCGAGTCTTTATCTATATTGCCGTGAAGTGGACGATATTTTATTTAACAAGAAGTTCCGTCTAGAACTATACGAGCCTACTTTCCCGTATACACCAAATTCAAATTTATAATCTAGCTATCTCTTTCTCTCTCTTTCTTATTTATCTTTAGTTCTAATTATTGAAAGTATACCTTTTTCAACGGATAATACATATTCATTCACTCACTCATTCATTCTTTCATTTATTCAGCCATGCATTTACTCATTCATTCGTTACCTCATTCAAGTGTTTATTCATTCATTTACGCATTCATGTATTTATTCACTCATTTATTTATATTTTCATTTATTCAATAATTTATTCATTCATTCTTTTCCTCATTCATTTATTCATTGATTTATTCTTTCACCCTTTCATTTATTCATTCATTCATTATTTCACTCATTGAGTCACTGAGAAATATCCTTGAAAATCCCGATCAAAAAATTTCATTGCAAAATAGGCTCGTAAGGTCTGGATAAACTTTCTATTTCTACATGTTCTACGTTATAAGAGCTTTCCGATAAAGTTTGTTCCAAGCAAATCGGTCCGTTAGATCAGGATTTATATAGGGTTGAAATTTCCCCGTAAGCTCTGTGTTAATTTTTTGAACTGTTCAAAAATGAACAAAAACTGTTCAAATCAATATTTCACGCCGAGAACTCCTTTCAATAAGCTTGCAATAGGAACTTGGCTCTTGTGCCCAGAGTTTACAGAATTTGCTTCAATTTTGTCCATAGGTGCTAATGTTAAAATTTTTTGAACTGTTCAAAATTGAACAAAAAATTGTTCAAATCAAAAAGTAAAATATAGAAATGAGATGTCCTCGCCGAGATCTTTCGAATGCAAAAAGAATTTTTTGAATCGGACAATTCGTTCAAAAGTTATTAGGGGGGGACAGACCGACAGACAGACAGACAGACCGACAGACACACTTTTTCCCCATCTCAATACCCTACTTTCAAATTTTTATTTTTCAATCTTTATTTAATTACTTCACTTATTTTTGACTTTTCTTGATTTTTAACGATATTTTCACGATACATTAAGCCTTCTTTCATGCTTTATTATTTTTTTTTTTTTACTTTTACGGGAAAGTAGGCTAAAAAACAAGTGAATGAATTTTATTCCGAAAAATCAATTAACAATAATTTAATTAAAAATATTAGCGGCCACATTTTGATAGGCAACCTGGTAGATATATATTCTCCTAATCATAAATATGCTTAAAAATTTAGATTTTAGCAAACACTCGATGAGTACAGAATTCTGCAGCCGGTTCTCGTACTATACTTTCCCATCGGTCAACATCGATTTATAACATCAGCCATATTTACCTTTTAATTGTCTTAGGATCTAAATCATTTCAAATATAAAACAAGAGACTGAGGGGTTCTAATATTTCGAACAAAAAAAGGCTGTAATCGGATTATTCCTTGAAAAGGCTCTAAGCCTAAGGGGCAAAGACAGACAGACCAAAAGATAGATTTCCATTTTCACCATCTCATAACCCTGTTTTCAAATTTTTATTTGTAAATACTTTACTTAAATAAAGTAAATTGATGTGTTATCTATTTATTTTTTCATGTTATTTATTAATTTATTAGTTATTTTACTTTATTTATTTACTTATTTTTCTTTTCCGATATAGTACTTTTACGACACATTTAGCCTCCTTTAATGTATTTTGACTTTTATGAGAAAGTGGGCGGAAAAGTCGAAGGCTGCGAAAGCAAGAAAACTCGTTATATTACTTGGTGTACTCGTTTTGCTCGTGTTATGTCCAGAAATTTCTTAGTTTTATAACATCCACTTCAACAAGATGAATTATTTATTTATTCTATTTTTATTTTGATAAATGTTGTAAACTCTACTCCTTGTTTATTATTATTATTATTATTTTCAAAACACAAAATTTTTAATAATCGTGCCATATAAGGAGGATGAATACCTTCGTACTTTAAACTGACGCGTTTTCAAAATCCACGTTATATAATCTTCTATGACGAATGAAATGACGACATTTCATTTCCATTTTAAGTAGTTTTCATGAATTTAAATTTTGGACATATTTTATGAGATTCATTGCTTCTGGAATATTTTTGCTTTAAAGGAAAAGTACAAAATAATATATTTGATGGATTAAATTTTTCAATTCTCGCTTTAGATTGCAAAAAATCCTGATGTCATTCAATCAAAAATTGCATGGCTATCTCTCATTCGAAAGGAAAAATCAATTTTCTTCTTAGAATGAAAAAAATCAATAAATCCTTAAGTAGTGAAAAAAAATTCCCGTGGCCTTTCATCCATTCTAACGTGTTATTTGATCCCGTATACAGAAATTTTAAAATATTTTATCATATATGCAATACAATGCGGATTTTTAACAATTTTCTTTCATGTTTATCACGCCTGAAACGTATTTCAATCAGTGACATATATTCAAAAAATTCAGGCCTGTAATGTTTTAATTAGTTCGGGAAAAACAATTAATCCTGGGCTCTTAATGATCTATTTTTGTTCTTTCTATGATGAATAATTTCTTAAAAAGAAAAGGTGTGAGAAATATTGCACCCGATATTACTTTTACTGCTATGTGAAATAGATACCTGTCGACATGTATCTAGACGGATGTGCAGTTATGCGTCTGAAAAAGTTTTTTTAGTGTTAAACGAATTTATATTGAAATGCTTTGTGTTTAAATAATATTTCTTTGGTTGATGTACTACAGAATTGCAGCCTTTGCTCAACTGATAGAACTGCTCAACTCGCTTCGGAAAATCTTCATTTCTTAAAATCTAATACTTCCTTAAAAATTAGAATCGGTAAAGGAATTTATAATTACAATTTAACTTCTCTTTGAAATTTTCAGCTTCAAATACGAAATCCCCTACTCTGAAACATTTATAAAAGTAGTTTTTGGAGAAAAAAAGCGCGTTAAAGAAAGATGAACATCTATTCCGTTTCTCAGATTTAACTTCAAATTACCAAACAAATATTGTTCCATCTGCAGAAAGTACAATTTTAAAATATTTGAAACTATGTTTCAGAACTTATATTTCAAAGTATTTAATCCTATTATACAGAATTAAAAGAAAAAAATCTTGCATCCTTACGAAAATACGTAATTTCAAAATTCAAAATTACTGAGAAATATAACAAAAACTTTTTATGAAACGTTTTGTCGTGATTTCACACCGCTTGAGAATTGGTACTGAATATATGAGGCCGTATTTTTCTGGTAAGAAAAGCAATATTGCTAGAATTTTTCCGTCTGCTTTGAAATGTTCCGTGTTTTGACATTTAATCCAATGCACAGCGCAATGCATTTTCTTCTTGGTGTAAACTGCGTGACATACGTGTTGGGAGTGAGTGCATGGAATTATAAAACGTGTTTTGTGTAGCGCTTCCGATGTTTTCTCTTAAATTTCGAAGAAACAAAATGTAAATACATGTCAGTTATAACATGTCTTATGATTATATATATTCCAGCTGTGATTTATCATTCGAAGCATTTCGAAAATAGTCCATTCGTCGTTTACTTATTTTAAAATCTTCTGTGTGAGGTTGTACGAGATTGTCAAAGCCCCCACTGCACATTGAGCAAATTTAGAAAAATCATTGTAGTAAAGCGCAATAATCGACAGGCATTTTTTGTTTTGTTTTGAATACTTTTGATAGTTTGCACGTAATAAGAGGTTCCTTATTCCCATGCTCCCTGTGGATATATTACCATAGCTGATGTGAGCGGCTTGAAAGTTCTTCCATATGGTTAATATCTCACATAAGGACGCTCTGTACTGACTGAAAAATATAACGATGTACTTCATTGTTCTGCTTGGAAATGAGATTCATTTTCTAGATGCTCAGAAAAGGAAGAGTATTTATTTTGTGATATTTTCATTCATTAACATCTACTATATCGTACATCTTACGTTGTTTTGTCTTATTCTTGAATTAAAAGAAGATTCCACGTGTCTTTTGCCGTCTGTCACAACTGTTTTGTTTCATATCAAGTGTTAAGTACAGGGTGGGGCAGAAGTAATGACCCGGTTTTGAATAAAACTAATACAATTTGAGACTTGAAACTTTTTAATTTTGATCTGTATATAATCATTTTTTTACATTAAGTTTTGAATACCGTTTCAGCAAGATGGCGGCCTTCAGCACCAATGCACTGATGCAGTCCATTTCTGAAGTTTTGGAGAACTGTTCTGCATATTTCAAGGGGTATGGCGGATATTTCCTCGATATTTCGGTCCTTCAGCTCTTCTAAAATATGGGGGTGATGTTTCCGAACTTTTTCCTTCAAATAACCCCACAAAAAAAAGCTTAGGGACCGTCACATTATGCGCGATATTGTAAGGCACACAAAGATGCATCTTTGTGTGTATTTCAACGTACCGAATTAAACTTGAAAATTCCTGCAAGTTTTCGAAACGTTTCAGTACGTTTTTGTTTTATTATGTTTTTAAAGTTCAATTTCAGTCGTTTATTTTACCGCCAGGGGCCCCCAAACATCTTAATCTGCCCCTGTTCATAGTGCAATCCAGAAAAGCTTTAATTATCCACTTGTCCGTTATGTGTTTTTATTTTACAGACGAACAGGTTACTCATTCTTGATTAGTTCTAGCGTCTCGCACGGTAAACAGTTCCTCAATTTTGATGCAAATACTATTGTTCTGAAGAAGTAATCATGGGGAAAAAAAGCCCTGTATTAATTTTGAACGCAAAGTGGCTCTATATTTTTTTTCATTTAATGCAATTAATACTTGCCCTTTCTGTAACTGTAATTTCTAAGTAAGCATCGTTACTTTAAACTGGAAATTGCACTTGCTCATTAAAACCCGGCTAAATGGGGTAAACAAAATAATAGACGACTAAAAGCGAAAACAATGAGATCAGCGGTAACCAGAACCATAAAAACAAGTAATAATTCGGGGGGAAGGAATTAAAATACATGATTTTTTTTAAAAAAATTTTTGGACATGGGGTACTTGGTATTATGAAACTCAGCAAAGTGTTACGCAAATGTAAAAAGGTTGGGAAACACTGTGCATTGTAACAAACGATTTGTGTTTCATTCCGAACGAAAGAATTTAGTAGTCAGTGTTGAGTAAGTTCACTCACAGCTCTTAATGTAGAACATTCTTTGTGAAAACCATTTAATTTAAACATTTATGTTATTAGAAAAGTGTTGACAAAATAAATGCTTTGTTGGAGAAAAAACATATATTTTGAAATTAGTTCTAAAAGTACTCGTTGTTCAAGAAGCATAAATTAACCGAAAATAGAACATTCTGCAGAAGATATTTATTCTAAAACATTCTTTAAAAGATATTACTTCTAGAACATTTTGTAAAAGAAATTTCTTCTAGAACATTCTGTAAAAGATATTTATTGAAAGGATTTTAAAAAGCTGGATTTTTCAATGACAATTACTTAAATGTACCCAAACACTTATGTAAATATCGTAATAAATCCTAATATCTTTTATACACTTCCTCAAAAATTGAATAAACAATTAGTGTATGGCATAATAACACAATGGATATTTAATAAGGTAGCAATTACAAACAATTACAGTTATTTTTACTTTTTCTTTCATCACAGTAATGAATGAGATCGTAAAGTTTACTACAGCGCGCACGTACTTTCCTTTCTTCTTTTGAAGAGCTTACGAAATTACTCGAGTTGTTTGAGCTATCGGGTATAGATTTTCAATAAGCAAAGAGATTCCTAGCACTTCTATTATTATTTCTTGTTGTTAAGAATAAGTTGTCTTCCGTCACGACAAATATTGATTAATAATAAACTTCTTTTTGCCTTTCTAACGCTTAAAAATTATGTGGCACTTAAACTTTTTTCCGTAGTTGAAAGTGATTATCGTTTCCTCGCAATCAATAAAATGGATTGGAAAAATGAATTTCTGTTACATAATTATGCATCGAATTAAATTTCACTGAAGAATGCGAAAACTAAAAATCCCTTTGTGTATAAGTTATACAAATTCAGTAAGTATTCTTCACGCTATCTTTTCTGAGCTGCTAAGGCAGAAAGTAAGATCAACCAATAAGCTTATTTTCCCTTTTTTTTTCAAAAATGTGTTATCGTTTCTTTAAAATGTATGAATATCATTTATTAATCAGTTATAGCAAAAATGATTGATTTTCATTGGGAGTGGGGGGGTCGGGCAGAGCATTTACAGCTCAATCAGAATCACAGCCCTTAAGAACAAAGTAAAACCTAAAATATTTCATACAGAAAAGTTTTCCAATGATAATTTCATTTTGAAGTTGTATTTAATAATTTGTCGTGGTGTGGCTGATTTCAATCTTTTCGTCCTGAGATTCAATCAAGTCAACTAAGCAATTGAAATACATTAGCACAATGTTTCCCAAAACGTGGATTGCGATCTAACGCGGGGTATCAAGCCAGTCTTATTGTGAATCGATATACCCTACCCTGATTTGTTTAGTTTTACTTTTTGTGATTTCGCAAATCATTTTTGAATTTAAAATTATTATGAGCAAATTAGCTAAGGTAATTGTAGGAAATTTCGGCTTGCATATTAATTGATTAAAATAAGGGAAAATCATGAAGTTTATTTATTGTGTGCTCTTTTAAACTGTACTAAAAAAATAACATTTTTTCAATCAAAAAATGTGATACGAAGAATTTTTAAAAATAGCAAAAGAATAAAAAAATTTAAAAAATTGAATAAAAGCCTCAGTAATAGAAACAAGTTTGACTGTATATGCGATGTTTATATTAAAAATGAATAAAATACCTTGCAGAGCATATTTGAATTCTTATTACAATTTTTTCTCCGATGGCAGCAAAACGATTTTTCTCAAAGAGACATTCTTTGTTCGCTGAGATGTTTTAATGTAATTTAAATGCTTTTAAATCATAATTATTGTTATTGGGATATAATGGCTTTTTTTAAAACAAAGCAATCTCGGAATAGCTCCGAGGAAAAATGACTTGGATTTGAAAAACAAAGTTCCTAATTTTAAGTGACCCTTTTCTCAAAAGTGATCTGGTGCGATCTCATTTTTGATATCACTAAAAAAACTGAAGTTTCCTGCCTGAGGTTTGAACTTGGAGTTTCCAGACGGCTTCCTAATTCTCTACCACTGCGCCTGGAGATCATCGAACGGTGAGGGAGACAGTTGCATTATATAGCATCCAAACGTACCAGCTCCGGGTGCTAAAGTACTTCCGTGCCAAATTTCTTCATAGCCCAATCCAGAACAGCGTTGATTATCCACTTGTCCATTCTGTTTTCTTATTTTACTGCGTCCGATCCGAATCAGGCGAATTATTTATCTTGTATTCTTCCTTTGAAGAGGCGAACAAGCAACTCATATTCTTGAATCGTTCTGGGGTTTCGAGCAGCGAATCGTTCCTTACTTTTGATACAAATACTATTGTTCTGAAGAGCAAACCGTTAAAAAGAACTTTTATTAATTATGAACTTAAAGTTACTCTATAAATTTTTTATTTAGTGTACTTAATACTTGCCCTTTCTGTAGTTGTAATTTCTAACATCGGTACTTAAAACTGAGAACGGCGTTTGCTCACTTTTAAGTCAAAATTACGTTTTTTTTTAAAAAAAAGGTATTATTTTCTCATTTTGAAGCACATCATTTTTAACAGTGAAGAAAAAGTATTCTAAGCATTTTACATCCTTTCTGGAATTGCGAACTATGTCCCTCCAAATGTACTCTTTATCGAAAATATCTGATATGTTTACAACTCAAAAACTCAGAGTAATGATTTCACTCATACCAGAATTCTACTGCCTTCTCAGAAAAGCGGAATGCAAAGTTGTAAGTTTATGGCATGGAAATTCGAACATATTCTAGTTTTCGAGCTCAAAATGTCAACGTTTCTCATAAAAAATAAAAAGAATTTCTGCAATAAGTATTAGGACATTTCCGTACCAAAATGTTTTAACATAGTTTCATATTGCGTATTTATTTTTATTTTAAATTTATTTAAGCATGGGCTAACAGACTTAAAAATACATAGATGCTTAATCAGATCAAGTTTTGTCCTTTTTAAGAATCCCTTTTTTGTGGATCATTTCACAGTATTCATTGTCCCGTACGTAACATTTCACTGCAAAATTTTCGAATTTATTTTATTAATTTTTTTAGTGTGAAATGAAAAATAAAATATTTTTATTACTTTTTTTTTTTTTTGCATCTTAAGTTACATTAATATAAAATTTCAATTTAGTAGTTTTTTGTGTAGAAAACATCTAAGTTTTGTCCTATACTAAATTCACAGATTCTTTTTTTCTTTTTCTTTTCTTTTTTTTAATAGTATCTAAGTGCTTTTGGACTCTTCGAATTTATAAAGCTTTTCATAATGAAATTTTATTAACTGATACCTAAATATACATTATTTTCATGCATATCAAAATTATTTTTAAAAAATCTCTCATTAATAAATGACAGTTAAATATTTGTGCTGTTGTGCTGCGTGCGGGATATCTGATAAAAAACAACACTAAATAAATAAAGAAATCTTGCACATGATTTTAAAGGTTCATGAATTAATTCATACATTTATTCTTCTTCAATGCGTAAATTTAGAAATACTTTGTTTTAAATAGTATCTGTATTGAAATTAATATTGGTTAAATGTTAATGATGTAATTAACATTTAACCAATATTGCATTTAAGGGCCATTCTCACGATAGGCTTAAAAACTTTCATAGAAATTTTATTCTAAATGAAGAATATTATTTTGATATTTAAATTGTTCACTGTGCTATGGTACTTTAAATAGCGAAATTCAAACATTTTTTTTTCTTCTATTTTTCCTTTTCTAAGGTAGTGTGAAAAATACCCTACTCATATAAGTTTTTGGAAAAAGACCAACAAAAAATTTTAGAGATGGGGTGGATACATTGTGATGGCTACTGCGAGTACTTAGTTTTTATTATTCGCCAACAAAGCAATTTTTCTCTTTGGGGGTGTTCATTGACTAGAAATGCAATTCATTCTTTTGACGTTTTAATACAGGGGTCTCCAAACTTTCCAGCCTTAGGGCCATATTGATTACTCCAGTAAATTCCAAGGGCCAAAACCATATTATCATTCATTGTTGCCCGTGGTAAAAAGTTGAATCAGTCCACTAGTGGTGTAAAATATGATTACTTTTTTGCCAGATGCCATTAGCGACGGGGAAGCTGATGTATTTTCTGTATCGTATGGGTATCCGTTATAATGGGGTACCCGCATCGTATCGCCATAGTAATCATTGATTACAAAAGTAATGAAATACACAAGTAATCATTGATTACTTTTTTCTTCAGTAATCGTTACTTCGGTTCCTAACGAGTACTCAAGTAACGAATGAGTATTTTTTTACATGAAAAAAAAAGTCCGAAAAAGTACGCCACGTTTAAAAAAGGCTGCAAATCGAACTAAAGTCCGCAAAACGGCAACACTGCATATTATTAGTTTTCCTGTCATTATCTGTAATTTCTAGATTAGTCGTAGAGTACGAGCGAGCCATGAGGAGTAACGTGACAGGACATCTGGTGGACACAAGCAGAAATAGGTAGTACCTTCTATCCCTAACAGATGGCGCTAATAGC
Organism: Octonoba sinensis; assembly: GCA_038502835.1. Classification (NCBI taxonomy): domain Eukaryota; kingdom Metazoa; phylum Arthropoda; class Arachnida; order Araneae; family Uloboridae; genus Octonoba; species Octonoba sinensis. The sequence goes on along the minus strand of CM076600.1, from coordinate 107,420,991 downwards.
ACTTACAGAATAATCTCGTTGGTTCGATAAAGTTCTGGTGTCTTCCACTCACTTCTAGATGGCAGTAAGTGAAATATATAAGAAGGCTAGTGGCGCAACCACAAGTCAGTTCCTATGACACTGCTGTGAAATAAAATAGTGCGTACCTCCTTAAAACGTGTTTGTGCGTGTTTAAGTTTAAGACATCTTTGTAACAATATTTTTATTTGAATTGTTGCTTTTGTGTGTGATTTAGTAGAATGGAAAAGAAGCGAAAAATTGATAGTGAATGCAGAAAATTCAAAGATCAGTGGAACATTCAGTATTTCGTAATTGAGTCCAGTAACAAGGCGCTATGTTTGATTTGCAATGAAAGCATAGCCGTTCTCAAAGAATATAACATTAAACGTCATTATGAAGCAAAACATTTTCAAAATTACTCAAAATATACAGGAAGTTTGCGGACAGAAAAATTCGAAGCTATGAAGCGCGGATTGAAATCGCAGAAATCTTTATTTACAAAACTCAAAACTGAACAAGAGGCTGCAACTCGTGCCAGCTTTCGTGTGGCTCTTGAAATTGCAAAACGTGGAAAACCATTCACCGATGTAGAAATGGTCAAAGAATGCATAATCGCAGTAGCCGAAGAAATGTGCCCTGAAAAGGTAAATTTATTAAAAACTGTCAGTATGTCAGCAAACACTGTGGCTCGAAGGGTAGAAGACATCGCTGAAAATATATCCTCTCAACTGTTCAACAAAAATGGACATGTTGAGTGGTTTTCTTTGGCCTTGGATGAGTCAACGGATGTGTCAGATACTGCTCAGGTGTTGATTTATATTCGAGGAGTAGATAAAAGCTATGAAGTGCATGAAGAACTTCTTGATATGTATAGTATTCATGGCACAACTACTGGGTCAGATATTTTTAAAGGAGTTGAAATGGCCATTAAGCAAAAGAACCTTCGATGGAAAAACTTGAAATGTATTACAACTGATGGAGGCAAAAACATGAGTGGGAAAGATAAAGGAGTGGTCGCTCTTGTGTCAAAGGCTGTAGAAAATGACGGTGGTTCAAAACCAATAGTCTTACATTGTATCATTCATCAACAGTCTTTGTGCGGAAAATGTTTGGATATGTCTGAAGTTCTGAAACCAGTCATATCAACTGTTAATTTTATCAGATCTTTTGGGCTGAATCACCGACAATTCGTACAATTTATTAAAGAGATTGGAGAAAATGACTTACCTTATCATACTGCCGTACGTTGGCTTAGTTGTGGGAAAGTCCTTCAGCGCTTTTTTGAACTTCGAGCAGTGATCGAATTTTTTTTGAATGAAAAGCATCGCCCTCTTACTGAATTGCAAAACAACGCATGGCTGTGGAAGTTAGCATTCTATGTTGATTTGACAAAACATGTGAACGAACTGAATTTGAGATTGCAAGGAGAAAACCAGCATCTTCCTGATTTATACAATAATATCAAATCATTCCGGAAGAAATTGATACTGTTTCAATCACAACTACGAAGTAAATGTTTTTCACATTTTAAAACATGTGAAATATTTAGCCACACCACTGAGACCGAGTTTCCTATCGATTTTGCAATCGAAACTTTGAATGCTTTGAAAATAAATTTTGATACTCGTTTCTCGGACTTTGATGCCATTGCGAATCAAATTAAGATTTTTCAGAATCCTTTTGATACTGACATTGAAACCCTAGCCCCGGAACTTCAAATGGAAATGATTGATCTACAGTGCAGTGATATAATTAAGAACAAATATCAAAACTTATCTTTGTTGGAATTTTATAAGTGTCTTCCACTGACACAATTTGATAATTTGCATAAATTTGCTCGTGGGCTGTTTTCTGTTTTTGGTACTACTTATTTGTGTGAGAAGACCTTTTCCAAAATGAAGTACACAAAAAATGTTTACAGATCTAAATTAACTGATGAGCATCTTAAATCTCTTTTAATAATTGGTACAAGTAAAATTAGTCCACAACTACAAACTATTGTCAGTGGAAAATCTCAATTACATAAATCTCATTAGTATTTCATATGTCGTTATGCTTGTTATAAGTTATCTTTTCATTTAAAATGTATAAAATGTTAGTTGGATTCATTTCAATAATTTGTTAGTTAGTAAATAATAACCTACAACAATGTTATGAGTAGTTAGCCCATGACCATATCAATGTAGATGTCATATTAATAATTATTCAACATAAAAATAGATTACTTCAGTAAACTTAATTTAATTTGCTATAAAAAATAAATATGTTCTCTAGAAGGAGTTTTCTTTCAAGTATGCTAGCTCTCCGCGGGCCGGACAAAATCTGTCCGCGGGCCGGATGTGGCCCTCGGGCCGTAGTTTGGAGACCCCTGTTTTAATATATCAATTCTGACACATTTTCATCGCTTCAGTAGTACAAGTGATATATTTATCAAGACTCTAAACGTCACATAAGTATTATTATGTCCATTGAAGCTAGCACATCATTCTGTGTTCCTAAGAGTAAACTTTAATTATAAATATACTGAAATTTATACGTTATTTTGTGATATTGTTCCATTTTAAAACCATGTATTATTCAAAATGCGAAATTTTGGTTGCTTTATCTCTTGTTAAAGGCAAATGTACATCTGTTTTATTTCCTAAATAAAAAAGTGTGTATATGTATTTCTTTTAAACATTAAGGAAGGTGTTGCTAGTGCATATTTCTTAAGTCACAATGTAAACTTTTAAGTAAATTTTAAAGAAAACTAAATTTCCATGTTTATTTCATTTTATTTTTTATTATATTTTGTTTTCTTTTTTTTTTTTTTTTTCATCTTATCTTTATGTTTTTATTTAATTACTTATTTTATTTCATTTTATTTATATTCATTTATTTCCTGAAAAATTAAATTTATAAATTTTTATCGCACGTGAAGGTACTTAAAACCCACCGATAAAAATATTCACATTAATCTTTTATTAAACAGAAAAGCATTACAACTATTATTGTATTACAGAGTATTAGTTATAATTAAACAAATGATTTCTTAACGTAATTTAGCTTTTATGCAAAACTTTTTTTTTTTTTGGCAATTCTGCATTTATACAGAGTGAAAGAGTTTAGTGGAATTAAATGGAATAATCGACTCGAACACGAGAACTCACCACAATATTTGGCATAAGATGGTGCTCTGTACTCAATACGGGGTGGCGCGTGAACGGAATCTGACTTAATTTTCTTTGCTGCCATCTCATGAAAAATTTCCCTTAAATTACGATTTTTTATAAAATCTAACAATACAATTTGTGATATAACCTCATGTATTGAAATGTTAAGAAGTAAGCTAGGGTGCATTTACACCCATAGGCGTCGGTCGTAATGGACTACAGGTATGGTTGGTTATCAAACTAACAACGCTAATTTACTATCGGTTCCAAGTTGCATCATAACGCAATCATCAAATCAGGGTTCTCTGGGTGAAAGTAACTTTTAAATGACGGAATAACAAATGTAACTCAGTCAACATGAAGGCATGGTTTCTAAATTGTATAGAAGTAATGACGCGCGCTGAAAGCTTTCGACGAATTTTTCACTGCTGTCTGTATAGGTCTAAGACTTACTACATCACTGCTTTTATACAGAACAGAAGTATGGACTTGCAATGACTCCTAACTTCAGATGTCTCCTCATATGCGACAACTAAAACGCCAGACACCTCAGTAAATCAAATAAGTTGTATTTTTACTGTACTTATTTAAATGAGTTATTTAAGCGAGAAGCTTATAATATCGGCCATGCTCAGAAAATATTGGGTTTCTTCAAATATACTATGAAAGAAAAAGGGGATTTTATTTCTTTCAGCCACAAAATTTAAAATTTATTCATATGATTCCTGAACACGTGCGTACACGAAAAGTTTGAAATACCTAAGTGGCAGCGTGGGAAATTTAAAGAAAGAGTTTTTTCTATCTTGTAAAGTTATCGTTCTGATATTTCGAACTAGTATCTTTGGTATGTTCGGAAATAAATTCCTCCCATCAATATCTGCTTTAAATAATAAGATTTTTTTTATATATATTTTCTTCCTTTTATTTGTTCATTTTCTTTATTTTGTCACTGCACTGTTAAAAATTTCCGTAAGAAAATAGTAAAGTAACCATTTATTTGATTGTTATTTTACCATATTTAATTACAACAGTTGAATAACCATTAAAAAGATGTTGCTCAAACCGTTGATTGCGAAAAAAATCGTTTATTCTCTGTTTATCCGAAAGAACATTTAACTAAACGTAATTTTCAAGCGCTCAATAAGAATCCGGTTCCATCTTGGTTGCGAAACCTTACCGGTCGTACATTGTTTTAAAATAGGAATATGGATTTATCAGTTAAAATCTGCATGTGTATATAAAAAAAAGAAGAAAAAAAAGTGGCTTAAGCAGTGGATACTAAATAGAAACACATACACGCGTAAATCAAAAATTGGAGACATCGGATTCCCAAACTGTTTGCGAATGAGTGAACCCATAATTTGAGCTGCTGAAGCTTGTTTGCATTTTAATTTTTGCAGCAAATAAAATGATTTTCGTCAATATACAGTAAATTTAGACTACAAATGACTTTAAATCCAATCAAAAACTGAAATCTCAATTTTAAGGCCGTTTGCCTGTTGGAAAAGAAGATTTATTGATAAATAAACGTCCGCTTTACGTGATGACGGTGGCCGAGTGGATAGAGAGGAAGACTTGTACACCACGCATTCGGGGTTCGAGTCCTGCGAGCTTTCTTTACGGTTTCTACGCCTCGAAGATTCTATGCCTCGAAATGGTTCAAAAACAGTGAAAACTTTGTTTTGAAACCATTTTTAAATGGTTATAAAACCGTAAACTTTAGTATTTACGGCTTTTTAACCAAGTTAATTGGAAATGGTTAGGTCCCGTAAAGATAGAAAAATGTTCCAAACCGTAAATTTAACGGTGAATTAGATGGACAGACTGCTGCCGGTCATTTAACCGTAATTTCACGATGAAATTTCTAACGGTGTAGCACATCATTGTCAGCTCAAAAAATATATTTTTTAAAACACAATGTAATGCAATTTTATGAAGAACATAATTTCTAAAATGCTATGCAAATCTATTTTGTGCTTTGCGTATTGAAATACACTTTTTTATAAAATCGTCATTAACAATGACAGAAAATAAATACATTTACAAGTGCATGAAAATTACAATTATTTTACGCGTTTCTTCATCGTAGTAATAAATGCGATCGTAAACTGTTCTCTCTTGAATAGAAAATCTCTTTTCTTCTGGTGAATGGGTTGCGAAATTACTCACGCTGTTTTCCCGATCGACTATGGATTTTCAATAAATAAACAGAATTCCTTTTTTCCTAAGTGTTATTTGTCACTCTCGTGAGTGAGATGTCCAAAGTCAAGACTCATATCGATCGCTAAATGGCAATTCCTTGGTTTACTTTTGCTGCTAAAGTTGAATTTTGAGCACTTTTTTGAAACGAGATTTTATTAGATTACACTGTGCAACAAATTTGAACTTTTTTTTTGTCCTTTAGATGAAACTATGTGATTCTATATAAACAAAAGTTGCTTGATTCAAATATCCAAACCAAAATGGTCCATCATGTACCATTTTTGCTGGAGACACACTTCTCATATTTATACAATTTGGTTATAGAAGAATGTTACTGAGGCTTACTTATTGAAAACACAAACACAAAAATTATTTTTTTGACCGTTTCATCTTGTGGGCATCTGTTGGTGTGCCCTGGTAACAAATTAGCAATATTCAATTCATATACGTCCATTCCTTCGACCACTGAAACGCTAATCAAACACAAAAATGCCCTGATGAAACCTTTCCTCATGTTCATCATAAATTGCATCAAGGTTTTGAGGAAAGAAGTCCATATAGGAGTCCAAAAAGTGTAGTTTTAATGACATATAGCAACCTAATAATACAAAAGCATTTTATAATGTTACCAACAAGATTTTCGTAGTTTTCAGCTTTCTCGTTTCCAAGGAAACTTGAGCACACTGATTTAAAGGCCAGGCAGGCGAATTTTTCGGCTTCTGACCGTTTGTTTTCATACTCTTCATCATGAAAGGACTTCCTTAAGCTGTAGGCCAATAAAAATCCTTTCTTTTACTTTTGCCTCACTTAAATTTTTGAATTTGTTCCTGAGATGCAAGAAAGCCAATCTTTCTCTGTCCAGAGCTTTTACGAATATTCCGATAAACCAAGTTTAATGTGCAATTGTGGAAAAAAGGCACATCGTTGATTTATAAGTGGCTCATTTGATATGCTTTTGCCACTCACAATTTTTACATTTCCTTTGTGTTTGCAGAACATGCTACAGGAATAAATAGGGACAAAATACTTTGATGGAGGAGCACTGATTCACAAGCGCCACTCTGCTGAATTGTGCTCAAGTCCTAATGCTTGAAATAGTACATTCATATCACAGCAGCATACTATTTTTTCTTCTACAAAATGCCTTTGTCGTCTTGAAAAAAACTCAAAACTTCGAGAAGTAGTTTAAGCTTTCGTTGCCAAAAATGTCGCTAAAGTAACCCAAGTTCATTAAAAAGGTCTCTAGAATGACAACGATCTCACTGTCAATGAGAAAGATATAATTTATCAAGAATAAATTAAGACGAGAAATTATGAAAATATGCACATTTATCCAGAAAACACGTAAAAAGCTAAAATGTGGAATTTTGGGTAAATGGTACGTGACAGGCAAAATATAATTGCAAATTCGTAATTTTCAGCCAAAAATACATAAAAAACAGACATTTTCATCCAAAGGACATTTTTCGTGTTGCACAGTGTTATCTGTGTTTCATACCGAACGTAAAAGTAACACCATCACAAATACAAAATTTTTCAGAGCGTGCCATCGGTTCTGTCTAATTTCATAGCCACGTCCTTGCGTTGAGTGATTGGCATTTTTTATTGCGTCATTAAGAGTTACTTTCCCCAGCCAACAGTGATTGGTTCTTTACATTTTTGAAGGCATACGTCATCGCTGTTAGATAACCATAGCAACAGTCTGTTACGTCGGAGACTAAATGTCTCCGTTGCCTTTGGCGTGAAAGAACCCTTGCAGTTGATTTCATTGTCATCTCCCAGTATTCGGAACCTTTCAATTTAAAAATTTGGTAACTCTTTGAAAAAAACAAATATCGAAAACACTTTTCTCTTACAGCGAAAGAATAAAAAAGCGATTCTCTCTCATGTGAAGAAAAAGGTCAAACATAAAAGAAATTAAAAGAGCAAGACTCAAAAGAACTTTTTTTTTATATCATTCCAAATGGAAATAATATTAGAAGTTACACTTGATCACTATATTCTGAAAATTTTCCAGAGAATAATTTGAGATACTAAAAGTCTTTTGTTGTTCAGATACAAATTTGTAACCTCAGGATAGAGCAAAATTTTCCTTTTCTTATCTTTTTGTAAGCCGGTCTGTGGGATCTATTGAAAGCGCAACTTTAAGGTAGATGTGAGCATTTTTCAGGAGAAATGCATAACAAACATTAAAAATCAAATTCCATCCTAAGTGGCGCCTAGAGAAACCAAAGAACAATGAAGAGAAACAAATGTATCTTTGCTTTATTGTTTTGCTTAATGGTTTACAGTCTGAACCTGTTATGCAGCGGTTGATTGAACCCTGATTGTTTGCTCAGATTGGAGGAACAGGATTCCATTTCTGGAGGGCTCATAGCTGCCCCACATTTGCATACTGAGTAGGAGAAAACCAGTAACACTCCTAACAGGCACCTCGATGAATGCTTGACATATTGCAGCAACCATCTCACCTTCGCGATTCTCAAAAAAGCGCATGCAACACCGGGGTTAGAGAACAGGACCTTCAGATTCCGATAAAAAATGCGGAGCACTAGGCCACAAGCCGGCAGTTTTTCTTACGCTTTATTTAAAATTATAAATTGAGTAATATTATATAAACAAATCAACAGTACGTACTCTGTATTACTAGCTATGGTTATTACTAAAATCGCTATTTTTCTCACCGGAACACGATAAATTTCATATTCAGTCCAGGTATTTCCAATTAATAAATAAACTGTCTATGAACTGATATATGCCACCCCCCCCCCCCCTCTTTTATTAAGGAGCCCACTTACCAGCTTATGCCGGACTCACCTTCCATTTTTGTTAAACTGAGAAATAGGTATACAAAATAGGTTTAAATCTTTTTTTTTTCCATTTCATCCTGAGTCATTTGTTGAACCGGCCCCATTGATATGGCACCCCCCATGTAGGGCCCATGGGCTTATATTATGTATGAACATTCAAAAGGATGCGCATTAAATTAAAATTCATCTAGCTTGAAGATAGTTTTTTGCATATCACGTTATACTTTTCTTTCCCATACAATAAGAAAAGAGCAAAATTTATCAAAATTAAGTTTTAAGTTTATGGAAAAACAAAACGGTGGTTGAAACTACTAACTTACATATACAAAAAAAGTGTTTCTTCTATTTCCTAATTTTATTTCATTTCCTAAAAAAAAATCATTTTTCACTTAGCCTTTAATCTCCGCTATCGTTTTAATCCTGAAACAAACACGATGTTAATACCCAAAATAAAAATATTTTTATTATATTAAATAAATAAAGATCCCATGGTAAAAACTGCACAGCTCTTTGTCGTACGAAATAATCATGAAATAATTTCGGAGAAATCTTTTGTTCTTATGCTAAAGTTTTAGAAAGCTATTCTGAATGGAATTTTTTTTCATGCGTTTTATAGCAAAAATACATTTATTCTAAGAAACATGTTGCACGATAAAAAATTTTAAGGACAAAAGAAATTGCTGAAGAATAATTCATGGCAAAAATAATTAATTAAAGTAATGGAACTTTACTGTGTGAAATGGATAAACCTCAACACTAATTATGCGTAAAACTATTCAAATTCCATGTGTAAGAGAAGTACTTTACCTTATTTATTTATTTATTTTTGTTACTTCTTTGAAATTGGGAAAGAAAATTTTTGAACTCTGTGTTTACATTTTCTTACAAATTTTAAAACTTAATTAAATCACAAAGAGAATTGTATTTAAAGAAATAACAGAAAGTACTTATGCTCTTTATATATAAACGTCATTTTAAGAGAATTAGTAGCCAAACAGTACGGTAATTTACTACCATACGAATCATTTTAATGGCATTCATTTTGTGTTAACTAGAGCTCTAGTACTTAAATTACGTATACCACAACAGAGCTCAATGATTTAATTATTGTTATAGTTATTACCCAGGCAGATGTTTTCCATTGCATTTCATTCAGACAACATAACATACATTCCAAAAATTATATGAAGTTAGCAATAATTTCTGAATTTAATTGTCTGCATAAAATATTCATTGCTTTACTCAATTTTTATGCGATACTTTTTTGCCTCCGTGTCAGCTCTCGTCACATAAATAAATGAACTAATAATCATAATAATAATAATATCAAGCCTGTTTTGTGTTTGAAGTAAAATAAATATTTCAATGTGGTTATAAAGGGTTTTGAAATAATTTCATGTTTTTTTAAAAAAAAAATTAATTTAGAAGACACCGGGACAAGTTGGCTACAGGGGTAAGAAGGCGCAAGCCAGATGATTTGTCTGTTTGTGGATAAATAACGCAGTTCGTAGGGGGAGGGGAGTACCTCTTTTTTTCCTTTATCCTATTACCGTTGTAGTACACCAGCGTTGCGCACTGTACATTTATGATGAGTTTTTCTTTTTTTCGTATTGATAAGTAATATTTTCTTCTTCATTCTTTTACCTGAATATAAAGGGCAGGTTTACTCTGCACGCTAACTAACCCCGTTATACTGTTTCATGATATTTTCTGCTATTTTATATCGTTTGATGAATAGCTTTTTTCTTTTTTGATACCGGGCGCAAGTTCCAATTAAAAACTGAAAACTAAAATACGGAAGAATGTTACAAGAAGCGTTGTGGATGCAGTATTAATTACCGGACGATCTATTCGACAAACTGCTATGTATTTTACATTCCTTTGAGAAGTGGGACCCGAAAAAGTCCAAATTATGAAGAATAACGTTCAACAGAGTGAAGATGTTCATGATTCACTTGTTCCTTCAGAATTTGTTGGTAGCTTTTGAAACAGTTAAAACAAAGAAAAACGTGTGTAATGCAGGCAATGCCGCAGTTTTGGGCATACTGGGCTTGCGTAAATTGAAGAAACACGAATCTGTATTTGTGACAACTGTAACTTTGACTATGATATTTATTAGTAATGGGAAATTTCCTCAAAGTTCTTTTGTTATTTTTAAGTGTGTATAATTCAGAATTTGATGGTTGCTCTTAGAAAGTCATGAAGGATATCAAAAATAGAAGGAATAAAAAATGAAAGAATCAGAAAAATTATGAAAAATAAGGAGAACAATACAGAATGATCTTCAAAGAAAACAAGTTTTCTAGTATGGTCGTGGTAAAAAAAGAAAAAATCAGTGCTGAAAGGCTATAAAAAATCACATTTAATTATCCAACAAATCGAAAACCGAAAAGAAAAAGGCCACAAAAGAAATAGGCGAATGACATTAAAATATTAAGGATGGGGAAGGGGAGAGAATGAAACCATGAAGAACTGGAATACACTCTTGTAGATTCTTCGAAAGGAGACACATGACACCATGAACCAAGTTTATATGAAAAAAAAAATTTTTTATATTTATAATTTAGAATTTACATTGTACGAGGATAATTCCTTTTGCTTGAACTTGCTGGTAACAATAAAACTGATTTCTTTTAACTGCGTGCAGGGGCGGATTAAGCAGTGGGTGGACCTGGCGGCCGCCATAGGCCCCGACTCGAAAAGGGGCTCATCTTTTGAATTCTATGTGGAGTCATTGGGGAGAAGGGGGGTTTAAACAGAAACTGAATGTGAGATTTTTTTTTAAAGTATATTTGTAAGTTTATAGATTGTGGTATAACGATTTAATGCATTATCACTTCCTTAAGGTAATATTCAATCCATTAATGCTTCTTAATCGAAGAGCTGCTGGCAGATATTAATGATGCAAATAACGATATTCGGTAAGTTCTATCAGCAATTTTCATAATAAGCTGAAATTATAAGTAGTAACTAGAACAATTAATTTTCATTATCCTGTGAAGAAGGAAGATAAAAAAAAAACAAGAGACAAATGAGAAAATCATGCTAATTTAATAAGAAAATTATAGGCAAGATACTGTATAAAGCATAACATGTTTTCATGTTATGTATCATCGTGCCAAATTTGTGCAAATTATGGGCTTGAAACGGATTAGAAAGGTGTGAAAATAATGTGATAAAGCATCTTACACTACATCCAGTATTAGCATGTGCTTTATGGTTGGTTTGCTGAAAATTCAATCACTTAACACGTCTATTCGGTCCAAAAGGAGCCTAAATTAATAAAGTTCTCTAGTTTAGCTCGATGTTTGAGAGCGATTCGTTTTCTCTCCTAATTTCTTTTAGGTAAAAAATATGTATGCACATTGACTTTTTTTGCGAGGCATTCCTTCTGCAGTGTTTATGTGATTTAAAAGCAGGAACAAATAGGAGCGTCGATAAATAGAAGCAGAAATTGAGACAGTAAACAAAAAGTTTTTACTTGTTAATGATAAGTAGCAGTTCGAACTGCATTGTCAATGAATAATTTTTAGCGTCAGAAGTTTGGATCATAATTGGGTTGTCAAGCAAAAATGTGCTGGGGTAAAAATAACATTTTGCAAGCAAATGAAAAGCGATTTCTATAGTTTTGTTAGTATGTTAATACCATTAGGTACGCCAGAACCCCTTTAAAAATGAATAAATAACATTACACATTCTTGGTAGATTTAGGATTTTAATGTGCAACGTAATTTGATTGACCTCGGAATTATCTTATCCAACTAAGGAATGAGATACTTCTGAAGTAGTACTTTAAATTTGTCTTTTATTATTTCTTAAAAAATACGGATGGGCGATAATTTGGGGGGCATCAGATTTATAAAAAGCTTACTCTTACTGACCGTTACCTTTAGAAAAATCTACCCATCACCTAAAATGTAATTTGATTTTTATAGGAAGCATAATTAGTGAGCCACATCACTGGAATACCACAACACTTACAAAATGGAATTCGTCATCTTCAACTCGGTGTTTTCACCTCAACTAAAATAAAGGAAGCTTTAAGAACATTTGTTAAAATTCGAGCTTGAGAGCTCCAAAAGCTCTAGGATTTTTTCCGGTCTAATTGCCTAAAAACTAAAAAGTTCGGACAGTTCTGTAAAATGAAGTTGCTGTAAAGATCGTACGTATGTTTCGCTGTAAAGATCGTACACAAGATTCTCTTGCTCAGGGAGAAGAGTTTTTTTTTTTCAAAAATTACCTAAAGCTAGAGTTTTTGGAGAAACCCTATGTCCAATTTGCTTTCAAATTCATATAGGCTAGGGAAGAGCTTGGAATTTAAACGTTTCGTTACGGTGACGAGTGCACAGAACTTTGCGTGGTCAGGAAATGTTCGGTTTCTTGGTTGTATACATTATTGTTGCCTTTAAAAACGAACACTAATCAATTAAAAGGTCGTAAAACTTCGAAAAATATAAGGAAACTCGCGAAGAACTATATGTTTCTGCTGACCGCTCACTTGTTGGGAAATACTGCCGTACATCATTTCACAATCAAACGTTCATATTACGTTAGAATAAAGCCAGTCTGGGATGCATAAATGTACACAAAGAGCGAAAATACAAATCTAAGAAAAAGAAATTTAATTGATTACTTCTTTTAAGTGAGTTGAGTCATTTAAATAAAGTAAACTGATAAGGTGCTACTATTTTTAATTTTTAATGAATGCGTATCAATGACATAAAAAAAGGTAAATAAAAATCTTACCTGAAAATGAAACATTCTTGTAATGTTCAAGACATTGTATTTCTTGTATTTCTGTGACAATGGTGATGTCTTCAATTTCAGCCATTTCAGAATATCTTCACGACACGTTACAAAATAGCAGAATAATCCTAATAAAATCAGAGCTTCTGTTCGAAAACACTAATCATCAAGTTTTGTTAAAAAGAACGAATGAATTTCACCACGACGGTTTTCTAAATCTGAAATTAATTTAAATTAATGCATGGAGAAAACCGCAGATTAATTTGCAGCGAGTCATTACCATTATTTAATTAACAATGAATAAGCATTTGGAACTTTGTTTACTTATCATAATATTCCTTAAGAAATTAGCAGTTAATTTCTCTACAAATGAAATCATTTACAAAGTGGCAAGTATATTTGTTTGTTTTTCTTTTAAAGGATAAAGTCATTATTTTGAACAGCAAAATATATCAAATTGTCACTAACACGAAGCTTCGAAAATTGACTTTTTAAACATTTTCCCACCCCTTATATTTCTCTTTTAAGATAAACACGTCATTTTAGGCCACGAGATTGCAAGTGCAAAATGAGTTTTTATGGACTCTCTCAAACAACAAACTAAGATAAATGAGATGTTCTCAAGTTACTCTTGTTTATTGTATTATATTATTGTTATCTATATTATATTACAGATGTTAAAGGGAGGAGAAATTACATCTAAGAGCATTTTTCATATATTAAGAGCTTTTGAGAGAATTGAAAAGTGTTTAGAGCTTTTAAATCATTGTTTTCATTTTTTAACTATATTAAAATACGTTAATGTTTTTTTAACTTTTTAAAAGGTATTTAAGGTTTTATTTCTGTAACACACCTTTCTCATTGAATATAAAAGTCTTTTTATCGTTTCCCTCTTGAAATAAGGAATTTTAAAAATTAGTTTTCGAAGTTGTATTTTTTATTTGTTTATTTTTTGAAGATATGTTTTGTTTATATGAAAATGCTTCTAACGACTACTTTTTCTAAATTCCAACCGACCATTTTATTTTGTAATATTGTTATTCTAAGAGACGGTTGTAGATCAAAATGAACTATGTACGTACCAAGTATGCAAACAATTAAATTGAATTCGTGTTTTTTTTCCTTATAAGATATAAAATACAAATATCTTTCGATTCTACGTTTTTCTCTTCATTTCATTTAAACATAGCTCACTTATAGTTAAATTCGCAAGTTCAAGTTCGTGTACTTCTTATTTTTAACGTACTTGTTAGTTTTTCAAATAAGAAATAAATAAATAAATAAATAAAATAAATTAACAGATCTTATTGCTTTTTTCCAATTAACGTTACAATTTTACACGACTCTTTTGTTGCAGTGTTCACGAGGATATCGAAGTCATTTAAATATAAAACGAAAATAGCTTTTCGTAATTTCAAACTTCTTCCTTGCGCATAAGAAACGAGAAACGGTATTGATCACCTGCACTCTGAGAAGTTCGGAAACTCACTGACAAGTTATCTGCACAAATTCCACTCTTTCCAGGTTTTCGCCACTGGCGCCAAAAGCTCTCCCTTCAAATCGCCAAAAGATCTCTGTCGGTGATTGCTTATCTTACCTTTTGTTAGTACGTTCATTGAAGTGTTAATCAATGACAATTACGAAGCAGTTCCTACCTAAAATACATCAGAGACAAAATTTTATGGAATATAATGAAATATTACGTTATTTTACCTGTTATAGAATCAAAAGCGAGATGTCTTATAGATCGTAAAATTTTTTTTTCAAGAAGTATCTTCTTTTATTGGTAATTATATTTATTTATTAATTTGTTTTAAAAACATCTAAGCAGCTAGGATGTATTCAAACTTCTCCAAAATGTAGAAATATAAATTGAATCATTAAGATAAAAAAACTAAACTTGCGTAAATGAATAAGTCTACCACGTCATCGCTTTCCAGTGCACGTTTGAAGTTTACACCGTTTTGAAAATCTAACATTAAAATAGCGTGTCAAAACTCTCGGTGTAATTTTTCACTGAGGCTGTCAGCAAAATTTTGCGCTTGATATTTACTTACATTTGCTCCTGTTTCTGTGTTTTTGAAAGTTTTGAGTGAATACCTCATTGTGTTGTGTTCTGAAACACTTGACACACATTATTATTACACCTTATAGGTTTTGGAGTGACCTCTCGGAAAGGGGTCTACAAAACCAGAAGGAATCCATTAGAAGGGAGGGATTAGGAAAGGAGGATTGCGAAGTGGTCTCCGAGACGTTTTGCGACCTCTGGTTTAAAACAACGATACCAATAACATTAATTTTAAAAATTATTATATTAAGATAGTAGGTTTTTTCATAATTTACTGCCATTTTTTCTAACTATTTTAAGTTAGGAAAATAATTCTAATAATGATATTATATATTATTACATGTAGCGTTATTTAACGTCCTTCGCCTTTTCTTTTGACTTCAATAATTAAAAACTTAATCAATGTCTTAAAATGAACGAATACAATCTAATTTTTTTTCTGTATGAGCATGGACCCTTAGTTCTCTTTAAGATGGTTTACCCCAGAAGCATACACATGCACTAATATCATGAATTTTAAATAACTAAAGGTAATATTACTTCTCGGAAATGGAGCACAATAATTACGATCGATTAGATTTAATTTTAATACATTAATAGTCCGGTGCGTTAAAAATATAGCTTTGCACAAATACAGTTCGACCACGGAATTTTGACATTTGGACGCTTCTGCGCACGGCAGAAAAGAACGAATCCATTCGAGTTTTAGGGAAGTTCGTTTTCAAGATGCGTTTATTTAATACGCGAATCAGAATGATTTTGCTTCTCTGTTTGTTGCAAACAACTAATTTTATAACTTGGCCTATAGTATTAGTTCGGAAGAAATCGAGTATGCTGAACGAGCTAGAACGAGAACAAAAACGGCACATTCCTTATACCAGCGGTTCCTCCCTTGAACATGATGGATTCCTCTGCCACGCAGCTCGCTTTGGCTGATGGTGGAACTGTAATATATCCAGCTCTTCTAATTTATTCTGAAAATTGTTAAATACTGTGGTCTATTTATTCCATCTCTTGCAATGAAAAGCACGTCTCAGAAATGGGATTAATAGTGACTCTAATGTTTTTGGCAAGGCACAGCGCTCGTTTTTTTTTTTTTTTTTTTGGTCAGTCCTGTTTCCTTTTGAAGCACCACCACCCAATTTTGATCACGCAACAGACATTACAATTTCGTTTTCAATTATGATTTTCTTTTTGTTAGTTATCACGCCATCGGTGACGTTTACTTTAGAAAATGCATGTCTTAAGAGTTTTTTCTTCTGTATGATGTACCTAGACATAAACGATATTCTTTATGATGTCGTCATGCCTAATCCGACTTCTAAAACTCATATAGAAAAGCGTTTTTCTTTTTCCCCCACCTGTTCCTTACTACTGTCTATCATACAAGATCATCCATCTTCAAAATGATGAGGTTACCACTTTCCATGATAATCTTTACAAGACAGCTAATCTCTAAATCAACAAACTAAATTAAAAAATATATATATTTCTAATGGGCTGCTTTGACTTCTGCCAATTGCGGACCTTGTGCGTTCCCGAGAGATTGGTACTAGGGATGTAACGAATAGTGATTTGGCCGAATAGCCGAATACCGAATATTCGGCCACTTCTCCCACGCCGAAGCCGAATATTCGGCCAATGTCTTAGGCCGAATACCAAATATTCGGCGGCCGAATATTAAAATTTCTAGAAAATCGTTGTAATATAAAGTGCTTGACAAATTTAAAATTATTGACAAAGTAAAACACCAATTACACACAATGTATGATGTATGATTTAATTCTGTTTGTTAAGAATTTAAAACTATTTAAACTTAATCTATTTTCCCTATTGTTTTGAATGTAATAAAACTATTCACCCGCAGGTGCAATAGAAATGACAGGTTTTATGGTAGTAAGCATTAGCATTATTTTACTAATTATTTAATTCAAATGAAAGAACTACTATTGCTTAGTGAACTTTTACGTTGCTCAAAACTGTTTTATGAAGATATTTTAGAAGTTATGAAAGTTAATATTTTTGTTTTATGGGTGTTTTTACATACCTATCTTTAAACGATCTATTAAAATTTAATACACTTAACTGGAATATATTTTTGTTTTCAAAAGCCCCAGTAACTTAAGCTATCTAAATATTCATGATATATTCTAGGCTTTTCACATTTCTCTCTTACCCAATATTCACAATAAATCAGTCTACCCAAACGAAGTCTGATTTCCACTTTGTTAATAATAATAAACTTAATTTTTCATATATCATAATTAACTCTTGCCAGCTTTGGGAGCAAATGCTAAATATAAAATACAATATTACAACTTTAAAATCTGTTTTTGCTCAGTCAAGCAAAAAAACAAGGTTTAAACAAGAAGTTCCGTCTAGAACTATACGAGCCTACTTTCCCGTATACACCAAATTCAAATTTATAATCTAGCTATCTCTTTCTCCTTTAGCTTTAGTTCTTAATTATTTCAAATATACCTTTTTCAACGGATAATACATATTCATCCACTCATTCATTCTTTCCTTTATTCAGCCATTCATTTATTCATTCATTCGTTTACTCATTCATGTCTTTATTCATTTATTTACTCATTCAAATATTTATTCCCTCATTTATTCATTCTTTTCCTCATTCATTCATTGATTCATTCTTTCACTCCTTCATTTATTCATTAATTCATGCTTTCACTCATTCATTTATTCATTGAGAAATATCCTTAAAAATCCCGATAAAAAAATTTTATAGGAAAATAGGCTCTTTAGTTCTGGGTGAACTTTCTATTTGCACAAGCTCTGCGTTATAAGAGCTTTCCGATAAAGTTTGTTCCAAACAAATCGGTCCGTTAGGTCAGGATTTATATAGGATTGAAATTTCCCCGTAAGCGCTATGTTAATTTTTTGAACTGTTCAAAAATGAACAAAAACTGTTCAAATTGATATTTCACGCCAAGAGATTCTTCCAGTAAGCTTGTTCATTGGAACATGGATCTTGTACCCAGAGTTTACATAATTTGCTTCATTTTCGCCCATAGGCGCTAATGTTAAATTTTTTTGAACTGTTCAAAATTGAACGAAAAAATTTTCAAATCAAAAAGTAAAATATGGAAATGAGATGTCCTCGCCGAGATCTTTCGAATGCAAAAAAAAAAATTTCGAATCGGACTATTCGTTCAAAAGTTATTGGGGGGGGACAGACCGACCGACAGACCGACAGACACACATTTTCCCCATCTCAAAACCCTACTTTCAAAATTTTTATTTTTCAATCTTTATTTAATTACTTCACTTTTTTTTGACTTTTCTTTATTTTTAACGGTATTTTTACGATACATTAAGCCCTCTTTCATGCTTTATTATTATTTTTTTAACTTTTACGGAAAAGTAGGCTAAAAAAGTAGTTTTTTTCTAAATTATTTTTATTTTTTAAAACTATAAACTAATGTATTATTTTGCAATAATTGTAAAACAATCTTAAATTTTAAAAATCTACCAATTTCTTCATTTTTTTACATTTCTACTGCAGCAGAACTATTCGGCCGAATAGTCCATCAATATTCGGCCAGGCCGAATATCACTTGTGACCTTACTCAGCATTTGGTCAGGCCGAATATTCGGCCAAAGGGCCGAATAGGCCGAATACCGACTAGTGGCCGAATATTCGTTACATCCATAATTGGTACCATCTCTTTCAGCGACACCCGACTGAATGTGGTACCATCGCCACATGAGAATTTTGACGTCCGGTTTCTCCACCGGAAAGGGGGAGCATCCGGACTCTGTTGAAGCGAAATTGCACTAGGAATTTAATTTAGTCGAGGAGCATCCAAGCCAAATGTCTACCGAAGGGATCTTTTACATGCCGCATAATCATACGACATGGGCGCAGGCGATTTTCTGTCTCTTGAAAATCCACCCACACTACCAGGCTAGATCCTCATACCTGGAGCGAACGAGCTCCGCGCCTTACCACGACGCCACGATGCTCGCACAAACTAAAATTTTGTACTCATGATATAACCATTATGGGTTGATTCTGCAAACTAGCGTGTACAATGTTAAAACCTGGCGTACAAACTGGCATATAGTATCGGTTCGGAAGAAATCAAGTATGCTAAACGAACTAGAACGAAAGCAAAAGCGACACATTGATTATAGCAGCAGTTTCTCTCTTGAGCATGAATGGATTCTTCTTGGCAGTCTGCCAGGCAGATCGCGTTGGTTGATTGTTGAACTGTATAACTATCCAACGATAGTAATTAGGTAGGGGGGCGAACTTTGAACGGAAATAAAAATCATTTAAATTTTACAGTAAAACAATCTTTTTCAACCTTACCACGGTGACCTAGAGTCCATGCAGACCCCAGCGCTTTCAAATGGTTGTCATAAGCAGAAGTGGGTGTCGGAAAAGGCTGTCAAAATGAATAAAAATTGATCAAGAAACTTTAGAACAAGCATTGATTACATTCAATATAATTAAAAGAATGCGCAATTAACTTTTATAACAATTAAACAACATTAATATTGCAAATTATAGTGTGGTGTTCATGTGGGCCCCTGTTCATAACAGAATATGTTTCAATTGAACATAGTGGATAGGGTTTTTAAAAAAACCAACAAAAATTGTTTAATGATAGGAATAAATTATGCTACGAAACTCACCAGAACTCGCAGGAAAAAAGATCTAGGGATCCAGAAAATTAATGCATTAAATAATGTATAGGGATGCCACTAAGTATAATTTACCTGGCTCCAGAGGATACAAATATCCTCAGAACACAACAGGTGTACTTCAGAAAAACTGGGGTCGGCAAAATTAAAAATGTGATAAAATGTTTTGAATAATATAACTGAATAACTTTTTGTCTTGTTTTCAATATAAACAAGAAAAGAAAACTTAAAGTAGCGGGTAAAGTAGTGATAACTAATAATTACAGACTTGTTTCATTGAACAAAAAAAAGGCTTGGAGATGCTGAGAAATGTTGACCAATAAATGCACCAGCCACAAAAGAAATTCCACCACATTAAAGATCACAGTTATGATTCGGAACCGAGCGAAGTGTAAACGCAGAAGGTGCTTAAATGAGATATGTGCGTCGTAGCGTTGTAGTGTTCTGAGTTTGAGAAACATGACATTACGAAACGAAGAACGGACGTAATTGCGTTCTGCGTTTGATCTAATGAAGGCAATAAGACAATTAGAAGGATCATTAGGGAGAAATGAAGATGTAGAAAGTTTTGTATGATGCATTATTTGGAAGGAGTTTAGCAAGTATAATAATTAATTTGCAATGGCAAGTTCCATATTTATATGTTATTGATCTGACCGGTTGATCTGAGTTATAAAATTTGTGCGATCATAATTTCTTAGAAATTTGAACTGAAATAGACACTGTAGTTGCACTTTAAAAGGCTTTTCAACGATCTCAAACGTTACTTTTTACGCTTTATACTTCCAGTGCTTAAAAATTAGAGACGACATACTCAACAAAAATGTGTCTTATACACTGTTAAAAATTTCCGTAAGAAAATAGTAAAATAACCATTTATTTGATTGTTATTTTACCATATTTAATTACAACAGTTGAATAACCATTAAAAAGATGGTACTCAAAACGCTGATTGCGAAAAAAATCGTTTACTCTCTGCTTATCCTAAAGAACGTTTAACTAACCGTCATTTTCAAGCGCTCAATAAGAATCGGGCGTCCATCTTGGTTGCGAAACCATACCGGTCGTACGTTGTTTTAAAATAGGAATACGGATTTATCAGTTAAAATCTGCATGTGTATATAAAAAAAGAAGAAAAAAAGTGGCTTAAGCAGTGGATACTAAATAGAAACACATACACACGTAAATAAAAATTGGAGACATCGGATTCCCGAACTGTTTGCGAATGAACGAACCCATAATTTGAGCTGCTGAAGCTTGTTTGTATTTTAATTTTTGCAGCAAATAAAATGATTTTCGTCAATATACAGTAAATTTAGACTACAAATGACTTTAAATCCAATCAAAAACTGAAATCTCAATTTTAAGGCAGTTTGCCTGTTGGAAAAGAAGATTTATTAATAAATAAACGGCCGTTTCACGTGGTGTAGATGGCCGAATGGCTGGATATCAAGGCTTGTTTGTACACCACACACCCAGGGTTCGAGTCCCAAGAATTTCGTTTATGGTTTCGACGCCTCGAAGATTCTGCGCCTCGAAATGGTTCAAACACCGTAAAAATTTAGTTTTAAAACCATTTTTAAATGGTTATAAAACCGTAAACTTTTGCATTTACGGTTTTTAACCAAGTTGATTGGAAATAGTTAGGTCCCGTAAAGATAGAAAAATGTTCCAAACCGTAAATTTAACGGTGAATTAGATGGACAGACGGCTTCCGGTCATTTAACCGTAATTTCATGATGAAATTTCTAACAGTGTAGACCTATTACATTTTGGGAACTTGTCGACGTTTAGCAACTTAAATATTAACTTTTATTCGTTCTTGCGAAAGCATCGGCAGACGATTCTATTCCGCAAAAGGGGGGATATGGTGAGATGGATACTTTCCGAAGTTACATTTCAAGCACCTATCTGTTGTTCTTTCCTAATGTTGATTCAATTTACGATTAAAATCTTTGGCGCAAAACCAAAATTAAAAGAAGGCCGCTGATATATTATTCTTCATGAGAGTAAACATTGCCTCCTCGCTTTCTCCCCCCTATTTTGATGAAATCGAAGCAGGCTTGACACATGTCCAAAACAGTGCAGAGTTTCCATTAACAAAAATAGGCAATAAAAATTATAAGCAATGTTAATTTATCTCACCCGACATAAGTACGCAGCGCAAAGGAGAGGAAAGATGAATTTTTCTACAAACTTCATTTGTTTACATTTTTTAAGAAACGCATTCTTCGAAACGTCAATTTCTTTTCGTTCACTGAGAGAAAAGTGTCTTTAATTTTTTTTCCTAAGCATTTAAGCTGAACTTTTAGCGTAGTTTCGCTGATAATTGTTTACTCAGAGAATACATTGTCACTTCAAGTAAATATATAGGAAACATAATGCCCTTTCTAGGGCAGATTTGCGTTTAGTCATCAGGAAATATTGAATATTTATTGCTGCCCACAATATTTGTTTTAATATTGTTTTCCTTTTTTAGAGGGGGCCTCAAAAAAATCAAAACAGTATTAACAAATATTACTTTACACTTTTCAGTGAAGACCGTTCTATTTGATCAAACCAACGCTGCTTAAAAGCAAATGTGCAGAAATATTTCCACCTGCCGCTTATCTTAGGGAAGTTGAAAACTTTTTTTAGTTGAAAATAAAGCTCCTAGTAAGCCCCTGCCCCCCTAAACCAATTATATAAAATATTTTTGGAAATTTTATTCAAAAACTTTGATTTCATCATTTATTGTTTCAGCATAAAGTTAAACTCTTCTTATAGTTAGATTGGATTGCTCGGAAAGTGATTCGTTTTTTCCCAACTGAAGACTTATTTGTGTTTTTTTCACTAGCATTTAAGTCACAACTGATGTAGCAAGGCTTGTTTGTGAAAAAGTCTGATTCTGTACGATACTTTTTGTTTGGTGCCCTATCAACTATAAAAAGCAGAATGCTGCAGTTTTGACATATTTTATTCTTTTCTCTCGAAAAGGTGAAAATGCTGTTCAAGGAAGAAAAAAATATTCAATGTGTATGGAGAAGAAATATTCATAGACTTCCACTGTCCAAACTGGTCCACGAAATTTCGTTCCTGCAATTTTGCTGTTAAAGATGCACCACATTCTGGAAGGGCAATTGAAGCTCATAAAGGCAAAATAAAGGTATCGAGTGATACAAACTACCGAATAACAACTCTTGAGATAGCTGAAAGATTAAATTTCTCGAATACGATCGACTATGATCACGTAAAACACACATTGGTTTAATTTCAAAATTCTATGGATATGTTTCCCATGCTCGTATCGAAAGAACTTCGTCGCATTGACGTCTGTGATTTGCTTTTCAAATGTCAAGAAAATGATCCATTTGAGAAGAGAATCATCACTGGGGACGAGAAATGGGTTGTCTAGAAAAGTGTTACCACAAGAGATCTTTTTAGGCATTTAAGCAATTATGTGTTTCCTTTAAGAATAAATTTATCATCGAGTGATATTTAGTCTTACGCTATGGAGTATCTGAA
Organism: Octonoba sinensis; assembly: GCA_038502835.1. Taxonomy (NCBI): domain Eukaryota; kingdom Metazoa; phylum Arthropoda; class Arachnida; order Araneae; family Uloboridae; genus Octonoba; species Octonoba sinensis. The sequence continues at coordinate 107,397,838 of CM076600.1, read as the reverse complement.
CCAAAACTTTTGCGTAAGTTAAGAGGAAATGGAAATATATTTTAATTCTGCCTATGGGCTTTAGAAATTTAAAACACCCAAGTACGACACTAAACATTTATTTTAGAGACCAGTTATGTGTGATTTATAGCTGTTAACATCATAAGTATCGAGTTGTTTTTTGTCAGTGGACTAGGGCGCAGGAAAGCTGGTAATATTTCCTTCTGCTTCTGCATGCTATTCTTATATACATTAACACTAGAAGCACTGGGCCGCTTTCAACCATTTCGAAACTTTCATTTTACAACAAGTTGCTACTAGTTATAATAAAATTTTCAGTCACATTAAATTGTCCTACTTACCGTGTGTTAGAAAAAGCCAGAGCAATTGAAAGTTGCACTATAACTACTAACAAATGATGCAAAATGGAAACTTCGAAACAGTCAAAATGACTGGTCTGGTAAATCTAGTGTTAACACCTTCCTTATCTGTATATGCATTACTGGCTGTATAACGCTGACATTAAATGTTGCATTATTCTGCTTTTACATTGTAGCAGGGGAATATCTTATTAATCCGAACACACTTTTTATTTCTTATGTAAATAAAGTGAATAAATACAGAATTACTAAATCTTTAACATCCTCTTCAAATTCACAAGCTTTTAAACTCAAATGATTGCCAATGAATTATCAAATAATCCAAAAGAAATACGGAGAACTGTCAGGTGGCACTGAAGAAAATACCAGATCTTAGCACAATATTTTTCTTGAGTAAAAAAATTTTTGTTCTGTGTATTTGTCGGTACTGTATACTTCTGCTAAGTCGTCAAAGAATACAACTTCGTAATGCTTCGAAAAAGACGGATCTGTGTATGTACTGTGATTGGAGAAAAATAAATAATGCATTAAAAATGCCTCAAAATTTCCATCATTCGAATTCCTGTCTGTAGAGTCATTGGCAGCAAACCTGCAATGGGAGTACACAAAGTAAATCCTACCCTTGATGAATTGTTTCAAGTCATCGAAGATCACTAGAACAGAACCAGTTTTAAAAGTAACACTTCGTGTTGAACATGCTAGATTCACTGTTAAACATTTCTTGTGACGCGAACAAACTGCTTTGTGTATCTAATGTGATGTCAGGGATCATTCATAAATGATGTCTCGCTTCTAGGGGGGGAGGGGAGTTCGGGAAATTGTGACAAAGTGTGATAAGGGGAGGGGAGGGGATAACAAAAAGTGTGGCATCACGCATTATGCAACATAGCGTGACGCGTGACAAAGGGGGGAGGGGATTCCGCTGAAGGGTGACATATTGTGACAAAGGGGGGAGGGGGGTCAAATATATGGGAAAAAAGCGTGACGTCATTTACGAACGGCCCCTCAATCAGACAATGTTGTTTATTTTCTGTAAGTGCCCGATTTGGAATCATATCTGCTTTAACCCTTCAGTTAAACTCAACCGTTTTTGTAGAAATTGTTAGGTGGCACCTTTTCTCTCCATATTGTTCCTTTTCGTTCAGAAGATTAATTTTCCAGTAGTTGATTGTAGTGTTGTGTCTTATGATGAATACACGCCAAGTGCAACACAGGTAAGAGACGCAGACTAAAAATTTCAGCTCGCTCGGTTCTGCATTATTTAATAACCATGCCCTCGTATTGACTGATTCGCCCTTTTTATTACGTCATGAAAGTGTCTCTCACCCAGACGATCTGGATTTGTTGATGCGCTGTAGAACAGACACGTCTTTACTGTTGGCATTGTAAAAATATCACAAGTCTATTGCGATAGACGCAAAATATCTTCGTCACCCTTGATGTGGATGCACCAGTGCTGTCCTTCTATTAGGCTCCCTTTTGTTTTATTCCCTGTGATTCATGCTTCTCAAAACTTTCCAAGTACATTTTCCGTAAGTATTTCTAGTAGTTCCAACCGCAATGTAAAATTTCATAACTTTATTTCGACAAATGTGTTCAAAATTCTGTAACAATTTTTCTTCCCAACCTATTAAAAAACACTTTTCCTCTTCTTCGTCTTGTTTTGACCTTAAACAATAGTTTAGCTCAGCATACTCTATTAAGGTTCTTGCGCCAATCTCTAATGCAACCTACCATGCATTTAGTAAACTTCCTTTTAAAATTTCTATAATTTAAATTCCATGTTCTATTTTCTAAGAAAATACAATTGAATCGTTTATTTCGAAAAGGTAACAACTCGTAAATACAAATTTTTTTGTCAGGAGACAGAAGAAAAAAAGGAAATTGAACAGTTGGAAAACCTTTACGGGTCTGATCTTCTACTATTTTATTTTAGTAGGTAATTGCAATGCAATATTGGTAAATTAAAACAATTTTTGATTAATTATGCCATAAGAAGTAATAAATTAATACTGAGAGTTGTTCTTTTTTCATAATGGAGATGTTACCTTTTAGAAATAAACGATTCAATTAAAAAAAGCAGTTTAAATAAGAACCCGATACTTTGAATGAAGTAAATAAATTTGTTGCCCAATCATACAAAATATTTTAGTTAGATGTAAAGGAAAATGAAATAAAAGCAGCAGCTGCTATTAGCCATCTGTTTCTTTGAACTGTGGAGCAGCTTAAGACATGTGAATATTATCCCTTCCAATACTTGCAGAAATACTTTTGGATCCTTATGCAGGACAAAAGCCATACAGCTCTAACTTTTACTTTTGCTATTACAGTTTATGTGTTAGAAAAATCTTTCTTATTACCTTTTATGTTATTTGTTTTATTGTCCTTCCTTTTATCATAAGAAAATGATTTATGGCAAAATATTTTTTTTTCCGAATAAATAAATACATTTATTCATCTTCCAACAGGCAGTAACACCAAAGATCTGTAACACCACTGTCCAATAGAGAAGAAAAGCACATAAAAGTGAAAATCAAAGGCTTCAACAGAAAAGAACATTTCTAATATTATTACGAGACGAAATATTGAGAAACTTTTTAAATGTGTCAATTTACTAAAACCTTGTTACAACTTGAAAACAACTAAAAATTGCTTCTGAGAATACATATGTTTGCAGCCTCATTAATAATTTCAATAAAACAACTAATAAAAAAGTAATCATTAAAAGAAGTATTCGATTTCTTGTAGCTTTATTATAGATTTTATTAAAATTCACTGTTTTACATTTATGTTTCATTTATTCTTATGAACTATTGTGCAACACGGAAAATAATTGTTCAGAGAGTTTTTTTTTTTCCTTCCGTTACTAAGGGCTACAATGGGTGTTCGTCAGGAGAAAAAGGTTGGGAACCACTGGTTTATCAGAATGCGACGTTGATTAAAAAAGAGTAATTACATTCAAAAAATAAATTAATGCTAAATATTTCAAAAGTATTTTACTGACAATTTTTAGCAGAAAAACTTTTTAAGCTAAAGAATCACTTTTCAACACAAAACAACAAAGTGTTGATTGGCATTGATTGCCTAGGATTTATAGTTTTATTTTTAGTATTTTCAATGATAATATTGTCAACCTCATGCAAAATTAATTGCCTAGCTAAAAAAAACACTTTAGGCTAAATTACATTCTAAAAAAACTTTTGAGTAAGTCTTTTTTGCTTTCGGTTAAAACTGAAATTTCTATTATTATTTAAATACAAGTTCTTTCATCAATGTACACTGTAAAAATGTACATTATTCAGTTTTACAGCGTATAAACAACATTTTCTTGCCGATGCACTATATTAAAATTTTCTTGGAATTCAAAGATTCAGATTTTTAACTTAAATGAAATGTTATCATCATCGATTTTATAGACTGTTACTTCAACGAAAAAAATGGAACCGACTTTATATTTGTTGGGAAAGAGAAAATGAGAAAACAGAAAAGAATTTTAAATGTGAATTTGGTGGAAGAAAAAATGAAAACTATTAGCCCAATTTTGAAATATTTTGAGAACATTTTCATTAATCGAAATATATCTTTTTGAACAAACCATTTTTTCTTAGTTGTAGAAATATTTTTCTGTATGTTTTTAGTGCTATGTTTGTACTTGTACTAAGTTTGTTTACTCTTTTGATGAACTACTGCTTTAATGTATTATTATTAATAATTAATTAATAATGATGCCATTTTTCCCTGAGCATGTTCTCTGACCTGCATATATTCAGCAAGGTTTAGTAAACATTTGTGTTCTAGTTGCAAGAAGAATTAAATTCTATAACAGTTGCGGTTTAATATACATAATACAATAATACAAAATTCCTTTTAATATACTAAATTATTTAAATTCTCATTTCTCCCTTTTTATGTTCTGCTCTAATTTTATTTCTACTCCAACAATGTCAAAAAGTATTTCTAAAAAGTTATTTTTGCACTAACACTTTCCCCTTTAGTAAGGTCACAAAATTTTCCTTACGAGAGATTTTTTATCAATTCTTAAGGATATTTATTTTAAAATAAAAACTTATTTCACTCAATTTACTTCTTCATTTTTAAGTTAAGGATTTTAAGTGAGAAAATTAGACAGATTGGATTTAACTTTTAAGTAAAATTTTGAAGCAATAAATTCTCTAAACATGATTTTAATATTGCGATCTAAACGTCAATACTTGCTCTTATTACAATCAATAATATTTTAAAGATGTATTTTCTTAGTTTCTCGTGAAGTCTTCGTACGCAATAGGTTTTGCCGTGCGTATATACTGTAGTGTCACTCCGAGAGGGGGGGCGGAGGGGGCTCTCCGCTCCGTGATGACACCCTTATTAGGAGTGTTGGCGGGTGACAACCAAAATGAAATAAAGAGGTTGTGAAAAATACATATTCTTTAGTTATACAACTTTACTTATACTATTTAAACGTATCATTACTGAAAATAAATAAACTTTTCTGAAAGTTACAGCAAATAAATAAAATTTCTCTCTTTTTTTTCAGCACTGAGAATAACATAAACTTCATAACTGCAAGTTTATACCACACAGCAATATTTTTGTGTTTTTCCCTCTATATTTTTGTGTACGGAAGGAGTGGGTTCCCCATGCTAGGAACGCCACTAGTATATATATATATATATATATACATACATACATATATAGAGAGAGAGAGACAGATAATCGGATTCTGATACAATTAACTAAATTATAGCTTTGTTCACTCTGTCCTCATGACTCTAAAACTATTTCTCTTAAGTTTCCTGCGTCAAAGTTTACTAGAATAGCTTAACAAGGCTTCAATTTCCTTAAGCTCTTAGTTTCCTTTTACGGTATTAAATTCTTTTGTACTTCCACACCAGAAGGATGGAACTTTAGACTTTTAACACTAATAAAACCCTTTTTCTCTCGCTCACCACTTTATTTTATTTATTTATTTATTTCCGTACATTTTCACACACAAAATTTCTAGAGACCTTTTTTACAATTATTTTTATTACATTCCTTAACTTGAAAGTAATACACAGAAAAATTCCACGGCAGCAGTAACTCATGCGCAAAAACACTGGTTGAACAGATGCGGAAAATAAGGAGCAAAATATATTGCTGAATTGACCGTTAGTTTCATGGCTAAAGATTGCAGGCACAATGGTTCGTCCTTCATTTGGCACAGTGTATAATTTCTATCTAAATACACTGTATGCTTTAGACTTGTTAGAATTCACTGATGAAGCACTGTTTTGACTAGTAAACTGAGGGATTGAATTTGGTACACATTTGTGTTCACGTTATTAATTAATTGCTTTTAGTCACGTAAAATCGTTGTTTTGCTTTGAAATAAATGCATTTACTAATGAAAGTATGAAGAAATGTTGAGCTGAAGCTTTGTAACTAGTAATGACTCAAATTCCAAGATCACAAACGGAAAAGTAGGCCTGTTCATTTTACGAAGTACAGTGCCACGTGCACTTTATGATGAATTCGAGTAAAGCATATATCAATTCAAATAAACAATTAAATTAGAAATTAAGAACATTAAGTGGACTGTAAATGTACGCATATTATGACGATTTCAGCTAATATATTTCTCTACGTATGATAAATTAGAAATTAAGAATATTATGCGGATTATGAGTCAAGGAATGTTATGGCAGTTTGAGCGAAGAAATTTCTATTTTTAAACTTAATTAAAGATTAAGATCAGTTAGTAGATTATAAATGCAATAATGTTTTGACGATTTGAGCTCAGAAATTTCTCTGCATGCGTTAAATTAAAATAGAAGCTAAGAGCATTAAGTGAATTATAAGTGTACACATGTTATGAGAGTTTGAACTCAAAAATATTTCTATATATGATACGATCAATAACTAAACCAGTGTTTCCTAACCAATGGTTCGCGAACCCCCTGGTGTTCGCTTGAGGAAGACAGAGGGTTCGCGAAAACAATATGGCAATGGCAGAATTTTTGTTGCTAACGCAAAAGAAAAAACGAAATTATTTTCGTGCATTCTAGGACGGAGCGTAAAAATGAGTATTTTTTAAAAATATAAATTGTTTTTCCGATAAAGCAGAAAGTTGTGCACTGGCATAGGAAGCATGTGCATAAATTTGAAATGCTCTTATTTCTACTTTTGCCTGATCTTGAAAATTTTGATGAAGTGGTTCATTGATCGAAAGATATTCGTTGATATTCATTAGTTTTGGAAGTATGTTTTTACTACCATTTCTCACTTTTTCCTCGCTAATACCAAGAAAGTGTCGAAAATATGAAAGTTTACTAAAATGCAAAATATTTCATTATTTTTGGCTAATTTCTCATTTACAGAATCTAAATTGGTACCAGAGGATATTTAACCTCAAATTTTGTACCCACATTTAATGATTTAAAAATAATTAACTTTTCTGCTCTATCGTAATGAAAAATTTGAAAATATGTAAATATTATTATTTCTGGTAAAGTTCCATAACATGTTGCGAATTTTGTATATTTCAACCCGGAAATGGAACCGAAAGAAATTTATTAGTTGATTCTAAATTTTTTACTTATATATATCATGTCATTCCATAACTTTTCTACACTATCGAGGAAGTAATTATTATAAATAGTTTTTGCGCATTGATATGTTTACCGCTCTATTAATAATTCTAAAAGAACAAGTAATAAAAAGTAATTAATAAAAAGAATACATTTATTTTTTTGAAGCTATTAATTGTTTTTATTTCAACTTTTAGATGTTTTACAATCGTGTTATCGTTGCTTGTTACGAATTGTCTTGAAAAATGAATGTGCAAGCAAATTTATAGTTTTCTTACCCGTTTACTAACGACTACCGAAGGGGTTCGCCGTTTTTTTTTTTTTTTTCTTCGGATTTTAGAAAGGGTTCGCAAGGGAAAAAAGGTTGGGAACCACTGTTCTAGACTAAAAATCGCTTCAAAAAGTATTTTCCTAGTTCAATTCATTTCTTTTATTCATATGTTTATGTGTACACATATGTTTCTTTGTAGTAACACCTATGAACTTTTTCCCCACAGAAAAATTCAAATCCACGCATATAGAAACCTAAAATTGTTGCGCTAACACAAAAGAAAAATTCTTTTCAAGTAATGAGATTTACGAATACCGCCACAAACACAGTAGAGATATTTGTTATTTATTTTTCTTTTCCTTTTCATCGAAACTGCAGTTTAAAAGGACTCTTTTGACTTGCAAATTCTTTGTTTCAAAAATGACTCCGCCGATACATAACTAAACCTAACTGATAAATTTGCATGAAAAATAATATTTTTACGCCCAACTTTCCTGTAGTTCTGATAAACAATCCTTTTAACCAAGCAATGTATACAGAGGTTATTTTTAGTACGTAAGCATAAGAGAAATATATATGTATATACTCGTATATATCCGAAGCAGATCGCTTCGCCTCCATTGCCTCGACGCGGTAATTTTGACTCTGTTGTTTTGACACCATATTATTTTCGACGCGATTTATTATGTCGACGCCTTATTTTTCAAATTTTATTTATTTATTTTCTGTTTTTTTTTTTATTAAAATGGAATGTTTTTTCAATGTTCATACCATACTACATTGCAATGTTATTTTAGTACAATATTTTTTATAATACTATAACGAAAAATTGTTGACAGTCTTATAACCGTAACGCAGGTATTCAAGGGTATGGTAAAAATTAAAATCATTGCCTTTAAACTTAATTTTATAACTATAATTACTCCAAATAGGAGAAAAGGGAAGAGTTCAGTCTGTTGAGTTCAGTCAGAAATTCGAATTTTCAGACTTGAACTCAACATATTTTTTCTTCAATAGAAAAGAAAAGGGAAAATGCAATGGTAAAAATAGTTTTAGTTGAATTATGTATCAATTGGCATATTTATTTTTCTTCGTGAATGCCGTGATTATTTGTGAGAAAAATTCAATACTCAACTCAAGGTTGAGAAAAGTATGATTTCGAACTTGAGCGCTTTTCGTTTGACATGCTTGAGTTCTGCTGTCAGTGTTCATTTGAATTTTATGTATATATATATATATATACTTGTCGACCCGTGCGGAATTCCGCACTAATTTGGGGAAAAGGACATTATGAAGAAGAATAGAAAAAACAAACGGGATTTTGGTACAAAAGAAGACATGTAATTAAACACATCAGTACACATAGCTGTTAGAACTTTTTCACCCCACTATTATTTATATATTCAAAATAATAAAATAATCACAGTAACAATGATATTATTTTTGTTATTAATATACATAGCATTAGAATTCAGTAACGAAACAGTTCCATTACTTAAAATATAGTTAATGTTGTTTGGTTATACAATCATAATGAAAAATGAATGTGTAGAGCCTCACGATTGAGTAAGTTTAACACACAGATGCAGCTAAAACCAAATTTCTAACCAAATTCGCAGCTAAAGCCAATTTTCTACACAATAAAAACAGAAGAGTTTCTTGTTTGTTTACTTGATAACAGATGGCGCCAGCATACACAACACCAATTTGGCATCCAAGGACCTCTTCTTGGATGATTTTAAATCTCAAATTTAAGAGAAGCGGTACATTCTTAGACCGTAAGTCTATTTTTCGTCCTTACCCGGTACGATAAGCTTTAAAATGAGGGGTAAATCATGAAATTTGATAAAAGGATAAGGAAGATCTCGCGGAGCGACAAAAAAACAGGCTAGAGAAATAATATATATAAATATATATATAACTGTAATAATAGCATACACAATGAAATACTATGTTATTATATTACGCATGTATATTAATGAATAAAGTGGTGTCAAAATGGACGGTGCGTCGAAAAATAAAATTTAATTTTTTTATGTTAAACTCGCCACATGATTATGTTTTAGGTTTATACCACTGTGCAAACCCTTCTTCGGGCTGTGAAATTTTTGAAATTCATGTATTGTGCCAACCTATATGCTACGACATTCTTTCTTTACAATGGTGTAGTCTCCAAGTATAGAAATCTTCGAGCTTAAAAAAATATTTAAAACTTTATGTAAAAGCTTAAACAAAGATGAGAGCCGGAACACACCACGTGTTGTATCTTTCCTAGTATTTATTAATGGCAAGTCTTTAAGACAGCATAACAACTTTATTGAAGTCAATGCAACCTCGTTCGAGTGCTCCATCGAGTCGAGCCATTTTTAACAATCCCAGACGGTTGCAGTTAAGAGCAGAGGATTACAGTTAAAGTATATATTATACAAATATATCACATCCCCCTTTTAAATTATACAATATACATAAAACAAATCAATTACATATATAATCATTTAGGTACTGATGTCGCCTTATAATACGACCAGTCCGACTACTAATTTGATCATTCACAATATCCGGTTCTGACCTGGAATCTGTATTAGAAACTATTTCAGATTCCTTTTCTGGAAATTCATTAAATGTATCATCATAATTTTCATTAACTGCTTTAGATAATCTTAAAAACTTTCTATTTCTTATAAAAATTCGTCCAGAATTTGTTTTTATTCTATATGATCTGGGGTTTCTGGTTTTACCTAATACAATAGCAGGTTCCCATAATTTAGACTTAACATTTTGAACAGTAATTTTATCACCAATTTTAAGTTCCTTTAAGCTTTTGCTAGATTATCATAATAGTGTTTTTGTTTTTGTTGTATCCTTATTAATTCTATGTTAATGTCTTTGAAAAGTTCGGGATTAAGAAGTTTATTGGTAATGGGCAATTTGGTTCGCAGTCGTCTGTTGAACATTAACTGGGCAGGAGATAATCCCAATCCTGAAATAGGTGTGTTACGATATTCTAATAAACCCACTGAAGGTCTGTGATTATCCTCATAAGCTTTTTTAAAAATTGCCTTACATATCCCCACTGCTTTCTCAACCATCCCATTACTTTGTGCATAGTTAGGACTAGTGAATATTAGTTCAATATCCCACCCCTTCCCAAAGTTTTTGAATTCATAACTGTTAAATGGCACATTATCACAAATACTAGTTTCAGGGATTCCGAATGTTGAAAAAATGTTTTCTAACTTAATCACAATTTCTGAAATAGTCTTATTCTGAATGGGTATTGCCTCAATCCACTTTGAATAATAATCAATCAATACAAGACAGTCAGTATTGTGAAAATACATTATATCTATTCCTATTCTCTGAAAGGGCCGAATAGGTATCTCGTGTGGAATTAGTGGTTCTTTACATTGAGATTTTTGAAATTTTTCACATACATTGCATTTCGAAATGATATCTTCAATATCTCGGTTAATACCTGGCCAGTACATTAACTCTCTGGCTCTACTTTTGCATTTTCCAATACCTAAATGAGATTCGTGAATCAGCAATAACATGTCCTGCCTAAGTATATTAGGAATAACAATTTTATCGTTTAGAAACACTAATCCCTCCACACAAACATTGTCATTTTTCACCTTGTAATAATGCCTCAAATTTACAGGAACATTTTTCTTTTCCGGCCAACCCTTCTGGAAATATTGCTTAAGTAATTTTAATTCACTATCACGCTCTGAAGCTTGTTGAAATTGTTTGAACCTACTTTCACTCATTGGCAAAAGTTTAGATATAGAATGTACCATATTTAGCATTTCAGGATCATCAGACACTTTCTCTTTAATGTATGCTCTGGACAAGGTGTCAGCAACATACATTTGGCTACCTGGTAAATATTTTACTGTAAAATCATATTTTAATAATTTAAGGAGCATTCTCTGTAGCCTAGAGGAGATTTTACTAATTGGCTTGTGTACTATAGAGGTCAAAGGTTTGTGATCACTTTCAACAATAACTTTGTGCCCATAAATCAGATTGCGATATTTTTGAAAAGAAAATACTATGGCCAATAATTCTTTTTCAATCTGGGCATAATTTTGTTCAGTTTCTGTTAAACTTCTGGATGCAAAAGAAATTGGGTGACCATCTTGCAACAAACAAGCACCCAGACCATCTTTAGAGCTATCACATTGAATGATAATAGGTACCAATTCATTAAATACTTTTAAGACTGGTGTTGAACTAATTAACTTTTTAACAGCCTCAAAACTTTTCTCTTGTTCCCGACCCCATTCAAAGTCTATATCATTTTTTAACAAATTTCTTAAAGGGGCTGTAACAACTGAAACATTAGGTATGAATTTAGAAAGAAAATTTACCATGCCTAGCAATCTTTTAATATCACTCTTTTTAGATGGCCTATACAATTCAGTAATAGCTCTAACATGGCTAGGATCTGCTTGTATTCCATTTTTTGATATTAAAATACCCATATATTTTACCTTCGGAACTTTAAATTGAAACTTATCTGGATTGAATTTTACATTATTTGCTTGCGCCCTCTCTAGAACCTCTAACAAGATTTTATCATGGTCTGTTTCATTTTTACCTGCAATAATCAAATCATCAAAGTAAATCTCTACTCCATTAATGTCCCCAAATAATTTCTGATTCTTTTTTTGAAACACCTCCGGTGCTGATGCTCACGTTTTATTGCCTTATTAAGGTTCCTAGGGTCAAGACATATTCTTAATTTACCATTAGGCTTTTCTACTACCACTAAACTACTGACCCAATCAGTTGGTTTATTGACTTGAGATACAATGCCTAGCATTTCTAACTCATTTAGGGTACTTTTTAGTTCTTTATGTAAAGACTGGGGTACCCTCCTAGGTGCATTAATTACAGGAGTTACATCTGATTTTACTTCAATGTGATGAGGTTCCCCGGGAAACTTTCCCAGTCCCTCAAACACAACTTTGTAATTTTCATTCACTTTTGTTTTTGATTCAAGGGAAACAACATCAATACATTTGACTAATTGTAGCTTTTCACAAGCTTGCAAACCTAGGATGGGTTTAGATTTTACATCAAGCACAATAAATGTAAGTAAAACATAATGTTTATCAGTGCTACAAGCTAAATCTATAGAGCCAATAGGCTTCAACCTATTATTTCCATAGGACACTAAGACAACTTCAGTTGGGCTTAAATTTTGATTTAAATTTAATGTTTTTAGAATGTGTAGTGGCAGAACATTGACCTCTGCACCTGTGTCTAATTTAAAAGATATCTGATGACCCTCAACTGATATTATCTTAAGCCATTCACTTCGGTTAACTGAATGAACACTATGTACACTATCAACAAAAAGACACATATTAGAGTCACTATTGGATTGTACCTCTACCTCATTTACATTTCTATGACTGTTGTTACCAGTAGGTGGCTGGACATTGTACTTACTTCGGCATACCACTGCAAAGTGGTTCCTTTTCTGGCACTTATTACAAATTTTGTTAAATGCTGGGCAGTGTCCCCTACCATGCATTCTGCCACATGCCTTGCATTCTACCGTAAGGCATGTGGCAGAATGCAAGGGGCACATATGTTGTACCTCTTTGTTTTTGGATAATATCAACACTCGTATTTGTTGCTTCATTAATAGTTTTGACTTGTTTTCTGCTTAATTCAGAGGCACGAACACAATCCATCGCTTTCTGTAAAGTTAAACTAGGCTCCCTCAGTAGTCGTTCCTGCATTCCCGTATCTTTTACTCCTAATACTATTCTATCCCGAATTAGACTGGCTTCCTGATTATCAAAATTACAGGAGGCAGCAAGAGTTTTTAACTCTGTCACATAATCATGTCACATAATTATCGATGCTTTGTCCATCTTTCTTGACACATGAAAAAAATTTAAACCTTTCAAATACCTCATTATTTTGTAGCAAACAGTACTCATCAAATTTCTTTAGGATCTCCTCGAATGACTTTTCTTGATTGGCCTCGTACTTAAAAGTGCTGTAAATATTTTCTCCTTCTTCTCCAATGAGGTTTAAAAAAATTGCTATTTTGACAGGATCAGACTTTTCGTTTTTTTCTGATGCAAGGAGGAAATTCTGTAGTTTCAGTTTCCACTTTGTCCAATTCTCCTTTACATTGCCACTGAAGGACATAATTCCAGGGGGTCTGAAGGACTCCATTTCAACTTATATAAGCGACGCAGGTAAGCAGGCGGCCTCGGCACGTAAGGTTACAAACAGATTTCAATCCTCATAACTTTTTTTTTCTTTAATCTGACACCATGTTGTATCTTTCCTAGTATTTATTAATGACAAGTTTTAAGACAACATAACAACTTTATTGAAGTTAATGCAACCTCGTTCGAGTGCTCCATCGAGTCGAGCCATTTTTAACAATTCCAGACGGTTGCAGTTAAGAGCAGAGGATTACAGTTAAAGTATATATTACACAAATATATCGCACCACGTGCTACTCTTACACGGTCCACGGTCATAAAATGTTCACACATTCCAACACCTTTTTTCTTTCTGTCTTTCATTTTTTTTAAGATACTTTTCTTATCATTGTTATTTTAGATTTCATTTTCTTACAAAATGTAGCATGAACTTAAAAAATGTACTCATAAAGAAAAAAGAGATCAAAAATGTAATCGTGACTTAAATTTTTGCAATTTGGTTTTCCTACTTCCTATTCCAATTTTATAAAGTTTTTGTAAGCGTTGTAACTTTGTGCTTGCGCTTCTTTTAATTGTAAAATATAAAATTATTCTGAACATCATCCAAGTGCACACTTTTTAATAATTAGCTTTCTAAATGATTATTAGAGTAAAAAGTCATTAGTATGATTTAAATAAGGTGTTTTTCAAAGTAATGGTAGAAGTAATTCAAATGGGCAGCTATTCAGTTTTATTTTAAGAAAATAGTAAAAACATATCAAGATTTAGATGATTGATTTATTTATTTTATTTTGTTCTATTTTATTTTCTTCACTATTTTCCATTTTGATATTCTATTTTTCACTTTTGTGGAATTGAATTGGTATATGTAGTAGCATAACATTTAGAAAGTTTTAGGTTTAAACCGCAACTATACTTTAGAGTTAAAAGTTATTTTTATACATATTCTTATGCGATGAAATAAAAGCAATCATTATTTCCAACAAAATTTTGATGCAAACCTTTCTAGGCGGCTACATACAACCTTGCTGCACATTTATGATAATCATTATTATTGTGATTAAAACCCTAGAAAAAGGCATATAAGTTATTCACCGAAAAATGCTCAAAAAAACTTCGACAAACATAAACAGGTACACTGGGAGTCGAATAACATTCATATTTCTTACTGTTAGAATTTATTGCAATAAGAAAATCTGCTACAGATGATATCAAACTTAAATACACAAAAAAATGAAAGGATGTAATTATTGTTTATTTTATGATTAGAACCATATTCTGTACTTCATTTTCATCGTCTCTTCTTGAATTAAAGAAAGTTTTCCACCACACAAGGGACCGTCCATAAATGATGTCACGCCTTTTTCCTATTTATTTGACCCCCTCCCCCCTTTGTCAAAAAATTTCAAACTTCAACATACGCCCTCTCCCCTTTGTTCCATGCCACACTATGTTGCATAAACATGATGTCACATTTTTTGGTACCCCCTCCTGTCTCTTTGTCACAATTTGTCACAATTTCATGAACCCCCTCCCCCTCGAAGCGTGACATCATTTGTGAATGATCTCCAAAGACAAACTTGAACAGAGTAAAATCGTTTTAAAAAAATATGAATAATGTTTCATACTTGAAAAAAACGATGCTTTTAGAAGAATGCAACAAAAGTGTTTTATAGCTATAAATTTGTTCTGCTTTACCAAGCGTCTGTTCTTCTATAGGTTTTCTTGGATAGCTGTAAAATGTTTATGATGTCTGATGATGTTTCATGTGACACGTTGTAAAACGATCTGTTGATAGAACTAATTTTATGACTTACTTTTATCAGATGCAGAATATGGCATTTAATATATGCATGAAGCACACGATCATGGCAGACAGGGCTGCTTTACTTATAATTTGGCGATTCCTGATAAAATGATAGGTAAAAAAAAAAGAGGGAAAAAGGTATTACTTGTGAAATTACAGGCTATGTATTTATTAGAGTGGGTCATTTTATTTTTTCTTCTTCTTTACAAGGCGGCGCCAGGGCTCGAACAATCTCAAAACTTTTACTTGCCCTGCCGGGCATGTTTGTCTAAAAAATACATGCTTGAGCAACATTTTTACAAGCCCATAAGTTGTTTTTTGCATATTAATAAAAACATTTCAATTTGTCTCATAGCATTTATCAGACAAAAAATTAAATTACCAGCTTTATATCTGAATCACGGATTATTTTAATATTAATCTCAATCATTAAAAAAATTACATTACAATATTACATAAAGTCATTACAAGTCAAAATTCGCAAAATTTCAATCGTCATAGTAATTTTATTGTTGACATGCATGTCCGTCAACATGTCTTGTTCCCTTCGTGTTGAACTACCAGTGTTCAATTGCCGCTGAAGGCTCAAAATTATCTGGTACTGCACCATCAATGGCAATTCTCATTAAGCTGCTGATTGTCTCTGTAGACAAACTGCAACGAAGAGGGCTTTTTATAGTCCAAATATGAGTTTAACAGTACCGCTTAAAATAAATTTTGAGCTCCTGTAAGGATGCGGTGATTTTTCAATAAAATGCGAAATAAAAAAAGTTTTGGAAAAAAATATTTTATTAAAAATGACATGCCCTGCCGGGCATGGAAGGGTAGCAGAATCATGCCCGATCATAATTTTTACATGCCCCGGGATGTCGGGCCATATAATTTTCGTGCCCTGGGAGGCACAGGATTAAAAAGGTGCTAAATGGTCCCAAACTAGCATGTGTAAAATGTTATTACATTCGGATGGCTCCTTTTGCTTCCGGATTTATTTTGAAGTTTCGATTTTTCCAATTATAAATATGTTCTGCATAGGAAAAAAGTAACTGTCTTTACTACGCGTGCCATATTGTCACACACTAGTTGTTGAAAGAGAAATCAAACATGTGACAGAAGCTTCACCACATTGTGCAAAAAAAAAAAAAAACTGAAAGGGAAGGCTTAAAAGGGTAAAGTATCAAGTTAAAAAAGATCCCAAATTTAGAAAAATTTTATTATTTCAAGACATACTTTTACATACTCAACAAGTAATCCGTTAAACGTGGTTAAAATAAATTAAGATACTTTGCGACTAAAAGTTAATTAACAGTTAAAACTACAGTGACATTACAAATCAAGTTATAAGGCAATATATTTCAACACTTCCTCCGATTTTAAAGTCACAATAGTCCCATATTTGTGGTACACCATACGAATTTTTCTCTAGGTACTGGTTTAGTTAAAGAGTCAGCAACCATAATATCAGTACTAATTTTTAGCACTTGAATTTGTTTCATCTTTGAAGCATTTCTGGATACATGGTGCACAACATCAATATGTTTGGTACGAGCATGAAACATGCTATTCTTTGTTAAATCAATAGCACCTTTGTTATCACAAAATATCTTAGTTGGTAAATCCTTCGAGGGATAGTTTAATTCCTTTAAGAATTTTCGTAGCCAAATAGCTTCTTTTGTGGCAGATGCCAAAGCAGTATATTCTGCTTCGACAGTTGAGCTTGCAACGGTTGATTGCTTTTTACTTTGCCAGGTTATAGCAGCACCAGCAAGCTTGTATACAAAACCTGAAGTAGATTTTCTTTCATCAGGGCAACCTGCAAAATCTGAATCACAATAACCTATAATTTCATTTCCTCCATCATGAGAAAACGTTAATTTCTTATCCATTGTACCTTGTAGATATCTCATAACACGTTTAATAGCAGCCCAATGTAATTTTGTTGGATTCGAGCAATATTTACAAAGAACACTGACAATATAGGCAATGTCAGGTCTTGTTGCTTTTGCAGCATACAATAAAGATCCAACTGCTGATTGGTATAGGCGAGTCAGATTGTTATCATCTTCTTGGTTAGGCGATTTCATTAGCCTCTGGTTCACATCAGCTGGGGTGCTAACTGGTTTAGCATCATGCATATTGAATTTCTTCAAGACTGATTCAATATAGCGCTTTTGATTTAATGTAGTTATACCTTTTGATTTGTCTCTCATAATTTCAATACCAAGGCAGTATTTTAATTCTCCCAAGTCTTTGATATCAAAATTTTCAGCTAACTTTTCTTTAATAGTAATCTTCAATTTGGTAGAATTAGAAAATATCAACAAATCATCAACATAAACAGCTATGATCAAAACATCAGAATTTTCCAAAATATAATAAACACAGCAGTCAAAATCAGCACAAATCAAACCCAGATTTTTTAAGCCTTCATCGAGTTTAGTGTACCAGGCTCTACCAGATTGTTTGAGGCCATAAATTGCTTTTTGGAGTTGACAAACCACTCTTCCTCCCCTTTCTTTGGCAACTTCCAAACCTTCTGGACATTGCATGTAAATTTCTTCGTCAATATCACCCTGTAAAAAGGCTACTACTGCATCAACATGGTCAATTTCCCAATTGTATAGAGTTGACAAAGCAATTAAAACTCGAAGGGTATCATATCGAACAACGGGAGAGAAGGTCTCGGTATAATCAATTCCTTCTTTTTGAGAACAGCCTTTTGCAACAAGTCTCGCTTTATACCTCTGAGTAGATCCATCGCTGTTTTGCTTTATTTTGAAAACCCATTTACACTTAATAGGCTTACGATCAGCTGGTAGTGGCACTACATTCCATGTGTGATTCCTTTTATGTGAATTTAGCTCATCTTCAATTGCCCCTTTCCATTTCATAGAGTCCATACAAGTGATAGCTTCCTCATAACTGGATGGTACGTCAAACCGATTGTCAAATTCAGGTAAGTAAAGGGCAGTTGACATATTACACTGATGCAGGTTCGAAAGTTCATAGCTCGAGAGATATGATGGCAGTTTAGGAGTGCGGCTGGATTTTCTTATACCAGTCGGGGAATCTGAAGAGAGAGCACTTGCATCTACAGAGCTTTGGTCATCAGGTGGTGGCACATCAATATCTTGCACATTGGTCACAGGTGCAGCAGTTTCATTTCTCATTACTGCTGGCGTGTTTGGCAACAGTGGAAACAACAATTGCTCATCATAGAATAATACCTCAGTTTGAGCATTTTCTGTTTCTATTGAAGGAGCACAGTATTCATTTTCAATGAATGCAACATCACGGGCTTCTGTGATTTTTAAGGTGTTAGGATCCATGAGACGGTACCCTTTACTTTCTGTAGAATAGCCGACAAAAATCATTTCTGTTGCTTTCTGATCCCATTTCTTCCGCTGAGGCTTAGGAATATGAACAAATGCACGACATCCAAAAGTTCTTAAATAACTCAAATCTGGCTTCTCCCCAGTCCAAGCTTCTATAGGAGTTTTTCCATTTAGAGCAATAGTAGGACTTCGGTTTTTGCAATAAGTTGCTGTATATACAGCTTCAGCCCATAATTTAGATCCTAAATTGGCTTGTAAGAGCATTGTTCTAGCTCTTTCAACTAGTGTGCGATTGCATCTTTCAGACACACCATTTTGCTCAGGAGTGTATGAAATGGTTTTCTGATGATGCAAACCATGCTTTTTGAAATATTCAATCATTTTGGCATTCACATATTCTGCTCCCCTGTCAGTTCTTAAGGCTTTTATGTATCTTCCGGTCTGTTTCTCAATATAGGTTTTAAATTGTACAAATTTATTGAAGACTTCATCTTTTGTTTTTAGGAAACTAACAAAAGTCATTCTTGTTTTATCATCAATAAAAGTCAGTAAATATCTTGCACCACTTACAGATGGCACTTCCATTGGTCCACATAAGTCTGAGTGTATCAGCCCAAGAACTTCTTTTGCACGATGTGATTTTTGTTTTGGGAATGGTTGTCTGTGTAATTTTCCCTTGATACACGACACACACGCTTCAGCTTTATCATGGAAGATCATTCCAGTAGACATGGACTTTAATTGTTCAAGTCCTGCGTAGCTTAGGTGTGCCATTCTGCTATGCCAAGTGTTGATGGATTCTGTTTTTGTTGTGCTCAATAAAGCAGAATTTTGTACAGTATTGAGATAATACAAGTTGTTTCCTTTGGATGATGCTGTGGCTAGGACTTTATTTGTGTCCTTTTTAATTAATGTGCAGCATGTGGCATCAAAAATTGCTTGAACATTTAATTTCATGGCTAAATATTTCACTGAAATTAAATTTGCACCAAGTCCTGGAACATATAACACGTCTTTCAAAATGATTTCCACATTTTTATTTTCACGTTCAATAGTGAATATCACAGATCCTTCACCAACACTGTGGAGCATTGCACCTCCTGTTTTAACAGCACAAGGCATTGTTTCATTAAAGGTTTCAAAAATCTCATGACAGGATGTCATGTGTCTGTCACAACCTGAATCTATAATCCACTGTTCACCAGAAGAACATTCATTTGATTCTAAAGTAAGAACCCATGCTTCTCTTACCTTTGAATGGGTATCCGGTTTATGTTTAGCATCTTTATTTTCTCTTTTGCTTGAAAAATCCCAGCTATTTTTGTTGACTTTTGTTCTGCAGAATTTGGCTTTATGCCCAAATTTCCCACATTTATTACACTTTCCAGCAAACTTGCTTTTACTCTCTGTTGAAAATTTCACTGGGAAAGCTCTTTGCTCTTCATTGCTGGACTTTGCATATTCTGCCAACAGTTTTTCACACACAAAGTCTGTAGTTAGCTCTGTTACACTATTTTCCAGAGCCATCGTCAATGGACGAAAATATGACGGCAAATTCGTTAAGATGTTCGCCGCTACAGCTTGATCAGGATAGGTGGGCAGGATCGTCCTCATTTTGATTCCTATTGATCGCATTTTCTCGATGTATTCGTTCATATCTTTATAATTTTCGAATTTTGTCGAAAACATTTCTTGGTTTAGAGATACGAAGCGATTGGGATTGTTATCTTCGTACAACGCTGCCAGTCTATCCCACATTCCTTTAGCGGTTTCGCAAGTCTGTATTTCTTTGATTACAGAACTTGATACGCTACTTACGATCGCCGATCTGGCCCTGCGATCAATGGCGGCATCTACTTGTTGTCCTGGTGTTACGCATACATTATAGAGTTCTCGGTCTTCAAGATGGTAGCGTAGAGTGAATTTCCATTCGCTGTAGTTATCTCGCCCTCTTAATTTTTCAAAATTTGGGGGAACGGCACTTGGAAGTACGTTTGCCATTTTTAATTGTTTGTTTCCAAGAATTATCACGTTTTGCAATGTATCTTTTTTTGAAAACGAAGTAGATATAACTTTGAATTCGTAACTTTGCGCAATTAACGTAATGCTTGACCCATGACCTCTTAAAAGGAAAGTAGCATAGTTAAACAAAGATACATTTAGAGATTTATTAGGAACGACGACCGTTACACACACACAAGTGAATCCGTTAAAGCATGGTTAAAAGTAAAGTTAAGATTTTTAGAACACAGTTAAGGTTAACAGTTAAAACTACAGTGACATTACAAATCAAGTTATAAGGCAATATATTTCAACAGGGAAGGCTCATAAAGTAACCAAATCAAGTCTCGAAAAAAGTCATACCGAAAATTCATAGCAGGAAGGATTTTCATGCTATTTCAAGATCATTACTTTTCATACTCTAAAAGTAATTATTGCAAACGTGTTTGTAATAAATAAATGATACTCTTGCGTACTCAATATGTTATATACTATATTATGTATACATATTATATTTGTAAACGTTTTTCAATTTTTCAGAAAAAACACAAACACAAAAGTGATAACCAGCAACAAGCACAGGGCCCAGCAAGGCTGGTCCTAATCCCTAATGAACTTCAACAATCCCTAATGAACTTCAAGAGCCTTCTTAAAAGTTTTTACCCTACTGCAAGTAACAATCGCTTCCGGTATACTATTCAAACAGCCTACATACCTATTGAAAGCCTGTATTTTCTAATTTCAAGATTAGCCTGAGATTTGAAAAGCTTAAAATAATGACCTCTGGTTCTACCTTCTGTGCATAACTGTAGCCTATCAATATTTTCCATTTTAATGAAGAAAAATTACTGAATCATGTCCCCTCTAACTTTCTTTTGTTCTAGACTATTCATTTTGCCTTTTAAGTCTAACTCCATAATCCAAGTCTGAGAGACCACTTACCAGCCTAAGCCCTCCTTTGAACCCTTTCCAATAAGGTCCTTCAGGTTTAAGGTATTTCTTTAGATAAGAAGACCAAAACTGAACAGCATACTCCAAATGAGGTCTTACCAAATATCTGCATAACCCAAGCATCCTGTCAGCTTTATTACTTACTATGCTGTACTGCTGACTAAATTTAAGTCGTGACTAATCAATACTCCTACATCAACAACTGCTTCTGCTTTACTAATAACAAAACCTTGTGACCAAAATGAATCACTTGACATTTCCCAATATTAAAAGACATACCCCACTTAATTGCCGACCTAGAAATTTGGTTTAAATCCTCTTGAAGCTGATTGACTTATTCTTCCGTGTTAACAATTCCCATGACTTTGACATCATCAGCAAGAATATGGATGTTCCTAGAAAAACACCATATAAAAAGAATGCTCTTTCCTAATATGAGTTTTTCAAGGTCAATTCGGAGGCAGAAAATGATATCCTATTCCAATAAAATTTTATATTTAATCTTCAAACATCATTTGGCACCTTTTCCTTACTATGCCCGATAGAAATCCGGAACTTTTTATTCCCCACTGTAGGGCGGCAACCCACCCTAGCATTCATATTGTATACACAGAAAACAAACTAATTACAGATGAAAATGCGTGTGTATACATATATATATATATATATATATATATATATATATATATGGGTGTAATTAAGCTTAATTGAGCAAAATTATAACTGAATTTCTTACAAAAAAAAAGTTGAAGTAATAGAGATAAATCTGATCTGATACCATCATTTGTGGCGGCCATGACTACTATTTTACTTAACAAAAACAACAGCCGAAGCTCAACACAGAGCATAAAAGCACATAGTAATAAATAAATTTTAAAAATCTATTTTTACCCTGTTACTTTTTTTATTTTCAAGTTTCGAATTCAATCCGCATAGCAAAGTAATGTTCGTATTTCACTCTCTGATGATGATAACCTTCATCAGAGAGTGAAAAAAGAATACATAATTTGGGGATAGTATTTATTTATTTACTTATTTTTTAAGTTTTTTAAAAAAAATTTATTGAAGGTACTGGTTTAGAAAGGTTGCCCAATTTAAATTGGATTTTTTTACTAAAAAATTTTCGTGTTGCGAAAAAAAAGGGCCCCGTTACGGGTATATATACCGAATTCTTAGCATTCGAAACGCGTATTGGTTCATTAAAAATTGTTACCTGGGTGGAGTAAATAGAGGGGAAAAAAAAATCGTTGACCTTCAAATTAAATAATTTCAAAACTACTGCGCAAATAGTAATTTCAAAACTACTATTTGCGTCTATAAATGTTTTATATCCGCTATCCCGCCCAAAAGAATTTATAAATCATATAATTTTCAGCATTTTTCATCGAATAGATTTGGCTTATATGAGTTTAAAAAGCACTAGGCAGAATTTCTTCAAAACAGCGGAGGTGTCAGAGCAGCGTGAATTACTTTTTTTAAAGTATAGAAAGATTTATGCTTAATTTATTTAGGTTTCTTTTTATTTATTTATTTATAATTGAATAATTTGTAGAAGGCTTTTATCAGCATGCACCATTCATGATAACGTGAAAAGTTAGTGTTGCTAACATAAAGAATGACAGAAAGACAGCGCCGGATCTAGGATGGGGCAAGCCGGGGCACTTCTAGGGGGCGGCAAATTCAACTGATGCACAAAAGGGAAAAAGAAGGAAGAAGAAGAAAAAAGGAAGAAAAGAAAACAATGTTTAATTAAGCAAATTTAGCTTTTGGAACAAAATTAAAATTCTATTTCGGAGCTCCGATTTGATCATTGATCAGCTATTTCGCTACCGATTAAAACCGATTAATAGAATTATTTATTTTTTTAAACTGTTGGCAACTCTAAAATTAAAGTTAGGGGGGGGGCACATTTCGCAATGTCAAAATTTAAGAATTTAAATTTTAAAAAGTCAAGTTTTTTCCCCTTGTGAAATACGTATTAATTATGCTGTGCTCAAACAATACAATAGTTTTTCTTTTACAAATTTCAAAGCATCCTTTTATTAAGAGGTGGGAACTTGTAACTGACGTTTGAGAAGGCAGACACGTGACACTTCGATATGGGCGTTAGTAAGAAGGGGAGTGGGTCCTGCCCCCTGGTTTTAAAAAAAAATGCCAATTGTGTTCTGAATTTTTATGAGTAAAAGCGTTTAAATTTTTTAAAAAAGAAAAATTCCCTTTTTTTTTCCTAATAATTGTACAGCCTCGAATGCATATATCGAGTATATAATTTTCAAAATTTTCCCGAGGGAGAGTCCCCCGGGCCCCCTGTCAACTGTCAGAATTTCATATCTACAGTAAAGGTAATCGGTTCATATGGCTATTACCCCTTAATGTTGACCTAAAGGGGACATGTGAGAACATTAACGAAAGTGTATCAGTGCCCCAAAAGTGAAAAATCCTTAAAAAAAAAAAAAAAAAAAAAAAGCCCAACGGATAAAAAAAATTACATGAAATATCAACAATGATTGGATGGAAGGGGGCGGCATGTTAAAGTTTTGCCCCGTCTCGGAAAACTCCAAGATCCGGTACTGCAGAAAGAGAAGATATATGTTGCACCTGGACACTTTTGATGTAGGCCAAACTAAACTACTTTCATCATCTAATCCTCTCAAAATTAAAAAGAAACAGCACATTAGTATTCAAAGTTTATTTATTTTAAACATTTCATCTGCATATTATTATTTGGGGGGGGGGGCTCACATTCTGTGATATATAATGAGCCAAATGCGTTGTGCAGATCCTCATCTTGTAAAGTTGCGACCAGAAACCCCCCCCCCCCCCAAAAAAAAAAAACAGGATTTATTAGTTATAAAAATAGTTTAAAGGTTAGTGAACACTGTCATTCGGGGTTACTTAAAATCCACTTGCCATGTAAGACTTCTAACAGTTCTAGCGCATTTACATTAGAAATTAACTAATTGTTGTAAAACTTGGGTCTGTAGTTGCACTCTTTACGTTTACATGCATGAAAGTTTTGTGAAACATGCTTCTTATATAAGCAAAGAGAAATGAAATATATTGTGTATTCCTTTCTAATGCGTTACTGTTGAGTTCTGACAATTGCAGACCTAGTGTGTTTAACAGGGAATGGTACCAACTCTTCTAGCAGTACCACATTGGGGTGTGGTACCAGCACCACAAGTGAATTTTGATGCCCAGTTTTTTCAGTTAAAAGGTGGAGCACCTGGGTTGTGTTGATGCGAAATTATACTAGGAATTTAATTTAGCCGTAAGTATCCAAGCCAAATAGATACTCATGGGAGCTTTTACATGTTGCATAATCATCTGACATGGGTGCAGACGATTTTTTGCATCTTGAAAATACAGGGTTTGAAACTTGTACGTACGAGGCCACCTCAACGTTACCTTGCCGGCCGGTTCTATATAAGCTATATATATTTTTTTAAATCCCGACATTCATAAACAATAACAAAAGAAGAAAAAAAGCTCCCCCCCCCCCTCAATGCAAAGATAACTTTACACTTCAAACATTAATTTTTCACTTAAGGCTTTACATTTCGAGATTTAACATTGACATGCTTTCTAAATTCCCTTCTTTTAAATACTGAAAGGGATGCAGAACGAGAGACATTTTCAAAGCAAACTTCCTTACCGTCAACTTAACGGCAGACTTTCTGGATTTTCCTTTTTTTTTTCTTTAGTTTGACTCTTTATTTTGATGCTTATTGCAAAAGGGATATCTAGCTTGCTTGAGAGATTACTCTATTATAGTGGAAGTTTCTAGGAGAGGGTTTCCGGGGGATGGAGTGCCTAAGGATTTTGTTTACTTTGAACCAGTTAGTGGTGGGAATAGTAAGAATTTTTTTTAGGGACGGCGTAGTCCAGGCCGAGCATCAAAATAATCGGACAATGGTCAGGCGAGAGCTCATCCAGACTTCCAATCTTGTACGGCCAATTTTCAGTACGAGTCAGAGCAAAGTCAATCGTAGAGGGATTGCCGAAGCTGAAATGGGTTGGGGACTCGGGGGCTATGATATGAAAGTCATTCGTTGTTGCATAATTTACTATGAAGTTCCCCTTCGTATTATTATGCACACAGTTCCAACTTTGGTGATGTGCTTTGAATTCGCCCACCAGGATTGAATTTTGGTTTGGCTGAGTAATCATATTAAGGTCGCTGGTAAAGATATTATTTGAGGGTTGGGCGTATATAGAGGCAATAGTTAAGTAAATAATCGTTATTGTTAATTTTGAGGCTGATACAAGAGTTTTCAATTGAGACGGTGTTGAGGGTATGAATATTATAATCTAAAGCTTTTCTAACATAAATGACCGAAGTATCCAAACTGGGTGCCGCTTACACCCTAGGGTGCCACAGCGAAAGAGGATGGGTGCACGAAACACTCATCCGAAGTTTTTATTCGTAAGCCAGATATATCATTAGGGTGCCGCGAGAAAATTCGAATTCTTCCAAGGGTGCCACGACTTGGAAAAGTTTGGGTACCCCTGCCCTATGAAGTTTATCGCATGAATATATGGTATAAGCTTTGTTTATTTGCTGCTTTCAAAAACTTGATGTCCTGTGAGGACTGGGAGACTGTATCATATGGAAACCCACCGTTTATTAAACACGGACATCTTTGAAGGCGTGGAAGTAGTGCAACTTTCGAGAAACGAAAGAAAAAAATGCTATGTTGTATTATTTTTAGCACTTAAAAATTTCGCGTGTTGGCATCAGAAACCAATTACGCAAATGTTGGATTTTGCATTGAAGGGAAAATCGGGGGAAATGATTTTTTTTTAACTGAGGGTATACTCATGCCAATGGCAACGACAAAGTTTTACGTCTATCGTCGTAAGAGAGTGCTTCTATGGTTACCAATAAAACAACTAGGAATCATCAGTTCCATAGCGCAATCACAAATCACGATCCTCTGTGTGAAAGTAACTTGTATTGACTCAACAAAAATTGCCATTGAGTCAGAAGAGGTCGTGATAATTAAATTATGTAAAACCAATAATGCGCGCTGAAAGCCCGTGACGAACTTTACGTTTATGTCGCCGTTGATAGGGGAATGTATCCATCAACCGTGGTTCATTTATTGCACTGTGTGATGTCACTTGGAACTGATGATAATTAGTAGTTAATATAGCAACAGTCTATTACGAGAGACGCAAAAGTCGCCACAGCTGTGAATGCCTCAAAGTGTCATCGATAGCTCAAGAGCTAGAATAGACGAAAATAGTACTTGAAAAGCAATTATTTAGTATTGCTTTTCAAGTACTATTTTCGGCATATGCCTTTTGGACTTTTGAAATAGTATGGTGCTGGATGCAGGGTGCTCTGATAAAGGCTCCCGGGCACCGAGAGGCTAACCGATCACCTCGAAAAGCGTAAAGGGCATCAAAAGAAGCGTGTTTGAAGGCATCGTCAGGGAGCACCTAAAGCGCAGCGGCGCACTGAGCCCTCCCCCTCCAAAAAAAAAAAAGCGCTAGTGTCAGCATTAGATTGGGTCTGTCTATGTTAAGATGACCTTACAACTCGAATTGTTGAATTATTAGTTTTGTGAAACACGGATCATTTTATTTTATTTTATTTATTATTTTATTATTATTATTTTTTTTTTTTTTTTTTTTGCTCTGACGCTGAGGCGTCCCCAAGATGCTGGAGTTCGTGGATTTTGCACATTGGTAGTGCCGTCCCTGTTAACAACATTTTTTTCAGCCAAAAAGAGAACACACAGTGACGATGCACTAAAAACGGAAACCAAGAAAAATTAAATTTACGTGTGAATTGAAGTTTTTATATTAGCTATGGATTTTTGGAAAAACTTTCTTTGATACAAAGCAAGAAATATCATCAAATTTAATGCCGAAAATTGTTTTCCAAAAATGTTTTGGGCCGCCAGTCTTAACCCTACTGTTGAAGAATTTTACTGGGGGGAAATTGATAGGTTTAATTCTTTATGCAATAATTTAATTGTCCTTTATAGCAGCCATTATGGGACATTTATAAATCTATAAAGTGGTAGTCTATTGAAGTTTGATATTTCACTTTACCACTTCGCTATGGACGAAGAACGAAAGCTTCGGGATTTGTCTTGCTTAGAGACTTCCGCTGAACCACAAATGCAATTTTTATTATGTCTGAGGTCAACCCACGACCGCAAATAAAATAATATCGCAATCAAAAATCTATACGTGCTTCACATCAAAAGCATGTTTTTGTGCATATTCTTTTTGATCATAGTTTCGTTCCTGTCTTTCTTTCTCCTCCTTTTAAGATTCTCTGTAGGATTGAGAATGGGATACTTTCACGCCGAGAAGAAAAACACCGCGGCGAGGGGGGCAATATGGCAAACAAACGCACGTGGTAATGTTATTTGATTTGGGAAAGTCGCGCTTGCTCTTAAAATCGTCTTTTTTCGTAAAGAAAGATGGGTACCCACTGTTGTGCCTATGGATGCACCAATAATAGTGTAAAGGAAGAATGCAAAGTGAAAAGAATATCGTCTCATTTGCTTCCCTATTCTAATCCAGAGCGTTTGAAAGAATGGCTTGTCAAAATCAAACGCGATAACTTCACGCCATCTGTCAACTTAAGATCTGCTGTTCCGAGTACTTTGAGGCATCCTGTTTCTTATATTAACTGTTATCACGGAAAAGAATGCTGAAAAGTGATTTTGATCCG
Source organism: Octonoba sinensis (assembly GCA_038502835.1). Classification (NCBI taxonomy): domain Eukaryota; kingdom Metazoa; phylum Arthropoda; class Arachnida; order Araneae; family Uloboridae; genus Octonoba; species Octonoba sinensis. The sequence goes on along the minus strand of CM076600.1, from coordinate 107,369,660 downwards.
AAGATTTTTTTCCTTTTCTAGTCCTCCTAAGAAACGAAAGAAGATGAATAATATGTCTGAAGCTTCAAACGCACAGTAAGGTTTTTCCTCCATTTTATTAGTAATGTTTATTCATTTTGCATGTGCCCAAGTAAAAGTAAATGCTATTTCTGGTAGCCAATATATATCGTTTCATTCATTTCTGTAAAAAGAAATAAGTTATCACAGTTTAATTAGTAGAATTTTAGAAACATTTAGAAGATTTTCGTTTTGTTAATAAAAAAAAATCGTAAAATTTCCAATTTTTTGATTAATTTTGAGTATACCTATACTTATTTATAAGCTTTTTGTTGAATATGAAAGTTTATCCTAAAAGTAGCACAGGGAAGGGTCATGTCCTTACCAAGATGATGCACTATAACATTTTTTTCAAATGAAATATATAAATGTTGAAAGCATTATTAGAAAAACCCTCCCAGTGTGCAGGGACGTAATTAGAGGGGGGTAGACGGGGCGTGTGCCCCTGGCGACAGATTGACTAAATGTGTGTTTGCCTAAATACATATACTTTTTTTTGTGTATCTAAGTGGGGAGGGAGTGCTAAATCCTGGTTTCGCCCCAGTTAGAAAATGACCTAGTTACGTCCCTGCCAGTGTGTGCAGGTCAGGAAAGTCAGATTTGGAAATCAGTTACGAAAATAACAAAACTTATGATTAGGTCTCGAAAAATTTTCCGTCCAACTGGACTGGCCCTGCCTGGAGCCACTATCCCCAAAGAAGACATTGAACATCCCGTGCACAACAGATTTTCAAATATCTGAAATCCGACCCCCGCCGCTACACCAACTATACAAATGTTCGATTTGTCGAATTTGATTTTAAAAGTTTAACATGTTTTGAAGATACATGTAAATTACAAACTAATTACGTGGTTGGAAGCTGTGGGACAACTAAAAATTTATGTAGTAAGTTAGTTAGTACAAAAGTTTAAAAAATATTTCTATTACTGGATCTTATCTATTGTACTACTACGTACTTGAAGATGTACCTTTATAGGAATTCACTGTCGTTCACCTAAAATTTTCCACAGTACAATTGTTTTTTTTTTTAAGTACAAGTATGTTACTGACAAAATATATGGAAATCTAAGTATCAAAATTTATTTGTATCAGTGGTGTAGCCGAGGGGGGACGGTGTCCCTTCACCTTTTTTTCCAGGACTACACCATTGATTTGTATATATATACTAAATTTTCTAATCTCTATTAGTCATGATTCATTTATTTAAATTTAAAGTATTTGTATTTTATTAATTTGTAAAATTTACCCCCACCCCCCACTTTCTCTATGAACCAACTTTTCATGAGTCACTCTAATGAACCAAATGTTTCTAACCGTCCTCTTTGAAGGCAAACCTGAAGTAATTCAGGCTGTTCTATATAGTTTAGCAATGAATGGGCATGATCTTGCATCCAATTTTTTGGAATCATTTCTTATCCCCCAGTTTTGCATTACAGTTACTAAACATGTTTTTATATTGTGTAATTATAATTATATTGCTTAAATTTAATAGTTTAGTCATAAGTAAACAAACATTAAGTTTGCTTAGATGGTATGAATATTTTAAATATTTCATTTGCTTGTCTTTCTGTTGAGTTAAAATGATAAGTTACTTTTTGCTTATGTGGTGTGTCAAGGTTCGTCAGAAATAGAAATGTAAGTAAGAGAGTAGTATAAGTGAAAAAACATAATTGGTTACTACAGAACTCAACATGAGTGCTTATTCTACATATTACTGAAGACAATAAATAAGATGGGTTCTACAAAAAAGTTATAAATTATATTAATTGATTTTATTAGAGCACAAAATGATTACATAAATAAAAGGACTCTATTCTGAGAAGATGATGGTTCAGATAATTTGCTTTTCAGATATCAGTATGTATTTTCTGCAAATAACTTCTTATTCTAGCTGGTAATTGAATACGCTACATGTACATGGCACTCAAATAAATAATATTTTACTTGAATTGTTTTTAACTGCAAAAGATGAATGCCAGATAAACTGACCAAAATACTACAATGGTTTAAAATGACATGTTTTTTTTTTAAATCAATGTTTAAAATAGCTGACATATTTTACATCACTACCTGGATCTTTGCTCAGAGACAGAGTTTGTTGTTAAAATTCTGCCCTGTGAATGATCTTGCTGGTGGAAAAATTTGTAAGATTGTTTAGAATTTATAAAAGTACAATATAAGTTTAACAGCTAAATAAATTGATTCTGTGACATAATATTTTATTCTACTCCATGGAATAGAATTGTGGTATTTTCCCGAGATGAAATTTGTTGTTTCAGCGGAACCAGTATTATCCAAAGAATTTGAAAGTTATCACATACAGAAAATAGAGAGTGCTCGGATTATTACATTACTCACAATTATGTATGCTAATTCTTGATACAAAAATGCATTTATAAACGAATAAAAATTTGCAATCTTTTTTTCTAGTTACTTATACTTTTATATCTGTTGCTAGTAGATAGGTAGAAAAACAGTAGAACAATAATACTATCTAATTTTTAGTTTATACATTCGGAGGTGCAAAGAAGTCTAAAGCAGAGTTAGCGGAGGTGCAAAGAAGCCCAAAACTGTTTTGGAGGAGGTGCAAAGAATTCTAAAACTGTTTTGGCGGAGGTGAACAGACAGATTGAATTACAAATCATACAAAAACCGTATCTAAATGCACTACTCTCAGAACTTATTTCTAAACTCACAAGAAACATATGCATATTTTATCAGTATTGAATATTACTTTTTTTTTCTTTTGGAAACCCTTTTTTTTAAAGTTTTTTAAGTATATAGTAAATTTGAAATTGTAATTTCACAAGATTACGCAAACAAGATTCTATTTTTGCAAATTCACAAAAATGGGAACCTAGTTGAAAGGACTAGATTTGTTGCCGATTTCATTTTCACAAAATTATTAGCCCCAGTGTTCAAATTCAAAGAACCCGTTTCTCCACATTTCATAGAGGGTTGAAAGCAGGGATTCCACATTTGTACAGCAACCCTTTTTTAAATATATTTCTAATGGGCTGCTGTTGGTTCTGCCAATTGCAGATCTAGTGCGTTCCTGAGAGATTGGTACCATTTCTTTCAGCGGCACCACAATGAGTGTCGTACCATTGCCACATGATAATTTTGACGTCCGGTTTCTCCACCAAAAAGGCCAAGCACCCAGACTCTGTTGATGCGAAATTGCACTAGGAATTTACATTAACCGAGAACATCCAAGCCAAATGTCTACTCAAGGGAAATTTTACATACCACATAATCATACAACATGGGCGCAGACGATTTTCTGCATCTTGAAAATCCACCGACTCAGGACGGGAACCATTATTTGCATTTTCAGTAGTACTAACAGTTTTTATGTTGCACTTTTAATGTTTCTTTTGGATTTTACTTATTCGCATATTTGTCATGGTCTCTCGCATAGACGCATTAGCGACAGAGCACCTGTATTTCAATAATATCACAGAACTTTGGAAGCAAAAGCGAATTCTTCTGCCTAACTTCAGTTTGATCACAGGTGGTCAAAGCTGAGTCATGAAATGCATACTGGGCTGTAAACATTTGGAAATAATTTAACAGTACAAAATGTGTTTTAAAAAAATTCAGTGGCTTAACCACAATGTAAAATTATACAAAAAATTTTCAACGTATTTCAGGAATATCCTAAAAGCTAACATTAACGAAAGCCAGAGTCTGAAATCAACTCTAGTCAATCGGAAATGAGAGCCATCGGGAGATCTTTCCTTTATTTATTTTTCTGGGACTCTTTTGTAAACACGTCTCGTCACTTCTCAGTTTAAAAAAGGAAATTAAGCTTACTCTGTCAAGGATTTATGACGTTAAAAGAAAGAAATAGTGTTGCCTTAATATACACACTAAATACAACAAGAGAATGATATAGAAAAATATTTAAATTACGCTCAGTAGCGGAAGTGTAACTTGCAATGTCTCAAATTCAATTTGAATTTTCTAATGACTTAACTAGCTCTATAGGAAATTAGAAGCAAAATTTCACTTGCCTTTTAGCAACATCCATTTCCCACTATTACAATAAATCTTGTTAAAAAACAAAAAGGTTACTCTTTGGAATATATATTAATGAAAATAGATTTTTGTTTTCATTAATACAGATTATATTAGTTTTGGCCTTTTATCAAAAAAAAAAAAAAACAATTAAAAATTGAGCATAAAGATATTACAAATAGGGTAAATGACATGAACAATTGTTAATGGAATATACACACGTTTCTTTCATTAGTGCATTTGCTTAGTTAAACACTAAATAATGGTTCCTATTTACTTTCTGAAAGTTAAAATACAACCTTCGTTGTGGTAACACAATTGTGAATTTCAGCTAATAAAAATATAATACGTACTAAAGCTTGCATTCTGCACACCGAATCTTTGACGCTGCCCAAAATATTAAACTACATTTCTTTTTAAGTTTATGATGCAAAAACGGAGGAAGAATAACTTCTTGTTAAGTTTATTTAAAGATCACTTACCTGCTGGAAGCGAATGTTCGAAACGAACTTTATTTTGCCCTTTTTTTATATTCGACTGGATAGGAAATAAATGACTCAATCTCTCAGAATAATCGAAAATTTCTAACATGGAGAAATCGTTTTTTAAGGTATATAGGCCGACATAAAATAAACGCTCTCCATCCCGAAAAAAAAATTAAAAACATGCACATTACCACCCTTGAAGCCTATTTGTTTGTTTGTTTGTTTGTTTACGACCATTTCAGGTCACATAAATATTCGAGTTTATTTGCTATTCTCAAGGATATGCCTCAAACTCTCGTCCAATATGACAGATAGAACAAGACAGCACAACAGATTTTAATATACAGAGAAGGAAATACACCCAGGGCAAGGTGGGAATCGAACCCACGCCTCTTTCTCTCCGCGCAGGGAGGCACCGGAGCCAGTCGATGAAGCCTATTTATTTTGGTTATACGATGCGATGGCTAAGGTGGAATCTGATTGGGTAGCAGCCCATAAACCACGTGTCCTATGGCAGTTAGGTCACGTGTCAGCGGGGCAACAAACCGCTCTGACGTCACGTGAAAGTATCCCATTTAACTGATGACTATAACCGCTGCCCGCTGCATTATTGTTAACTGAAAAACTTTCAAACAGGTGCGTTTTGTAAACATAATAGAAATTTTGCTATTAAATCTACTTACTGAAACTTTAAAATTTAACTGCATAGTTTTTTTCGTTATTTTTTAATCGTGCTGAATATTTTTCTATTAGCATACTTCCCAAATTTGTTGTTTTTGTTTTTTAATTAATGTTTATTTCTTTTCGTGTCCATTAGGTTTTGTGCTTCTGGAACTATTCCTAGTCATGTTTTGATCCATTTTTGAATTACAATTGTAAATCACCATGTTTTTGTATAATCTGACCCTTCAACGTGCAACCGGCATTACTCATGCGGTGCATGGTAATTTTGCCGGTACAAAACAACAAGAAATCGCTGTTTCAAGAGGGAAAATATTGGAATTGTTGCGGCCTGATCCGGGTACTGGAAAAGTGCATACTTTATTAACTGTGGAGATATTTGGCGTAATTCGTTCTATGATCGGTTTTCGACTCACTGGTGGAACTAAAGGTATATTTTGTTATTTATCCCCAATAACTTCAAAATATGAAAGTCACCCTAAATTATTATATATAAGCGAGTTACTTCATTTTGTTACATAATTCAGCAAATTTGAATACATTCTTTCCTAATTGTTGATTCAAGCAGAAACATTGTTGAACTATGGAAAACTGGACAAATGATATTATGGTATTATACGATTTCACGCACTTAGCCCTAAAAACTTCTTGTATTTTTATTCGCTGATCCATTGGTTTGAATAAAATAACTTACTTTGATTGTGTACTCAAGTCCAAGTTCACCACAATGTTAAGACTATCTGAATAAATCTTAACATCTTAATCCGACTCCAGTTTTTAATTGAACTGCAATTATTAACATTTTTTTAAAAGAAGTTGCCATTGTCGGAGTAGGGAAGTTTCGATCTGTTAAATATTCCCGTTTTGACTGATAAATATGGTTGAGATAATTAAAACACCTCTAATATTCAACAACACTAGACTCAGAATACCAATTATTGATTTTTAAAAATCCCATGTGTAAAAAAATGGGGTAGAGCTTAACACTTCAGTTCCTGACGGCACACTTTAGGTTTCACTGTTGACTTTACGTTATTGTTACCTAGTTTACTTTCTTCTCATTATTATTTTGTTATATTAAAATTATTACTTCATCATTAAGTCTAGTTGTAAAAGGTCAATCAAGCAGCATGCCAAAAAGGGGCATCACTGATCTTATTTCATTTTCTTCTCATCATTATTTTGTTACATTGAAATTGTTACTTCATTATGGAGTCTAGTTGTAAGAGGTTCAACTAGACTGTCAAGTAACTTGCCAAAAAGGGCATCAATGATGTTACTTCATTTTATGCGGTTTTATACAGCGAATTTTCTTACTTGTCGGTTTTTTATCGCTTGGGAACATTTTAAAAGCAAACCCATACTTGCCAAGTCTACTGTTTTTAACGGGAGACTCCCATTTTTTGCGTCTGTTTCCCGATCTCCCGTTTAACACAATTTTCTCCCGTTTTTGTAATTTTCGCTTTAAAATAAATGAATGAAGCTTCAATCTTTTTTTGCTCGATGGACGGCACTCGGGATCGTAGTTATTCGCTGAGTAGTTTTTATGTAATTTTCTTGTATTTTGACGAAATTCCGTATTTTTGAAAAGTCAAAATTTCGGTTCCGCGAATATCCGTAATTTTGGTACTTTTTCCTCTCTTTAAATGAGAAAATTTTGAAGCAGCATGCGTAGATACTTGCTTTACGAAACTTTTACAAATTAGCAGTAAAACTTCCGCATTTTGTCTTTCATATACTTTCAAGGGTCAGTCCCGATTTTTTCAAAAATCCAATTGCATCCGCTTCGGTAAAAGTCCCTAGTTCTTGCGTACTATCTCATTCAATCTCTTTTACATCAATACCTTTTGGCTTACCATTATTTTTAATATTTTTTACGATTTAGCCTTTGTAGTAGAGGATTTGCACTTCTTTTGCCACACCCACTCGAAATTTCAATGAAATATTTTAGCCTTTTTTTAAAAATGTTGGTGATCATTTAGTTAGTTGTAACTATTAATATTGCATCCTTATTAATAATCTAGTTTTTAAAAAAAATTTTGCATAGAATTTTTTTTTTTTTTTATCCGCTTAGGTTTGTTTTTTTTTTTTTTTTTCCTTTTTGATAATCATTATATATTGTTACAAAATAGATGAATAAAATTTCTTCCTATTTTCATCGAATATATAACTGAAAAATGGCTAATTTTTTAAAAATAAATATTTTGGATTATTTATTTGTTAAGTGCACACCAGATATGGTGGTGATATTTTGTTTAAATTGTGGTGTAGATGTAAGCTAGTAAGTATTTGGGAGAATTGTTTTTTTATTATCTAACTAAATGTAATTCTTGGGATTTTGTGCATTCCGTACAGTAATACATTTTCTGTAAAGTGAAACAAAGTTTCGTCCAGTGCTGTCAAATGAAAATCTAGAGAACATCCTATTGCTCATAAAAAATAATTTTGCTAAAAGTTTCGATCAAACATTTGATGATAAAATTTTATCAAATACTGCTGTAATGAACATTTTTAAAAAAATCTTTGGATAAGTCAGTTTAATTGTTCATTTTGTGTGTGGAGGAGGGGGGGGCTAGAGATGTGGGGTGGAAAATTTTCCAAAACGGAAAATTTTCCGCTATGTTTTTCCGGAAAATTTTCCATCTCAAAAAGTATATTTTACGCTAAATTTTGTGTGTGGCTCAATAAAACTATTCATGTTTTCTGTTATTAACACATTTCAGCTTTATTTCAACATACAATACTGAATTTCATTCCAACTTGGTGTACCAAACAATATGGGGTTCAGTAACAAAATGCTTTGACAGTTTGTTGAGAACAAAGAACTACTTACAGTATGCAGTGATAGGTGACGAACTCTCACATATACCTTCAAATGTAAGAAAGCAAGTACTTGATAGTGATATCTTTTGGGTTCAAGTTCGGACTGCATATAACTTACTGGTACGAATTTCTGCAGCTGAACAACAGATAGAGGGAGATGCGCCAAAGGTTTCAGAAGTCACTGCTACATTTTTAAAAAATGATGAAAAAATAAAAGAGCTAATGTCTTTTTCACCGCATACCAAAAAAGAAAAAAATTTTGAAGTCATTCATGTATTTATTCACTCATTTATTCATTCATTCTTTTGCTTATTCATTTAATCATTCATTAATTCAAAAATATTCTTGAAAATCCCGATCAAAAAATTTCATAGGAAAATAGGCTTGTTAGTTCTGCATGAACTTTCTATTTGTACATGTTCTACGTCATATGAGCTTTCCGATAAAATTTGTTCCAAGCAAATCGTTCCGTTTGATCAGGAATTATATAGGATTGAAATTTTCCCGTAGGCGGTATGTTAATTTTTTTTGAACTGTTCAAAAATGAACAAAAATTGTTCAAATCAATATTTCATGCCAAGAACTTCTTCCAGTGAGCTTGTTCATGGGAACTTGAATCTTGTACCCAGAGTTTACATAATTTGCTTCATTTTCACCCATAGGCGCTAATGTTAAAATTTTTTGAACTGTTCAAAATTGAACAAAAAAATGTTTAAATCAAAAAGTAAAATATGGAAATGAGATATCCTCGCCGAGATCTTTCGAATGCAAAAAGAATTTTTCGAATCGGACAATTCGTTCAAAAGTTATTAGGGGGGGACAGACCGACAGACACACTTTTTCCCCAAAACCCTACTTTCAAATTTTTTATTTTTCAATCTTTATTTAATTACTTAACTTATTTTTGGCTTTTCTTGATTTCTAACTATATTTTCACGATACATTAAGCCTTCTTTCATGCTTTATTTTTTTTTTTTTTTACTTTTACTGGAAAGTAGGCTAAAAAGAGGAACAGATTAACAAATGAACACACAGCTAAATTTGCATCTGTTTCTCAAAATCTACATTTGACGAGCAATACAGTGGTATGTTCAAACTGCGAGCAAAATGTACTAGAGCAACACACTGACATTGAAACAGGTTCTTTGAGTAGTTGCCGTTCTGACCTGGATCTGTCCATGTTCTCTGTATCTGAGAGTGATCTAGAAAGTTTGGATGTTATGGTACCTGAGTGATCCTGCTGTTTAACGGTCGATTGTCAGTGCTAAAAATTTTGTTCATGAAATAATTTTAAAACGCAATAATATTGCAAATGTTAATATTTCAGAACCGCGCTATTCGTACACAATTCATTCCAGGAAGCAGTTCGAATGGCGATTTATTTTATCGCATAAGATACATTATAAATTGGATTAATCCGTTCTAGTCCCACAGATGGTTGCTAATTTAAACCTATGAAAAACAAATGTACAGAAATACTGTACATGAAATTATACATAATAAAAATTTAACTGCACTTTGCTTGCACTGAGGTAAGCTGATGGCACAAGTGGAATGTTGAGAGGGATGAAGAGAAATGTTGATGTTACTGTTTGGAAGAAGAGTCTCCTTCCATAAATACATCCGGTAACATCCCTTCAGGTGTTTTCTCCCTTTCTGCTATTCTTTCTTTTTGCACTAGATGAATCTTAGGTTTCTTTCTCTAAAAACCTGTCCAATGTTGACTGCCTTTGACGTTTGTTCAAAATTTTTCTAAAATGGTCAATAACATTGTCATTGAACAAGTTAATGCTCCTGTTGACCGCAGTAGTGTTAGGAGGCCATTTTTTCACCCCTCTGTGTTTTCTCCCAGTGGTAACCCGGCTCTTTCATTTCTGCAAAGGAAATGCTTTCCTTACTACTTTCCTCCCCTGAAGAAGAACGTTTTTCAACCACTTCTTCTTGCTGCCCCCCCCCCCCCTTGGAAAGTAAAAATTGGCAGTAAGATCTCAAAAAGTATTAAATTTTTTTAAAATATACAAAACGCCAAACAAATAATTTCCAGGCGAGTTCAAAAGGAGCATAACTTCTCGATTTTCTTTTTTAATGGCCAAACTGGCAACCCTATCCTTTGGAGCCATCCGAATCGCTGGGGTAAGCGTACATATGGCGAGTTGAATTTTACTTGAACAAGTTGGACGAATAACGAGTTGTACGAATAGCGAGACGGACAAATGGCGGGGTTCCACTGTATTGCAATTAAGTCTTGGGGTCGTGACCCATAGGTTGAGAACCACTGATATCGTACATAAGAATTTAAAGATGAAAAATATTTACAATTTATTGAGTGGAAAATTTTCCGGAAAACCTTCCGGAAAACCCACATCTCTAGGGGGGGGGGGGGCGTCATTGAAAAAAATCTCCTGTTTTTTCCTCCTCCAAGGTTGGCAAGTATGCAAACCTGATGCAGTTGATTTCCTTCACTAGTTTTTCTTGGCGGACATCCGTGGAACTCAAATCCTGGGGCTGTCGCTTGTATTGTAGCCAAGTGTTGTGTTACCACCAAAGTGACGACGTTTTTTCTAAAGTGGTGAGGTACATACGTGTGCAGGAATTTTTTTTGCTTCACTGTGTACCTGAACTTAAAAATTTTTTTTTAAAAATAAATACTTATCTCTGAACAAAATTTCCTTCAGCTAGGCCATTATTTCCTTCAAATAAATTTAAAAAGAAAAAAATCAAAAACTTCTCTATTACAATAAGGAAGCTTGCGTTTTTTCTTTTTTTTGTTTGTTTTTTATTTGATGCAATAATTCCTATAAACATCATCTTTAAGAACATTTTTACTTTGCCATGAGTATTTATTTTTAAAATAATTTTTAAAGTTCAAGCACAATAAGTGACACAAAAACAGTTTTCTGTGCACATGCGCCACACTTTAGGAAAAATGTCACTACTGTGTGGTGACAAAAGAATTTGGCTGTAATAGGAGCGACACCCATGCAGTTTGAGTTCCCAGAATGTCTGCGAACGAGGACTAGTACAACAAGTTTCATCTGCATCAAGTTTGCCTTTAAAACATACGCAAGCAATAAAAGTCACAAAGTAAGAAATTTTCGCTTTATAATATTATAAAAATTACATCAGCGATGTTACTTTTGGCACGTTGCTTGATTGATCTTTTTCAAATCTAGATTCCATAATTAATTTATAATTTCAATGTAACAATAAAATAATGATGAGAAGAAAGCAAACCAGTTAAGATTAACATAAAGTGTACGGTGAAACAGAGTAATGTCAGAGACTGATGTGTTAAGCTCTATCCCGTTTTTTGTGCTTGGGATTTGAAAAAATTAATTTAAAATCGATTACACTGAAACCTCTCAAATCCAAAATCCCAGGATATCCGAAAGAGTTTTTTTAACAATTTCAAATTTGAGAAACACACTCAAAAAAGAGAAACGAATTTTTTTGTCATAAAACAATTACTATAATCTTATTTTATATAATCTTATTTATAGCATACCATACAAACTGTAAATCTGTCTGCATACTTAAGTCATGCTAGATTGAAAAGCAGTAAAAGTTGGTTACTGAAAATTTTTAAGTTAATCACTTTGCAAAAACAATGAAATAACAATAGAGACTCATAAAATATCACTTAATCTTTCACTTGAAATTAGTTATCTTCAACTGTCGAAGTGACAAGGGTTCATAATTACATTATGGATAATTTTCGGCTAATCCGTACAAATTGAAATCCGAACAGGCAACAGCCACAATTAGTTCGGATTTAAGAGGTTTCACTGTATTGGCTTTCCAAGTTGGCCATTGTTGAGTTTTAACATCTTTTTATTTCCTTAACCATATTTAGCTGTCAAAATAGGAAACTTTAATAGCTCAAAACTTCTCTATTGACATAAAATAAATAACACAAGCCTGCATTTTTAAGGTTATTTCATGTTTTTAAACCTTTGATTATTGATTCCTATGTATTTTTTCACGCTGAATCTGAATATGACATTAGTTTTTTCCATCACGTCAGGATTTTTTGCAAAATGCAATTTTCGAAATTTGTAATATGTTGCAAAACATCGAAAATATGAAACATATTGACAGATTTAAAACGTTTTTTTTAATTATAAAATGTATTTAATTTAATTCAATTTATGGCTCATACTGTGCAACATCATAACTAAGCACTTCAAGAATACAATGGGGGGGGAGGGGGGGTCAAGAACCTAATGAAAACTGCAGAAATATAGCCTAAATTTCCGTTTTATTACGTTTTCCATTTAGTTTATTTTATATTCATTTCATTTAACACTGATAAACATTAACATTGATGAGGAACTTCTTAGACAAACAAACGAATGACCTTGGAATGTAGGTAGCGGTAAAGGGGGAGTACAGAGTAATTAAAAAAACGCAGTTTAGTTGTATCTACTGGGGTAAGAGGTTGTGTTAATGCAGGTGTGTTTATTGGTTTCATGATGGCTTCGAGAGGCTGCAAAAAATCTCCTGATTCATTTTGTTATATTTGTGGCGAGTTAATGGTGGAAAGGCAAAAAAGAAGTATTACAAGTTTCGTTCGGCAAGTTTATCTTGCATATTTCGGTATGAGAATAGGCGATCAAGACAAAATTTTTGCTATACGTGTATCGAAGGACTTCGACGGTGGTCAAAGGGTGAACAAGATGCTTTCAGATTTGGAGTGCCCATGATGTGGCGAGAACGAAAAAATCACACTGATGATTGCTATTTTTGTTTCACCTGTATACATGGTTTCAATGTAAAGAATAAAAAGAAAATCATTTATGTAAATATGGAATCAGCTTTACGTCCTGTCCCTCATGGTCCAGACGTACCAGTGCCTATTGCACCAGTAAATTTACCTAAAATAGATGATTCGGAATGGGATTCAAATGAAGAAGATGAAGAGGAGTACAAATCTAAACAGGCTGAACCACAAACGTTTTCAGTCTGAACTAAACGATTTGATTTGCGTCTTATATCTGACAAAAGAGGGTTCAGAATTGCTTGGTTCAAGACTTAGAGAGAAGAATTTACTCGAAGTTGGCATTACGTTTTCCTGGTTCAGGTACAGAGAAAAATAATTTTTTCCATCCTTTTCGGAATATGGGGACTTAGTGTTCTGCAATGATGTGGGTGGACTTTTTAATCCATTTAAAATTCCATATGAAAGCACCGATTGGAGACTATTCATAGATTCGTCCAAAAGAAGCCTTAAAGCTGTGCTTCTTCATAACGGAAATAAGTATGCATCAATTCCTATAGGACATTCCGTACACTTAAAAGAATGTTATGATAATTTAAAATTGGTACTCGATAAAATTAAGTATGATGACCATGAGTGGACAGTTTGTGGGGATCTTAAAGTTATTTCAATGATCTTAGGACAGCAAGGCGGATACACAAAGTTTCCTTGTTTTTTATGTGAGTGGGATAGCAGAGACAGGCAAAATCATTGGAAGCAGAAAGATTGGCCAAAACGAGATTCATTAGAACCAGGAAAATAAATGTACTCCAGAAAGCTCTCATAGATAGGAATAAAGTTATCCTTCCACCTCTACATATCAAATTGGGATTGATGAAGCAATTTGTGAAAGCTTTATCAAAAGAAAGCAAATGTTTCAAATACATCTGCAACAAATTTCCAGCCTTATCAACAGCAAAACTAAAAAGAGGGTGTCTTTACGGGTCCGGATATTAGAAATCTTTTCAAAGATGGTAATTTTGAGAAAGAAATGGAAGTTGTTGAAAAAGAAGCCTGGTCTGCTTTTAAAGATGTAGCAATGAAATTTCTGGGCAACAAGAAAGATCCGAATTTCAAATCGATCGTTGAAACCATGCTGCAAAAGTACCAAAATTTAGGTTTTTCCATGAGTTTAAAGGTTCATTTTCTAAATTCACATTTGGATTACTTTCCTGAGAATTAGGGTGCTGTCAGTGAAGAGATGGGTGAGAGATTCCATCAGGATATCAAAAGAATGGAAAATCGTTATCAAGGAAGATGGAATACTTCAATGATGGCAGACTATTGCTGGATGCTGCACCGCGAGGAACCAACAAGGGCATATGCATGGAAAAGCCGCCAACAAAGCATGGCTGGTGGAAAGAAACAACAACACAAATGAAAGGGGACTTTTTTACATACATCGTCATTAAGACTGGTTAAACTTAAATTTAATTTAATTTAAAGTTAAGTACATAAAATTAAGTGTATCAATATAAAATTTTGTGTACCAAAATTAGTTTTTTACATTCAGGCTAATTTTGTGGTAGTTTTCATTAAATTTTTGCCTGCCCCTCCCCAACGGACTCTTGATGTGATTGGCTGTGATATTGTATAGTATAAGCCATAGATTTAATTAAATTAAATACATTTTATAATAAAAAAAAACGTTTAAAATTTGTCAATATGCTTCATATTTTTGATATTTTGCAACATATTACAAATTTTGAAAATTGCGTTTTGCAAAAAATCCTGATGTGATGGAAAAAAACTAATGTCATATTCAGATTCAGTGTGAAAAAACACATAGGAATCAACAATCAATAGTTAAAAAACATGACCCATGCAGGCCAGTGTAAGCACTAAAATCGACTAGCTCATTGCAAAGTGCTATGGTAACACCAATTTAAAAAACGATGCATTGATCACGTTTAAAGTAGGGATATAACGAATATTCGGCCACTATTCGGTATTTATCCTATTTGGATCTTTAGCCGAATATTGATAAACTATTCGGCCAAATAGTTTTGCTGCAGTAGAAATGCAAAATAAATAAAGAAATTAGTAGATTTTAAACATTTAAAATTGTATTATAATTATTGCAAAAGAATACATTAGAACACAAAAGAATACCTTTAATAAATAAAAATAATTTAGAAAAAACTACTTTTTTTAAACTGAGCAAAAACAGATTTTAATGTTGTAATATTGTATTTTATATTTAGCATTTGCTCTCGAAAACTGGCAATATTTAATTATGATGGAGAAAATTAATTTTTTTAGTATTAACAAAGTTTAAATCAGATCTTGTTTTGGTAGACTGATTTATTGTGAATTTTGGGTGAGTGAGAAATGAAAAGTCTAGAATATATCATGAATATTTAGATAGCATAAGTTATTGAGGTTTTTGACAATAAAAATATATTCCAGTTCAGTGTATTAAATTTTAATAGATCTTTTTAAAATAGGTATGTAAAAAACCCCATAAAATAAAAATATTCACTTTTATAACTTTTAAAATATCTTCATAAAACAGTTTTGAGCAAGGTAAAACAATAGCAGTTCTTTTGTTTTGAATTATGTAATTAGTAAAATAATGCTAATTAATGTTTACTACCATAATACCTGTCATTTCTATTCCACTTGTGGGTGAAATTCTTAGTTTTATTACATTCAAAGCAATAGAGAAAATAGAATTATTTTAAATAGTTTTAAATTCTTAAACAGAATTAAGTCATACACCATAGTAATTATTGTTTTACTTTGTGAGAAATTTTTAATTTGAAAAATACTTTCTATTGCAACGATTTGCTAGAAATTTTAATATTCGACCAAATCACTATTCGTTACATCCCTAGTTTAAAGTGAGGTATTCCATACCGAAAGATTTTATAAAATAATCATGTAACACTAAATTAAGTTATGGGGCTTGTATTAAGCTTTTGTATTTATTTACGATTATTTCATGCGTTAATTTTATTTTTTAAGTTCGCAAAATTATTTTATTCAGATTATCTTGTAATTGGCTCAGATTCTGGAAGGATAGTGATTCTAGAGTATAATGCTCAAAAGAATGTATTTGAGAAGGTAAGTTTTTCTTGATTTTTTATAGTTAGATTAATTTTTTTAAAGAAAGTTTTTCAATGTTTTAAAGTGGGGTGCACAAGTTGCAGCCCACGGGCTGAAAGCGGCCCACCTCTACCAATATGTGGGGTGCAAGTGTATAAAAATCTTTTTTTTTTTTTAATAACTTTCAGGCAAATATTATTCATGACTCATGCCAAAAGAAATTCAGGTCCGTTTTCAGCTTTCCAAAATTACAATTGGCCAAAATGGACCCTTCACAAAATTCTATTAAATAAAACTGACCCTTCACAAAATTCCATTCAATTAAAATGCAACCTTCACAAAATTTCAGTCAATCAAAATGGACCCTTCACAAATTTCTGTACTACCAAATGGTATTTTTTGTGGAATTATTTATTAAAAAAACGCAAAAAATAATGAAATTTATCATCATGAATGTTTAAATTTTGAAATTTCACAAAATCATCATTTTTGACAAAAATCTTTTGAAAATTCACAAAAATCAAACTTTGTTAAAAATGCTGCTTCGAGCTCTGGTTATGTTTGTTTAAAAGAAAAAAAAAAGATCAGCCGCCCCCCCCCCCCCCCCCCCCCGAAACATAAAAACATTGCCCTTATTCTTTTACCCCTCCTTTAAATTTTTATGAGCGGCACGTTTTGCCAAACTGATGTAAATAGAATGGGAGAAATGAAAAATTACTTTCCCGCTGCTCAGCATTTTGAACTAATGTTTAGTGATGGACATTCCCGCTGGAAAAAAGCTGGTAGTAGGGAATTTGAAGAAAACCTGTTTTCATCCAAACCTTGCTATGGACTCGCTT
The DNA here is from genome assembly GCA_038502835.1 of Octonoba sinensis. Classification (NCBI taxonomy): domain Eukaryota; kingdom Metazoa; phylum Arthropoda; class Arachnida; order Araneae; family Uloboridae; genus Octonoba; species Octonoba sinensis. Next base: position 107,352,950 of record CM076600.1, on the reverse strand, counting down.
TGCATTCCGGGAAATCAGCGCCCATTTGACATGCTCCGGTGTGAGCAAATTGTTTTGCACCCTTCTTTTCTCCTTACCATAATTTTCTTATTAGTGTTTTGAGATACCTCAATGAACTTTGCTTGAATGTAAATGAGGCCTATGACTATGAGTACCAGAAAAGTCCCAATATTTTATCCTTCAAATATTTTACAGGTGCATGAAAAAAGGAAACAACTCTCACAGTGCAGATTCTGACTGTGACGAGAATTTGGTTTTAGGATATATCTATCCTCTCGTTTCCTACCCTCATCCCCCTACTGCTAATAAAGTAGCTGATGGAATTTTTTTCTTAAATAATGGATGGATTAATAAATTAGGGTTAATACAGTGGTGTAGTCCTGAAAAAAAAGTTGGGGACGCTTATACATAAGAAGATAAGCAATTGAAGTCAAAAGTAGGGGGATGCTTATGTTAAAATGAAAAAAGTTTGGGGGGATGCTTGCATTAAAGTAAAAAGGTAGGGGGACGCTACTGGGTTAATGGCAAAAAGGCGAATTTTAGAAGTTGCACATGTTTTCACTCTTCTATCAAGTAAATTTCTTTCTGCACATTACTCATTTCTCAAAATATTAATAAAATAATAATGAAATATTAATTATGTTGTAAAACGATGTAAAGGTTAGAAGAATAAAAATTCAGAGAACTATTTTGATGGTTAAGTACTGAATTTCTAACAAATGCAAAATAAATTATTGAAAAGGATAATGATAATCAAACTGCAATAAGTAGTTAACTTTATATCGTTTCATCTGTAAAACAGAAAAAGTTTAATGAATGCCAGTTGGTTAGTTTTAAACTAATTACTTCACTTATTATTTTGACTAAAGTGTATTTGAAAAGACATCAAGAAATACCAAATGATTTGTAATTTCTAATGCCTTTAAAAATAGTCAGGGGATGTTTATAGATATGAGTATAAATTATTGAAATCAAAAAGTGGGAGATGCTTGTGTGAAATGGTTGGCGGGGGTGTTAAAATTTAAAAAATGGGAAATGCCATCCATTGCACCCCACCCTGCCAAACCCTGATTACACCACTGGTTTGAAAATAAAAATTAAATTGTTTATTTTTTAATAAGTTGAAGATGCCATAGAAAAATTTGATGCCAGATCAAATTTCTGCAGTGCTTTTGATTTCTTTTCAGTTTTGTAAGCATCAGTTAAAATATAAGAGATTGTAAACATGTGAAATCACCTACACGTTCCATTGTCAAATTTTCATGTAAAACTATATCAAATTTGTGCTTTAAATTGTTTTCTGTAATTTTTTTAATGTAGTAATTGACAAGGAAATACCAGAAAAAAACATTTTTATTTTAAACACTTTTCCCTAAGGTGCATTTGGAAACATTTGGAAAAAGTGGGTGTCGTCGAATTGTTCCTGGTCAATATTTGGCGATTGAGCCTAAAGGGCGAGCTGTTATGATTGGTAAGTTTTGAGCATATTATTTCCTTCTTTTCTTAATAACTGTCAAGCTCTGTTTAGAAACTTTATTTGAATGAAATGTTTATTTATTAATTTTTTTTTGTTATTATTGAATACATAAATAAAATAATGTTTTGTTCCACTGAAGTGTTTTCTGTAAATCAGCATGATCTTTGTCAATGAAATTCAAGTAACTTCTTTATGTATCTTTAGGTGCAGTTGAAAAACAAAAGCTTGTTTACATTTTGAATCGTGATGCTGCTGCACGTCTTACTATATCATCTCCTTTAGAGGCGCACAAGTCAAATACCTTAGTTTTCCATATGGTGGGTGTAGATGTAGGTTTTGATAATCCTGTTTTCGCATGCTTAGAAATGGATTACGAGGTATGTACTGATACAAAATTTAATATTCATACATCAATCATCATTAAGTTTCATTTTAATTTCATATTTATTTTCCATTTTCTTTCTAGGAAGCGGATAATGACCCAACTGGAGAAGCAACTCTGTCAACTCAGCAAACTCTTACATTTTATGAGCTTGATTTGGGATCAAATCATGTTGTCAGGAAATATTCTGAACCATTAGAAGAACACGGAAATTTTTTGATATCAGGTATTTTGTTGTTGACAATTTTATAAATTATAAAATACTGTTTTATATTGCTATTACATAACAAAATTCTTGTGCCTTTTTTAAAAAAAAACTTTAGGGGAAAATTTCCCAACGTACATATAGAACAAGCACCAAACTAAGCAAACTCAACCATAATTTCCTGTTAAATTGAAAAAAGTTTAATCACACAATATGCAGCTTAGCAGCACCATCTAAAGAGTTAAAGTCATAGTTTATGAACTGAACATAAATTAACATATAAATAATAAGTATTAGTTATATGTAGCCTTTGTCAAGTGTCATATTGACTGCAAACTTGGAGGAGAATTAACTTATTACTACAATACCTTTATTGTCGAAGAGCTGTTTTTACGGTCACAACACAAGTCAAATCATCAGTTGCAGGATATAACGCTATTTTTTTCCAAGAGTCCTTGTACAAGGAGGACCAGAGTCTTTAATGAGAACCACTTCTCCTTCCTTGAGATTCTGTTGGGATACATGCTACTTGGCACGTGTCTGTAAGGTAGAAAGGTAGTCATAAGTTTCCTAGCTTTCCAGATCCCTTGTCTCATTGATTGAACTAAGCTCCATCAGAAAGAATAAGAAAGATTATTTACATGAGATTTATCAGTGGGACTAAGAACAACATTTCCCATAAGAAAATGAGAAAGAGTCAGCACTTGATCTAAGATAGTACCGCTGGCGGCAACCAGTGGTCTAGAGTGGAGGCAGGCTTCAATTTGAGTTAGAAGAGTTGTCATCCCTTCAAATGTTGATTTTGTGTCACCAATGACTTTTTAGGTGAATTTCATAGATTTTACGCTGCCTCCCAAAGTCCCCCAAAGTGTTGAGATGCTGGAGGAATAAATTGAAATTCAATATTTGAATGTGATAAGTAAAAAAAAATGTCTTTGTTTTCATTGATAGATAGTAAGATTGCTTTTCAATACCGTATGTAAGTAATGCATAGATTTATAACCTTCTTAACAAGTTTTCTGCAGTTAATGATCCAAAACCGTTGTAGAATATTTGTTAGCAATGGTTTGTTTAGCATGAAGATGAATTATTTGATATTGCCGAATTAGTTGGTTACTAACTTTGAAATCTGCCAGTAAAATTAAAGGATACATTGTTTCAAATGGTAACCAAGACTTCTGCAATCTTCCTCCCACCCATAAAGCACTGCTGTCATCAATAAATGGGTTTAATGTATTGGTAACATTAAACCCTTTTATTTATGAAAGCGGTGCTTTAACAATTTGTTAACAGGAGATCGTGAGTTCGAATCTCGCCGTTGCCTCCAAAAATATGTACACAATTAGAAGTGTTTTGGTAGTTAACTCGAATAGGGAAAAATTTTCCATGATACATATAAAACAAACACCAACCCAAAACAACTCAACCACAATTTTCTGTTGAACTAAGAAATGTTTAATTTCGCAATCTGATATGTACAGCTTAGTAGCTCCTTCTAGAATGTTAAAGTCACAGTTTATGAACTAAACATAAATAATAAGTATTTGCTCGCACAGTTATATTAAATAGATCTCGTTCTATATTTTTATTAGTTAATTATAAATATACTTGTGTTAGGACATAATATTCTACTTCTTATTACGTCCGAAACAAAAAATGCAATTTCTGAAGCCCAATTTATTATAAAGCTATTAAAGTTCTGCTGTTTCTAGTCTTGGTAATTATTTGGTGTAATGAATTACTAAAAGCACTGTAAAAGACCACTCGGTTTTGATTTTCTAAGAAGGAATGACAACTTTTGCAAAAAAATTTCTACGAACGTTACATAAAACTTTGTCATTTTAAATTGTAAAGTTTTATTTTGTAGAAATTTGTTTTTTACATATTGTGGCAGCATTATGTTAACTTAAAATTTTTCAATAATTGGTTTTGTTTGTTATTACTTTTTTTTTAAAACATTCATCTGAAAATTTTGTTTGTCAACTTTTATCACAGTGGGAATAGCCCAATTCTAAGAAGTAATTTAACCAAAAAAAATTACAATATAATTCAAAATAGACATTTTAAACTTAAAATTACACATAATATAGCAACACTGCTACAGTATGAAATTTTGACATACTATTTAAAAAACTTTAGTTTCACTTTTCATGGTTCCCTTTATATATGCTTTTATCAGGATGTTCATACATTTTAAAACTTTTTAGGGAATACTCTAAGGAATTAAATTCTGGAGGAAATATTAAACAAGTGATATTAGGGAGAACTTTTTACCATAAAGGTTCAATTATTTGGTTAAAAGAATAAGTGTTACTTATTTAACAATTCACAATCATTGTTGCAAATTGCTATATGTTCTTTTTAAGTAACGGAAAATAGTGCTTAAAGAATCTTCATGCATTGAAATTAAAACCATTCTGAGAATTGTATGTTTGAATTTATGTTGAAATATTATATACACAAATATATACATGTGTAAAAGTAAAATAAATACATGTATATATATATAATTACAAATATTCAGTTCATCCTTTTTTTTAGTTCCTGGAGGCACTGATGGCCCAAGTGGAGTCCTGATATGCTCAGAAAATTACATAACTTATAAAAATTTCGGAGATCAACCAGATATTAGATGTCCTATTCCTAGACGTAGAGTATGTTATAGTTCGTCATTTACTGTTATATGTTTAAAAATAGTTATAAAGTTTTTGTTGTTTACATCATTTGTCTTTCTAAATAAAAATAAAATTGGATACAAACTGTTGAGATAAAAAGCTGAAATTGCCAAGCAGATGAAGTGGCTCATAATGAGCCAAATAAAAGTTTTTCCGTTTCTTTTTTGAAACACTCGGAAGAAATCAATATTTTCCCAGTCAATTTAATATAATGGAAAAGTGATTTGCATTTACTCTTTTGTTGTTTAGTAATGTTATGCCAACTGAATGTGATACATCACTGATTAATTATTTTGGTTAGATTTAGATTTGTCTGAATTCAACCCTTAAATCAGAATACATTTGTTTCAATCACTGAACAAAAAGTTCAGGGAAATAAGCTTCCAAAGATTTGGAAAGAGCTGAAAATTTTCGCCCCATTTTTAATCCCAGTAAACAAGAAACTTTAAATATTTGCATAAATGTTGATGATATGATTGTAACTTCTTTTTTTTAAATAAATCCTGTCAAAGATCTAAGAAGCCGGAATGATTTATTTTAACTCCTATTGTTATTATTTTCATTCTTTTGTTTGCTGCTATTTGTGTATTGTATTTTACGAAAAATTTTGCTTTATCACATCAAAATATTCTATGTGTTTTATTTCTTGAAATTAAATTAATTACATCAATTAATGTAATTATCAAGAAAGGGAGGGCTTATTTAGTGACCTTTTCCCATCCTGTTGTGAGCTGCTTATTATCTTTTAACTTGTACATTATAATGCTTTCTTCTTTTACTTTTGTAACCAATATAACAGTTATCAGTGGCTTATGTTTATTAAAGGTGTCCACCCAGGGGTGGGGGCGTGGAACAGACTGCAACATTGAAGTTTTTAGGAAGAGTTGTTTTCATGGGGTTTTGGCCGATTTTTAGGGAAGGGGGGACATTAGAAGAGGGGGCTCTCCAGAACTTTTGTAAAAATGTCAAGAGTTTTGCTATAAAATTGCTTTTTAATATTAAAGAATTTTGTTAAAATATTCAGGTACTGGTAATAAAAATGTTGGTTACAGGTATGTAATGGTATTGCGTCAGAAAAAAAGGGGGAAAAGAACAATAGTTTTTGATAAATAAGAGGAGAGAAACTAAAAAAAGTTGCACCCATTGAAGGAAATAGTTACAGCATGTTGTATGCCTTTACCCTCCTCCCCACCCAATTTTACAATTTTTTGTTATTCATTAATTAATTTTATTGTTATTATTTTGGTATTTATGAAATATCTTTGTGGCATAAACTGCAGCTTGAGAAATTGGCATTTAGTTTTATATTCGCTTTCTTCTAAGTTTTCATAAAATGTATGCTATGTGCTTATCAAACATGCATTTATCAAAAATTTATTTGTTTTAGAATGACTTAGATGATCCTGAAAGGGGTATGATTTTTGTATGCAGTGCAACTCATAAAACAAGAGTAAGAAACTGAGATATTCTTTAACATTGCTTAGATTCATTAATATTGCTTATAGTTTCAAGATATACCTTTAAAAAATATAATGAGAGTTAACTATTTTTGCTATTATTTTACAGAGTATGTTTTTTTTCCTTGCACAAACAGAACAAGGAGACATTTTCAAAATTACCTTAGAAACAGATGAAGACATGGTAAATTTTTCTTCTAACGAATCTTAAAATGTATATTTTATTACATACACAATTTATTTATGTTCTGCAAATAACTGACTGTAATTGTTGCCAATATCTATGATGACCGTATTGTGTTGTGCATTCATTATGTATTAGTTTTCTGCTTGTAAAATCTCTAAGTATTAAATTTTTAAAAATAGTTTTTATTTAAATCAAAACTTTCAATTCTATGAAATATTCTTGTCAACTTTTATTGGAATAGTTACTTAGTTTTTAGCAAAACTTTGAAACTTACGGATGTAAATTTTTTTTAGTTTTTGCCTTTGTATTAAGTACTTTGCTGTGAAATAAAAATAACTTATGTTGATTTTGTAATTTTTCTGCATTAAATTATAAACAAACTAATATTCCGTTTTACTCCCCAGGTTACTGAGATAAAATTAAAGTATTTTGATACTGTAGCTGTGGCATCATCACTGTGTGTACTGAAAACAGGTTTCCTTTTTGTCGCTTCTGAATTTGGCAACCAGTATGTATTTTAGTGTATTAGAATTTCACTTTTCTTTTTCTTGAAGGTGTAAATAATAATCATTTACTTTTTAGTTTACTAACCTTGAGTTAAGGACAAATAAAAAATAAAGCATCATAGTAAAAAAAAGAAAAGCAAACATTATTCAGGGGTCTGCGCGAGTCACTTTTTTCACTAAAAGTCGGTTTTTTTTTGCATTGGTCACTATTTTCATTTTTTTTAAAAAGTTGGTCACTATTTTCACTTTTTTGCCCTTTCTCTGGCAGAGCAACCAAAAAAAGTTACTTTGTCTGTCTATGAGTTAAGAAAACATTGTAATTTTGCATAAAAATACGTGTGCCAGGGTTGAAGCTTCCTGTAAGTCTGCCATTTTTGGTTGTATTTTTAAATTCGGCGTGGCGCGGGCCCGGAGTGTGCCAAAGTTAAGGTTTGATATTGCAGTGTGCTGCAACCCGAAGGGGAGGCCTAGAGGGCCCGTGACCTCTCCCCCCCCCCCCCCCCCCCTCTAGAATGATAATTTAAATTTTTTTTACTCGAGAAGAGCAAATCCTAAGAAAATTAAGCGATATTTAAATTAGAATAGAAACTAAAAAATTTTAGCAGTTGCAGATTATATTACTCAGAAAATTAGCTTAATTTCTCTTTTCTTTCATCCCCCCCCCCCCCCCCACACACACACACTCCCGAACTAACTCACAATCACAAAAGAAAATTTTTGGAGGGGATTTCTCAACGAAAAGACAATATTCAATTTTGAGAAAATAAAGTTATATTCTTGTCAAGAAATCATTAAATAATGATGCAGGGGAGGGGGAAATCTAAATTCTTAAAAAAAACTTTAGATCTGAAAAATTCTTAGCAGTTGCATATTATATATATTGCTCAGAAAATTACATTATGACCTCTTTTTTTTTTATTTCCATCCCCCCCCCCCCTTCCCCGTAAAGAACTTTTCTGAGTGTGCCACTCATACTGTCATTATGTATGACAGTTATACCGTGTAACTAAAATTATAAAATCAGGTAATTTTTTGAAACTCAATCAGGGAATTTTTCTTGGATTTTGTTACTACCATGAAATTACAAAAACAGTATCAAATAATCAAACAGTTTGTTTCCTACAATGGTACAGAAGATTAACACAATAATTTCAGTTTGAATAATTTTGATAAAATATCAAATTTAGCTTTATTTCAAGTGGAATTTTCTAATCTTTAAACAAGTATAAAAAATATTTTAAAACGAGCATTTGCAAAATAAATTTTATTCAATGTTAAGCATAAATTAAAATTTGAAATTTCTGCCGATTGGAATAAATATTTATTCATTTATATTTTTAAATAAGTAACAATTTGAGGAAGAAATTAATTAAAAGAAATAACTTTTGTCACTCTCACTCTTAGCCATTTATGGGTTTTGAAAAAGGTATTCATGAAGATAGTTACAGGTATAAAAATTCGTATTTTTGAATAGGCTATGATGTTTTTTTTATTTTTTTTTAAAGTTGGGTAAAAGCTCTTTTTATTCAGGTTTAGTTTTCAAAAGATGTTGAAACTGCTCTTTTTCAAGTTATATTTAGTTTAAATGAAAACACACACACACAAGTTTACATTTTAATGGTCACTATTTTGGTCACTTTTTTTTAAAGCTGTGGTCACTTTTTTCACTATTTTGAAGACTCCAAAGTGCGCCAAGCCCAGATTATTTTGTGCTACAATATTTGTTCTAGTTCGGAAGGTAAATTTGTAAATTTATGTGTTAAAAGTTATTTGTCTACAAAGAGTCGCTTCTAATAATTTCCTAACAGTAGAATCTACATTGACATTCAGAATGGCTTGTAACCTGAGTGACTTAGTAAATAATTCTTAAAGTGTATGAATTTTTTAAGAGAAATTTTACTTCAATGCACATGTGTCTAAAAGAACGGAGAAGAAAGTGCAAGAAACTGGAGATACATTAATAGTTTTTATTAACCCATTAAACGCTGCTACTTATTTATACGCCGCTACTTATTTGTACTCCGCTACAATTACTTATTTTTAAAAAATGTTCCAACATTTTTTTTAATAAGTAATTGTTTTTTTCTAATGTACAGAGGGTATCTATACCTATTTCATTTGATTTTGTTAAAAAAAAATTAATAACTAAAAGTTATAGCAAGTTCCGAAAATGGAAACATTGGCGCCTAATGGGTTAGAGAGGCAACATGTTTCTTTTTTATGGTATTCGAATTTACTAGGTAATAGTTTCTATAGCCCTTTTATTGTACATTGATTTTCATTCTTTAAAGTTTTTCAATTAAAAAAAGTATTACAAAAAAATTTTAAAAGATATTTTTATAAGTAAAGACATTTTTTGGATTGTAAAGTGGAAATCTCAGTACAGTATGTAGAAAGAGAAAAAAAAAAAAAGGATCAGCATAAATATTATTTGGTTCAACATAGCTTTTAATTTCATGTTCAGCTGCATCAGTTGCTTTCACTTGAAAAATATTTACACTTTAAATGAAATATTAAATTTTATTTCAAGTTTTCATTTTAGAGTAAATGAGATGTGCTTCATTAGTATTATTTTAATCTTTTAAAATAACCACCCAATCTTTCTTTTTTTAAAAATTCTTCTAGATGGATAGTTTAGCCCCTACTTTCGTAATGTGAATTGAGTTGGGACTCACAAAATTGTTGTAGTCTTTTTCATGCTGTCACTCAAAAGAAAAAAAAGCTGAATGCAATCAAGGCGATATTTTAAAAATTAAAAAACAAATTAAATGGGCTAAATTAAGGAACCTTTTTAGGGTTTTCTTGCATCTTTCAACTTTTTAATGAATTCAAAACTAAGAGCCCATGAGGTTGTTATTTTTTAATGGGAGAAAGGGGTAGGGGACTCCCAAATGTTATAAAGTGCTTTTAAAAAATACATATACTTGAATTATGCAATTTTACTGATGCTATTACAATGTATCATAACTGAAAATAAGTCTAGTTTACTGATGATAACATGAAATGAGAAAAAAAAAAAGTCTTAAGTTTTTTTTTGTGCAATTGAAAATAGTATAAACAACAAAACTAGAAGTTTATACAAATGGTATAAACTTCTAGTTTTGTTTGATATAATGAAACTTTTTTTTTTTTTGGGGGGGGGGGGGCTGACATCACAAAGTATGGCTCCAGGTGACACCCATGCTAGGAGTGGCACTTATATATGCATATATATATATATATGAATTTTATGATGTGGCTAACTAATAAGCGAATATTTAGGGAGCATTTTTTATCATTTGTATATACCAAATCATATTTTTATAAAGTTGCTTTGTGCAATCTTTTAATGTATGTATAATTGTATATGTGTATGTATATTCTGTTTCTCACCTGTAAATTTGTTCCCTAGTTATTTGTACCAGATTGCTCACTTAGGTGATGATGATAATGAACCTGAGTTCAGCAGTGCCATGCCCCTTGAAGAAGGGGATACATTTTTCTTTGGCCCTCGGGCATTAAAAAACTTAGTTCCTGTGGATGAATTAGAAAGTTTATCCCCAATTATGCATTGTCAAATAGCTGATTTGGCAAATGAAGATACTCCACAGTTATATGTTGCTTGTGGTAGAGGACCAAGATCTACTTTGCGTGTTTTGAGGCATGGTTTGGAAGTGAGTATAATTGATGATAATTTAGCATTTATAAAATAGCATAAAATGAGGTGCATTTTAATTATTTAATTCATTATTATTTTTGTTGTTAAAAATCCTGATGATAAATACATTTTCATTTCTGATTCTGCTTTTAAAAAAAATTTAATTTTGCAAATAATATAAAATCTTTGAGATATCTGGAGTAGTTATTTAAACCAAAGGTTTTTAAAAAGGCATAAGCCTTTTTAAAAGGCATTTTGTCAATGGCCTCCAACCAAATAATAGTTAAAATTTATGACCAAATGCTTTGCTAATTAGAGATTTATTTTTAAAAACCAACAAAACATAGCCAAAAGAATGAATAATAAAATTTAACTTTGATGTTAGTTAAATTATGTAACTGTTAGTTTTATAGTACCTAATGTTTTAATTATAAGAATTGTTTTTAATTTTAAATCTTGTCACTCTTTTAGAGCATTCTTAGTTTGACTAAACTAAAACATTTTATTTATGGGTATTGATTTGAAAAAAAAAAAAAAATGCACTATCCTCTGCTGCTGAAAATTGAGTAACCTGTTATAACTTTCATAAATATTTCTTCATCACCTACAAAATTTTCAAAATTGCTCTTTGAATGAATGTTTTGTATTCGGCAACTCTCTTCAGGTTGAAAGAAAATGATCGGTACTTGAAGTATAAAATTTAAGTTTTAAAATAATTGTAAAACATCTTAAACGTTTTACAATATTTATACCCCACTTTCTTTTCCCCGGAGTTCCAAATTCAAATGATTTTATTTTAGTGTTACAGCTGACCAAAATGCACAATTAAATGCCCAAGAAATGTTCTGATATTGGATAAGAACTTGTAAAATCATTCTAATAATTTCCTTTTGACTCATATATGTCAAGTTTTAGTGTACAGTAACATCTCTTATTGCATTTTACATCTTGCAGGAGAGTGTTAAACAAAAGATAGCTAATGAATGAACTTCTGATGTAGGTAATGTGTAATTTTTGCAGCAGTATTCATAGCATGCAGATATTTCTGCATTTTTGTGTGAACGAATAAAGAATTAATGAAGGAAGATGTATAATATCTATTGTGTGAAGAAAAGCTTTAAAACATGATGCCAGACATGCCATGTTGAAGAATCCTGTGCATTCATTGATGTTTTCAGAAATGCCTATGTTAATAAATGACTTTTAAAGCAATGTATGTATCTAGAGTCGTGTCAGTAAAAATTCGGGTGGTTTCGGACCCTTCACAAAATTCGAATTACCGTATTTTCGAAAGTAAGCATTGCAGTGCTTGCGTGTTTAAAAGTAAAAATAATGCCAATCAGGTGCAGCGCATGCAATTATTTTTCAGTAAGAAAAAAATTCATTTTCCAAAATGTAAAAACTGTTGCAAAGTTGAACTATCGAGCATGGACCAATTCGACAGCTGTAGCAGAGTTGAAAATGGCAATGGAGATAGCAAAAATTTATTGGAGACTTAAATGGGAAACTGACATTTGGAATGATACTAAACTCCTTTTAAAAACATGTATAATTTATTTAAACATCGACATCACACTAAACACAATGAAACAAACACATAGCCACTTCGGCTTAATGGCAAGGGCACAAAGCCGTGTCTGGGCACCACGGCACAAAAATGAGAAGAGAAGAGAAAAACTGAAAACTTCCAGTCTTATATACCCTGTTTCACCACGTGCTTGTCCAATTGATCTCACGCAACTTGACGTCATGCAAATCTTAAAAGGAAAAACTTCAGGAAATCTATGTTAGCTGATGACCTAACACAACTTTTGGAATTTAGAGAAAAGGGCTGCTTTATGCACACTTCGTATGAGAAAATGTGTATTTTTCCAAAAAGCACTGTCAATAGATGGCGGCACGACGTTTTTCTTTCAATCAAGAATGACAGCAAGTGTCATCGATTCCCATTCATGCTTGTCTTGCTTTGTTTGTATTGCTCATGTCCACTTGCATTGTGTAGTTTATTATGTTTTTTGCCTTGTGTTGCGATTAGTTTGAAATTTTTTTTGAAAAACATTTTATTTAAAGTTTTGTGAAATGGCTCCCAAGCAACTTTAAAGTTATACTGCTGCTTTTAAGCTCCAAAATATTTCGAGTGCCATGAGGTGAAGGGTCTGGGTCCCGCACTCTGGTTGGTTATGTTAAGCACCCAAAAGATGTCTCCTCTGGTAATAAATATAATAATAAAGTATAGATAATCATATTATTTTAAAAAATCCGTTAGTACATCTAATTTAATTAAATTGCCCTTCCCTTTTATTTACTGATTGTGCTTTTAAATTGCTTAACATCGGGTGTGCCGTTTACGACGAGTGCGGTGCTTGTGTTATTTGTGCTTATTTTCACTAGTGGGGTGCATACTCCTAAAAATACGCTAATCAACAGACCCTTCACAAAATTCCAAACTACTAAATCCTACATTTTACAGAATTATTTATTAAATAAGGGGCAAATAATATTTTTTGATCATTATATGTTTAAATTGTGAATTTTCATAAAATTATTTTATTTTTCACAAAATTTTTCTGAAATTAAAAACAGGACCCTGCTAAAAAGGCTGGATCCGCGTATGGTATCAGTTATAAATAACATTCAGTAGGATGAAAATAAATAGAAAACTCTGAACTAAGTTGAAATGATTATCTCCTTCTCCCATAATGCTCTAAATTCATTATTACAAGCTTAATTTTGTGTGAAGTTCTGAAAGAATCTTTACATATATCTCTCAATTTATCTCTATATTTACTTATATTTTTCATTCTTCATCAATGCATAAAAATAGTTTAATTAATAATTCAGAACTGCCATAAACGTATATATACGTCTTGATCCGTTACTCAATTACAAGAAATGGTTATGTTCCTTTGCAAACACCCTCAAAGCCCACTTGAATGAAGCTGGCACAATCAAAAGTATAGTTAATATGAATTCAGTTAATATAAAACTACATACTTTGTTTTCTAAAACTTCTCTGCTGTTTTTTATTCCAAATGTTTAATGCTTTCCTTCTGTTTTTTTTAAACATTAGGTGTCTGAAATGGCTGTGTCAGAGCTTCCTGGCAACCCTAATGCCGTTTGGACTGTTAAGCGAAAATCAGATGGTAATAAATGTTTCCAATATGTAAAATTTTAACTTAATAATTTTTTTGCTTGTGACTTTTTAGTGATTAACTTTAATATTTCTTTTCAGATGAATTCGATGCATTTATTATTGTATCTTTCGTTAATGCTACTTTGGTTCTATCCATTGGAGAAACAGTTGAAGAAGTAACAGATTCTGGTTTCTTAGGAACTACTCCCACGTTAGCATGCGCACAAATTGGGGATGATGCTTTGGTTCAAGTATGAAATTTATTTTATTTTAAAAAATCTATTCACTGTATTTATTATGTCACAGTTTTTCTATTTTAGCGAAAGTATCTAAAGATTGTACTTTGTATTTACATATAAATGATTATCTATATGGTTTTGTCCTTTTGTTTGCTTTGATGCATTTTTGAAGTTGGACTCTGATGGAACACAACCAGGGGGTGAATTCTCCGTCTTTTTCTTTGGGGGGGGGGGCATTGAAGGCTAGATTGCATTATAGAAAACTTTATTAACAAAATTACCCAAATTATGTTTTTTGAGATGCTTTGAATAAACGTAATATGAACCTTTTTTTTTTTTTTAGTTTGAAGAAATTGTTCCAGCAGTTTTATTATTGAATTCTTAATTCTAAGTACTTTAGTAGAAGTGTTACACTCAATTTATGTACTAATTTCAAGATCATGTCACTAGCAACCTTACCCTAATGGCAACATTTCAGTTTTCTCAGATGATCAAGTATTATCCAGCCTTCTTCTGGGCTCAGTGTTTACAATGGCCTTTGTTCCACATTCAATGAATATATTTCCTCTTTTAAGCAGGCTTTCTACCACCAATTTTTTGATGCCATTAAAATCTGATTTTTAGCATAATAAATATATAAATTTTACAAAGGCATTTCAATTGTTCTCACACAAATGCAAACTAATTTAATTTTAAATTAAAACTTTAAGGCCAAGAGAAAAAGGAAAACAAATAGTCTTCTTAATTAAAGATGCTCCCTCACATTTTTCAAGTTCATTTTAGGGTTTAACCATCTCTTTACCTTTTAGTGAGTGGCCTTAGGATGACCATAGGTTGCTCATGGTGCAAAATAAGTGATCAGGTTCTTTCCATGGCAGTTTTAAAGCCTGTGTCGCATGGATGAAAGGCAGTGGATCCATGTAGTTAGTTAACCCTTCAGAATTTGAGATGTGAGCAAAATACTCAAACCTAGCAGAAAAAGTACATTTAGTATTTGATTTCATAGATGGAGGTGTTGCTCTGTCAAGCTTCTACTTGTAACCTTCTCTTGTTGTCCTGTATGTGTTTCACAATCATTTAGGTCTTTGTCTATCTACCTTTGGCCGAGGACATTTGTTAGTTGGAGTAGTCAGTGTGAGTGTTTTTATTATCAAGCAAGTGCTCGAATGATTTACCGAAAACTTTTTAAAATTTTGTTTCATAAAATATCAGTCCAGGTATGTATCTAAATGGACTAAAACAAATGAATAAATCAATTACATAATATAGTTATTGGATTACTTGAATTTCTTTGTTCTAAATTTTTTTTTTTTTTTTTTTCACTTTCGTGGATGACATCATGACAAGATATCCATGACGGAAAGCAGTGATGAAATTCACAGCTGAAACTCCTCAGAAGATTGGGAAAGTTAAAATTTTAATACAGAAGATTTCAAAGAATTGATGAAAGTAACAAGAATGATTCTGGTTTTCAACTTTCAAACAATGAGAAAATCATATTGACCATTAAGGATACGAATAGTGAAGTACAAAGCGAAGATGATGTCATTGAAGCATACAGAAGGCTAATCATTTAATCCTCGATGCATTTAATGCAGAAGCATTTAATGGAGTATCGATCTAATGGTTAGAATGGCAGGATTCGGTCGATTGTATTCAATTACTGCAATTGGAAAGATTAAGGGGACTGCAGGAATTACTTTATATCAGAATAATTTTTTTATAGTCAGTACAGCGTATGAATCATTTTTCTGTATAGTGCTACTTCTGTATCATTTTTTATAAATATTAAAAGAAAAATAAATAAAAATGAAGAAAAAAGAAAAAAAACTTCCAAACACTGTAATGTGATAAAATCTGCACTACTCAGGGGCGTAACTAGAGGGGAGCAGACAGGGCGTATGCCCCGGGTGCCAGATTATTTTAGGGGCGACAAATTGATTAAATGTGTGTGTTTACCTAAATGCATAATACATATACATTTTTTGTGTATATAAGGGGGGAGGGGACACTAAATCCTGGTCTTGCCCCAGTTAGAAAATGACCTAGTTACGTCCCTGGCACTACTGCAAATGTCAGTTCCAAGCCTGGAAAAAGTGTGAAAGAAAGCGGCCTGAAAAACCTAGCCCTATTTGCTTTAAAGTTGTCAATCCAATTATCTAAATTTTTCCTTAACCGGATCTACCTCAGTCTCGACCGGTCCGGATAATCCGCGCGCTACTGTATTTCATTTGTAATCTTTTTTTTTTTTTTTTTTTAGTGAAATAGGGGATATGAGAAAAATTTTCGCTTGCAAGTTCTCAAGTTACTCATTTTGACGCGAGTTCTGAGCGGTTAACTACTAACCCCATAAAAATTTTTCCTAGTAACGAGAAACATTGCCAGTGTCTAATCCAATGGCATCATGAACGAAAAACCTTCTAAGAAATTAGTACATGTAGAAGTTTGGCAATTTGCCAAAACTGGTTTTTTCCCTTCTAGGAAGAGTATAAGGTGTGAGAACAGGATAAAGAAGTAATTTAAAAAGAAAAAGAAGTAATTTCAATACAACAAAGTAATAACATTTGGAGCTCTGAAGATAAGTATAAAAACTGTGTGTGTGTGTGGAAATATTTAATTTACATTATCTTGCTTCAATTTTGAGCTGCTACCCTAGAAAAATATTTTTTCCTTTTTTAGCGCTAACAAATAATTCGGAAGTGTTGATAGTTCAGAGTAGCATTTATGCTAATTTTCTTTTCCTTTTAATGTTATTTTATTAAAATCTTAAAATATCCCATACAATGCAACAGGCTCAATTTGGAGGATCCAGGTCAAGGGCTCAATGGCCCCTCCTGATTTATAGGAATAGTATATTTACGCATTTGTTTATGTATTTTGTTGTTTTTTACCTATGATATACATTGAATATATACCCCCTAAAAATTTTTAAGTGACAGGCCTGCAATGCAACTATATACCAAAAATGTATTACTGATTGTTTGCATGACATTTTCCATTTATGACTTACCATGACTCAGTGATATAATAACGGACATCTGAAACAAGAATTTAATAAATTGCTGAACAAGATTTTATTACTGATTAATACAAGACATTCATGGTCACTAGACAATAACTTTTTTTTAAATAAACGAACTTGAGCGTTAAATGCAAATAATAAGATGTATTTGGTGGAGTCATCTGTTTTAGAACCATGATTCTTTTTACATACACCATTGAACACTTTGAAACTTTTTTATTATTATTTCGTTTATTAATTTTGTAGTTCCTCCATATTCATAATAGATTAAAACCTTTTATTTTTTAGATTTATCCAGATGGTATTCGTCACATTCGATCTGACAAGAGAGTTAATGAATGGAGAACATCTGAAAAGAAAACAATATCTAAATGTACTGTTAATCAGCGTCAAGTTGTTATAGCTTTGACTGGAGGAGAGTTAGTTTATTTTGAAATGGATCCAGTATGTTATATTTAATTTTATTACAAGATATAATTGGCTGTGATTTTAATTAATTTTTTTGTTTATTATGTGATGACTTATTTATTGATTAACCTTTTTTTTTAACCTAAAACTTCTGGTTAGCTCTTTCTTCATGTAGATCTGTTTTTCTACAGTTAACTTTAATTTCTGTTTAAACTAAAATATTTTTATGTACTGTACATGTGATTATGTTTTTTTGTTTAAATTTTTTTAATTTTTTCATAGTTAATGTGTTCTTCTTTATTGTGTATACTGTGTAATTTTTCAAAAAATAGCATGAATAATAGGTCTTAAATGTTAAGTTCTGGCGATACTTTTTCATTAATGTACATGCTTCGTTTATCACATGGAAAAGTTTAGCTCCTGTTTTAAAAAATTCTATTTTACAAAGTTTCCTATTTAAAAATTTTGACAACAATAACAAAAGTAAGACATTTACTATGTTTTTGTTATAAAGAACTGCGGTTAAGTATATTCAGAAACTATTTCAAAGCTAAATCACATGTATACAAAAAAAAAAGAAGTATTTTTAAAGTAAAAATATACAAATAAAGAGACATAAATGTACTTTCCTATGTTAGAACTCTTAAGCCTAATTTACAATTTTTTAAGGCAAAGCTATTTCTCAAAACATGCAAAACAACTTAATATTTTTCATTATTGTTTACACAACCAGAAAACTGCTTAAGAAGCATTCTGCATTCTTGATGTGGAAAGCTGTCACAGCTTTTCAACAATGTTCTTGATGTTTATTTAGTTTATTTGTAAACTTCTTGCCACTAAGACTTAGTCGATGCGTTTTTCCTTGATATTTTTTTCGTTCATTTCTAAAACATCAATTTTTATGCCAAAAAGGACATCCATATTGTCTTTCTTCCACTAAAAGCTAGGGGGCTTCTGCAGACTCATCCTCAATAGAGCCATCACCTTGTGTACATACAGCCCTATGGAACTACTTATTCTTTTAGGCATAACTCTGGCAAATTTAAAATATGAATAGCAAAAGTGCATAAGAAAAATTTATTTATTCTATTTATTAATACCATACTATCCCATCTCATTTGAAATAATGAATTGAAATGTCTTCTAAACTAAAAAAATCAGAAACCGTGTTGTAACAACTGCTAATGAGCTATAAAATGTATTCTTATTCAACTGTGCATCAAAGTGTATGTCTGGACTGTAAATCTGCAAAAATTTACAGAGAATTTTTAACTAAAAAATAAGAATTACTCTAGTTACCACACTAGTCCCATGTCCGTGTGCCAATAGAGGAGAGTTTTCTACTTTACTACTTCTCTGTTTTCCACTTTACAAGTACTTTCCATCCAAACATTTCAACTGGTGACTAGTCATCTTAAGGCTGTAATTACTGATCTGAGTTTTAAATCTTGCTTGCATTAAACCTCAAAGCTTGTTTGTAAATTTGATCAACTATTTCTCATTGTGTATAAATGCAATTTTGCTTATCTTTTTGATTATTTCTAATAACCAATGATCATGTTATTTTGTGTGGGTGAATTGGGTAATGTGTCAATGTTGTTTTTATGATTATCATACTTTAAATTTTGTTATAATACTTCAGTGAATTTCTGAATTAAAATATTGCTATCACTTTAGTGACATAATTATTTTTTCTGAATTAAAGTCTGGACAGCTCAATGAATACAGTGACCGTAAAGTGATGGATGCTGATGTGATTTGTATGGCTTTAGCAAGTGTACCCAGTGGAGAACAAAGGGCTCGTTTCTTGGCTGTTGGGTTAGCAGATAAAAGAGTGCGCATCATTTCACTGGACCCGGCAGTATGCATGACTTTTATTACTTTTATGCATTTAAATGCAATAAATAGTTCTCTTTGCATAAAAAAACTAATAACCTTAGAATGCAAGAAAGCATTTTAAAATATCATAAGAAGTTTTGTAGGTTTATTAAAATATTCAATATTAACAGGAGCATTTAAGTTATATTTAAAATTATGTACTGTGCTCAAACTTATTTGAATTCAATATTTTGAAAAACATGGAAGTTTTCTGGAACATTAAAATTTTAAAATTTAAATGTTACTCTTTGAAAATTGATGTATTTATTTTAAGTACAAAAGTTAAATATCACCTCAGTATTATCTGTATTGCATAAAATTAACCTTATATAAGGCCTTTAAATATTTTCTCTCTTTTTGCATTATTTAGTAAGCTTATGTTTTTTCAATGATCTATTTTGATTAGCCATGGCAATCGTACGCAGAAAATATTGTTTTGGTGTTCACTTTAATTAGTTATAGAAATTTTATTTTATACCCACTCAATGCTCCAATAATTGACACTGTCAATAAGCGTTTTAACAGCCTTCACTAAGGAAGAGGTTATAGATTTATACTATATGTATGTCGTTTTTTATTTGTTTGTTTGTCCACCCATAAGTTCTCACCGGATGAACCAATTTTCATGATTTTTTAAAATTGATCGAGGGTGGTTTTCCCTTGGTCCCGTTCTTGCGTTTGACCAAATTGGATATTTCGAAAAAGTTATGGGCAGAAATATATTAAATTTTTTTTTTTCATCCATAACTTTTGACTAAATGAACAAATTTTGATGATTTTTTCTTTAATCAATAGAGGCTTGTCTAACTCAATATCTGACATCAATTTTGCTACGTTTGTTTTTTTAGAAAAAACTAAAACTGCGTGAAAAATAAGTATTTTTTTTAAATTGGAAAGGCTTGGCCTGATTTTTTAATAAATATAAAACTCTTTGTTTAAAAAGAATTTGTTGTCAATAAGCTGTAATATTAAAAGCAACTACAACAAGAGTTTGACTGAAGGCTTCTCTGAAACAAAAATTAAGTCCAATCAGTTTTTGCTCTAGTGAGCATTTCAAATCGACTCCAAAATAGAATTCATCATGCAAATGATTAGTTTTTAGTGCCATTCACGCAAAGAAGGTTTGCCCTTTGATATATATTTTTTTTAAATAGAGTATTTATATAAAAATGTATCTACACTAAAAAGAATTTAAAAAAATCATTTTTAGAAAAAAAAAAATAGAACCGACTTCAAATTATAAATTTTTCTATTTCTTTCTAAATTTTGTTCTGTTTTTTTCTAAAAATTATTTACATTACATTTTTTAAAAACATCTAAAAACAAAAGACTGCATTAGAAATTTTTTGGTTACTTTATATGCCAGTAAATGGCATAGCTGTTCCACTAATCAACACCTTTCCTTGAAGGGGTGCAGGGGTGATTGTATTCTGGGTGTACCCCGGAAATCCGGATTTTTCATACCCTCTTTCCGTATTTTAAAAATCGGACTTTTTAGTCTTCAAAATTGAAAATTTAGCGGATGGGAACAAAAAATTCGCCGAAAAGCGATCAACATTTCCTTTGTAGCAAGGGTTGTAACAGCGCCAGCCATCTTTGTATCGAAGACGAACAATACCACGTCCCACGTGCTTTCATTGTTGGGGATAACTGGGCGTTGGCGCCATTTTGGATTTTTTTTCCGGCGCCAAACCCCGGGGTTGGCGATGTTTACATTCCCGATGTAAGCATCGCCAAAAGTGGTAATTTTTTTTCCGGACTTCAATTTTTTTTATCGTTTTTTTAAAACTAAAAATAGTTAATTTTTTTTTTTTTTTTTTTTAATTTAGTTATTTTTCCGATAAACCTCGCAAAAAGTTGAACTCATTTTCCGAACTTCATTTTTTTTTTTTTTGCATAATAACGCATTTTTATGTCCTTTTCCTGAAAGTGGCGCTGGACCTCGAGTTATTTTCTCAACTTTTATTTTAAAAGTTGCAGATATTTGACAAACAAATGAAAAAATAATACCTCTAAGTAGAAAAAGTATTTCACTGCAAAAATTTGGCAAAAAATGTATAGTCATGGGAAATTCCTATTCATTGCTTTACAATAGACAGAGCTGCCAAGTGCTCTGATTTTCTCGAAGTTTACCCGATTTTTTTACTTACTCCAAAAACCCGATAAGTTATAGAAAACTCTAATTTTTCAAGGTCCGCAATGTACATTTTGTTTTAATAAAGAAAAACAAAGTTTTCTTCATCTGAGCAGAGCAAAATGCTGCTCGTTCGTCGCATGTCGCTTCTCTTAAGAACGGACGGAATTCATATTTTCGAAATTAAATTGGAAATTAAAAATTTCGTTTCTGTGAAAATTCGTAATTTTGGAAGACTTCTCTTTTTTTTCCCCTATGAAAATTTCTGAAAGTAGCTGTGTACATACCTGCCAAGTTTTGCAAATTACGAGTAAAATGTACGCATTTTGTTCGTTTTTTGTGTTTTCAAGGGTCAATCCCGATTGTTTACTCATTTCGAAATCCGATTGCATCGGCTTTGGTAAAAATTCCTAGCTCTCGTTTACTATCGGATTCTTCCTCTTGGACATCAATAACTTTGATCTTACCATTATTTTAAATCTTTCTTATGTAGCAGCTTCTGTAGTAAACGACTTTCACAGACGTCATTTTATCGAAATTTCCGCCGAAAATTTAAAGAATTTAAAAATATATATTTTTTGCCTTTAACTTTTAGGGATCATGTCAGTTTTTGATTATCATTGTTAAATATTAGTCTCATAAATAATCTTGTTTTAAAAATCCTCAATGCGCCACATGTCTGATAAGATAAAGTATATTTTTCAAATCATATTTTTACAGAATCTAAGTAATGTCCGTATTTCCCTTTTTTCTTTCCTCTTTTCCATAAAAGAAATTGTGATTTTTTCCCACTATATCTGCTTTGCTATGTTATTCAATGTAAAATATTTTAATTAAATTGAGTTCTAATAACTTGACAGGGAATGAAAAAAAAATATTTTAATAGTTCTATAACATGATAGTAGTTCAAAAATATGAAAAATACTGCAATTTTTCAAGCTCTTATTTTACCCCTGTGCTCTTATTTGTTGCCTCTACTGCTCCTATTTTTCAAGTCTTGAGGTTGGCAGCTCTGCTATACATTACTATTTATTTGCAAAAAATAACCAAATTAACTTTTTCTTATTAGTTAGCAGTAGGTAAGGAAAATATAAATTTTAATTTCAAACATTATTTTAAACATGCTGTTCTAACTATATGCGTATAAAAGTTGTCGTATAATTTATGGTGCATAAAAAGGGATACCGTTTTTTTGCATAAAAAATTATCAGGGTTTTTTACTTTGTGTCGCAATCACCCCTGGGGGTGTCAATTACTTCAAAATCTGATAAAAAAATTCAGAACTGATATAAATTTACTTTATATACAAAACCTTTCAAATTTAATAACAATGAATATCAATCAAACTACCAATGATTGAAATCTTGTGCCAATTATTAGACTGCACCAGTGATTCGCATAGTAATTGAAATCCTATGCCAATCACTGGCATATTGTCTAAAAAATGGCAGTCTTAAAACAATCCAGTAATTGACATAGCTTATTAATTCATAAAAATATGAACAAGCACTTAAATTTACATTTTAGTAGAAAAATAACTGTTTAGAAATATTGCTGAAATTAGATGTAACAAGATTAAAGCGTTGATTCACCTTAACCCATTTCCGGCCGAGCATAGAAATTTTTTAAAATGTGGTATTATTTTTATTAAAATATGCTTAAATTACATCCATTAAGACACAAAAAAAGTTTCATGCATGAAAAATAATATTTTATTTGCGAAATGAAATGGTGCGTATACGCACCATTGGCCGAATCGATGAACAAAAAGTTGAAACTGTAAATGGAATTTTGAGGACCGTGTTTATTGTATTATAATGAAATATTATATTTTTTATGAACACTTTCAAAACATTTTGGATCCAAAGTACTCGGCATTTGAGGCACTGATAAATCATGTGGTTTTACACATCTTACATCATAATAATAGGAACCACGATGGGTTTTTTTTTTTTTTTTTTCATATTTTTGGAGTAATCCAATATACAACCAGATATGCGATTTTCGAGAGCTGTGCCAAATAAAAAAAAGAACTTTTTATTTTAAAATGTCGAATAAAACGTAAGAAGAGAAAATGTCATCAAAATATATTCTGTGCATTCCAGGTTTTGGAACCACGCTAATTCCAAAACAACACTTGTTCCTAATGACATATTTTGTAGATCACTGTTAGTCTCAGCACCTGGAAAAGGTATCCGTCAGATGAGCACGAACACCAAAGTTTGAATCTGAATCCAAACTCTTTATAAACATTTCTGATGATTGTCTGCCAAAGTATGGCATAAACTGTCAAAATTTGCATAGAAACAAATGTTTTCAATTTTTGCTTTTTGTTCATGCTTTCGACCAATGGTGCGTTAACGCACCATTAAATTTAAATAAAAATTTTAAAGTTTTTTAATGATATTTATTTTATTATTATTTTTTTTACAGAACTTGCAACTTAAGGCCATTATAAAAACATATGATTAAACTCAAATAGATAAGTTATACATTTTCAAAAGTAGAATTTGTCAATGATCGTTTCGAGTTAAAAAAGTAGCGTTTTTTGAAAATTTCTCAACATAAAGAGCTTGCTCTAATTAAGTCACTAATATTTTTTATTTGTCTTCAGAACCTTTAAAAATAGCAGAAAAATAAAATTACTGAAAAATATACGTTACAGTGTCAATAAAAAAATATTTCTTGAAATGGTGCGTATACGCACCATTGGCCGAAAATGGGTTAAGTCTCGAAGCAAGCTGAGCCTAAAAAGTGGCTATGTTTTTCACTCCACACGTTTCACTTACATTTTTGTGATGGAAATATCATATGTTGAGCAATGCAGTTTTCCAACCTAAATCAAAAATTTTATGAAGTAAATATTGATAGGCTTCATTTATGTGTACTGATTTATTATTTTCTTTATTGATGAATTATTTTGGGGAAAAGTGTCAATCACTGGTGCGCTCTCCCTACATTTATTGTGCGTTCAATCTTAAAGCTCAATATGTACAGCAGCGGAAGCATCGGCATTCAGCTCTTCGGCTAAACTTTGTATTGTACCTCACTAATAACTACCATCTTCATTTTTTCCTCAAAAATGGATTTGCCCCACTTTTAGAATAAACAGCTTGTTTTAATAATTTCAGGTGTTTCTGCATTTTTTCCTTCCTCTCTAAATATTTTTTTTTCTTTGTTTGTCTTTTGATGGCTTACATTAAAAATGTGTTTTTTAATTTGTTGACAAAAAATGCCTATAAATAATAAACATTACACCTCTTATTTGAATATTTTTGCAGGATTGTTTATCTCCACTTTGTATGCAGTATTTACCTGATGCTCCAGAATCACTTGCTATAGTAGAAATGGGTGGAGGCGAAGGTACTGGAAGAGATAGTAGTGGTCAGGGAACATTGTACTTAAACATTGGATTGCACGTATGTCTGCCTTTTATTTTATTTTATTAATTTTTCTTTTTTATGCGTGTGCAATATGTATGTCTTTGTAACAATATGGTATAACTTTTTCATGTTTATATTCAGAATGGTGGTTTACTAAGAACAGTTTTGGATCAAAAATCTGGTGATTTAACAGATACAAGATCAAGATATTTAGGATCAAAACCTGTAAAGTTGTTTAAAGTTAGAATGCAAGGCAATGATGCTGTGAGTATATCTCCAATGTTTTTAATTCAACCTTTCTGAAATTTAGAATTTGAAATTGCCATTGCTCTTATTAGGTTGTTGCAATATCAAGTCGTTCCTGGCTCAGCTACTACTACCAAAATAGGTTTCATCTCACTCCTCTATCCTATGAAACGCTTGAGTATGCTTCAGGTTTTTCTTCAGAACAATGTCCAGAGGGTATAGTTGCCATTTCATCCAATATGCTAAGGTATAAGCTGGTCTTTAATTAACTTAACTTAGATAATTATTCTCTCAACTTAGCAATAGATTTTGAAAGTTCTTAATTGCATTTGATTATATTATGTCTCCCTGATTTAGCAATAGCATTTAAAAGTCCATCGACAACCGTTAAATCATTAAGGTTAATCTGTATTTTGTTTTAATGTATTCCCCTAACAATTTTTATTATATATATATACATATGATGAATATATTTATAAAAGTTGCTAGTTTTAAAATACTGTTATATCAAAAAGATCTGATCTTTTTCTTTTTTAAGGCTTCAGAGTGTTTTAAATTGCATGCATGTAATATAAAAGTCATTTTTATTCTTTTTTTTAGATCTCCTTTTTAATAACTGTGATATTGCATCACATTTTTTTCTATTTAAAATATTCTTTTTTCATTATTAATTAATTTATTTTTTTCTAAACTTTTTATCATTTCTATTTTTTTATGTAACGCTAACTTTTAATTAAATTATTCCAAATTATTTTGTTTTTTTTTCACGAAATCGGTATTTTCCGCACTAAATTCTTTTAACATCAAAATTTTGCTTATTTTAATTACCGATTCGTAAATTCTTTTACCATGCTAAATTTTTTTAATATAAATCTTTTTCATTCCTTTTTCCAAATTACCATTTTTTTTACCAAATAGCCATCTTGTTTTCAACGAATTTGTCGTCCATGTTTGAACATCCTGTCTTGAAGATCTTATCAGGTTGTTTTCGCTGCCTCATAACGATGCCTATCTTCGGTTTCGGTCCACAATTCACGGGTCACGCTTCGATTGGTTCCCGCCAAAATTCCTCCTGCGCTCTCATTGGCGCACGTGACGTGCGCCGTTGCCATCGGAGAAAGTGGGAGAGATGCGATTGACTCTCGCCGAGATTGCCGTGCCGAGAGGTTGGCGGCGCATCGATTTCCTTTTCTTGGAAATAATGGCCGAGGACTGCCGATATGGGGTTTTCGATCCTGCCCCTGACACCGTGTGAGCCACACGTTATGTCTTGAAAAGCAAAAAAGGGGTAATCTGCAAATATTTTCAAATTATGGCAACAATTATTACCAGCGAAAGTCCGGCGAAATCCATGAGGACGCAGCTGCACCTGTAAAACGGGAGGGATGCCCCCGCCACTGCAATTTTTTTTCTCGGAGCCAGGAGGCCCTCATCATAAGTTTATAAGTCATACTTCAAGTTTATTTTTATTGATTTTATGTCCTGGATGATCTCTTACAACTAAAATGGATCAATAGTTTTTTTTTTGCACCGTCTGAGGATGCTCAAATGTTTTCTGTAAAAAAAATTGGATGTCTAGCAGTCTAATCTAATATAGTAATTGTGCAGGTGATCACCTATATTTTTTTTATTTTATAAGAGTAAAAATGCAGCCAGTTCCTCCATAAATGAAAACTCTTGTTATTTGTTAAAACTTGTTAAGTTTTCTTTTCATGATCAACACGCCATCCACAAGGGGTAAGTCGAATTTTTTTCTTTTCATGCCAATCTGTAAACGCATTCAAGGTAGTCGTTGATCTGGGGAATTATTGTGGCACTTCGCGATTAAAAACATTATTATGTGCAACCACTATTTCGGCCTAATCAAAATTTTCTGGGAAACTAAATTCTAAAAAACATTAAATAAATGAAATCTTAATTCCAACTGGGGGGTGTAACAACACAATTTTGTGCCGCGAATAAATCTCAACTCTATTAATTATCAACATTGCACTGGTAACGCCGCAATAACTGTAAAACAAAATAAAATGAATAAATAAAAGTAAATCAATAGTATGCAAGAATTACTGGGCATTGAATTTTATTAAAAGGTTCTATCTAGAATTTATTTGTTTGTAAGTTAAATACTTTTAGACTGGTATTGATTTTTAATACAGCTAGAGAAAAATTACTGAAAGTGTCATGAAGATGCATGAACAGTGTAAAATGGAATGCTGAAGATTCTATAGAAATGGAGTTATTACTAGCAATTACTTTGTACTGCAGTCCTTGCATACTTCTGTTCTGACTTTCTCTATAGCATAGGTACTTTTGTGTTTGTGTGTGATTGTACAAGACAGTGAGAGGGTTCTTAATACCTTCCAATGAGAATTGATATTCAAAAAAATTTTAAAAATTGCTGAAAAAAATCTCTGCTCCTCATTCATGACTTTAAAAAAAGAGAATGCATCCTATGTATGATAAATGTAGACATTTGATGCATTCGTAAAAAGCAACTGATTACAGTTCTTTAAATTGCTGTTTCTTTTCCTAGATTTAACATTTTATACTATTAAAGGTTCAGACCAATAGCAATTTTTAAACATTTTCGCTATTGTCCACGTATATATACACCCCACTGCAAGTTTGAATTCGTTACTAAGACAGAATTGCTCAGAAACTCATTGGAACATAGACTTGTTGCAGAAAAATTAAATAGAAAAGTAACAAGACCTTCCATCCCGAACTATACAAGCCTACTTTCCCATACACACCAACATCAAATTGATATTGTAGCTATCTCTCTGTCTCATTTAGCTTTACTTCTTAATTATTTCAAATATAGCTTTTTTTTACAGTCAATTCACTCACTTATCCATTTATTCATTTGCTCATTCACTCATTTATTCCTTCAATCTTTCACTGATTTTTTCATTCATTCATTAATTTATTTTTTCATTCAGAAATATACTTAAAAATCCAGATAAAAAAAAGTTTTGTGGCTTGTTTAGTTCTAGATGAACTTTGTATCTGTACATGTTCTACATTTTAAGTTGTTTGTTCCAAGCAAATCAGGGCTTATATATGAATCAAATTTTCCCATAGGCACTAATGTTAATTTTTTTTTTTTTTTTTTGAACTGTTCAAAATTGAACAAAAATTATGAAAATGAAAAAAACATTTCTCATCGAAAGTATCTTCCAATAAGCTTGTATGAAGGAACTTGGATTTTATGTGCAGGATTTATACACTTTGCTTCATATTTACCCCTAGATAATAATGTTAAGATTTTTTGAACTGCTCATAACAGGACGAAAAATTGTTCAAATCTAAACATAAAATATAGAAAGGAGGTGACCTTGTCGAGGTCTTCCGAATGCAAAAAAAAAAAAAAAAATCTATGGAATTCGAAATTTCCCTCAAAAGTTATTGTGGAGAGGAAGGAGCCTTCTTTCGTGCTTTTTTTTTTTTTTTTTTTTGTAACTTTTCTAGAAATTCTTAATGTTGGTTAATTTCTTGAATGCTTTTGTGATTGTTCATGAATATGCTTTATTTATTTGATTTTTATGATTTCAGAATTCTTGCTCTTGAGAAACTGGGTGCTGTATTTAATCAAGTTGCATATCCATTACAATATACTCCAAGGAAGTTTGTTATACACCCTATTAGTCCTAATAGTAATACGCTCATCATGATTGAAACAGATCACAATGCATATACAGAGAAAACAAAGGCTATTCGAAAAGAACAGATGGCTGAGGTGAAAGAAACATTTACATATTATTGCAATTTGCTATTATTTCCTCCTCAACTTCTTATGTTTTTCTATTACAGTATGTACTTAATAATTTTTGTGGAGTACCGTAAAATACCGAACAAGCGCCTTCCCCCTTTCTTCTGTGAATTTCTTTTTGGAGAAAATACTGATTATTTCCCCTCCCCCCTCCAACTTGGATTGTCATTGAAATTATAAAGAAGGAAAAAGAGAAATAATTACACAAAATTTGCAAAAACGAAACTTTTACAAAAATTGTTCATTTGCAAACTTAAATTCATTTACTAAATTTTATTTTCATTATTTTCAAAATATTAATTTCAACTTTCAGGCTGTGTTTCGAAGAGCACAAAACATTGTCGTTGGGGTGATTATAGATGTGCAAGTATCTTTAATTTTGCAAGTTACAATAACAATATCCAATCTAAAATAAAAATGACAAAAAAAAAATTCTTTGTGCAACTTCAAGTAGCTAAAAAATCAAGGATGCATCAAGGAAGGGGAATCGGAACAAAACTTTTGCCAGTGCTTTGGTCCCTTCAGCTGATTTTATCTTTTCTTGCTGTTGTTTATAATTGCAATCTATTTATTTATTATTATACAGGAAATCATGTGAAAGGAGGTTAAACGCAGAGCTGTGCATTTAGCACAATGGAAATTTGTTCATCACTTTTGTTGAGGGACTGAATTTTGGTTACGTGAATGATAGATGAGCATTTACTGTGGTACTGCTTTCAATTAATCATGGAAGGGTTTCCGTGTATAATCGGCATGTTTTTTGACATGTACTGTTTAAGTACCCTTTTCCGTATTTTTGCGAATTTCGGAAAATTTTTGTGGGGGAGCTTATTTGGTATTTTTGATAAGTTGACTGTGCTAAAAGCAGGATTACTAGTAATTTGAAAAACTGCCTTTTTCCGTATCATTTTTTAAGGATTTTATATAATAGACTCATTGCATTCCATTGTTTGTTCTATTTGAATTAGTTTCCTTCATCAATTTCTGCAAGATTTATCCTGAAATGTTGATTGTCCAATTTGGTGTGAATTCAGTGCAATTTTACTTAAAGTTTCTATTTAATTTCATGTCATTTTAATAATTTAATCTTGTTAAATATTTTAGTTACCCTATGAATAATTGATTTGTTTCATACACAATTCAACCCAGTATGATTATTGTTCATATTTTCATATCCTTCAAGGTTCTCTCTCTCTTAACACTTTTTTCTTGCTCTTTTGACCTTCTGCCTTTTATGTTTTTATCTTCAAGCTTTTCTCTTTGTTTCTGGATAATACTAATTAGTATTCACTTCTGGTTTTGGTATTTTGTTGTACTTTTCAATGATTACTTCCTCCCTTGTGATTGTTGTGCCTCTTTTTTATTTGTTGTAGACGTCTTCGTCTGAAAATCAGTAGAAAAAGGACATATTTGTGACGTAGCCCATTCATGGAATAAATATGAGATAAAAAACAAATAATTCCCCCAATTAAATAGAACCAAATAAGATGATTCCCCCTTTTTTAAAAAGCTCAGTTTCAGTTTATAGAGCACAGGTTTTTTTTAGCGTTTCTTGCAAAACTCCAGATGGTGCAACAGATTAGTTAAAAAGGCAAAACAAATTCCACTTTATTCTTGAGAAGTTAAAAATTTTGTAATTATTGCATGTTATGTAAGTATTACTGCAGTTATTAATGCTTTAAATCAATGTTCTGTTTATCAATCTTGTTATTTTTAACCTCATTAATAATAAGAGGTTTATTCACACACCCCTCCCCCAGGTTTAAAGGTTCCCGAAGGTTTTTACATAATTTGGTGTCTTTGCATAGATTTTATTACCCTTTCCACTTAAGAAATCATGCTAAAAGTATCAAACAAGAATAGAACAATGTAACATCAAAAGTCATAAACAAAATAAACGGTGCCACATCATTTTTTTTTTTTTTTTGATCATGCTTACTGTGTTCTAAATAAAATGATAAAAATGCCGGATTATTGTTATAAATGAATGAATAAATCTTGATTTATTCCTTAAAATGTACTCAAAATTGCAGACAGATTATGACGTTTTAAATCTTTGTCACAGACAGCTACAAAGTTTTCTCCCATTGGTATTTCTAATGACCTACGGTTTCCTGAGATTCATTTTCTAATAAAGAGTAATGTCAAAATTCAAAGACATTCAAAATATTGGTGGTCCTTGGTCCTGGAGTTTTTGATTTGTAGTACAGTGTTATATGGTTTTGTTGCATTTGATTTTAAAATTTCAATTAAAGCAAAATTATTATTTTTTTTATTGTGTATGAAGATCTATAAATAAGCTATGACCAAAATAAAATAAAAGTGTGATATTTTTTGTTTAAAAACTCATTTTACTTAAAGAGCTATTTAATTTAATTTAAATTAAATATTTTGATCAAAATTTAGGAAATGATTGAAGCTGCTGGAGAAGATGAAAAAGAACTTGCAGCAGAAATGGCTGCTACATTTTTAAGTGAGAATTTACCAGAAAATATATTTGGCTCTCCAAAAGGAGGATCTGGTATGTGGGCATCAGTAATAAAAATCATTGATCCTATTGATGGAAAGACGATTGACAAAGTTTCACTGGAGCAAAACGAAGCTGCTGTTAGGTATTGTGGTATAAATATTCTAAGCATTAAAAACCTTTTAATAATTTGAAATTGAATTTATATGTTTAAAACGTTTGTGTTATCTTGGTAACTCTCACTTGACAAAACGTTCAAAAAGATTTTATTGTTTCTCTTAGTATTGTGTTTAAGGTATCCGACTAGTGAAAAAAAATCTATTTTAATGACAATTTGGATTATTTTTAAAATTGAGCTTTGTAAATACACTTGAACACTCTGATTTGTAAAAATGACATACTTGTTTCAGCTGCAATAATTTAAGAACTTATAGCAGTCTTTGCATCAAGCGAGTTGAACAAAATGAACAGGATGTTAGTTATTGATATAAGAAGCCTATTCATTTTGGTAGATTTTTTTCTTTGTGTTTTATTGGATATATTTGAAAGCGGTTAATCAGACCGGCCTAAAATGGGACCTTAAGACGTATGTTTAAAAATCAAGCTCATAAATTATGAATATTTGGCAACAACCTTGCATGTTTGTTGTTGATTTTCCAAAGAGCTTTCAATAATTGTTGTTGAATAAAATGTGACAAATATGTTAACATCTCTTAAGTTGTGATATAGGATAATTGAATATTTCTGTTATATGTCGGAAAATATTGTACTTAATACAATAAAATTTGGCTAGTATATTTTTTATTTTCTTCAACATCGAAAATATGTAGAAGAAAGTATTGGAATTGTTCTTGGGCGTATTCCAATGCCTCCTGTCGTATATCCGGTATCCACCAATGTTTTTAAACATCCAGAACCTGATCTGGCCACTGCACAAAAGCCCTTGTTTGCATAAAATTATTTTCAAAATTTAAAATTTTCATTTTCTGCTCTCTATTGTAAATATCAGTACATTACATTTCTCTCTGTAAAATACTAATAAGAGTCTTTATTTTGAAGGTTTTTTTTATCTTCTTAATTGAAAAGGTATTTTCTGAGAATTACATGCACATAATCAAGTACTTTTTTTTTACATACTATGAAAGACTTAATAGCTGTGACAGAGAAAAACAAGCCTAGACATTAAACCAAACTGATATTTTCTATTTTAAAAATTAAGTAAGTGCAACAAGTTGAGTTTTTAAAAAATATTGCAGTGGAACTAAGAAAAATTCCAAATTATGTAGAAATAAAATGAAAATAATTAAATTATAATAACAATAAAAAATGAGTCTTTAAAATGATGCAAAAGTGACAGAAGTATAATGCAAAACACAAACACATTTTGGGAGAAGTGTTCTACGAAAAGAAAAAAGCAGTTGGAGTCACAAGTCAACACATTTTTAAGCGACTCCGACTCCTTTGCCCCAAAATCAGCTCGACTCAGAATTTGACTCGACTCAGAAATTTGGTATTTCACTATAAAGCAGCATATTGCTTGTTATGCAATTTCTATTTATCTTTTGTTTAAATGTTGAAAATATTGTCAAAATAAGTACTTATATATGTAAGCAAGAGTCGTGCCAGAGGAAATTCATGTCCGTTTTCGGACCCTTTTCAAAATTAAAACTAACTCGTCCCAAAATTCCAATTAATCAAAAGGCACCCTTTACAAAATTCAAATCAATCCAAACGGACCTTGCACAAAATTCAAATCAATCAAAATGGACCCTTCACAAAATTCAAATCAATCAAAATGGTCCCTTCACAAAATTCAAATCAATCAAAATAGACCCTTCACAAAACTCAAATCAATCCAAACGGACCTTTCACAAAATTCAAATGAAAAAAATGGACCCTTCACAAAATTCAAATCAAACAAAACGTACTCTTCACAAAATTCAAATCAATCAAAATGGACCCTTCACAAAATTCACATCAAGTTTTAACCCTTTCCGGCACAGGTCATTAATTTTTTTTAAATATAATGAAAAAACACTATGAATGTGATCAATTGGTTACCTAGACTTAGATTTTACAGTCAAAAATTTTTTAAACTTGCCTCCTTTTGCGGAGGGTGGTGTCCCCATTTGGGGACACCGCCCGTCTAGAGCATGTGAT
Source organism: Octonoba sinensis (assembly GCA_038502835.1). Classification (NCBI taxonomy): domain Eukaryota; kingdom Metazoa; phylum Arthropoda; class Arachnida; order Araneae; family Uloboridae; genus Octonoba; species Octonoba sinensis. The sequence goes on along the minus strand of CM076600.1, from coordinate 107,319,582 downwards.
GCAAAAACATTTTACGAAATAATTGCGCAAATTCTTTATAGAATAGCAGTAATTATGAATATTTTAGACATTTAAACACTATTTATTACTGATCTTACTAATTTAAGTCATTAAAAATATTAAATATAAAAAAATGTAATATGAGTATGTAGTTATAGGCATGTATAATCATATTATTTTTTATTTTTTTTAAATTCTGCATTGAAATAGCTGTCTGTCTTCCCAATAAGCAAACCCAAGACTAAAAAGAACCCAATATAAACAAAACTCCCTCGAAACAGATGAACTTTCGCTCCCTTTCATCGAAAGTATCGAATTACGCCATGTTTCATGCGAAGGCCGAAAGGAAGAATCAGATGTTGTAGACGCGCGGTGTCCCCAAAAAGGGACACCTTTGGATCAATCGTTCTGCCGGGTTCGAAAATAAATTTTAATCTTATACAATAATTTGAATGAACACCTTGTGGATATTGCTGGAAAATGGTGTACTGAATCAGCTGAAATTGTATATTTTAATCTCTCAAAAAAAATCTCATATTTTAGACTTAAAAAAGAGGTAATTTTAACATTAAATAAATCCAATAAAGGGAGCCATATTCACTTGTGCTGCCATCTAGACTTCAAAAAGAGAATGAAATGATACTTTACCAGCAATTTTTTTGGTTTCAAAGGTAAAATTTTTTTTTTCTAGAAAATTTTGAAATTGGTGGTCTCTTTTGCGACCACCGCGCCGGAAAGGGTTAAAATCATACTTTTCACAGAATTGTTTATCATTAAAGTGGCAAATAATAGCAAAATTTTTCATCACTATATGGGTAAATTTTCAATTTTCACAAAATTATTTGATTTCTCTCAAAAATCTCTCTAAAATTCATGAAAAACAGACCCTAAAAAATGCTGGTTGACCCCTGTTAAGCACCCTCTCCCCTCTGTTATTTCTGTGAAATAGGTTCTTTTAATTGTTTTAAAGTAAATTTAATGACTATTAATATATATAATTTGAACAGTTTGAAAGTTTTAACTTTTTTTCAAATCCACAGTTGCTTGCAGTTATTTAATTATTTTCTTTTAGAAATGCAACTTTAGAAATAATTTCATACTTTCAGTGTTTCACTTCTCAGACCTCTGATGATGATATTCCAAAAAAATTTTGTAATTTACTAACAACCATCTATGAAAATAGTTAAAAAGATTTTTAAACATAAAGTGACATGCAGTGCTCGCAGCCGTCCTATTTTTCCTATATTTTAAGAAATTCCTCCAAAACTGTCCTATATTTGTCCTATATTTACAAAAGCTATAGCATGTCCTATTTTTCTGACAATTAAATGCGCACTTCGGAAATGCAGCCCGAAAATTTCAAAAAAAGAAAAAAAGCAGGACTTTAGTTCAAGAAGAACTAAAGTTATATATATATTTATGTATTAAATAAAAGAGAAACATAGAGACAGAGTTGGATGCTTGTTCTCTGGAAAAGCTGGCAACCCTACCCATCTTTCATTGCGATTTCCCCACGTGCGCACGTTTCGCGCACCGTTTACTCTTCCCCGAGTTATGCAGTTATGTTGTTCGTATTTTGAAAGAGTATTATTGAACTGCTTGTATGAATTTTGACCATTGAAAATAACTTTTATTTCGCTTAAATAAAATGATGCATACTTGCCAAGTCTACTGTTTTAACGGGAGACTCTCGTGTTTTGCGTCTATCTCCCGATCTTCCGTTTAATCGTAATTTTCCCCCGTTTTTAGTAATTTTTGTTTTTAAAATAAATAAATAAAGCCTCATTTTTTCTCAATTGATGGCGCGTATGGTCGTAGTTACTCGCCGCTCTTAGTAGCAGACATGTGATTTTTCCTGTATTTTGGCGAAGTTCCGTATTTTTGGAAATTTTGAAAAGTCGAAATTTCGGTTCCGCAAAAATTCGTAATTTTGTAAGACTTTTTTTTTTATGACAAATATTTGAAGCAGCATGCGTACATACTTGATTTACAAAACTTTTACAAATTAGCAGTTAAATTTCCGCATTTTGTTTTTTATATGCTTTTTAGGGTCAGTTCACATTTTGTTTTTGAAATCCGATAGCATCCACTTCAGTAAAGTTTCCTAGATCTCGTTTACTATCTGATTCTATCTCTTGGACATCAATAACTTTTGGTTTACCATTATTTTTGTCATTTTTTTCGATTCAGCCTCTTTAGTAGAGGATTTGCACTCTTGTCATTTTGCCACAACCACTCGAATCTTCAATGAAAAATTTTAGCCCTTTTTTGAATTTTGGTGATCATATTAGTTAATTATAATTATTAGTATTGCATCCTTATTAATAACCTTGCTTAAAAAATATTTTTTGCATGGAATTTCAAATGCATTCTTTTTTCCCCCACAGTCTTATGGTTAGTGTGTCCTCCCTGTTATTTACTCATATGTTGCTGCAAAATAAATTGAAAAAATTACTTCCTATTTTCATTCGATATATAATTAAAAAATGGTTAAAATTTTTTTAAAAACTATTTTAGAATAATTTGTTCCTTAAGAATACACCAGACGTGGTCAAGATATTTTGTTTCAATTGTTGTGGTGTAGATGTAAGTTAGTATTTGGAAGAATTGTTTTTTTTTTTAAATCTAACTCATGTAAAGCTGGGGATTTTGTGCATTCGGCAAAGTAATGCGTTTTCTGTAAAGTGAAACTGAGTTTCGTCCACTGCAGTTAAATGAAAATCTAGAGAACATATATTTATCATAAAAAATTATTTTTGCGAGAAAATGTTTTGTTCGAACATTCAAAGTTTTATCAAATTACAGCAGTCTGTAATGAACATTAAAAAAAAATTGTGTATGTCATTTTAGTTGTCCATTGTTAGGGTGGGGGTTGGAGTCATTGGAAAAACACTCCAAGGTTGGAAAGTATGCGTGCATATAAATGTATGTGTGTGCTGACATTGTAGAATTTTGTTTGTTTTCAATTGGTGAAATAAAAATATTTCATAGGGGGGAAAAAAGTAAAATATACCTTCCTCAACATATCTTCAGAGGTTTTCCCCCTCAATTTTTAAGCAAATAGTCTCCAAAATTCAATTTATTGTAAATAATGTGTATTTAATAATTTGAAAATTGGTAATGTACATTCATTCATATGGACAAAATCTATAATGACTGAAAACACCAGTAATTTAGCATTATGTATGCAAAATCAAAACAAAGTGAGCTTCACATTTTCTACACTTTTTTTTTTTTTTTTGCTTTTAGAAACAGGTGGCTAACTGTCTTTAACGTTTCTAATAGGTTAAAGACAGTCTGCTGTTTGTCTAAATTTGCATTTCTCTGTCTCATTTTGTAATTTTTTTATTTGAGTTTGCCATAAATATACTTAGAATGAATGCACTAAGTCTTACTTTAGCTTAATGGGCCTATTTGTTATGCATTAAAGAAGTTTTAAATTTGTCCTATATTTCTAATGATAATGTCCTTTTTTTTTTTTTTTTTTTTTTTTTTTGCCCTTGCTGCTGGCACTGGACATGGTATAGAAGATAAGCTGAACTTTTTTTTCTTCTTCATTAGATGTAAGCTATACTTCTGCATGTATAGTAGAGTATCATTCTATACAGCAGTCACTTATATGATGTTTTAGTGTGGTCCCAATTTTTGGATTTAGCCAGAATAGGAAATCAATTATGCGACGTAGTTGATAGTCCTTTCAGCTTCCTATAAAAGATACTCCACTGTAGATGGTGCTTTGAAACTCAAAATGTAGCATGTTCACACACTTAAAAAATTTCATGCTCTCAAAATTTATTCTTAATGAAGTTGATTTGTTCTTGTTGCAGCCTTTGTTTAGTGAAGTTTATTAACCAGAAAGATGATCAGTTCTTATTAGTTGGAGTTGCCAAAGATATGCAGTCAAATGTTAAGCATTGTAGTGGTGGACTTGTTTATACATATAAAGTACATGAAGGAAAAAAATTAGAATTTGTTCATAAAACTCCTGTAGATGCTGTACCTGCTACTATATGTCCATTTCAAGGAAGAGTCTTAATTGGTGTTGGCAGCATGCTTAGAATATATGACATTGGGAAAAAGAAACTACTTCGCAAATGTGAAAATAAGGTATTTATTGAAAAATTTTGATTAAAAAAATATTTTGATTCAATTTGTATGTTTATTAATCACAACATAATATCCTTGTACGTCAAGAATGTATGACCTGCATTTCTTTCTTTGAATTAACTGCCCTGAAGCCTTTTTTTGTTTCTTTCTTTGATGCAAATGTACTTTTTGTTTTTTGTTTAAAATTCATTGTAATCAAGTTCTGGCAAGGGCATTGCATTTTTTCTCTCTCTTGCCTTCTCTTCTTTTATCCTTGAAAATAAATATCATATAATACCGAATGCCATGCATACTTTTTCCAAAAAAAAAATATGCTTGCAAATTAAGCTGCAGATTATATTTGAGGATTTAATATTATGCTGCCATATTATTGTTCTGATAGCATAATGAGTTGGACAAAGTGCTATTTATTCAATTTTCACATCGCCAGCTCCAACCACATCTGCATGTTTACATATTTAGAAAGTGGTTGTAGTTTTTAAAGTTACTAGCTGATCTCCCGCAGAACATCTGCGGATCGGAAATTAACCATTTTGAAATCGCTAAAAACGCCTTATGCATTTATTTTCCAGTTCGTGTTCTTAGTCTCGGGACTCGCTTATGAACTGACGCCTTATAATTCGAAAAGGCTTAAGAAAAGATCGCTAAATATAAACATGCACGATGTAAACAAACTAAGGTGTTGCCACTCCAAAGAATCAGAAATTAAAAATTGAGTTATGAATGGAAATACTTCTTAAGAAATAGAAATAAATTTGTTATTTAAATCCGTTAGTTACGATGATAAATATAATAAATGCAAATATTGCATTACTTTTCTATGCTAATCATAAAACAAATTTTTAAATATCGTTTTGCCATAGTTTGGTTTTTGCATGATGTCAATATCGTATCGTACCGCAAAATTTCATCGTAACTGGTCCACGTTAACTGAAATATATTTATAGATTTTGAAGATGTTTTATATATTAGTCACTAAAATAAAGTAAACTTTAAAAAGAAGAAAAAAGTTGTTTTTTCTGCCATTGTACTTTTAAAAGTAGGGTGGGTGGTGTTAAGGATTATACGGGAATGGAAAGGCATATTTGCTATTAATTTATTGTATAAACTGTTTTCAATTTAGGTGTGTTACTGATTAATTTTATGAATGCTATTTTATACGTGCATGAATGATGAAGAAATAAATAGAATAAAAAGCAATAAATGACATGTTACATCCATTAGTTTTAAACTGAACATAGTATTAGACACCCTTAGTTTGTTCTCATTCTACCCAATTTCGGTAATTTGCTCATCAGTTCTTGAGGAAAAAGCGGAATGTAGTCAAACAGAGTTTCTCTCTCTACTTTCCATGGGATGTAAAGATTCTCAATTCCAATATCTAACCTAATGCTTTTTTTATTATTATTTATTTTTATTATTCTGTGGGGGTTTTAGGGTTTTACGATAAGCATTCTTATTGTTTGTTTTGCGTTACTTTTAAATATATATTGCATTTTTCAACTTTTATTTTGGAAGTAACTCCAGTTTTTTGAGCTTTCAGAAAACAATATTAATCAGCAAAAAATATACTTGCATAATTAACCCTTTAACGGCCTTGCACATAAAAATCATGGTTTAGTATTACTCCTGCAAACAGGTGTTGTACATAGAAAGCTGACTAAGAAAAGAAGAAATGACTACAAAACAAAGAATTATAATGCCAACATTTCACCTGACACATTGCATAGAAGAATGGTTCAACTAATCGCATATTACTAGAAGTGAAGGAATTTGCATACCAAAAAGGTATGAGAGCATGTTAAAGACAGGGATGCTTGAAATCTTTTAACGTTTATTAACCATTATTAAAGCGGTCATAGATGTCCTATCTTTCCTTCCTGTCTTTCCTATATTTTTGAAAAAAAGCAGAAAAATTGCGTTGTATTTTAAATTTGTCATTCAAATTTAAAAACGGTTCTGATCCGTAAATTTAAGGGAACCCATTCTAAAATATTTTTAAAAATTGTTTTTTCGGAATTTTTAAAATGTATTAATCTTAAGATTTCTTTGATGATCCGTAAATTTAAGGGAACCCATTCAAAAATTTTTTTAAAAATCTGTTTTTCAGAATTTATAAATTTATTTATCTTAAGATTCCTTTGATGAATAATAGCTGTGTTTCTCTTTCTACTTTGAGGCACAAGCAAAATATTTTGTCCTTTAAAAATCTCACAATGATGTTTTTGTAAAAAATTGACTTCTAGTATTAATGTTATAGAATTCACATTTAATCCCTAGAAGGATTTTTTTTTTAAATGTATTGTGTGTAAGGGAGGGATGGGGGATGTTCACCTAATTGTGTAATTTTTATTTTAAATTTGTGTTCCATTCTTTTTCCGAAATTTGTTTTTTTTTTTTACTGAGAATCGCCTACAGAGTGCACTGACTTGCAATCTGAAAATTAAATAATTTTCTGAGTACATATTGTTTTTGAATTTTCTTCTGTGGGTTTCCTAGGGAAGATCAGTAACTCATGATGTTTGTTTCAAACCTGCTTCACAGAAATAATTCATTTTAACCCCTTAACTGGTTAATGTTTTTGCCACAAATGTTCCTAAAAAAAGCATTTTTTTTATTGCATTGATTAAGTCCTAACTTGGAATAAAAGGAAAATGAAAGATTTTTTTATTTTATAACTTTGAAACACAAATATTCCTAAATGACTATCTTTCAATCTATTAAAAATACGGGCAACTTAAGACAAGAAAGGCGGAAATTTCAATGGCCCGTACTCTGTATGGGCAAACCAGTTGGAGCCATCTTTTCGTAGCCCGTACGCCGTACGGGCAAACCAGTTAAGGGGTTAAAACTTGCCATTTTTTGAAATTCCGATAGTCATTTTCTCAGAGGTTGAGCTTGTTGAGAATTTTTCCACTCTTCATTTTAAATTTTGTTTTTTTATTGTAAATAGTCGTAGTTATTATTATTATGTTTCCTATAATTATAAATTTTATTAATGTGTTCTGTCAATTAAAACTCAAAACTTTCTTTCAAGGTAATCTATTTTTATGCATGCTTTTATTTAAATAAAGAAATTTATAACTTTTTAAGTGCACAACTTGAGTAGTGCCCCAAAATAGAACCAAAAGTTAGGATGTTTAGACTTTAACCCTTTTTTTGTATGTATTGTTTTTAATTGCACTTAGGGACACAAAACCTTGCCCTGTAGAATTTCCTTTCATCTCTGGGATCATTCATAAATGATGTCACGCTTCGAGGGGGGGGGAGGGGGGTTCGTGAAATTTTGACAAGGGTAGGGGAGGGGGTAACAAGAAGTGTGACATCGTGCATTATGCAACATAGCGTGAGGCGTGACAAGGGGGGGGTCCGCTGAAGTGTGACATTTTGTGACAAAGGGGGGAGGGGTGTCAAATATATGGGAAAAAAGCGTGACATCATTTATGAACGGCCCCTCTGCCGCTTAACAAAGGAACGTTTTCACCCCAAGTTTTCGTTCCAAGAGGCTCTTGGGGCCAAAATTAGTGTGGTGCACCCATTGGCAGACCAAAAATCTGCTGCTCCTTCCCCCTCAGAACTTCTTCAAATTATTTTTTTGCCATACATGGTTAATATTTTTTATACACTGGACGAAAATTATTCTTTTTTAGTTAAAAAAAAAAAAAGATATCTAACTTTAGAAAACGAAAATTTATGCTATTTTGCTTCTAAGGGTAGTAAGAAATTTTTTAAAAGAAAAATTTGCCACTCCTTAAAAATTATTGCCCTAGGCTGCTGCCTACTCTATCTATTCAGAAGTTTGGCTTTGGTGATTTCCGTGAAAAAGGGGAAATGGCACTTGAATTTTAAAAATTAGCATTGGACCACTTGTAATACATTTTCTTCAATAGAAACATTTTTTGAATTTGACATAGTTTAAGTTTTAAAAACTGTGCTCAAAGTTACCCTTTTATGTCATGCCTTTGTAGAGCCAAATAACTTAAACTTTAAATTAACCTAAAATTTTGATAAATTTATTTTATAAAGGTTTAATAAACAGATTAACTATTATACTTTGGGTGTTCTATGGGGCTTTTCATTCACTTAATAAGAAATTTCTGCAAATAGTTTAGCTGAACTTTAAAGTTGTTTGTGCAACCAAAATTATCATGGCACAAAAATTTCTTCCATTATCAACTTTAAAATTTCAATTTAAAAAACAGTTATTAAGAGTAAAATTCCAAGTTTATAAATTTTCATATAATAGAAAGTATAAAGGTTTGACTGTCAGTTTTTGAAAACAGTTATTTTTTTAAATTGACAAGCTCACAAAGTCCTATTTTGTTGTAAAAAACATCCTTCCGTTACCCACGGAATGCACCCTCTTCATGCCGTCCCAAAAAGTGTAAGCCCATGTAATGCTGCCAATTTTAAAGTATGCATAACAAAATTTCAGGAGGTGTTAAATTTGAGTTAGAAATATGAATGTTTATTATACTTTTTTTTCTTCTTGGTAAATCTTTTTTTTTTCCCCTTTTTAATTATTTTTTTAAATTTTACTCTTAGCATTTACCAAATCAGATTGTTACCATACATGCTGTGGGAAATCGAATCATTGTAGGAGATGTGCAAGAAAGTTTCTTTTATGTTCGCTACAAAAGGCAAGATAATCAGTTGATTATTTTTGCTGATGATACAAATCCTAGGTGGATCACAACAGCATGTCTTTTAGACTGTAACACTGCAGCAGGAGCTGATAAATTTGGAAATATATCTATAGTAAGTGCTTTTAATTTTCTTTTATTTTCTTTCTTTCTCTCTTTTTTTTTTTAAATTTTAATTTGCCCTTTTTACCCCTATTTTAACGTACCCAAACTATTGAAAACTAAAGAGAAAGATATCTGAATTTTTATTTATGATTTGAAAGTGTAATCCTTCTACATGCATTATAGATATTTATGAACTAGAGCACTGTTTTTGCTAAATGTAGCCTTAAAAAGTCTTTCATGTTGTCGGAAGTTTTAATTTGGAATCCTGCATACAGGACAGGCACCAAATAAAAATACCTTTTCTTAAATTAAGATGAAGCCAATCCCTATTGCTCAGAGTCGTTTTATTGACTATTTCTTAGAGCTTACTATCAAATTTATTGGCTGTAAAATTAAAATCTGCGTCATGCAAAATAACTTAGGAGATGTGCAGTTTCATTGGTTTTTTTCCCTTTGTATTATGTATTTATTTTAATAACTTTCTGAAAATTTATATTTTAAATACACATTTAGTTGTAAGGTATACAATTTTTAGAAATGCCTTTAGTAGGCCTTAAATATATTTTTGATTTAAATATTTTTTAATCTCATTAGATACGGCTACCGACTGCTATAAGTGATGAAGTAGAAGAAGACCCAACTGGTGTTAAAGCTTTGTGGGACAGAGGTTGGTTAGGTGGATCTTCACAAAAAGTAATTTTTTTCATTTCTTTTGAAGCATTTTTTCAAGTATTTCATCAGTACTATAAACTATTTCAGTATCTAATGTATAATTATAATTTTGTGGGAAAAATTATCATTGTGAAAATTTTAAAAACCATGACAAAAAAGCTTTTGTTTTTTTTAGGGTGTCAATAGATCGCTGAAGTAACAAAAGAGTCCTGAAAATTCCAGTTAGTAACTGGATTTTCGGGTTTTTGTCTGATTTTTAAATATCTGAAAGCCGATCGCTGCCAGAAAAGATTCAATTATCTGGCATGTCAATTAATTTAATTTTTAAAATTTAATTAGCATGGTTCTTTTTTTTTTGAGAATATATATAAATTATAAATTTCCTAAGCATTTAGAAGATGTGGGATGTTTAAAAATATTTACTGGTGCCAAACATCAGAGCCAGATGTCCGGTATTTATCTGTCAGACAAAGGGTACCAAGTATCCAATGTCCGGCAAAATCAATATTCGAGGTTTCACCGAAAGGTCACGAATATGTCCTGAAAAGGCCATGAAGTTTCACTTTTCTAGATCTGTAGATGCTTTTACATCTTTTAATGGCTTATGAGCAATGGTAACCTCTAAACTGCAGATCACCATCCTTTAGCCTCAATCAGCCACCATAGAGGTAACGTTCAGACGTGTACGAAGACCTCTGAACAAGATACAGTAGAACCTCTGTTAACCGGCTTAATTAGGACCAATGGTAAGCCGGTTAAGTAAAATTAGATAGCAAAAAATAGGAGATATATTATGCAATTTGAAAGAGAGTGGAGGTGTGTTGATTTATTGCGTTTTAGTACAGTTACTTCGAGAGTTATATACCAGTTATCAAGCAATAGTAAAGAAGTCTGTGACCCGTTTTTGTTGCAGACGAGAAACCCGGCACTTCCCCGCATAGTCTGGGGAGATAAAGATTCCACGAGAACATTCATTCGAGTACCACAGCATTTCTTTCTTTCATATAACTAGCTCTATAGAAGCTATTTTTGTTTTTTGTATTTTGAAAATATGTTCCGGATAAAGCGAAGGCCAGTTAATCCAGAGCTGGTTAAGAGAAGTTCTACTGTACCTTGTATCAGTAACAAAAGGTTACTCTAAAATAGTATTTTCAGCTAATGAAGAGGCCTTCCCCCATCCCCCAAATACTCTTGATTGCTTATTTCAGTTTGTCTATGTGTATTTTTGCTCATTAACAATAGTACTGGTTTAACTCAAAATAATTGGAGAATGTTTCTCTTATCATAATGCCTTCTTGTAATAATGCATGATTTTTTGTGTAAAATTTCTTCATTATGTGTTTTTAAAAAACTTTTAGGCAGAAATTATTGCTAACTTCCATGTTGGTGAAGTAGTACATTCATTACAAAAAGCAACACTTATTCCTGGAGGGTCAGAATCCCTAGTTTATACAACTTTATCTGGCTCAATTGGTGTCCTTGTGCCTTTTACTACTCACGAAGTATGTATTACTAATTCCTTTACAAATCTTTTCAGTAGAAAAAAAGGTTAAACTTTTTTTTTTCCTTTTTGCCTTTCTTTTTTTTGTCATGTACAAAAATACTTTGTTAAATGTTTACAAAACTATTAAAAGCATTGATTGTTTATTATTTCTAATCTTATTTTAGCAACATTTATTGTTGTTTCTATTATTTTATCATCAACTCTAAAAATGCTTCAATTTCAGTACATAACTTTTAAATACTGATTACTCCCCCCCCCCTTCAATTAGTAATGGTAATACCATAGAACCTGTTAAAAACGGGGTGTCAGGAGACATGGGGATTTGGCACCCACGTTATATCATAACTGTGGTATAGAGAAACTGTAATGTATAACCATTATTCGCAAAATAATACTCTCTTTTGTTGCACCATTTTTAATTTTATCAATTACTTGTAACTTTTCATTCATTGTATAGTTTTCTCTTTTCTTGTTTGCGGCTATTTTATTTGCTGTTACAGCTGTGCAAGAAGCACACATCTCAACAGAGCAGTCAGTCTATAGAGCAATAGGTTATTCAGATTAAAGTTTTAAGCTAAAATCACATCAATCACTTAAGCATAAGACAGGTCCTTCATTTGTGATCAAAACTATCTCTGTTTTGAGAAAAAGGAGGTTTAAAATCTTGTTATGTTATCAACATGGGATTGTGAAGGGGAGATTTGGAAGAGGGGGAAACACTCTTCTCCAAGAAACAATGTTTTAAGCCTGCATAAACTCACTCAGACTAGAAAATATGTTTTTTTTTTTAAGAATCTGAAATACAAAATTGGATGACACTATAAACAAAATTACACACATATAACTGAACTTCTGAAAATGGAAGATAGTTAAGCATTGAACTGAACACATTTCTGACAGTTTCAGCTCTGCCTATGTTAAAAGAAACAAGTTGGAGCAATTGCACCTGATTTTGAAATCAAGCTACTAAATCCTAGGTTGAAACACAGAAAAAGCGTGAAATAGGTGTACACAGGCCTATCACAATAGGGCTTTGTGTGTAGTGGGGGATGGAAGCTCTTTGGCTGGAATATTTGTTTATGCTGAATACACTTGCTGACTGGCTTTCATTACAATTGTAAATAAAGGAATCACTTCTAAATGGCAATGATAAAAGGTGGTTTAAACATCAGGGGACATAGTAGTAACAACTTTGTACCTGATTCCATGGCATACTAAGGCTTAATATAATGGAGTTTTACTGTACTAAGATTGTAATGTTTTCAAAATTTTTGTATTTTGGTTCAGTTGCATTGACAAGTGTAATCAATTATAAGAATTGTAACCATTAACATATCAGTATTATTTGACGTAAGAAAATGTAATTAATTTGAAACTGAAACCCATTTATTGTTTTAATTTTAAAAAATGTTGCTCCAGATGTGTAATTATTATTAGTAAAAACTTGAGAAAATAACAAATAAACAAATTTACTTAAACAGGAGTTCTGTTTTACAGAATAGCTTGTCGTGCATTATGTACTAGAACTGGATATTATACCTGAAATAATTATTGGCAGTTCATCAAACTATATTACTAATACAATTTTATTAGTATTAATGCCATAATTTTTGCAACCTCCTATTCTGTACCAGTCTGTTAGCTAGTTTTGCTCATGGTTTCTTCTTTTTTTAGCCCTCTTTCGATGTTCTATGAGTAATCATGCCTCATTTTAAGAAGAAAGATTAGACGTATACATTGCTAATATAGATATTTTAGTTTTTACAAATTCAAATCAAACTTCTGTGCCAGGTCCAAAATATTCAATAATTAAAAACAAAGTACTTATTAAATATTCTCACTGCAGTAAAAAATTATGGTTAATAATCAAAAGTAGCATTCTGCTTTGGGGCAACATAAATTTCAACAATCTTATTAAGTGGAATTTTGAGCGTTAAATAAAGAAACATTCGCCCTTCTCCTTGGCAACATGTTTCTGTTGTACTCAGCCATCACTAAAATCCAAAATCTACTAAATTGATTTATTTACACTAGTCACTGCGTTCTGAGCAAATGCACTGCAAGCACAAATATATTATATATTCAAGGGAAAATGAATTTTGCGTTAACGAAAAGATATTTTTTATGAATAAAATTAATTTCTTGCTAATTTTATTATGTAATCATTTTTAACATTTATATTACATTAGGATCATGATTTTTTCCAACACTTGGAAATGCACATGAGATCTGAAAATCCTCCATTATGTGGTAGAGATCATTTATCATTTCGTTCTCATTACTATTCTGTAAAGGTAAGCGTGTGTGTGTCTATTTTTAGAATTATTTATTTTTCATATTATTTTATTTATATCTCACTCTTGAATGATTATAAATGTCTGGTGCTTTTTAAAAATTATTTTAATATTTTTACCTGTATTTAAAAATTTGAATATCTGTTTGTTTTAATGCTGTTCAAATGCACATGCCCTGGATTCAAACAAAATTTTGGAAAAAAATTTAATAAAATCTTTTCTTTGAAAAACAATTGTCAAAATTCTATCAATAAGTTTTTTCTTATATTCTTAAATGTAAATTTTAATAATTTTTTGCACGATGAAAATAATAAAAGAAATCAACTAATATCCTCACATTTTACATTATTTTAAAGCATACAACAAAATTTGCTTGACATATTTAGTTTAAAATGATTCTTTAGCAAATACAATGACCAAATTTGAAATTTTATTTCTGATTTAAGTCGACATTTTCTTGCTTAAATATTTATTTTAATTTACATTTGTATGTTATTCAGAGAAATTTTATTGATTTTTTTTTTTTTTTTTTTGCTCAAGTGTAAGTACTTTAGTTAATCAATTGACTATAGAAAGAGGAAGGTCATTTGTTTATAACTCAAACCTTTAAAGCTTTTTCTAGAATGACAATTTCTGTAATCATCAATAATTCTGAAGAGCATTTAATTTATTCCTGTGAGCATAGTATAGTTAGTCCTCTTAATTTTTGCTAATGCAGACTAGGAATTCACTCAACAGCAATAGAAAAAATGTTTGAACCAGTTGGTAAAGAAGAATGGCATTTTTCTCTAGCCTTTTCACATTTTGCAGTTTTCTAAAAGTTATTTTAGATGAAAAGTTTGAAATATAAAAGAAAATTTGAAACAATTTTAACATCTCTTCCTGGCTTTTAAAATCTAGTAACTCCTCAAATGTGTATGGATATTTTGGCTGATTAATAATATATTTTTTAAATGTCTGAATGTTTTTAGTTACTATATTTATTTGATATAATAAATGGAAATCTTTTATTTCTTGTGGTATAAAAATTTACTTATCATTGAACATAGGGGAAAAATACATGAATAAAAATATAGTAATTCAAAATAAATTTTAAAATTTCATTTGCTGCAAAAAAAATTACTGAACCTTCTAAAGTTTGTGAACATAAGAATGTGAAAACAGACAAAACTTATGCAGTCTTATGCATAACCTTCTGTCATAATGGTTACATCGAGACGGAAAAAAAAAAATCATAAGCACTAAAATTGCACTCAAAACTTATCAAAATTTCCTTGGTCAAGTTGTATTCATACTTACAAAACAAGTGTTGGTGCCAGTATTGATAGAGGATTGAGTTATTACAAGTATTGATATTATTATTGTATTTTAATTTTAACTACATTCAATGACACCATGTTGAAGCAATAGTTACATATTCCACTTAATATTATCCATACAAACCTTTTTTTAATATTATCCATACAAAATTCATTGTTTGTAGTATTCCATAACATTTAATCTTCCTTAATGTTTTTCACTTTATTATCTTTTTTTTTCCCTTTCTTTTATAATCAGTACTTCAAACATAAGAACATTTTCTTTCCTGCATTTAATATTTTCAATTTATTCTTAACCAAACAAAAGCTGCAAACCATGGTTTTACTGTTTTGTTAAACACAAAATAATTGGAAATTATTCTATCAAAAATGAATAAATTAATAAAATCCTTTTAAGGTTTTGCTTTTAAATATTTTCACATTTTCACTTGTCAATGTTTTAATATCTTTTACTCATTTTTTTCCCCTGAAAATATAGAATGTAATCGATGGAGATTTGTGTGAACAATTCAACTCTTTAGAGCCATCCAAGCAAAAAAGCATTGCAGATGATTTAGGAAAAAATCCTAGCGAAGTAAGTTTTAAAGATTGATGATTATTGTATTCATTCAAAAATAGGTGTACAATAAATAAAAAAAACTGGCTTTATTTTCCAGTGTATACTTATATTTTCAAAAGAGGATATATTATATATTGACCCTACACTGTGCAGTGTTGTTTTGAAATACCTCCATTTTTCTTTCATTCGAGCTCTTGTTTTCTATTATTTATTAAAGTGGCGCATTCTTTCGTTTTATTTTGTAAGTTCATATTAGTTAATCTAGTTTCCCCTAGATCTTGTAAACTGGGCTCAAGGTTCGTCTTTTTGGAGAAAACATAAGACATGTTGATTTTTTAAGAAACAATTAACTTCTTAATTTTTTTACAAATTTTATTAAAAAAATTGATTGCTTACGTAGTTTTAAAATAATCAGTTTTAATATCAGTTTCCTGAAACATTTCGTGAAAAATATATATTAGGGTACCTTTTTTACTTGTTGCAGGGGTCAGCACGAGTCACATTTTTCACTAAAAGTCACTTTTTTTTTTGCATTGGTCACTTTTAGTCACTTTTTAAAAATTGGTCACTATTTTCACTTTTTTGCCCTTTCTCTGGCAGAGCAACCAAAAACAGTTACTTTTTCAGTCTATGAGTTATGAAAACATCTCAATTTTGCAATAAAAGACGTGTCAGGGTTGAAACTTCCGCGTATCCACCGTTTTTGGTTCTGTAAGTCCGCCATTTTTGGTCGTATTTTGAAATTCGGCATGGCGCGGGCCCCGAGTGTGCCGAAGTTAAGGTTTGCAGGGCTCCCACGGCTGCGCCAATTGCGCAAAACTGCGCCAAAACGATTTTTCTGCTACATGCTGCTACAAAATGCGTTTTTTCGGAAAATTTGCGCCAAATCGCGATTTTTGGGGGGGAAATCGAAAAAATTTTAGATTTTATATATTTTTCACCTTAAAATCAACATTATTTGTTACATTTTTTCTTTAGTCAACTAATTTTTACCTTTGAAGTAGTTTATTAATGAATATCAGCTCTACACTCTCTTAAGACTACCAAATATGGATGAGAAAATTGAGCAGAATGAGTGATGTATCCCACGCTTGTAGAAGAAACAGTGAGACAATTTCTATTGTAGTATTATAGAGAGAAAAATCATTCCTCTTATCACTTTTATGTTAAACACTTTATTTAGTAAGTTTTTCTTGAAATAGATAAAAAGTTTACAATTTCATGGAACATGGGGAAAAAAACTCGGCGTTTTTCCTCGGTGCTCATTGTGTTTTCTAATGTT
Organism: Octonoba sinensis; assembly: GCA_038502835.1. Lineage (NCBI taxonomy): Eukaryota > Metazoa > Arthropoda > Arachnida > Araneae > Uloboridae > Octonoba > Octonoba sinensis. Next base: position 107,303,097 of record CM076600.1, on the reverse strand, counting down.
TAGGAAATACTAATCAATGTGAAACATCAATAACAGAACAGATGTAAAAAAGATTGTTGCTCCATTATAACAATTCTTTAAAATTCCTTAAGCCTACTTTCCACGTGCAAGCAAAGGAGCGCATACGTTCTGCAATCTTTTTGCATATGCTCCAAAAATCGGGTTTTTTTCATTTTATTCATTTATAATGTTTCTTCTTAAAGTAAATAAATAAAATTTATTTTTATTTTAAATAAAAACATAGTTTGAAAATATATATTTGTTTCCGAAAGTGTTTAGAGGTAGGCTTTCAAACGCTATGAAATTAAACATTGAATTGCAGCTTTTTTTCTTTCTCATTGCTCTTTAAGCTCTGTAATCTGTATCATATAGCCACAAGCAATTAAAAAACATAAATATAAGGAACAAAATAAGTAAAAAAATTACAGTTAAGTTTTAAAAGTTATGAAATTCTCATGTGTTTCCTTTTAATTCAATTTAGTTTCTTTCAGCATCCAATCGCTGTAACCCTAGGGCTCTTAAAATTTAATTGTAACTATTACACAATTTTTAAAGGATATAAAAATAAATTGTTGGAAAATAAATAAATAAATTATTAGGCATTAAATTATCAACAGATAATAAAAAATACATTTTGCCTTTCTATTATAGAACTGAAAAATACAATTTGGTTTTTGAATTTTCTTGCTGCAAAATTATGAAACTCAGCAATTTACTTTTAGTGCCATTTACTTCCAAAGCATTTAAGGGACTATTTAGGATTGAAATTTAAAGGAATATTTCTTAATCAGAAAAATAATAAATATTACTGCAGGTGGAAAATCGGATAGACTTCAAACATTTTTTGATAAAATATGAAATTATATTTAATTCATTCAAAATTTTACTGTTACTATAATCCCAATGGTTATACCTAAATAATTACCATTTATTTTAAAAAACAGATTTTTATTAATGATAAATAGCTTAAAATAGTTTAACCTTTCATATTAGTTTGTTTCTGCTTGTTTTCTTGGAAGAATGCAATAATTTGTAAAAGGAACATTTTAAGCTCTCTTCCAGCTATTCTTAACTATTAGAAAAAGAAAAATCAAGAAAACTTTTTTATATATAATCCGTTTCTTGAGAAAAATATTGAAAAACACCTTTATAAGGGTTATAGATTTAATTAGTCTTAATTTTTGAATAGGCTATGAATAATTTCTTTAAAAATATAAAAATTATCCAGTTTTTGAAATAATCTATTCCAGTTTTTGATGGATGACTGACGTTTATATTTCCTATCATTTTGAAGACTTGAAACTGCTCTTACCCTTGATGTATGAAAATAACATTGCTTTAAAATGGCCATTTAATATTTTAAAAATAAAGAAAAAAAATCCTCCAAAAATGGTACAAAGTTAATATTTTCAGCTCCTAGACTGATACAAAAGTCGATTTCTTCTGCTCCAAACTGATACAAAAGCCCATTTTTATCTGCTTCAAAATATGATACAAACTCTGAGGCCGGTGGGAGCACTGGGTTTGATATTGCAGTGGTGCAACCAGAAGGGGAGGCCTAGAGGGCCCGTGACCTCTCTCCCCATCTAGAATGATGATTTGAATTGTTTTTAAATATTTTTTTCACTCGAGAAGAGCAAATCCTGAGAAAATAAAGCTATGTTTAAATTGCAAAAGAAAAAAAATCAGACTAAAAATTTTAGCAGTTGCCGATTATATCACTCAGAAAATTGCTTTAATTTCCCTTTTCTTTCACCCCCCCCCCCCCCCCCCCCCCGTCCTCCACTTCCCAAGTAACTGTCACAAGCATAAAAGAAAATTTTTGGGGCTCAATCAGGGATTTCTCAACAAGAAGACAATACGCAGCGAAAGACAATATGCATCTTGAGAAAATCAAGTTATATTTTTATCAAGAAATCATTAAATAATGATGGAGGTGAGGGAGAATCTAAATTCTTAAAAAAAACTTTAGATCTGAAAAATTCTTAGCAGTGGCAGATTACATATATTGCTCAGAAAATTACATTATGACCTATTTTTATTTCCATCCCCCCCCCCCCCCCCCCAAAAAAGGAATTGCACAAAGTTCAAGTGGGAAAAAAATAGTGCCCCCCCCCCCCCCCCCCTAAAGAATTTTTCTGATTTTGCCACTCATACTGTGATTATGTATGACAGTGATACCGTGTAACTATCACAACTAAAATGATAAAATCAGGGAATTGTTTGGAGCTCAATCAGGGAATTGTCAGGGGTTTTTTTTTTGTTGGATTTTGTTACTTCCATGAAATTACAAATATGAATAATCAAACGGTTTGTTTCCAACATGATACAGAAGATTAACACAGTATTTTCAGTTGGAATAATTTTGCTGAAATATCAAATTTAGATTTATTTCAAGTGAAATTTTCTAACCCTTGAACAAGTATAAAAAATATTTAAAAAGTAGCATTTGCAAATGAATTTTATTCAGTGTTGAACATAAACTAAAATTTGAAATTTCTGCCGATTTGATTCAATATTTATTCATTTATATTTTTGAATAAGTAACAATTTGAGAAAGAAATTAATTAAAAAAATAACATTTGTCTCTCTCACTCTTAGCCATTTATGGGTTTTGAAAAAGGTATTTATGAACATAGTTACAGGTACAAAAATTCTTATTTTTGAATAGGCTATGAATTTTTTTTTTTTTTTTTTAAGTTGGGTAAAAGCTCTATTTATTGAGGTTTAGTTTTCAAAAGATGTCGAAACTGCTCTTTTTCAAGTTATATTTAGTTTAATAAACACACACACACACAAGTTTACATTTTAATGGTCACTATTTTGGTCACTTTTTTTAAAGCTGTGGTAATTTTTTTGACTATTTTGAAGACTCCAAAGTGCGCCTATCCCTGTTGTTGTTTTAAAGCAACACCCATAAAGAAATTCTGCTGTGTAGGGTTAATTTAAGTGACAAAAAGTGAACTATACAAGTTGATATTTTTAGTTTTAAAAATGATTTAATGTTTTATTAAAGCATTTCATCATTTATATAATGATTCATCTTTTAACTATTTTTAGGTATCGAAAAAGCTTGAAGAAATAAGAACAAGATATGCATTTTAACTTCCATTTTCCATTTCATGGGCTTTTTTTCTTTTGTGTAAATACCATTGGAATTTCTTTTGATTATGGTTTACTTTGAAATGTTTTTCTGCCTTGCGCTTAATTTTGCTACATAAAAAAAAACTGAAATGTCAATGAGCTGTACACTGAACAGTTTGAGACAATACACTGAAATGTTATGCCCTTCATTGTAAAACAAACATTTTGTAAATACCATCCAGATTATTTTTGGACTCGCAAATTCAATTTGATTTGAATAATTATCTTTTTGTATTTCATTGTGTTTTATTAAATATGTTTACATTGATCTGATGTTCTTTACTTCCAATTCCTTACACAAAACTTCATATTAATCATAGCACGCTTCTTCAGTTAGCAAATTAGCATTTTTAAAATTGAATAGGAATTACTTGTTTACTTTTATTTTTGAAATTTGAAGCATTTATTAAAGCAGTAGAAAATCATTAAGTATTTGTATTTAATTATTTAAATTCAACAAAACACATTTATCAAATCAATCAATCATGCTTCATTACACAAGTCAAATTTCTACATCGTCATCTTTTTTGTCTCTAGCACCGCTCCCAACAGCTTTTTGTCTCTCCTAGTCAATCCAACATCTGTATTGTCACTTTTTGAAATTCTTGGTAAAGTAATTTTTCAAAAATATATCATTTATTCATAACATGCTGAACAGTTCATTTTAATTTTTAAACTGTCTGTTTTCACTCTTTGACAGTGCATATATCTTAGATAAGCACAGTGAGATGTGTTTTGCAAACTAAATTTTCTATACAGTAAAACTCCTGTATAGCGGACACCATCAAGATAAAAATATTTGTCCGTAATAGAGGGGTCCTGAAGGAGTTGTTTTAGGCTCAATGATTTGCTGCTGGGGAATCAAAAGCTGTCTGCCAAAGAAAGGTGTCCGTTAGCTGGAGTTTTACCGTATGTATTTTCAAAAGCAGCTCATCTGAATAGCAAACCTCTTTGGAATGCTCAACCTTCACATCCTTCAATACTGTTTATATTTAGGAGAATTTTAATAAATACACTCACAAGTAATCAAGGTTCATTTTAAGGGGAATATACACAAGAGTATATTATTACAAGCGTTTATTAGCATTAAGGAAAGAACTACACCTGTTAAAAGTCATACTAGGTTACTATTTTCCCTGCGTTTAAAAGTTTACCTTGACTCGCATGTCGTTATTTTTTTACAAAAATCCAAATAAAGATATGTTCTAGTTTAATCTTTTGTATTTGAATGCTCAGTTTGATATCTACTATAGCTGTGGTTTGCAACCTTTTTCCCTATGTAAGAAAATGGCAAACCTCCTTCTATAGTCGTTAGTAACATGTAACAAAACTAAAATGCGCTAGCATGTTTATTTTCTATGTTGCACAGTAGTTCCTAACAAGAAATAAAAATATAATTACAAAACATCTAAGTTTAAACAGGAACTAAAATTTATATTATTTTTTATTAGTTGCTCTTTTTGAACATATGTCTTCTTTAAAAAAAACCTAAAAATTATTTTCCCCATAGTGCAAAAAAGTTATTGAATGGCATGAGAAATATACCCACAAAGTTTTGAATCAATCAATAAAAATCATTTGATTTCACTTTCGCTTTGAAACCGTGGCTGAAAGTATTCCGTCTATAGACGGATTTCCGTCTTTTTCTTGTTTTCGTAAATCGTTAGATGGAAAAGGAGAGAATAAGACAATTAAAACTAAAGCATCTTAATACACATTTAAATGTTTTATAAATTTTTTTCCAATATAGTTTTATTTAAAAGCTTAATATGTGATGATGTTGCTAATTATAGTAAATTTAGTAATTTTGTTCAAATACTTAGGAATGATTTTTAAAATGTTCGACATGAGTTCCCACCTTAATTATTGAATATTGTTATTGCTAATATCAATCTAATTATTATCAGGGGGAATAATTTATACATGCAATGCATTAACAAAATTTCTAGAAAATGCATGTTTTTGGAGTTACAGAAATTTATTTTAACTTCCGTCTTTTGAAATCTGCTTACTTTCACCCATGGTTGAAACACAAAATTTGCAAAAAACGGAATAATAATGAAAGCGATAAACGTGAGTACAAAATTTCAAATTAATGAATAAATATCTTTAGGTTGTTCTTTGGGGTCTGTATATAAGAAATTAGCAGAACGTAATGCAACATACATTTTACTAAATTTTTCTTTTTTCTGACTTCCTTCGCATTAGTGGGGAAAACAGGAAATGGTTGGAAAAACATGAGTTCAAAATTTAAAATAAATCAATGAAAATATTTAGATACAACTTTGAGATTCAAGTTTTTGAAATCAGGTAACAGAAGAAATAAATATTTCGTATGTATGCTTCCCATGCCAGTCCTTTTACGCATTATCGAGAAGAATTTATTATTAAAATATCCTTTTTACATTCTGTCCTAATTATGTATGAAAATTTTACTTCGTTTTTAATATTACATTAACAATTAAAAATTACGCCATTCCAATATTTTTGCGAACCCCTTTTCTACACCATGCAAAACCCTGGGGGTTTGCAAACCACTGGTTGGGATACTATAGTACTATAGTAATGAAAAATGCTTCTTGTTTTTTTTTTTTTTTTTGCAGTTAGCATGTTTGCGAAAAGGAAATTTTTTGTTGTACAACAGTCATCTCAAATTCATAGTAAAAAAAGCTTAAATATATTTATAATTGCGCAATTACGTGCCAAAAGAGCATAAAATGTCCCACGTGCTGCTCTCCAATCTGAAAGAGACAATTAGTACTATGTTCTAAATCCAAGATTCTTAAGATTTCAGCAATTTCTAGTTTTGAGAGTTTTTGCACTTGACTTGACTAAAACAGGCAGAATGGTTCTTGAGTGTGTAAAACTGTTTTCAAAAAAGATATAACTTGTGGCTAGCAACAATTCTGGAATTTTTTTTTTTTTTTTTTTTTTTGTGTGTCAACTGCTAGTAAAATTTTAAAGAAAAATCTTATGAACTAATTATAACGGTTTGTACATTTCGTACTGTTTCATTTTTGCTCCTACTTCCCTTATATTTTTTATATTGCTTTACTTTTGTGAAAAAGCTTTGCCTATTTTTTTTTTTTAATTCCTTGCATGAAGTACAGCTAGTATTAGATTCACAGAATATTTCCCAATTTCAGCCTGAATTTGCATATTAATCACTCATTAATCTTTTTGTTTAAGTATAAATAATGGAATGTCATTTTAGAATGATTTTGTTTAACAAATTTTTTGAAGTAATATTTGATACATAGTTTTGAAATACTTCATGTAATCTGTTACTTTATGTAACTATTTATAATCTATTTAATTTAGAAATTTATTTAAAACATAAATTTTGAATTAAGAAAAATATTTAATATAATATTTTAAGTTTGTCTTAAATTTCAATTTTTTAGTAAGTTTTAAGCATGCAGTATTTAAAACCTTGGTTATTTTTATGTATTTATTTTTGTATTATGTTTCACAGAAATAATTTCACGTGGTTGATTTTAAAACACACCCTTAAATTATTAATAATTTTTTAATAATTGTTTTTGTTTCCCCTTTTTGTGTAGAACAATTTGTCAACATTCTGTTACAAGGTACTCAACTCATAAAAAGAATTTCGTGGGCTACTGCAGTAAATGTGAATGTGCAATTGGTTATGATGTGAACCAGTTACACAATTTAAAAGTTACATAAGTAAACCTACTGTAGATGTTAGGGGTATATAAATGATTTTTGCAATTTGCATAATGATATGAAAGTTTCAATAAACATTATCTCACAAATACAGTTGTGGACATACCAGAGTGCATTTTGTTGTAATGCTTTGAATGATAAGTAATATAAAATAGTCAGCTGATTTGTTAGTTTTGAAAATGTTGAAAGCCAAGTTCACATTTTGCTTGACTATTTCAAGAATGTTTATTTCACTGTCTTCACAACGAAAGATGAGTTGCTTTAATCGGTAAAAATAAAAACTGATCTAAAATGAACACAAATAAATACTTTTTCTTTATGGATGAGGTACAGTTTATCATTCTGATACGAGATGTTTTTACTTCTGGGCAATTCCATGAAAACAGGGACACCAACATTAAAAAAAAAAAGTTCTTGCACACATACAGTTTTTTTTCCTCTAAGGTAAAAATATGTGAATTTTTATAAAATTATGTTTAAACAGTTAGGAGTACCTTTTTTAAAGTTTTATAGGCAATGTTACTTTTGTCACATGTGTTGTTGTCTTTAGAGAGGTTCGGAAACTTCATCTTGTTTTCGTAAAGAAATTAACAGGTATGTATAAAATCTTATTTTTTTATTGAAATTTAGTCTATATGTGAGGTTAGGACAGTAAAGGCTCTTTAAACTATGAATATTGTATTGAAACTTGATTTTTATAACTTAGGTCTCATAGTTTTGTAACATCAGTCACAAAAATTTATAAAAGTTTCTATTACTTAAAGAAAAATAGTGTTAAGAATATAAAAAGCCACATTTTCTTCATTGATGATAATATCTTAAATATCAATTACTTAAATAGTTAATAACAGTTCAACTTATGAGTTAAAAACTTCTTTAAAATATGTAACATCAGTCACTTTTCTCTTTTCCAGTTAGATACTTAAACACTGCACAAATGGCATTGGCTGCTGCAGAAAGGCAAAAAGGGAAGCAAGATAAATTAAAGAAGGAAGGAAAATATGAAAATTACAAAAAAGAAAAACAATTCAGAAGCTAAAAGGATTAGAGATAAAAAAGGAAATGACCTAGCTAAGTTAACTAAGTCACTTTAAAAAGATAAATTTTAAAAAATGTTAGAAAAATGTAGCGTAGCAGTAACATAACCCCTTTAACAAAAAAATAAAACCTTAGGAAAAACTAACTCGTGCAAAGCGCGCCCTGCCTACATCTCCACGAAAGCAGAAGGCTGTCATAAAAAAAAAAGGTTTGACAATGAAATTGGGGAAACAGGTACTCCTATTAAGGCCAAGTAAGCATTTTTACTGCAGCAGTGTACCACTCAGGTAGAATGCATCCATATGCGATAGTTTCAGATGAACTGTCTCATTCTAAAGAGATTGATTCCTCTCATAACAAGAATGCTGGAAAAGATTCCTCAAGAAATTGAAGTCTTACATATTTGGTCAGATGGCCCAATTCAAAAACAAGTTCATTGCAGCCACAAAACTCATGTTACAGAAAAATATAAATTGTTCATTAAATCGAATTATTTTGGTTCTTCACATGGGAAAGGCCCAGTGGATGGCAGTGGCGGCTCTGTAAAGAGGCATTTATGGGAAGCTGAAAAAAAAAAAAAGAAAGCATTTCATATACAGTGCAAAAGATTTTCTAAATGCAGCAGCTTCAAGCAGTGTGAAAACCTTTGAGATTTCATCGTATGATTTACAGTTGCGTTATAAAGAGTTAAATTTGAATAAAATATTTTCTGATTCAGAAGCTATAGCTGGTATCACGCAGCAACACCTTTTGGAGGTGGTAGACAAATTCACCAAAAGCTCCAAATTATCTAAAACATCATTTGCCTGTTCAAAACCAAGAGAAAAAGTTCCAGAATTGGTGGCCAAAATTGGAGAATTGTGGAATACGATGGACAGCTCTATCCATGTGAAGTTAGAGCTATTGAAAACTGAATACTTGGTCAGTGTTATGATTCCAGCAGGGAAGCATTAGAAATGGTCTGGCAATGTGAATAGAATTTATTTTTCACAAGAAAAAATAATAAGAAAACTTAGTACACCAGATATAGCAAATGCACGAGGACACTTTTCATTTCCTGAATTGCACTAAAAACATAACTTGTATAATTATATTCATTTACTATTGTTAATTTTTTATCATTTAAGTAGATTTGCGCAATTTTGTAAAAAAAATTGCTAACTTGACTTTTAAAGAGAAATAAATTATAATTTGAACCAATTAATGTTGGTGTAACATCAGTCACAAAATGTGTGTAACATCAGTCACGGTCATTAAAAATTTCCTCCACTGTAAATTTTAAAGTTTTTGGAATTAAACAAAGTGTATTCATAAAGTTTGACATCTCTACTTAACTAAAAAAAAATAATTTCATTCTTCATGTTCTTAGTTTGAGGAGACTTTCAATTAATGTAAAAGTTGTTATTCCTAATGTCTCTTCTGTGTAACATCAGTCACAATTTTTGATTTACCTTAATTCCACACAAAAAAGCTTTTTATGTCTAAAACCTGGTATGGGTAGCATTATTGTACTCTATCATGGTATTTTAGATCAATTTCAGAAAAATAAAATTAAATTTCAAGACAGTGGGGATTTTAAAAGTTAAAAAACTTAGTCAAATTGTAACGTCAGTCACCGTGGAATGACCCTTCTGGAGGGTGACAAGAGTCGGAGAAAATTTCTATTGAACATTGGAAACTGAACTTTTTAAAAGCGTCAATGATATGGTTAGGAAGAAATGATCGATGAACTTTTGCCCATACACATTTTAAAGGAAGATTGTATGAGAGTTGCGAATTTTTCCTATCCCTCAAGATTACGTCTTTGAACCTTATAAAAGATAGGCATTCATAAAAATCAGGCTTTTTATTTATGGCATTTAATAATGCTTGTAAATGGTCGTGGTAGCCTAGTGGGTTAGGATGTCAAGGCTTCCAACCGGAAGATTGGGTGTTTGATATACGACCTGCCAAAGACCGACCATGTACGCTATGGTATATGTGCATGTAAAATCTGTGTACCCTGAAGTTCCGAGGCTACCGGTGGGTGGAGAATTTCCCTTCCCTTCAGTCTTAGGTCAAAAAAGGAAGGTGACCTATTTCTGGTGGTGCCAGCTGGTGTCATCCAAATACAAAATGAGCCTAGTCATACTTCCATCGTTGTGGTGCTCATCTGTAAACGGAAGGTGCTCCCTTCCTGCCTGACCCCCATCCCTGGTCGTTCTGTGAAGGGGAGCTTGGTTACCCAGATGGCATTAGAAGCAACAACACACTAAAGACAATTTTGGGTCATCATGCATTAGTACTCTGTCAGAGCAAATTTCATTTTTGATCACATCAAAAGTTGATTGGCAGTTTTTCGACCAGTCCTATCACTTATCTTTCTTTGTCAAGTTGTACAGTGGGCAGGCTAAAGTAGCAAATCTTGGTAAAGGGTGTTGCTGAACTACCAAATTTGGATTTAATGTAACCAAATAATTTGCACAGAATCGAATTGAGCCATCCTTCTTGATTACTGGAACCACTGGAGTAGCCCATTCCTATGCATCACTTTTTTCGATGATACCTTGCTTTTCTAATGTCTATTATATCTTCAACCTGCTTTTCAATGAAAAAGGAATGCTTCGGACTTTGATGAAAATAGGCTTACTGTTCGATTTGAGTTTTGATTTACCACATTCGAAACTTTTAATTTTTTTTAATAAATTTATCCAGCAACAAAGTCAATCGGTTATCTCATATTGTAACCACATATTATAATTTAATTGAGTTGACAAAATTCCAATCAATTTTGAAAGAATACAGTCATTCTCGACTGAAAATTATCTAAATTTTCTTTAAGTATGAGGAACTTGATTTTCATCTTCTGGTTATGATACTGGCCTCCATTTCTACTTGTCCCAATGGAGAAATAGCATCCTAGTATAGGATTTGAGAATAACCTTGTATGGGAAAGCAATTTTTGCAATATCTTTCAGAATTTTTCATGCTCATCATAGAGATAGCAGCTCTGGTATCCAACTCCGATTTAATTAGGTAACCATCAATTTTAACATCCAGAAAAATAAAAGAAATCCAGAAAGCTATTGTCATTGGTCATTAAATGTATGTCAGATTATGATTGGATTAAGAAAACTAAATTATTTAGTCTTTTAAAAGAGAAAAAAGGGGGGGGGGGTCATGGGTGCAAGACTTCCGTCCACGGGACGGATTTCCGTCTTTTGAAAATACTCGAGGACGGACGAAGGACGGAAAAAAAATACGAAAAGATCGCGAGGAAGGAAGGGATTTTTTTTTTCATCCGCAAACGAATTTTCCACTCGCTCTCATCAATTAAAAGTCACAAACGCAAAAACGAACCCTTTTACACAAATCGCGATCGCAATCTCAATAGAGCATTTACAAGTACAAAAATTGCAAATTTCCGCTATTAAATTCTATCATTAGCTTTTATTTCATTCTTTTCAAAATCTTTGCTTGAATTATCGGACTATTTTTAAAACAATGTGTTTTCAAAATGGCGCGCATCGTTTTACTTTACATATGACGACTTTGTGGGTTTATCGCCATCGTTCCTCAATTTGACTAGATGATATGGAAAATATCCTATTTGAAATGCATGCGTTGTACCATACTAAAAGTTTCTTTGACCAAATTATTGAGTCATCCCTAATTTGGTCAAAGAAACTTTTAGTATGGTACAACGAAGTATAAGATTAAAGACCAATTGGTTGATGAATCATTAGAAGGATGTTTTACAGGCATTCACCATTGCGTAACGGAAGTTTCTATTCGTGGTGACTGTTGATGTTATTTTTGTTTCAATTTGCACTTATTATTTTTACTTCATTTTAAAGAGAAAAGCGAATGAAAAGAAAAGCAGAACTGTATTTAGCTCGATAAAAAAAAGCTATCGGACTTTTTATTTTTCTTCCGTTTTTGAAAAAGTGAAAAAAAAAACCTTTTTGTCGGAATTCCTATTGTATGAATGGAAAAATTAATAATTTTTTACCACATTAAAGCCTTCAACTAGTCATAAAGAGTACATTCAATATGTTCTCACTTTTACTTTTTTAAGTCTTCCAAAATTTTCAGATTTCTGCAAGAATTAAGGGGGTTTATATCGGTATTTTTCAGATATTTTCGCTGTTATACTACGAAAAAAGATTTTTTTTTACAGTAGATATTTTGGACAAATACCCCCTTTTTTAATGAAGAAAGCTGAATGTTTTCTCCGAAAACGGAAAAAATGCCGGGAAAATAGGCGAGCGAAAATTTTCCTGGATCGGCCATTAAATTTTGGTGGGAAAATACGCATCAGGCAAAGATATTTCCTTTAATTTCTTGATCAACCATAATAAGCTGGTCACAACTGATCTTTTGCCTAAAAGTCCCTCCCCCCCCCCTTTTTTTTTGTTAAATTTGAAGTCCTTTTTTTTTTATAGTCAAGCCTCAGTTTTTCCTTCACTTTCGTTTAAAAAGTACTTCTCATTATTATTTTTTATTTTAAATTCTCTTGATTGATTCATATTCATGTGTTCATTTATTAATTATAATAATTGTGTTTTTAGTACATGAAAATAATACATGTACGGTACCGGACCCCAAATAAGGAATCCCGAAATCCAGAACTTTTTCAAAAAATTCGGCAGCTGGAAGAAAAACAGCTTTTGTTTTTCGCAGAAAAATCGGAAAAGATTTTGTACCTTTTTTTTTTGGGGGGGGGGGGGATAGGCATTTTAAACAGAAGGAAAACGAAATGTAATAATTATTTTTAAGATCGGAAATGTGCAGTTTTCAAAAAAGTTATTTCGCGATTTTTTGAAAATGCGTTTTTGCGATTAGAGTTTTCATTAATTGTTGCTTTAATTTTAAGTTAATATCCTTAAATTTTGCTCTTTTTTTTTTTTTTCATTTCTTGTAGTTTTATTATATTTATTTTTTAAAATGAGCTCCAATTTTCGCGCGATACAGAATATTCGCGAAATTAAAAATCGGCGCTTCTCGCATTTAATAATCTTATTTGCTTATATCAGGTCGATTCAGCATTTTTAACACGGTCTTTTTTTGTGAATTTTGAAGAGATTTTTGTAAAAAATCAATAATTTTGGGAAAATTAAAAATTTAAACATATAATGTTGAATTTTTTTTATTATTATTTGCCACTTTTATAATAAATAATGGTGCAAAAAGTAAAATTTGGAATTTTGTGAAGTTGTGTGTTTTGATTGATTTGAATCTTGCTAAGGGTTCTAAAGCGGACCCGAATTTCCTCTGGCGGGACGCCTGTATATATATATATATATATATAAATACTCCCCCAACCCCATGAAAAATTTCCCGTGAGTCAGCGCAAAAATTCTTCAGTCCTGGCAACTTCCAGGACTTGCACCCATGGGGGGGGGGGGGGATCAGTCTTCTTTTTTAGGGAAGGAATGGGGAGTAGGCTTCTAGAGTTTAAAAAGTGATGTATTCAATGTAGAGTTGAACTTCCCGTAGTATTAAAAAAGTACTGTCAAATCCAGAAGTCGGGAAATTCCTAACTTCAACAAGTAAAAATTAATAAATGTTGTGGCAAGTACTGCATTTCCTACAGCCTTAGAAATTTCTAACGAGCCATTTGTAATCAGGTGCAATCACTGATTGAGTCACATTTGCAAGTCCTGTATTGTTACTTATCAATTTTTGAATGTATTTGGATTATAAGTATTAGGAAAATTGTAATATGAAGAAAAGGAAGCCTATAAATTACGACATTTTCATCCGAATTCGTTATTAGAAAGATATCATCTTAGAACAGATAGCTTTCTCAAAGTTATGTATGCATTATGTATAAAAATAATTATTTTTTAATCTGTTACACACACACACATATATATATATATATACAGAGGTCACACCAGAAGAATTTTTTGTCCGTGTCAATAATTTTGTGAACAGGTCCCCTATTCCAAGATCGAAATCCCGACGGCGGGATTAGTTCCAAACTCTTCACTAGATGGCGCTGAAGCGAAATTCACAGGTACGGAGCAAAAATCTCGCCTTCATGCATTCCAAACCGGTCGGGACGAGTTTAGCGCGCCTCTTTTGGTCGAAGCGAATCTCGCCGGCAAGTGAGGTGGCGAGATTGATAAAGATGTCTGCGTTTGTCGACGGGATTTTAATTCAGCGCCTTTTAAATCGCCAAAGTGCTCGAAGAAGACCAATCTATAATACACGAGAAGACACTTTTGGTCTTCCGGATGATATATTTATTCGGTGTTATGTAGAGTTATTTTTGTTTATTTTTTATTTATTTATTTTTTTAAATTTAATCTCTTCAAGAACATTTTGTGTTCTTAAAATAAAGTTTCTTTTCACTAAGTAAACTGCCGTCAAGGTCTAAAATGCAATTGTTTTTAATTGCTCTTGAACATTAATATTTTTTACTGTTATAATTATGGTTTTTTTGTGTCATATTATGTTTTTTTGTAACTCTTATCTCATTTTATTCAAATTAAGTGCACACATCATCATCCTTATTATTGTTATTAGGGCTCGACCGATGGCATTTTTTGGCCGATGCCGATTGTTCCGAGATCGGCCGATTGTTCTCCTCTTCCATCGGCCGATGGAAAAAAAGGCACTTTGAACTTTAAACCATTAAAACAAACGTGTAGAATGCTTGTCAAAAATGTCATTTAAATCATTTATTTATTTTTATTTTCATAAAACATGAATTCATTATTAAGACAAACTGTTTGGGAATATAACTATTATTAAAAAAAGAATCCTGGGATTTTAATTTTTTTACTATTTCGAGTAAAAAAATCTATACTGAGATGCTTAATTTTTTTAGATACTTTCCGAAAAGTAAAAATAAAAGTAATAATAAAGATGAAAGAAGGCTTAATGTATCGAGATGGAAAATCGTGTCATGTCGAGATCGTCCAATAATGTTTGAACGTTTAATGCCGATTGGAAAAATTTATTTAAAAAATCTGGAGAATGCTCATGTCTATATTTTATTTTTGATGTTGAAAAATATTCTTCGGTCAATGTTTGGAACGTTAATAATTTTAACGAATTATCGCGATTGGAAAAATTAATGCAAATTCTGTAAAAAGATCTCGGCGAGGACAATTCTTTGCTAAGTATTAATTACTTGAAATATTGATTTGAACAATTTTTCGTTCAATTTTGAACAGTTCAAAAAATTTTAACATTAGAGCTTATGGAAAAATTTGAACATAGTAAATCTGACAACGTGCCAAGAGTTTCCATTGGAACAACTTTATTCGAAAGATTCTCGGAACATGTGAAATATTGATTTGAACAGATTTTTGTTCAATTTTGAATTACAGTTCAAAAAATTTTAACATTAGCGCCTATGGACAAAATTGAAGCAAATTCTGTAAACTCTGGGCACAAGAGCCAAGTTCCTATTGCAAGCTTATTGAAAGGAGTTCTCGGCGTGAAATATTGATTTGAACAGTTTTTGTTCATTTTTGAACAGTTCAAAAAATTAACACAGAGCTTACGGGGAAATTTCAACCCTATATAAATCCTGATCTAACGGACCCATTTGCTTGGAACAAACTTTATCGGAAAGCTCTTACAACGTAGAACATGTAGAAATAGAAAGTTTATCCAGAACTTTCGAGCCTATTATGCTATGAAATTTTTTGATCGGGATTTTCAAGGATATTTCTCAGTGACTCAATGAGTGAAATAATGAATGAATGAATAAATGAAAGAGTGAAAGAATAAATCAATGAATAAATGAATGAGGAAAAGAATGAATGAATAAATTGTTGAATAAATGAAAATATAAATAAATGAGTGAATAAATACATGAATGCGTAAATGAATGAATTAACACTTGAATGAGGTAACGAATGAATGAATAAATGCATGGCTGAATAAATGAAAGAATGAATGAGTGAGTGAATGAATATGTATTATCCGTTGAAAAAGGTATATTTTCAATAATTAGAACTAAAGATAAATAAGAAAGAGATAGCTAGATTATAAATTTGAATTTGGTGTATACGGGAAAGTAGGCTCGTATAGTTCTAGACGGAACTTCTTGTCTTATCTTTGCAAAAAAACTCAACAACTATTGGATCGGCTCGGGTCTAATTCCCTTTTTTTTTCAACATTTTCTCTTTATAACACCTGCACCGCAAATGTCAAGTGCGGCTGCCTTTATTTTCTTATTTTTTTCATGGAGAGGAATGCAGATGTTATAATACAGACTAACAAATAATGTGGGTTTGTATCTTTAACGAAATCCTCTCGGAATTTTTCATAATCCCCCCCCCCCCCCCGTTTTTAAAAGAAAAGCGGGAACGATTATATGCTTATTTTTCATTATAAAAGTTATTTTAACTAAAAATAGCTCTTTTTCTAAAATAAAAATAAAATATTTCGCTCGCAGTAACGCCCCCCCCCCTGTTCATAACCAAGAAATACTGAATATCATAGGCGTAACCAGGGGGGGGGGTTTGGGGGTTCAAACCCCCCCCCCATTGGGTATGTTCTTATTTAGGCACATTTAGGCGCACAGAAAAATTTCTGACTACGGCCTTGCAAAGCACAATTTTTTTCCCCCTAAGAAAATTAAACACATATGCATATGATTTTTTTCCTTTTCTCTGAAGGGTTGCGATCATGGCCAAAGTATGCAGCTCATAATAAAGAAGACTTTTCATCTGGTTATAAGGTTATAATCAACCCCCTTATCACCTTGGGTGGGGGGGGGGGGGTAACAGCGCGCGCGAGCGAAAGGTAGCTTCAATCACCGTACCACACACAGACAGAGATCCTTTCAATCACTCCAGAGGGTTTTCTTTCCTTCTTGATGTCTTTTTTACCCAAAGGCAGCAATCTGGGAATACAATCGCACAAGTAATAAGTTTCCTGGAAAATATTCTCTGTTGTGACGGAGTCCTAAAGTCCAATTGTCCTAATGGGTTAAACCCTCAAGCCAGGCAGGGATACTCATTAAGAAACTTAAAGAGCAGTTTGTATTTATTTATGACTTCCTGTCCAAAGACCCATTTTGGTAAAAAATTTTTTGTAGATGAGCCGATTGGAAAACTGATGAACTGTATTTGCATTGCATTCTCATTTACAGATGTTTCTCATCTCTTATATTTTAAATGTTTTTTTTTTCTTATTATGGTCCATCACTGATTGCATTACGACTCTGGAAATCATCCGTTCATCGTTTCCAATCTCACTGCTACGGTTTAATGCTGCATTTTAATTTACAATCAAGTATTATTTATATTTTAGCTACATTTTTAATTATTTTCGATACATAATAAGTTTGCACTCCAGCGATGGACACGTTCGTCATCCAAAAAGAAAAGAAAATTTGATTCAGACGCTTCCACTTCTGAGGTATGTTTTGATACAAATTTAACAAATTTTTTAGAAATTTATTGTGGGGATGAGCATTTTTGTAGGGGAATTTGGATTTTTTTCTCTAAAATTCGACTATTTCCCGGTTTTAATATTATGAATGCCTGGACATAGAAGATTGCTTAGCGCTAAATATTGAATTTTCTATTGCGTTTGAATTAAAAAATAAACTAAAAGATCTAGTAAGGAATGTTTAATGTTTTTGTGAATCAAGGCCGTATCCAGAGGGGAAGGGGACCCACGGGCAGCCCCCCAGAAATCTTTTGCAATGTATCATATATTCCTCCCTGAAACTTTGCTTTACATAAGTGTGTCGAAGTCTGGGCCCCCCGAAAAAAAATTATGGATACTGTCTTGGCTCCGGAGCAGGGGGAGCATGTTAAGAATTAGGAAGGGCAGTGTATGCTTCAAAATCATACCCTTTATATATACATATATATAGATATATATGATTAGAAATGATGTTAATATGAATTTTTTTACATATATGATAGCTTTTTGATGTATATATAGTAGATGTATGTTTAGATCTTTGGTGAAGTTAGAGGAGTGGGTGTTTGGGGCTTCTGCAACTTAAATTTTTGTAACTGGTCTTATATCTATAATGCTTAGGATAACTCTGGAGGCAAGGGTTCGAGGGCTCTCCCCAGGAAACTTTTTGAAATCTTCCTAGCAATGCAATTTTGGGATACTTTGGTGATGTTAGAGGAAACAGAAAGGAGTTTGGTTACCCTCCCCCTCGCACTTTTTTTCAAAATAAAGTCTTATTTCTTTTAAGTTACTTTTGGTGTCGCTCGTGATAGTGTTCAATGTCCTTTCCCTGAAAGTGTTTCTGAAAGTAAAGTGTCTTAAAAGCGTAATTTCTCTTTTCTTTCTTTTTTTAAAACCTGTGATATGAATTTTTTTGCCGGGGGGGGGGGAGGGAGGAGTTGACTTGCTCCAAGGGGGTAGTTCACCCCCCCCCCGGGAGATGCCTGAAATAAACACGGAGTATATCTTTAGAGACAAGTATTTATGACTAGTAAATTTTCAACTCTTTTACACTTCTTATTGGTGTTTAGTCTGTACATTTTTAGGGTGACCCCCCCCCTTTCACCAACTCTAGTTACGCCTATGCTGAATATTGCTTTAAAAACATACACGTGAAATTTTTTTGTCAGTACAAATGAATGCTGGGGGGGGGGGGGGGGCGGGTTCTTAAGAACTAATCTTATTAGCTTTTTTTTCTTGTGAGTTGAAAATTACACTGAAATACTTGACATGTTCTTTATATTTTCATGAGCACAATGTAAGGTCACCGAAATAAACCAATATTTTTGAGCACCAGCAGTTTTCTGTTGACAAATATCTTCTGAAAAACACGTGATCGTTTATAAAAATTAAGATGTATTTTGAAAAAAAAATATATATATATTTATAGATACGTTGTCAATTTTTGATATTAATGAAATTGTAGCATTTTTATTATTATTTCACTCTGTGACGAGAACTCGTTTTTTAAGAATTAAATTTTAGTAAATTGCAAGTCGAACTTGCACACATAAAATTTCGATCAATAAACATTTATACTGAAAAATTTATTCATATTTTTTATCAATATGTTCTATGTTGTAAACTAGCAATAAAATAAGAAGAAATATTCTAAACTGAAAGCAGGTGCAACGAGATTGTTGTACAATAGCAGAAAAACTGTCAACTGTCTAACACGTAGCATCAAAGAAGGCAAAAAAATGCGCTAAAAAAACGAAGTATACACGGTTAAAAATCAAAATAATTATCGTATAAAAAAATTAAGATGTATTTTGAAAAAAATATACATTGATCAATCTTTGAAAATAATGAAATTTTAGCATTTTTATTAAGATGTTATGAATTCCTGTCGCGCGAACTCGAATTTTGAGAAATCAATTTTTAAAAATTGTAAGTCGAACTTGGACACAATAAATTTCGATCAATAAACATTTATACTGGAAAATTGTTTCTTATTTTTGACCAACCTTTTCTATGTTATAAACTAAAAGTGAAATAATGAGAATAACCGCACACTAAAAGCAGATGCAACGAGATTGCTGCACAATTTCAGAAAAGTGTAACACGTGGAAGGATCGAAGAAGCAAAAAAAAATAAATAAACGCTAATAGAAAAAAGTTTACACTGGAAAAATTAAAATTATTATCGTACTTTGATTGAGTTGACTTTGTATTGCTTACAATTTCGGAATAATAAAAAACATGACAAACTAAAAGCAGATGGAATAATATTATTGCACAATGACATCTAATGTACTAAGTCACTATTAAACGAAAAACGGACAAAAATGAGGTAATAGCACTCATAAGACGCCTCTATTGCTTTTACTTCAACATATTCTATTTCGAGAGCAAAGAGAAATAATTTTAATAATGAAGGTTTTCGGGCAGCGATCGCTTATGGAATTATATATGGACTCGCGATTGTATATGGAAATCATGGGGGGGAGGGGGGGAGGCGCCTCAAATAATTTCATTTCCAAATGCTCGAAATTATTTCCAAGAAAAACCAATTAACAATCAAAAAGTAATTAGTATTCACTCATTGTTATTAATATTAATTACATTAATTACAAACAGTGGCGTTTAGACCCGGATTTTTTTTTTGGGGGGGGGGGGGGGTTCTTCGAGAGAAGTCAGCTAATTTTATTGTCTTACAGGAAAATTGGTCAAATTGTAGACAATTTTCACCATTTTAGGGGGTTTTCTTCGGGAAACGTGAGCTAATTTCATTGTTTTCTAAGAAAAATTGGTCAAATTCTAGATAATTTTCACCTTTATAAGGGGATTTCTTCGGTAACAGTGAGCTAATTTCAATGTTTTATAGAAAAATTGTTCAAATTCTAGAAAATCTTCACTATTTTAAGGGGGGATTTATCCCCAAAGTTCTTCAGTGATTACAAAAAATCACTAATTAATGAATATTTTTATAGATCATTAAAATAAATTCATAGTTTTCACAAAATAACCGAAATCCTTACGCATTTATAGTTAATCAACACTACACTACACAACTACACATAAATGTATAGTTTAATCAACGAATCGTTGATTTAACTATACATTTATTAAATGTGATTAATGTAAAACAAACAGTAACACTTTTTTGTTTTAAATCTGCATCATTTGGTATAAAAATAAAAATTTCCTGATTTCTAATGTGTGGGGGGGGGGGCTTGAAGCAACTCCCCTCCCCTCCCCCCTGCGCCTACCATTGTGACAAAATAAGGTAGCGAGCAAGCTCAGGGACCCTACCACAAAGGTCCCGTCAACTACTCGTGACGTCTAGTTCTCCCTCACGGAATCCGAGATACGCCGAGAAAATAGTCGGTTGACTCCATTCGACCCTACCACGACGATCTCGAGTGACCATTTTCTCCCTTGCTCTCGCGTCTCAGAAGTGAAAAGCGGTTGACCAATCAAATGATAGCTCCGTCAACGGTGTTTTCGCTTGCCTTTTCGGAAATATTTGTACGTGCGCGCTCGCTCGCTGCTCCGCTTTTATATCAAGGAGAAAATACTAATTTTTAATTATTTTAGATGAAATGGAGAGCAAGCCTGCGAACGATCTCTGATATATCTAAAGATAGCATTTTATTTGTATAAATTATCAATTAGAGTGCGTCAAAGATTGCAAAAATGTTTTTATCAAGTCTTAATACCACGGAAAATTTACAGTTTGGGGCGATTAAAAAGGCGTAAAAAGACTCAAAATTAGGTAACAACAGGTCTAAAAGCAGCAAAAGGAAAAATTTATTAATGAATTATGTTCAATCTGTTGTCAGATGGCAAAAATGCAATACTCACTTTATTAGCGCAAATGATATAATTACGTACTTGGGGTCTTGGGGACATTTTAATGAAATTTATAAGGTAGCAAAGTATAATATAGGGTATAATATACTATAAGGTAACCGTAACGTAAATAAATTACCCGATTATACATCGTGCAGAGAACTTTGAAATTGTTCGCCTCTAAAATTAGCAAAAACTCAGATCACATTTTGCCATCTGACTACAGGAATATTCATAACAGCCTAAAGTAAATTGATATTAAACATTTAAATTTGTATCGAATAAGGGGGAAAAATTATTCTGGGAAATTGTTTGTAACGGCTGTGATCTAATTCATTTCTAATTCGCACATTAAACAAACCGCATCATCTAGCTGCTGTTAGTGATGCAAGAAGCTTATTATAATCATATTATTCATAATTTTATTTAAATATTTTGCTGTGCTTTGCTACATGAGTCATTATTTTTTTCCCTTGAAGGAGCATCGAAAAACTGAATTTCAAGAGGGATCCCCCCCATGAGGAAACTCATAATTTGGAAACAATAGAAAATTTTAAAATTAGAATATTTGCAGCCGATAATAAAAAAATAATGTAAGTGCAACATGGAAATAATTTTGATATTTGAAGATCGAAAGTTGCCATAATCAAGTCTGAACACAGCCCGGGGGGGGGGGGGGGGGCAGCTCCTGATTCTAAAAATAGCATTTTATGCTATAAATTAGCTATGACTTTTTAAACTCAAAATTTTAGAGCTAGCACGGAGCATAAAACTTTTATCAACTCGGTATGTTGTTAATCCGACAAAAAGGTATTTAATTATCTTAATTATATATTTCATTATAATTGTATTACTCGACATTATTTCAGTTTCTTTTTCCTAGAAGAAATACGGGGAGAACTAAATTTCTAAAAGGGAATAACCCCCCCCCCCCCTCCTCCCGCCGATGCGAGGCACATATTTTGTAAACAATAGAAAGTTTTCAAATTAGAACATATAAAACGGGTCATAAAAATGTACTTTATATGCGATATAGAAAAAATCAAAATCGTTTAACATTGAAGCTGAATAAGCAGTTTCAAAATGAAGGCGTGAACTCGCCCCCCCCCCACCCCCCACCCACTCAAATTGTGCTGCGGGTGCTTTGAAAACTATGTATAAAGTGTTAGAACATTTGAAAGGGATTATGAAAATCCAGTTCTATTGTAATATAAAAATATTAAAAAATTTAAAAGTGCCAAGCTAGTTTGAGCAAAGATTTTAATATTGAAGTGGGAAAGAGGGAGGTCTTTTACGATCCTAAAGTTACCAATTTATTTTTATAAATTCAATTTATCTATTAAGATTTTGCATAACATAGCACGTACACCGATACTACTTGATTCTATTAAAAATTGAACGAAAAGTATTACTTAAAGCAGAAAACACCTTAAACGATATAGACATAAATTAGTGATTGAATATAAATGTTGGAAACTAATCAAATTTGGTATTTTTGATGAATTTCAGTACGGCGAATGCGAGTTTTTTTTTTTTTTTTTGTAAAATATAGGAAATATTAAAATCAAATCATCGACTGATCAATCAAACAGCTCATTGAATACCCACCACAGCTTCTTTTCATCTTTTAACTTTATAAGCATTGCGGCACTCAATTCAATTAATGCATTGATTCTCGTTAATGAATACGTTCTGTTGTTCGAAAATAATAAAACTTCATTCAAAAATCATTTTTTTCGTTGTTGCATATAAATAAATCTTTTAATTTCAAAGTACAAAAATTCTTACTAGTAAATAAATTTCGATACTTAGATCTATATTACGCTATCACTTCTTGTATAAGGCAATAATCAGTTTTTCCACGCCTTCAAGATTCAATTTTCCGCCGCAAAATTCAAAAATCGCGTGAATAGCAAAACTACTCGCTACCGACAATGCGAACTCACCCGCTCCTACCCAGGTGACAAGTTTTCGGGAGCACTAGTCGGCAGCCAGACGCTTCCCGTGAGCTTCATAGTAGCGTTTACTTGCGGATCCCGGAATGTGACGTCACGCGGGGAGAAAAGCTGGTTTTTCGCCTAGCGACTTTGTTTCCGACAGGTTTCCGAGACCTTCGAGAGACGTCAACTCCGTATCGCACGCTGATTGGCCAAAGAAGAAAACCGTCCAGAAAACGAAGAACTTGGACTTCTTTCCGTAGGAATAACATTGCGCGCAAAATGTCGTCTTAGAAAAGAAAGGATTCCTCTTAAAATCGAGGAAGTCATACAATTTGGTTTTTAGTTTTATATTCTTTGATGTGTTCTTTAACCACATTTCGCCTTAAAAAGATGTAATTTTGCACAGTAATTATGAAAGATCGTTTTGATGTACTAGGCCTGTGTTCATTGTCTCGTTTTTTGCATCCTAAACTATGTTTTTTTGACTTTACTGGTTAATCAATGTATTTTAGGATGTGCATTATTATAATAACTTACTTTTCCTTAAATTCAGTGTAGTTTTTTGTATGCTAATATTATTTTTGATGCTGTATTCTCCGATACATGACAGAAGCATGCTTTGGCGACATTTGATGTTAAACGCTCGCCATACAGGTTACTATACTCAATGCTAAAAAGCTTGAAGTCGATTGAGTTGGCCCACCCCACGGAAGCAAATTCGGAAATTAAAAGTTTCTACAATATGCACCCGCTTTGCACCCAAGTTTAACGTTTTGCACCCTTAACCGAAAAATGTCATAAGCGATTTAATTCGGGGGGGGGGGGGACTAAAGTTTAAGTTAGATTTGATTATTATTGTTAAATATTACAGTCTGGTTAATAACCTTGTTTTTAAAATATTTTTTTTTTCCTTTTTTTGCATGTACATAATTTAAAATGTATTAAAATTTTAGATCATCTTTAGTATTAAGGGTTTTTTTTTTCCTTTCAAGTAATCATTGTATATTGTTGAAAAATAAATAAATAACAGTTCTTTCTATTTCCATTCAATATATAATTAAAACACATGTGAAAAAATTAGGAATTGTTTTTTAAATACCATAAAACAATCATTAACTTCGACAAAAAAAAAAAAAAAAATCACCCAACGATTTTAATTATAAACCTCTTCTTAATTTTAGAGTTTAACAAGTCTAGTAGTGTAGTTCAAAATTATATGCATATATACAAATAAAAAATCAACCATTGTGTGTTTAAATCACAAGTATGATTATTGTGTATTCTTAATTTTGTTCTTCTCATAATTTTTTTATTAATCCAGTGTCAAACTTATCTTGTCCTTTAAGTATTGCTCTTCGTATAATACTTTGGTACATTGCTTTTTTATATTTTTTTATCTTCACACCTTATTTATTAATAGTTAATGCTCTGGCACATGTTCATTTCTTCAAAACATGCAATGAATTTTTATACATTGCTCTGCATTCAGACTTTTTGTATCAATATAAGTTCTGAAGAATGCAATGTAGGACTTCCACACTTTTTTTTTGTTAGACATTAAGCTCCAATTAATGAATTATATTAAAGTAATGACTTGACTTTGCGTAATATTTAAGGCATAATAATTTATGTTTGTAATATAAGGTTTTTAATAAACTTTTATAACATTATGTCGTGATTTTTCAGTAATTTTCCCCCAGTGAGTCACATGTCTGTACTGTTTTCGGTTACTTACCTAGGCATTTGGGCTACTTAAACATCAGTTAAGCTTGTTTCCATTGATTAATTACTTAACACTGTTCCTACATCAAAATGATTTATAAAATTTTCATTAGAAATAAAAACTATAGGTATTTCTTAGCCTGCATCATCTTTCTACAAACACACATAGTTCTGCGCTGGTTTAAGGAGCAAAATGTCTAGAGTAACAGTATCCACTCTTTAAATTATGATATAGCAAAAGAAAAGTAAGTATTAAAACAAGAAAACTTTATTGTAATTAATTGTACTTTCTACTATTCTAACATGAAACTTTTTTTAAGTGTATTTTTATTACGTGTAAATATATTTTGCATGTATTACTTGATTGGGACCCATAACTTAAGCAGGTTAAGT
The DNA here is from genome assembly GCA_038502835.1 of Octonoba sinensis. Classification (NCBI taxonomy): domain Eukaryota; kingdom Metazoa; phylum Arthropoda; class Arachnida; order Araneae; family Uloboridae; genus Octonoba; species Octonoba sinensis. The sequence goes on along the minus strand of CM076600.1, from coordinate 107,277,959 downwards.
TTGCATCAAATACTACTATGTTAAATATATTTAGATTGAAGAAAAGTATGATTTAAAATTAAAAAATCCTATACTAAATTATATTAAAACCAAATAATACATAAGCAGCATAAGTGAGCATTAACGAGACTTCCTTTTTTATAACTGGTCTTAACTGAACTGTTTCCGCCAAGCGAGCGATACTTGGGCCAAATGCGGACGACGTGGCCAAAGCGAGTTGGACGGTTTTTGCTGCGCTAAAGTATGCGCAGACACCCATCTGAAGCTCTTGACGTCTCTCTCCCAGTATAAAGGCTCTCTATCGTGGTAGGGTCCCAGAAGAGAGAAAGGCGCGCGCAGTAAACGATTGAACTCTCCGCTCTCTAAAAGGAGCATTCTGATTGGTTCTTCCCGCGGAAGCCTGTCGCCCCTACCATTTTCTCCGGATGGACTATTCCCGCTTCTTTCGACCGGTAGCCGTCGTGTCGCATTTCGCTTGGAATGCATATGGACTGGATTACGACGTCAGACCGGTTCTGCTTAAACTGACTGCTTAAACTGCTGACCGGTTCAAATTTATTTAATTTAAAAAAAGCTTTCTAAAATTCACAAAAACAGGAACCTCTGGAATAGTGAAACCTGTGTAAGTTGACCACTTGCAGTACAGCACTTTAGTGGTCAACTTATAGGGGGTGAAGGACTAATTCTATTTCAGACAAAAGTGGTCAACTTTACAGGTTTTACTGTATATTAGTGTTCATATCCTTTTTATTTTTTTAAATCCAAGGAATCCATTATATACTGTAAGTCTGCGTTGAAATGCTCTACATCTGTAAGTAAAGTAAATCCTGTAGTTCCAAGAGACTGTCAGATAATAAAATTTTGCAAGTAGATGAACTATTCAAGGAATAGCTCATCTACTTGCTTCAAGGAATTCTACTGGCTTCAAGGAATGAAATCATACTCTGTAGTTTTTCCTTGAAATCATGCAAAATAACTTTCATTAATTGCTCATATTAAATACATGACTATATTTTCCTCCTACCTCTCACCTTGGAATTTAAATCATGCTTTGGACCAAGGCTTTTCCTGCATGCGCCTCCATGACCCTTATAGTAATTAATAAAATCTTTTTTCGCATCACATATTGAAATGATTTTGGAGTAAACAGTTGCTGGTGTATTGTGTGCATTTAAAATTTTATTCCTATTGTGAATGGAATGCCATTACACATTTATTGTTTTGTTTTTATTTTGTTGAACTGTGCCACGGATGACAAACCTTTTCCGATCCGTGTGAACATTAAATTACGGTTTGTTATTTTCCGGTGCCCAGTATGCCCCTGGTTATTTTTAGTTTTGAAAATAGTCTTTAAAAATCACCCATGTGAATGAATAAAAGTACAGTAGAGCCTTGATTATCCGATGTAATGTGGACCGAGGGTACCTCCGATAATTGAAAACTCGGATAAATACAAAAGTGACGACTATATAGCAACAGACTCAGGGCCCAGCTAGGCTGGTCCTAACATAGACTCTGGCCAAATCGAGAGGGAAACATGGATTGAAATGAATGAAAATATCAAAAAAGTTTAAAAAAAAGTCATTTACTGTACATATTATGAAATGAGAAAATGACGTTTACATACATACAAATATCTAATTTTATATGTACACATCAGTAAAGTACATGTTCCAGTTAAAGTTGTCTCTTGAAGAAGTCTACGTATATAGTATATGTATGTATTATAGATATATATACAGTACAACCTGTAAAGTTGACCACCTGTCTAAGTTGACCGCTTTTGTCAGGTATGAAATTACTCCTATATTCAGGGTGCGTACGCGGCCTGGAAAACCTTGAAAGTTCATGAATTAAATAATTTTTTTTCAAGGCCTTGAAAGTCTTGGATATTTGGAATAATGTACAAAAATATTTGGAAAGTCCTTGATTTTCTCATTGTTACTACTTCTTTGCAACTTATCAACAGGAAAATTCACCTTTCTTCAAATTCCTACTGCAGACATGCGATTTTTCCGTATTTTGACGGAGTGCCGTAGTTTTGGTAATTTTGGAAATTAAAAATTTCGCTTCCACAAAAATTCGTAACTTGGATTTCTTTTTCTCTATTTTTTTTTTTACCCTATGAACATTTTTGAAAGTAGCCTCCGTACATTCCTGCGAAGTTTCACAAATTAAGAGTAAAATTTACACATACGATTCGTTTTTGTCGCTTTCAAGTGTCAATTCCGATTTTTTTAAGCACTTCGAAATCTGGTTGCATCGGTTTCTGCAAAACTTCCTAGTTCTCGTTTAATATCGGATTCTTCCCCTTAGACATCAATAAATTTGAGCTTATCATTATTTTTAATCTTTCCTAAATTTTAGCTTCTGTAAAGGACTTGCAGAAACATCATTTTGCCACTCCCACTCTAAATGTCGCCGATAATCGAGGAATTTTTTGCTTTTAAGTTTTAGTGATGCATCTGTTGATTATAATTATTAAATATTAGAACCTTATTAAAAATCTGTTTTTAAAAATTTTTTGCCAAAAATGTTTAGTTTTTTAAATTGTTTTTCTTATTTTTTTGCATGTAATTTAAAATGTGTTTAAATTTTAGATCGACTTTAGCATTGGGCCTCCCCCTTTTCAAGTACTCATTTTACATTGTTACAAAATAAATAAATAATATTTCTTTCTATTTTAATTCAATATATAAAAACATGTAAAAAATTCTTCACGCCTAATTTTGAAGTTATTTCATTTCATTAAAATTTTTATAGTTATCAAGTATGAAATAGTTATTTCAATTTAAGAAGTTATTGCTCAGAAACATGTTTATTTCTTTAAAAAATGCCATGCCACTTCCATGCCTTTTTTTGGTTAGACATAATGACCCAATCATTTTTTTATATTAAAGTAATGAGTTGACTTGCTTAGTATTTAATAACTCTATTGCATAGTAATTTATGCTTGTAATATACTTTTTAATAAGCTTTTACAAAGCGTTATGTTGTGATTTTTCAGTATTTTTTTTTTTCTCAGTGAGGTACATGTCTGACCTGACAAGCAGTAAAGCTATGGCTCGTTACATACACAGCCGATACAACACATAAATCTAATTATTGTGCAATCTGATGAATTTTTATAGTATTGAATATGAAGTTATTTTATCACAGTTAGAGTGCTCTAAATTAAATAGTATTAAAGAAATCTTTCTGGCTTGTAATGTAACTTGTATTCGAAGTGGTTAGTCGAAGTGGTTCTGGCTTGTAATGTAACTTGTATTCGAAGTGGTACTTCATTTGAAACACTTGATTTTTGCTATGAGGAGTGCTGGAAAGTGCTTGATTTTTACTCGGAGAATAGTGTACGCACCCTGTATATTAAATAATGAAGAAAAACCCTTGTAACTTGACCACCTGTCTATGTTGACCACTAATATGCACCAAATTTGGCAGATAGTATTGTAAAAAACCTTTTTAAGTTGACCACCTGATAAAATTTATTTTTATGTATCATTTTTAAAAAATTTCTTTAATTTTTATTTATTGAAAAAAACCAAGCAAAATTACATTCCTAAAATATTTTCTATGCTGTGATGCTAGACCAGAATTTCACTGAATGGATGAAACATCAACATAAAAGCTTGTCTAAATCCATTTGTGAGTTAACCATGTGATTATTTTGTTGATAAATAGATTTTCATTATTTTGTATATTATTATATAGTGCAATAGAAAAATAAAACAAAAATTCAGTTATTTTTAAATGATTATGAATTTCTAGAAATTAAATATCTATATAAATGAGTAACTGTTCCTACTTAATAAGGTACGTATATTTATTTTGAGCCGCTTAAATCTGCATGATATTTCATAAGTCATTCTGGCTAATGATTTTCAAAGATATTTCAGATATGCTTCATAGAAAATGTGTAATTAATATTTTAAAAGAAAGATAAAGTTAAAAGTATTTTTATTTGTTAAAAAATGAAAGCATGGTGAAATAAATGCCCCCCCCCCCCAAAAAAAAAAAATCACCACCCTTTATAAGTTGACCACTAAATGGCTGCACCGCAAGTGGTCAATTTTCACAGGTTTCACTGTATATTGTTTTCTGTTTAACGGAACTCGTTCGCTTCTTTGCTGCCGTTTTACGAAATGGTTGTATCCGTAAAAGGTCTGTTGAAGTCGTCTCCGACTGTTGTTCTAGGTCTTTATAACACCAGAAAATAATTGGATGACCAACATCATTCAGTGACGCCGCCACTTTTTTTTAAAGGGCAAATGTACCTTGGTTAGTCAGGGCTCGGATAACCGAGGCTCTACTGTAATTTGATTTCTACCTGTGGGCCTACCGACACTGAGGCTGTAGGTTAGCCATCAATACAGTAAAACCCCTTTATGGCAGATACCAGTAGGATAAGGTGTGGTCATCTCTTAAGCTTAATGGCAGAAATCCCTGCCCCCCCCCCCTCCCTAAGTTTAATGATGAAATGATTTTTCCCGTGATGAATTGGATATTGATTCGAAAAGTGCTGTATTTTCCAAATGGGTTGATATTTAATTGTAAATGGTTGATATTTAATAATAATTGTACTTTTCTGTCTTTAATAAACAAATCAAACCAGTATCTAAAATGAAAGGCCGCAGTAGCCTAGTGGTTAGAACATCGGACTTCCAACTGGAAGGTCGCGCATTCGATACCCACTGAAGACCCACCTGTACACTTGGGGATACGTGCATGTAAAGTCAGTGGACCCCACTACGTTGCCCCGTGCGCAAGCAATCCTAAGGCTTCGACTAACAGGTAGGGATCTGGTGGAGTAAACAGTGGCGTAGCTAGGTGGGGGCAAGGAGGGACAGCTGTCCCCGGGCGCTGCGTCAAGGGGTGCCAAATTAATGTTAATTTATTTTATTTTTGAATGCGAAAAGAAAATTATTTGAACTGAAGGGGTGTGAATATGTTTGACAAAAAAGTGGGAGCACTGCAAACCATATCGGGAATGAGCAATGTAGACAAACAAATAATTTAGATAAAATAAATGGAGTAAATGATAATAATGTAGAAATCTGACAAATAATTTTACGAAGCCAGTGTCCCATTTTTTCGTTAGAAGTGAATGGTCACTAATAAAAATGAAAGTTAAAAGGGCTGCTTTTTAGAACTATTTATCATTTAGGAAGCATAAAAGTTTTTTTAAGTTCCCTTTAGGGGCGCCCCTAGCCCTCCAGGGGCACCAAATCTTCAGTTGTCCCCGGGTGCTGAAATCCCTAGCTATGCCTCTGGGAGTAACATATCTAAAATGAAGCATTTAGAAACCCTAAAATAAAAGTTTTAATTTAATGTTTATATGGGGGAGGGGGGAGGAGGAGAGAGAAAGAGATAACATGCATCTTTTATTTCAAAATATTCAATCTCAGTTTACAACAAAATGCATGAATAATTTTATGAACATGAAATTTCAAATACATTAGTATAAAGCAGAAAAATTTAAAGTATATAAAAATATTTATAAATACATGATACCTTTTGCATTTTTTTTGATCACACATTTTTTGCTGCAAGATAATTTTTTCGATGTGTGTTTGTAACATAGTTACAATAAATGCTTTTGGTTATAACACCATACAAAATATTTTCATAATTTTGAAAATTTAGGTGGAGTTTTAGACTTAGTTATAGTAGCTTCTGCTGCTTTTAAAACATCTTCACTTTGTAACATTGTCATATTCCACAATGTCATAAATTCCAGTCCTTCCTTGACAGAATGATCTCTAGAATAATTTAAGGCAATCTTTGTGCCCTGTACAGCAACTGGACTCTTAGATGCTATAGTACCAGCAAGACGATTAGCAGCTTGTAGCATGAGCTCTTTAGAAGAAAATATTTTGCTAACAATACCAATTTCCTTTGCTTCGGAAGATCCTATCTTCTCGCAGCTGTATATGTATTCACGCAGTAAACTATCATTGCCAACTGCTTTAGGAAGCCTCTGTAATATACCTACATCAGCAGCAAGCCCTATATCAATTTCTTTAATGACGAAAAAGGCATCTTCTGTGCAATAACGAATATCGCAGGCACATGCTAAATTGGCACCTGCTCCGAAACAACCATTGTGAATTGCTGCAATGACAGGTTTCTGGCAATCTTCAATTGCAGTGAAGGACATCTGATATTGTTCAACAATAGACTGCAAGTACTTGGCTTTTCGAGCAATATCCTCTTTACTTACAATTTTGGATGTTAAGTCCAGCATATCATTAAAATCTATTCCAGCTGAAAACATTTTTCCAGCTCCAGAAATGATGCTTACTCGACAATTTTTGTCATCTTTGATTTTTCGGAAACAATCTAAAATTTCGTGCCAAAAAATTTTGTTCATAGCATTTAAAGTATCTGGGCGATTTAACTCGACATGCAAGACATATTCTTGGTCACAAGTTACAGATATCGTTTCATACTGATAGCTTGAAATGCTTGACATGTTCTTTCGAAGTACTTGGCTACTTATACTTTTTGCATGTAATAATGATTTTCGGAAACAATTACTTATTAGTTGTGACAGCATTTTTGTACAAACTCATCAGTTTCATATAAGCGATTATCACACGTCCAAATCAAAACTTCGTCGTGATTATATTGGCACGGTCAAAGTTAGCGGAATAATTTAAGGATACGTTAACTAATATATTTGTTCTCAAGGTGTTTATAAATAATTATTTATCGCAAAGAATTTTAAGTAGCATATTTCCTGTAATTAGCTAATGAATCAATTTTTGTTCTTACCAAATAAAATTCTCCATATTGAGAAGTAGTAACTGTATTTGTATCTATTGTTTTGTTGTCATGGTTGAAACTGGGGACTTGTTAGGACGTAACTTTTGTATTGGCTAATTTTGCTTCTTGTACTTTTAGGTCAGTATACAATTTTGATTTATCTGTGTACATATAAATCGTAGGTATACTTCTCATTATTCTAAAAATATATTTTCTGAATGCGTCTTTAATTGTTATTATGACATTTATTCCTTTTTGTTCTTTTTATCTTCTGCTAGTAGTATTGAATCAATAATTGTTTGTTTTGAGAAATAGCAAGCAACTTTTTTACGTAGAGTTTTAATGAATAAATATTGTGCGTATGATAACAATAACACTGTGGGTGCATTATATAAAGTGCTTGATACTATCTGCCATTAATTCGTCGTGACATGACACATTACTATGTAAGGCTAAACAACGGTGTTTCCGTCTGGTCAAAAGTGGTACGTTTAAAATTTAACATTTTACAATTATTTTATTGATAAGACAGCTATTATCGGTTATGGAGTTACCATCACACTCTCTCTACATACATTAAATAATATGTTATCTACATAATAAAATTTTGAAAGATTACAGGTATGGTTTTCTTTTTAAAGTATCAAGATTTGTTTTGTGCAATAAATTAGATTAAGTTTATAATAAGGAATTTAAAAATTCTTCTAAATTCTTAATGTAGCTTGATTTCAATCGTTTATTTTCTGATTCTGGAAGGTAATAGTAATCTTAACTGATGTGCTAAATTTTGTCGTCATTGTCTAATGAGATAAAAAAGTACAAAAAACTTTATAAGTTAGAAAATCTTTCTTACATATGTAAAGATTCAGCTACTTTTCATCTAGATCAGGTGTTTAGTAATGTTTTCTGGCTGCTTGTCAAAACCAAATTGAATACATTATCTCTGTCCCCAAAACTTTTGTTTCCCCCTCCATCCCCCCCCCCCCCCCGAGCAATTTAAGAATTCAAAGGGTGATGTATGGTTCAAAACCTTTTTTTTTTTATTTCCTTAAAATTCAAAGTTATTTTCAACATGCATCGTAGATATAAAAATAACAAAAAAATTATTTCTGTGTACTTAACAAATTGATTCTTGGACACTTATTGGCTAAAGGACCAACCATGCTAGGGGTCTCCAAGAGAGTTTTTCATTACCAAATCAAATGTAAACAAAGAAACTTTACTGAATTTAAACAGATTGCACTTATTTTGCTATATCAAAACTGGTTTTTATTTTTGTTGGATAAATTTGCATTTCTATGATGACAGAAATGTGTATATGAAAATGCATTTATAGTTTATTTATTTGTTTTATGTAGCTTGTTACTTTTAAAAATTAAGCTTATTAAACTGATTATTATTTAAATTTCTGTATTTTAATGCATGTGTATAGTGCCGACTCAAAATGAAAGCCAGTAAAAACTTTGAAAAGGGCACTCTGTTTTCTTCGAATGTTCTCTTGAGTGTTACCTATAAAATATACTTGTTAAACTGGTTTAAAATTCCTGATTAGTAGTTGTAAAATATATACAAAGTGGTCATACATCTCAATGCTATTATGGACAAGCATTTGGGGTAACAATGACCTAGGATTTCAAACTTGGTGCCATTTCAAACCTCAATCATGGAGCTTTCAATTTTTTTCCTCAGGCATTTGTTTCTCTTTGAAATGTTTTTTTTCTTTTCTTTGAAAGCGGGTAGGGGTGAGAACTTTATAAAACATGACTTTGTATTTGGGCTGAATAGTGAATTATGCTTTGTACTTTTTCCTATTTACGAGATTACAAGAAATATGTTTTCTTAAAATCAAGTTATAAATGACTACTGCTTAATGGTACGCAAGAAAATGCTAAAATTACATAAGGTATTTTTTCACATGCAAATGGGGGCCATGTACTAGTGATATCTTAACCTTTTTTCTGCAATGGACAAATGTTATGGGAAGAAAATTGTGTGCAAGTTATGTTTGCATTAATGTTTCAACATCTTAAGTTGTAAATTTTCTTTCAAATGCAGCAAGCAACTATTTTCTGTTTTAAAAGAGTTTTTAAAGTTTTATTATTATTATTATTTTTTCTTTTAGGAGGAGGGTGGGAAAGTCTCATAGAAAAAGTAAATGTATTTAGGTCAAATAAGATATTGCTGTTCACTGTTTAGAGAATGAAAAGAAACCAAGGCTTCCTCCCTGTTTGCGTGGGGTTAGGGCTCCCCTTTGATTCCTGAAAAGCCCTTCTTGCTCTTTTTTTAGGGAAACGGTACCCTTCCTGCTCTGTTTATAAATTGCTGCTCATTTGATTTTGGAGTACTTCAAAACCGTGAAGTACTGAACAATCGCCCCTGCTCCCCCCTCCTTTTCTTCTTTCCATTATCTGTTACTTCAAGCGATAAAAAATACCCTGGGAAATACAGAGACTAAACAATGCTCTTTGCCAGTTTTCCTCTTTGGAAACAGTAGTGAACAAACGAAAGCGTATTTTTGTTCTGATAAGCCTCTGCTGAACCCGAGAATCGCATGCATTGAAATCGCAAAAGAATATTGGTCTATGGCTTCGTAAGTACATAAGTAAGAAAAAAATTTCTTTGTCTGATCGCGCTAAATACACAGCAGATTTCCGCCTCCATTTACATAATTTTCTCTTAAAAAAACTGATATAAATACATAAATAAAGAAAATGAAATAAGCAATTGCAAGAAAATAGCCCCCCCCCCCCCAACTTTTGCAACATCACTAAAAAAAACCCAAAATTGCACTCTTAGGATTTTAATTTCGAAAAAATCTCCCTTCCCCTAACATTATCAACAATAGCTTAAAATTGAGTCTACTGTATTAGGTATTGTATCTACTGTCAGGTATAGTATCAGGAATCGGTACTTATCACTTAAAGGGCCTACTTTGGTGATTCTTTTCCCAAACTATTGTCAAGATGAGTTTACCTTGTACCTTTCATTGTGGATAAATACATTTAGTACCGATTCTAATCCATTTTGGCAACGCGCTGCGATCAGCGGCCATTTTCTATCTTTTTTTTTGCGCACTGCCTCTCCTAACTTCCTAGCTAGGCCTAAGCCTGTTGCTAATAATCACATTTTGTATTTAAATTTGTATTTATGTAATTCAATTCAATATTAAATTTAATTAAAAAAATATTGCATCCTCAAGATCAATAAATACAAATACAAAAGTGACGACCAGCAACAGGCTCGGGGCCCAGCTAGGCTGGTCTTAGTCAATTTAGCAGTCCCCAAGGAACATCAATAGCTTTCTTAAAAGTTTTTTCCCCACTGCAATTAACAGTCGCTTCCGGTAAACTATTCCAACTGCCTACAACCCTGTTGAAGTAGTAATTTTTCCTAGTTTCAAGATTAGCCTGAGATTTGAAAAGCTTAAAATAATGACCTCTGCTTCTACTTTTAGCACATAGCTGTAGCCCATCAACATTTCGCAATTTAATGAATTTAAACTACTGAATCATGTCCCCTCGAGCTCTCCTTTGCTCAAGACTATACATATTGAGCCTTTTAAACCTAACCTCATAATCTAAGTCTGAAAGACCACTTACCAATCTAGTAGCCCTCCTTTGAATCCTTTCCAATAAGGTAATATCCTTTTTTAGGTACAGAGACTAAAACTGAACAGCATACTTCAAATGAGGTCTTACCAAACTTCTGTATAATGGCAAGACAACTTCCTTAGACCTGTTCGAAATAGCCTTATTGATAAACCCAAGTATCCTATTAGCTTTGTTACTTACTATGCTACACAGCTGACTGGACTTGAAGTCGAGTCTAATCAATACTCCTAGATCAACAACTGCTTCTGCATCCCTAATGATGGAACCTTGTAAATAATAGGTTGCATGTTTATTCCCATGACCAAAATGAAGCACTTGACATTTCCCAATATTAAAAGACATACCCCACTTAATTGTCCACCTAGTAATTTGATTTAAATCATCTTGAAATTGATTAACTTGTTCCTCTGTGTCCACAATTCCCATGATTTTGACATCATCAGCAAAAATATTGATGTTCCCAGAAATACTGCTATTTGCCAATGTTTGCAAAATTCTTCATGCTTATGCCTATGCTACTGGTTCTGTTTTTAAACACTATCGATATTCAGCCAAAGTTCGACTTAATACGGCACTAAATACATACATGTATATATATATATTCCTGTTTATTCCTTGTAAAATAAAGCTAATTTCATTGTTGAATCTTTTTAGTAAAACTGAATTTGTTTTATCTATACAGTACAAGAATACCATATTTTCGAGTGTAAGCGCCGCATTGCTTACATGTTAAAAAGTAAAAAAATTGCCAATGCGGCGAATACAACGGGTGCGGCGCATATGATTTTTAAAGGAAACAAAAATAATTAATCTAAGCAAATTTCCCAAAATAGTTAAAAATGCCGTCAATAGATCTCGTTGTGGTTTTTTATTTCGATCAGATCAAGCATGATAGCAAGCGTGATTGAGTCACACTTTGTTTGTATTCACTTTCAGTGTGTGGCGTAGTTATGTTGCTTTTTACCTTGTTGCAATTTACTTTTCTTTTTTAATTAAAAAAATTTTATTTAAAGTTTTGGGAAATAGCTCCCAAGCGACTTTAAAGTAATGCTGTTGCTTTTAAGCTCCCAATTATTTTGAGCGTCATGAGGTGAAGGGGCCGGCCCCAGCGCTAAGGTTTGTTATGTTACGGAAACAACATAAATCTCCACCGATAATAAAAATAATAGTAATAAAATATAAATGATTATATTTTTTTAAGAAATCATTTAGAACATCTAATTCATTTAAATTGTACTTCCCTTTTATTTACTGGTTGAGCTTTTAAATTGCTTACCATTGGGTGCGGCGTTTACAACAGGTGCGTCGCTTACAATATTTTTACACAAATCGCGCTCATTATCACGATGTGGCGCTTACACCGGGTGACGCACATATTCCCGAAAATACGGTAATCATAAAGTTAGTAAATGCACAATGCACCAGATTTCAACTTAAAAAATTACCTGCTTCATTTACTGTTTTGGTAACTAACTGAATTCTTTTCCTTCTAGATTCACCATGTCAAAACAGTAGTCAAGCACTAATGTGGAAATTATGAGTATTGAACTTTCTTCATCAATTCACAGGCTTGAAGGTAGTGGAAATCAAATTGGAGGACTCATCATAAGGAAGAAAACAAATAATGACGAATTGTTTAAAGTCCCAGCTCCAAAAGTCTCTTTACTAGGGTTAGATGTTTTAGCTGAAAAGCGAAGAAAAGAAAAAGATTTAGAAGTAAAAGAAAAATTAAATGACAAAAATTCTTCAGAGAGAAAGAAATATGATGAACAAGATATTGAAAACAGAAATGATGCCAAAAGAAGAAAATATAGGACATCAAAAGATGAAACACCAACACATACTGGTGGTGTTAATGAAGAATACTTGAAAAGAATGCATGGAAGGCAAAAACGAGAAAAAGAAAGAGGATTATATGTTTCTTCAAAGCATAAACGACTTAAGGATGATAAGGAATATGAACGAGAAAGACATGAACGCAAACATGGTAGAGAAAGCAGCCGATCTCGAAGATCGCAACATTCAAGTCGCTCTTCTAGGAGACAAAGTGAGACACCATATCGAGACGAACCTCCTTCTCCTCGAATACATCCGAGAGACTCCCCTTCACGGTCTGGCTGGGATGAAGATGATGTTACACCGAACTATAAATCGTCCTGGGATCTTGCCTCACCCAGAAGCTCACCTGACAGGAGGAGTGAAAGAAGCCATCGTAGTAGGAGTCGTCATAGAATTCCAGATTCTCCCACTCCCACTCCAGTTTATAAGTATAATGATTGGGCTCGTGACCGAAAGCCCACTGGAGCAACTCCCATGAATTCTGTTAGAGATGAAAATATTCCTTGGTCTTCAGAAGAAGAAAAGATGGATTGGGAAGAGGAAATAAAAAGATTGGATAGGGAATGGTATTCCATTGATGAAGGTTACGATGAAAATCATAACCCTTTTGCAGGTATGTCTGCAGAATACACTAAAAAGAAAGAGGAAGCTATGGAACAAAAAAAGAAAAAACGAATGTCTGCGCAACAAAGGCAAATTCACAAAGATAATGAAAAATGGGAAACCAATCGAATGTTAACTAGTGGTGTTGTGCAAAAGCTAGATTATGATGAAGATTTTGAAGAAGATAATGAAGCCAGAGTCCATTTGTTAGTTCAGAATGTTGTTCCACCATTCTTAGATGGAAGAATTGTTTTTACTAAGCAGCCAGAGCCTGTGGTGCCTGTCAAAGACCCTACTTCTGATATGGCTATTATTGCTCGTAAAGGTAGTCTTGCTGTTCGGACGTTCAGAGAACAAAAGGAAAGGAGGAAAGCCCAAAAGAAAGAATGGGAGTTAGCTGGCACTAGATTAGGTGATATTATGGGAGTAAAAAAAGTAGATGATAAGGAAGATAAAGATGTAGAAGATAATACTGATTACAAAGAAGAACATAAATTTGCGGAACACATGAAGAATAAGACCGAAGCTACGAGTGACTTCGCTCGAAAGAAATCCATAACACAACAAAGACAATATTTACCTGTATTTGCAGTGAGACAAGAATTGCTTAATGTTATAAGAGACAATAGTGTCATCATTATAGTTGGAGAAACTGGATCAGGTAAAACAACCCAACTTACGCAATATCTTCATGAAGATGGTTATAGTAAATATGGAATGATAGGATGTACTCAACCTCGTAGGGTGGCCGCTATGTCGGTTGCTAAGCGTGTTTCAGATGAAATGGGTAAACAGTTGGGAGAAGAAGTTGGATATGCCATACGGTTTGAAGACTGCACGAGTGAAAAAACTATTATAAAATATATGACTGATGGTATTTTACTCAGAGAATCATTGAGAGAATCTGATCTAGATAATTATAGTGCTATTATTATGGATGAAGCTCATGAGCGATCACTTAATACTGATGTTTTGTTTGGTTTACTGAGAGAAGTTATTGCAAGGAGACAAGACTTGAAATTAATAGTGACATCAGCTACAATGGATGCTACCAAATTTGCCAACTTTTTTGGAAACGTACCTTCTTTTGTAATACCCGGTAGAACTTTTCCTGTAGAATTATTTTTCAGTAAAAATCCGATTGAAGATTATGTAGATGCTGCTGTGAAACAAGTATTACAAATTCATTTACAGCAAACTACTGGTGATATTTTAGTATTCATGCCTGGTCAAGAAGATATTGAAGTGACTTGTGAATTGGTTTCAGAAAGACTTGGTGAAATAGAAAATGCACCACAGCTTGCAATTTTGCCTATTTATTCACAATTGCCAAGTGATTTACAAGCTAAAATATTTCAAAAAGCCCCTGATGGAGTTCGAAAATGTGTTGTGGCCACAAATATAGCTGAAACATCTTTGACAGTTGACGGAATAATGTTTGTTGTTGACGGTGGATATTGTAAATTAAAAGTTTATAACCCTCGAATAGGTATGGATGCTTTGCAGATATATCCCATCAGCCAAGCAAATGCAAATCAAAGATCGGGTAGAGCTGGAAGAACAGGCCCTGGGCACTGTTTCCGTTTATATACGGAAAGTCAATATAAAAATGAGATGTTGATTACAACAGTGCCCGAAATCCAAAGAACAAATTTAGCTAATGTTGTGCTTCTTTTAAAATCACTAGGGGTTCAAAATTTACTCCAGTTCCATTTTATGGATCCTCCACCTGAAGATAATATGTTAAATTCAATGTATCAATTATGGATACTGGGTGCACTAGATAACATTGGTAGTCTGACATCTTTAGGTCGCAGTATGATTGAATTTCCCTTAGATCCCCCATTGTCTAAAATGTTGATTGTTTCTTGTGATATGAAATGCAGCTCTGAAATATTGATTATTGTTTCCATGTTGTCAGTGCCAGCAATTTTTTACCGTCCAAAGGGACGTGAAGAAGAAAGTGATTTAGCTCGTGAAAAGTTTCAAGTTCCTGAAAGTGATCATCTCACATTCTTGAATGTTTATTTACAGTGGAAGCAACACAATTTTTCATCTTCTTGGTGCAATGAGCATTTTATACATGTCAAAGCTATGAGAAAAGTTCGTGAGGTTAGGCAACAGTTAAAAGAAATTATGGTGCAACAAAAATTACCCATTGAATCATGCGGCACAGAATGGGATATTGTTCGCAAGTGTATTTGCTCTGCATATTTTCATCAAGCTGCTAGACTTAAAGGTATTGGTGAATATGTCAACTGCCGAACAGGTATGCCGTGTCATCTGCATCCCACTAGTGCACTTTTTGGGATGGGTTATACTCCTGACTACATAGTATACCATGAACTAGTTATGACTAGTAAAGAATACATGCAGTGTGTAACAGCTGTAGATGGTTACTGGCTAGCTGAACTTGGACCTATGTTTTATAGCATAAAGGAATCTACTCGTTCCCGCATGGAAAATCGTAGATTAGCAAAAATGAGTCAAACTCAAATGGAGGAAGAAATGGCTATAGCTGAAAAAGAAATTCAAATGAAGAAAATGCAGGAACAGAAGATAAGTTCTTCTTCACGTAAAAAAATGCAAATTTTCACCCCTGGTAGATCATGTGATTCCACCCCTAGGAGGAAACCAGATCGATTTGGACTATAATGTGATTTTAATTCTAGAAAAGAAAAAGTATGTTTGTTACACAGAGTGAGCAGTTATACTTTTTATTTTTTGTAACTTCAGCATGCAAAAAATGTATGCTATGTTTAAGCAGGTGTTATTTTTGCAAAGTGAAAATTTCTTCGACCACTCTGATAATGTTTCAGTATGTGGCCGCTTTGGTGCTATATTCATTTCTCATTGAACCATTCTCATCTTTGAATTTCCTGTATGCCTATTTAATTTTTTAAATATGTCAATAGTTTATACAATATTCTTCTCAATTTTTATTTTAATGCAGGAGTGAGAATAACCAATCAACGCAAAGCAACTGAAATTTCAAAATTTCCTTTTTCTTAAAAGTTATCTCCCTTCACCCTGTACAAAACAGAAAAGGGGAAAAAATACTTTTTAAATTTTATTGTTGTAGGGTTCAGTCATGGCAGTGTGATCAAAGAAGGACTTGCATCCTTCAGATTCTTTTTTCTTCCTCCAGAATTCAAAAACTTGACTTTTTGTGTCTGCTTCGCTCAATTTACTTAACTTGGTGCTAAAGGCTTTTCCATAGTTGCATGTAAAATTAAAATAAAATACAACAATCAATGTGTAGGAGTAATTTTGTGTTCTTAAAAATGATGTCCATGTTAAATGTACCAAGCTATAATTATTTTCAAAAAATGCAAAATTTCAATAAGTTGAGCAAGTGCCTTGTTGGAAGTGACATGTATTTTTCATCTTTTTTAAATTTTAATTTAGTTATTTAAAAAATATTCTAAGGAATATATTGTACCGGAGTTTTGATAATTGCAAACTATATATGTAGAAACATGTGGTTTTTGAAAAAGGCCAAATTTTAAAAGAAATGAATAATTAGATTCATAAATGAAATTTTGAAATATTTGACTGATGTTTTGATTTTTCTCCTTTAAAAAATTTACTTATTTTAAATTTAAATGTTGAAGGAGTCTTTATAACACTTTTTAAAGTGTTTTGTTCTAAAAATTGCTCAATTAGAGTAATATACCAAAGGGAAGGGAAATATACTGAATTAAAAAAAGTAAAATGATTGTTCTAATGCTGCTTCAGTTTTTCAATTATTTCAAGTATTACCAGCTATTTATTTTATTAAATAGAATGTTATATTAACTTGATTTCTATAATTGTTATATTTTTGTTGCAAGTAATTTTTTGAAGCAGAAAACATTTCCAGCTTTTAGTGCACACATCCGAATAAAGGTTCTGTAAAGTCATGTAGATTTTTCCACCTGACATTTACACATAAACTATTTAGCAACTTAATTAATTTTTAAAAATTTGGCATTCACACTCTTTGATTTCATGTAAGTTTATATCTGTCCTTAGCCTTTTATTTTATTAAACATGCTAAATATTCAAAAAGTTGTGAAAAGTATACGTTTAGTATGTTAAAATGTTTTGTAAAGAACCAATACAGGATACATCCAGGCCCGCTCTGCCAAATTTGCAAGGTTGTTCGGTGCAGTGCCATTATATCAAAAGATACCCAATGGGTTTTTTCCAATCCTAAAAAAAGGTGTTCAGTAGAAATTCATAGGATGGGTGCAGGACTGGATACATCATACTTCTCCTGTAAAAAGATAACCTGTTTTTTTAATTTAGCAAATGATTTAAAACAGTTATATTTGCTAAATGTCATTTAAATATTGATCTACATAGTAATTTGTTTTCTTAAGAAACACCTGATATTTATAATACAGTGAAACCTCAGTAACTCGATATCTCGAGGGGAACTGAACACAGGTCGACTTAAGTGGATATTGATTTACAAGGATTTTACATTTCAGCTAATACAATACACTTATATTACAGCACATGCAGTAAACTACTGTTTATTGGACCACTAAAATTAGTTTCCTTTTATTTTAAAGTAAAGGATAGCCATGTAGCAAGTAGTGAAATTTCAAGTAAAAGAAAGGGGGGAAAAAAAGCATGTTTGTTTAAAAGGATTTTAAAAAATCCACAAGTTTTGTTTGTTTTTCTTTTTGTATTTAGCACAAAAATCCTTCAATGCCATTTAATTTACTATCAATTTTTCAGCATTGTCCTGTGGATATAAAAACTAACGTAAAGTGTCAAAACCTTTAACATCATCGTAAAAGACATCAGGTACAGCATTGTCCTGTGGATATAAAAACTACCGTGTCGAAACCTTTAACATCATCGTAAAAGACATCAGGTACAGCGTTGTCCTGTGGATATAAAAACTTACGTAAAGTGTCAAAACTTTTAACATCATTGTAAAAGATATCAGGTACTCATCCTCAGAACTTTTGATCTCTTCTTCTGTTGAGGATACACTTGGATCATCATTCATTGGATCACATCATATAAACTCATCAGTTTGGATCTCCATTTCTGCAACTTACAGTAAGTATTTAATTGTTATTAATGTCTACAAAAGACAGGCTGACAGTATCAATTCGACTCACCATTCATATTCTGTGAGAACATTTTATGCTTAATCCTTAAGGTAGAAAGGAGAATTTGTGCAATCAGCATAGAGGACGATGAAATAATAGGGAACAACAAAGTCGAATTCCAAGAAATGGAAAATACTAATGCAATTAACTAAGAGAAATTGATAGAATAGTTTGAACAACCGCAGACTTAAGAGGGGTTTTGTCAATATGAGTCAAGTTACCAGTTATACATGGAAATAGCATTGTACCAACCATGAAAAAATGCATAGAGTTACCGGGATGGTCGAGTTATCCAAATATCGAATTAAAGAGGTTCCACTATATTGTATTACTTTTCTTTCTTTTTAAAAATACAAAGATCTTACATAAAAGAAACTTTTGGTATATATAAATGTATGCCCCCCCCCCCTTTTTAGTTTTCCTTTTTATTTATTTTTTTTTCCTTTTTTCTCTCATAAAATTGTTTTTATATTAATCTTTGAAAAAATTTGCGAGGCCTTTGAAATTTTGAATATTCGTTTTTCAACTTTATTGATTGTCTATCTACCATATATAATTTTACTAGCAAGCTTTTTTTCATTAGATTGTTTTTGTATAAAATGTCTCAATACAAATTGTAGCAAAGTATTTTTTAAATGCAATTACTAGGGAGAAGAAATATGCAAATAATCTCTCCATTATTCAAATAAAAATTTAAATTCACAGCATGAAGGGAAAGTACTATTTTTTTATTATTGAAAGTTAAGATAAAATAACAGAAAAGGTATCTGTTTGAATAAGAACAAACAAAAATATTTTTTCTCGGAGGTATTATTCCTATTATTTAAAACCTGAAAAGTGATTTTACAAATATTAAATAGCACTCATTTTAAAATGGTGGTCTTGTTCTGGATTGGCTATTGTGTTTATTATATTAAATTAAATATGTTCCTCAAAAAGAAAAGATACTATATTTAAATTCAAAGTATGTTTCTTTGAAACTTAATGAAATAATTTTGCTCATTGTTAGATTTGACATATCCATATTTATGCCAACAGATGCGATGTGTATGCTATGAAATAATTGTATGTATGTATATAATACATAAACATTTTTATAATGAATTTGTAAATACATTCCCTTTTATCATTAAAGACTCTGAGCCTCGTTAACTGATTGAGAGATACCTGTTTAAACTGTCACTTCAACAGGATAGTCTTTCTTTTTTTTCTGATTTGAAAACCACAAAGTATTAACATTTTTATGGTATACACAATTCATGAGCTTTAAATTATATATTTTATTAAAAATTCTGTAAGAATTTCATTCAGTGATAGCATAATGACATGTAGGATATTACAAAGATTTTTATTACATTTTCTATATTGTATATTCTAGTTTTCAAAATATTTTGATGTCTTGTAAAGAAATACACAAAGAGTCATGATAAAATGTAATACTGTCTCCTGGGTGCGTCTCCTAATTTTTGTAAAAATGTAGCTTATTTTGAGAGCATTTCCCCTTTTGCGTGTGTGCGAATGGGGAAGGGAAGGCAATTAAAATGCTTAAGATTACAAGGCTTATGAAAGTACCTTTTAGGGAGACCAAATAAAACCTTTCTTCTTTCCCAAGCTGTAACCAAAGATTAAGCAGTGAAACTGCCTTACAGTAAACAAATGCAAAGTGATACTAAATTTCCTTTCAATAACTAATGTGATGAAATTTAATTTTCTGGTAAATTTTAAGTAATTTGTTTTGGGTAATTTTAGGATAAAGTGGGGGAAAAAAACTCTTCACATAGACATTATGCAAATACAAATACAAAAGTGACGACCAGCAACAGGCACAGGCAGTGGTGTAGTCGAGGGGGGACGCAGGGGGACGGCTTCCCCCTACCTTTTTATTTTAATACAAGCGTCCTCCCACATTTTTTAAATTTTAACATAAGCGTCCCCTCGCTTTTGATTTCAATTACTTGTCTTCGTATGCATAAGCAACCCCCCAACGTTTTTTTCAGGACTACACCACTGGGCACAGGGCCCAGCTAGGCTGGTCCTAGTCAATTTAACAGTCACTTCTGGTAAACTATTCCAACTGCGTACAACCCTATGGAAGTAGTATTTTTTCCTAATTTCAAGATTAACCTGAGATTTGAAAAGCTTAAAACAATGACCTCTGGTTCAACTTTCAGCACACAACTGTAGCCCATCAACATTTCCCATTTTAATGAATTTAAACAACTGAATCAACCGGCAGGGTAACATAGTGGACTAGCCTTATACAGCCAAGTTCGCAGGATCAAACCTGGTCTAAGTCGGTGGGTTTTCAAAATGCTGAAAATCACAGCGTCCATGTCATGATTATGCAGCATGTTAAAGACCCCTTGAGTATCCGTTTGGTTTGGGAACCCTCGGCTAAATTAAATTCCTAGTGCAGATTCACATCACTTAGAGCTCAGGTGCCGCCACTATGGGGAAACTGAGTGTCAAAATTCTCAAAGTGGAAATGGCATCCACCTTTAGTGGTGCTACTTGAAAGAATATGTGTTGATTTCCCGGGAGTGCACTAGGTCTGCTTAGGTTAGTGACCATACACCACCCCATTAGAAAGAAAGAAAATAAAAATAAAAAACAACTGAATTATGTCCTCTCTGACTCTCCTTAGCTCAAGACTATACATATTGAGCCTTTTAGGCCTAATCTTATAATCTAAGTCTGAAAGGCCACTTACAAACCTAGTAGCCATCCTTTAAACCCATTTCCAATAAGGTGATGTCCCACTTTAGGTAAGGAGACCAAAACTGAACAGCATACTCCATATGAGGTCTTACCAAACTTCTGCATAATGTATATATAACTTCCTTAGACATGTTTGAAACAGCCTTGTTGATAAACCCAAGCATCCTGTTAGCTTTGTTACTTACTATGCTACACTGCTGACTAACTCGAAGCCGTGACTAATTAATACTCCTAGATCAACAATTGTTTTTGCTTCACTAATGATGGAACCTTGTAAATAATAGTGTGCACGTTTATTCCCGTGTGATTAAAGTGAAGCACTTGACATTTCCCAATATTAAAAGACATACCCCTCTTAATTGCCTTCCTAGAAATTTGATTAATATCCTCTTGAAGCTGTATGACTTCTTCTTTCGTGTCAACAATTCCTATGACTTCGACATCATCAGCAAAAATATTGATGTTCCCTGAAATACTCTGAGTAATATCATTAATAAATAATATCAGCCCTACAACAACCTTGTGGGGAAGAAAAAGCAATATTGCTTATGAAGTAATGACTCATGTTAAAAATTAATCTTAATTCGAAAAAGATAACTATGTTAATTTATTACGATATTCTAAATGTTTATTTATATATCAGGATTAATTTAGGAAACTAGAAGCTTGTGAACTATTTGTATTATAAACATATTTGATTGTAATCATTTTAAAACGCAAAGTATAATAAACTCTGTTCTTGCTGAAACTGCAAAAGTTGAAAAGGCTTTGAATAAGAAATTTAAATTCCTATCATTTCTAATAAAAAATGCAATGAAGCAGAAATTACATATAGTGCAATTGAACCTACTAAAAAATTGGGAAGCTGTATATCAGGAAAGGAAATTCTGCATGGAGACTGTGTTTTATTTATGAGTTATATTGCATTTTCACATTTATTCAAAAACGTGAAAAGTACAACTAACATGTAACTGTACTATCATATAATGAGCAGATTTTTTTTAACTTTTGATTATCATTTCATATTTTGAAAATAATCTGGGCAAACTTTCAACTGATTTTTCCCCATATAAATTTAATGACTAAATTAAACATAATTTCTGAAATTGTATAGTAAGTTTTTAATGAAATTACACTAGATGTCGCTTTATGAGATAATGGTTAATGTTATCAAAATCACCTACCCTTCTCCGAAATATTGATCAATTTTTTAATGACATAAAATGGAAAAGTACCAACTGTGTTTTAAAATATATAATTACTAATACTGAAAAAAGAACATGATTCTAGTAGTTTCAACAAGTTAAAATTTTCACAGCTATTTATTTCTAACTACTTTTTAACAGATTCTTTAAGGAATTACACACTAATATTACCTGTCAGGTTAGGCCTAGGCCGGCAAACCTACGAGGCCTACATGACAGGACGAAGGGGCCCACACGACAGGAAATGGTGCACGTGTGTCCTCTTGCCCTCAATGTCGGCCTAAGGTCAGGCACCCCCTATATAAGCTGCCCTCAAAAGCGGGGGCGAGAAGATCGACTTTCGCTTGCCTACGAGGTTGCGGTCGGATGAGCAGGAGATCTTCGAATCCTGGACAGGGAGGAGTTGCGCCCATCCAGACGTAACGGGAGAGCTTGTGCCCGTAAAGAAATACCAAAGAACTTTAGACGTAATATTGCGCGGGAGAGCTTGTGCCCGTAACTTTGAAACATCTAAGAACTCAATGATGTGGAATTTGAACCACTGTAAATAATATGTGAAATAATAATGTAAATAGGCAGCGAAGTGAATAAATGTAAATAAAGAAATATAGCAAAGAATCG
Organism: Octonoba sinensis; assembly: GCA_038502835.1. NCBI lineage: Eukaryota > Metazoa > Arthropoda > Arachnida > Araneae > Uloboridae > Octonoba > Octonoba sinensis. Next base: position 107,255,486 of record CM076600.1, on the reverse strand, counting down.
TAACTGGCGCAGCACGGCAGTATCCGACCCAACCTGAGAAAGAAACTACAAGTGATAAAAAGATATGAACTATCGCTTAATGAAGGGACCTCATCGGAGAAAGTGAAGAATAGCAAGAGCGATTGCTGGTGAGCTGAATATTCTCGGAGAAAAATTGCCGGAGATTACCCAAGGGAAAGTTACTACGACGCTGAGAGACCCTGCAGAGAAGGCCACTGACGGACACCGGAAGTAACGCCTGGAGCAGAGAAACGAGTAGTGAAAGTGAAACCCAGCACCGTGGTCAACGTGCGGGCGGAGAGCGTAGTAGGAGATCCAGAGATTGCTGTTTAGGGTAAGTCCCCACATTTAAACTGTTTCCATTTTGAGAGTTTGCTTTGCATGTCACCTGTACTGAGAAGTCAAAGTAAGAATAGCAAAATGGATGGGGCTAGTACTAGTGAATTAGAATTAAAATGGAAAGAACTAGAAGTTAGGGAGAAAGAAATTGCTTTAAGGGAGAAGGAGTTAGAAATTAGGATTAGAGAATGAAAATAATGGTTATTTTAGACAAAGGGAAAATCCAATTATGGATAATTTGGAAAGATTCCATAAGGTTTTGAAATCTTTAATCCCACCTGTACCTTCGGACGTTGGAGATCTACCCTTGTTTTTTGAAACAGTGGAAGGGGTTTTTGCTTCGCAAAAGGTTCCAGAGGAAGTGCAGGGGAGGTTGATTGTGCCATTGCTAGGTCACTTAGTGAGGCCGTTATTTGTGAACTTGAAGACAGAGGAATTAAATCAGTAGGAGAGAATTAAAGAGGAAATTCTAAAGCACAATAGATTAACTCCGGACGAGTATAAAAAGAGGTTTGATCAGGCTAAAAAGAGACCGAATGAATCATGGACGCAATTCGCGGATAGGATTAATTCCTTATGGACATTTTACATTAAAAGTAAAAATGCGTAAACGGCAGAAGAAATTAATAACGTAATAGTGGTAGATAGGCTAAAAGCAGAGATGCCACTAGAAACTAAGCGCTATGTAGGACTTTAGGAGAAGGATCAGGTTTTTAAACTTAGTAAAGCGGCCTACTTAGCAGAAATACATGAAAAGACTATGGAAAATTCCTATTCAGTTAAAAATAGATACAATTCGGAGCCAATAAGGAGAGAAATAAATTTAAAATTGAAAGATATGATGCGATAGGGAAAGTAATTTGTTATAAATGTAAAATGGAAGGTCATATCGCGAAAAACTGTGAAGAAAATAGGGATAAAATAAGGGTACAAAAGGTGAAAATAATTAATAAAAATCCAGAAATAGAGAAACTAAGGCAGAACCAAGACAAGGTAATAGCCAAAGTAAATAGAGGATTTTTGGGGGATAGATTAAAGGGAAACGAGAGGATTGTGGCGGATCGTATGAAAGTAAAGGTTAACTATAGAAATAAAGGAATAGAAGGGATCATTGACAGTGGAGCGCAAATTTCCGTAATTAATCAGAGTTTATTGCAGAAAAGGGATATAAAACCAAGGGGTAGAATATTATTAGAGCCGGCATTTGGCGAGCATATAGAAGCTGATATTATAAATATTCCTTTGAATTTAGAAAATGAGCAGTTTGAACGAGTAAAGCCAGAAATGTATGTAACGGTAGCGAGCACACCAAAATTAAACGGAACTTTGTTGCTGACCCCTGGGGATCATAAAACACTTAAGGCCCAAGCCGAGAGTCTTTGTCCGGTAAATGAAGAAAGCACAGAGGGGGAGAGTGAAAAAGGGGTGTTCGCGGTTGACTGTGATGAAGAGAAAGTACCAGCGAAAGGGAAAGAGGAACCCCTGCGGAGTGCAGAGGCCGAATTAGGAGCACAGTCGGAAAGAGAAAAATTAAAATTTCGCAGCGCAGTTGTGAGACGTTAAAATTCACCTGTAATAATGTCCCGTTAGGAAAAGGTTCATCGGGATTGTTAGGTGAAAAACTCAGAACAGTGAATGTAGTGGGAAGCAAAGAAAGGTTAAAAATGATAAAGGAAACAAAATCGAATATGTCTGTCATTCCTGAGATTAGCGGGGTGAGGGCAAAGGAAAATTCGAGGGTTCGAAAAGAGAAATATACTAAGGGCTGAAAGGGTCATATGGAAAATATGAAGGATAGTTGCAAAAGGGAAATTCGGGATTATGATGAAATAGACTTAAGTGAAACATGTTTGCCTATATTTGGATCAGATTTAACTCATGAAGGTAGGAGGACAGCCGAAGGAAATATGTCACTGGTGGGTCGAATTATCAACCGGACAAAATATAACTCACAGACCGAGGAAATTGCCATGGGAAATCACCGCTGGTAGGTCCGGTTAAGGATAAGGAATCCGGGAATAAGGAGTCGTCAAAAATTCATAAGGGAGGACAACGAAAATTCCAGGACATAGAAAACTACAGGAGCAAAACTCTTAAGGTTCGAAGTCGAACGGAATCCGGAAAATTTTCGGGAAAGGTTCGGGAATCTGATTTAATAGGAGGTAGATGGTTTTCAACGAAAATCACGGAAGGTCTTAGGTAGAACCAACAAGTGTTTTGGATACGGTGTTGTGAAAGGGCCTACAGGGGCGAAAGAAGGCGAAATAAATGAGAGTTCTGATGAACGGAAAACAGCGGTTATTTGGAAAAGCAGCAAGGAAGACTTTCTTCCTTGCGTGGTTCAAAATTCGAGGGCGGAAACGGGAGCCTATGCCGTAGTATGGGCATTAAAGAAAATTGAAAACTGGAGCTTTGGGGCTGAGGTAGAATTAATTAATGAGCATAATCCCCTAACTTTTATTTCACAGAATGTATCTCCAAGTCCGAAGTTACAGAGATGGGCCCTCGCGTTACAAAAGTATTAGTTAAAAATCGTAAAGGGGCAGCGCATCAGAATGCCGATGCGCTTTCCAGGTTATTTTTAAATGATGAAGAGAGGGATGGTGACATCCAAGGTATGCTCTCGGAGGGAGATGGTTTAGGGGACTCCCAGTGTACACCTGCTGGACTGTCTACAGAGCTGTTAGCCCAGTAGTCAGTTTTGGGCGGGGGGTGCCAGGTTAGGCCTAGGCCGGCAAACCTATGGGGCAGTGGCGTAACTAAGGGGGGGGGCGGTCCGCCCAGGGTGGAGCTTTTTGGAGGGTGGCAAAAAATTCGGATAGTCCTTCCCAAGTTCGCCCCAGTACGCAGACTCTTTTTTTTTCAGTTCCTTTCGTCGCAAGCAAGGCAAAATTTTCAAGATGACAATGCATTTTTAAGTCTACTTTTTTTCCGAAAAAGTTCCATTAACAACAGTTTATTCGCGCTCAGATTTACTTCCGAACATAACCTCCTAGTTTGTTTTTTCATTCCAAAGAATAAGTGCGGAGGAGGCCTAAAAGCGACAAAGTTTCCTCAAGGCTTCTGCTTTTGTTGAACCCCCTAGATACTTTTGTTCCCTTAATAAAAGCCAGGTTTCTTGGGATGACTGCCAGAGCTTAGACCATATGTTAATGGTTTATGGTCTCAAGTCCCAGAGGGACAGTAGAAGTTCTTCTCGGTCTATTCTCAAGACCCTGGCATTTTCTGGCCTTATCCGACGCCGCCGGCATCAATGCAAAGTGAACAAATATCAATTGTCACCTAACGATGAAGGACTCGGTTATTTAGAACTTCTACTGGTCCCAGTACAGCAGGTCCTTTATTTTCTTTCTATCAGTTCAAAGTGACATTAGCCAAAATCTAGAGACGCTCCAGTCCCAGTCTGTTTTTCTTCTACGAAAATCGTGAACCAGCACAAGGAAAGAAAATTTAGAATAAACTCCTCAGAGATAAAACAGAGGCAACCAATTTCTCCTCTAAAAGGAGGCATCAGGCAAGTTATATAACATTTATTTAGTTCCCATTTTTTTCTTTCTTTCTTTCTTTTTTCAAGGAGCAATTCGTATTTCGGACGAAAACGTCTATGATTCATTCATTTCCATAACTTACTTTGTTTTTATTCGTTCTTTGTTTTCTCATTTAAAAATTAACAACGCATTAAGGCTTAGCAATTAATACAGAGGTTTTCAAACTGGGCGCCACGTCCACGTCACCCTGAGGTGCCAAAGCGATAGATTAGAGGCGCAGTGCCGAAAGACATTGGCGCCCACCAGAAGGGGGTCATGGCGCAGAATGCTGACGCTTTTCGGGGATGGCTTCATAGCTTTTTAGCAAGGCACACCATCGTTCGAAGAGGGGACCCTATATTAAATGCGCTTGTTACATCAAATCTTTGTTTTTAAGGGAACAAACAGCTACAGTAATTACAATTAAAGTACTTACGCTAACTTAAAATGCAAGTTATAATCATTATTTTTATGTTATTACCGGTTTACTACTGTGACTTCTTTTTTTTTCGGAACCGTACAAAACCGTCGTTCGGAACCGCGTTGATAAAAGTTTCTTGTAACCGTGAAACTACTGCAACTGTAGAAAAAAAGCAACGCGAGCGAAAACTATCTGTAATAATAGATGGGTCCGCAAAACAGGAGTTTTTTGTCTTTGACGTTTTCTCATTCTCTCTCAACATAAGTAGTTAAGATTTAACTGTAGGGTAACTTTAATTGTCGTACACGCTTTAGAATCTGCCTTACTTTTAAATTATTTCTAAATTTAGGTTTTCAAAAGTATCGCTCATGGGCTGCAATAGCGGCACAACTCAAAAAATTATGTTTTGAGATAAGTGGGTTTAAAGTTTTCATTGCTAAGGAAAATGCATAAGAAATGCTTTAGTTTGCTGCCATCTTACGGCCTAATATTGAATTATGAGTTGTGCTAGTATTGCTGCTGAAAACAATGTGTATTTTCATATTTACATCTGTTCTTAGTCCAAAACGCGTGTTTTTTGAGTTGTGCCACTATTGCAGCCCATGAGCGATATATAACACAATTTATCTAAATATAGCACAATAGCTTGTTACCCAAAATGGGTAGCCAATCGAAAATGATGATAGTATTCAACCAAACCTTTTTATTCTGATTTATAGCAGTCAATTGATGTATTTTTTTTTTAATTTTAAACTTTTAAAAAGTTGAGCACTGACTGCTTTTCCGATGCAGCCATCAAAAATATGTCTTTCTTTAAAGATTTAATAAATCTGTTTATGCAACACCAAATTTATTAATAATCTCCAGTACACGCCCTCAGCGCGTTTTTTTTTTCTTTTTCAACTGAAGAATATAGCGCACTGGCTTAGAATTCAAAGTCATTTTCAACACGCTTGAAGTACTTGCATATTTTGGAACGAAAAATAAATTATCACGAAAAATAAAATTTTTAAGTAATGTTTATATTAATTTACTTTCTTACAACTCGTATAATTATCCTGAAACTTAGACTTCCCGATATTTAATGATTTACTTCTCGAATTTTATTTTTTTCCTCCCGAAATAGTGTTTGAAATTTATCTAGTTCATCCCAAAATAGTGTTCGTTTCAGCATTGAGGATATCCGTAAGAGCAAGGGAATCCAACCTTTCACACTTTGGGGAACCCTTTAAGCTCACCGTTTTCTTGAGGGAACATCTTGATCAAAGAGCAGAAAAAATATGATATCAAAGCTTTATCCTTCTCAAATTGAAAATATAGATATATTGTTTCATCTGGATTTTATCACAAAACAAACATCTTCATAAGATATTGGATGAAATATAGCTAATACTAAGGTTTTTTTTTTTAATATATGAGGCACAATGGTTTTGCTGCAGGGCTATTAAAACCCGTACGCGTAATAAGTGGAGAGTTCGTTAGAAGGGGCTATTTTCGTTATAGCGAATTATTAGCTATATATTAATATTTTCGTTTTAATTATATTTCGTATGAAGCTTCCATTTTTTTACTGCATATAAAGTAAATAAGTAACTGAGAAAAGTTGATAATGATGCAACAAAACTCATTCTTATGATATAATTTTTTTAAAAAAAACAACATACCCTCGGCAACGGCCTGTTTCAAATTTTTGATAAAATTTGGCCGTACCCCAAATTCTTGTTTTTCCCGAAGTCTTGAAAAATAGCCTAATATAGCATTTGTAAGGCTTAAATTTCTAAAATTTTTCCGGGGAGAGCCCCCGAACCCCCCTATTCTGCATCAGTGTTACATAACAAATGTACAATAATTTTTCCGAATGCAGTGCCCATCTCTATTAAGATCCCTGCTTAATAAAATCCGATTTAAAGAAACGGATTCACATCTATGTGAAATCTTTGTTAACACACCGCTTTTAAAAATAAAGATTTCAGATATTTTAATCTAATGATCGCATGAAATAAATCAAAGTCATTAGGAGCTTTTCATTTCAAAACATGTATGAGTGGCGATGCTTAATCTTTTCTTTTTGGGACCATACCCCCTTATTTCACCTTCAGAAATACTTAACTGATTAACAGAGCGATCATATTTTCAAATCAGATGAGATGTGCGTATATGTACTCGTGGAAAAAAAAAGGTATCACCCATCTCACTCCCCCCCCCCCCCTGTTTCCTGACTTCGGACGACTTTGTCCTCGGCACGGGAAAGGGGCGGCACTTTCATTATTCGCCCCGGGCGCCACTGCTATGGGGCCTACGTGACAGGACGAAGGGGCCCACAGGACAGGAAATGGTGCACGTGTGTCCTCTTGCCCTCAATGTCGGCCTAAGGTCAGGCACCCCCTATATAAGCTGCCCTCAAAAGCGGGGGCGAGAAGATCGACTTTCGCTTGCCTACGAGGTTGCGGTCGGATGAGCAGGAGATCTTCGAATGCTGGACAGGGAGGAGTTGCGCCCATCCAGACGTAACGGGAGAGCTTGTGCCCGTAAAGAAATACCAAAGAACTTTAGACGTAATATTGCGCGGGAGAGCTTGTGCCCGTAACTTTGAAACATCTAAGAACTCAATGATGTGGAATTTAAACCACTGTAAATAATATGTGAAATAATAATGTAAATAGGCAGCGAAGTGAATAAATGTAAATAAAGAAATATAGCAAAGAAACGTAACTTTACCCATTAAACATTTTGTACATTAATTTTGATATAAGCAATGGGGTCCTATAATGTACCCATAGTCTTTATGGGTACATTATAGGACCCCATTCTTCCTGCATTGGAAAAATCTTAAATAATTTTTACAATTTTTGAAAATTTTTCAACCTGCTTTGAAGTAATATATATTTTTGTAGAGCTGGGAGGAAGATCTTCCACTAAGTTTGTTAAAACATTACAATGATTTAAAATTGAAAAACTTTCATACCAGTCGTGTGAAAATCAAAGGTTGCCCAAGTTTAGTTTTTTTTTTGGGGGGGGGGGGGGAGAGGGCTTTGCAATTCTGCTTTAGACAGAGTTTAATACACTTGAATCATACAAATTAAAACACTTAAAACTAAAAAAAAAGCAGAGAAAAATAATTATTCAGAATTATTGCAATAATTCAAGTTGAAAAGAAAGTTAAATGATTTAGCAGATAGGTTAAGAAACTGTCATTTACAAGAAAACTCTTTTAATTAAACCTGTATATAAAAAAAACCAAACTAAAAATGTTTTTCTTTCACAGAAACTAAGCCATCAACTTTTTAAAGAATATGAATTGATATAAAGGACCCAATTTATATTTTGTATGTAAATAAATACAAAACTTTTAAAGTTCTGTCTTAATAAAAAAATATCCCTAATTTTTTTTAATAATGTTATTCTCCCACCTTTTACATACAATTGTATGCTGCAAAATCAAATACAAATGGGTGCAATTTAAAACCAGTAATTGCATTATCAATTTTCACCAGTTTAAATTCCTTTGGTAAAAGATATTTTATTTTATTATCAGCTTTTATGCCTTAGTTAAGTTGGTCAATTATTGTCTTACTGCATCTTTACAAGTTTTCTAACTACACTACAATAGCATGTTAATTTTCTTCATTACAAGATTTTGTAAAGCAAAATGTATTCTATAGAGAATTTTTTCAGTTATAGGTATATGAATAAGCACTGCAAGTATATGCGTTGCGTTTATATTTTTCAAATATACATGTAAGCTACTAAGCTAAAATTCTTATTTATAAATATAAAAAAAATTCACTAACCTGGAAGTACTCATGCAGTGTATTTAATGCACCTTAGTTGTTTGTATTAATATGTATTAACATATTTTAATAATTTAGCATTTGTATTATTAATAAAAATTTCTATTATATATTTATTAAAATCTACATAATCTACCTCTGATGGACTTGAATCATACAACGGTGCTTAAAAATACACCTGCACGAGCACTTATAGTTTAAAAATTGTAGAAGACATTACTTATCAGAGATGGGTTCTTTTATAATTGTCGGGTTATATAAAAAGTCAAGAAAATTGCTAATCGCAGAGTGTAAAAGTCGGTATTTTTTTGCCTTTCCTTTCTTTTTCTTACAAACTTTAAGATGCAGGCCCCCTGCCCCCCCCAAAAAAGCATACATTAAATTTCTAATGGTTCTAAAGGTACTTTTTTCCAGACTAGGTATTTGGCTGTAATGGTAATGATCACTTGTGCTTGCTGAAGCAACCAGAACATAAAGTGTTCTTATGGATCATTGGGAGACATAGTTTTGAGGGGGTCCAAACCAAAGCCGTAGCCAGAAATGTTTTTCGGGGGGGGGGGGGGGGGGGGGCCTCACTTTGAAACACTAGTGTAGGGGAAAGTTTCAGGGAAGAATATATGCTACATTGCGAAAATTTTTGGGATTTCGGAGGCGCCACCCCCCCCTCTTGATACGGCCTTGATCCAAACCCCTAGAACGTGACCAGAAGTGTTATACTGATCAGTAACATTCATGTCCTTACTGGGATTCGTACCCAGACTCTTAGTAAAGTACTTTACTTTGTGAGAATCCTGTGCTTTTTTTTAATGCTACTATGTTTGCTGCAGATGGGGATGAATTATCCTGTTTTATGGAAAAATTAGCTTATTTTTCCTTTGAAATTGGCATTTGAACTGCTAGTTTTTTTTACCATTTCTTTAACCAGTGTGCTACGTCCCCAGCCTGCTTCTCTCCCAACACATAGTTGATCTGTGTTCTGTTCATTTTATAAACTATACCTTATATTAAGAGTTAGTTGAGATTGTTTTCATCAGCAGGCTAAAAAGTCCATTTCAGCTAGTTTCATATGATTATTTGGAATTTAATCCATACAAATCAAGCTGCTTGTCAAGCAAACAAAAATGCAAGGATAAAATGAAATAGCATTTCAAAGCTTAAATACAGTGAATTAAAATTCAAAGGAAAAATTTTGAATGTTATGTAGTTACAGCCTGGACACATAGACATGTGGAAACTTTTCAATTTTCTAGGGAGCAAAGCGCCATTAGCTGTAGATATAGGCAAACCTGGTGGGTAAATATTGGGATGTATGTCCCCGTCCCCCAAAATTCCAATATTTAAGAGAAGCCATTAAAAAAATAGACATTAGTAAACAGCTCCCGAACAGACCCCTCCCCCCACCCCGTAAAAAAATTCTGGATATGTTTTGTATCATCGAGAGAGCATGTGACGGACATGCCTGGCATTACCACAACTTAATGTGACAAAATATTATAATGAATCAATTATAGCAAAGCAGTCAATAGAGAAAGTTCAAATCTTATGTTATAAGTTATATTTCACCCAATTTAAAGATTTGTCATTAATTTCAAAATTAAGTTTTAGAACTTTAATTCAAAAGTAATAAATAATATTCATTAGAGTACTTAGAATGATATTCTTTTGTAGAGAAATTTCATTTATTCTTCTATTGAGGATTGAAACAGTGTTCCAAAGATAGATAAAAAAAGATTTATTTTTGAGTTTGCATGAAAAATTGTTGCACACTGGAGTCGGTAAAAAATCAATTGCAATGAATGTCAAATTATGATAATTTAATCTTCAACTTACCTGAAGAGTTAGTCATTTATTTAAGCAGTCTAATTATTCATTTTTTACATGTTGATTTTATTTACACTAATAATTTAGTATTATACCTTTTCTTTTCTTTTTTTTCCTTACTAAAGATTAATAGGGATGATTGTACAATTGATTGACATTTTGCTTTTTGTATTTTCTGGTTCTAGATTTTTTAAAAATTATTTTTCTGGCGTTTTTAAAAGAAAATGTTACATGATTGATATTGAAAAACTGCTCTTAAAAATTTAATAGCATCTTGAACTTTTGAAAGACTTAAATTAATTTTTCTAGTTACAGTAAAAGTCTACAGCATTATGCAGTAAGGATTATAATATAGCTTAAAACTTTGAAGCAAAATTGTTTCATAATTTTAATTACGTTTCAGAATAAAAGGAGTATTTGCAACATTGCAGATTATTCCCCTGAAATTGGTCAATAGTTTTAAAAACTTGGTCAGTATTTCATCAATTTTGGCTAGTAAAGTCAGTATTTTAAACCTCATAACCAGTCTTTTTTTCTCTCTTGCTCTCTTGGAAAGTTTCTTAAGCAGGTTCCATTGCATATTAACTTTTAATTAACTATTAACTAACTTTATAGTTATTGCTTATGACAATTACTAAGAACGTAGAAATATTTGGAGAATTCAAGATTATTTTTATGGCACTAAAATTATTTTATTTACTGGTATGGATCAGAAATACTTTCAAAGCTTCTTAGATTGCCTGCTATTGGTATTATTTAAAGTGAGCGAAAATGCAAAGAAAGCAAAAGTTTTATTGATAAATTTCCCAGAGAAAATCAAGTTTTGGCAGTGTAGTATGTTTTATAATTTATTTTTATTTTTAATAAGAAACTTAATGCATTGCATTTTTTAAAATTGACCAAATATAACAAAACATACATAATTTTTCACTTTTTAACAAAGAATATCAATAAAATAAAATTCACAATATCTACATTGAGGTTAGTTGTAAGCACTTGGTGAATTGCTGATAATTAAAATATGGCATTTATTAATAAACTGTCAACCAAATTTATGAAGGCTTGCCAAAATCAGAATAATTTAATTGTACAATGTCCTACATTTAAAAAACAAATATTTATTATATTAGATAAGTTTACCAAATAAAAGGAGCATTACAGCAATTGTCAATTGTAAACTCTTAATTTGTATCAGTTATTAGAAAAATTAATAAATGGAAAAATCAGTATAATACTTTCAATGGCTCAAATTTTGAACAATGGGAAAAATAAATGAAAAAAAAAAAGTTCATGGGAGTCTAGATAAAACAATTAAGATATCTTATTTTCTCATCATGAAATGTACTTTGTAAAACAAGATACAAAGAGGAATTTATATTAATATCTTAAATGATAGTTTTTCTTCTTTCTCATATGTATGATGGTAAAAATTTATAACAGCTACAAGTTTTTTTTTTTCCCCTTCTTTCTGTATTCTGAATACTGGACATAGCTGAAACGTGACTCCTATTTTAAGCAGGGATGAATCCAAAATTTGGCAGTGCTGTTGCAATATAAGACTCAAATATTTATTCACCTCCATTCAAAATGGGAGAATCATGTTTCCAATATGGCGACCATCAATATTTTGATTCATGAGTATAATTAGTAACTGAATCCATTATGCATAAATTCTGTAAAAGCTGAAGACAAACAACAAAATATATTAACGACAAAGCATGGAAATCAAAAGCTTACAAAAAAAAAAAAAAAAAACAAAGCATAGATTGTTAGAAACAAAGACAATTTGTTTCCTCTTATGCTTAAAAACAATAATCGGCAAACATGCCATGATGCAGTAAAATTCCTCTATAGTGGACACCAGCAGAACCAAAACATTGTCCTTAATAGTGAGGTGGCTGCATTTTTCAGGCTCAATGTTTTGCTGGCGTGGAATTAAACTGTTTGCCTAAGAGGGGTGTCCATTCGGAAGAGTTTTACTGTATCTCAGTTAAAATATATGATCTTCAAAATAACATTAAGAAAAAAAAAAAAAAAAAAAGAGTTAAATTACCAGTACAACAATAAAATGGAATACACACATGAAATATTGTTCCTGAAGTAGACCAAGCAAAAATCTATGTGTTTAAGTGTATGTTTTATCATGTAAATAAAACAATTACAGTATTTTAAAAATTTTGTAAATTGAATTTTTGATTGATTATAAAGCTTTATGTAAAAAATCAATTTCTGTAGAATAAATAAAGTCAATATGCATGGAATCCACACATATGAAAAAAAAAAAAAAAACAATAAGTTTATGTTCAAATGTTTGTATAACTTAGCGTTTGTAAACATAATCACACATTAATTCCTACTTGACATATAATTTTAGAAAAATATGTTGCAAATATTTTACATGTATTGTAAGAGAACTCATCTGCATAGGTGTAAGAAGCACTTTTATGAAATTTATAGATTCAAAATTTCAATATTTTTCTTATTTATTAACAAATATTGAATTTGAAGTTAAGATGTTTGGCCAGCTGCAGGAATATATCCATCACACAGAAACGTAGGATAATTTTAAAACAAAAACATGTTAACATATAATGATACAGAAAAGTAAATAAGTACTTAAATCACATGGCTTTATGTATCATTTGAATATAAAAAATACAGGAACATTCTTTCCACAATGTATAACATATTAACAGGCATTTGCGATTGTCAACAACATACTTCAAGACAAAATTTCAAAATAAAAGGAACAAAAATTATAACAAAAAAATTTATTTAAAATCAACATCAGACATTGAACGTTAAGAATATAGCTTCTACATGTAGGTTAATAATGCACATCAAGATTACAAACAAATCTGCTTGTTTGTGAGCAATGGGTTACCAGTTCAAATAAATTAAAATGCCCCCCCCCCAAAAAAAAAAGAACTTCATAAAATATAGAACTACTATTAGAAACTACTATATTATAGTAATTTCTAATATACATGGTAAATAAAGAAAATGTCATTATAAAATTTGAAACAAATAATACCACCAGCATGTGTCCATAGTACAGAACCTTTAATTCGAAGATTTTAACTGATTTGAAGAAGAAAATGTAAAAGAAATAAATAAAACCAAGTTCAATTGAATATGATATACAATTAAGAATGATTGGTAGTGCATTTTCATGATTTTTTTTGAAAATACTGTAACAGATTTTTAGTAGTGACATCAAAAAAGTAAATCATAAAAATAGGGCCACTAACCAATCAATTTTAGCAATCGAAAAAATAATGAAAGCTCTGTGATAATGTAGCGTTATGTAAGACAACATAAATATATAATTTTATTAAAACACTCATATTGCAAATATTTGCAATCAGAATCAATCTACAATGATTCAATTACATATATACAATGCTTCCACATTAAAATTATTATGAAGGAAATGAAAATTGATTTGCAAATAGCAAAACGGATTAAGTACAACATAGGAACAAATTTCTACAGCTTTGAAAAATAAAAATAAACTTATTATTCAGAATATTTTTTTCTGAAAAATATAGGGGAACATTGTAAAAACTTTATAGAATGCAAAGTATATGTGACTTTTTAGCAACTCGTGTTTAAAAATATATATATAAAAAAAAATAACTGCTTCAAGTCCATCTCATGTCTTTCCAAGAGAAGGATGTGCAAAAGTTCCTATAATTTATAAAAACAAAATTTTTAAGATAAGTTAACGAGGCACATGGTAACTGCAAAAACGGAAGACAAATAATTGATGCATTTGTCAGAAGTTATAATAAAAGAAAAATTTTCAAACTTTAAAATGATGTGTTCTCTAGCATTATCATACAAATGATCAGAATAAAAGGTGAATGAAGAAAAAATTGGAAACTTATATGCTGGCAACCCGCACAAAAGTTTATAACAGACATTCAATGCAACTATGCCATTCACTGAATGAAAAGCTAAAAATGCACATTTAATCTCACATGAGCCATCTTCATCGTGAAAGACTTAAGAATTGCAGCATTCTATCATTCTTAGAGGCAGATACTTTGAATTCCAGAACATTTAGCTTGAATTTGGAACAGTTGATCTTGGATCATGAACATATTCACTAAAGAAAAAAGTATCTTAATCAGAAAATTGATGAAACAATAATAAAATTACCACATTTAGATACAAAAGAAAAAATATTGCAACTGATTTTTGCTTGTGCTGGAAATGAAAAAAAAAATTCCTTCAGAACAAAAGAACAGAGAGAAGGTATGCTGAACAGGACATAGCTAAATTAAATCAGAAGATTAGCAACTGTAATTTAAATCATGTTTTTAATCAATGATTGGAATCAAATAATAAAAAACAGCTTAAATTGGCAAGTTATTCAAAAACAAATTTATAATAGATCTTACTGTTTTTAAATCAAACAATAAACAAGATATTTTAAAAATTTGGTTTCTTAAAAGTGCTTTCAAAGGGAAAATGTAGTGTGAAATATGCTTAGAATCGGTGATTAATTAAACTTTTTGGAATATGATTTCTGTATTTAACCTATAGAAACAACATTAAAATGTTTCAAACTAATTTTTCTCAACATAGAATAAGCATTAAAGTCAAATGTATTTTAGTTATTAAAGAAATTTGCACTTTTACTTTCAATTGTCATCTCTTTTTTAAAAAAATATAAATTTGCCTATGCCTATGTAAAGTTTCTTAAAATCATGGAAAAATACTTACACTTCCATTGAACTGATAGTACTGTTGGAACAATAAGAAATAACTTTAACATGACAGCTTTTATGGCACTGAAGGCTGCAACCTGGAGAGAACGAAAAGTTAGCAACAGAAAAAAATTCATTAAGTATAGGGTAGGGGGTAAAGAGGCCATACAATCTGTTTTTCAACTTTGGTGGGCAATAAATACAAAAATTAGATCCAAAACAATTCATACTTTTTGGTTGATATTTTAATTACATTACTAAAGAACACATTGCATTAAATTTAGGGCCAAAAAAAATTGAGTAAAATAATTGTGATGCTTTCTTTTTGATGTGTTTTTATGAGTACTTTACCCAATGGGGTGAAGAAGTGTTGTTGTTCTTGTCGTGTCTATGCAAACAGTGCTAGTGCAAGATTATAGTCCTCCAAAAGTCTTGGTGACAAGATCTGCAAGTTCTGGGGCCCGAAGGCTATGGAGGATTTCGATTGGGGGTGCTCCAAATGAAAGAGAATGGCCTGGCAATCAAAAACATGGTCTGGAGTTAGTTGCGAAAAGGGACAGTACTTGCAGATGGGATAGGATTTTAAATTGGTTCGTGAGATCTTCATGCCTTTGAAATGTCCAGTACGTAGCCTAGCTTTTGTAGAGAAGAGGTTTCTTGGGCAGTTTAGATCAGGGATTGTTTTTAGATTTCCTTTTATGCAAAAATGACTCAAAAGGCTCAAAAAAATTATTTTGTTTAGCTTAAAGCTTCTTTAGTCATTTTTTATGGCACAATTGTATTACTATGATTTTTATTTTAAAACTCAAATTAGATTTACATTGATGCAAATCTATCTGTTCGAGCTGGCATATTTAAAGAATTTAAGTTAATGATACTTGGTTAAAAAATTATTCAATCAAATTCAAGAACTTAATTTAGCAGTAAAGTTAATGATTTAAATTATTTTTAAAAAAGAAAATATATAGAGCTTATTATTTATTTAAATTTTTGGTGAGTAATAACAGTGTAAGGATAAGTTAAGTAAAATAATTTGGGATCATTCATGAATGATGTCACGCTTCGAGGGGGAGGGGGTTTGTGAAATTGTGACAAAGTGAGACAAGGGGAGTGGGTAACAAGAAGTGTGACATCATACATTATGCAACATAGCGTGACATGTGACAAAGGGGGAGGAGGGACAAATATATGAGAAAAAGCGTGACATCATTTATGAACAGCCCCTTTCTGTCTTTTTCTGCTCCAACCTTCCCAAAATAGCATTTTCTGTTCTTTTAGTTTCAAGTAATAAGTTCTATGTTACAGATTTGTAAAGTAATGTCTACTTCCTTATAGCCTTTTTTTAACAATTCCATAAAACCAGGGTTGGAAAAAAAAAGGAAAAACTGTTTTTTTTGGTTTCAACCGGGGTTTTTTTGGTTTAAATAGCATTTGTAGGAAAAACAATTTGACTTTTGGAAAATCATGGAGATTTTTGATCATTAATTGTGAATAAATGTTATTGGTAATTAATTTATAGATAATTAAGTTAAAACCTTGAATTTTAATTACCTTATGAATATAGTTTTTATTTTTTCAGAAAGTTACCTACAGTGAAACATGCGTAAGTTGACCACTTACGGTGCAGCACTTTAGTGGTCAACTTATAGAGGGTGGAGTTTTTTTTTTTTTGGTCAATTCTTACACTATGCATTTATTCATTTGTGACTAAGTAAATATAACTTCATGTATTTAACGTTACTGTCGCGCAGCGATAGCCAGTAGGGCGAATATCAACAAATCTGGCGGTCAATTCCTCCCCAATTCGGAGTAGCCAGTAACCCCCTCAGCAACTTCAGGGGAGAATGAAAAGAGAGCAGACGGGACGAGACCCAGAGGGAGACAAGACAGGTGGTCCCGCTCGTTGGAGCTAGTAGGTGCATTTTGCGGCACCCCCGGACGATCGGCAAGGCTGGCCAGCGGGTAAGTTCTCTGGAATCTTATTAGTTAGCTATATTAATACTCAGTTATGTAATAATTAAGGTAGACGTTCATTGTAAGATATCCTAACCTAGAATTAATAAATGAAACTGCTTGATTAAGATGTTTCATCTTATTCCATGACCGTTGCTAGATGATAAAGTAAATTCATAAACTCTAACTTCGGTATATCTGGTGCCATGACCTTTTACCTGGAATGATGCACTAAATAATTTTTTTTCGTGTGCTCTATGTTTTTTGAAAAAAAAAAAGAATTTAGCTTTGAAATTAACTTTCACATGTTTCAACTTAGCACGTTGGCCATGCTGTTGTAAGCCTAATGCAATCCGTACGCATCTGCGAGAGTTTCGAAAAGAATGTTTAAATTAATCATATTTATTATGTAGAATGGTTAAAGTTAGCTTTATTTAAAATTATTTTTTCAAAAAAAAAAATAATAATCAGTTAATCAATTGCACTTCATTCATTGTTTTGTTGACAATGTTTCTCTAATCGTGCATTTTTTCGAAATGTTTGTAGTTGTTTTTAGGTTATTGCCTGTGTATTGTGCATTTTATTTTCTCAATTTATATATTTATTAGTGTTTTTATGTATTTCGTATTTATTTGTTAAAATGCATCGCCGAGGTAGAATAACGCGGAACGTAGTTGTCCATCACAGTGTACCAAACATGTCGTTAGTCGAACTGGTCCCTAAATTTTCCGGAGATGATTCCGTCAGTGTGAAGCAGTTTATCAATAAAATAAACAAAGTCGGCCAGTTGAGTAGTTGGGGTGAGGCAGAGAAACTTGCAATTTTAAAACTTAAACTTACAGGAGCAGCAGAATATTTTATCTCTACCACAGCAAGGGACAGCGACTTTAACACAATAGCCAATTTGTTAATTGAAAGGTATCAAAGAAAAGTGTCAGTGACCTCAGCCTTACACGAATTAGCAACTTGCTCACAAAAAGAAACAGAGAGTGCATTCGATTTCGGCGTAAGAATCCGCAAGTTGGGAATTCAGGTGTGCACTGCAGGAAATAATAGCGAAACCCCGGGAACGTCTGAATCAAACCAAACCTTACTTCTGGCACGTTATTTATCAGGTTTGAAAATTAGCATTCAGCGTTTTGTATTAAGCAAAAATCCTCAAACATTAGATGAAGCTATTGCAATTGCGACGCAAGAAGAGGGAAACAATAAAATTTTCGAAGCAACTATTGTGGGGGTGAAAATCACAAATTATCTGAATGCTATAAAAAGGACAGGGATATGAGACGACAGAGGCAAGACAGATATAGGTCAAATTCAAGGGATCGCGATAATTCTTGGGAGCGTAGCAATCAAAATCATGGGCAAAGGTCAAACTTCAGGGGGAGGAAGAGATATTAAATAATACTGAAAGGGTAGGTCCTTCTCCCAATTCGTGCGCATACCCTAATTACAGGTTACCTTTGATAAATGTTGAAATGAATGGCATAAAATTCCCGTGTCTTATTGATACAGGAGCAACAATTTCGCTGCTTGGATCGGGTATTTTTGAAAAATTAGAAAAGAAAAGTGTACAGGAAATTAAAACAAATATTTCAGTCAGAGCTGTTAATGGTGAAGAGCTAGAAATTAAGGGTTGCTACAAAATTGCCTTAAACGTTGAAAATTTATTATTAGAACACATTTTTTATGTTACTAAGAATGACTTAAATATTAATTATCATGGTATTTTAGGTTTTGATTTCTTACAGTATAGAAATGCGAAAATCAATTTAGAAAACAATACTTTGCAAATTATGGGTATTCTAGTGCCAATTAAATTTGGAAGCTCGGCTGTTAATATAGTAGATGCAGGAGAGGAAATTAAATTAAAACTTTCGAAAAAGACAATCATTCCCCCACATTCGAGTTCGGTTATTTATGTCGAAGTGCCAGACTCTACACATAATTGTGTTAGTGCCAACATCCGGGAAAATCCTAAAGTAAAACTAAAAGGTGTAACTTTCGAAGACGATAAAATAAAAGTCAACCCCAGTACTAAGCAAGCTACACTTACAATTAAAAACACCACAAATTCTGCGATATCATTAAATAAGCACACAAATATTTGTTATGTTAATAATTTTGACGAGTTACCCACAGAAATTCCAGTTTCTAGGCATACCAGAACCTTTGTCAGAAAAAGATTTCACTATGACTGGATTAAGTGCAAAACTGAAATCAACAATTTTTGATATTATAAAAGAACATGAATCTGCTTTTGACAGAACAACAATGGAGCTAGAGGAAGCTAGAACGGAACCCCATAAAATTCAATTGGAGCATAATCAGCCAATAAAATGTCCGGTGTATAAAATTCCATTTAATCTAAGGTCAGAATTTAGAAAGCAAATTAAAGATTTGGAGGCAGCAGGTATAATTTCAAAATCAAAGTCACCTTACAATACCCCAGCGCTTTTTGTAAAACAAACAAATAAATGGAGAATGGTTCTAGATTTTAGAAAACTAAATGAAATTACTATCACTCAAGATTTTGAAATTCCGACTCTAGATGACATTTTACATGAGATTTCGGGATCTAACTATTTTAGTTCTCTTGATTTAAAGACGGCCTTTAACCAAATTCCAATTGATCGCAGGGATAGGCATAAGACAGTCTTTTCAACTCCTGATGGGGATAAATATGAATTTAATCGCATTTGTTTCGGCCTTCGCAACGCACCGAAAGTATTTCAAGAAATTGCCACAAATACGTTGGGAAATTTACTACATAAAGGGGCACTTGTATATATAGATGATATTCTCCTTTACTCTAAAACTCAGGAAGACCACTTAAAACTCCTTAATGAAGTTCTTAGTAGATTTGAAAAAATCAGACTGAAATTCAATCCTTCAAAGTGTCAATTTTTTACTAAATCATGTAAATTTTTGGGATTTATTGTAACACCTCAGGGATTACATATTGACAAAGATAAAACCGTAACTATAAATGAATTTTCACCACCAAAAGATCAGAAGTCTGTAAAGTCATTTTTAGGATGTTGCAATTTTTACAGAAGGTACATAAAGAAATTTGCAAAGAGAGCTTTACCTCTCACTAACTTACTCAGGAAAGATACTCCTTTCATCTGGGATAAAGAAGCGCAAGATTCTTTTGATGATATCAAGCAGGCTATATTGAGCCCCCCCCCCCCCCCCCAGTGTTAGCCTTACCTGATCCGAATGCAGAGTTGCAGCTCACAACCAATGCTTCTTCCTTGGGTATTGGGGCTGTTCTCGAACAAAAATGCCAAAATGGGGAAATTAAGCCGCTATATTTTTATTCCAAGAAACTAAATCCCTCTCAATCTAAATACAGTGCTACAGTACTTGAATTTCTCGCCATATACTGCGCACTAAATTTTTTAGACCCTTTCTGATAGGAAAATTCTTCCGGGTGTTCAGCGATCACAAACCTTTGGAGGTTTTTTTGTCGAATAAAAATCCGTCCTCGAAAATCTTAAGGTGGAAATTAGCATTGGAAGAATTCGATTACGAAATAACTTACGTGAAGGGTTCCTTGAATTCGGTAGCGGACCATTTATCGAGATGCGTAAACGCCATAACAATTGTATTTCCAAACACTGAGGAATTGATAAAAATGCAAAATGACGATCCAAAATTGAAAATTATTATAGACTCACTAAAAAAATCAAACGAATGAATCACAGTACGAAAACTATTTAATTGATGAACAGGGGATCTTAATTCATTTGCCCAAACGTAATAAAAGTTCACCTAGGCAAGGTGTTAGAAAACAAGTTTGTGTTCCGCATTTTCTGAAGGGTAAAGTGTTAGAATCGGTTCATTCAGAAATTGGAGGACATTTAAAATTTTTTAAAACCTATAACAGATTGACTGAAAACTTTTATTGGGTTTCCATGTACCAAGATACGAAAAACTTTCTTAGGTCATGCATCACTTGTTTATCTCGCAAAAGTGCATTTAAAATACCCACAGCACCCTTACAGCAAGTAAATCAAAGTGAGTCACCGGGCGAGAAATGTCACATGGATGTTTTTGGACCTTTAAAAACCACTCAGACTGGCAATACATATGTATTATCCATGATAGATGCGTTCTCCAAATACATTCATCTTGTTCCTTTACCAGATTTGAAATCGAAAAGTATCTCTAGGGCCCTCTTCGAAAATTACATCATTCATAGGGGATGTCCACGTATTCTCGTAACTGATAATGCGAAATATTTCACCAGTGCGGAATTCTCAGAATTTTGCAGGGCTCAGGGCATCGAAAAACGACACATCTCAGCGTATTCCGCTCATGTAAACGGGAGAGTCAAACGAACAAACCAGAGCCTTGCAAACATTCTTGCAGCAATTTCTTCTGAGAGTGAAGAATGGGATACACAATTACCCCAAACTATGCTAGCCATAAACTCGGCGATTCATGAAGCTACACAAGTTTCACTTTTCTTTCTCGAGCACGGCAGAGATGCTAGATTACCATATACACTAGGGGGGACACCGAAATTTGACACACACTCTGATTACACAACGCACCTCATAAAGTCCTTAGACAAAATTTTTCCAAAAGTTTTGACACATTTAAAAGAGCAAGAGGAAAAGAGTATAAAAAGGAGTGAAATAGGTCGAAATAATGAATGTTATGATTATAAAGTGGGATCACTATGTTTTGTAAAGAATCCAAATTTAAAGAAAAACATGTCAGCAAAGTTAAGACCTAAATATGAAGGACCATACAGAATTATCGAGAGGTATTCAAATGTAAACTACAAGGTGAGAAATATCACGAATAGCAGAAAAGTTTTAAGGGTTCACGTAAACAGGCCGATTCCTTTTACGCAGAAATTTGGGTACTTACATCTAACAGATGAAAGTGAAATTGAAAGTACTCAACCTAAAATGTTAGATACGATTCAACGAGGGAATGCATCAGAAAATGATGTAAAAAGGTACAATTTAAGACCTAGGTAAGAGGTTAAAGTTTGTTTTCAGTTAAAATGTTTGATTTTTTCTCTTTCAATTATTGCTGATTATTAAATTTTTTTTTTCCCAAAAAAAAAAAAAAAAGAGATTTTTGCTACTTTTCAATTATGTGTTTATTCAGTTGTAGTATATTGCAGGCATAATTTTTTTAAATGTGCAACTCACATTTATATTTGTTAAATGTTTTAAGAAATAGTTAAAGACAAATTGACAGATTAAGATTTCGATTTTATCAAGCTGGCCACTTGGTGATATCTAAATCAAATTTCTAGTCGATAACTTGAAAGTCCTAGAGCGAATTGTTCACCATGGCCAAGGGTTCAATTTGTGATATCGTCTTGCAGATTTTAAAATTATTATTTCCCGTTCTTTCTTTCAAGCAGTTTGATTTTTTTTTTTATTATTATTTTTTCGGTAGTACCTTAGTTGAACAATTTTTTTTTCTTACTCTTGCAGTTGCGAATCTTGATGCATAGTTTGTTGAAGGGTTGTAGTTTTCCTTTAGTTTGTCTCGTTGAATGATTTTATTACCTTAAAATTATCAGTCAGTTTTTAGTATTTTTTTGAGAAATTACATTTAAACTGTTTGGTAACAGAAGGATGTAGATATTTTGTTGAGAGTGAGGGACTTGCAAATAATTTAAATGAAAAAAAAAAAAAAAGAGAGAGAGAAAATTCCAGAGTAACTATGCCTGCATATAAAGCCAATGCCTAACAAATGATAAGAAAGGATAGATGGATACTGCTTGGTGTTTTTATTCCTAGGACATAATTAATCGGATCTGATAATGGAGACTACACATTGGATATCCCCGACGCAATGGAGAGACGGTACGTCCCAGCCCCACGGAGCGAGTCCGACGCCAGCGACCACAACTAGGAGAATCTCCGACGCAATGGAGAGACGGTACGTCCAGTCCCACGGAGCGAGTCTCAGAACTTGGAGAATCCGCGACGCAGCGGAGAGGCGATGCCCCAGTCGCACAGATCAAAAGCTATGCACCCCTTGAGACACGCTTAATGGAGCCCTGTTCAAGACCTACCCTCCGCGTAGTCCAAATCATGACGCATTTCTTTTCTTCAAACGAAGTACAGTTTTGGACTAGATGAAAATTGAACTATTCACAAATAATTTTTTTTTTTTAAATATTGAACTGATACAGTGAAGTGACTTTTTCTCCATATATGCATATGTAATTTCGCTGTTTATGATGAATTTGTTGAGGCTTATCCCGCAGCCAGTCAAAAGTTTGAGTACGTTGTTTTCGTTGGGGGGAGGGATGTCGCGCAGCGATAGCCAGTACGGCGAATATCAACAAATCTGGCGGTCAATTCCTTCCCGATTCTGAATAGCCAGTAACCCCCTCAGCACCTTCAGGGGAGAATGAAAAGAGAGCAGACGGGACGAGACCCAGAGGGAGACAAGACAGGTGGTCCCGCTCGTTGGAGCTAGTAGGTGCATTTTGCGGCACCCCCGGACGATCGGCAAGGCTGGCCAGCGGGTAAGTTCTCTGGAATCTTATTAGTTAGCTATATTAATACTCAGTTATGTAATAATTAAGGTAGACGTTCATTGTAAGATATCCTAACCTAGAATTAATAAATGAAACTGTTTGATTAAGATGTTTCATCTTATTCCATGGCCGTTGCTAGATGATAAAGTAAATTCATAAACTCTAACTTCGGTATATCTGGTCTAGTTTCGGTACATTACTTTAAAATTAGTAATTAACTATTTTTTAACAATTATCTAAAATACCATTAGATAAATTTAATCTGAATGACTTACAATGTATCCTATACATCTTTAAAATTAAATCACTTAGTTAAAGATAAACATGTTAGTTTACTCATTTAATTGTAAAAATTCCCTAAAAATACATAATTTTTCGAAATGGCTAGATCAATTAAAAGAAAAAGAAGAAACTTATTTAGAGAACAAAAGAGTGCTCATAGGTAGTTTTTTCGAATGGTTAACTTACACAGAGGTTTAGGAAAACTTTATATTGATGTTTCAACCGTCCAGACAAATACTGGTCTGACATTATAGTATAAAAAATATTATTCTGGAGAACTAATTTTTTTAAAAAATCTTTTCAAAAATAGACAAACAAACAAATATAGTAATAACTAGGCAACCAACTTACAAAGGGTTTTTTATAATACTACTACCCAAATTTAGCGTACATAAGTGGTCAATATAGACAGGTGGTCAAGTTACAAAGGTTTCCCTACATTAAATAATATAGGGCTAATTCCGTTCCTGGCCAAAAGTGGTCAACTTAGACAAGTGGCCAACTTACAAAGGTGGTCAACTTTACAGGTTTTACAGTATTGACATACTATAGTTCTCTACTCATACAGACCTTTCGGGCAAATTATTAAAGAAATAATTATGCGGGTAGAGCTTTAACAAACGCATATTTTACTAAATCAATAAAAAATAAGCAAAAATGAAAGATTTATTAAAAATAATGTGTGTTGATTTACAGTATCAGTAATATCAACAAATGATTACAAGTCTTTTCCTGTAGATATATTTTACTTTAAAAGTAAAAAAATCAATCACTTACCAGATTTAGAAATGATAACACTTATACAAATCAGCAACATTGGCTTAGAAAGTATCACTATTATTTTTATTTTTCCCGATTAAATATATTTATAACAACAAAAACAATTTTATAAAAGTAATACAATGTACAAACTCTATTTTTCCTGATTAAAGTTTAAATATACTTTTAAAAAAAGAAGAGAATAATTTAGAAAAAAAAAACGAAATTTGCTCTGATTAAAAAAAAAGTTTGTTAATTTACAAATTCAGTAATTCAATATTTATCTAATGCTGTGCTTGTAATTTCTGCATAAATTGGATTTTGCAATTTTTTATAATGTGTAAAATAAATGGAAAAGGTTTGGTTTTTTAAAAATTGTTATCTGTAACATACATTTGCAAATTGGTTATTATGAAGATACTTTATTATTTCTAATATATATTCTTTAACTCCAGGAATTACAATATCATTTAATTTTTATAATGATTGAGAAGAGTTTTTCCCAAATTAGCTGTTTCAAAGCTAATTTAAGAAAAAACCCAAATAGTCTGACATGTAGATAGGAGATGAGAAAAATTTGTACTGATTAAAAAAATGGTTTGTTAATTTACAAATTCATTAATTATCCAATGCTGTGCTCGTAAATTTCTGCATAAATTAGATTTTGCAATTTTTAATAATGTGCAAAATAAATGAAAAAAAAATTTGGTTTAAACCATGGTTTAAACCAACCAACCCTGCATAAAACTTAAGAAGTTTTAAGCATTCAATAGCATTGCCTTTTTTTAACATAATACATATTTAAAAACTAAAAAAAAAAAGAGCTTTGTAATTTAAAAAGTAGGAATTATTCTAAATTAAAAATAACAAGGAAAATTCAGTAGAGATGTTAAAAAGTTTTCATTAATAATAGAAAAAATTACCTCTGCATTCATAACCTTGTTTTCCAGGGCGTCTTGTTAAGTATTTCTGGCATACTTGGCACAGTGTAGACCTTTAAATTTAGATTTAATCAGCATAAAATGTAAGTGCAACTATTAAACATTTGAATTCAGGATAATATAATTATGAATTCTTATGTAACATGTACTAAGTTATATAAAAGAAAAATGTGCAAATGCTAATTTTTTATATTGAGTAAAGCATTTTATGAAAAAGGGAAATAAGAATATCTACAACAAATAAAAATCGCCCTCAGCATTAGTATTTTGTGATACAATTTTGATGTAAATAGACCTTTTGTCTAATAATCATAAACATACATAATTTTAGGTTAAAAAATGTCAATACATCCTCAGATTTATCAAAGTAATTAAGCCATTTAGAACATTTGGCTGAAACTTTTCCCATTTGTTTGTATTTTTCCCTTTTACCACTGAAATTCCTTATTACTTTGTCCCATGCAAAAGTTTAAATTACTAGCCAATTCGGAGGAAGATTCACAAAACAATGTAATTGCAAGTTAATTTCATTTCTAAACCCAAGAGTTCTTAAACAAAATGCCAACATATTTTTGAGAATTGATTTTTCTCACTTTTTCATGTTTTCGCAAATTTTCTGAAACCAATTTCCATTATGTAAGAAATAAACTTAAGTAAAGTAAATGCAAATATAGATGTACTTTAATTTTATATTGATGCTTTTTTAAATTTGCATACATTTATGTTTTTAATAAATTTATTGAAATTTAGAATAACTGCATAGGAATAACATTTTCTTAAAAGTGAATACCAATATTGTAAGAACAAAAGAAACAATGCAATATGTTTTCTTGAGAAGATGTTTCCTTAAATATATATCTTAGCTTACATGTTTCTCTTTGTTTGCATTAAAATATTTTTAGCGCATAAACCACAGATACAAAATATAAGTATATAGATGGACCTCCATGCTCTCCTTTCCCCCATAAAATGCGGTTTCCCCAAAGGAAATGTCCCTCCCCCACACCCCACAAAACCACTCTAGAACAACAGCATATAAAAAGGTGTACCATGAGGATAACATACCAACTTACTGAAATTTTAGGGGTGAAAAAGTACTTTATACTTACATTTAGAAAAAAATATAAATTCTTAAATAAAATTTATTATCCTGCATAAACTTTTTGTTACACTCTACATTTAAGTGACCATAGTACAAGGATTATTTTTCTTGCCTTTTTAAATATTTACTAATTTCCTTGGTATTTTTATGATTTTAAGACTGTATTTTAAACTATCCTGATCATTTTACATTTCCAGGTTTTCCCTGACCCTGTAGGAACCTTGTTAAATTCTCAATCACAATTTCGACAGTTAGAGAGAAGCTGGATTTCTATATAATGTCATGTAAATAATAGCACAAAATATTATATCTTTATTATATATCAAGAAATTCAATTTATCAACTAATTTGCTGTAGAACACAATCAATTATGAATAAGTAACATCAGGGTTTGCCTTCGGCGCTCTCTGTGCCCCTTACATCTTTGGAGATCTTCTCTATTGCCAAACTCAAAACTAAGAACAACTGGCTCTATTCCCGAGCCATAGTTGGTACAAGAGCGATCATCCTGGTGCTTGTCTGTCAATTGATATCAAAAGGCAGTACCAAACAGCTATCACACGTCTCCGCAGTGGGCACATCAAGTCCTTGAAGTATTCCTGTAGCAATAAGGTATTTGCCCCCTGCAAAAAATGTACCACTGCGCAGGCTTCCCCAGATCACCTTCTCACCTGCTCGGGACTGTCTACTGAAGACCTAAGAGATAGACTGGGTCTTGTCATCGACTTTTTAAGGGTGAATGACTTATTGAACTTAATTTAGCCCTGCTTTATCCCGGGGATTAGAAAGAAGAAGAAGAGGGTTTGCCTTATAGATATTAATCTTAAAAATAAAAGTTTGATGCTTGGATTTATAAAATATAAAACTACAATAAATAAAAACAAATAAAAATAAAATACACAAACAATAAGCTAATGTGGTGCATTATAAAGCATAATAAATAACACATGACTAGTGTTTTAAGCAATTATGATTCACTTAAAAGCTCATGGTAAAACTTTGCGCAGATCTAGAAATATGAAAAATTTTACAAGTAATAGAACAAAAAACAAAAAAAAGAGTCGAATACTTCAGGTTTATCATCATAATATACTTACCCTGAGAGATGTTTGGCTACAAATACATGATCATTATAAATATGCAGCTTAGTTCCACGCTTTTTCCACTTGCTGCGATGAATCAAAGAATTTGGTATAAGATAGCGCCTAGAAGTAGAAGGTTGAAAACTTTGTGACAAGAAAAAAACATAAGTCATGGAAAAATTAATGTTACATGTTTTTGGGGTGGATTGTTTAAAACGTTTTATAATTTTTGACTAGGGTTGGAAAAGGAGCATACCCAAAAATTATAATACAGTTTTTGTAGCAAAAGTAATAACATCAATATTAACGATAAATCACAATATAAAATATATTGCATAAACTTGAAATATAATAAGAGATGTATTGTAACAACATGAACTTGTGTTTGGACTGCAAAGTAACAACTTACAAACAGTTCTTGCAACCTTTTTTTTAGATTATGCATTCATTAGGGTAGAATTTGTATTAATAGAGAACAAAAATATTCTAATAACCTGCATCTAAGCAACACAAATACGTACAAAAAAGAAGAAAAACAAATTTTACAAACTACTTGTTTCATTATTTTTTACTTTATTTTACTTTTTCCAAAACCCTGCATTAAACAACCTTAGTGTTGCATGTTAGAAGGACATGTAGTTCCTTATTAATTAAAAGAAGTTTAAAACTGGGGCTGCGGAGTCAGTTGAGTAAAGGACCGACTCCGACTCCTGGAATTGAGGAACCGACTCCTTTATGAATATATATTAGAGATGAACAAATATTTGACGCATTTTTAAGCAGCTCTACCCCAAATCTGTCTGATTACGACTCCTCTACCCCAAAATCAGCATAACTACACCTCCACAGCTATGGTTAAAACCAATTTTCTTTTTAGTTTTTCATGTTTGATTTGCTTTTAAACTTTATGGGTAATAATGCCATATCAGACAATCTTTCATGCTTCTGTATATTTGAGGAGTTAGAGTTAACAGCTTCTGTCTAATCAAGTTAAACCATTTATTAATAATATTTTTTTTCAAACACATTTTACAGTTTTAAAGCTAAATGTTTTTTCCTTATATATAAATAAATATGCTTACAATAAGTACAGAATAAACTTTCATTGATATAAGAGTAAAATTTAACAATATTATGTGCAACAAAATATATATTAGCCACTTTACAATTTGTAACTTGTCTTGTTCTTTTAATACGAGTCTCTGCGACTGCCTAACTGATGTTTAGTCACAGTTGATGTTTCAGTATAGAAAAATAAATAAGTACATTTCAAAGCAAAATATTAAAATGAAATTATTGAATATAGTGCACTAACTTGATAATTCCATTTTCATTAGTTTCTACCACAAGAGTTGAATTTTCATTAATATATGTACGACTTGAAGAAGCACTTATGCCAGAAGCTTCACTAAGACTACTGCGTGTACTACCTGAAATTAAAAAAGCTCACTGAGAATTGACTACTAAGTAAACTAAATAGTAAAACCAGTCTTCAACAATGTACAATTATTTGTTATAAGTGTGAAAAGGAAGAGATATAACTCAATTACTTAAATAATTCAATTTTAATAATTAATTTGATATTAAAACAATTTATGATCAGATTCATTGGCTGTTAATAGATTTTAACCACCTTTTACTAATTTTTTATTTATCACAAATGTACCTTATAAACAATGGATACATTTTGGGTAATTTTTGTTTAAGCCTTTGAGATTATAAAATTAGCAAAATTTGTAAGAAATCTGTATCTGTATTCTTAAAAAATAATACAGTGAAATAAGCTTAATTGGACAGCTGGATAATTGGACCAGCCGCTTATTCTGAC
Source organism: Octonoba sinensis (assembly GCA_038502835.1). Classification (NCBI taxonomy): domain Eukaryota; kingdom Metazoa; phylum Arthropoda; class Arachnida; order Araneae; family Uloboridae; genus Octonoba; species Octonoba sinensis. The sequence continues at coordinate 107,226,402 of CM076600.1, read as the reverse complement.
CAATCGCTAAAGAACCAAAACATTTCCTATTATGTAAGCCTAATATTATTCACTTATTGCAACCAAAAATCCGTTTAATTGGACCAGATAAATGAAAGCAAGTATAAACAGAGTGCGTACACTATTCTCTGAGTAAAAATCAAGCACTTTCCAGGACTCTTCATAGCAAAAATCAAGTGTTTCAATATTATTTATTTATTTTGTAACAAAGTAAAATGAGTACTTGAAAGGGGGGAGGGACCCCAATGCTAAAGACGATCTAAAATTTAATTACATGCAAAAAAAGAAAAAGAAAAAACAATTTAAAAAACAAAACTTTTTTGGCAAAAAAATTTTTAAAACGGATTTTTAATAAGGTTCTAATATTTAATAATTATAATCAACAGATGTATCACTAAAACTTAAAAGCTAAAAATTTCTTGATTATCAGCGACATTTAGAGTGGGCGTGGCAAAACGACGTTTCTGCAAGTCTTTTACAGGAGCTAAAACTTAGGAATGATTAAAAATAATGATAAGCTAAAATTTATTGATGTCTAAGGGGAAGAATCCGATATTAAACGAGAACTAGGAAGTTTTGCCGAAGCCGATGCAACCAGATTTCGAAGTACTGAAACAAATCGGGATTGACACTTAAAAGCTCCAAAAACAAATCGAATGTGTAAATTTTACTCGTAATTTGTGAAACTTCGCAGGAATGTACGCAGGCTACTTTCAAAAATGTTCATAGGGTAAAAAAAATAGAAAAAGAAAGCCAAATTACGAATTTTTGCGGAAGCGAAACAATTTTAATTTCCAAAATTACCAAAACTACGGAATTCCATCAAAATACGGAAAAATTACATGTTTGTAGGTAGGAATTTGAAGAAAGGTGAATTTTCCTGTTGATAAGTTGCAAAGAAATAGTAAAAATGAAAAAATCAAGGACTTTCCAGACATTTTTGTACATTATTCCAAATTTCCAGGACTTTCAAGGTTTTCCAGGCCGCGTACGCACCCTGTATAAAACAAAAGCCGTAAGTTGCTGGCATAGAATGGATTTGAGCCACAACGGACATAAAAATTAGTTTATTAAACATTAATTACAATTCCTGTAACTTTCAATAAAATCCAATGATATTTACCGGGGAGATGTTTAACAAAATCTTACTTGATGGCGGTACCATTCAAACAAAGGTCAAAGTTCAAGTGAATTTTCGAATTTACTCGTCATAGTAGTTCCACGTACAATAAAATAAAATTATTATTCTTTTTAGCCTACTTTCCCGTAAAAGTAAAAAAAAATAATAATAAAGCATGAAAGAAGGCTTAATGTATCGTGAAAATATCGTTAGAAATCAAGAAAAGTCAAAAATAAGTGAAGTAATTAAATAAAGATTGAAAAATAAAAAAGTTGAAAGTAGGGTATTGAGATGGGGAAAAAGTGTGTCTGTCGGTCTGTCTGTCGGTCTGTCGGTCTGTCTGTCGGTCTGTCCCCCCCTAATAACTTTTGAACGAATTGTCCGATTGGAAAAATTCTTTTTGCATTCGAAAGATCTCGGCGAGGACATCTCATTTCTATATTTTACTTTTTGATTTGAACAATTTTTTGTTCAATTTTGAACAGTTCAAAAAATTTTAACATTAGCGCCTATGGACAAAATTGAAGCAAATTCTGTAAACTCTGGGCACAAGAGCCAAGTTCCTATTGCAAGCTTATTGAAAGGAGTTCTCAGCGTGAAATATTGATTTGAACAGTTTTTGTTCATTTTTGAACAGTTCGAAAAATTAACACAGAGCTTACGGGGAAATTTCAACCCTATATAAATCCTGATCTAACGGACCCATTTGCTTGGAACAAACTTTATCGGAAAGCTCTTACAACGTAGAACATGTAGAAATAGAAAGTTTATCCAGAACTTTCGAGCCTATTATGCTATGAAATTTTTTGATCGGGATTTTCAAGGATATTTCTCAGTGACTCAATGAGTGAAATAATGAATGAATGAATAAATGAAAGAGTGAAAGAATAAATCAATGAATAAATGAATGAGGAAAAGAATGAATGAATAAATTATTGAATAAATGAAAATATAAATAAATGAGTGAATAAATACATGAATGCATAAATGAATGAATAAACACTTGAATGAGGTAACGAATGAATGAATAAATGCATGGCTGAATAAATGAAAGAATGAATGAGTGAGTGAATGAATATGTATTATCCGTTGAGAAAGGTATATTTTCAATAATTAGAACTAAAGATAAATAAGAAAGAGAGAGAAAGAGATAGCTAGATTATAAGTTTGAATTTGGTGTATACGGGAAAGTAGGCTCGTATAGTTCTAGACGGAACTTCTTGTTTAAGTTCTTTGATTGTAAAATAAGAAATTTATATTTTAATGGAGGTTTTAATAGTTGTTGTGTACTTTTTAAAACTTAATTTGCTGTAAACGGGATGTAATCAAAACCATATCGATCTGAGTATGGAGTTGAATCCATGGTTGAATCAGGGCGGTAAAGTGTTGAACGCATGAAAAAGACTTATTTGACTTGTGTTTTCACTTGCTGACAATTGCATTAAATTTGTTTAAATAAATTTTTACATGAATAAATTTCACGAACAGTATATTGTTTCTTATTTGTATGTTGGCCATAAATGTGTACACGTGTGCCTCACAATAATCATAAACACACTTTAATATATAACATATAGTGTGTCTGGTCTTGTTACACAGGTCATAGTTGCTTAATCAGATCAGCCGATTAATAGGACCAAAATAATTGCATCCTGATGTGGTCTGATTAAGCGGAATCAAGTGTAATAATAATAAATAAATAAATAAATAATTTTAAAAAATTATATTCCAATTTAAAAAGTCTATGACAGCCCTCTAACAGAGATCTTTTATCAATCCAACGAAATAAATATTAAAAACAAGCTCATGCAATAAATCAATAAGAAACGGAAAACATTTACCTGGAACAGCTAAAAATTGCTTTCCTGGAAAATGAAGAAGCAAAAATTAAAGTTTGGGAAAAAATTAACAACCAAAATTGAAGCAAACTGAGCAATAATAAACTCACCTTAAAAATTGTACTCATGTAGCATGAAATTAAAAACAGAATAATTTACATAATTTTTATAATAAAAGTTATTATATAATAGGTTATTATATAATAGTAGAGAAACAAACAATCTTAAATTAAGTTCAATGATTTTATGCCTTTATAGCCGTAATATGGAGCTTAAACACATTATTTGCCGCCTATAATGCAACCCACATGTGAAAAGGGTTAAAGTACCTACATATTTTCAAATGGCTAAAAATAACCACAAGTAATAATTATCATAACAAGTATAACTTTTTTCAATGAAATTTTCAGTACTAGTATTTTTGTTAATGGTTGATTACTTCTTCAAAGTAAATTGCTTCAATATTGGAACTGGGGAAATAATCTTAATTTTTTTACATACAGTTGTTCCCTAAACACATTTATCGCTGCAGTGGCCTCAACCTTTTGTTCATTCCATACAAATTTTGTGAAAACATGATAATGTGAACTAATGTGCTAAACATTTAATAAAGTATCACTGGATACAATGCAAGAGCACAGAAAATATTCTGTAGATGTCAAATTACCTTGTTTTGTAACGTATAAAAATAAGATCTTGGAAAACGAGATATCTCACCTTTGCAATGAAAGTGTTAATAAAGGCAAAAAAATTCTAACATATCATATTACTCATTATTAAACAGAATAGCTGAATTAACAAATGATAATAAACTACAATATAGCAGAAAATATACATACCCATAAATTTCCCTTTGAAAGGTGATGGCTTCTGTTTAGACTGACGCAATCTATCTGTAGAAGCACTTCTACTACTAGCCTGGCTGTAATTGGATGCTGATTCGGAACGATTTTCAGCTGACTTAGATCTTGTTTTACGAAAGCTTAGTCTTCTTCTTAAGCTCCCCATGAATGATTTTTTTTCTTTTGGTCGAGATCTGTCATCTAAGAACAATTAACCAACAGCAAATTATTCAAAACAGCAATTTTAGAAATAAATGTTTTTAAGTTTTCACATGCAAAATCTTTATAGTTTAGAATGGATTGCATGAAATATTTACAAATGGTAGCATATATCTTAAACACAAAATAAACAGCAAAAACTAAAATGCAAATTAAGAAGAAAATTATACTCCTCATTATATATACACACACATATATATATATACACATAGATATATATGCAGCAAATTTAAAGGTTTTGCATTATAAAGACCCTGCATTATAAAACCAATGTATTATAAATACCTTTGAAAGAGAATTAACTTATTTCTCCTTAAGATAATGTTATTTTGGGTTCAAATTCCACTGCACGGGAAATCTTCATATAATGGCTCGCTCAATGGGTATAAACCAAACAAGCAGTGATTTTACCGTACTGCAAATTCAGAATGTTGCATTTATTTTAACCCTTTCGGGACGGTCGCCACAGTCAGCGAACCGCCGCCACCAGACGGGGTTCTAGCAGAATGGATTGTCACTTGAGGACGGGCGATTTGCGCTGCTAATCCTAACTTTGGAAAAAAATTCGTAAAAAATTAATTTTTTATTCAATTGCTTCAAAATTTGGTACATTGTAAGAAAACCTTGTTGTCAGCTATAAGGAAAAAATTTTAAAACTTCATCATAATATTTTCGGTAAAAATCCTATAAAATTAATTTTAGAATGATGAAATTCTTGACTCACCTCAAAAAGTTATGTATGAAAAATATTTTTAAAAAATCAGAATTTAGTTCATGGAGCATATAGATACAAATAAAATAATACAAATTATTTTACTGATAAAAATTATCTCTGCTGTCCCGGGATGTAGGAGGCATGCATGCAGCAAATTATGTGTCTGATAGTATGTCAGTATCAGAGTCACTATCACTTTCCAGTTCCTTTTGAAATATCAAAACTATCATCACTATTTGAGTATGAAGCATTCACTAATTGGGTGTATTCATCTTTATTAAAATTTAGTTTTCTCTTAGCCGTTTTAATAATAAAGCATTTGTCAAATGATACAAGAAAATCTCCTCTGAGCGCTAGCCAAATCCGAATAGAAATGAAGACGAGGAAGCAAACCACTGAATATCTTCTATACATCGACAAAAAAAGAAATAAAAGTATTTGGAATGATCAGAACCATTTGCATGTGTTTATATCAGCTGATCCAGTTAAAGCTCCAGCTTGTTTATTTTCATTACTCATCGCCAACACTACTCTGTCATAAATCCTTCCCTCCTACCGAACCAAGAAAAAAAGAATACAAAAAATGCTATGGAAATGAAAGTCAACATTCTCCAGTCTCGACATATTACACCGTAACAGTCATAAGGCCCCATCTAGTATCAAAGAGAAATACTAATATTTCATTCCATCTGAAATCCCGTACACGGTACACCCGTCCTCGAGGCTCTATTAGAACAGCGAGACGTATTCGTCACACCCGGCTGTGCGGTAGCTCTCGCTGGCGGTTCGTATACGTCACACACGTCCCGAAAGGGTTGAATAGTGAAAATAAAAGAAAAATAAATTAACTGTAATTTAAAAAAAAGAATGCAACCTCCTTTTCAGATATCAAATAATTCACTGTTTAACACCATCAGCAGAAAATAGAAAAATAGTCAAGGACTGGGCCATCGGTCCCATGTAGTTTAGTGGTTAAGATCACCCAGACTGATGGGACACGGTCCCCATCATAGAAAGCATGGAAGGAATCCACCACTTCTCCAATGAAATGCAGCAACATATAGCAATTTTAAGATTTCATGGTAAAAAGTAGAGTTGTTGGAGAAAAGGATAGGTTCACACTACGATAGGGGCAGCTCACAAGGTCATTCAAACGGAAGTTCACAAAACAAATTTCGACAATGAAAAATGCAGGAACCACATAACTTAGGATTTAAAATACATTGTGCAAGTTTAAAGATGCAACTTAAAAAAAAATTCTCAAAGGTTAAAAAGAAAAAAAAGAAAAGAAAATTTGCTCTTGCTTAGAATGGAAAGTAATAAAACCACAATATTTCTTGCTTATATTACCTTTAAACAATAATCACAAGTACAATTTTTGCTCATTAAATCTACTTGTCTGCCTTTTCTTACCCCTCTTTCCTTTCTTGATTTTATCCTTTTTCATATTTTTAAGGCAAAATAACTCATAACATTCTCATTGAATTCAGTTACATCACTTATCATGTCAATATTATACATCATTTTTCAATAAAGAAAAAAATTAGAAAGCTCTTAAAAATTTTGATGGTTGCAAAATTTAGCGAAGAGTCAAATACCAAAATGGTTCGATAGGTAGCCAAATATGGCAAACCTTTTTTCATAAGTTGCTGGGTTGCTAAACTCAGGAGCACAACTCAAGATGGGTGGTCAAGGAAAATGAGCTTTAAGTTTTCTCTCGCCAAGTTTCGTCTGCTGTTTCCCGAAGCTGGTTTTCGGACACATTTTAGTCGTTTGCACATGCGATCGGGAAATGCAAGTGCTTTTATTAACCAACGCATGTCAGTTGCGAATTGGTGTACCACAAAAAGGGTGGCATAGGGAGCAGAATTTCATTCTGGAAAATTAACAAAATTCTGGAGATGTAAATAACATTATCAGGAGTCGATCCAGCATTTTTTGACAGCGTTTGATTTTTGAATTTTGCAGATTTTTGTGAAAAATCAAATATTTAAACATGTAGCGAAAAACAATTTTATTATTATTCGCCATTTTTATCATAAATAACGATGTGAAAAGTACAATTTGGAAGCTTGGAATTTTGTGAAGGGTCCGTTTTGATTGATTTGAATTTTGGGAAGGATCCGTTTTGATTTATTTGAATTTTGTGACCTGAAAACAGACCCAAATTTCCTCTGGCACGACCCGATTATTTTATTTAATTTTTCAATAAACTTATTCCTGCATTTTCCTTGGAGGGGGGGGGGGGGGTTAACATGCCCATGTGCACATATAGATGAGCCGCCACTGCACCATGAATGATCTTCAAGGATTGATACCTACTCATTTTAACTAGACTGGTTATTAAGTAATTGTTTAATGAGATCATTTTAGCTCAAACTGCAATTTAAGCCTTAGGAAATATAATTATTTGCTTAATAAATTTTACTAAGAGATTTTACACACCACCACTTTGATCTTGAGATGGAGATGAAGGAACACTTTCTGAATATGAAGTTCTAGAGTCTTTTGATAAATGACTTGCAGGTGAAGCTTCTAAACTTTCCGAGATAGAACTGTCAGCCTATATACGGAATAGAAAATAATTTAGAAATACAGATGAATTATAACCACAAAATATGAACTTGAACAAATAATACACGAACTAGCAAAATTATTCGAAGTTGCCCATTACAAAAAATTTCAGAAATCATATTAACCCCATTAAACAATAGGAAACCTGATCACAGAAAGAAAATTAACAATTAAGTAAACTCACTGACTAATTTTTTCAGCAATGAATTATTGAAATTCATTGCCTCCAAAATCAACATTCAACAATAAAGGATTAAATTAATCCTCATTAGAAGAAATAAAATGCTGGGCAATAACTGATGTTCTATTATTTTAAGTTTTTGTACAAATTCTATCAGATGTAATTTTTTACCAGATTCAGAATGGTACGAAATTTTAGAAAATATGAGATGCTTTTTCATATTTTTTATTGTTAAAACTAATCTTGAAATTGGAGTGAAAAACACTAATTCAAATTTTCAAATGGCACTTCGTGTGTTACCTTTCTCAGGGGATAATTGAATTTTGTGGCAAATTTCATTCCAATCCATCACTTGAGGTGGCTTTGTATAGCAAACAAACAAACATACACACAAACAAGCTTATATATGTATATAAATATATGTGTATAAATATATATATATATATATATATATAGATGTTGAAAGCAGTTTGGAGCCACCGACATTTGAAGCCAATTTTAAACGGCTCCAAAAGTCTTTATACGTCTCTTGTAGGTTAAAGTTGTTTAAAGCATTTTGAAGCCAGTTTTAAATACAAAGACGTATAAAGCAGTTTGAAGCCTATTTGAAAAAACTGTTTAAAGCACTTTGAAGCCTATTTGAAAAAACTGTTTAAAGCACTTTGAAGCCTTTTTGAAAAAACTGTTTAAAGCACTTTGAAACCAGTTTTATATACGAAGACGTATAAAGCATTTCAGAGCCTTTTTTAAACAATTGAGGTGTATAAAGCATTTTGGAACCAAGTACATAAAATGAATATCTAAGTTACTATTTTGGATCATCGGGCAAGAAATTTTCTAAGATCAAATTTCGGCGTTTCAATTCTTTCCTTTTTAAAAAGTTGCTGTTTTTTTCCCCTCATCGAACAATACGCCAGCGTTGCCCAACTGGTGGTTCGCGAACCCCTAGGGGTTCGCGCGGTGTGGAAAAGGTGTTCGCGGAAATAATATTATAATGGCGGAGTTTTTCATTGTAAAAGAAAAAACAAAATAATAAATTTACATGCTAATTAGGAAAGAGTACAAAAATGATTTTGAAAAAAAAAATGAATTGTTTTCCAGATAATACAGAAAAGTAATGATCTGGCATAGAAAGCATACATACAAAATTTGAAACGCACTTATTTCTACCTTTATCGAAAGATATTTATTGACTTATTTTTAAGTTTAGAACGCACTTTCCTCCAACCATTTTCCACTTTTTCTTTGCAAGGGCAAAGAACGAGTCGGAAATATGAAAATTTACTGCATAAAATGTAAAAATTTGCATTATTTTAGGCTTATTTTTCATACTACAGATCCTAAACTGGAACTAGAAGAAATTGACTCTTTAATTTAAAATATGGACTCGCATTTTACAACACTTTATTCCAACTTTCCTGCATTATCACAAAATAGCAATTGAAATTACGCAATTTTAGTTTTCCTTTAAATTTCCAACTTTTCCAAAATTTTGTATAATTCAACCGCAAAGTAGAACCTGTCGGAAAAATAATTTTTTTTGTATTAATACATATGTCTACTTCCCTAATAATAATTCAAAAAGAACAAATAATAAAAATGTAATAATAAAAAATATTTGTGTATTTTAATTTTTATTTAAGCTTAGATGTTTTGCAATAATTATGTTTTCATTTCTTGTTATGAAGTATTGTACAATACGGCAAATAAACGTGCTAGTAAATTTTAGTTTTGTCACCGTTACTAACGTCTACAGAAGTGGGTTCGCCATCGTTTGGAACTTAGAAGGGGGTTCGCAAGGGAGTTTTTTTTTTTTTTTTTTTTTTTTTTTTTTTTTTTTTTTTTTTTTTTTTTTTTTTTTTTTTTTTTTTTTTTTTTTTTTTTTTTTTTTTTTTTTTTTTTTTTTTTTTTTTTTTTTTTTTTTTTTTTTTTTTTTTTTTTTTTTTTTTTTTTTTTTTTTTTTTTTTTTTTTTTTTTTTTTTTTTTTTTTTTTTTTTTTTTTTTTTTTTTTTTTTTTTTTTTTTTTTTTTTTTTTTTTTTTTTTTTTTTTTTTTTTTTTTTTTTTTTTTTTTTTTTTTTTTTTTTTTTTTTTTTTTTTTTTTTTTTTTTTTTTTTTTTTTTTTTTTTTTTTTTTTTTTTTTTTTTTTTTTTTTTTTTTTTTTTTTTTTTTTTTTTTTTTTTTTTTTTTTTTTTTTTTTTTTTTTTTTTTTTTTTTTTTTTTTTTTTTTTTTTTTTTTTTTTTTTTTTTTATTCTGGCCTCAAAAGTCTGCGAACTTCACATACTGGCTTCAAAAGTCACTAGTGCAGTTTGAAGCCACTGGCCTCAAAATGCTGCGAACTTCTCTTGGGCTTCAAAGTGCGGTGAACTTCTTTAAAAAAGCTACATTTTGAAGCCACTTCCGTGAAGCCAAAAATGGCTCTGAACTGCTGCGAGTGGTTAGAAGTTGGCTTCAAACTGCTTTCAACACATTTGTATATATATATATATATATATATATATATAACTATATTAAATGAATATAGATTGCGACAAATCAAGTCGTTTGCAAAAATGCACCATATAAATTCCTCAAGACAATAAGTTTTGAAAAAAAGCTCTTTAGAAGAGTTTTTACATCAAAAACATGAATACTATTTCTAAAGTAATTTATGTATAATAGTAACATCCTGAAAATACTGCTTTCATGCATAAAAGTCAGCTGTTATACACACAAAAAAATTATTTTTGGAATTAATATTTTTAAAGTAATTGAATTGTATATATTTTCAGAATATATACTTGTACTAATATTATGGCAAAAAATACTGCAAAATGCAAATTCGGGAGACTTTCGTATAAAAATCTGAAGATTTTTGGGCTAATGAATTTCATGACAAAAACTTGGTTGTGGGAATTTTTTAAAGTTAAAAAGGATTAAAAAAACTGCAGGGATTTTTAAAATTAACACCATGTGTGAGTGTGCGTATACTGCATCTACAAAGGTAAAAAAATATATAAGCAAGATAACATATACCAGGAATAAAATAAAAACTAGAAAAAAAAATCGATTTGGTATTTACCGACATATAAAAAATTGCATTTCACTAGATAAATATTTAATTTCCAATAAAAACAAATTTATGATAAATAATTTAAACATCACTTAGTAAATTGCAAGAAAATTATAAATGCAAATGCTTTTATTTATCTGTTTTTTTTTTTAAAGCAGAGTTGGATAATTTTGAAAATTGTGGACCTTTTTGAATGCACCAAAGGCCACTTTTTTTCTGCTTTTACGCTGCAAGTAAAGTAATACAGGACACTAGAAAATTAATTACCTACATTGATGGAAACATAAAAACTGCTGGCGTAAAAAGTAAAAGCAGGAAATCCAAAAATTAGCGTGCCCAAAACCAAATTATTACAGAAAGTTGACGGCAACATCAATAATAGTAAGTAAATCTTTTATTTTCTTATGAAGTTATGTCTTTCTCACAACAGGAATGAATATTTAAAGCATACTCATTGGAGTGAGTAACTACAACTGATCAGCATATTCAGAGTAAAATATAACAAAGCTTTTAAAGAAAGATTTTGCTGCATGGAAATAAATTATTTTATAGACATAAACAATGTATAAAGCCTTCAGAATACATAGAGCCTCACTTGTCTATTCATTCAATTTTAATCAACACTGCCAAAAAGAAATTTATTCTACTGGCAGAAGAAGTCCTTCCTAAGAAAGACCAGATAATAGCTGCATTATATTACAGGATTTTTTTTTACAAATGCTATTTTCATTATGAGAAGAGACTGGTTTTTAAAATGTCAGAAAAAACAACGGATTTAAGCTTTTCATTATATTAAGGTTTTTTGAGGCTTAAGCAGAAGAATTATTTTAATGGGACAAAAAATGTAAATTAGACATTATAAGATGAAATATAATTTTAGTTCAAGATTGTATTTTAACTTTTCTTTTAAAGTCATCATATTATATTTTTGAAGGTGCAAAAAAGTAACTAATATGATTGTTAATTTTTAATTGAAAAGAATTTAACACATTTAACCATTTGTATTTCAAATCTGAATTAATGAAAACAGCTAACGAAATCCAAAATACCATGCCTAAAGTTTTAGTCTTATCCAAAGAGAACAAGTATTTAAAATTACTTCAATCTTACAATTTTATTTTTCAGACCATTCTTTGGTAATTTCATGAAATGTAACCTTTTTAAAACACTAAATTTAAGAGGAGAATTTATAAAAGTAAGAAAATTTAACAACTAGATAGAAAGATATTTTGAAAAAATATAACAATGCTGCCTAACTGCAAATTAGAGACAACTGGGTACTTCTATGAGTGGTAGAGAAGGACAAACCCATCTGAGTTTTAGGGTATTCCATTAGGAGAATGCATTTATTAGCGCACAAGATGAAATTATTACTTTTCTAGTTTACGTAATTTCATCTGCATGTTTAGTAGTTTGAGAAACAGGACCAATTTCTTTCTGAGGCTTACATGTCACATTACACCCAATTTTCTTGTAAATGCTACTCAAATGTTTCTAGCCACAATTGATTCTTTTTGTTTCTCCCCTTGAACATTAGTAAATTCTTTTTGGCACTATGCCAGGCAGAGGTCTCGATTTTGCCATCAGACAGTAATTTTATCCGTAAATTACAATAAAACATTTTAATCATAACGAACACATATTTTTCTTCTACGACATGAAAATTTTCAATCCATGTACACATAATTACATAAACACCCAGTAGCAGAATTTTCTGTATCAACCTGCAGCACAAGTCTCAGGTGTCAAAATTTATCTACGGCACCAAATGATGTGGAACCAAATTTACAATCATCAAAAATAGCAAACTATGCATTTAAAAATAGTTGACATATAACAATGATACATGCAGACAATAAATAATTATCATAATTATTCAGTTTATAATTAAGTTAATAAAATCTAAAATTGAACTAAGCTAATTTTTTAAAAAAAATTAAGGTGGCTAATTAATTTGCAAACTTCAAAATAAATCTTCAGCGCTCGCTGCCGTGCTGCACGATTTCTGCTACCGGGCATAAACAAATAATTAGTGAAACTAGACAGTATACAAATAAATACCTCATGGATTTCTTGCCACTGTCCACATTTGTCCTTAGCTACCTAATCATAAGAAAGCCAATTTTTCTGTATACCAATAAATTGTATCTCACATATTAGCACCGGAAATGAACAAAAGTTTGAGGCATGCAATAAAGAATTAAAATGAATTTACTGATTTAAAAGAAAAGCTGTAAAAAAGAGTGCAGTGCCAACAAAAAGAAGAAAATCAATTTAGGAATTCACAAAAATTAATAAGAAAAGGAAATTTGAAACTTTAAAAAATGCAGCATGAAATAGTGAAGGAATTATTATAAAAAGGGGCATACCTTCACACTTGGTTGAGTAGTATTTTCCTTTTAAGAAGCAAAAAGAAATACCGAAAGATATATTTATAAGCATTTTAGAAATCAAGGAAGCATAATAATTTGAAACGGAAGAAAAATGTGAAATCTTGCAGTAGTTTGAAAAGCCAGTTCTGTAATTACAAAACAATAAAATTCACTTACTCGTTGGACACTGTGTATAATTAATGTGCTTTTGCTGGTTGAGCTTGGTTTGCTATGCTTTTCTAGCTCTTTAAGAGCAGTTCCTGTTAAATCTGCTTCTAAATCTAAATAAAAGGAATTAAAAAATTTCATAAATCTGAATAGTCTAAAATGCAATATGTTTTGAAATCTCAAGAATAAAATCATTGCATAATACAATAGTAAAAATAATAAATAAAATTTTGAATGCCTCACAATGTTGAGCAAATAAGACAGTAAAATTAATAAAAGCAACAAGAATGTTTAAGTAAAAATAATTATTCCTTTTCAAAATGAATGCATATTATGTACACATAAAAGATCATTTTTAACAGCATTTCTCAAGCAGTCGCTTGAGAACCCCCAAGGGTTCGCAAGGTGTAAAAAGGGGGTTTGCGGAAATAATATTACTATGGCAGAGTTTTTAGTTGCCAACCTAAAAGAAAAAACAAAATATTAAATTTACACGCATATTAGGATGGAAGGTAAAATTGAGTTTCTTTAATAAATTGTTTCCCCAATAATGCATAAAAGTTGCGGACTGGTAAAGGAAGTACACGTACAAAATTTGAAATGCACTTATTTCAACTTTTGCCTGATTTCGAAAATTTGGATCACAAAGCGGAGCCAAAAAATATTCATTTATTTATTTTAAATTTTGAACACATGTTTCTTCTAACCTTTTCCACTTTTTTCTTTAATGTGAAGAAAGATTCGGAAATTGGAAAATTTACTAAAATGTAAAATTTTGCATTTTTTCTTTTGCCTAATTTCTCCTGAAAGTAGAACCGGACCGGGACATTAAAGTAGTTTGTGAAGAGTTTGTTTAAAGTAAGAATACAATATAATCACAAAACAAATGAAAATAAAATAAATTTATAACATGAAAAATTAACACAGTGAAAAGGAAAGGGATATAAGTGGCATTATAAAAAAAAGGATTTCAAGCAAAATGAGAGCAAAACTCATATGATGAGGGAGTTTGTAAGCCCTTCTAAATTGTGTTCGACAGTAACACTTGTTAAGAGTACCAAACACCTCTTGCTACAACCTACACAGTGGTGTAGTTGAGGGGGGAAGCAGGGGGACGGCGTCCCCCTACCTTCTTATTTTAATACAAGCGTCCCCCCAAACTTTTCTCATTTTAATATAAGCGTCCTCTTACTTTTGATTTCAATTGCTTATCGTCTTATGTATAAGCGTCCACGCAACATTTTTTTCAGGACTACACCACTGAACCTACCATTGGGATTTTTCCTACCATTTGCACTAGTTATTTCCAAATTACAATTTTTGTCCCCTTTGCTCCTAGTTGCCTCAACTGTTTTATCGCATTAACATAGCACATTGGTTAAAAATTATAAATAAATATACAATTAACATTAGGTAAAACAATATGTATATATACTTCTTTTTAATAAATTTTATTTTTAATTAATATAATGAGTATCTATCAAAATTTCTTCCTATTTGGAATTTTCTGTGTGTGTGGGGGGGGGGGGGGGGTTTGTTTAAATGTACAATTATACTTTTACAAATACAGACAATAAGAAAAAGATTAAAACTGAAACAAAAGTACTTCCTTTTTAAAAAAATATTATAATATGATTAAACTGAAAATATGAATCAAATGACAACATTCAAACAAATAAGCAATAGAAGCAATAAAATGTTTTTAAAATTAGATAAGCATAATGATATAGTGAAAAGAAACTGAATTAATACATTCATATAAATAAAGAGAGAGAGTATACTTCTAGCAACAGCTTCCATACAAAAGGGGGGTAACTGGTGCCCCAGGTGTTAGGGAATGACATCCAAAATGAGTTCGAGTGTTGGAAAAATACATATACACAATTTTACTGGTGCTATTTTAGTGTATCATAACTGAAAATAAATGCAGTTTACTGAAAATAACACCAAAGAAATAAAATGGAATTTCTTAAGTTTTTTTCCTCTTTTTGCACAATTGAAAAAATTAAAAACAACAAAACTAAATTTATTCAACACAACAAAGTTTTTTTTGTGCTGGTGGGAGTTGACACCATAAATTACCTCCCCATATGACACCCAAGCTAGAACTGCTACTGCTTTTAGATGTGCTCATGTTGAGCACTTATATTAAGGAGAACCAAAAAAGACGTATTTTTATTTATTTAAATCTTTTTATTATTACTATTATTTTATTTATTTTTTTTTTTTGGAAGAAAAAAGTGACAAAACAATATGAAAAAATCATATTTATACATCATGCAATTTAAATTATTTTCCAGCAAGAGTAACAACCACCTAACTGCATAAAACTGAGAGGTAACGAAAACAAATTTCAATTTGCCTCATTAGATGAAGCTTTTCTAAAGCGTGTTTTAAAATAATTTCGGCATAAAAGAGAGTATGACAGAAAGTAACTGCTTTGCAAACTAAAATAATAAAAATTATGCTCACCCTTCTGATTTTCTAAAACTTTTGAAGAAGTTGAGCTAATTTCAACATTTTCTGCTATCGGTGGCAAAGGAAAACTCAGGTCAGTGCTAGTGTTACCTGTGTCCTTAGACAAATTCACACTATTCTCAACATGCTTATCAAGTTCATGCATTTCATGACTAATTTTTATAGGACAATCAATTTCTTTCTGCATGCAATTTGCGTCAGTAACTTTCTCAACAGCAAAATCAAACTTAATATCAGGACTTTGTAAACTATCATGCACATGCATTAGAGGCCATGCAAGATCAAGCCTACCATTTAGGGTGGTTGGTTGATCATCCTTAAGTATCATATCAAACTCTTTATTATTTTCTGATTTAATATTATTCTGCAAAGCAGCATCTTCAGATTTTATACTATTGAAAACTGTATTTTCTAAGTCCTTGTTCTTGTTCTCATCGAGTATATCTGCCTTAGGAAAATTTTGATCATTGATAAAATTAGTTAAGATGCTTTTATTAGAGATAATACAGTCACCATTCTTATGAGAGTTCAGGAAACAATTTAGCTCTTTTGAATTATTTTCGTTTTGTATTTGTTCTTCCTTAGCTTCATGCACAGAGATTAAATTGTGACCAGAAGAATGATTGGAAATAGAGTTAGCATTCAGGTTAGCAGCCTTGGAGCTATCACTATTTTCTGAAAGATTTGTAAAATATAAGAGCAATTGAAAAGATAATTAAAAAGCATTAAGTAAGAATTATTAAAATAAAAGTGAAAAACAGCTCTATCTACAAAAGAAAGAAATTTTGTACGAAATGCTAATTTAAAATACATGCAGTTTATTATAACATAAAAATAGGAGCATGCAAAAAAAGAAGTGAGGAAAAAAACATGATTACTAAGTTCTTTAAAAAAGTGAATTTTGGCGGCATGTAGGTAGGTATCAATAAAAATTACAAATGATTTAAAATTGACTAAAAATATATTTTTTAACAATGAGTCTCTTGCTTGTAGATTAGAATAATGCTTTGACTATCGTACCAGAAACTGTAATGAGGTAACTGTGTACAAAAACCAAAAATTAAAATATGTTTAATAAAAAATAAAATAATAATAATAATAAAAGTCATATCAAAAGTTCTTTTATGTCAAAAAAGATTATATATAAAATCAAAGGAAATCATGAGCTTGAGAGTTTAATTGAAATACTTAAGTCATAATAGTACACAATTCATATTTACATAATATTTTATTTTCATCAACAGATTTTTTTTTTTTTTTTACACATTAAATATATGTGACTCTTAAACAAGGAATTCTGGCAAATAAAGTGCAGAAAAATGCAAACAGGCCAAGAGCATATAACAGCATTAGATAGAGCAGCATGATAAAAATGATCGCAAGTGACTAAAATAACCAAAACTTCTTCCGAGTTACATCTTGTATGGATTACAGTTGTGTAAAATATGGAAGTACACAAAGAAAACGAATAAGATATTTCAAAAATAAATAATGTTGAAGGACATTAGCTGATAAGTTCCATACCTAAAATTCAAAGTGATGTTGTTTTCTTACCAAAAACTCCAATGAATTGTAATCAAATGAATTCAGAGCATAGAGCGAAAAACAGAAATAAGAAAAAGATGAAAAGCTAGTCACTCAATTTCATATGCTAGAAAATAATATCTGACATGCCTTCTTTAGTCCTTTTAATTGTAGTTGTCGTAATAACTGTGCCACCAGATGTAATTCGACTGTTTGTCTCAACTGTTTTCCCTGAATTAGACAAAACATCGCCATTGGCTTGCGTTAACCGAGTTGTTTCAATTACTGGTGTTTGATTGAGAAATAAAAACTGAAAATAATAATAAGAGATCGTTAGAAAACAAATTAACATACAATAATTACTTCACACAAAAATCACAAAAACAAACATGCAAAAAGCAATGGAGAAAATAAAAGTTGATTTATATTATATGGAAAGTTACAAATAATACTATTTTAGCCATATAATTAAAATCTGAGTAGGATGATGATGTAAATACAGAAGACATGTGTGTAAGCTTAAAATGAGTCACTGTAAAATATTTTATATTCACAGTGCACTTGATTGAATAGGCACTCAAAGGAAACTATTCTATTTAATGATTAGAATATATTGGAAATGATATGGATCATATCTAGATGAGAATATTTATGGATACTATTAAATAGAAATCTGCATTTCAATACTAAATTTTTTATATATAATATTTTTAATTAAAAAAAATTAAGCTCTATTTTTCTTCTTTAAAGAGTAATTAATTATGGAACTTTAGGATAAACAATGTTTTCACAATTGCATGTATTTTAACCTTATTAAATTTTAAAATTAAA
Source organism: Octonoba sinensis (assembly GCA_038502835.1). Classification (NCBI taxonomy): domain Eukaryota; kingdom Metazoa; phylum Arthropoda; class Arachnida; order Araneae; family Uloboridae; genus Octonoba; species Octonoba sinensis. The sequence continues at coordinate 107,208,489 of CM076600.1, read as the reverse complement.
AACAATTTTTCATAATGTAAAAATGTTTCTGTACTCGCAAATTTATTTTTTATTTTCACAGGTTTTCAAAATAACAATTAAATGCAGTTAGCATTGGCAAAAAAGTGAACGAAATATTATCATACCATTCATTAAAATTAGTTTCTTGTTTCACAAAATATTAACAACATATTCAAAAATAACAAAATTTTGTTTATGATGTGAAATGAAAGGTGTAAAAATGGTGCAAAAAGTGAAGCTCAGAAAGTGAGATTTGGCGACACTGAAAATTAAAACAAATGCTGTTGGTTGTAGCTCCACAGTAATTGAAAAGAAGTTGGCTCACTTCAAACATGAGATGAAACAGGGGTTGGTAAACCAAAGAACCTACACAGTACTTTCACTGGTAGACAAGTAAACATAAAAAGGACTGGGTTGGGGTAAAAGGACAGGGTAGACCGAGTAAACCTACAAAAAAGGTAGATTCCCAGAAAGGGATATTCTGCACCTGCTATGTATTATTTTGCTTCACTTAAGTTTTCTTTTCACCATGTTTGTTTCTTCAATTCTTTGAAAAGAAAAAAAGGAAATTGAGGAGAAACCAAAGCTGGATTTAGTACCTTAAGAAAAATTAAGCAACTTATTATTTTTCATTTAAAGGCATGGAAGATAAGAGAATTGGGAGGAATTCTGGCTATCTAATTGCCAGAAGGATGAACTTTCATTCTACACATACCATACTTTTAGGAGTATGCATCGCATTAATGATAATGAGCACAATTAACGTCAAAAATATTGAGCCCATCGTAAATGCCGCACCCGATGTGAAGCAATTTAAAAGCATAATCAGTTAATAAAAGGGAAGTGCAAATGGAATAAATCAGATGTTTTAACGTATTTCTTAAAATAATATTATCTTCTACACTTTATTATAATATTATTTTTATAACCAGAGGAGGCATTTGATAGTTGTGCAATGCAACCAACAAGAGCATGAGAACTAACACCCTTCACCTCATGTCGCTTGAAACAATTTGGAGATTAAAAGCAGCAGTATAATTAAGTTGCTTGAGAGCAGCGGCGTAGCTACCGAGGAGCTAGACGGGGCAGTGCCCCGGGGTCCCCAGGCTCAAGGGGCCCTTCGGACTCTGACTTAGAAACTCTAAATTGAACTAGTGAAAATTTCTCCCACATTCGGAATATAAATAAACCATATTCCAGGAACATGACTTTAATAATGCAACTTATTTGAAAAAATACAGGGAAATTTCCAACATCTTTGTTTGAAACTTACGGGGAGCTCTCCTGTACTCTTAGGCTGGTTTCATAGTCCCGCCGTCGAACACACAAATTAAGGATATCTAGCCTAAAGCGGAGCACGTACATTGTGCCACTCATAATATAAATTTGGTGGTAAATGATGCCATTAGCAATTGTTTGGAATTGCAGAATTATTTCGCAGCATTGCAGGATTTGCTTAATTTTTTTGGACATAGCATGAGCCACTGGGATTTGTTGTCAAAATTCACTGGCGAATCAGACACGACTCTAAAAAAACTAAATAAGACTAGATGGTCCAATAGGGTCAATACGATATCTGCAGCAAAAATTCATTATTTCGATATAATCAAAGCATTATCAGAAATCATTCTCAAAAGTCCCAGTAAAAAAGATGAGATTAGTGAAGCAGAAAATATTAAAACAAAAATTCTAAATATTGAGTTCGTGTTCCTTTGTGAATTCATGCACCGCATATTGAATTATATTAATTATGCATATAAAACTTTGCAAAAATGCAACATTGATTTGGAGTAGAGCTTTACAAGAAACAAATGCAAAGATGCAAATTTATAGAAATGACTTCGAATCATTTAAATGCAAAGCCAGTGAAACTGCAACAAAATATGGCATGGATCCCCATTTCAAAGAAAAAAGGCAAAGGAAAATAAATAAAAAAAAACATTTTGATGAATTATCTTCAGATTACCGATTTTAAAACGGGGAAGAAGTATTACTATTTTTCAATACTATATTTCAATAATGTACTAAACACAATAATAACTCGGTTAAATGCACGTTTTACTGGCATGAGTGCAGTCAGACAAATATTCAATTTTCTAACACCATCATTTTTACTGGATGTAGATGAAACAACTTTATTACAAAAGTGTGACCAATTCCAACGTAAATATTCTGATATGATAGAGCCTACCTTTTCCCATCAATTTCTTAATATTTACCATCTGATTTTACCTGAATTAACTAAGGCAAAAACATGGACTATTCACCAATTATGCAAAGAAATAATGAGCAAATATGGAGTGTCGGAATGTGACCTAACAGAAGTATTTACAGCAATGTTACTGTTCCATACAATTCCTGTCACTTCTGCAGAAGCTGAAAGATTATTCAGCAAATTAAAAATTATAAATAATTATTTGAGGAATACTATGGGCCAAGCTCGACTCCGACATTTATCACTAATAGCAATCGAAAAATAGCCGCATCAAGTTTAGATTTAACTGAAGCCCTTGATACATTTGCAAAAACTAAAGCTAGGAAACGATTATAGATAAACTAAATTTTCATTTTGTAGTTAGTTCAGTGTTCAATAGTTAGGTCCGACTTTCATATAATAACTAGAGGAGATGCTTTATAGGGATAAGTTTACCTTTGTACATGACAATGCTAAATAAAATGTTTTTGATGTTTTATGTACAATAAAGTAAAATAAAAACTTTTTGATTTAGGTACTTAGTTTTATTCCTTAATACCTATATTAATTGATTTATCCAATTATTCGTTCCTAAACTCTTTGCTTGTAGAACTAGGACATGCCCTGCTATGCACAATAAAGAACTGATGATAAAGTAGCTTCGCGCATTTAAAGTATTTCAATATAACTACATATTTATACTTTGACTTGTATTGATAAAATTTTAAAGATTTGTTCTATATTTGTCGTGTTCCGAATTTGACATACTCCAGATTTGTCATAATGCAGATTCATCGTAAAATGTATAGTCGGTCAAGAAAGTGGCATTATATTGGTTTAGAAATCTCTACTTAATTAGGATTCCATACTCAAAGGGTGCTGTTCAAGCGCTCAGCGCCAACTTACCGCCAAGCGTGGTTGGCGCCCGGCTGTATCAGACTGATGAGAACTTTCGACGGAGGAAGATGTTCTGATCTTCAAGCAGGCTTTCAGCCCCATTTTCTATCACATTTTCTATTACATATTTCAATATACTTATTCATGTTATTAATTGCTATTCTCTACTCAAGTTACTGATTTTAAATAAACTTCTAAAAGTTACACTGGTCCGTCATTTTAAAGCACGCCGTTTCACTACTATTTCACATCTTACAGGTGCTCAACGGGACCCTATTAACATGCTTCCGCTGTTTGTCACAGGACTATATTTTTTGAACGGTATTTTCTTTTATTTTCATAAAATAGTTTTAATTTGTTCATTAAAATAAGTTACAATCTGTATTTGGTTTTTAATTTTATTATGGAGTCGACTGTATTACGACGAATGTGTATTATGACAAACCTGGAGTATGTTGAATTCGGAACACAACGAATACGGAACAAACGATTTAACTAGTTTAGTTGGGGCCGTAGTTTATTTTTTGCCATAGGTCCTTTGGTTAAATAGGCCCCTGCTTGGGAATCATTTCCCAAGGCCTTAAATAAAAATTAAGAGATTTAAAAAAAAGAAAATCACAACAAAAGATAAAAAACAATGTAACAAACTATGCAACGAGAATAGAAGTGAATAAAACAAATAAAGCAAGATAAGAACGAATCAATGACGCTTGCTGGTTGCTATCACGTTCGATAAAAGAAAAATGTTAGGGCGCTATCTATTGACAGTGTTTAAAACTGTATTGGAAAAGTTATTTTAACTGTAATTATTTTACTTAAAAAAGAAAGAAAATTGTATGTGCCGCACACATTGTAATTTTTTTACTTTTTAACACATAAGTGCCGCAACGCTTACTCCCGAAAATACGGCATATACTTATTGTACAGTTTATCAAAGGCACAAAAGATTCAAAGCCCCCACAGTGTTGATATAAATGCAGCACCAGAGCCTACACAAGCATTTCAAAAACTGAAATAACCCAAAACCAGGCAATAATTTTAATGTGATATAATATTAATGCAAAAACTAGAAAACATTTTTTTGAAAACATTTGTTTGTATCTGATATACATAAAACTTAGATGTTCATAAAAAAATCAGCATGTCTTTACGGTCTTATGCCGTAACTGCAATATCAATATACTGTGTACCAAATACTGGTATTTTGTGCTATCAGGGTTGGTATTTTTTCCAAAGCAGTATATAAAACTGGAAAACAGGGCTAAAAATGGCAAAAATATTCATTGTCCTTATATAATGTGCAGAAAGGTGTATAATTTAAAAAAGGCCTAAATAATTAAATTAAATTCTGGATATTTATTGAATACCATTATTTTGTCAATAAATATTGCAATTAAAACAACTATTAACATATTTATTTCCATGAAAATGTCAATATTGACATTGATGTACAAGTTAACCGACAAAGAGTTGAATTAATAGAAACGGAGCTTCAGTTTTTAGTTTAACAATGAAACCATTACAGTTCCAAATTTATATTTTCCCCTGTGACATAGTACAGTACCAAGTATTCATAGAATTAATTTAAAAATTTTAAATTATGTACTTTAAAAAAATTTAATTATGAATTTTTAGTTAAATTTTAGAAAAACATTTTTATAACACAAACTAGCATATGAAAAAGCCTGTAGTAAAGAGTGTAGCATATCACATGAAAGAGCAGAGAAAATGATGTAAAATTAGACCTGTTTAATGTCTCTATTAGAAAAGAATTTAGAGCAATTCAAACAACTGCAATTTCAGGCTTTTAGCAACTTTTTTACGAATTTTAGTCCTGTAAGTAAAGAACAAATGCACATATCAAGGTAAAATTTCTCATTTTCGCAAGTTTATACCAATAGAACATGTTTGTCAAATTTCAGGGAAATCTGAGAGGCTGAAGATCAAAATTGTCTTCTTTAGTGTTTAATTGACATGGAATGACCCTAGAGTTTAAGATGAAACACACCATAAATAATGCATAGTGCAACAGGAGAAAAGATTTCTGTGATAAAAATACCTCTGTGGTTAAAGATCCTGTGACGTCGTCATCTTCTAATGGCCTTGATTGTAATGGTATAATTTGTCGTTGGCTTGGATTTTTAATCAATTCCTCAATGCTAACAATGCCTAAACCAAGGAAATTTTCTGCAAAAGAAAAAAAAAATTAACAATAAAAGTTGCAACATTATTAATACTTTCAGCCTTCTATAATTTTATTTGTACTGCTAAGAGTTTAAAATAGCTGTATCTTCGGACCTAGGAAATAAAATGTGCTATTCTTGAGTACATTTTAAAACTTTATTTGTAAGTTCTGCTCCAGTAAAATAGTATAATATACCTTATATTTTACTATTTAACACAATTTGTGACATTAGTTTTAATCCTTAGCTTAAATTATTAAGCTGTTTAATGTACGTCAAAAACTTTTAAAGCATTTTGAATGCTAATAACAATGACACTTATTTCAATTCTTAAACTATCATTTACCAATGTTTACAAATGGTAATTTTGCAAACATCATAAACAGCTTCACTATTGAAAGATTAACTTTTATGAATAATTAAATGTCATAACATATTATAAATCTTATTTCGAGCTGTTTAAAATAATAATTAGAGAAATGCCTAAGTACTGAGAAAAGATTACTTTTAAGTTCTTTCAACATCAAGTGTTGTGAAGAATAATTTAACTTAAAACTATTCTTCAAAAGAATAAAGCAATTGCGAACCAAGACTTGAATTTAATAATTTTTGGAGACAACAAGAATACGTAGAAATTAGTTAATATATTTATCTACTTTAGTCTCTAGCTCTTCTTTATAAAGTAATTTAAGCGCAGTCAAACTAAGTAAGCCCAAAAAATTATTAAAGAGAAAAGAGAAGAAAATATATTAGAAATTGCAATGCTTTTGTACTAAACGTGTGAAACGTATATTAATGTTTTGCTATACTAAGTTCTGTTGCTAAGTATTTATCACTTTGATCCTATGAATGATAAAAATAATAAATTAGGAGAAAGATGCATATTTCTGTTTCTCCTCCGTTTGCCTTGTCCTTTATTATCCAGTACATGGAATTAGAATGTTTTGTACTTTTTGACAAAAGTCTATCAAGTTCCGAAACCATAAGATTACGTCAAAAAAAAAAAAAGTTTGGAAAATTCTATGTCATCCTAAATGTAATCAGTTGCTTCAATTCAACTGTAGGACAAGAAAATATTATACAGTCGAACCTTTATTTAATGAAATTGCAGCAAAAAAATTTGTTAAATGGAGAACTTCATTAAATAAAAAGTTGCATTTTATAATATTTGAAACCATATAAAGGCATTTTAAACTCATAAAAGCACTAATATCATGTAAACATGACTGAATAATTTTTTACAAAGTAATATCGGATTGCTACATTTTTTCAACTAAAAAATATGTAAAAAATAAAACAAAAACATTACTAAGTAAAATTGAAATTATTCACCACTTTTATATGCACTTTTATTCAAAAACAAATATGAAAATAAATTTTCATATTTATTTTTAAATAAAAGTGCATATAAAATTATTAACTTCCTAGAGGCATACTCATACTTCCTACATTTTAACTTTTGCAGAAAGTCTTTAATTTCGTCCAAGTCCTTTATTTGAAAACAGCTTTCCTTTGTAATGTGTCAGTCAGTTTTGTAATGTTCTAAAAGCATTTACTTGAACATTCTAGAAGTCCATGAAATTGACTAGCACAAGAACACGACAATGCAGAAATTTTTTTTACAAGGAAAAGACTTAAATATTAGAACCTCATGTGTTTTCTTTACAAGAAAATTTCATTTCTAACGATAAATGCAGACAAGCAATGCATGCGGGTCAACATAACACATACATGACGTGGTGTACTCCTGAGGAAAAAAGTGGGGGGACACTTACAGATGCAAACATAAAAAGCAGGGAGGCTTGTGTTAAAATTTTAAAAAGGTGGGTTTGAGTTAAAATAAAACAGTAGGGATACAACATCCCCCCCCCCCTCAACTATATGACTGTGTGGCGGGGCGCTTAAATGCAGACTTACTTGTAAGAGAACTACAGATGTGGAAGAAATGGATCGAGTATATATTCATATATAACAGAGAAAAATTTACAACCTTTCACACAAAATATTTGAAAGAAAAAAAAAAGGAATCAACTCTACTTTTTTGAGTTAATATTTGAAATAATTATTAAAAGTAATGCCATAACCCATAAAAATACATAGGGGGGAACTAAATACAAATGGAGTAAGATTGTAATAAGATTGGCTTATGAAACAGTTTCATTCATATGAATAACTGCAAGGTTTAGCACAGCACAACATATAAAAATTTACCTTTGGACGGTTTTCCTTTGTCATATATTTCAAATAACAGTTCAGCAGAAACATCCTTCACTATGCTGCAATAACAACAACAATAATAAATACTAAATGGAAAAAATATCGTTGTTTCTACTTTCCCTCAATAAAAATGAAATTTTACTTACAATGTAAAAGATTCATCCCAAAATGGATTATGTTTCTCTTCAATTTCTTTAGTCTCATACTTTTGGGGTGGTTCATCCATTTCAACGACACAATAAGGTTTCAAACAGCCTATAAAATTGCATTTAAACACTTAATTATTAAATGCAATTTAAAACAAATTTTAAGAAATGATAAGTATTTTTCATCATAAAATGCACAGAACATATCTGTGTGCCACATGGTACTTTCCAATTCAACATATTTTTAACGTGATTATATTGTCAACATACACTACAAAGGCTATGTGTAAATAAAGGATAAACTGCTTAGGAATGGCTTTTGTAGTTTTAGGTTGACAAAAGTAAAAACCTGCTAGAAACTCTTGGCATTCTGATCTTGAAAAATTCAACATCTTCTAATTACAAAAGTTTACTTGTAATACGTAAGTACTAAATCCAAGCATTTTACTTTTATTTATTTATTTATTACATTAAGTTAATATTTATTTTCCAAAAATGCTGCAAATGAATGTACTATTATTTCTGTCACATAAAAGTCTTCTAAAAATTCAAAGCTACATGCAGTATAGGGAAAACACAGAAGATTTAAATGCATTAATTAAAATTAGCTTAGGGGGAAACCTTTTTGGTTCAAACAATAATACAGAAATAAATGTCCCATTATTATTTTTTAAAATGTGTATAAAAGTTCTTAATGTAGACTTTTGCTATTATTTTTTAATGATGAGGGGTTTATAACGCTCGTTCTGAAGAACATAGATTTGATTGAATGCTGCTTACATTTGCATTCAAAAGGCTGCTCATCTTCAGTTTAAAACAAAAAAATATTTTGGGCACATTTATAGTTTGCTATTTTGAAGCTAAAAAAAATTCAAAGAGAGTGAAAACCTAAAGTAAAAGCAAAATATTAATGACTAATTTAATATTATATACCTGAAAACGTTATTACTTACGAGAATATACTTTTAAAATTGTTTTACAATTATATTGTTTCTGGGTTTCTTTCTTTTAAATAAAGTTCAGAAAAGTTTTAAGTCATCCAGTTCTTGAATGATTTCACTCTTATCATGCTGTGTATAATGTATTTATACACATATATAAACTTGAATGAGTATATTGCTGCAGAATACTATTCAACATGAGCCCCAAGGACAAAGACTGGTTCCTTTTAGAATAAATGGGGTTCTCAAATTTAAAAAGTTGATAAAAAGTTTGAATATTGAATATCATAACTAAATTGAATGTTATAGATTGGATATTTGAATTTGAAATTTATATTGTTTGTTTGAGTTTTTAGGGTCAAATTTAAGTGGCTCTCCTCCAGGCATGTACAAATTTGAACCCAAAATTACCTTCCAAAAAGTTTTTTCAACATTACTCATCCTCCACAGATTGGTCATTTTGTTTTTAAGTATGACGAGCTTATACCCTAAAATCCTTCAAATACTAATTTTGATGGAATACAATGGTGAAAGGAGAGAGAAAATTATTCATCACTATCCCATCAAGTGTATATATTGTAGATTCAATATAAAATAAGGAGGGTTTCTAAAATAACATTTAGTTCTTGCTTGATCCCTAAATGGTTGAACAAAAAAGATCCTTTAGTGAAAAATGGTTTAGTGAAGTTAAGTGGCTTTAATATGAAAATAAAACAATGCATAACAAAACATGAGACTTATTGTAAAGCAAAGGTGTGATAAATGCTTCCACAACTGGGTGCACAACCCTTTGAATATAGTTCTTTTAGAAGATACCACAAACGAGTTATACTGCAACTGAACAATGTCTACTGAAATTCTAATTTATTTCATAAAAATAAAATCTTATGAGTAATCTTAATAGTCAAGTGTAAATAAAATTACATAAGTGTAATAAATTATTAAATAGATCATCTAGTATTTAATTAATTTTAGGAAGGATTTTATCATGTACATTAGAATGACATACACTTTTATTCAAAAAATTTTAATCACTGTTTTAACTTCTGAGACCCCAATTTTTCCTACAACTATGGAGCCAACAGCTGTCAATGTCAGCATTGCCACTACCAGCTAGTCATCTGCATAATAAACACATTTTAACATTTCTGGAAAATTCAAACAAAGAAAAAGAGAACGAATTTTTTTACCTTCTTTTCTCAAGTGTCCTTTTATACAAGCTACTTTTCTTAACAACTTTATTTATTATTGGTTTCCCCCAAGGATCTTTCCCATAGATAGTGCTTATTTCAGTTATCATAAATTTGGTGAACTTGTAAAATAACACTCTCAATTTAACTGTAGATACTGAGATAACAAATGAATAAATACAAACTTGTTTGTTTTTGGACCAGATCTGATTGATACCTGTGATCTGGCTAGTTCCATCACACATGAAAGGATTTCATTCGCAAAAGGAGAATGAAGAATTATATGTATGCTACACAATTCATTAATCCTAAAATAATATAGAATGGTAGAAAAAAAGAAAGGTCTTGAGCATATAAATGGTTTTGACAACCAGATGTATAGTTCCTGATTGCAAAAGCTTCAACTTATGAGTTTTGACACACATGACTGGTCAATACACTAAAAGCTTTAATGTTTTTTAATTATTGTTGTCAGTTCTAATTTTCACTTGGAGAAATTTGTCTTGGTATATCAAAGCTTTGAGAATGCATAGAAGGTTCAAAATGCAGTTAACCCTAGTGATACTGAAGTATAAGGCAGGGATAACCAAGTCTACAATTTATTTAATTATTTGTTTACTTGACTAAGTTTTGTCAAGTTTAATTCATTTAAAGTATCTTCACTTTTGAACTGCATGCAACATATTGTCTATTAATTATTTCATATTTGGAAAACATTAAGAATATATCTTAACAAACCTTTATCTTTACCAAGGCCATTAGCTTTGATTATTTTAACTAACAGTCTCTCTTCACTTTCTTCAGTAACAAGTTGAAACTAATAAAGATAAAGAATAAAAAGATTCAGTTATCATTCTCAGTTCAGCATAAAAATTTTTGTTCTGATTGCTAAAAATGCATAAAAATTTTTTGATCAGTAAAAATAAAATATAAAAAGAAATGTCACTAATATTTAGCTTACACATTTTGTTTCCTTACATAAAAATTAAGTTTTTGGTACCATAGTCAAGTTCATGTTTAAAAATAGAGCGAGGATTCAAGACATGCCCCATACATACAAAACTGAAAATATTTATGAAACAGTCATTAACCGTTTACCTGCCAATGTTCCAAAAATGGAACATGATATTTGAGTAAACAGTTTCCCTAAAAATAATGTTTCAATTACGAATTTTTTTCTAAGCTTGTAAAGCATGTTTTAAACTATTTTTTGAATTTTAATTGGAATCTTTATCTATTTAAGTTTTTTTTTAATGATTTTTCGAAATTTACGAATTTCTTAGAGTTTTGTCGCTTTTTGCACGCAACTTTACCAAAAATCGGCTTTTTCACAAAATTATATAATATTCATTTTACATCTACAGAATACTTCAATAAATAATGCTAAAATATTAGCAAATAACTTGGGTGATATTTCAAAAAGCTACAAATGTTCAAAAAAGATTGTTCCAATTTTGGAACAATGGCGGTTCTAAGGAGTCAGACTTCCCGGAAATGTGTCACTCGGTTTTACAAGGGGAATTCCGCTTTCTCTCTACAATGTATTCATGCAGGGTGTTTCAGTTTATACTTTGAAAGGGTGCTGAGTAGGGGTTGAAAAAAACAATAAAAAAGGGGATGGGAGCCCAACAAAGAATTTGCTGTGCACCTGTCCTCTAACCATTGACTAAATTAAGTTTAAAGTAAGTTATACCTATCCAAATACCCCTAGTTTATTTAGCTAAATGGTACTGATTGACAGTTACAAAGTCACTCCATACTAAATGAATATGGAATCTAAAAGAGCAGTTTTCAAGGGGACTATTTAGAAACCTTATCAGATTCGGATCTATCTGTTACATATATGCCAGTTACCTCCTGATGAACTAGGTAATATAACTGAAGAAGAAGACATTATAGAACATGATTTAGAACCAATTATGCCAACTGACGTTTGCAGTATGGTAGACATTCTATCCAACAACTGGTGAAATTTTGCCAACAAAATCGGGGAAAAAAGGAAGTTACGCGCATTAGGAAATGAAAGTAAAAAGAAAACGAAACCAAACGTCACGTGGCGGATATAATTTACTTTCAATGAACAAATCAAAACTGATATTGAAACTCTCCGGCATACATTTCCAAACATGATAAATTTCTCACCAATTGATTTCTTCTTTAAAATTTTGCCTTGCGAGTTCTTAGAACACTTGATGCATATGACAAACTTATATGCATTACAAATAGAAGAAACACTTGATGTTGACAGTAATGACATGCTATAGTTTTTCGGATTGCTCCTTTTGAGTGGCTATCATTCTGTTAAGTCTGAAGACATATAGGTATTGGAGCAGTGCAGGAGACACATCAATGCCAATTATGCCAACAGTTGTGCCACGAAATACAGATTTCGAAAAATAAAAAATAATTTTAATTTATGCGACTACAGTAAATTAAATAAAGATGGCTTAACCATAAATTAAATAAAGATATATTGTACAAACTACTCAAGGACAATGTGTAGTTTGTGAAAAAAAAAATACCATAAAAAATGTTTTCAGTGTGGAAAATGATATTACCAAGAATGCATTATTTCTTATCAAGGACATTGAGTTTTCAGATAATTAAAAACGTATATTGTGGATTCTGTAATGCAGGTACGTGACAAAATATCAATTAAAATAAATTATTTTCTGAAATAAAATATACTAAGAGCAAAAAATGCACAAAAAATCATTTAGTATAAAAAACTCAAATTTTGGACAAAAATGCATCCAAAACGCCAATGTTCCAAAAATGGAACACACTAAAAAACCAGGTAAAAAATTTTTTCTTGAAATTTTTTGATGATTCCATATTTATTAAGTATAAACATGATCAATTTCAAAAATTTATGCATATTTGGTTATCTATTAATAGTTCGGCATGTAAACGGTTAATTAATCTCTATTCTGCAACACAGAATTTTCAGACATAATTCCTACTACAGCTTTATGCAGTTATCAAACCACAAATGTGCAAAACATCATAGGAGCAGTAACATCACTAGGGGGCTTGGGGTGTGTGATCCTCCCCAGATAGACACCCCCAAAAAGCAGTGAGACACCCAAAACGGATTAAAATCTTATGAAAATAAATGTACATTATTCCGAATATTTAGGTACTGTTTTTTTAACTATAGATAATCTATTAGAATTTTCTCCATACTTCTGCTTAAACAATCAGTTTAGTATTTATTTTTATTTTATCAACCGTTCAGAATAAAACATACTTTTCAATGGAGTCAGAATGCCTGAAGCTGGGGTTTCATAATTACATGACTTTTTTTTTAATCACACAGTGGAGTCTTTTTCTGAACTTTCTTTTTTTTTCGTTTGAGGTGGGGGGGGAGGGGGAGAGATATAAAATGTCCAATATAACAGAATTCATTCTAAAACAAAGACGCAATTTTAAACTTAATCTAAACTACCAACTGTATTGTAATAGCAGTTTGAAATGATTACTTTGATTGGCATCCTCTCAAATAACCTCTCAAACAAAATATTTTTATGTTGTCTCGCAAAATAAATAAAATACTGTTTTGGAATGCTTTTATTTACTGCAAACAATTGTCTTAACTACATGTTCATGTACAACACTAGATTTTTTTGTGGGGGGGGGGGGGGGCTACACCAGAAATTACAGCGTGGATGACACCTGTGTCAGGAACACCACTGCATGGGAGGCAGTATAACAGAGAATCCACTGCTAAACACTTTATGGTGTATGGTCAGATTACAGTGATGCTCGACTACACATTCACCAATACCTCGATCAAATGTCTTTGCCAATTAAATTTGCATTTGATTGACAGTCAGGGGTCGGCGCGAGTCACTTTTTTCACTAAAAGTCACTTTTTTTTGCATTGGTCACTTTTTCAAAAATTGGTCACTATTTTCCCGTTTTTTAAAAAATTGGTCACTATTTTCACTTTTTTGCCCTTCCTCTAGCAGAGCAACCAAAAAATTAACTTCGACTGTCTATGAGTTAAGAAAACATTGCAATTTTGCATAAAAATATGTGTGCCAGGATTGAAGCTTCCGCGTATCCGCCATATTTGGTACTATAAGTCCGCCATTTTTGGTCGTTTTTTGAAATTCGGCGTGGCGACGGCCCCAAGTGTGCAGAAGTTAAGGTTTGATATTGCAGTGTGGTGCAACCAGAAGGGGAGGCCTAGAGGGCCCGTGACCTCTCCCCCCATCTAGAATGATAATTTTAATTGTTTTTTACATGAGTAGAGCAAATCCTAAGAAAATAAGCGATATTTAAGTTAGAAAAGAAAAAAAAAAATCAGACTAAAAATTTTTAGCTGTTGCAGATTATATCACTCAGAAAATTACTTTAATTTCTCTTTTCTTTCATCCCCCCCCCCCCTCTCCACTCCCGAAGTGACTGTCACAATCACAAAACAAAATTTTTGGTGGGGATTTCTCAACGAAAAGACAATACGCATCTCGAGAAAATAAAGCTATATTCTTGTCAAGAAATCATTAAATAATAATGCAGGGGAGGGGGGAATCTAAATTCTTAAAAAAGCTTTAGATCTGAAAAATTCTTAGCAGTTGCAGATTATATATATCGCTCAGAAAATTACATTATGACCTCTTTTTATTCCCCCCCCCCCAATAAAAAGGAATTGCACAAACTTCAGATAGGAAAAAAAATAGTGCACCAATCCCCCCCCCCCCCCCCGTAAAGAATTTTTCTGACTGTGCCACTCATACTGTCATTATGTATGACAGTGATACCGTGTAACTATCACACTAAAATTATAAAATCAGGGAATTTTTTGGAGCTCAATCAGGGAATTTTTCTTCGATTTTGTTACTACCATGAAATTACAAATACAGTATTGAATAATCATTCGGTTTGTTTCCTACAATGATACAGAAGATTAAACACAGTAATTTCAGTCTGAATAAATTTGATAAAATATCAAATTTAGATTTATTTCAAGTGAAATTTTCTAATCTTTGAACAAGTATAAAAAATATTTAAAAACTAGCATTTGCAAAATAAATTTTATTCAATGGTGAACATAAATTAAAATTTGAAATTTCTGCCAATTTGAATAAATATTTATTTATTTATATTTTTAAATAAGTAACAGTTTGTGAAAGAAATTAATTAAAAAAAATAACTTTCGTCTCTCTCACTCTTAGCCATTTATGGGTTTTGAAAAAGGTATTTATGAACATAGTTACAGGAATAAAAATTCTTATTTTTGAATAGGCTATGAATTTTTTTTTTTTTTTAAGTTGGGTAAAAACTCTATTTATTCAGGTTTAGTTTTCAAAAGATGTCTAAACTGCTTGTTTTCAAGTTATATTTAGTTTAAATAAAAATACAAACACACAAGTTTACATTTTAATGGTCACTATTTTGGTCATTTTTTTTAAAGCTGTGGTCACTTTTTTCACTATTTTGAAGATTCCAAAGTGCGCCGAGCCCTGCAGAGTGTAACATGTATGCATTTACAATATTACCTCTACTCAAATATATTTTTTAAACACCTGATACACTACTCAACATAATTGATATTTATTTTCACAACAACATATAAATGAAGAAAATTAGCAAATTCGTGAGAGCATAAAAATCCAAACTAAAATTTCAGTTAAATAAAACTATTTAATGAACAATAAACGTTCTATTTACAAAATGGTGGGAGAGATGACAGAAACATCACTGCAAGTAGAAGTCACATGTCACCACAAATTATCAGTTACACAACTATCAATCTAAATTCTAACAAAGGTGTTGCCAAACTCTAAGGAACTTTAAAGTCTTTGCATACTAAATTTTAATAGAATATATTATATGCAATTAAAATATTCCACATAAATAAAAAATACTCTTTGATTCATCTTGTATTTCTTTCACATTTGGACAACTTTACAGACTCTGAGCCGAAATTCTAAACAGGCAGAGTGGGGTGGTTGCCTAGACCAGCAAATTTTGCTTTCATTACATTTGTTACTATCCATTAAAAACAAAATATGAGTAAATTTTAATATTCTATAACATTTTTTTTATTTTTGTTTCTTATACATTTACCATCAAATGTCTATATCATCAGCTGAAAATGACGTTTTCCAAGCATAGAAACAAATTAGTTGAAGAAGTTCAGAGGAAAAGTGGAGGGCAGGGGATATCAGGTTTGCCCATGATAGACATGGAGCTAAATACGACCTAGTGCAGACTTGCTCTTGGTACAGTAGAGTCCCGTACTCTCAGCACTCGATAACCCGACAGTCTGGAGAACTTGGTCACACCCTGGCAGGGCGAAAAATGTCTTTAAAACTTCTTTCTATGCATATCTTGAAAGAAAAGTAGCCACTTTTTGAAAAGTCAGCTAGGCAATTTTTATTATAGCTTTATGACTTGAAGTATTTTTCTGAGGTCTGTTTTATCAGGTTAATTACTATACAAAACTGTGCATTCATTAATTTGCATTTTCATGCAGTAAAGGGTCTATGTCAAGTCTCCATAAAGTACATACGTTACATCGTTATTATTTGGTCAGTTTTTTCTCTGTTGTATTCTCAAACAAACAATACATGCAAGTACATCACTGTTTCTTGAAGAAACACTCATGCCTATTCTTGTTTAACCTCATTTCTGATAACCCGCCATTTTGAAGCTCGGGCCACCCTTTGGTCCACATTAGGCTGAATTTGCGGGACACTACTGTATTAGGATTTTCATAAACAATACTTTATGAATGAGTAAACGTATATTCTTGTTTTCTGTTTATATATAGTCATTCAGGGTAACTTTGAACCATGTTATATCTTTTTCTATATATTACAAAAAAAAAAAAAAAAAGAAACTAGAATGTTCATTGCTGCACTCAGCTAAATAGGATTTAAAATCAGTTTTCTACTTTTACTTTTTAAATTAAGTCAAATATACTAAAAAATATGATGTGGTTCAAAGTTAACCCCCATAGTTCAAAATTACACTGAATGGTTGTAGTTCAAATTCAAGATAACCAGAAATGTCAAAGTTTAAACATAGAATTATTACTATGTTATATTTTTATCTATTCAATTTTAATTGACTTATTTTTAATGACTCAAAATATTTCTTAAGTTCAAATATATTAAAGTGGACTTACAATTTCCTCTTCTGATACAGAACGCTTCAAACTTAGTCTAGGACATTCTGGATAGTGAGAAAATTTACATTCAGCTATGAATGATGAAAGTGCTTCTGTAGTAATTTCACAAACAACATCACTTAAAGGCTGACTATCTTCATGTGATAACTAAATTCAAAATAAATAATTCATTTTTACATTTGACAATTTTAACTTCAGTTAAAAAATAAAAATTCATACAAACAACTTTAATGCAAGATAATATACAGACCCAAATAATAAAGACAAGCACATAAACCCTGTTTGCAGAAATTTTTCAAAGTTTACAGACAGTTTTGATTTTTTTTCTTTTTTAAAAAGCTTTATCATTACTTTTATAAAAAATCTAGTGGAAAACAAGGCTTGGCAGATGCTTTCATTCATTAAAAAAATAGTTGCATGTTTAAATATGATTTGTATGCATCACATTGTTGAGATGCATGGTAATGAAAAATAATTAATGATCTTAAATGTATACCACTTTTCTTTCTGTAACATATCTTCATTTTGTTGATTGTGTGGCAGTAGCTTCTGTTACATATGAGAATGACACATTTATTGCTAATGATTGATGTTTTAGCACGTGACATATTGGTCAAATAGAGGCACTCCACTTATATAATTTTACACTATTTGATCTTGGGTGCAATATATAAAACTTAGGAGGTCCACAGTTTTCCCCCTTTCCTCTTTTTCCTCTCTTTTTTTTGGGGGGGGGGGGAATTTTTTGAGAAATTATTTTAGTTCACACATAGTTTTATATTTTATCTAGGTCTGAATATATAGAGTCATTTGCCTATAAATGACAACAATAATATACAATTAAAACAGCTTCAAAATATATTAGACTTGATTTTAGTTTTGAAGGCCTATTGTTTAAAATAATTCAAGGGAAGAGGGGGAAGGCATATATTCAATGCATATTATAAGTAAAAAACTACAAACATATGTACACACAGATACAGATAATTATATTTCTAAAACTCAGGGGGGAAGCAATTGGACCCTCTTGATCCCACAAATTCTGGTTCGGGTAATTTGCAATCTAACCTAAGAAAAATATTTTTTGTGATAATGTGTTGACTACTCCCATTAATCAATCAATCATAAATGTATCAATCTGCTCCTCTTCCTCTTTCTTAATATCAATTGAATAACTTCTACGAAAATTATGATACCAACTCAAGTTATATCTTGAAATTTCTTGGAAATTTAGCCATGTATTTTTACATGAAAAGTTCTGTCAAAAATTTCAAAGATTTTGAAAATTTAACTATCTTTGTAAAAATTTAATAATTTGTAAAAATTTAATTTAATTTAATTTACACTTACACCACATGCACAATGCTAACAAAGGTTTACTTTCACAAATAGTATCTTTCTACCATTTCACCATCCAAGAAAATATAATAGCTCAAAAAAATTGAAAAATTTGATCTATCACTACATTAACAATTGAATATCTCCATTTTTTCTCAAATTACACAAGTTATGCTTCTTAAAATTATTTCAAAGGAGGCACATATATTTAAAGAAAATATATTTGTTTGATGTGTAATTAGTTAATTTATGTCTTATTAAGTCAATGAGCACTATAATGACATGAGCTTTGACATTTTTAAATTATGATAAGTTTACACATGCACACACATGTAATAGAAGTGCATTAAAGTTGTAATTCAACATATTTTTTAAGCTGACAGAGATTTCCTGGCTTGCTAGTTGCATAATAAATTAATGCGACATTTGCATTATTTTGACTTTTTAATGCACCAAGATATCAATTTAAAAAAAAACTCTCATTTACAATTTTATAGAATGCATGGTCTGAATTTTTTTTGCCAAGAACAATTAGACAAAACTTTTGTGACTACAGCATTTATAACATATCTACTTATAAAAAAAAAAAAACTTGCATTTTATAAGGAAAAAATTCTCAACTGAAAAAGAAAACACTTCACTTATTAAACAATTACTACATTAATGCAAATTTTACAAAAAAGCATCAAATTTATTTAAAGAGTCAAATTTCAAATGTATACATACTGTATCACATTTCTGAAGCTCAGCAGATAATTCAATTTGTGGAGGTTCTGTGAATCTAGTTACAAATGTTAAATCTTCAGGTGCACATATGATATTCAACTACAAAAAAAAAAAAAAAAAAAATCATGTGTCATATTCTAAATGAAATAACAGTATAAAATAAGCCCTAATGAAAAAAGCTAACTAAATAAACTCTCTTTTTAAAAGAAATGCATAAAAATATAGTAAAGTAAATGTGTATTTATTCAATAACTACTATTACAGTTGACACTTGAATTCCTGAACCTCTAATATAGGAGCAGTTATAATTTTACGAACAGCTAACCATTGCTGAAAAATCTTCTCCGGAAGCAATGATTCTCTGTTTTACAAACTCTTACTTTTATGAACATTTTTTGTGGTCTTAAAGTGTTCGTAAAATCAAGCGTAAACTGTTTTTTCTAAGATCATAATAAATAAATAAATAGTAAAGTTCATCAGCATTATTTATTGAATAATGTTAATGAATTACTTAATTTTGACTGAGTTTGAAAACTTGGACAGCAATTAAAGGCCAAACGCTAGTTGCTGATTTATTTTAAATTTTATAGATATGTTTCTCACTGTTTACCAACTTTTCTAGCACAAAGAGAAAATCAGAAATATGAAAATTCAGTGAAACTTAAAACTAACATCGTATTTGGATAATTTATATTTTGATCACAAAGTGGAAACGGAAGATTTTTTTTTTTTTTTTGAGCAATTTTAAATTTTATATTTAAATTTCTCATATATTCTTGCGCAACTTTTTCACACAAGTGCAAAAAGAAATTTAAAAGCATAAAACTTCACAAAAATGCTGCAATTTAAATATATATACATATATTAAATTTTTTTCATATTTTAACCCCAAAGTGGAACCACAAGATATTTAATTGATTTATTTAAAATATTGTAAGCACGTTTTTCATGTCATTCCACAACTTTTCTGCATTCTCACAAAAACAATTTCTAAAAAAAGTTCTTCATGCTCTGCTCTGTTGTATCGCATTGGTTTGGTACATAAATCTCATTTTCAATAAATTGCAGTGCAATTTATTAAATGCTATTTCATAAACTAAAGTAATATAAAATGTTGTAAAAAGAACATGCATACAAATTTTGTAACATCTTACACAATGCATATATTTAACACAGTTAGTCACAAAGTTTTTTTTTTGACAATACAATAACTGAAAAAATTAAATCATTACACCGCTTTTCTTTCTTTCTTTCTTTCTTTTTTTTTTTTTTTTTGAGGTTGTGGGCGGATATTCTTAATGTTAACTAGTTTTAACTTAATTTCATTACTGTGTTTGAAACACATTGATTCTAAACAGCAGATTTATAAAATGTTAAATACAAACCTATTGTGTGTGTGTTTATATAAAATTAAATACTTATCATAACTTGGTATTAAATATAAATGAATAAGAATTGATTTTATCATTTGTTGCTTCAACTAAAATTCATATTGAGACACAAACCAAAAGAAAGGATGTATGAACAAAACTGAAAACATTTGAGATAACTAGAACAAATAATATAAGAAACACTTATCTTGTTTAAGCAAGAGATTTTAGTAGCAGTCCCGACAGTTGCTGTTTTCCAACATGATTTGGAAAAACCTTTTGGCATAAGCGCTCCCGTATGATTGGTGAATGCATTTTACTCAAAATTTAAATTTAATCATAAACATTTGAGTAAATTCATTGAGGTTATAAAAATTTGCTGTTAATGAAGCTCATAGAAATATTAATTTAGAGACATTACAATTGTAAACATCACTAGAAAAAGCAGAATTTAGAACTGAAGTAATAACTAGTTTTTCAGTTTAAAAAGAAATCACCATAATGAGGTTGTTTGTCTAATAAAATATAGGCATATAGCATGCAGAAATTATATTCTTGATGCTATGAAGATTTATTCGATACTAAGTTAGATAAAATAATGAGAGATAAAACATTAAAAGGAAACTTACACCACCAGATATTCTTTTGATATTAAGTACATACGGAATGATAACCCGTTCCTTTCCTTTAAATTGTGTTACTATGACCTCGAATAACAAGTCTTCAATTTCAGCAACACAAAATAAATTCTGAAAATATAATAATTTAACAGTATAAATCTATTGGATGCGAATGTAAGCATTAAAAACAAATATGTTTAAGATCTTAGCATAAAGAAAATGTTTTAATATTAATTGTTACCACATCTCCTTGAGAATTACACAGTTCTGTGGCACTAAAAATATTTGGAGATTGTGAAGAATGTATCAAATCTTTAAAATCAACCAAGATTCCATGCTGAAAATAAAAGTGAAAAACAGTTACTGAATAATTTGAGAAAGAATCTTTCTACTATAACTTAAAATTCTAATTACAATAAAGTACATGATTTTTATTTTTAGTATAATATTTTTTATAAAAGAACAGACTAATTATAAATGAAATGTTTCTATTGATAAATGATAATATTTATATAGCTCCTCTAGTGGACTGTTCGGGAAAAAAAAAACTTTATATTCAGTTAAATATTTTTTAAAATCAACACAACCAGATTTTTAAAAATATATATTGGACATTTTTCAAATCAAAACGCAAATACTGCACAATATGACAAGCTTTGAAAATATCTTTAAATGTTAAACATCATTTGACTCTTAGCCCAACCACTGCACCACGTTGTTTTTAAACAACAACTCTATTTTCATTCACTGAGCTTTTGTTTTGTATTATTTTTAACAAGTGCTCTTTCTTTTTATGTTGTATGTAAGATCATTAGTTAATATAGTCTCCCCTAGACCTTCTAAACTATACTCAAGGTTGATATTTTTTCACAAGATCAACAATCGCAAAGAAAAAAAAAAAAGTTCTGTGTAGGGTTAAAATACGTAAATAATACCCCCCTCCCTTTTTTAAAATTATATTAACTCACAAAACTCCCATTAGATCAAATAAAGAGATAAATAATAAAAATATATTTCACATTATTTGTAAAACTTCAACATGCCATTAGTTGATATCTAAATATTGCCTGCAAGTAAAATAAACACAGTTAATATGCTACAGATAAATTTTGCAAAGGGTGGGTACCGATAATTAAATACCCTGTTTGGCCTGCATTCTGCTTTTAGTTAATTTCATGTGCATTTTTGTTTATTTAGTTATTTATTAATTTACAATTTTGAGGGCAGTTGAAATTTGTTCCGAAATTTCTGGAAACTCAGGTTGCACCACTTGGAATTATGCGACATGTCAAGTTTGGCATTCACACCACCTGCTGGCTATTCCTGCCATAAATATTCTCATTGATAACCATCTATTCATAATTTAGTGAGTAAATATGTACATAAATAAAAGATAATGATCTTACACATGGCATAGAGAAATTTCAAGGTAAAATTGCCTACAAATTGTTGCCATTTATTGCCGTTCAAATATGACCAAGCTTCACGCTTTTATTAACTTACTTACAAACGCAACTTAACAAAGCTACTCAGGATGAATGCTTCGATTTATCACCAAGAAAAACTTACTTTCATAAAGATCTCAAATATAGTTGATGAGAATATTTTACTGACGTAAGTAATGATATATCTTTTTCTTCTTGCAGGTTGTGAAAAATCATTAAAGACATTGGGAAATGGAAGATTTTTCATACATTATTTATGCACTAAATCCTTGTAAACAAGTAATCTAGTGGTTAGGACTGCTGCTTTTCCTTCAGTGTAGCTCGGCTAAAACTTGGTCATGGGAAGAACTTGATAATTTCTTCTACACAATGCAGCAATGCATAAGAGTCCCATATCTTTAAGCTATAAAGTAGGGTGCAAGAAAAAAAAGTATGACTTGTGTAGAGTCGAGAGTTTAACGAAAATCTTGAGCATGTAGTTATTTCTCAATTCCTGTATGGCTGAGGCAGTTTTAATATCATGTAGGTCAACTCAGATCTACTGCTCAAGTTTGTACATTAATAGGACGTAGTTCAGTGGTGTGGTTGAGGGGTATGCTGCGGGACTACATCCTTCCCTCCTCCCCACTACATTACTTTTACTCAATCGTCCACCACCTTTTTATATTTTAACACCAGTGTTCTCTTGCTTTTTTATGGTTGTCCTCCTACTTTCAGTATTGACATAGTCCAGTATAAAGTAGCAGTAAATAGATGTTGGATTCAGGAACTAATTTCCATTAGACTTAACTAATAAATTGTTCCACTCACTATTCAATAAAACTAAAGCCTTCAAAGGATAAAAGATATAACTATTTGAAACTAAATTCACTAAAGCTTTTTAACCAATATTTGTTTTAAAAAAACTTTATTTTATTTGAAAATGAATGACAACCTACTTAACAGTTGCATTGCGGCTATGGATGAAATAAAAATGCACCTTTAATAAAATTACATTTTGTAAAAGTTACAATATTGATAATTTAATTTTAATATAAGATACAATCAGAAATCCTAGATTTTAAAAATCAAATTAATAGAAATATTTATAATTTCTTATATTGAAGGAGATTTTATTAAAAATATAAATCATGCATCACAATAAGAAAATGTCAAACATACTTAACCCGTTTTTTAATAACTCTAAACGTTAAAAAATACATAGTAGTAAAGTGCATAGAACTTAAAATTGAGATGAAATTGATGGGGTTACTTATATATTCCATGGAAATTTAGAACTGCATTTTACCTCAGTGGACGATAGTCGAGTTCTCGCATTGAGAGCAGAAAGTAATGAATCAATGATTGGAGATACAACACGCTGTTTATAAATCCAAGAAAAAACACTATTAATCCATTCAACAATTTCTTCATCCTCCCCATCGCACTTAGGAATATTATAAGTTTCTTTCAATTTTTCAGGTTCTTTGAAAGTTTCACCAACTAAGGATTTAACATCAGCTGCACATGACACATGCTCCGTCGCATCAGGTTTTTCGTCTGCAGTTTCGGGTTCGTTCGAAGGAAAAGCTGCCTTTTTTTTCCGTAATTGAGTAGCTATTACATTTCCTACAATATACACAATTAAACCTAACAAAATCCATCCTAACAGCAACAAATTTATCACATCAACAGTCTCTTTAGAGTCGTCTGTATACACAATATCATTCAGCTTGTCAGCCATGACTTCATACCACTCCTTAGTGCGATACCAAAATAACTTTGCAGTGATGTCGACCATATTTTTATTTTTTGTTTACGTGAGTTTTGGTGCAGTGTTTAGTTGCCTGATAAATAATATTAAGTTAGATTTGAAGGTACACTCCAAGATTTCACAAGTTAAATTAAATAGCATCATAAATTTTTTTAAATTAGTTTATTTATCCGGAGACACATCACTGGAACCGCTTTAGAACGAAAGAATACGAAAATGAACGTCATCACGCGCTCAAGTCGGGACCGATGTTCCATACTTATCAAGCGTATCCGCTGATTACGAAACAGAACTTTTCGAAGGGGAAAGTCAATAATGGTTAATTTAGAACACGTTTCCTGATATCAACAGTAAAAACGAAAGCTTTATGATTTTTAAGAATATGTTTTACTTTAGATTTGAATTTTACTACTTACTTGTGATTTGTGATCGCAAAGTACTAGTTATCCTTAAAAAATAAATCAGTAAAGACTTTTATTGACTGTATGAACACAAAAAAAGAAAGAAAGAAAGACATGAATTTGTTTCTGAATTTAAGTTTACGCAATGTTCACTGTTTATTTGTTTTTATGTTTAAAATAGATTAGGCTTAAAATTTTGCTTGGCGACTAAAATATCTCAATTGCATCCACACCAGCAGCGCGTACGTACGTTCGATGTTCGATCGTTGTCGTCGAACGTCGCACTTGGTGTGAATGCCCCAGTACTTGTGACTAAATGCTTTTTTTTTTCAATCTACGGAAATGAAATTTATTAAAACCTCCCCTCAGAAGGATGATAGGAGCAATTTCAATGATCATGTTCTTTAATTTAAAAGTCCGGTGAAAGATATAACATTTATGACACTTAAATCAAACTGAAGAAATTTTGATATTTTTGTTTGCATGAAATTGCAAGAAAAGAATAACAGTGAGAACAAAAATATATGCGATGTTTAGCATTGGGATCCATGTGAGAATTTCTCCTGACACTGGATTTCCATCCATATGGGCCGTCGAGAGGAAAGGCGGGCAACATGTCAGTTTTGTCGCACCCCCTTACGTTGTCATATTAGCCATAGACACCCCTGCACTACTCTGTTGCTGAACCAGCAGGCACCTTAAAAGGCCGGGCTCTGTGAATCAGTCATTGACAGCCCCTCTCGACGGCCATTTTCCATTTCAGTTTCGTCGGAAACTATAGATTTGTTTGAAGAAATAAATACTTGGTCGTAAATCTGCCGTTCCTCTTGGACGGGCAACCAATATTGCTGGATCTTGGGAGAATTAGAGTGGCTTGAATATCAGAGTGACGACATTTGCGGCAATTTTGAACACTGCGCAATCACAACTGCCGCATTTTATAGCTTTCATGCAGTATGGCGTATCCCAGAAATTAAGTGGTTCTCTAACTGGGTGCCGCAGCCAAAGCCGTAACTAAGTTTTCTTTTTTCTTTTCGGCGGAGCAGGGAAGGAGTATGCTTATTAGGGGACACACTATAATAAATTTTATAGATTATTCTTATACTTTTTAAATTTAATGTAGAATAAAAAGTAGATGATGGAAATTGAGGGAGGAGAACGCACGAAATCCCCTCCCTCTAGCTATGGCCAGGCCACGGCCTCCTGGGGTGCCATATTGAAATTGAGGGGTGCTGCAAAATGATCATGGTACCAAATCTTTGTCCAACAAAAAGGTGATGGTTTCAGGTGTCGTGAGAAAATTTCAGCCACGACTTGGATAAGTTTCAGAACCCCTGTGTATTTAGAATTGAAAAGGATCTCAAGGCATGTCCATTCCCTTACGCTTTATCGCCAAAACTCTTCCACTGGATAATTTAGCCACAATTTCCGCCAAGCACCTCGTAATTTTCAAGACGCATAAATAAAATTTGAAAAAGTTGTTTCGCTGCCAGTGCAGTGCAAAGCAGGAAAAACAACTTGTCCTCGCTGCAAAATTAAATTGCTCTTAATTTGGTGAAATTGGAGAATAGTTTAAATGCAAAGTAAACATAAAAAAATCTTTCAAGAATTATCTATGTCTATAAATATAAATCCATTCTTATGTATCCGGGTTTTTAAATATAAATCAGTTAGTGTAAAAAGATAAGCTAAAATATTTTCCTGAATTTCAGACAACAGTTCAAATCAATTCTAATACATCAAAATTAAAACTATTTTGTGAAATTCACCAGATTTTTTGTGCTTAGTTCAAAGTTTCTAAAGCATTATTTCCGTTTCTGATGTATAACTATTGTTTTCTTTACATTTTCCCTTTTGTCCTGACTTTCGATTTTCATAGATATAAGCTTGCTAAATGAACGCACTTTACTAAGTAATGAGCTTCATGGATTAAAGTGGAAAAGAAATAAATGATTCTATTTTACATTCAGATATAAAATTGCAATGTAAGCAAAAACATAAACATTTACAGAGCCAAATTTTAAATAGGCAGCCTATGGGGACAAATTTTACTTTTGTTATTTTATTATTATTATTCTCTTGAAAGCAAAGCATCAGTACTTTTTGATTTTCAACAACGACACATTTTTTTTCCATTAAGTAACCATTTTATCCATCTTTTGAAAATCGGGTGTGTTTTTAAATGATCCTAGGTCAATCATATAATAAACTGGCCAGGATTAGCATTTGCTCTCATTTGTTCTTTTAATAATGAAAAATCATGCCTTGTGAAGAACAACTCCCTAAAAGCCTTCATTTGTCAGAAACGAGTTTCTAAAATCTCCATTACGGTAACAATTCCTAAAAATTTTCTTTCGATTAAGGACAATTGTCATTAAAACTCCTTTTCACTATGTGAGATCAACAATTCTTAAATATTCCCATCAGGAAAAGGACAACAGTCTTAAATAAATACCAACAATTCTTAAATATTCCCGCCAGGAAAAGGGCAATAATCTGGGAAAAAAATTCATTGGAATGAGGACAACGGTCTCTAAACATCCCCATTAAAATAAGGACCACATAGTCCCTGAAAATCTCAATTAAAATAAAGAAATCAATCCCTAAAATCTCCATTAATATACAATCATAAAAATCTCCTTCAGATTAAGGCCAATAATTGGCCTTAATAATAAGACCCCATTGAATACAGTTCCGACTTGAAGAATGACAACAATTACTAATAACCAGCTGTCACAAAACAAATAATTCAAAAAAAAAAAAAAAAATAATAATAACTATCAACTGAAGGGTGTGGGGGTCAATCGCAAAGAAAAATTTAAAATGAAATGCTAAAACTACAAAGAATTACCATTTAGAGAATACGCATACTAAAATCGATTTTGTCATCCTCACTGTTTCTAGCAGATAAATTGTTAATCTATTTGAAATAGTTGACACTCGAATCCAAACTTTTATCAAACCGAAAATAAGAATGGCCGCAGTAGAGACACTCGACATCGTCATTTCGGTTGTTAAGACTTTTACTTTACGTGGGTAAAGTTTTCCTTCCCTTTCGAAGTTTTTGGAGCTTCTTTGGCATTTTTATTGCTTTGTTATTTGTATATGTGCACTTTTATTATAAGAAAAAAAAGATCGAAATTTACATTAGCCCGCGATCTAAGGTGGCCCGCATGCTCAAGCATACTTGCACAAATATGCTTACACAAGCATGCACGTCTTTGTTACACGCGTTATATTTTACTTTCGCATGCATCATGCTTGCGCAAATTTATCCTATACATGGCTCAAATTGAATTGCACAAGCATGCATGCCAAGTAAACTTGAGCTTGTGTAGTTACCTTAATGCACTGGATATAAAATAGATAGATTTTTTAAAAAATGTAAAAGATAAGCATTAAACAATTTGATTTATACATGTAACCCAAGTGTTGTTTATTTAAAAGAAAAGAACATATTTTATAAAGTTAACAATTTTTATTATCGGATAACATGTATAGTTAGTCATATTCGTCTTTCGGCACACTTCAAAAGAGCATGGCATACTTGTCAGCCCGGTAGCAGAAATTGAGCAGCGAGCGCTGCAGATTTATCTTAAAGCTTGCACCTTACAAATTTTTTTAAAATACTAGTTAGTATTTTACTACTACGACCCTTAGTTAAGTATTAATGATTCACATAAATGTTTACCCTGTTTTCACTAACTTATATAATAAATATTTTTCAACTATTAAACTGGTTGTATTGCGTTTAATTCATTTTCTATTAGCTTGCATTAATTGGATGTCAATTTTAGATTTTATTAATTTATTTATAAATTGAATAACTATAATATTTATTTATTGTTTGCATGCATTACTCTTATATGTAAACTATTTTTAAATGCATAGTTTGCTATTTTTTATGATTGAAAATTTGGTTCCACATCATTTGGTGCGACAGATAAATTTTGGCTTCTGAAACTCGTGCTGCAGATTGATACAGAAAATTATGCTACTGGGTTTGTCAGGTTTCTTCGTAAAGAAAATAATGCCCGTTTTACAGTGAATATACCCCAAAATTAAAATTGTGCTTTGAAGTTATAGGTGCGCGTTAATGCGTTTTTCTTTGACCTTTCTCCTCTTCAATATTCGATTTCTCTTCACTTCCTCTTCTTTCCACTATTTTATTTCTTTTAATCGGGGAACTGTAGCAAAAAGATTTTTCAGTTGTTTCATTTAAGTTCTGCTCCGCATTCTAAATTCTTGCTCTGATTCTGCTCCTCACTCCTGCTCCATTCCATGCTTTGAATAGTTTTAATATAAATCCTATTTATCACCCTTATTTAATTTAAAAATTTTACTAATGTTGGTGAAAGCAAATTAAGAGTAATTTATAGGAAGTTTTTTTTCTCGTCGTTGCTCACACAAAACTAATGTTCATGCGTAAAAACGTGGTTGTACAGATTTTTATGAAATTTTAATTAAAAATAACTGGAGTAGTGGAATACGATAAATTTTCGTGCTTCGGCCCCGCTCTTGCTCCAGCAAACCTCATCACTGCTCCATAGAACAGTTATTTTTCCTTTTATGTAATTACTGTCCCTTTCTTTCTTTCTTTTTTTCACATAACGACCTATTGATGACTTTGGTACATTAAATTAGTGAGATACCTTAAGATCAGTTGCAAAGACGGCTTCCTTTAAAGTCTAGAATGCGAGTACGGAATTTATGCTTTTTTAATAACTAAAATTAATCAGTTTCCATATGCAATCACTTGCGTTCACATAAAATAGAGTAAAAATCTAGTCAAACATGTGTCAGATACATTAACCCCTTCCCTCTCGCTCCCGTGAAAATGACGGGCCGAGGTTTCGCCTTCTATTTCTCGCTCCCGTGATATTTCCGGGCTGGAGTGTTTAAAATTTCAAAATAAAATCAAATCAAAAATTAAAAATGAATATATGTATTGTACATACAGATATTGTTATATAATTTTCAGGGATAAAAAAATAGGCACTTTTATGACCGTTTTCTTGAAAATTACCCGACCGTTAAGGGGTTAAGATAACGAGTGCCAAAACATATGTTCATAAAATATATATATACACAGTGTGTGTCAAAGAATTTTTAAGACTAGTTTTAAAAAATAAAATAAAAACTAGCAATTATATTTTTTCAGTATTTTTATTAAATATAAGCTCTTTCGGCTTCCATACATTTGTTACAGCGGTTTAACAACGATCGAATGCCTGTTTCAGCTCACATTGTGGGACTGCCTCCAAAGCTCGCGTCGAAGCTGTTTCATAGTGCCAATGTCATCAAAGTAAAAAAAAGGTAAGCAAATGAACTGAGCTTTTGGCACTGCGTCATCTGATAGTTAAACATTATGTCGTACATTAGAAAATAAATAGGTAAAAAAAAAAAAAAAAAAAAAAAAAAAAAAAAAATTATTAATCAAAAGGCATTACAAACAAAAATTGGTTGGTTTTTGGTTTTAGTTTCTTATGAAATAAACTTAAAGACCATTTCGTCCCCTTACAGCATTTGAACCCAAGAAGGGAAACTTAAAACTAAAATTTTGTGAGCTGGCCAGTTATGCTATACTGCTAAAAATTGAACTAATAATGCTACCAATTATAGTATGATTATTACATTCATTTTTGTTTTGAATGCGATAAAAGTTCATTGCTAATGAAAAAGTAATAAAAATATTTTAATAATTAAGTTTCAGTGGGCCCTTATTGGCAATCAGGGATATAGGGTTTAACAGGCCCGTCATTTAGGGGAGTCAATTGACCCTCCCCCGGTTTGGCAAATATCTTGTATTTATATGTGCGTACATTTGATGTTTTTTTAATGCCAATATACATTGAGTTTATACCCTTTGCCACCCCCCTCCTGGAAATTTTGGAAATGACGAGCCTGGGGTTTAAATAGATAGATTCACCCCTGAACAAACTCTTTCATGACCACCCCACCCCCCGACCCTAAATCCTGAGCAAAAACCATGACACGAGATCGACAAGTACATAATAACTAATCACGCAAATGTAACAGTGGCATAGATAGCATCCTGGAAGTTCTGTTACTTGACAAAAGAGAAGCCAGAGAGCACAGGATTTCCTTTCGCAAATGATATTAAATGGAGAGAATAGGTATTACGACAAGTAATATACACTTAATTAAGTTCGTTTATTTCTTTAGGCGTAGTTTAACGCTAAAAATTAAAGCTGAGAACTTTCATTTTTCTAACAAGTTTGTAAAACAATTTGTTAATGAAAAAGGAAAGTTTTACGATTCCTCTTCCCCCAGTTAAAATTTCGCGTATCGTTAGACTTACCCGGCACATAGCCAAAAAGAGATAGATCTGCTTCTAGAATGGTATTTTAAATAATTAAACGTCCCCTAGTTTCTTATTTTGTTTTTGTCACCCGTTAATCATCCAACAAAATGGTTTGGCGCTTTATCAAGAGACCGTTGACTTCACCGTCATTGCTACCGCTGTACTCATTCATTACGAAGGAAATTAGGTATAGCTGTAAAAATTGATACGAATGTCTTATCAACTTAGGGTTTTTTGAATAATAATTTTGTTGCTAAAACCGATTTTCTTTCTTTTTTCTTGGAGGAGTGAAGAGGGGGGGGGGGGGGGCACATATTTCAATAAAAGCAAAAGGAGAGAAATACTCTCAAGTTGAATGCTGCTACGTTAATTATGATTTCTATCATTTGCTTTCACCACCGCTGTTACATATTTCCTTCATTGCATAAATTTTTTCTACCTAATACACGTAGAATAGGTAGGTATAATTTAAACTTTTGCCCATTAAACATATTACAAATTAAAATCCAATAACCTCTAAATAGTGCTTATTGATGGAACATTCTGTCAACAATAGAACAATTAAATTCACATGGGAACATGTACAAAGTCGGTTTAACGTTTTAAGCAGCTCCAGGCAACTCTTTGCTTCCAAAACGATTTTCAATAGAGTGCAGACAATTTCTCTTTAGGAGAAAAAGGGCTCGTCCGTTGTAATATCCATTGATTTCAGTTGCTATCTTCTTTACTTCTGCTGAGGTACATATGGGGGAAAGCGAAATAGTTAAGATAAATTACATCTTTAAAAATGAACAAATTGGAAATTTATTTTGAAAATAAGAGTACATAAAGAGAGAACTATATTTTATAATCGAGCTGGCATTGAAATATTGTTTTTCATTTTAGGCAGTAAATTTGTACGTTAAAGTAAAAATGTGAAACATTTTTACACAGCCTTTTGCCCCATTTTTATAAAAAACAATTTTTATGGAATACTTCAATTATTAAAAGTATATGTTTCATTTTGCATTTAGAGAAAGTGACATGAGAAAGAACATGCTTTGAAAAAAAGAAAAATTTCCACTCTATAAAGAACTGATCTTAAAAATTTAATTATGTTTCAGTTTTATCATGGGTTTGCGATCAGAGTGATACAACTTTGAACATATAATTTCCAATAGTTCGGTTTTTTTACATAAAAAGTCTAAGCATTAGTGAAATTATTTCACCAATATTTTTCAATATAAAAAGTTTCAGGGTTGGCACACACACTGGGCTTCAAAGTGTTGTTCCAAAACTTTATACAACTTAGAAAGATAGCTCAAAATCACAACGTTTTAAAACTGTCAGTGCAATCCCAAGCATTGCTGAGCCGAACTCTTCTTCGTCGGCACTTTCAGATCAAAATGGTTTCACTGTAACTGTAATGCTTGAGTTACGATTGATCTTCGCAGAGTTAATGAAACTTAAATAATATTCGTGAAAAAAGTCTAAGTTTCGAAATACATTCAGTCTTTACAGATGGTGAATTGCACTAAATTTAACTGTGGTTGAATCCAAGTCGGGAAACTCTTGGAAATATTACAGCTTTACACATGTGTGCGATTTCCAGTTCTTAGTCCTAAAGAGGAAAAAAGTCAGGAATTAAAATTATCGCTTTTTGTAGGAATTACACAGACAAAATTGTGTGTAAATTAATTTCTCATTTATGCACATAAAAGTTAAAATTTTTTACATACATAGATATTCCTCAGAATTGCTAAAATATTTAAACTAACATATGCTAATATAACAAATTACATTAACATAAATATTATAAAACTAACACGTGCAGTAGAGTTCATAGTGAGTGTTTTAAAACCTTTTATGAAATATTACGTTAAATAATGGAATTATAGTAAGAAAGCATTGCTTTTCAATAAGATTGTGAATCGATTTCAACAAAACTTCTGATGGCAATTTCCATTTGTTCTGTTATTTGCAAGCTTCAGCAGACGGGTTTTTTTAATTTCTATTTTTTTCTTGTTTTCGTTTTGCTTTTTATAATATAATGTATATTTTATATGCATTGTTCCTTTTCTTGCAATTATTCAGTTAAACCCTTTCTCGGTCAGATTTTTTTTTCTGTCTCAAATTTCTGACTCAAAAATGTTTTTTTTATTGCTGAAAATTAGCATATGTTGTATCCTAAATTTAAATGTGCAAATCTTTCTGATAGTAAGCATTTTTTTTTTTGTTGGAAGTTACGAGTGGTCAAATGTGTGATATCCCATCCACTGATGACTAGTTTTCCCCCTGATGCACCGAAGTTTTAAATTTGAAAGAAAAACATACAATCTGATTATACATTTATTAACTCTTTTTCTTCGAGGTGTTTAAGTTAAGAATGTACAAAGAAATAATCATTCAAATTACTTTAAAAAAGCTTTGGAAAGTTGCTTTTCCAACCTTACTGCTGAAACAGCTTTTTGCAGTCTGAATTGGACATCAGAGCTTAAAAATATCATTTATCACAAGAGCAAAATCATTCATTACAGATTCGTTTTTTGCTTACTTTTAAATGTCCTCCGACTCACTCTCTGAATCTATTATAAAAGTTGTTTGGACATGCAAAAATAACGCTAGTGAAAGCGAAATTACAGAAAGTGCAAAATGATTTGATATAAATCTCATTAACAAAATTGGGAAAAAAAGGAAGACTAGTTGGCCATCTCTTAGCAACGTTCAGAAGTACAAAAATATTCACGGAATTTAAAGGGACGTGTTTGTGAGGACGAATTCAATTTCAACGATGAAATTGTTCTCTTCGTTCTCCGAAGGGTCACAAAAATGTGACCCTTCTCCGTTTTGTGACCCTTCTCTGAAGGACCACAAAATGTGTGCGATGTGACTCTTCAACAAGGGTTAGAAATGATATTTTAAACATTTTTGAAATACTTTTTTTATCATCATTATTTTTCAAGCTCTGATATGTGACTGAAAGTTGAGAAAATAATTCGTCGTTGTTGAGATTTTTCTATGTTGTGAAACTTTTGTGATACATTTTGAAATTCACCTGTAATGTTTTTAAGGATTTAAAAAAAAAAAAAAAAAAAAAAAAAAAAAAAAAAAAAACTGCGAATTTAAAAAAATGCAATGAGAGCAACAAATTGAAGAACGTTTCAGATGTTTTAAGGATCCTCGAATGATACACTTAAGCAAAATGTTGCAGAAAGTGAAAATTCCAGTTTTGCTTGAAAAACTTACAAAGCAAATAAAGTAAATTTTTCCAATGAGTGAGAAAATTGAAGGAAATATACAAAATCTATAAAGTCGAAGATATCAGAACAGGAGGGAATTAAAGCAGTTCCGTAGCTTGAATGACTTGGTCTGTATTGCTTCTTTCAATTATTTTAAAAATATACAAAAAGGGTTGGATTTGCTTTTTGAATTTGTAAAACAAATGTTAAAAAATGCTAACTAAATGTTAAACACAAAACTAAATGCTACATTAATACAAATGAAAAGTAAAAATTAAAGAAAGACTACATAGATCTTATCCGCAGATTGATATATCCATAGATTCGCAATAAATTGCGCATAAATTTTTCGCAAAAGAGCAAGCTGTGAGGAAAAATTCTCATCACAAATTATTATGTAAATCTTGAAATTTTAACCAATAATAAAATGCAAGAAGTTTACAAACAAACCATCCAATTATAATTTCAAATAAAAATCAATAATTCTTCTATTGTTTCAGTGATTATGACAATGCGTGATTTAAATAAAATTTTTCGGAGAAGAAAATACGTGATTTAAACAAAATTTCTTTGGGATTTATTCAATTATTTTCAGGATTTTCAAAAACTGAAAATGAAAATTTCATGCCAAATTCAGTTGAGATTTCTTTCATGTTTTATAATGACTGGAGTTCACCCAGCGGTCGAAATTCGACCGTAATTCATTAAATGTTTCAAGTTTGGCTTCGAACGTTTAAGCAACTTTTAGAAATTTTAGTTTTTCTGTTTGACAACAGTTTGTTTTGTTTAAATATTGCAATTTACACCATTTCTCGTCAATGCGATTGACTGACTATCGAGTTAAATTATTTAATTTAATGCTTTTGCAACTCATTTTATATATAACCTTCCCCTGTAAAGAAAATAGAAATAAAAATTTTCATGTCACCCAATTATTAATGAATATAAATTAGAAATACAAACATTCCCTGGCAATTTAATCCAAGAGTTCAAAACGTTGTCAACAAATTTACGAAACGTTCATTCGAAGCAAAATAACACGTCATACCACACATATTGTCTCCCTTTATATTATATTAGACATTGTTAGCTTCAAATTGCCTTTTATTTTGTTTGACCTTATACTGGACAAACAATTTGTATATATTTTGTAAATGGATTAACTGACATCTTAAGATTAGTATTGTTTTTCTTTGACATTACTCTAATAGATTACATTCTCTCCTTTGTTTTGTTTTTGACATTTTTTTTTCTTTGAATTATAAATAACAAAAAATGTATCGGGTATTGTACAAATATTGTAGATATAAGGAGTAGTATGACGAATAAAGCGTTCTAAAAAATGCCTCGAATCTATGTTAAAAGTTGGAGAAATAAAAACTATTTCCAAATTTCTTTATTAATAACATTAATAAGACTCATAAATAGCTAATAAATAAAAAGAGTACGAAAGTCGGTTGGCAAACAGCGGAGAAAATTTCACTTAAGTGTTATGTCTTCGGGTCATCGCCTATTTATACATAAATTTTGAAGTTCAATCGAAGAAGGTGACTACATAAATTCGGCTGATGAAAAGTTTACCTAATTTTTTCAAAGGAATTTTTGAAAAACGTTTGTCGACAAACATCTTAGAAATGAAACAATAAATGATGAGGGTAAAACAAGAAGTGAGAAACTCATTCCAGAATTCTGTAATTCTCTGAAGGTTCTGTTTGTTCAAGTACATACTCATTCAAAAATTCTTCAAAGAACTTGAAATGAGTGATTTAAATAAATATCTTTAAAAAAGGCGACTACTTAGAAGTCGGCTACTCTTTGTAAGATTTTAAAGCTACGTAAGAGTACATAAATAAAAATTTAGAAAATAATTTAGGAATTCTAGAACGCTTTGATGGATAACATCAATCATTTTGTGAATACAAAAAGCAATCCAAGAATGCTGTGGAAATCATATTTAATCAGTAAAAGAAAAGAACCTCGAAAGCACGAAATGATGTACCATCTACAAAAATTCCACAGAATTGAGGAAGTGAAACAATGCATTTTTAACTGAAAAATGCCAAAAGCTTAAACAAACCAGCTATCCAACTACTGAGCGACGCTTCGTGATATCACAAATTTTGAGCATGGTATCTTTTTGTCTCGTAATCTGCGGAAAAGAAATGTTTCTTAACTTATTCGTAAGGTTTCCGAGAATAGATGTTTATCTGAAATTTAGGTCGTTTAACATGAATTGCCTATTTTTGATAGCTACCTTTTGAAAGATATGGAATTTTTTATCTTGAGTTGGAGGTGTGATATGCGTCGCTGCATAAGTTTCATAACGTTTATCTTTTTGTGTCGAAATTCTCAAGTTAATTTTTGGATACTGTGCTTTTGCTTGAAATACACCGTGGTTTCACTGAATTTGATGCAGCTTCCAAAAGTGTACACACTATCATACAAAAACGTACACACTATTATATATCACAATCATACACTTATCATACATCTATGTAAAGGAAAAAAAAGCTGAATTTTCTGAATTACATTAAAAGCCAGATGGGATGATCCTGTATATGAATTGAATAAACTCCAAGAAATTAAGTAGAAAGTCGAACTTAAAAAAAGACATTTAATTTAATTAAACAAATTTTAATCTTTCAATTTAGTATAAATATTAGTCTCTTTAAGAAGAATTATACCATCGAGCTTAATCTCTTACCATTGAGTTTTTCCTTATAGAGTATTTATTAGTTAGGACTACTGCATTCATGTGCTCATGAAATTCAGAGGCGTAGCTAGGGTTTTCAGCGCCCGGGGACAACTGAAGATTTTGCGCCCCCCGTGCCCCTGGGGGCCTAGGGGTGCCCCTGAAGGAAATAAAAAAAAAGAGTATATGCTTCCGAAATGATAAATAGCTCTAAAAAGCAGCCCTTTTAACTTTCATTTTTATTAACGGCCATTCACTTTTAAGGGAAAAATGGGACACTTTGGCTTCGCAAAGTTATTTGTCTGATTTCCCATGCACTCCTGTGCTACATTGGTCATTCCCGACATGATTTGTGGTGCTCCCAGGTTTATGTCGAACATATTCATACCTCTTCAGATCAAATAATTTTCTTTTCGCGTTTAAAAATAAATTAAATTAGCATTAATTTGGCGCCCCTTGACGCTGCGCCCGGGGACATCTGTCCCTCCTTGCACCCCCCTAGCTATGCCTCTAATGGAATTTAACAAACATATAAGCGCGAGAAAAAAACCACCTAAATATACCCTCAAAAATTGCAGAAATGGCAAAGTCATGTTCTTAGTTATTTATTGTATTAGTAAGATCCATGATCGCATAGCGACAAAGAAACAACTGTCCTCAAATCATCAACAAATGACGAAAAAAATCATATATGTGAAAGACAAATTTGTGGAGTAAAATATTTTATTAATCTTTTTTCATATTTTCCATCAAGATTAAACTCTTCAAAAACAACACTTACACATATATTTCACTTAACAGTACCACCATAAGCCAAATTAGTATTCCAAAAACAAACCCATATGATTTAAAGTTGTGCTTTAACTTTCTTAAAGTTAAAGCGTTTGCGGTTTTTTAGCCTACTTTCTCATAAAAGTTAATAAATAAATAAATAAATAGATTAAGTCTGAAAGAAGGCTTGATGCTTCGTAACATTATCGTTAGAAATAAGGAGAAGTCAAAAATAAGTGAAATAATTAAATAATGATTGAAAAATAAAGAAATTGAAAGTGGAGATGGTTTGGATGCTTTGGAGATGGGGAAAATGTGTGTCTGTCGGTCTGTCTGTCCCCCCTAATTACTTTTAAAGGAATTGTCCCATTCGAAAGAGCTCAGTGATTGCACCTCATTCCCATATTTTATTTTTTAATTAAAAAAATTTTTCGTTCTATTTTGAACAGTTCAAAAAATCTTAACATTATTATCTATGAGTAAATATGAAGCAAACAAGATAAATCCTACACATAAGATCCAAGTTCCTTCATACAAGCTTATTGGAAGGAGCACATAAATATTTTTTGATTTGAATAATTTTTGTTCAATTTTGTTCAAAAAAAATTAACATTACCGCCTACGGGGAAATTTCAATCCTATATAAATCCTGATCTAACAGACGGATTTGGTTGGAACAAACTTTATCGGAAATATCTTATGATGCAGAACATGTACAGATACGAACTTCATATAGAACTAAACGAGCCTATTTTCCTATGAAACTTTTTGATCTGGATTTTTAAAGATATTTCTGAATGATTGAATGAATAAATGAATGAGTGAAAGAATTATTGAATAAATGTATTAACCTTTGAAAAGGGTACATTTGAAGTATAAGAACGAAAGCTAAACAAGAAAGAGAGAGAGAGAGAGAGAGGTAGCGAAATTATAAATTTGAAGTTGATGTATACGGAAAAGACACGTATAGTTCTAGACGGAACTTCTTGTTACGTAAAAACATTGTTATATGAAATTTAAATATGCATAAAAGTTTATTTATATACAAGTATGCTTTTTTTACAACTTTTGTCTTCTGTTTTATATTTATAACAGACATACTTGCTGCTTTATTATTAGTAGAGATACATATAAAATATAAAAATCAAAAATTTTTCTTATATATGTTATATTTTTTATAAGTTATCTTAACCTAGGTTGTCTTTTTGGACCTTTAAATTTTCAATGCTGTCCTACCCTAAGTATTAGACAGCTCTTAAAATTTTTCCTCCTAAATTAATTTCCCTTTCACGGTTCCAGTTTTATTCTTATTAACTATTTTTTAAATTGTTAAAAATTTCCAGCTCTTGCCGAAACTTGGAAAACGTTTGAATCAGATTTTAATGGTATATAATTCTTCATAAAAAAGCAGCATAGATCCTCAGAAGTACGTCAATTCTGATACGGTTAATTTACGAAAATATAATTGAACTCATGTAAGAGAATTTATCAGGAAATTCAAGTGCCCCTTTGTTTTATTGATTATACAAGCGCCAGCCTTTCAGTAGACTGATAGTTTAGAACTAAAAAGCCGTGATTCTATTCTAGGTATCGCTATTATCAAACACATTAAAGTAGTCAAAAAAGTTTCGCTAAGAAGAATGCAAATTAATCATCGAATTATTTTTTTACGAGTGTCCATTGAGATGAAAATAACTATAGAAAAATTTACCTTATGATGGCAACTGTTAACTTATCTTACAACTTATTCAATTTAATCAAAATTAATTATTTCATTTGTAAAAATAAACTTTCGATAACACATTTCTGTATTTTTTTGAGCTGTGACATAAACTAAACAATGATTAAATTTTTTTTTTGAAAGTTTTCAACTATTTTATTTAAAAATTTGACAAGTTTTCTCCTGCCCCCTGGAAACTTTCTTAAACGAGTCCACCGTTTGTTCTTATAGGGAAGTTCTCAAGAGGAAAACCTTCCGTCTCAGAGGTAAACCGATTTCATTAGAATTGAAAACCTTCCTCCAAACCATTATTCGAAAACAAGGAAATCGCAGACGATTTAATTTTTATGGCCTTGTTTGTGTCGAGTACATGCTATATAGCTTTCAAACTGGAACGGCAACAGTTTGGAAATGAAAGGGAAAAGAAAACAACTTTTCTTGAATTTCAAAACAATTGTGTTTCATGGATGCTGATTGAGAAAAATGTAACTGTTCCATTTTTGGCACATATAAGGTCAAGATCGTAAGAGTATGCTCACAATTTTTGTTTAGATTTTATTAATCATCGGATTTCTGTTAGTAGAGAAAATTGGGCCTAACACCATTTTATTTATTTTTAAAAACTATCCTTTTTAAAAGAACTTCATGAACGATACAACACAGCCAGATTCAAGTAAGGCGATACTTGCCATGTGTAAAGCCCTAATAAATAGGTCACACATAATGTACCGCGTAGTCCTTATGAAATTTAGTGGTTTGAAATTTAGGGATCATTCATAAATGATGTCACTCTTCGAGGGGAGGAGGAGGGTTCGTGAAATTGTGACAAAGTGTGACAAGAGGAAGGGAGGGGGTAACAAGAAGTGTGACAACATACATTATGCAACATAGCGTGACATGTGACAAAGGGGGGAGGGGGGTCCGCTGAAGTATGACATATTGTGACAAAGGAGGGAGGGGGTCAAATATATGGGGAAAAAATGTGACATCATGAAGGAACGGCCCCTTAAAGAAGGTTGAAAATTCATGGATTACATGACTTGAAGTTGATCGAATGGAATCACGATAAAGATAGATTTTTAGTAGCTTTTGCATCCAACTTTGTTAATTTTAGTTTTCTTTAAAGACTTTCTTCACTCTATTTTTATCAAAGCATAAAGTCAACTGAACGAAATCTTTTACATTGTTCAGAGAAAATTCCCGTAAGTGAAATGATCCTTTGTGAAGGTTAAATAAACCACAAAATAATCTTGCTTACATGCTTTATTAATGATAATTGATTTTTTATTATTTCATAATATTAATGGTATTTACAATAACATTAATGATATTTATGCATACATAATTATATTACAATATTAATATAACATCTTTTATGTACATTCAAATATTTTAATAAATTTGGATTTTGCAATTTGTAAATAAAGTGAACTTTTATTGACTGCCTTTTTGAGCAGATGATGTCGTGTGTTGCAAATGTAAACAATGAATGCAGGCATTGCACTAAAAAATCTAGTAGAAGCTTCTTCTGCAATATGTCCGCCTAATGTAGTAAGCAAATAAGCATTGCAACTGCATTCAATGGCTTTTGCTTTTAAATTATATGATAAAATTTGCAGCGAAAATTGTTTTTATAAGTCACATATATTTTCAATTTTACGTTGCTCTTCACTAAATATGCAGTTTGAGCACTTTCACTCTAATATCACGCTTTCAAAATTCACCAGTTCAAATAAAATTTTTCGCGCTAATATATAAAAATTATATTAAATTTATCTATAAATAAATAAAAAATAATTAATAAATAAATAAGATGAAAATAATAATACTTCTTTCAAAATCTTAATTTTGTTGAAACCTCTTCTCATTTGAACATGCTCTAGTTTCTCTTTCAGTTGTCCTACTTTCTACGGTTCGTTGATTGCGATTAATAAAATAACGGTATTCATTATAGAAAGTGCTTCATAAAAAGTTAAGCTCGGAAATTTTCTAGTGTTCAGAAAAATTATTTATTGCATTTTTTATGATGCTTCACACACATGCTATTGTTAATACCATTTCCAACAGATTCATTTTTCTAAAGAATATTCTCAAGTAAAATTACTTAACACTACATTCTTAAGTAAAAATTGCTACCTTTTCCTGGAAGTATGAATATTCGAATTCATCGTTTTGAAATACATATGTCCGAGAAGAGTTGCAGACACGGTGTTTCGGGGTTAGAAGAAAGCTCTTTATGGATCGGATTACTTAAAACACGACGTTCAACGTTTTGCATGGATAAAAGAGGTCCTTGTAACTAGGGATGTAACGAATAGTGATTTGGCTGAATTAGCCGAATACCGAATATTCGGCCAATGTCTTAGGCCGAATAATAAAATTTCTAGAAAATCGTTGTAATAGAAAGTATGTTAAATTCAAATGTATTAACAAAGTCAAACACCAATTCTACACATTATTTTATGATGTATGATTTAA
The DNA here is from genome assembly GCA_038502835.1 of Octonoba sinensis. Lineage (NCBI taxonomy): Eukaryota > Metazoa > Arthropoda > Arachnida > Araneae > Uloboridae > Octonoba > Octonoba sinensis. The sequence goes on along the minus strand of CM076600.1, from coordinate 107,166,723 downwards.
TTTTGTTTGTTAAGAATCTAAAATTAATATATTTTCTGCATTGTTTTGAATGCAATAAAATTGAGAATTTCACCCACAAGTGGAATGAAAACGACAGGGTTAAATGTAAACACTAGCACTATTTTACCAATTTTTAAATTCAAATCGAAGAAATACTATCGCTTAGAAAACTTTTATCTTGCTCAAAATAGTTTTATGAAGATATTTTAAAAGTTATAAAAGTTAATATTTTGATTTCATGGATTTTTTTTACATTTCTAAAAGATTTATTAAAGTGTAATGCATTTAACTGAAAAATATTTTTTTTTTTCAAAAACCCCACTAACTCATGCTATCTTAATATTTATGATATATTCTAGGCTTTCCACATTTCTCTCTTACCCAATATCTACAATAAATCAGTCTACCCCAACAAAAGCTGACTTCTCCTTTGTTAATAACAACAAAACAAGTCTCATATTTTCCATCATAATTAACTATTGCCAACTTTTGGGAGAAAATGCTAAGAATAAAATACAATATTAAAACTTTAAAGTTTTTTTGTTCAGTAAAACCTAAACACGTTTGAAAAAGAAGTTTTTTCTCTAAATTATTTATATTTATTAAAACTATATGCTAATGAGTTCTTTTCCAATAAATATAATACAATTTTAAATGTTTAAAATCTACTAATTTACTTTTATACGGTAGCAGAATTATTCGGCCGAATAGTACATCAATATTCGGCAGGGCCGAATTTGATCTTACTGAGTATTCGGCCAGACCGAATATTCGGCTAGGTCATGAAATGACTATTCGGCCAGGCCAAATATTCAGTGAAAGGGCTGAATAGACCGAATACCGAATAGTGGCCGAATATTCGTTACATCCCTACATGTAACCCCGCTGCATGTGTCTACAAATTATTTTTCTCACATTTTATTTAATTCATGAAAAAGCCTAATGTACATAAATTTACGTAATGCTGCATACGTATATTTATGTACGTTATACGTATATTTATAATGTACATAAATATACGTAGGTAGCTGTAACAAAAGATCAATTAATTCTCTTTTGATACATTTAGTTATCAAAATAATAATTTCTCATTTATTCAAGGTTTACTTTATTCAAGCCTCGAATAATATTTATTTTTTTTAAACGCTTAACTGTTGCTTGACTGTTACTCCGTGACGGAAAGCAACAGTTAAGCGTTAAAAAAAATAAATATTATTCGAGGCTTGAATAAAGTAAACCTTGAATAAATGAGAAATTATTATTTTGATAACTAAATGTATCAAAAGAGAATTAATTGATCTTTTGTTACAGTAGCATTTCGTTTTGAAATGCTACATACGAGTAATGTCTCTAAATTCTAGTTAATAAAACAGAACACATTTCATTTTTTAAAAATTGTTTTCTTTCTAATGGGGCTGCGTATGGTCACTAACCTTAGCAGACCTAGTGCATTCCCAAGAAATCGGCATCTATTCTTTTAAGTAGCACCACTATCAGCGGATGCCATTACCACTTTTTGAGAATTTGACGCTCAGTTTACCCTTAGATGGCAGCACCTGAGCTCTGAATGATGCGAAACTGCACTACGAATTTAATGCAGCCGAGAGTATCCAAGCCAAATGGATGCTCAAGGGATCTTTAGCATGCCGCATAATCATACAACATGCGCGCTGACGATGTTCTGCATCTTGAAAATTCCCCTACGTGGTCCAGGTTTGATAATGCGAACTTGGACGTACATGGCCAGAGCCTTACCACTTCGCCTCCCTGCCAGGGAACACATTTTTATTATAATTGTTTTTAGGGTAGTAATGTAAAATGAAATCGAAATCTTATTATCTTCATTGAAAGTATTTCAGCTACTTTTTTTCTTTTTGATAACAAAGCGATGATATCATTAATAATTGCGCATCATTTACGTATTAAAAGTCGATAACTCCTTAGAATGACGCTAGTCTAGATAAATGCTACGTTACTTTGATAAAACTTCTGCACTAAAAAAAATATTTAAAAAATCCATTTATTTTTAAATATCTTTTGTGATATCGAAATAAGGTTCAAATAAATTGAATTTCTTTAATAACACGGTTTTTTTAGTAGCAGACAGATTTGAAAAAAAATATTTCGAAAACAAAATTCTTCATTTCAAATTTAAATTTAAAATAGTTTTCAGTGCACTCTGTAATTGGTTACCAGATAATTTTTACATTATGAAGAATTAAAATTATTTGCTAAAAATAAATAGATAATGGATTAAATTTTCTCCTTGCCTTTTTAATTTTGCTTTTTTAACAACAGTGGTTTGTAGCACTTGTCTGTATCATGATAGGGATTCCTCATTTATTTGTTTATCTCTCTCAAATGAGCAATTTTTAAATATAAATTCATTCACTCCATTTCAATTTCATACTGTCATCTCTAATTTAAGCGGAAGATAAATGATTACAATAAAAAAACTGAAATCTTTCTTGCTGTTAATATATATTTAGTACAAAAGAAAACCTCCTTAGAATAGATCCAGTAATTTTAATACGCAATCTTTATGCGGTAACATTCTAAAATATATTATACTGCAATTTTTTCTTACAAAATGAAACGTGGGACAAATGCACTAATCTTCATTTTTATTTGTAAAATTATATTGGGTATAAGTATTTAACGTTGTAATTTACTGTAATTTAATCATTTTAGTAACTAAAAACTTTCTTTAATACGAAAGGAAAATGGCGAGGAAAAGTTCAGACAATAAAATATTGCACGTACACATTCTGTTCTGGCGTAATATATGTTTTGGAATACTATCTTTCCAGCTATAAGTAAGTGGACTATTGATTTCTCTGTAACCAAGACAAATTGTTGGGAAGGTTGGCGAACTCTCAGAACATTTAATGTTGGATATTGATTTTCAATTGAGGCCTAAAATGTCTGCTAAAGCATATATTTTATCGTTTGTACGCCTCAAGATCCAAAAATAGTTTAATAGACTTTTAAAGCACTATTGAAATAGATGAAATCATTTTAGCTGGAAAGCAATTGAAATCGTTTGTGATAATTGATTCTAATATCTAGTCTATATCTAGGGTAAAGTCACTAGTTCTGGATCAAAGTATTTCTCTCTCTCTATGTGTGTGTGTGTGTATATATATATATATGTGTGTGTGTGTGTGTGTGTGTGTGTGTGTGTGCGAATGAGAGCAGCCATTCTAGGAGACGGAAGAGCATTTTCAATATTAGAAAAAAAAATTTGAAAATGAGATTTTAGAGGTAAATTTTCTATATGCGGCTCAGAGTTTTCAAATTCATTGAAAGGAAGCTAAAAACATTTCGCTTGTTTTAAGAAATACATGATATGATTTAGTGGATTTTGTCTTGCCGTGTGAGTGAGTTGTCTGAACTTTGCACCCACGAAAAAACTTCAGATGTAGGTTACGGTGTGGGTTAAGTCTAAATACACTTAAAATTTAAATCATTGACTAAAAATATGATGTTTTAATTGTAAGTAAACATCAAGTGTATCACATAACTTGCTGGAACACATTTTGGCTTCAGTCTAAACGCTTATTTAACGCCAGAGAATGATCTTTTTTGGTGGTATTAACTGGATTTAGTTGATGAGAAAACATTTGGGACCGGACAGAAGACAATGCAAACGTATCAGTTATAAGGCAGCATGACGTCAGACTCGTCAACATATAAAAATATTGTGCTTGAAATATTTTCTCTAAAAAAGTTACAAAACCCCCTCCCAACTCCTACGTTTGCTTCGAGTTTTACGACATGGTAATTCTAAAGTTGGCGTAACGACGGCTGCCAAAGATGAATCCGCAAGCTTCAGATATATTGGCAATTAAAGTAGTCTAACTAAATCACGTTAATTCAAATTCGCACCAAGTGTTGGAGAGATTGCAAGAATCTCTGGCATAACTGCAATACTAACTAGCAATGGTTTAAAAGTTTTAAAAAGTAATAAAAGTGAAACAGTGTTGTGTTATATTATCCCTGAAGCCAAATTGACCCATGCGTAGAAACGATATTGCTCGTGTTAAAATATTTATAATTCCTGTTTCTAGTACTTTAGAAATTCGAATTAATTTCAACTTATGCAGAAAAATCCGTGCTTTCTAATTGTATACAACACTTATTATGTGAAAGAATGTTTTCGGCTAAATATAGCAAATTTGTGCAAAAAAAGTGGCTTAAATTAGAAATAAATAAAGAACAAAATCAAAGTTAAGAAATGTCTCCGAAGTGCCCATTCTCAGCATCCAAATTATATCGGTGCTTTTTTTTTACAACGGTTACTATCCTCCGCACAAAAGTATGTACAAGTAATATATATACTAAAAAATACGCGTTATGAACAAACACATATTTATGGGAAAAATTTCTCCCAGTTTTATTACAGTGTTCTTATTTGTTATTTTTCTTCCTCTTAATCTAAAAACGTACATGTATCAATATTCCGAACGCATTTCTTTATCTACCATTCTCGGGTAAATAATTTTTATATGGCTCCTTGCAAGAGAGCAGAATTTGTGCCAGTTCCGGTGTACGCTTGCTTTCCGGTCAATCGAACATCTATTTTAATTTATCTCGAAACACTTATGTTTTTCTTGGACATTTATATTTTTAGTTCCTGGTGCTCCACTATCTGTAACTTTTATTTGTTTCATTGACTGTTGCAATCTGTTTAAAAAATTGCATTATGTTTTATTAGTAGTATCATGGTCATTGGGATTTTAATTTTTCAAAGTTATTGTTGCACAGATTGCAATCTATTTGCGGTGCATAGGAGTCGATGTTCAAAAGCTCTTACCACTTGTAGAAAACAAAAGAAGATCCAAAGGAAGATAAAAGTTTAGCTGTTGTACCCGACTGAAAAAGAATAATGATTGAAATGCTTCTGTTTTTCAGGTTCTTACCTGCAGTGTAGGTCAGCTGCAGTCCAGTTGCATTTTATATGTGAGCCACGCAAGGCACGCCGGAGACAGGAAGGCCACAAGACGCCAGCCGAACCATCCTAATAAAGAAATCAGTTTTAATAGCCACAATAGATAAGGCACTAATGCTCCTAGTATTTCACGATAACATTCACAGTTTCGGGAGGACCGATTCCATTAGAGAGTACTAATGTACCTACTACCCTACTATAATAATAATAATAAGTACTAATGTACTTAATATAGTATTATTATTATCATCATTATTATCATTATTATCATCATTATTATCATTATCATCATCATTACTATCATTATTCCCAGGCTGAGCAGGGTCGACTCAGCCTTTCACCACCTTCAGTGGGGTCGATAAAATGAGGACCGAGCATGCTTGAGAACTAAACACTGGGGGTTCCGCGTCAGACCGACCACTTGACCAGAACACCTGCTTCTGCCCTCCATGGCCCTCGATCTCGGAAACTGAGACAGGCACAGTAGGCCATGGCCACCAATGGACTGTCGCGACGCTGAGTTTAGTTTATTGCAATTATTATGTTAAAATAAAATTGATCAATTTCATTTTTTATTGATTAATTAATTTCTTAATGACATGAAAAGTTTCCTAAGCAACGACGTAAAATTGCAACGAAACTAGCACTTGACTAAATTTTGAATGTTTCAAGAGCAAAGAGATTACAGCACAATTGCAGGAACTCATATCGTGCATTCACACCAAGGGCGATGAAGACATTTTGCATCTTTAGTAATAGGCCGTTGCTATGGTTATCAAAAAAAGAAAAAAAAAAAAAAAACAGTTGGGATGTATCTGTACCATAGCGCAATCAAGAAATCACGGTCTTCTAGGTGAAAGTTACTTTTAGTCAGGTGCTAATGTATTATTTTGCTGAGGAGAGGGCAATTTCTTTGTTATTTTTACTCTATGCCGGAAAACTTTTCCCAAAGAGGGGAAAATATAAAGTTTCAGTTCATTTTACCTATAATTTTTAGTAATTCTTGACTCTCAGGGGGGGGGGGGGCAGTAAATTACTCTCATTACTTCCCTCTTGTACCTGCACCTTTTCTTTAATGACGCAATAAAAAATCCAATTAGTCAGTACGAGGGCGTTGCTGTTAAATTGGTTGTTACATAATTTAACAACCATGCCTTCGTACTATCAGCCGATGCAATTCGCCGTCTCTGCATACCGTTTCTGTTGCACTTGATGTGTTGCATCATTTAAATGGAAATACAGAGATATCTTCAGGGGAAGAGTACGTTTGAAATAAAAGTTGTGTGGAGAAGAGATGATTGGTAGCAGCCTCGGAAACTGACCTGATGTCGCTAAAGGTGAGGATGAGGCGTTGGAAGAGTAGGAAGAGGCTCTAGTGATGTTGAGGAGGAAATGCGCATCAGCGATGCCGTGCGCGTTCTTCACTATCAGAAGAACCTCGCCGGAGTCCTCAATCTGGACTCGACGTAGCTCCAGACCAGCCATCCAGCAGTCCGGAATCTCCGTCTCCTGTGGGAAATGAAAAGGGGTAGAAGTTTAGAATAGGCCCCCTTTATTTTTGGCTATTTTTCTCTTCTTTTTGTTTATTTTATAGACAAAAGTAAACCAAATATGTAAAGCACTCTATAATGGTAAACGAATCGTAAATAAAAGCTACAATAATGAGGGATTTCTGACCGGTTTGGAGGGACACTTTATTTAAAAATGAGTAGACATTCTAGATGTGATTTATATAGTAAGCGTAGAGCACTTCATTAACCCCTTAACTGCGCGCGGGCGTATATATACGCCTCACTACGGCGATGCGTTCGCTACCCCTGGCGTATAAATACGTGTTTTCTTTGCCTTGTCTTGCTATCAGTAAAACTACAACCGAGGCTTTGGAATGGTATAGAGGTATCCTGATAGCGTTTACGAAGGATATATACTTATTTCTGAGGGGGGTGGGGTGCAAAACGTGCTTCTTTCCCTTAATGTACCTCAAAACTACGTGCACCTATTAGAAAAACGGTTGCTCGGGGAAACGAATCTTGTAAATTTTTCTCGGCAGGTAAGGGTTTAAGGCCAACTCTGTAGAAAGTTATTTAGGCATTAATTATTGACTGAAATTGAATTAAAAATTAAAGTCATTTTTGCCTTAATAAAAAACTTCCTCTGTATCAGATCGCTAATGAGTTAAATTGTAGTTGACGTACAAATGACGGGTGCCAGGTGCTTCAGTTTTACAGCGGAAGATAGCGAAAATTGGCAACAATTATTTGGTAATTGCGCTGAATAAAAGGTAAGGCTCAGGCGTCGTACGCCCAAGTTCGCAGAATGAAACCTGGCCCAAGTCGGTGGATTTTCAAGATGCATAAAATCGTCTGTGCCCATGTCGTATGATTTTGCGGCAAGTAAAAGATCCCTTCAGTAGACATTTGGCTTGGATGCTCTCGGCTTGAAATTAAATCCCTAGGGCAATCTGCATCAATTAGAGCTCAGCTGCCGCCAACTAGGAGAAACTGAGCATCAAAATTCTCAGAGTGGTAATAGCATCCACCGACAGTGGTGCTACTTGAAAGAATGGATACCGATTTCCGGGGAATGCACTAGGTCTGCAAAAAGGTTAGTAACCATATGCAGCCCCGTTGGAGGAAAAAAAAATACGCTAAATAAATGCAAAACTATTCATTTGACGATTATTTCTTATTTTCTGTCAAATTTTGAATTAAATTTTACTGAAATAACTTGTTTTATAATAGTTCTAAATTGCTTCTTTCGTTTGTATCAGCATTTGTAACAGTGGAACTTCTTTTTTTTTTCATAATTTTTAAATTTAACTTGTTATTTCTTCTGTATAACGATATCCTATTGGTCGAAAATAACATGGCGGTATTCAAACTTTGCTAAAAAAAATTACAGACAAATTTTGAGGGATTTCATGCAATATTTGTTATTACAACTATTGTGTTGTTCTAGAAAATTATTTATTTTCATTTTCACCAGAGAACGTAAATACAAGGAAGGAAACGTCACAATTGCAATGATAAGGAAAAAAATAATGGATAGCGTACATGTTAATGCTTTATTTAATTCCAATAATTAAATTTAAATATTTCCTTTTATTTTTTTTTCCTGGAATTCAATTTTTACTATCACTTGCGAAAATTTTTAATTCAGATGATTCATATTGGTCCCATATTTACCTCGAATGGCTGCAGGGAACTACTTGTATGTGTCTTTGGGAAAAGATTTTGAAGCGCACATCAGTGTTTGAAACAAATTTAAAACGTATGCGCGAAACAGATGAAAAATATAAAGCTAATTAAAGTTAATGTCACAGGGTTGCCGATGAGTGTTATTCAACCGAGGTCTCAAGGGCACAGACATCCTTGAAACTTGGTATCCTTCAGAAGATATGCAGTCCCCAAATTTAAAAACGTGATAAAGAGTTATGAATATCATAGTTTAATTGCTAAATTACAACGTATCTTATGCACACATTTTTGCAAAAGATTGCAGACACGTGTTTCGATAGAACTAGGAACACCTTTTTCAATGAAGAGAAGAAAAGTGAGCATCTAGAATCTAGATGAAAAACATTCAGCAGATGACTTCAGTTAGACGTTTTCATCTAGCAGCTCACTTCTTCTGCGTTGAAAAAAGGATTCCTTACGACCTCAAACAAGGCCGTAGCCAGAAATTTTTTTCGGGGGGGGGGGGGGCGCCTGACTTTGAAACACTTTTGTTGAGGAAAGTTTCGGGGAGAAACATATACAACATTGCGAAAAATTTCGGGATTTCGGGGGGTGGGGCGGGCCAGTGGGGCCTCCCCCTCTGGATACGGCCTTGACCTCAAAAAACGTGTGTCTGCAATCTTTTTTCAAAAATTTTGCGTAACATACGCTATAATTTGCTTTTTGAAATATGTAGTGGTCCGCAAGCAATGCGACTCCAGTTGACAGCGATCAGCTACTGGTCTAATGGACCACTGAGTTTTATTACCTGGTGGTCCGAATTGGGTTTTAGTGACCTCTGTCCAGCTGACCACCTAGAATTTCGAACGCTGTATATATGTTCAGTAAAACCTGTGAAGTTGACCCCCTGTCTAAGTTGACCACTTTTGTCAGGAACGGAATTAGCCCTTCAGCCTCTAACTCACCTTCTATAAGTTGACCGCCTGTCTAGGTTGATCACTAAAGTGCTGCCCTGCAAGTGGTCAACTTACACAATGCTGTATATATATACTATATTCACTGTATATAAATAATACAGAAGAACTTCGATTCATCGTTCCGTAACTATCGTTTTCCCATATGTAAAGTCTTGTTTTAACGGAGTAGCGGTATCTTCTTGCTTCATGCTCGCCCGCCTGCGTTGCTGTCCCGTATATATCGTTCAAAAGGAATGGCACCGTAAGAATTGATCGATCAAGGTTTTACTGTGATATTATACTATACATATACATATTCATTGAGGAGGGAATTAAAATCATTATGCTTACTGTTAGATTGTAAGCTATATAAGGATGTCGCATATCACCCGGGTTTAGCACCAGGTGGCGCAAAATCCATATCACCCTCAAAGGGCGTGGTGTAGAGCAAAGTTGTCCAGCTAAGAGAGCAGATTTTCCGGCGATCGTCATAAGGGATTTGTTAACAGCAGTCACCTCTGGTCGACCTGTTTTAAGAAATAACAAGAAATGATTGAAAGATGAAAACTTACTCTTGTGTTATTCGCATAGGTCAAGGAATTTAGGTCATAAACTATACTGCATCGCCAATGCTTAATTTTTGCTTTAAAACAGGTTTTAAATCTCTGAAAGCTTTAGAAAAAAAATATTATAAATAATAATGCTGAAAAATCAGTTGTGCTAAGCCAAGGTAGTGCCAGAGGAAATTTGAGTCCGTTTTCAGACCCTTCCCAAAATTCCAATCAATCAGAGCGGGCCCTTCAAAAAATTCTGATAAACCAAATCATACTTTCCACACAATTAGTTATTAAATATAAGTGGCAAATAATATATATATATATATGGAACTATATGCTTAAATTTTGAATTTTCACAAAATTATTGATTTTTCACAAAAATCTTTTTAAAACTCTCATAAACAGGAGCTTGTTAAAAATGCTGGATTGAGCCTTGAATAAACTTAACTTACATGGCCACAAGCTTCAGTAGAAATATGCGTGAAATTCGTAAAGGAAGTTTCTTCTTCAGTTATAAGCTTCGACAATATGGATAAATTAATTAGGCTGCCATTACAACGCAAAGCTCTATTGCCTGCATTTCATTTGAGAAAGTTTATGTAGAATTACTAATTACCTTAAGAGAATAATATAAATTAATTTATATCAAGAAGAATCTACAATTTTTTGTGTTAAAAAAAATTGCTTTATGCCTCCTTTTATATGAATTCAGTATGTATAGAAAAACTATATCATTAAAAAATTATAAATCTGTGTGAATGCGGATGTGTAGAGGAAACTATTCTGCACTATTACTAATTCAATTTCGAAAAAGTGAATTTCCGTTATATGTATATATTATTTATGCTAATCGCTTATAATTTAAAATGTTCGTAGAATAAATTTTAGAAAAAGAAAATAAAAAAACCCTTATTAGCTATCTTCCATTTCTTATTTGCAGCGTTAACTCTCATTTTGCACTTTCGAACGGAGTTCTAAACGAATCGGAGATTTATTTTATACCGGGTGGTTATAATTAAACTTCCCCTATTCAAGGCATCCTACAGCTAAAACCGTTCAACGGATTTGAGAGCATCTCGTATATAGTCCAAAATTGGTATGTGGACTATATACGAGATGCGCTCAAGGAATCATGAAAAAAAGTTCTAAAAATGGCCGCTAGGGGCGCTGTTTAGCCTTATAACAGAGTTTTAACGTAGGAAATGACCAGTACGGCACCAAAAAAAAAAAAAAAAAAAAAAATGATATCAGTATTTATGAAAGGAGAAAAATATTCATTTCCCCTAAACTTTTTTTTTTGTTGCCACAGAGATAAACTGTTATAACTTTCTGTACTTTCATTTTAAATGGCCAGATGATAGATATAGACGGAAAAGTGTGCAATAAATGTTGATATTATTATTTTATTTCTTACTAATCATTTCCTACGTTAAAACCCTGTTATAAGGCTAAACATCGCCCCTAGCGACCATTTTTAGAACTTTCTTCTTCATGATTCCTTGAACGCAGCTCGTGTATAGTCCACATACCAATTTTGGTGTCAATCCGTAGAACGGTTTTAGCTGTAGGATGCCCTGAATAGGGGAAGTTTAACTATAAGCACCCTGTACTTTGCCGGTTTCTCATTTGGCATTCTATGGAATGCCTTGGAAATGTGTGTAATATAAATTGTTTCATACATTGCCGGCTAGTTTTAGGCATTATATAGAATGCCGGATTTCATACTTTGCCGGTAACATATACATACACATAATACATGCAGATAGATAGATAGATTGATAGATACACACGATAGATAAATGAATTTAAACGTGCAAACATTAAAACTTGATTATAGATAATATTAAATTAAATATGAATTCAAATTTGATAAGAGAGAGATAATTTGAGATATATATATATATGAATTTGATATTTAATAAAATTATAGTTTAAAAAATTAGAAAAAATACGCATTTGAAGCAATATGAGCTAAAATGTTAAAAATAATCTTTAAATGTAAAGATGTGCTCAGTAGCAATGAGATGTCTCGCAATGAAGTTCATTGTTTGCATGAGTTTAAAATAATCAGAATAAAATCATTGACTAAACTATTAATTTTAATATTAAAAAAAAAGCGTGGGGCGCTAGATACCAGTTGTTTTAAAATTTCTTATTGTGAGCTATTCGGTTATGTAGGATCATTAACAAAATGTAAATAGAAAAGCACCCAATTCTTTTCTTCAATGCTAAATTTAATAGTTTAGTCAATGATTTTATTCTGATTATATTAAGCTCATGCAAACAATTAACCCATACTTAGTTGTAGGACATCTCATTGATACCGCACATAATGTTATATTTAAAAATTATTTTAAACTTTAATCTCATAGTGTTACAAAGGAGTACTTTTTCGAATTTCTTTATACTATAATTGTATTTTTATTTTTTTAGTGGACATTTTTCGCGAATGCAATGCTTTACTTCGTACAAGAAATTAAAAAGCGCATATTAATGCATTGGACAGAGGAAAGCCTTAAAAAAAATTCCTCACAAGAAACAAAGGAAATTTTATTCTTAAAGCTGAGGGGTGCAAGGAGTGGAGTGAAAGTGTTGAATAATTTGGGTTAAGAAAAGCTTTAAAGAATTTAACTAAAGAGTTTATAGCACCTGTTCTAATTAATTAAGAAACTTTGAATAAATTTCATCAAGTGCAGAAAGAAGAAAAATCAGAGCTTGCCACTGATATATCATGTTAATATGTAAAATAGGTTTTTCGCTCCCGTATTAGGGAGTTAATGAAAATTTCGCTTAAAATTGAAATCAAAAATAAGAGAACAAATTCGCATTCTAAAAAATACAGCCCGCCAGGTTGTATTGTCATTGGCTCTTGATACGTGTGCAAAATTTGAGTCTGGACCTCTAAAGTGAGTGAAAATTGAATTGCAAGATTTGATTACATACAAATGAAACTAATAAAAGCGTATTAATAAAAAAAAAGTCTATCTGAAATTTGTATTATAGAAATTTATCGATTAGTAGATAGGGTTATCCATAATTTGACACCACTATTATTATGCAGATGTTGAACTGATAAAAAAAAAAAAATCGCCATCGATAAAAAGACCACAAACTTGTCCACAAAAAGATCCGAGTAAAAACTGGAACTTTGCCCAGTACGGTGCCCATTCCCATCATAATTCAGAAAACTCTCTTCAAATGCTTAGCCAATTGAAGTAAACGAATAAAAATTTCTCTTTTGTTAAGTGGAGTTTGAATTTGAGACTCTTCCTTCTCCATGATTTACACTGCTCATAAAATCCCAAGAAAAGAACAAAATTGCATCACGGACAAAGAGGCTTTTGCAATCACGAGCCAAAAACTAAAGCTGTAAAAATGCAAAGCACTAAACAACTACATTAAAGTCCCAGAATCGTGAGGCGTTGAGCGAATTTCCGTTATTTCTCATTCTTATTTTCGAGAGGAAAATATCAGTAAAAGCAAATAGACAACGATATTAAGGACCTTTGTTTAACTCTACTAAAAGGAAATGGTTGGCTATCATTAAAGAGACTGTCAGATAGCTGTTATCACACAAGTGTAAGAACTGAAGAGACTTGCTATTTAAGTTCTTATTATACGTGTACGATGCATCTTTATCTCTACGCAGGGACAGTAGAACGTATTTTCGAGGACGGGTGGCGGGAGGCAATTGTTCTAGAAATCACACTTTAGACAATGGGATAATGTCCTGAGTACTTGAAAATGTAGAAGTACAATCGTCATTTGTGAACTTGTAACTAAAACTTTTACTACCTTAAGTCGTCAAAACAAAAGAAATTCATATAAAGAAATAATTAAAAATGAACAAGCAAATAAATACTGTTACTATCGACTGTTAATAAATGAATGAAAAAAATCTATTTAAATTTTTTGGACTAAATTTCTAACTCGTTAAATTTGTTATATCGTTCAAAATTTATAAGCACATGAATGATTAAAGCAACGTTTTTAACCCCTTGATGCACAAGTTTTTTTTCCCCAGAAAAACTGGTAAAAAATGCTCGAGTATTTTTTTGACAGTAAATGAATATATAGGTAAAGTATAAATTGTTTTTAGAAATTTCAGTTGTATCGCGTGACTAGAGAGCGGGGCGTGGGGTAAAAGTTATATAAAAAGATATTATACAAACAAAGTGCAAAAGGATCTCAGAGGGGCATTAGCAATAAAATAACGCCAGATGCAAGATCGTCCGTGTGAGACACGGGCAGGTGCAAATTTGCCGGTAACTTTCGCCGGAAGGGGGTGCTTATAAAAAAATCCTTTTTCCCTTTTCTACATTTTGATTTGTGTGAATTTTAAAAAAAAGGTGAAAAATATTGGTTAAGTTTTGTAAGAAAGTAAAAGGAACAAAAAAACCGAAATGACAAGTAATAATTATCTTAAGTTAGTATTTATTGTACGACAATTGATTAACTTCCATCGGAGTTATTTTCTTAAATTCCTGCCTCCGGAAGGTCCCCGTTGTCTACGTCAATGAGTACTCGGCTAAAATTAATTTTAAAGCTTACTTTAATCGGTCTTCGGATCTAAACTACAACAGCTGCATTTACAAACGAAGCACAGATTTCGCAAAATTTGAAAGCACAAATCTGCGATTTTCATTCATTTAAAAAAAAAAAACTTCTTACGAAAGACGTAATTTTGCATTGATGAGACTGCCGATTTCTCTTTTGTTGAAAATTGGGGCTATAGAAGAGTGACACCGTTTTTATTAATCGGTTTTGTGAGATAAGTTTATTTTTATACACGTGCTTACGGTATCACCGGAAACATTCTAATAAGCCACACACGACACAAAAAGCACGGCTAGTTTCAGGAAAAGATAATGAAATAAACTAATTCATTGCGCAAGAGGCATTTTATTCAAGTGCTTTGCTTATTTTTCAAAAGCCAGTCAGTGATGATGGAATAACTATAAACGGTGGTAAGGGTGCCCACAGTGGGGGGGGGGGGGGGGATTTTTTGCAGTATTTTTTTTCTTCTTTTGTTTCAAATGCGGAATTTTTAGATGAGAAAAAAAAAAGCATAAGTACACAAGTATAATGTATTTGTATAGATATAAAGAGAGAGATGTGTATGTAGAACTTTTTTTTTTGGGGGGGGAGGGGGATTTTTTCACGAAGTTTTTTTTGATGAATTAGGGGAGATCGGTCCCCCTAGAAGACATCGGACATCCAGTATCTGATTAATTTTTAAATATCTGGAATCACGAAATATCCGGTTATAAAGCATGTCAAATGTACGTAAATTACGAACTTACTACGCATTTGAAAGCTGTGGGGTGTTTAAACATATGTATAGAATTTACAGATCTCGAACACCAGAGCCGCATATCCGGCAGAGATCCGGATATCGGATATCCAGGATCTGGAAAAATCATTGCGCCATTAAACTTGGGGGGAGATCATGCCATTGAGCTTGGGGGGGGGGGGAGAGAAGCCATTTAAAGGAATAACCCCAACAATAAAAGACTTCGAAATCCCCTTGCCCCCCCCCCCCAAAAAAAAAAAAAAAAATTCTGGACGCCGTCGATAATCTCCTAAATATATATATTTTATGGATTTATTACATTCTTGCATGCAAACACATACGTAAATTTGTGATTCAAAAACGTGTGTTTCAAATCGCATGATACAAAGGGAATTTACTTGCAAAATTTATGCGGAATCTTATGCCAACAATTTTGTATACGAAAGTGGTTTGACAAATTTACATTGCGGATTGCGGTTACATTTTTCGCAATTGAGGCACCTTGACGCAAAGGGATGTAAATGACAAAATTGGAAATTTGGAGATAACTGGTGCAAATGGTAGGGAAAGCATCATTCCATATTGTGGCAAGAGATGTTAGTGATAGCTTTAACAGAGGTAGTTCCGCTTCAACGTGATTTAGAAAAAAATTAACATTAAAGGTCCCATAAGATCCATACTTAGAACGCATTCTTCTTAGAAACATTTTTTGGACACTTACTCCCTTTGCTTCTCACGGCCTCAATTATTCTGTCATTATTCAGGGGTATAACCTCTCAGAGCGATGGCACCCCCCCCCCCCCCAAAAAAAAAAAAAAAAAAAAAACTATGGGTATGGAACTCATAAACAAAAAAGACCCCCCAAATCGATATAATTGTCAAGTAATAAGTCCCCCAAAAGCCTCTAAAACCATTCCCTCCTAAAATGATGCCATGACCCCCACCCGTGATGAGGATCATAGTCATAGCATTCCTAACTGATGAAAACAAAAAGACGATAGAATGAAACAAAATTTTCAAAAGTCTGATGCTGCCATCTATTGAGCAAAATATATAGTAACATAACATTCAGTTAATTTACTCTCATTCCAAATAGACTGTCATAATAAGTCAAAAGTCAAAATGTTTATGTTTCAGATGACATTTTAAAGATAAATAACAATTTGAAATATTGTAATTAGAGGCAAAAGATATGGTTAAGCACCTTTGTACGTTTATTACTTCAGAATAATTCTTATTATAGGGATGAGTTTTTTAAACTTCTTTCATAAACATTCAGTATTTAAAATTAATGTATTTCATGAATCTGAAGATAAGCAATAGGCATGCATTTGTTTCAAATGAAAATGAACTTGGAAATGGATTGATTAAAAAAGTAATACATTACCATCAGAAATGCATCCTAAATTTACAGATTGTCCCAGACCAGCTGGTATATTAGCTCCTGATGCTGTAGATACTGGTAATTCGGCGGCTGAAAAAATCAAACCATTTTAAATGCCTAAAAACAAATTCCACGCACTTCAGAGTGTGACACACACACAACTTTCATCATTAGAAACAAATTTGTAAAAATAGTAGCTTTTAAATGTAATACAGATGATTTGGGATTCAAAAGCGTGTGTTTCAAATCGTATGATACAAATAGAATTTACTTTTAAAATTTGTGTGAAATCTTATGCAACAATTAACAATTTGTCAGATGATTTTAAGAAATAATGTCTTTAAAGAAATAAATATGAATTTTAAGAAAATGGGAAATTATTGAATTAGGTGTTGTATTTATGAGTAAAAGGAAATATCAACGTAAATAAATCACAATTCTTCAAATTTGATCATTTTAAATATATTTTGTACCTATAAATACAGCTACAACTAACACAACTGTGTATGCATACACACTGGGTTTCATGATGATCTCCCAAGCCTCCGGTCCTTAGTCGCGACCTAAAGGCTCCCAAATTTCAGTGGCTTTAATAATGAACAGAACCTCTTGTTTTACCCATCACATATTGAAAAGACATTAAGCAATTACGCATGTCGCGGATTTACAAAAAATTGTTACTAATATTAAATCGGTATTATTTATTAAATATTGGTATTAAGTATATTTAATTGCTGTTATTTTTTGAATTATATTACTTACATATTTTAATCTATTCTGTGAATTTAATATATTGCAGTTGTTGGAGAGCGGAGGAAGGATAAGCTTGGCAAGTCCGAACTCCTGGACTGAATGCTTAAAAAATAGGTTTTTCTGACGTTTACAAGATAAATGGGGGGGGGGGGGGATGGAAGACAGTTTTAGCTGTTAGTCATGAATAAATATTAATATATAATTCTGCACAATGAATTTATAATTCTAATGAAAAGAGGTACTGTGAAACTTTTTTTTGTCTGTGATGCACTCTGCATCTGTGCATCACAGACAAAAAAAATTGTACGTTGTTGCACAGAGCACAACTATTTTTAAGGGAGAGACACAGTATTCTAGTTGTTTTTTTTACATTTAAATTAGAAAAAACTTTTTTTGTTTTGTTTTGATATTAAAATATTTTTTCAATTGACTACTTAATTTTATATCCTCGAGATTGTTTTCCATTTCTTACGCATCAAACAGACGTTGAAAACCACTAAATTATATTGGAAATACTTAAGAGATTACATGTATTTCTGGATGAATTTTCAGTTCCATGTCCACGAGTTTAATTCGTCATAGAACATTAAATTTCTGAACTTCTGATCGCCAATGGCTCCGAATTTCCCTTATAGCAATAATTAGGGAAGTCAGATTATTAAGTTCGTGTGCACACTTTTACCTAAATGGTAGATTAGTCTTAAAATACTTGCGCTTGGATTTTCACACCATTATTTAAAAATAATTAAAAGCATTCAGAGGGGGGGGGGGGGGAGAAAGAGATGAAAAAAAGCACACGTTGAATCATGTAATTAAGAAATGAAATTCTTGTAGAAAGAAACTTCATAAAATATTTAAACTATATTTAAAACAAGTATTATGGGCCGATAACATTTTTTTGGGCTGAAATGCATTTGAATTAAAAGTGTATGAATAAATGCTTGCAATGCCTCTTGCATTTTTCATGTATTTCGCGGCCTAGATATTTATCGTTTCTTCCGAAGTCCTTACCCTTTCAAAATAGTTCGGAAGTTGTGTTGCAATTTATTCACTGAAAGCGCTTTGAAAAGCTAGTGATAGATTGCAATTGATTGTAAAGTTATCCTGAATGTATTAATATTTCTTAGCATAATTTTAAATTATGTATTATGGTAAGAAAGAAAAACTTGTGTCATGTAATGTGTTATTGGGATGTTTTATTATTAACACTGATGGCCGAGAGATGTCGCCAGCATTATGTGTTAACCACGTGTGAACCTAAAAGTTATAAAATGAATATTGGTGTAAAAAAACTTCAGTAAGAAAAGTAAATAAAAATACCTTTTTCCCATGTTTCGTATTAACGGCGCACTATTCTAATCTTTGTTTTTTTCTCAACCAGAGTGAATAGAACAATTCAAGACGAGTTACGTGCAGCCCAGTGGCATAACTAGAAATTTATGAAGGGGGCATATGCATGGAGTCCGATGTGCCACAGTCGAAAAGTGCGCTCACGTTCCCGGAATATAGCATGCTTGACCGAGCACCCCTTAACCTCCTTGAAGACCCCCCCCCCCTTCCTTACGTCACTGCTGCAGTATACTATAATCCCTAACGCTGCTTTCGTATTTCTTTATTCCCTTTTGCTAGTATGGAGAGGAGAGTATTTAACTTATCTTCATTGTGTTCTCTCAAAACAACGGTTTTATTACACACGATTCATAAATAAATTACGCGTGTCAAAAATGCACAAACATCGAAAACTATAAGCACTTTTATAAGATACAGACTGTCGCTTTGTTCATGATCAACGTAACATTTTGCGCGTGAAAGTCTTGGAACAATGAAGAAATCGGCAGGTTCTAATTCTAGCGATCATACTGTGGGCGATAAATTCTTATCGTTTGAAAAAGAGTATATTTTAATTTTATTTGTTTATTTTTTTCAAAATTTATTAAGTTGTGGGGGTTTTGAAAAGTAATCGGGAAAAGCAGTTTTGCTAAATATAAATGCAAATGATAGAAATAGTAAGTGATTATTGATTTCGAACATGTCTAAGGAAGTTGAATTGAAATTATACAGAAGTTTGGTAAGACCTCATTTGGAGCATGCTGTTCAGTTTTGGTCTCCGTACCTGATAAATGATATTACCTTATTGGAAAGGGTTCAAATGAGGGCTACTAGATTGGTAAGTGGTCTTTCAGACTTATAGTATGAGGTTAGGCTTAAAAGGCTCAATATGTATGGTCTGGAACAAAGGAGATTTAGAGGGGACATGATTCAGTTGTTTAAATTTATCAAAATGGGAAATATTGATTGGCTACAGTTATGTGCTGAAAGTAGAACCAGAGGTCATAGTTTTAAGCTTTTCAAATATCACGCTAATCTAGAAATTAGAAAAAATTACTACTTCAATAGGGTTATAGGCAGTTGGAATAGTTCACCTAAAGCGTCTGTTACTTGCAGTGGGGATGTTCAATGGGGACTGTTAAATTGACTACGACCAGCCTAGCTGGGCTCTGTGCCTGTTGCTGGTCGTCACTTTTGTATTTATATTTTAAGGGTGGAATGTTTGACTGGCAAAGAACAATATTTTCAATCGCTCCTATCAGAGGCCAGTCATTTTAGGATTATGGCAGGGGCAAGTAACCCCACACCCCTCCGTTTTTAGAACATAATATATTTATACATATGTAGGTGTGTGTGTGTATTTATTTTTAAATGTAACATGTATTGAGTTTTTGCCCGTTGCATATTTTATCCTAAGTGAAGAAGGGGAATGATTTTTGAAAGCATAAAATATCTATAACGTAATAAGGTTAATTAAATTAAATAAATTGATTATATTTTAATTAAATAAAGATAATTAAGTTAAACAATATGCTTATATAAATAGCATAATAAAGTTAATTAACTTAAATAATTTGAAACTACCCTAAAAAAGAAATTTTGACTAGTAATGTGACAACTTTTATTAGAAATTAAGGCACAATTGCACCCTTCCTCCTCCGCCCCAGTACTTTTTTCTCCAGCTAATTTCAAGCAGATTGAAAGAATCCATAAAAAGCAATAATCAAAACCTCAAACGGCACCATCGCAAGCTTGTGTCAATAAAACTTAAATAAATTCTGTAAATGTTGTTTTCTTCCCTGTATTTTGCCAATGCAAGGAAAACAACCTCTTCTCGCAACATAATCTATGAACGTTATCACAATCTTTCTAAGGTTACACCTTGTTCGTTCCCTTTTTAGGCATTTTCAAATTTTGGTCAGGCCCAGGTAAGTAGAGAAGAAGTTACATTATTTTTTTAAAAACGGGCCAGGTGTCGTCCTTAAAAAAGGTGACTGAAAAACTGATAATAGATAATACTTGAAAATGTGAGCCCGTAATTAACAGAAATTATGTTCGGACAAGAGTTTAGAATTTTATGCAAATAATGCAAGTTAGAAACAAAATACAAAGAGAAACTGTGATATGTGTTGATAGAATATAGGTTAGGATTGATACCATAAAGGTATTGGATAATCATTACACAAAAACGATTTAGATTGTAAAATATATGAATCATAGAGTTGTAAATGAACAGAATATAGGTTTTGAGTTACATAGTAAACATTTTATGCAAATTGAATATAAGTTAGAAATTATGAAAGAGGGGAGGGCTAGACCTTCTGCTCGCCTTCGCTCACGTGATCTCGCTTCTGATTGACTGCTGTTATTAGTTACGATTTCAAAACTGAACTAATGAGATCTGTGACTCCCAGTTTAAAATTTCTCGAAAATGCATTGTATATTGTTGGCGTATAATTAAACTGCAGCTCCAGTGAGCAGCCTGCTAGCCTTCGACGGTCAGCCTTCCCGACAACGGAGGCGTCATTGGTTGAGCGGCCTAACGCGCAGGAATCAGAGCAGCGTGGGGTCATCTGAACTCACCATCGAATTTGTGTACCATAAAAAATAATTCAATACACTCACAGATGGCGCCACTACTGCGTTACATTATCTGCTGCAATTAATTTGCAGAATGTTTCTATGTTTTTTATTCTATGTCATTTCTTTTTCTAAGGACTGTAGTTTCTTGTTTTTGAGTCTCTGTAAATATACGTCAGACTCTGGATAAATGATTTCCCGGCGATTCTTATGTACTTTCGCGCAAAATTTTTTTACAGCGTACAGTAGGAGTTAAGAGTCTATATAAAATATTTTTACTATTTTTCATAACGATCTGAAAGCTTAAATCGTCAATTCCTCAAACAGGAGTCACGACTTGTGACTTTTACGAGAACAAAGATAATATAGCTCTGTTAGAAACTACATAAGTACCCATAAGGCTGTGCAAGAATAATTCAAGGATTTTTTCATGTAATAAGACGAAGTGATCATAATTTTTTTTGAACAGGACCGTAAAGCACATAAAGCTGACAATACATGAACTGACAATAATAATAATAGTAATTAAAAAGTGCTTCTTTATAAAAAGGCATGAATAAAACAGTACAATGTAATGACATTTTCTACATGAAGTTGCTCCAGAAAAAATATTCCATATTTTGCTGCTGAAAAAAAAACGCAGTCAACCCTCCCTACCATTCAACCCTTCCATTTTGGCTCTCCCATTTCTTTTTTCCTGTGTCCTTAACAAACGTATCACATAAATCTTATACTTTGTTGGTATTTTGCACAGAAAGCTGTTATAAGAGTACACTTTCAGTATTTGATGCCAAAAAAAAAAAAAAAGCAAAACATATCAATAGCAATGAATAAATAAGCAACTTAAAAAAGAAAATATGTAAATGAATGAAATAAATGCAAGCAATCGCAGTTAAAATTATCATTACATATGAATCTTTTAAAACTGTATTCTGAAGCATTTGTGTCAAGAACTAATCCCACTTACTTCGGACGTTAAGAAAGTATCCAAAGGAGGCAAAAAAGCCAAATTCGTGGTGCGTCGTACACCTGTACCACCCGGCATGTTGATGGCCGATGGCTGAGAAATTGAGAAAGCCCAGCTTGTCTTGCTGCAAGGTGAGTGGGCCGTCGTCTTTCACCCACACGGGCTCGCTCGGAGGATTCGCGTCCACTTCGCAACGCAGAGACACTCGCATTCCTTCCACGAGGGGGAAACCGAAACCTGGCTCTCGGGAAATTGAAAAAGAAGGGTCGTCTGCAAAAGAAGAGCACAAAAATTTGCTTTATAGACCTTGACTTACTTGAAAAAAAGTGTTTCTAGTTCTATTTTTAATTCTTCCTTTTTTCGTTTCAAAAACAATATATAATATAGTTTATAGAATTTTTTTTGGAGTAGTAATGATACAATGTGACCTGGGGAAGAAATTTCTAGTTAAGCGTCACCGTAGCTATCATGTTTCCATTAGTTGATACCAGACATGTGGAGCAAATATTCAGAAGTTGGAGTGGATCAGCTCGAGAAAGTTGACGCTGCAGGTCCCTGTTTGATACTCATATACATATCGTTGTTTAACAAACGCAAAAAGTCAAAAAGAAAAAGAAAAAAGAAAGATTAGGGAAAAAAATATTTGTGAAAAATCGTAGGCACGGGTTTTGATGTTACAAAGAACCCTTTTCAATGCAAAAGAAGTGAGCATCTGAATGAAAATGCTACGATTTGGACGGAAGATTTTCATTCACGCGCTTTTTTTTTTGCTTTGGGAAAAAATGACCTCCTTGAACCTTAAGCGACGTGTCTGCAATGTTTTTCAAATTTTGTGCTCAATTACCGTTGTTTTTTCCTTTTTTAAAAATTTTTATCTCAAAGGTAGGATATTTATTTTTGAAGTAAAAGTATTTATCTAGTAGGCGGAAGATAGATAAATATATCTTCCGCCTAGTTTCATCTAGTATTTATCTTTTATGGATCATTTTAATGAAATATTGTATTTAAAAAATATATTTTTTCCATTTCCAAGAGGATGCGTTATTACTTAAGTAGTAGCTATTTTTATGTGCTGACGTATTTTTGTACACGGTCTTGCTTTACCAGTGTTTTTCCATCCAAGCTCGATCAAGCAGACACCATATAAAGAATAAAAAAAAAAAAAAAAAAAAATGTGCACGCATTTAACGTATTAAATATCTAAGCATACCATACTAAAGCAAACAGTAGCAATGAAGGCATTAAAGGAAACAAACTTCTAACACTAACACGCTTAATGCAAGAAATTATTTAGAATAAATAATTCAAAAAGGTGAAGATGCACTAAAATATTGCATGCTGCAATTATGTCCCCCTCATGAGACATGTGACTTGGGTGAATCTTTCTTTTCACATTTTCCTAACCTAAATATTGCATTCGTGCACACCTCGAGAGATGTCTGTGTTATGAATATATAATTTCCAGCGAAGGAACTTACAAGCGAAGACTAATCTAATTATGTTTTTGAATATTGATTTTAGTAAACAGATAAATCTTTATTTTCTAAAAGAATGTTAAAAAAAAAAAAGTTAATGTTGCAGAAATATTTTGACGCAGTTTCTGTGACAAATAGATACATTCATAACAACAATTACGGTTATTACAGAAGAAAAAAAAACGGTAACACGTAAATTGTAATTATATGCATTAAACATTAATGCGTTAGCATTGCAAGAAAGCGTTGTAAATTGGCAGTTTAGATTTACAAATTTGATTTTATAAGAGAGGAAATTTAAAATTTATTCTGTACTAAACCATCACGTTCATTTAATTATGAAGTATACGTAAAAATATTTTCGGTTTTTTCCATGCTTACACAAAACATTAAGTGATGCGCTGACGGCGGCTGCTTGAAGCCATGTCACGTGATGAACTTTACATACTAGCTCCTTGCCATGAACCCGTCTTGTGATATTGAGAGCCAGTACGCTTCGACTTGTGTATGCATCATCTTCGGCAGAGAATTCGACGAACAATTCGCTCACTGAAGTAAGATTGGCTTCCCCTAAAATGGATAAATAAACGAAAATAAATGCAGTAGCCTCCTGAGTATCCGATATAGGTGAAAACTGGAAAATTTGGTTAGCAGCTAGAGGCTAATAGAAAAAGTTTTGTTAGTGGCCACTTTTAAAAGTTAGTAGCCCCTATTTAAAATTGCTAATAAGAATTGAAAACTAACTCTAAAATCGCTTAGAAAATAAATGAATTATTTGAATAAAACAAGAAATATGCAGATTTTAATTAGCACATGTTAAAGTGTTTTCGAAGTTTTTAAAAGGATTTAATGGATTATGGATGTTGAAGGATTGAAACTAGAAATATGGCATGAAATTTCCGGCGAAGCACGTGTTCAATATTGGCATGTTTCCAAGGAAGAAAAAAGGTAATTTGCTCATTAAAAAAAAGCGATTACAGTAGAATGTGCTATAAAGTGACCGTGCAAGAGTGGCGATCTATGATAAATTTTTTAATATCCACTTTTTTTACTTAAATCGCCACATGGCGAGTGACGACCGCTAAGTTTCATCTACAGTATCCGACGTAATTTAGCGAAAGAACAGGCTGGATAAGAAAAATAAAAAGCTGGATAGGTCGGAGTTCTATGAACTCATTCCCTTGTTCCACCAATACCAGAAGACAGTTTTATACCTAAAACCCAATGTTATAGTACGTATTTTCTCACTTCTTATTAAGTACAAAACTTAAATTTATTTCAAAGCATGTGAATGTGAACCGCGGCACGAGGCCAGATAGTACGGAGCAATAAAACTAGACCGGAAAAGAAAACCTAGCCGGATAGTACGGATACCGGATACTCACGAACCGGATACTCGGAAGTCTACTGCAAATTAATAAAAAAGACAGTAAAGAAAAACTTTTATTAAAAACTGGAATCGTTAGTCATTTATTATTAATATTTTTTTTATAATTTACGTATTTTAATAAGTCTTTCATGTAAATTAAAAACAATAGTTAAAACACATTCGTCTTAATGCAAAATATAAAAACAGCAATTTTCTTTTTATTAAATTTTTGCGAAGCAAAAAATCACGAAGTGATTTTACTTTTATTAATTAGGTATACTGTTCATAATTTCTGGAATTTGGTCGCACGACAGAGCTAAACTTCATTAATTAGTTTATCTATTATTAAAAAAAAATATTTTTTTCTTAGTTAATCTTTGCCCATTAAAGGGTAAAATTTAAGGTTTGAACTTTATGTACAGATAGCATTAAGCCTTATGGGTTGAGTACAGTATATGATAATGTGTGCAGAAATATTGAACGTAGCAATATTTTAATAATTATTGAGTTTTTTTTGCAAGCAAAAAATCATTTACCGTAAAATATTCAAAACTGGATCATGAAATCACATATTAACATTGTTAGCTTTTTATTTCTTATTATTTAGGTCTGGATCATTTTTATTTTACTCAGAAAAACTCCGAACATTTGAATAAGTTTCAAACGTAACTCCTCTTCAGTTATTCCGAATATGCTTGTAGATATGTACTGTTCGTTTACAAAAGCCGAGGCTATCCGTCGAGAAGATTCTATCCAGAAAAAGGGGAGATACGCTGAGAGGGGCACTTTCGAAGGTCATTTTCACTCCCCGGTGATGAGATTTTTATATTCCAACTTCCAATTTGAATCTTTAACAGAAAAGAGAAAAAAAGCGCAGAAAGTTTATTATGCCTTCAGAAAAACTTAGCATTTCCTAATCTCTATTCATTCTCTCACTCCTATTTCGATGAAATAGAAGCAGACCTGACGCATGCGCAAATTCGAAGAAAGTATCGGCTAAGAAAGTCAGACAGTATATGTGGCTTCACTCTCAGAAACGCATGCTCAAATCTCACGAAACTTTCGTAGTATTTGACGAAATGGCTTCGTGAGAAACGCCCCGAGTAAACCTTTCGTAAACCAAAAATGAGGATTCTATTTTTGAGAGTGTATCTCTTGCGACGATGCACATTTCTCTATATACTGTAGAGCGATTATTCATTAATTTTGCCTATACATTTCATTCAACGAAGTAAAAAATATTTTTTTTCTACTCTGTTAAAAGCGTCATTATTTTTTCAAACATGGTATTTCTGATCCTGATAACGATTTTCCCAAAAAAGCTTTTTTTCTCGATGGAATTAATTTTATCAATTTGTTTTTTTCGTTTTTCTTTAATAAGTATCGTTGTAGCTGTTTCAATCTGACATCAAGGGAGACCAAGACACTTTTAATTTCATCATCATCGTTGATGTTTAACGAACCGTCTTCTTCGTAGAAAATATACACATTCTTTCGAGTCACTCAATTAAATATGATGATGCAGGGCAAGGTAGTGAGTCTTGGAAGACAGAACTGCTTAGTTTTCAGTTGTTTGGTCCACTGCTTGTTTCAATATCTGTTTTTGCATATCATTTTCAGTTTGCAGGATCAATTTTACGAACATCAGTGCTGTTCTATGTTAACAATGTTAATGTAAATGAGAGAAACCAGAGCATTTATTCAATAACAAAATAATCCATTCTCTTTAATCGATATACGCAATGCTAGCTTCTATTAAGGAGGGAAATACGTGTGAAACGGCGCATTAAGAGCAATTTTTATGAATTTTTTTAACCTATAAAGAATAAATATATTTTATTGAGATTTTGAGGTTATTTTATAGATATATTGAAGAACATCTACTGAAATTTTCAAACATTTTCCTTGAAAAATCCCGGAGATATCGGCTGCTGCACACTCTAAGTCGCCACCCGGGTCGGCAGTTTGCGTACATCCTGGAGGTCACAATTTTTATCTGAAATCATTTTTTTTTAAATCTACTTTATTTATAAGTGTCTTTTCTAGTTGAACTAAAATTATAACAAAAAATTGAAAATTTCTATATTTTTTTAGAATGGGAAAATTAAGTACGATTTTTAACCCTTTTTTTACAATAAAAAAAAGTAAAAATAAAGATATGTTTATGATTCCATTTCAACTAAAGCGTGTGTATATAAAGAAAATGTGTGGTAAATTTGATAAGGATTGATCAAAAACTCTGTGAGCTAGAGTGTACACAAATTCGAAAAAAGTAGTTTCGAGAAAAACGCGTTTGAAAAAAGACTGGTATTGAAGGTAAATTTAAGGCAGTAATGAAGCAGTTTTTTAATATACTTATAGATACTATTACTTATAGAAATTTCTATCGGAGGTCTCAGTTGTTACAAGAAATAAAAGTACATCTGCTAATGTTCTCTAATACCCTTCAGGTCATTCATGAGGGACTACCTGCTCAACTGCTCCAAAAGGGGCACTCGCTCAAACGCTTATAACTTTTCAACGACTTGGAATTTTGCTTTGAAATTTTCAGTGTATATTATTGAATAGTTGTAGAATCGATTTATGAAGAAATATGTTTTTTAATTTTTTGGGACCTTTACACGTATTTCCCCCCTTAAAAGAGCTATAACGCCTGACGTTAATATTACTCTGTCATCAAATATTTCTCTTGAATGATTACCCATGTTTATCCATGACTATTTAAAAAAAAAAAAAATTGAAAAATCAATATGAAGTTACCTGGTATATTGCTACTGTCATTTCATTAGAACATAATCCTCAGTTACGGAACAATATGCCCCCACCCCGTCTTTTTAAGAATGGGTGAACGCAAAATTTCTTTATTTTACAAATGTAAGAATATTAAATTTATCTAATTTGTCTATTTTATGCACAGGGTTTGACAAGTTAATACATTTGTTTTTTAATTGCAGAGTAATAGAGTTTTTTAAATATAGATGATGCACGTTTTTATCTCTTTATGTCACATTATAGCTTCCAATCAGACTGTAAACATATTTTGAACTGTAAAACATAAAATATACTTCACAGTTTATCATTATTCCTTTTTAAATAAACTTAGTTCAATAAGTTCATTAGTATCATAACAAATAATGGAAAATATCTCTTTAATATAACAAATATTAGCAACTCTGCTTTATTTCAATATTTTTAAAGCATTTAGTTTAAATATTAAATAGAAACTGAACCATTTGATTTGTAATATTTTGTTCAATTGAATTAAATCAAGTGAACTACAGAAAAAGTTTATAAATTTGAGAACACGAACCAATTCTTTCAGACATTTTTGAGTTTCCCTATGATTTAGAGGAGCTGCGACGGATGTATATGAATTACAATTTTCACGTTTGACATTACAATTGTTTTACCTCAAACTGTCGAATCTAAGATTTCTAAAGTATAAATTTTTTCACTACATAATACAGAAAGAAACGGTGCTTTTCAAAAAAATTAATGAAACAATGCTTTTCAAATTCTGCATTCGCATTTCGTTTGGAAACATTCTTCATTTAAATGATTTGTTTTTATTATTGTAAGTGGTAGGAAAGATGCTAGTCGTCAGTCGATGTAAAAGTTTTTTCGATTCCAATGCCAAAAAAAATTCCGATTCCAATTCTTGATATTGAATGTATAAAATTTTGCTCATAGGCAAAGTGAACTCGCTACTCACTTTACTCTAGTTTTCAAAAATGATAATTAGGAAATATATTTCAAAGTAGATAATAAGGAAAGTTCGGCCCAAAGCTCCTCTCAAATAGTATATAAAAGCACACCTTCTTCTTTATTTCTTTCTTTTTTTTTTTGTATTAAGCCGTGATCAACTTAAACAATAGCATTATCCTTCACACCGTGTAGCTAATCAAAAGATTTATCTACCCTCGATGCATGCCTTAATGATGAGGCAGTCTTCGTATAGTTTAAAAAGTTAATTGCAAAGCATTTTCTGAAATTTTAATAATTTTTCCGAAAACATACTAACATGTAGTCTAAAGTTTGCATTAAAAGCGGGTACAGAACTAGGAAATCATAGAGCACATAGAACATGAAATTACAACAAAGAGGGAATTTTAGTTACAAATAATATATTTTATAAAGAAGATAAATGATAAGTTTAATCACGAAAAGAGCAATTTGATCATAACTATAAAAACTTTGAAATCCTTTGAAATTGTTTTAACAAACGAAAACTTCTTTGTCGAAACTTGTAACAAAGATGCATTTTTTGAACTGAAATAAATTAACAACGAATTTAAACAATACTGAAGAGCTTATCTGTAATCAAAATTAATTGTCATGGGATTATAATGAAAAAAATTAACCATTTCCGCATCCATTCTATTTCTTTTTAAGAAGTAACATGAGCCTGGATTACTAAATACCTTTTGATGTTGCTTCTACACTAAAGTATTTCGTATCAAGAGGCCTCTTCTCAGGAAAATAATCTTTGCTAAACACATATTAGGTTATGTTCATTTGTTAACCAGCGTTTGGGGTTAGTATCTTTCTTAACAGCCTTTAATAAGTGTTGGCGTTAAAGCAATTCTAACACTGTAACAGTTTTAATGTTTCTTTCGCTTGGATTGATATTCTTTGCTTCATCTTTATGGTTACATTTTTTTTTTTGGCCTTGGCGTTGCGAAAAATACTAAGATAGTATTATTTTCAAATCCATTTACATTAATCGATGAAGAAGCTGAGTTTTGCAGCATGAATACCCTTTAAAAATTAAGTTTATATATATTTTACTGATGTTTTAACCACTATATTTTATTTTACAATGTAGTGTTTATTAAAGTATTTACCAAAAGTAAATGCCAAATGTAAGTAAATCTTAAAGTATTAGAGAAAATATACCTTTTAACTAACTTTTCTCCCTTTTAACTAACGCTTCAAGATTCAGTAAATTATATTCAATCTTCAAAATGAATTTTATTGGGATACGAATTTTTAATTTATCTCTTGGTGCACCGATTTTTTACGATTATCAGATGCTATGTCAGTGTCGAATTTGTGAGAAAATCACCCAAAACAAGAGCATTTAAATAATAATAATAACAAAAAATCTTACTTTAATTCCTTAAACATGAATTTCGTTTTCTAACTCCTTAAAATTTCTCCTGGATGTTTTATTACTGATTCGTCAGAACACCGTTTACACGCACACAAACAAACTTTTCTTACATTTAAAGAAAAAGTTTAATAAATAAATGAAGGAATTGTATGTTGCAATATAAAAAAATCCTATTTCAATACCATTTCCGTAAAAACCAACGGTTCTTGTGATTTTTGATTGCAATTAACCGTCAAATCAGTAGCAGATACATTTGGGTAAATACTTCATTTCACGAAATCTGTTCTGAAATTTCTTTACATCTTAGCCTCAAAAATGTTTTGCACAATGAATGATAATATAAATAAGTACCATTTGGTGGAGTACTAGATTCCCCAAAATTTCTTTTAAGTTAAGAAAAGAAAAAACTAGACACAAAAGTCTGAAGCCAAAAATGTGGTTGAACCTCGAGTTTGAATTTTTTTAACAATACTTACACTATTAGTTTAATATTTCAAGCAGAATAAAACAATAATAATAGTAGAAGTTTAACATAGAGATGAAATTTTAAATTTAAGAATTAAAAAAAAAAAAAAAAAACCGCGTAAAATGTTGAATCTATGTATGCACGTAATTTGTCATTGGATAATCTATTTCATTTTGGTGTCTACAGTAAAATGATAGCTACACAGCATTTGCATGATATTTAACAAACAATGTCATACCTATGGACCAGTGTATCCTCCTTACAGGTGGAATTGCTCCAGACACTACACAGTGGATGGACAGCTTCTGAGGTTCCCGGACAGTGACTGTGGCCTGATGCACTAACTTCCGGCCTTCGAGTTCCAGGTACGGATCAGTCGGAGACCCTGAGGAGGAAAGACCTGACACTGTTTTAGCATGTCTGAGAAAACACAAAGCAAATGTGTACAACAAGTAGTTGTGACCACAGATCATTTTTATAGGAGAAAATAATATAACTGTGAGTCGAGAATACAGTAAAATCCCGTTAAAGCGCGGGTGTCGGGGGACATGTTTGGCACCCGCGTTATAACATAACCGCAGTATAGTGAAACTACCGCGGAACCATATTCACGAAATATACTCGCTCCTGCGGCACCACTTTTAACTTTATCAAATAAATATATAGGTATAGTCTAAATTGGTTTTGGCAATTCCAGTTGTAGGAGTGACTAGGGAGCGGAGATTGGGGTAAAAGTTATACCATGAAAAATTAGTATGCAAACAAAGTGCAAACGGATCCCAAACGGGCATCAGAAATAAAATAACGCAAGATACAAGATTGCCCTTGGGAGACACGGGATGTGCAAATATGCCGGGAACTTTCGGACGTATCAGACACGGGCAAATGCGTTAAGTGGTTAAACAACATGTCAAGTTTTCTCAAATTCTATTTTTCCGAATTAAATAAAAAGATAGTATTTTTTCTACTTGTAACTAGCACAAACAATCCCCCCCCCCCAAAGAAAAAAAAAGCGCATTGTATGGTTAAGGAGCGCGTCAATAGTAAAATTTGACGTTGATGTTCTTTGCGAACTGGTATTGGTAGAAGCACAAGGCAATGCTTATAGGAGGGGGGGGGGGGGTGCGGAGAGCTTTATATAAAAATAAAATCAAGGGCGGTCGCTCATGAGAGGAAAGTTTATGGATGATAAGTACCAAACGAAGGAGCAAAAGAAAGAAACAGTTAAAAATGGTCTACTTATATGTTTAAAATATATTTTAATAAATCTGAACTTTATGTTTTTTCATTTAGAATGATTTTTAAAAATTTTATTAAAGGGAGGGTGATTTCGTTTTTTGATCAATTTTGAAGTGTTTGCGTCCTTGAATGAATGCTTTTATACAATTTTGTTTTATAATCTAAAGCTATATGGGATTCATATAACTTACCATTTACTTTTTTCATTTTCAACCGATTTTTAACAGGAGTATTTACCAATCATTACAGTTGCTTCATTTTCTTCTTCTTACGCCACGTTTGTTTTCTGGGCACCATTTCTCAAAAGACCTGGTGTTTGTTTGGATGTAGAAAGGACGTCTTCTTAACAAGCAAAAGGGAAAGTTTGATTGGGATTCGAGGGACCAATCTGTTCGGAATTAATAGACAAGATTGCTGGTGTAGGAGCAGTCGATTACTCTGGCGAATTTGACATCTTTTCAGGATTTTAGTGCTTTTAAGATTTGAAAAGTGCAGATGAAATCAGAGTCTATGAATATTGCACGATTCAGTATAAAAACTCCTGACACTTTAAAATTCGCGGTGATATAGACTGATGTTACTTTAAAAACCGCCATGCTACGGACTGATGTCAACACCTTTTAGCCAAAATAAAAGGGTAAATTGTGAATTGTCATAGGTCTTTTGACATTTTTGACACAATAAAGATTGCTAATTTAATCTGGGACACGTTGTCCAACGAGGTGTGTTGGAATATGTGCCCTGTGTGCAGTTGGAAAATCTGCCATGTGGGAGCTTAGGCACTACCTCGACAAATAGCAGTGTGTTACCTGAAAACTAAATGCATAGCTAGAGGAAGAAATAAACATTTTGTTAGTACATGTAATATCAAACATTAAGTTTAATGTTAGTGTGCTTAATTTCAAATTTTAGTAAGTCCTTAAAATTAACTTGTTGTTGGAAAAATAAAACAGCTCTCCCAGTGAAAGGACAACAGCTACTAAGTTAAAACTTGCGTAGATACTGCATGGAGTGTTACAGCTTTAGCTAGTTCAGCATCCGACATCATTAGATGGCTAAACTAAACTAAAGAAGCTAACTAACTAAAAAAGATGGCTGAGCTAAACTAACTATGGGCAATGCTCCGGTCTTAACTATTCATAGAAATTTGGTGACATAAAAGTTCCTAGGTACGTTGTACATGTAAGGTATTTTAACTGTACTACGGTATATAGTCAACAGATTTACATTTTGTAAGATGAACCTCGTTTATAACGTCTCCTCGGTTTTAACGTCATAAATGCCTCGGATCGTCTGATATCGTTACCGAGGTCGACTGTATATATATAAAAAAGACAGAAAGAATAAAAAGTAAAAATCCATCATTTCACAGACATGAAAAAATATCTTGACAAACTAAAACTGCGTAAAAATAAAGCACCATCAATTATAATTTTATTACAAAGAAATAAATGCATTTATGGAAAATAATTTTTCTTGTAAGTAACTCTCGGAATTCGTCATTTTATTGCTTTACATTTAGATAAATTTAAGGAAAATTTTGACAAACTAAAAAAAAAAAAATATAAAATGTAGCGACAAGCTTAATTATAATTAGACGCAGCTAAATTTGCTTAAACGTAATTAAAAAAACACAGCTTAATTACCTTTTACCAACGAAGGTTGCAATTTTGAAAGCTTGCTCACGTTTTAGTGATTTACAATACAGTACGCAATCAAGCAGTTAATATGCATTAAAGGAACTCAAAGAACTGAAGGGAGGAGGGAGGGGACAAGAGAAAGTGCAGTTAAAATGAAATATAACAGCAAATCACAATAAATTTCGAAGCTAAATTTGACAAAGAATCGAGCTAATTATAGCAGAAACAAAAAATATTGTGTCAAGAAAGTTAACAACGAAATTGGGGAGACTGTATCGAACCATTAATTAGTAACTTGATGAGTGAAATACCTGTCAGAATGCTTGAAAAAATGCATAACGCAGCCGATTTTTTTAAATACTGTTCTTAATTGGATTTTGCTGTAAACGATTTTCAATTAACGAAAATATTTTTATGGAGCTAATTTTTTGTTACTTTGTTTGAAAGCGTTCTTTTTTCAGATAAACAAGTTTGTTGATTCAGAGTTCATGTTCGTATTATGCCTCAAGCAGTTTTTTGAGCTCAGTAGATTAGGTATTTGGAGAAATAAAGTCAGACATAGATGTTTTAAGAAAATATTATGTTTTCTTCAATGCAATGTTTTTTTTTTGTTTCGACTAAAACTGCAACAAATGCAAAGAAATCGACACGGATAACATCATTTTATTCTGGGGTTTGTTTTAATTTAAAATATAGATTATTCATTTCACTATGTTTTATAAAAAAGTCAGATAAAATCAAATCAAATGTTTTCTGTTTTAACTAATAACTTTATAAACATAAATACCAGCTTTGGTAGTGTGGCTATTGGCTTTTCAGTTATAAAGTAGCGTTGCATTTTAATCTTAAGTAAAAAATATATTTATCAGTTGGCGAAATTATGTAGCATGTTGCACATAAATTTCCAGTATCTAATGAACCACCTTGGATTCTGACGGGGAAAAGAAGGCACACAGTATATAGTAAACACGAAAATCTGAAGTCAATACCACCAAATGCATTTTTAATTCCAAATAATCCGTAGATTCTTAGAATTTCTCTTCCAAATACCTTGTAAATAAAACAACTTAAATGGAAATCGACAAATAATAATAAAATATGCTGTCAAAAGCTAGCTAATTATTAAAAACAAAAAATCACTAAAATATCTTAGTAAATAAGATACCTTAAAAATAACTTTATTACTATAATAATAAATAAATTACTTAAAAACAGTAAAATCCTTAAAACTGAATTAGAAGTTTCAAACTTTTAGGATAAATATCGACTTTTTTTAATGGACCGATGGGCGTTTCCCCATAGGTCCCGTACCTTCGTTTGACCATATTCGATAATTAGAAATAAAGTTACGGGCAGAAATACGGTCTAAATGAACCGATTTTAATGATTTTTTTTATCGATAGGGATTCCTCTAACTTAAATATCGTACATCGTTTTGACTACAATTGTTTTTCAAAATTCCACATCATGGGTAAAAAATTGGTGTTTTTCTTTCAATTAGAAAAGCTTGGTTAGATTTTTCTTTGTTGGGAAAATTATTGATAAAAATAAAACTCATTGTTAAAAAAGAGCTTGTTGCCATTTAACAGTGATATTAAAATCAATTATAATAACACTGAAGGCTTCTCTGAAGCAAAAAGTAAATCCAATCAGTTTGTTTTCTCTAGTGACCTTTTAAAATCAAGTGAACTCATCATCCTGAATTCATCACACAAAGGATTAGTTTTTAGTGCCATTCACCCAAAGAAGGTTCGGTCTTTGATATAAATTTTTTAAAAATATAGTATTTATATAAAAAATGTATTCACACTAAAAAATAAAAGGCTTCAAATTATAAATTGGGCTAAAAAGTGAAAAATAAATTATTTTTTAAACAACATCGATACGACTTTTGAAGTCGGTGAAAAATTATGATAGATTTAAATTCTTGATTACTTTTATTACAAAAGTAATAATGAATAAATTACAAATACAAATGGCCAAGAATTTGCAACAGTTTCAAGTTAAAGTAACACATGGTGTATTGATAAATAATAAAACTGTCATAATTTTACACCAACTTCAAAAATTGTTTGAAAGTCGTATCTGTGGTCGTTGAAGAATTAATATATTTTTCACTTTGTAACGCAATTTATAATTAGAAGTCGGTTCTATTTTTTTACTAAAATCATTTTATTCTATTTCAACTAGCAGTAATTAAGAATAAAATTTTAAATTCAAAATTAAATTAAGGATAACTCTTTAAGCGAAGAATACAGTTACTTTGCTTGTCTATACAGCATATGGGCCATTTCACCGTCACGTGCGGGACAAATGAACTCAATAGTTTTACCAAAGTTTTGTCATAGAGCAGAAGATTTTAAACAAGTGGAAGCAATTGCATTTTTTAATCTTTACTTATGATGCAAAGATGCTTTTGACACGTACTTATCTTTCAGAAATCTTTTTTATAGTTTAAAATAAAATTAATCTTCATGTGTCACGTGCGGGACACTTAAAGTCAACCTCTCTTAATTTTCTTTATGAATCAGCTAGAATTTCTGCTGTATTAATCACGCAGTGACAAAACAAAATATAGGAATTGAAAGCCAAGGCTCCAATCTAAATAAAACATATCTAAACTTTTGAGAAATAATAATTTTAATAGTTGAAAAAAATTATAATGTATCGTGTAACGTGCGGGACACAGCTGTCACGTGCGGGACATTTTGCAAATGCTCATGTAATACATGTTTTCAGAATGTTGGAAATTAAATGAAAACAACAAACAATGTATTGGTTATACACTTTAAAACACAAAGCATTAATTTTAATAGAATATATGCGCAAATTGATCATTCCGAGAAATATATAAAATTTTAATTAGAACTAGACTTAATAAAAAAAAAAGTTTTAATATTTTTTCAAAATTTTAAACAATTTCTGTTGTTAGATAAAGCGGGAGTTGATATCTTTCTTAAAACATCTTTAAAGATATAGTGAATTCTATAAGGGTGCTCTGGCCACTTGTAGTATTAGAGTTTTTGTTTCTCTTTTTCGGCTTTAGTCATATAATCTTTCCTCCTTTATTTAGTCCATTTGTCCTTTCATTTTCTTCCTTCTGGAAATGTGGACTTTTTTTCTCTCATCTTTTTCAATCTTTCAGCACTTGATTTAGATCCTTCCATTATCCATTTCTGTTCAATAAAAAACAAATTTTATTAATGTTAAAAAATTAAAATATTATTGAATGTTGTTGTGCAAAAAGTCATAAAAGGGAAATATAATTCAGCTCTAATTCTAAATAGACTTTCTAAAATAAATCTCATAATGTTTAAGCTATGTTGTTACGATGTTGCATCAAATATTGAAAAAATCAAAAATAATGCTCTTCCAAACAACTCTTTGATAAAAGATGTAGTTGCTTTATTATTAATATTTTGAACTAGCTTATTCTTATTTGGCTTTGTATATGATTTGAGTAATCTGTTCTGAAACATAAAGGATCCTTGAAATGATAGGGCATTCTGTAATGAAAATTTTAGAAATGTATGCTCTATTAAATACATAATTTAGCAAAAGCTATCATAAATATGAGAAATTGTATAATTTATTTCTTTAGAGTAACACAATTTTAAAACAAAAAACCATTAAAGAATTCAAGCTATGTTGAAATAAAATTCTTATCAAGATTTAGAAACTTAAGTTGTGTTTCCTACAAGTAGGATATGTGTACGTGCGGGACAGTTTTGTTTTTGGATTTTTTTACAAGTAAAAGTAATTTTAAAAGCTAGAACTAGCATAGGATATGTGTACTACATTAATCTGCTTTAGAAATGCCATTTACACAAAATAAATGCGTTCCATTTTTAACCTAAATGAAAATATTCATCTTTTTCGTCACGTGCGGGACACGAAAAATAAGCTCTTCGTGGGTGCTAGTATAGCTATTCAGAAATCTCCTAGATCTTAAAGCTTAATAAAATAAAATAATTAACTTTTAGACTTACCTATAAAGCTGACATCAGGAGTTTCAGTTGATTTCTTTAATCCAAGACAATCATGCAAAATTCGTTCGAAAATTAAATGAACTTGCTTGGACAAATCAACCATCTTTAGAGTACTGTGTTGCCAATCCAGAAATGATAAACTTTGATTTCTTACTCAAAACATAAAATTTGACATTTTATCTTTTAATACATACCAAAATTATCCATATAAATATGATTTTAAAATTGACCACCCATGTACCTGTTTTCATGGAATGGCCCATTTGAAAATTGAAAAACCTCTTTTAATTTATTTCTGAAATTTTGTTTAAAACAAATAGCAGCAAATCGACGGTACAGGAAGCTTTACACACATCTCAAAAACACTTCCTCACTATGGGTTTAGATTTATTGCATATATTATTTTACAGTAGTTTAAGTGAGATGGGCTAAAGTGGACATAGATTAGGCTTAAGATGCACCACTGTTCTAAAACTACTTATACTTAAGATTAATTTATGAGGTAGACCAGACCTATATTTCTCAGTTCCTATATTTCTTTTCCATCTTATGGGAAAAATCGCCTGTTAGCAGGTACTCTTGCAATTCAAGTTATTCATATAAGGAAATAAGTTTTGAAAAATATAAAGCTCCACATTTCCTTTTTTAAAAATAGAAATTAAGCCCCTAGGCAGCTGTTAGTTAAATATAATTACATTAATAATCTATTATTTTAAAAAGTATTCAGCCTAAAGCGCAACTGAGAACCAAATACAACAGATTTAAATTACTATAAAAGAGTTCCCTCTACAATGTTATGTTGAGTATTGACGATTTTTTAGAAGCACTGTTTTTGTGCAACATAACTTTTTAAGTTTTTCCAGTAGAATTATTCGTTTTTAATCATATTTATAAAAATATTATTAAACTAAATGTTTACAACTAGCAGTTTGTCGAACAAAAACAATACATGAAAGAAGGAGAATTAAAAATAGCTAGATTAAAATATGCATTTTCCTCTCATTTTGGTTTATAATAAGCTATAATCATGTCAGAACTCTTATCAATATTAGTTTCTAAAAATGTAATTTATATGTTTTAGTCAATTATTAATTGCTATTTTAAATTTTTCCACGAAAAAGTTTGAATGTCATAAGTTATGTCTTGTCATATGAAATTAAAGGACAGACTTACAAATCGAAATTTAAGGATGAAAACGTAAATATATACCTATACTGTATCGTGAAATATTTGGTACATATCTTTGTTTTAATACCACCTATACAGAGCTGATAAGACGGAATTACCTCACTACCCGATACGACAATGTGGCCAACTTTTAGTTATAAAAAACATTAATAAAGTCAGTTTGTTGAAGTTAAACTTTTTTTTTTTCAAAGAGGAACTTTTGTTGAGTATTTCTAAACAATTTGGTTTTTAGTAATGCGTTTATCTGTCTTTTCTTTCAATTATGACAACTTTACCCCTGTTATGACGACTTTATCCCCCCATGGGGTATAGTCGCCATAAGTACATGCCAAAAAGAAAGCCAAAAGAAAAAATTTAACTCTTTTTTTTTTTTTTTCTGTCCAAAATGTAATGCAATGTGGTCTTTTGTAATGTAATGTAAAATATGGTCTCAAAAGTCTGAAGTTTTTGAACAAATTTTTATACTTATTATCCACAGAAATTGAAAAACGTGCATTTTACGACCACTTTACCCTGCCTGACCTACCATGTTTCATTTTAGGTTACAAAAATGTAAAAATATCATTTATATCATTCACAACATGTTTTTTTTTTTTAAATATTAAGATTGAGGTAATAATACTTCTTGTCAATATTTTTGTATGATGTAATCTGCATATAAAAACCTATCTGGAGATTTCTTTTTCGAGTTACTTTGGCCTAATCTAATATTACCGGGCAAATGAGAAATATGATGCATTTTGAAAATG
Source organism: Octonoba sinensis (assembly GCA_038502835.1). NCBI lineage: Eukaryota > Metazoa > Arthropoda > Arachnida > Araneae > Uloboridae > Octonoba > Octonoba sinensis. The sequence continues at coordinate 107,127,549 of CM076600.1, read as the reverse complement.
ACTATTTTAAAGCAATTGTGGCATTTTTTAAAAAATGTTTATAGTAGTTCTGTTCCTTTTATTGTCACAAGGAAACACTATCTCTATATTGTTCACAAATTAAGTAAAGTTAGTGGTTATAAGCTTTAAAGAAACTTTAATGGTTGGATTGTTTGCCTCGTTTCCGTAATGTTCTTAGTGAGTTTACAATTGTTAATTTAGTAGTACTTAAGCTTTCGGTAGTGTACTTATTTTAACAGCATTTATTATTATTATTATTATTTTAAAGCAGTATTTTAGTTTTCTCTTCAATTTTCTTTCCGTCTCTCTCGTCTGATCTACGGGCCCCGTTGCAATGGCAACGGTAGCACCGGTTATGGGGAGGGGGCTTTGATGTCAGTATAAGCGGTTGCAATCTAATCACAAGTTACAGCCACACTTTTGTTGTGCAATGGCAAAAATCTTTAAAGTAAAAAAAAGAAAAATGGAGAACGGGGAGAAAAGAGCAAAGCAAGATACGAAAAGTTTACCTTCTCTCAAAGAATAATGTTGATTTAATGCTCTGTTTATTATTTATGAAAGTTACTTAGATATATTGTCAAATGGGAATTCAATTTTAAAACATGCTTAAAGTAATCCTATGTTCAATTATTTACATTAAGAATTTTTGCTCTTTGAAGTGGTGCTTAACAAATATATTTTAAACCGTCATTCCAATGCATATATTTAAGGATTTTGAGGGATACAGAAAAAGGAGCTAAATTAGCGAACAGGATTAAAATGGAACAAAAGCTAAAAGCTTTAAGATTTAATAAACTATGAAAGAACGCTTTTTGAATAAAACAAAATTTCATTAAAAGAGTAACTGCAGATTTTGCATTTGTAAACTATTTAGTTTTCATGCTCTGGCAACAGTAACGGATGATTTATAAACAAAACAAACTCTTTCCACGTCTGTTGAGGCTAATCCCACAGCTGCTGAGACCGGAAGCGGCTAATTTATGCATCACTTGAATAGCCCAGATTTTCCCTTAATGATGCTTATATCTGCCTTCTCAAAGAAAAAGTTCCATCATAAAAAAAAAGTAGAAATTTAATGAGGCGAATTCTTACCTCGATTTGGGAGTATAATGAGCGCTCTTTATCAAAGCACTTTTTTCGACGCGTCTCCGATTGTTTCGAGCCCCTTCGACAAAAGGAACAAAAAATGAAATGCTGGAATTAAACTGGTAAAGAAACGAGGTTTAAAGTCAGTCATAAATAAAAGAAACAAACAACTACATTGCTGCTTTCGAAAATATATTTTGTTCGAGTAAAAGAAAATAAATATAAATCTTTTAAAGTGTAATCAGTAAAGAATAAAGCGCTATTATTTATTTATTTTCTTGATATTCTGAGAAGTTTCTTTTTTTTTTTTTTCAAATATAAATGATGCAGAAATATCTTCTTAAAAGTTGGCAACTTCGAAAGGAATAAGATAATTTTATTGCCGCATGGAATGATGCTTTGTTGTGTAGAAACGAATAACTTTCTGCTCACTATTCCTTACGAATTACATAAATCAAATCCACGCGTTTGCAGCTTGAAGGAAATGATGATTACTATAAAAGCGCAGGTATTAACAAACTGTAGGAAGTTGAAGAAGTTGGAAATGGACAATATTATAAACCAATCGTAAGACTACACAAGCAAAAATTGAACAAGAAGTTTACCAAGAACTAAGCGAACACACGTATATCTCATTGACTTTTTGACATTGTGCCATTTTACTTATGACAGGTTTTTCAGAACATTTTTATTTCATGCATTTTTAATTAAGTTAAAATATTTTTCTTTCAATAAACGAAAAACTATTAGCATATTCATTGCAAAAATGATATTAGCACTCCTAACTATTAGGATTTTTTTAATAATATTGAAACACAAAATTTTAGTATGCATACATAAACACATAGTAAAGATTTAAAAAAAATAACGGAAACAAAAATCAAATCAGTGAATAATGAGAAAAATGATAAGCCAAGATTTTTGCGCTTATGATGTGCAACTTCTAACGCGTGTACGCGCACCTATTTTTTCTGTTGTTAAAAAGTGCATAGTTATATTTTTTAATTGATGTGCAAGAAAGTCACGTGGTGTACACGTCATATTTTTTCATTTATACTCACTGATTTCTTTGCATTTAATGGTAAGTAAATATGAAATAAGTGTTCGGGAGCGAGCGCACAATCAAACATGAATTTAAGCTAATAAGAAAAAAAAGAGAATCAATTCTTTTTCCTCGATTAAAATCTTTTCTTAAGCCTTTAATTGAATTAATAATTCCGAACGCCAAAAGTTTTCTGTACTGACAGCTCACAACGACTCAAACATTACTTCTAAAATCTTGTCAAGTGAGTTAAAAATATTCAATTAACTTTAAAGACGATTTAAATATTCAGTTTTGCAAAGTATTTATTTCGTAACTTTAATTCTATGCGGGAGATATATTTGAACCGTCATTATTTGTAAATTGTTATGGAAATGAAATACACTCAGTAATTAGATTGCTATTCAAACAACGGCTGCTTTTATAAATATTTGATTTTGGATACCAAAGGCAGTAGTTCTTAACATCGGCGTTGATTAATTAATGTAGTTCGAATTTAACAGACCGTAAATTTAAAATGCCTTTTTTTCTATTTAGCGAATTTTCCCACATGTATGGAAAACTGTTTTGGAAGAAACACTTTAAGCTTCTACCATTTTGATTTGAATAATAAATGAGATGTTATATTGGATGATGTAATTCTGAAATACAGCTGCGTATTTTAAAAGTTTACGATTCTTTTTCAAGCCGTTTCTAATATATTTCTATGGAAAAGTTACAGTAATAAGAAAAAAATTTAAACAATGGAGATCATGAAAACAAACTTTTTATATTAGTAAGCAAAATGCGTGTCTATTTATCTCGGCGTATTTGTGTAACTGCATGCGATCTTAATAACATTTCAGACCATGAAATTATAGTTAAGCGTTTTTTTCTTTTTTTTTCATAGATACGAGACCTAAGTTGCATGGTTTCTTAATTTAAATAATTAATTGCAATTTGAAAACTTTAAAATTAGAGGGAAAAAACAAATATTGTAGTATTTCAAAATAGATTGATTAACCATAATGAAACAAACGCAATTGAAATAAAAAGTTTCACCTAGATTTCCACTATGACGTGAATTTTTAATCTGCACGAAATAAAAACTACTTTTATCTATGTAAAATACAGTAAAATCTCGTCATAGCAAATACCGATCCAAAAAAACCCTGTTACACCGAAAAAAAATATTCATCACTGTTTTATTCACAATTAGGATAACGTATATTCTGTTATAACGAACAGTCCGTTACAACGTACATTTTCCGGTCCCTTGGAGATGACTGAAATGGGATTTCCCCGTAATATAAAACAGTTATCTAACTACCAAAGTGCAATGTAAAAGTAATAAATTTCAGATTAAAATCAGTTATACTGCTCTAGAGGTTTTTTTAATGCCAAGATATCACTTGCAGAATCATGCCTGGAACTAGCTTGCGTTGAAGTATAATATATTTAATCGACACCTAATATTTTAATTTTCAAATAATTGAGACTAACGTAACAGCTAAGACAACTTTTACCTTAAATACAGCTATTTAGGTGGTGGTAAAATTTTAAAATGGAGACAAGAATGTCGATTTTTGCTAACTTCGAGGTGAAGAATTTTGGTCATAGCACAGTGTGTACAATGCATTCTGCTTTACTATACTCTTCTTTTTTATATATCTACTTCTTTTCCACTTTCCTTTTTCCCCCGCTATTTCTAACTACGGCGTCTATTGATTGCATGGTTTTTTTTAACGAGTTGTAAACAATTTATTGCACAGCAACCGATGAAAATTAAAAAAATTAATAAATCTAACACCCCTTTTTTTTTCGCGCAAAACAAGCTTGAGTGTAATATTTCGTAAAGTTACCAGTTTCATCATGAGTATAATAATTTAGCTAGAGTAGTGTTTCTTAAATTGTGTTCCACGGAACTCTGGGTTTCTGCCGAGATCACTGAAGGGTTCCATGAAGCTTGCCAGGCTTCAATATTATGACTTTCTTGTTCTTTATAACTATCTTCAATATGATGAGGGGAAATTTCATAATATTGAAGAACGTCATTTGAAAATCTTCAAAATTTCGAACAGGCATTATGCCTAGGCTTGCCAAATTTTTGGTTAGTGAAACCGGGACACATTAATATAGGATGGGCATACCTTGGGGTCTGCGTGTATGTAATACCCCCGTTAGTGAGGGGGGTCGGGGGAAATTTTAAAAAAATTAAAAGCAAAATGGCGAGTTTTAAGCCTTTTTAAAGCTTCGCAAGTAACAGGAGTGGGGAATCTGGAACCCTAAATTGTTAGTCTACCCGCCTTTTAAAAATAAGGAATTTTCGCTACTTAATTTACTTAAAAAAGTTTAAAATCGTAAAATTGTTTAATTGAACAATTAATTACTAAGTCTAATTAACAACTTTTTTTCTAACTACAAAAACCATTTCAAAAAATCATTTTTGTCAAACTAAAAAAACAATCAATAAGTTAACAATGTTATTCTTTGTTTTCAACCCACTCATATTTCTGACTTGAATGTACTTTTCTAAAGGTGTCTTTGTTAAGCTTGGCTTTTTCCATAAACGTCAGAGCAAAGAAAACGCCAAAGTTTATTTTGCATACAATCAATGCTCTTGCATTGGACCTGCTCATTAATGCTCTGTCCTCTTAAAGATTCTTAATGTCTTCATAAAAGATTCTTAGAAACATATATTCATTACGTCTTACATCTTACAGCCGTTTCCGGGACATTGATAAAACTGGGCGGGACACCAGGACAAGAGCAAAAAATCGGGACGTATGGCAAGCCTAATTATGCCACCTCCAATTTAAAAAAAATAAAATAACAGCTCATTTTCGCTTTTATTTTAGTAACTTAAATTAGTTAGTGCGAATGCAACTTTATACGTCACGAGTTTCTTTGTTAGGATACAGAATCTCAAAAATCAGGAAATACCTGAGAATTAACTATACACGAATTTAAAAGAGTGCATAGCCTTAAAACTCTTTGAATATTATATCTGAAGTTATTTAAGTAAGTTTTGTTTCAACTTATTTGGAATTACTATTTTTAGATAATAATTGATAAAATTGTCATTTTTATTGAAAACTATTCCTTTCCAGAATGTTTTATTTCTACTGAATAAAAAAGGGCTCCTCGGTGGAACTTGACCTTAAAGAAGGTTCCGTTCATCAAAGAAATTAATAAATGCTTTTGTACAATATATATAAGACGATGCATCAGGCATTTTGGATCCGATTATTTGTTATTGTGGAAAAGCTAGGGTTACCGCAGCGAAGTTTCTGGCATTATGCCAGTTTACCAAACCTCTCCAAATCGGAGAAAGCCTAAATGCCAGAGAGATTGAAAAGTCACTAAAAAGAGGTACATGATGGAGGGGATAACCACTCAGAACACGCGCTCTGGTTCAAGATATCGGATGCGTGGACCTGCCTAGATAGGGGATATAGAAATGCCACTTACTGCCAACGACGAGGTCGAGGACTTTCACCATACTGCGGACTGTCCCATCTGCTGCCAGCTCCCGGCACTCCCAGCGCCCAGCATCCGATCTCCGAGCGTCTCCGATCGTGAGAGCGGCCGTCCCGTCCGGGTGGATGTTCCAGTGACGTCTCTTTGAGGCACTCGGGTCCAGCACTATGGGCTGTCCGTTCTGCAGCCACTGGACAGAACCCCCCGGCGTCGACAGCGGACAGGGGATGCTGACGCTCTCGCCCACACGGACTGTCTTCTCCGGAGCCGAATCCAGACCCAAAGCAGACGCATGACGGAAACATCCTGGGGGAAAAAACAAAGTAATTATTAAGCAGGACTCTTGTCAATTTTTTCCATGGACTAGAGAACCAGAGGACTTATTCTCAAACACTCAATCTCTCTGTATATACATATACACACACATTGACCATACGTTCTAGTTTGCATCAGTTATTGTTATCAACTTGTTTTCAACCGGATGTGATCATATTAAAAGATGACTTCCGTAATAATAAATCCAAAAATAAATGAAAAAGGGAGGCGGTACTTTGTTTTTTTTTGGCACTTTTATAAAATTGTAATAATATCTGACAATTTTTCCAAAATAACTTTTTAATAAAAGTTTCGCTGAAAATTAATCGCAAAAAATTATTTCACTGAAAGTGTCGTTTCAACGCATAAATAACATCAGTTTCTGATGAGTTTGTATCGCTCACGAAACTGTTCATTTCCACCCAAAACGTTGGAACTGCTTTAAAGCATATTAAAATGAACTCAATTGTGATTGAGTTTAGTTATGCAAAATCCAATTACATATCAATTCTAGAGATAGACATCTTACGCTGGTAAATGAATTGGTAACTATAATCCCAGAAAAACATACCATATCGTTTAGATAGATTGCAAAATGATCCCCGTTCGCGAAGACTTATTAACATAAAAGGATCTTTAAATCGAAGAGCTAATAAATAAAGGAGACTTATGTTTGAAATATGAATGTCTAAAGATTAATCTTACTTTTCGGTTAAGTGATGAATAATCAAAGAAAGAAAGTATGAAAAGCATTGATGTGAACGGTTTTTCTTTCATGTCTGTATATATGACAAGAACATGTTAGGATAACACAAAAGTAGGATTAGGTAATTCTGATGTCTTATTCCACTGTCTGGCCGCACCATGTCTAATACAGTGTAAATGCTCGAGTGGAATAAATTTCCGTATATTTCCGTCCTTTCAAATATTTATATTTATGGGATGTAGGATGATCATTAGTTTGGATAATGATGATTTAGATTTTTTTTATTCACCAATATGTAAATTACCAGCAGTGAAATGATTTTAGTTTCCTGGGTCAAAAACGAGCAGAAGAAAGCAATCTGGAGAAGTAATTACGAAAGTTAATTTTTTAAAATATGACATCAAAGATAATCTTATAATAATAATTTATGTAAAAAGTGGTCAAGTAAAATCAACCTCAAGAAGCCATCACGAAAGTTGATTAAAAAAATTACACCAGCGAGAACCTTATAATTCTCTCTCTCTATGTATATAAATTTATACAGTAAAACCTGTAAAGTTGACCACCTTTGTAAGTTGTCCACCTGTCCAAGTTGACCACTTTTGTCAGGAACGGAATTAGCCCTTCACCTTCTACCTCACCCTCTATAAGTTGACCACCTGTCTATGTTGACCACTAAAGTGCTGCATCGCAAGTGGTCAACTTACAAAGGTTTCACTGTATTTGTCACTCAGACGACGTCTGCTTGTTTGTTTGTCTGTACGTGATGGTCAGAAGACCTAGTAATGAGTGGTTTTGAAATTCGGGACAAAATTACTTGGACCCTGGGGGTCTGCACCACCGAACCGATTCATTTAAAATTTCGAATTAGTTTTTTGCAATTATTTTTTAAGTTAAATTGTTACATAAATTCCCTGATTGGGAGGGGTAGTTCTCTCGTGCTGTAACCTCATACATAACCGAACAGCTCTGAAGAATATGCAGTTTTCTTCACGGTTCTAAGTTAATTAGAAGAAGAGTTATTACATAAGCGTTTATAATTTCACCCTTCTTTAATGTCGCCTCATGTGACGCTCTTTAAATCCTTAGCGCGGGAATTGCAGTGTGGGTACCGCCAGCAATAATACAATCATAAACGTATTTTTTTAAATACTTTTTTGATAACATATATCACAGCTAAAATAGATAAATAAATGTTTTTCTCACAATACAACAAATAGAAAAATTCTTTGTCGCCGAAAACCTCTGCTTGAGAGACAAGTTCTTTTGCGAAACATAATTTTATGTCGTTTCATTTAATCTATTGACCTTGTTCAAAAATCGTTACAGTTCTTTTGTATCATACTATTCACTTTGGTTATTTGAATTATCTGCAGCCGAAACTGTATTTTTGGAAAACATGTGGAATGGTACGTAATGATATCGATTGCATTCCACCTTCTGGATTATTCAGTATTGTTTTTTTAAGCATTAAGAACAAGAAGTTCTAACCATACAGTAAAAAGGTGAAACTAACTTTTGATTTTTATTCAAATTTATACTCAGAGTTTCAGCTTTTTTGAATGAGAGTAATTCAAACGCATTCACTTGTTTGATGATTACGAAAAATGTCTAAGGAGTTTCATTTAATTTAAATTTAAGTACTGGAGAAATGTTTGTTATGAACATTCGTTGAAAAGTCAATATTAGAAATGTTAAATTACCTGAGAAACTTTAGTCCTCCGGAGAAATTGAAAATTTAATACTACGGTGTAATGAAAATTACATCACTGAAACATTTTAGAATAAAATATTAACGAATTCTCCTGAGATTTATCTTTAAGATAGTTTTATCCATCTTAAGCAACCAAATGTGACTTGCTATGATAGTATTGCGAAGGTCTTCCAACTGGTTTCACATTCTTAGAGAAATACCGCAAACTATTTATTGCAATATAATGAATTAAAAGTTTAATTTTAATGCAACTGTGACACAGGGCATTTTATTTTAGAAAAGATGTTGCTTAGGCAGTTTTGTATTTAAGGACACCTTCATTTGGCTACAAAGATTTACTTATGAAAACAACAAGCAGCAATATCAAATTCGCTAAATTTATCTCTTAAACCATCATGTTTACATTTGTTAGTATTATGCGCCTGTAATATTTCGTTGTATTACGTTATCCAATAAAACTGTTACATTGGTAATTTGGTCACAAACTTATCTCAGAAAGACAAAAATAGTGCAATAATAGATGAATTCTCCACTCAACTAATTGTATTTAGTTTCCATTGTGCTTAAGATCACATTTCACATAACTTCAAGCACATAATTAATTATGAATAAATAAATCATTTTTAATCTATAATGAAAATTTTTTTCTGTGACGAAACCGAAAATTAATGCAAAAAATACCCCCCCCCCCCTTTACATTCAATATTCAAACATATAATCAAGTATGATGATTTTCTTCGAAAATTGAAGACAAATTTGTTTATTTGTTTGCAGTATTTTCACACCTTAAAAAATGAGTGGAATTTCTTTGATATGCTTCATAAAATTCAACAGCGACTATGCAGTATATTTATATAAATAAGGTTGTCGTCGAACATATGAATATTTTTTCTCTGGTTTTAAAGCGGAATGCTCTAATAATTTTAATTATGGACTTGACGTGAATCATTAAATTATAAACTTTAGGCCTAGACTAATATATATCAAAATTAGAGAAATTTAATGAAACGGTTATTTATTGGTAAGTTTCAAGCACTATATGACAGAGTTATTCTTTCTTACATTGAACTGCTGTTCAAGGAAAATTTTCTATTCTTTACTTATTAATATTATTTTAAGAAATGTGCTCTAAAATGTATTTCCGAATCAAAGAGAAGTACCTTTCTGCGGTGGGATTGGCTTTGGAGTTTTTTAAGAGTTTCTAACTAAAAGTAAAACCACAGTCAGAAGATCATACTTATGGCGATGAAAGAATAAATGAGGAATTGATGTTCTCGCTGACTTTTTTTCCTCACATGAAACACCAACCACTATCTCTGTCTCAATACATGCCCCTTGGGCCAATTCTGTAAAACCCTTTTCGGAAGATTCGAATCTCCCCCAAGGGTAATAAAAATCCTCCTTTTTTGCCCACATGTGCTTACAGCTTCTGCCCCCCCCCCCCGGTTTTATATTCGTGTACATGTTCTCGCATCAGCCTCCCCCCACACATGCTAAGCAGAGGCAAACTTCTCAGCTCCTGTAGCAAAGGCAGGGAAGTGTGAAAGTGAAATGGCTTTTTGTAGTGAGGTTCGGAAATCAATAAAAACACTTTGTATTGGAAATGAGTTCTTCAAACACTCCTCCAAAACCACGGCTATTTTAACGCGCGTATGGTACGCGAAGGAAGAAATTTTGTGCCCACTCCTAATTTTTATCTTCAATTGAACGCAATATTTAACAAGCTTGCCGCGTTTGCTCCCCTTCGCTGGGTTTTATGTAAGAATCGTAATGAACCGGAATATACTTCTTGAACATAAAATGTCGAGACATAAGCATTGAATTTCAAAGAAAAATCTTCGTCAAAGTCCCATAAAAATCAAGAAGTTAAAAGTTACAAACATCCAGAGGAAAAATAAAGCAAATAGACTAAGCTTAAAGTAAGAGTTGCAGATTTGATAGCTTAGTACGGTTAATGCTAAGGGTGTCGAGTTTAAGGGGTCTGCCTACGGTCGGAGGCTTTTTTTCCAAAACAATGAAATAATTACTAAATACATAAGTTAAAAAGTAATTAAAATTAAGAAAACAAACAAAATAATAGTTATATTTTTATAAATTTTGAAAAATTGGCAAATTTTAGCAAAAAATAGGCGAATTTTACAGTTTACGCCAAACACTCTATACTCACTTTAACTCCATATATTTTAAAATCCTTAATAATATATATTTCTATATTACTTAACTGTGTTCTGAACTAAAAGTTTTATAACAGATCCAGAATTGAGAAAAATATAGCAGTTTTGTAGAATTCATACTTTTTTCCCCGAAACAAACACCATATCTCACAAATAAATGCCTGTAAAATTTTTAAATACTGACATAGAGCTTTGATTTTAGTTCAAAAGACAGATAGCAGTGTGTAAAACAATACTTTAAAAAATCACAGTAATGGGTATAAAACTTTTCGAGTTATGAGATCTGCCGTGAACAAAAATATCGGAAAACGTGGTTTTTCAGAAAACGCATTTTAAATTCCCCTTTTATGTGCTTGCGATGCGACTTCTGGTTAACTTAATTGTGTGTAACTTCGTTTCTATATATCGTAGAAATAAAACCAAACATTTTTGAAATCTTGAATACTTATTCTTTTTAAATATAAAATAAAAAAATATCGATTTTTTTCCGCAAAAATCATTTTTTTGGGGCAGGCAGATCCCTTAATTAATTAGTGACCAGGAAACTTATTCTTATCGTTATTGTCATAGTCGTTACATAGAACCTGATCCCAAAAATGAACATGTTGATGTCAATTTCAAGGTTCCCGAAAATATACCCTACCTGTCGTGTGAGTTACAAAGTTGATTTAATCTATGAATTTTTCAGTCTTACTGAAGGGCCAAAGGATTGTTAATTTATCTGATAATCCTGTTTCGAACAGATCGAAATTTGTTCGAATTTTTTGGGTTAGAAAATTCCTAATTATAAGCTATTTTCAAAGAAAAAAAGTCTTAAGATAGTAATATATAGAAAATTTTTAAATTAAAGATTACTACATTTGTTCTTTACGAACTTTATTTGGTTTCTACGAAGTCTAGCTGTTTTAACTGAAGAGTTATAAGATCCCAATGTTTTAATCTTGCGTTATTCATTTTGAATTTTTGGGATATTTTTTGTGGTAGAAGTTAATTTGAATTCGATCTGTGCACACTTATAGCTTACATTGTTTCCTCAACAATCTTCCATCGTTTGCGAAGATGGAGAAATAACAGCGCGTACATATTCTCTTGTAACTTATATTTGGTTAGCATCTACCAAGAGAGGGAGTAAGATATCTGTAGGGAAAATAACGACAGTGTTCATGAAACGGAATGTCAAATCACAATGCAGCAAGTAACTGGAAATTAAAAAGGATAATGTAACTTAGAAAGATTACTCTAATTAATTTAGGGATCAATTTATCTCGACAAGGTAATCAAACGTCTCACTAATTCAATTTTCATAAAAACATGTAGCTCTTTCCAAATGCTTCACTCCCAGGATCCCTCCAGAGGGCGAGAGAGAGAGGAGTGCTGCATTCGAAATTCACCAATATTGTTAACATAGAATCAGCAAAATATTTTTAAAGGGAACGTCAAAAACTTTTTCAGGTAATTTACACTTAAAAATCTTTTTTTTAAAGACATATCGTTAACTTAATTAATGATTAAATAATGAATGTTTGTTTATTCTTAATATTTCCTCAATATAATTTGCTAATATTAAGTTATCTTCATCTTAGTTGCGAAGTGCTTCTGTTTGGAGACATAAATTTAAGAATTTTCATAAGATCATACTTGGTCCTTCCTCGCTCACTTGCAGAGGCTTATGTTACTAAGATATTTGTTTGAGAAATGGGACTGACATTACCGAAACTACATCGTAAAACTACCAGAAAGTTATCCTCAATAATTTTCCTTTCAGAAAGGGTTGTAGTTTTGAAAATTATTAATAAAATTAAATTTTTTTGTATTTTAAAAAAATTACTAGGAAACCCGCCCCCTGCTTGCTGTCGCTCGCCAACTCCAAGAACTGCAAGCAGTTCCATTTGGATCGCTTCGCGACCCGAGCTCCGTTCGCTCGCTCACTAGATAGTACTACGTTCTTTTAGTGTTATCACTGCTGAAGGTGTTCCTTCAACACTGTCCGCTGGATCACAATAAAAGATTTCCATCTTAATGTGAGTGCAATGTTACATTTGCACTGTAATGCACATTTGCACTGATGAGTTCATTATAAATTATCACCAAGCTGATAAATTACAAAGGCGGGAAACTTGATTTTTACAAGACCTGAGGTACTGAAAAGTCCAATCAATAAATAAAGGATTAAATATCCATCGTATTTGTAGTTTTTCTCATCAATTAATTTCAAGTTTCATTTCTTTGACATCGTTTGAACTCCTTCAACAAATTAATTCTTTAATTTTATTACTAAACTTGATACTCATTCTTTATTGCAATACATTCTTTATTTTCCGAGTGTGAATTAATTTTTGCAGACTTGATTACCCAAAACAAAGAATTTCCGTTGCTATCGATACTTGGATGATTCTTTTCCTAATTGGATAGTTTTACTTTAGTTTCATTTATTTTCCGTTGTTTACAGATTGGATGTTTCCTTGTTCCTTCTCTCTGCTTGAACAAAGATTTTTTTCTTTACCTTTACTCGTTATTATCGGAGCTACTATTTGAGTTAAGAGCCTCTTTGACGTACTTAAACAGCGACTTACCTTACTCATAATTATTTACAAAAAACTTTGCTTAGAGAGGATTGAGCAGAAAACAGGAATATGATTTCAGATATGAAGAAAAATTGTCAAAATACTATTGTAATTGTGCGAGTGGAAAACAGAGTACAAAAGCTTCATGATCTCTAAGAAATTTGACATTAGCAGCCACTGTTACATTATGATAAAATAATTTAAACAAAAATACAACTTCTGGAGAATTAGGTTTCAAGAAAAAAAAAAAAAACAATTTCAGTTCATTTGAGAGTCTTAAAATGAGTAGAAAACATTTCCAGTTTACTAAAATAAGAAAATAATATAAAAAGAGAATGAATTTTGCCATTCTGACGTTATTTTACAATAATTTTTTAAAAATATTTTATATTCCAAGGACAATTTGTAAAATGGAGAAATTCGCCAAATAGTGGCTCGTTAATTGAAGGTCCAACTTACTACTAAGAACTTTTTGTGTCGAAACTAGAGGGAGCATAGGTTTTGTGGCGGTTTACCGAATACCGGTATTTCGTGTTATTTTGCAACATTGTAAAACAGGTATTTGCTAAGCTAAAGTACCGATATTTTCGGTATTAGTCAAATAATAAATATTTTTTCAATTAAAGAGATTCTAATTCAGTTTATTAGATATCTACTGTACTTTTAAAATCAGTCATTTAAAGTCAAAACTAACAGAGTATCAATGATTAACATCATTTGAAAAGTAAAATAATATATATTTATCAGTAAATGGTGTGGTTATAAGGCCATCCTATTTTCTGCTTCGTAAAAGTTCATTGCAAGTATCTGTCACAAGTGTATTTTTTTCTACGAAGTTTATTCTAATCGTCAATTGCAGCATGGCTTTATGCTATTAATTAAAAAAAAATCTTTGTCCCAACTGGTACCGGGATTCGAAGAAAACTTTTTTCTATTAGTATAACAATTGCTAATTTGTCGCCGTTATTGGTTTGTTATCCTGTCTCGCTATTTTCTGAACTTATCTTTTGTCTTGCCACTTTTGGTTATAATTACTCAATTTGCCTGCAAGTCTCTCTCCGAGAAGATTTCTACTAAACAGTGGCAAACATCAGAATTATCAGTTGCAAATATTTTGGTATATATTCATGTATTTGTTATCTACAATTTCATGCATTCGATTAGATGCGTCTTTCTTTATCTGCGCAGTGTTGAAGTCAAGAATGAAATCTGTCCTAGAAAATCGTGTCTTATTGTTTTAAATGTTTGAACATTTATATTTTTTTTACATTAGCGAGTTCTTTTCTCCCAGATTAGAACATCTTGCATTATAATACTTCATCGTTTCAAATATCTATATATGTTCCGTATATTCTTTGGGATTTATCTATTCATAAGGAATGCTAAATGACTTCAAAATTTTCGATTGTAACATTTTATCCTTTATTTTATATTTGTTTGTAACCAACTAATTACTTTTTTACTACTAAGTAATTTTTTGTAAATATTATTTTAATTTATGCATTCTTTTTCTTAACTACGAAATATGTAATGAAACAAGTATGCTTTTGTTCCTTTTTTCGAAAATTTTTAATATCTATTAATACCGGTATTCTGGTATCCCGAATACCGGCATTGTATTTTTGGTCCAGTACTGCACACACTATAGTCACAAGTTTTTTTTGGGGGTAAGAGGGGAAAAAACTTATCTGGTATGTTTCATGTGATAGGTATATAACAAAAAATCGTATCTATCTAGGCGGTAAACTATCTTGACTAGCAACTATAGTTAAGAATATACACTGAATATTTTTTTTACCATCATTGTACTTTTGACAGCATAAAATTACAAAAATTAGCACACATCTTACACAGTGCCTAAAACTTCAAGAGCTATGTGTAAGTTATGAGTAATCTTTTGCAGGTTTTGGAGGAAATGAAATAGTGTTAAAAAAATCGTTCGCATTGACATCATGAAAAATGCCACGTTTACCTTTTGCAACAGTTTAGTTCTGCAGTACAAGATGAGAAATTTCTTAACTTCAAACGAAGTTATGATTTATGGATCGCCTTGCCCGACTTATTACGAATACATTTTCTAGATTCTTTAAAAATGTTAAAATTATTACCTTAAAATCAGCGATTATATTTGTCTAAAAAAAACTATGATTAAAACAATTATTTTTCTTAACGATTTTTAAAAAACACTTTTTAGAAGCAATACTATCTTTAAATGTTTTTCTTAGTTTCCCTTTAATGTATTTCACATCTTTTCAGAACCATTAATTTTCAGTTACTAAGTATATAATAATTAGCGAAAATAAATCTTTTGAGTCTTATGTTTTTCCATTGGTGATTGATGAATAGCATTGTCAGAACTGCATGTTACATTAAGCTATTAATTCTTAATGATAAACGATGCATTTTTGTATTTTTGCCCTGAATTTTTTACTTTCTTTGTTAACTTGAGTAGTTGAAAAAAATGAGTAAGTAAAAATAATTTTGTAAAAATGATTAAGATTATAAATTTTGCTCGTCCTCCCCCTCCCCTTACTTCTGCTTCCCTTTTTTTTCTTTCTTTTCTTTTTTTGCATGTTGTCTGCAAATGAAGTGATGAATTAAAATATTACATTTTGAATAAAGATTCCAAACAAATATTTGTTTGGGATATAGGTATACAAATAAATAAATAAAAATAATAAATAAATAAAAATCTGTTTATTATTTAGGACTAGTTATGGTTTTTGATTGGAGATACCTCGATTTTAAAACATGTAAAGTAGGCACGTGGTAGATATGAAGTTTCTAGGTTATAGTCAGGCCTGTCCTCTCACAATTTTTCAGGAAGGGAGGCGGAGAGGAACGAAATGTGCATACTCAATGTATTTTACATTAAAAAGATCGAAATACCATACACACCCCTATAAATTCATTCTGTTTCTGAAGACAGAGAGGGGGGGGGGGGAAATTACCCCCTCCAGATCTCTAAGGGACAGACCTGGTTGTAGCAAGAATAAAAAATCACACAAATAAGTAAGCATATGAGTATAAATAGTCATTTTTCTTTTGTTATTATATATCATTTTATTTTTATGCGCATAGAAAATAATTAATGTGATATTATTAGAATTTCACAATTATTAGTTTGTCAAAGGTATTAAACACTTCATATGCATTTGACCTGTCGCCTAGTACACCTTTACCACACTTGTACATCTTTGTAGTTGCAATAAATATCAATAAATCACGCTCTTAAGATATATATATCAAAAATCAACAAATCAAATCTCCTAATTTGCTGTGAAGGTTTAAAGAATTAAAAGACTTATTTTTAAATTCTCCGATAGCATATATTATGCCATGTGAGTATTCAGTACGTTTTTATTATCCACAAACACTGTGAAAACTAAATAACCAACTACTATGCTGCATACAGCAGACAGGAAATTAAAACCGAAATGATTTTATAAATATGTATGACGTTAAGTTAGTTTAAATTAAATTGTGTCTTTCAATAAATTTGCTAAAAGTCGAAACGCTGAAAAAGTTTTTCGTTCCGTCTGACGTCTGCCTCGGAACTGGACTAGTAAAGACAAAGTAATAAAACGAAATGGTCTCATAAGAAAAACGAAAAATTCAATTTACTTTCATCATCTTATTGAAAGAACAATTGATGAGGATTTGGAAGACTTAAAGAAAATATGTTCAACTATTGAATAAAAGAATTAGAGAGAAACATTTACTAATAAAGAAGAAACTTTTTGCAATTGTAAGCAGCGAAAAGAACATTTGTGAAGAAACATAAACCATCGAAATAAATATTAGATGCAAGAGCTTAATGCTTACTTTTAAGGTAAATAAAAGCATAAAAATACTAATTTTATATATATTTTAGGTTCTTTAATGACAATTTAAAATTCTTTGACTAGACAATCAGTATAAGAATTTCAAATTTAAATTTAGACGTGAGTTTTTTTTTCCCTAATGCTTATGAAAAATGTTATGAGGTTTTGATTAAGATTTATCGAATTTTATTTTCATAAATTAGGTATGGGTAGAAATCTTAAGTTTCAACCGTATCTTATAGTGAATATAACAAGCTTCATATGATCTGTAGGTTGACGTAACGAATTGATGAAACATTTCACTCCTACCACTCTAACATTGGCAGTAACCGAAAAGTGAAACAAAAAATACCTGATAAATCAGCTCCGACTATTTAAGCGCTGAGATATCTTCTGTAGTGAAAAAAAAGACTCCTTGCTACCATATATATTTCAATGGTGGTCATTATTTGTAGATGATTCTTTCTCTCTGAGCATAGCTGGATTAAACATTTAATCGTTATGGGACATCTTCGATTGAATGAGTTACAGCATCTCTCCCAGAACGAATTTTGAAATCCCACTTGAGCGAAATGGGAAAGTGCACAGATCATGATGAGAAATATGGAGTGCCAAACAGACCAATAATTGATACACTGAAATAACTTTGAAGAACAAAATATGACCAGGCCACATGTATGGTGGCCGATAATAACATGTTGAATTCGATTTTAGACAATGATGTTTATGAACAACTTTCAAATTTGCCCCGATTGCTAAAGAATAAAGGCTTAGCCCAATTATCTAGCAGATTCGTGACAAATTTTATTCAAAGCGTAATAATATCTTAAAATCTATTTTACTACTCAAACATTAAAGCAGAGTTTCCCAACTTTTCCCTCTAGCGGAATCATTTTCACATTGTCCAAGTTTAAGGGAAACATATTGTCAGTATAATAATATTTCCTCTAATTATTTGTTTTTAGAAGCGATTTTTATGTTAAGTGATAATGAATACAAAAAAATGAGACATTTTAATTGAATTTGAAAGTAGGATGATGAAACATTCAGAAAAATATAGAAGTTCTATTATTTCCTGCAATATTGAATCATTTAATAGAACATACATAAATATATACTAAACAAATACAAAAAATATTTAAGAAGCCACAGGGTTTCATAGAAGACTACTTGGGAAGCGTTGGATTAAAGTAATAGCACCTTTTTTTCATATTTAATTTCACTTTCTTTTTTTAAAACACAAAGTACTGGCTATGTATTTATGATAAAATATTTTTTTCTAATGACACATTAAAAGACAATTGAAAATAAAATGATAACAATAAATCTATAAATGTTAGCGAGCAGTCCAGTAGCGTTCCCAGATTGATGTCCGAGGAAGGGCGGTGCATCGAAACAGGTGAGACATGTCCATCTCTTCGAGAAGGTCGCACAAGATACAAAAAGGGTCAGTGACCACCTTGATGCGATATAGATGTTTATTTAGGCAGTCATGGCCAGATAAAAGACGAAACATGGCAACAGATTTCATTCTAGGCCACTGAGGGACATCTAGAATCTGGTTTAGCCACGGTTTATTGGAATTACGATGTCTAAGTTCCTCGAGGAAAGAGTCCTTAAAGATGTTCTTTACTAGACGTTTAATATTTTTAAAAGGAAGTCTGGGATTTGATATCTGTAAAACAGAGGCCATTTTTTTTTGACAAGAAATCAGCCGCCTCGTTTCCCTGGATTCCACAGTGGGCCGGAATCCATTCAATAATTACTCTTTTATTTTTACTGGCAAGGCAGTTGAGAAGATTTAAGCAATTATCGATAGTTAAAGTTCGATAGTGACTGAGTGCATTGATTGCCTGTATTGCTGCCCTTGAGTCAGTCAGCAACACAACTTTTGAAAAAGAGTCTAGCCGTGGCTGTAGCTGTAGCAGGGCCTGGTGAATGGCAGCAATCTCACCATCGAAAGCTGATCCGTAGCTACCGATGGGAGCGTAAAGGCAAAAAAGTTCACAGACGCCAGCACCGGCGTTGACTTATGATAAAATATACATAAAATTACTTTGATAGTTTTGAGTGCCAAAGTCTGAACTAAGAAGAATGGATCGCCTAGCCTTGGAAGGATAAGCAGATTTCCCACTGCTTACAATTTGAAGAAAAGAAGTACAGGAGCGAAGCTCCTATGCTAGATAAGCCCTGATCGAGACAAAATATGGAGCATAACAAAAAAGAAAATTTCAAAAGTACTTTTACAAAAAGATGAAACAACCGACACAGAAATAGCATGCATTGGCGGGAACTCATACTAATTAAGACGATACGTACACATAATTGAAAAAAAAAAATGCCCACAGCTCTTTTTAAAAACCTTTATTATGTTACTTAACGTAAAGGCTTATTATATTAACAGTTATTATAATTTAAGAAAATTGAGATCATATTTCGGCAGAAAAACTGCGCACTAACTTGCATTGAATTACTCCTTAATAAACTTATGTCACCTGCTTCCAATCCCTTTTCCAAAGAACTGTCTTGAATTCTGAAAATTTAGGTGTTCGAAACTTAGTATAAAAATACAGTTCATCAAATCTTGACAATTTAGAAAAGCATCCCGACCATTTCGAAACATATGAACTTTTATTTAACAAGATAACCACCCATTTCAAATAAACAGTCCAATAAATTTTCCTCACAGCTTGACTTAGCCAAATTGTTACGATAAAAAGATTACAAATATGTTCCAGAAGGTTAAACATGAAACAAGGAATCTTGATCAAAGGTCTTATAATATTTTCTGCTAAGATACCAATAGCTTGAGTTTTTTTTTACCAATACCAAAGTCTTCTTTTATTATGATGCCTCTGTGCAGCAGCTGGTAATATCCTCCACAGCACTAAGCTTCGCAAGGCAATTAGGTTTTTATGAGTTCGGGAGTAAAACACTAAGATAAACTTAGTCCAATAATGATTCTTGAAGGCAATATTGCCTTAAGACAGGGACGTAGCTAAAGGTAATGCATAAGTTCTACTGCTGAAGTTTTTTTTTCTTCTAAAGATATATATTTAGAGATTTCTTTCCTGAAATACAAATTGTCGTTTCAGTCTAAGGAACTTATTTCCTCGCCTTTTAACTGTCTTGGAAACATATTTATGGCTTACTTATTTTTATAAACTATTAATAAAATTTTTCATAAGATAATACTAGGTATTCTTATGCTACGAAGCTTATATTTTTCTTTCTCCATTGATAAAAAGGTTTCTTGTAAGTCACGAAACATGTTTCTAAGACTTTATTGCTACCTGCGTTTATACATATCTTTATTTATTTGCTTGCGTTTTTTTAGTCTGTATTTCTGCACAAAAGTCAACTTCTTGCTTTTTACTAACAACAAAAACAAAATCTATACATATATCTATGTAAAGATGAATATATATATTTTGATTTTAAATGTTTTATGTCACACTTTTTTACATCCCTCCCCTTCCCTTGTCACAAACAATTTCTGTACAAAGATGTATAAATATATGATTGATGATTTATCTGTTTCGTTATGGATTAAGTTTATTGTGGCATACAACAAACACACACGAAAGGAAAACATAAACTCCAATAATGGTTATAAATAAGATATTCAATAGTACATTAGTTGATTCTTGAAGGTTTTTTTTTAAAGGAAACCATATTTATTATCATGATGAAAACTTCTAGAAAAACGTATTTACCGATGTTTCTTGAAATTCGTTGCGTTTTACCAGCATTTCTAAAGACTACGTAAATCGGAATTGGGATTTTTTTCGTCATGAAGTTGTTTCGTTTCCGTACGTTATTGTTATTATTATTATTTAAAATTACAGATTTCAAATCATCTATAAAATAAAATGCAACGTAATTTAAAAAGTTCAACCACACAATTTTTGAAAACTGAACTTTTTTATGCATTTTTACAATGCTGTTAAAAATATTTCGCCCATGCAAGATTTTTACATGAAATAAAGTCTAAAAAATAACTGCTAACAGTAGAAAATTCCAGGAACTGATAATCACAGTTTATTAAACACCTGTTCCAACTATTTTAGCTCTTCTAATAACTATTTTTGTAAAAATATTTCAACTTTTAAGAGCGTAATAAAACTACAGAACTTCTAATAAAGAATATTTTAGAAGTAAAAACTCTTTTTTAAATTACAGTTCAGACGAGAACTCGATCATTTACCCAATTAAATTTTCCGAGTCACTAACCAATTCAAAGGAAGTTATGTAAGTTTAAAAAGACTTGAAACTCATAAAATTGTGGAATCGAACTATGGTAAAGCACCGTTTTTTTCTCATTTTCAATAAAACATTTACCTTTTTAAGCGGGCGAAACTTTACGAGTCCGGTTAAAGTTAAAAAAAAAAAAAAAAAAAGGAGTTATTTCATTCAAAGCCATGATTTGTCGCCTTAGTAATTTATTGCGAAAGAAAGTGTTTGAGCATAAATGGTCTTTCCGAGTAATTTATAATTCCTTTAAATCACTTTGATAGCATTTTTGCACGAAAATAAATTGCTGCATTTTATCACGAGTTTGGCGAACTTATTTAGGAGAGTAAGATCGCTTTTTTAATGTCAAAGAATGAATACATTTTGCATACGTAATTTATAGAATTGTATGTAGCTTTTCAGACGAACTAAGAACAGCAGAGTTGGAAAAAAAGAAGTGAAGTGAAACTCTCGTTTAATGAGACATATGAGTTTCAGAGGATATGTGAATAAAAATAGTATTCCAGATTCTCGAAAGCACAACCAGTGATTTATTATTAAATTTTACCTTCAAAATACATTTATCGATCTTCTTAAGCTGAACTATTAACATGAGTATAAAGTAAAATAGTAAAAAAAGAAGAAAAAACTTGCATTTTTTAACCTTTTTTAATATCCTTACGTATGGGCATCGTATATAAAAAAAAATTATCAAAACGTAACATGTTTCTTTTCTTTCTTTTTTTTTGGCAAGAATTCTTTGCATTTTCAGTGCAATATAAAATGTTTAAAAAATCAGAAAAGTAACACAGTAGAAGAAAAAAAATTGCTTTTGTAAATTTCGCTTTTGAAAAAAATTAAATTGCTTTTGTAAATTTCGCAAAGACAAGTATTTATTTTGTATTTTGAGAGATTTTTTGAAGCAAAATTTTAGATTTTAAATCCAGTTCGAATGTTTTTCGATTTTGCATTTACGAACAATGAGCCATAAATGATTTCTTTAACAGTGCAATATTGCAATGCAATTGAAATTGAATTTTTTTTTTCCGTTCACATGATAGTGTATGATTCCTATGCACGTTAAACAGTAAGGTAATAAAATAGATTAAAAAAACTCTTTGACACCTTCAATGTTTCATTGAGAATACGTACTGGAGGATTATAAATAATTACCTTGTTTAGATCTACGTAAAACTCGTTAAAACAAACGAAGTTAATTGAAACTAAGTATGAACTTTCTTTAAATCAAGGGGGGTGGGGAAGAATTCTATAATGAGGAAAAATTAGTTAGAATTTTTACTACCATGTGAAAAGGGAGCGCATGAAGAACAAAAACAAATTCAAAGTAGAAAACTTAAGTCACAGAATTTGTTGAATGTGCATTCAATTTCTGTCAATCACATGTACAAAGGGTGTTGTTAACAGTAGGATTTCTAGTCGCCAAGGATTTCTTCTTTTTCGATTGCAGCAATGAGAATTTGAACTGATAGCGAAGCCAGTATCACCCGTTGGTAAAATTAAAATTTTTTTTTTTTTAAATTGTAGATTTATTTCTTTCCGCAGGGTCCATGTAACGTATGTAGCAAGTTTCAGTGACATATGTCTATTACAACGAGTTCTATGCAGGTCTATGCGATGTAGTTTTAATTATAACCACCCTATGCTTCAATCTTTGCAATTTGTGTTGCATGCTATGCCCCTCTGCAAGAAAAATTAATAAATTGTGCAAGAGAAATTATTCTTGTCAACGTAATAAATAAATAGCAAATCGGTAAAACTCGTTACGCTTTAGTACATTGTTTGAAGTATTTTCTAAAAACATTGATAAAGTCACTGGAGGAGATTTTTAGTCAATAAAAAAGTGATATTTTAATGCTTTAAGGAAGAGAGAAAAAACTAATAACTTTTTTTTAATTACTATTCATCATGAGACTTGTACACTTGGTTTTTTTAGAAGTAAGATTTTTTAAAAAGGTTCTGCATTTTTGTAAGGACACTGTTAAAAATTTCCGTAAGAAAATAGTAAACCATTTATAACCATTTATTTGATTGTTATTTTACCATATTTAATTACAACAGTTGAATAACCATTAAAGAGATGGTACTCAAACCGCTGATTGCGAAAAAAATCGTTTATTCTCTGTTTATCCTAAAGAACGTTTAACTAACCGTAATTTTCAAGCGCTCAATAAGAATCGGGCGTCCATCTTGGTTGCGAAACCTTACCGGTCGTACGTTGTTGTTAAAATATGAATAAAGATTTATCAGTTAAAATCTGCATGTGTATATAAAAAAGAAGAGAAAAAAGTGGCTTAAGCAGTGGTTACTAAATAGAAAGACATGCACACGTAAATCAAAATTGGAGACATCGGATTGTCGAACTGTTTGCGAATGAGCGAACCCATCATTTGAGCTGCTGAAGCTTGTTTGTATTTTAATTTTTGCAGCAAATAAAATGATTTTCGTCAATATACAGTAAATTTAGACCAAAGACGGCTTTGGATCCAATCAAAAACTGAAATCTCAATTTTAATGCAGTCTTCCTGTTGAAAAGGGAGATTTATTGATAAATAAATGACCGCTTTGTGTGGTGCAGATGGCCGAATGGTTAGAGAGCAAGGTTGGTGTACCATACACCCGGGTTCGATTCCCGCAAGCTTCATTTACGGTTTCTACGCCTCGAAGATGCTACGCCTCGAAGTGGTTCAAAATCGGTAAAACTTTTGTTTTGAAACCATTTTTAAATGGTTATAAAACCATAAACTTTTGTATTTACTGCTTTTTAACCAAGCTGATTGGAAATGGTTAGATCCCGTAAAGATAGAAAAATGTTCTAAACCGTAAATTTAACGGTGAATTAGATGGACAGACTGCTGCGGGTCATTTAACCGTAATTTCATGATGAAATCTCTAACAGTGGATGCTATTTTACCTCAGAGCTGAAAACCATACAAGAATAATTAATAAATGTTTTAAACAATTTTTGAAAAATTCCCGAAGAACAACTTATCAAAGAGCACATTTATAAGACAAATGATCAAAAGGCTTTGTGCTAAAAGGTAAGTACAAAGCTAAAACAACGTAAAAAAGCATAAATTCAGAATAAAATGTATCGCAAATAGCTATTTTGAAGCTACAATGGAGCCTCTTCATCAGTGCAGAAAAGAAACGCTCAAAACGCAACTAGAAGGATGTGAGTGAACAGGGACAGGGGTGAGTGAACAAGCTGTGAGTGAACATGTTCACTCACAGCTTTCTAGTTGCGTTTTGAGCGTTTCTTTTCTGCACTGATGAAAAGGCTCCATTGTAGCTTCGAAATAGCTATTTGGGATACATTTTATTCTGAATTTGTGCTTTTTTACGTTGTTTTAGCTTTGTACTTACAAAGAGCACATTTACTACAAAAATTGAAAAACCGTGCATTTAATTTATAAAAAGCTTGCTTGCGGTTCTTCATTACTAACTGGATAATGAACTATAAGAGAAAATTTTTTGTTGTAAAGAAAAAGTTACCTGAAATTTTGAAAGGCGTGCTTGGTGCTTTCACAGTAATTTTTTTCTTATTAAAGCATTGTTCGACCAATGAACGGAGGGGAGCAATGTAAATTAGTTCACAAAATGTAAATAAAAATTTGCTTTGTGACGGAGTCACAAAGCTATTTGTTAATTAAAAACTTTATTCAAAGAGTTTGCAGTCTTTTAATCTATTTTTGACTTATTTATAAAAAGTGTATACTATGCACTTATTAAAAAAATGACCTGTTCGTACACATTTGAAAATTTTTTTCTACATCGTTTCATTGAATTCATAAATAAGCATCTTAAAGTTTCCTATACAAGCTTTTTCTTCCTTTTTCTTTTCTTTTCTTTTTTTTAAAGGAGGGGGACAAAGATAAATGTTCAAATAAAGTATATTCATTGTGAATTAAAATAATTTTAAATTACTGACAAAACCATTAGGTTTCACGAGTAGAAAGAAATAATTCCAGACACTAATCATGATATTTAGCAAAATACTCCAGCTTATTTTACCCAGCGTACGTATTCCAACCTTTAAAAAACAGTGAAAGTTTTATGAAAAACAAAAAGTAAAATACTTAACGAAATTCCGCTGAGTTTTAGGACAGTTACTGACATTTTGATAAATAAATAAAGTGTTTCTAAACTTGTATCCTTGAATTAACAACACAGAACAGGAAATGACTATAATTAGATCATGCCCGTCAATTAGGCAATCAGGGGGTTAATTGACCCTCCTCCCCCTGACTTGTAGAAACATTGTACATTAAATTTATATATGTTTTATGTATTTTGTTGTTTGTTACCTATAATATGCATTGAAAATATATTTTCTGCTCCGTCCCCATGGAAAATTTTGAAATGAAGAGCCTAAATTAAATCAAACAGTGCGAAAATTTAATTATTTAAAGAGCAAGGGAAAACGAAAGTTGAACAATTCACACATAAACATTTTCTTGTGCACTGCAGATGAAAAAAAAAATGTGTACTTCTTCAATGTCACATTCGAATGTTCAAATATTTTCTTCGTCCATAACTTAAAGCAGCAATTTTCAACCTGTGGGGCGCGCCCCCCTAGTGGGGCGCGAGAACACGAGAATGGGGGAGCGAGAATATCCAAGAGAAAACATTACTTTAAAAAATTGATTAACTGACTGAAAAGAAAGCACACATACTAAAGCACATAAAAAATCTAAAGCAGACAGCTACACATCTAAAGCACATAGAAAGCACACTACTATATATAGAAAACAAAATACATTTCGACATATTTAATAACCTATTAAAGTAAAACAAATTACTAAATTAAAACTATCCTAATCAAAGCATACTAAATTAATAACAAATTTAATAATTATTAGTGACTTTCTTGGGCCTGTCTTTCAAAGCAAAGAATTTCGAAGGAAGCCACTCTCAGTTGTTTCTACACTTAGCCGAGATCTATAGTTTGTGTCTTCAAAGAAGCCACAGCAGAAAATCCAATTTCACAAAAGTTGTTGACGATGTTGAAAATGGTAGTAGAATGCGAAATTCCCTTGTTTTTAATGCAGAAAAACCATCCACTACTCTTGCCCAAGTAGTGATTTATTACTAAATTAATTTAATTACTATATTACTCGTTTTTACTCTTGTTTTGGCAGTTAGTTAAATATAATTCAAAAACATAGTGAGTACTCAATATACATTATTGTTGTCTACATTTTATGGTAAGGGGGGCGCGATGAAAATTATGATAGAAAATTGGGCCGCGAATATTGAAAGGTTGAGAAACGCTGACTAAAAGTCAACTTTTCTCAACCAAGTTTCCAAGCGTTTCCAACAAGAACGAAAATAAGTTTAGAATGCTTTTTGATGAGTGAAATTGGATTCATTGAGATAAAAAGAAATTTCCAGCTTTTCAACAGATATCAAATTTTTATTTTATTCTAGAAAAAATACGTAGTATAAAAACAAAATTAATTAAAATAAATTTCTTGTCTTTCTCAAATCTTATGGTATAAAGAAAACCTTAACTCAAAACAAACGACTTCAAGTTTCCTAATTCATAAATATCATAGAATACACTGAAGTACTACATTCATTAAAATAGGATTAAATAATTTGTTCTTTTAAAGAATGGATAGGATTAAGGTTTCTTTATCATGAACAAAAACTGTTGTTTATTTTATTATTACTGATACTGTCATTGTATTTCCCCTCTGCAATACCAGATTCTTTATTCTCAACCTCCTTTCATCTTTCGTTAACAGTTTATTATTATTTAGTTACGCTAAACGTAACATTTACATCTTTTAACAGCATTAACTAAAACTAGCTAAAATACTAGTTTTTTTTATTGCCTTTGTTATTTCTTTATTTTTTTAATTTGATGTCTGGTCAGCACAAGATAAAGGAATGGAATTTTAATACCATAGACTCGAGCCAGAGTTGATCAAAATCACAAGGGTCCAAAATATAAGTAAAAGCCAACACACTTTTCTTTCTTTTATAATAAGTCTCTCACAATTCCCAGTCTGATCAATTTTTCATCTTATTTTGTTCATTTTACGTCAGCTGAAGTAAACATCAATATATGCATAGAAAGATTGCTAGTTTTCTTGGGTTATCCCACCAGAAATTAAATTCGAGATTAATTTCTGATAATATAGGTCGAATTTCTACTGAAGATGTTATTAAACTATAGTTAGCAATTTAATGTCCCGTTCAGGAGTCGTTTTATACAAGTAAATGACTTTTTGAAAGTAAATGTAAAATGCAGTCATTTACTTGCAGAAAGTTAGTCCTTTTCCCGTTTGGTATATGCAAGAATATGATAATCATGATTTTCCTAAACTTCTAATTATGAATGATTTTCGGACTGAAAAATGTGAACTGGTTTCCTGACAATTTCTAAACAATTTATGACAGAAGGAAATTCCACAGTTTAAACACCTGGTACATTTGCCATAAAAGCAAACATTGGGTAAAAGATTAGGTAAACAGCAAGTTTAGGAGGAGGATGATCATGTGTTTAACGGTGTTCTTAAGATACATTTTAAAATATTTCAAGCGAAGTATAACCGTAAGTTGCACCTACAGAAGTACACTTGCTACAGAAGTTCTTGTTGCACTGACATCCCAGTTTGGGCAAATTGGACGATATATAGAAAGCTGCTCCTAATGAAATTTGAGATAATTGTACTCCACGAAATACGTATGAAAGGTGAAGCATTTTGATAGAAACTAGTTTAACATCCGGGAAATTTCTAAAGCTCCTTATGAA
Source organism: Octonoba sinensis (assembly GCA_038502835.1). NCBI lineage: Eukaryota > Metazoa > Arthropoda > Arachnida > Araneae > Uloboridae > Octonoba > Octonoba sinensis. The sequence goes on along the minus strand of CM076600.1, from coordinate 107,099,651 downwards.
AGCAAAAATAAAAAAAAAATGTACACAAAATCAAGTTAATAGTTTCGATTTTGATTTTGTGTTTAAATAAAAGTTTAAGTTATGTTAATAGCTTGTCTTCGAATCTATTCAGTAAGGTTCTGAATATTTTTATTCTTGTTCCCACTAAATTCTTTATTACATTAAAACTAACCTCGGCATTTTATTCTTGAACTCATAAAACCTAATAGCTTAGCGAAGCTTTCGTCTCTACTTACGTGATCCAGCTGCTACTATAATAAAAGAGCTCTTCAGCTTTAGTTAGGAATTAGGATGATACTCATATTTCAAAAAGCAGGAAAACAAGGATTATTTTTCCTTCTTTCGTAAAGATGTCTCAGAAAAATATATCTTCTTTAGAGAGATTTGTAGGAAAATAAATAGGATTTAACTTGAAATAAATACGAAATTTTGCATGACGAATGGTATAGTGAAAAATGAAAATTTTTTACGAACTGAAATTTTTTATCTCTAGAAAAATCATCATAATCGTATTTTAATAAAAGAGAATAGTTATGTGCTTAAGAGTTATAGTACCTTATGTCGATTTTTCGAGTTTTTGCACACTTAATGGACATACATAGTTTACACTTAATGGACATACATAGTACCGACGATAAAGCCACTAGCTACATATGAGTTTCGAACTTTTATAGCTCCCATGGACATCTTTATTCTAAGGTTAGTACGGAAAAGTCAAGTCTTACTGTACTAAACACGTTCATTTTTAACTTCATCGTAAAAACTCGAAAAATGGACTAGATACTAGAAGATACTATGGCTCTCAGGTATGGAATTATAATAATGCTGTTAGAGCAAAAAAAAAAAAAAAAAACAATTACAGTAAAAAAATCATTAATTTGCTCTATTTTTTTTTACTCACCCTATATGTGCAATAAAATGACATGGCTAAGTCGTATCATGCAATGAATATACATTAATAAAACAATACAATTGAAGTCAGATGTAATTTAAAAATTTTGAAGCGCAATTCTTGTCTGCCATCAAATAGAAATAAATGTTGCCAATAGCAAGGTATTACCAATTCCAGAATATAAAATACTAGTGGATCCCCCGCAGAACATCTGCGGATCGGAAATCAACCATTTTAAAATTGTAAAAAACGCTTTAATATTTCGAAAGGCTTCAGTAAAGATCGTTAGATGTAAATATGCGCGATATAAACAAATTAAGGTGTTGCCACTCCAAAGAATCGAAAATTGAAAATTTAATTATGAATGGAAATGCCTTTTAAGATATAGAAATACATTTGTTAAAGCCTCGTAAGTTAAAATAATAAATGCAAATATTATTTTCTTCCTTTATGGTAATCATTAACATCTATCGTACCGCAAAATTTATTGTAACTGGTCCACGCTAAATGAAATATATATATAGATTTTAAATAGCATTTTGTTTATTGCACTATTTCAGCAGTGCTTTTCCATCAATGATAAATTTGTCGAAAACCAAAAATTCATGCATTACGAAAATAGCTACCTTACATAATGTAACGCAATGTATGGTGTGCCAAAATGTCTTTTCTTATAAACATTTTTATTCAAATCTTCGGAAATATATTATTTGGCCAAGAATGTTTATCATGTACAAAAAAAAAAAAAAAAAAAACTTGCAGAAAACAGTGTGCAAAAATATAATAGCAATTGCGATTTTGGGGGAAAAGAGAAAAATCTGTTTCAAGTTTATAGCTTCCTTAAAGTGAAATAAATGTTCTTTAATCAAAACTCAAATAAACTTTTAATGATCATAACAATATTTTACAATTTTACAGATTAAAATTTGTATATAGTTAAATCTTTTTTCTAAAATTATTTATAAATAGCGACGGTGCTTTGAATACAAAAGTTAGCAACTGAAAAACAAAATTATTTTAAAAAGTAGGATAAAACTACATCGAAGTATATCACACAAAGTGCTCAAAGCCATTCCAAAATTGTTTCTTAAAAACACGTCATTTTAATTAACCTGACTCAAAATAACAGAGCATTTAGGAAACAATTACTGTGTTGTTTAACAACTAGTTTACTCTCCTCGTTGGAATTATTAGATTTTTCTGCAGTTCCTGCGATCAATTACTGAAGTTCTCTGTAGGAACATGCATTTGAGCCAGTTCCCGCTTCAAGTCTTCATTAATTGTTTTTACGACGAACGGAAGTGAACAAATCGAATTCCTATTGTTCCACGCCGATCGAACTATTTGATTATCTTCGTTCTCTGTTTGTTATAACTGCTTCAGTTCCGTAAGTTTCTAGCTGTTCCGAAAAGTGCTTCTCACGGCTTTTTAATTTGAACGGCCATCAAATATTTTTATTTTAACACTGTGCTGTCCAACGAGTTTATTGTGTTTGGTTTTCAAACCGACGTCGTCTTTCTTCGATCAAATTTGAAGATTAGAGAAGGCCTGCTATTTTTTCCCTTTGGATTATTAAGTTATTTTAATGTAATAATTGTTATTTCATTAATAGTATTTAAAAAATGTAGGAGGAGGATTAGGAAATGTCTGTAGTTTTCTCCACGTTGATTTTTCGGTTAAGTTGACAGAGCTGTTATTCTTGCTATTTATAATTATTATTCTACTCGTGTATATAATTGTTATCATTAAAATTAATGTTCTTAGTATTATTTATAAAATGTAGAAGAAGGCTAAGTGAATGTTGCAGTTCTCTCTTCCCTTGCCTTTTAAATTACGTTAACACAGTTCTTATTCTTCCCTTTCTATGCATACTATTATTATTCAACACATCACAGCTGCTCTATAATTATTAATACTCCTAACATTCTTTTCAAAATCAGAAGGGATGGATTTCTTACAAATTTTTCGCAGAAAAAAATAATTTTGTCCTTTTGTCTTATTTTTGACGGATGCGATTATTTTTGTCTCAGTTTCAAATGAACTGAAGCATCTTTTCTAACTAAGTCTTGAAAGATGTAAATTTATCAAAGAATCTCGTTCTTTTATTTTTGTAAGTTGCATATTTCAACAAAATGCGCTCTTGACGGATGCAATTATTTGATTGTCAGTTTCAAATGAACTTAGACATCTTTTCTGACCTAAGTTTTGAAAGATGTAAATTCATCACAGATGTTAAAATAAAGCGTATATATATATATATATATATATATATATTAAATAACTTTTCTTGATCATGTAATAATCTATATTTTTGCAATCAATTTTCCAATCCCAGTTAATGTATTCTAATTTTCAGAGCCTATTTCGTTCGCCTTCAGAATGTTTTTAATTACATTCAGGAAGGAAACCGCGCTCAGTCTTACAGTCTGAAATCATAGGGGAGAAGGTGGTATTATGAAACAGGGTTGTGAAATGAAAAGACAATGCTTTTGCCAAATAGCTTATGCTATTTTCGGAAACCAGTTCAATTTCTATCGCCTACTTAACTTTTAACTCGTAAAGGCAGCTGACTTCAGTATCACGTTGTGTACGCTTGTGAGAGCAATTGTTCTGTATGCAAGCTTGAAACCTTTCGCAAGGTATGATTAAACATGTTCTAGTATCTCTACCCCTAATGTTTATTTTTTGCAATGTAATGACATTCCGTGGGAAAATAATTAGAATAGAGTACTCAAAGAAATCTACTGTTCAAAATAGTATGAAACACAAGACTTGTTTTTCACTTTTAGCAAGTATTTCATATTGCCGGCTGGGTGGCGTAGTAGTAAGGACCTGGCCTCGTACGTCCAAGTTCACAGAATCAAATTTATCCCAAGTCGGTGGATTTTCAAGATGCATAAAATCGTCAGCAGCCATGTCGTATGATTATGCGGCATGTTAATGTTCCCTTGAGTATCTGTTTCGCTTGGATACTCTCGGCTAAATTAAATTCCTAGTGCAGTTTCACATCAATTAGAGCTCAGGTGCCGCCATCTAGGGGATACAGCGTCAAAATTTTCATGTGGTAATGGTATCCGCCGAACGTGGTGGCTACTTGAAAGAATGGATGCCGATTTCCGGGGAATGCACTAGGTCTGCAAAGGTTAGTGACCATACGCAACCCCATTAGAATGAAAAAAAAAAATGGTATTTCATATTACAACCCCAGTCTCCAAAATCCATATTTCGTAAATGTCATAAATAATTGCATTTATACTAATGTTTAAAATGTTTATTTGAAAATCATATACGAACGTCACTGATGATTTTTAACACAACAGATGCGGTCTGAATTCTAAATTTTGTCAAAATGTAAAACATGGTCCATATTACCACCTTCCCCCTACAACCAAGAAAGTCTTTTGGCACTGTTTTCCTGCACTTATACATAAATAATTGAGTGTGTGACAACATCCAATTTGAGAAAAAAAGAACGTAATCGTCATTTCATTCGGAAAAGACGAGCAGGAAATAAAAAGCAAACTGTCACTCGTAACAAAGGAAAGTTTTCGAATGGTGGAAAATATTATCTTTATGACAAATATAACTCATTTCCGCTCTTCCTGTCAAATAGTTTGAATTCCTTGCTCTTTTGGAAGGGTGTTGACAAGAAAAAGGGAAATAGACAGAAAAGTGTCTGGAGTTTCGGAATTAATAGTTTAATGAAGCGGATATTTCTCTATTCTCTATCCATTTATCACTCAAGAAAAGAGAGAATTATAAAGCTAACAACATTTTTCGAGCGTTTAAACATATTTTATCTCTTAAAACTATAACTACGGAATCGTCTGTAGATTTGAGCTTAAGAACCGATAATTTGGAAAATTGAATTTATGAGTCAGAATAATTCATGAAACATTATGACTCAAAACGAAACTTTTTCTAATATTACGTACAGAAGACTTTTTCTTCTGATAAATGTCTTCACGAGTTTTCAACCATGATTCCGGCTTTAACTTTCATGATTTATCGTAAGAACTTTAAATGCATTCTTCAAAATATGTCTTTTGTAAAATATAACTAGCAATAACTTAGATCTACAAAATTGAAAATCATTTGTTAAATGTTCGATTTTTTTTATTAAAGCGCAGTGAAAGCTTAGTTAATTTTTAAGAGTTACTGAGCTCTTGAAATGTGTTAAATATGGAATTTCAAGGCAGCAAAGAATTTCGGAGAAAGGAATAGCTCGTCTGTGTAAGGTCGCTCCACCTTTTTTCTTCATTCTCTAAAAAGATATGTTTTTTTCATATAGTTTACTTCCTCAGTGAATACATTTAGTGTATGACATTCTTATAAAAATCCATATGCAAAAAATTATATCTTAAAATGAATTTTTGTAAAAAAAAACTGTCTGGGTTACTTTACCCGAACAATAGCGGGTGAGATGAACCACATGCATGGGTTAGTAAAAACCCCTCCCCCGCCCCGCCTCCGAAATGCTATGATAATTGTACAGATATTAAATTTATAAATTTTATATTGGTCATATGAAAAAAAACTCACCTCCTTTGCAATTAAATAGCTTAATATTAAGTTTACATGAATTACTATTTGACCTTTAAATATATGTAAATAAAATGCGTTTCTCTTCCGGTATTAATAGATATCATACATGAGAATGTTTTTTATATCCAGTGAGTTAATACTGTTCGCAATAACTTCTCTATTGCTTGCCCCATACAATCTGTGTAAACCTCAGTTTTGCTTCTTATTTATGGGAGCAACAATTTTGGTTTCGATTTCACAGAGCAATTTTAACGAATAGCCAAAACACCTTCGGTAAGTTTGTGTGCACCAATTCTTCTACTTAAAGTAGATTTCAGAATACTAATTTTAATCGTGATCCGCACCCATATTCTTCATGTCAAGGGCTTTAATACAAATTGACCTCAGCGCTTTTTCCTGAATGAAGAAGAACTTTTTTTTAAATAAAAGTAGAAGCATTTTTTGAAAACAGTAATGTACAATTCCTCAGTTTCTTTTAAAATTCAGTTGTTTAAAACGCCAAGTTTAAAACTCTCATGGCAAAAAAGCTGGTACATCTCTTCAGTCTATACTTTGTCCAGCTCTCCTGATCAATTGGGTGAGAAGTAAAACACATCTATGATTATGCACTGTGGATCACTTTAACCCTATCACTGTGTCCCATCGAAAGGTGCGCTGTTATGGTCTGGGCTCTAAGATATTTGTGCAGTACACCCTAAAAAAATAAGTAAATAAATAAAACTTTTTTTTCTTTGCGAAAGCAATAACTGATTGGTTTAGTCTAGAAAAAGGCTGTTAGTTCAGAAACATCTCAGAAGGGCATAATAACGGTTGGAGTGTAATAGTTGTTACATGTATGCTTCCCGAAAGAGGGAAAACGCCCAGTATTACTGGTTTCAAGTGACGAAACAAAGTTTGATTTTTTTTCCTTCGTCTAAAAGTGAAGTGACATGCTTCATACAATTGCAAGTACTAATGTAAAATTTTATATTATTTTGCTCTGTACGAAAATCAAGTGACTTATTCTAAACCTGCTGTGAAAGTGCCCCACCAATAATATAATATGTTCAAAACAAAATTCCTATGCATCAAAAAACATCATAAATACCATCAAATGAAAGATTTTACAGTATAAACTCTGCAAAGAGGAAATATTCAGAAATGCACATCACATGCTTCAAGGACAAAAATTGAATTTTCTGTTTCCACAAAATTCTGCTAAAAGTTAGTATGGTCTGAAATAAATAAAATGCGTCAAAAATAGCGCGTAAGTCAATTCCTCTTTCATTCAAATTTTCCAGATTTCCAATCTCATTTTTCAGAATGTCAAAAGATGTCAGCTTTTATATTTTCAAAATACCGTGTGCTTTTTATGTCTTCATTCTCATAAAACATACTTCTGTGTAACAATTTTGTGTGTAACAAGCGGAACCGTGTTTAAAAATGAATATAATAAAATCAGGTGTTTATACATGATTTTAAATTTTCGGTGAAGTAAAAAAATGTTCAAGAACTTTAAAACTATTTATTATTTTTATTAGCACACCTTTTCATATTCTCCATAAGATCACAACGCCATTTTTATGACATTTCTAATTGTCTTTTAATTTCTTGAATCGTAATAAATGTGTTTAATGTTGAAAGGTAGAAAGTGCAGACACTTAATTATTCTAATACGGAAGAAAACCATTACGTTTTAGTTACATCGCCATTTTTCTTGGTGAGAAATAGACATTCGACGAAAATATTCGAAAGAAAGGGAAGAGGAAACAAAACTTTCTAAGCCTACGAAAAGAGAAAAGAAAAACACGTTTTAAAATATTTTAAAAAGTATTCTTTTTGCAGGTTCATTTCAAGTTTTAACTGATGTGCATATTCTGGGTGTAGAAATCACCCATGATCACTCAGGAAACAATAGTTTAAATTTTGTTTTCATTGTGAGGAAGAAAATGTCATCAAGAGGGACAGTTGACAGTTGATTTATTTCTGCAACTTGTTGTTTTTTTATTTACAAAACTTTGAAATTTTAATCATGAAAAAATAATGTTTGAAAGATAATTTTCTTAAACTTACATCAGTCAGAGGGAGACCGGATGAACTCTGGAATTAATCTGTATGTAGTATATTGTATGTGATATATTTATTTACAGTTATTACTGGCGTAGATTTGAAATAAAGTGTAGTAGAAATAAAATTTCACGTTAAATTAAAGCACAAAAGAGCATTAAAACGCAGACATATGTTTCGAGATTGCTTGGAATCCCTTTTTCAATGCGACAGGGAGCCTCTAGATGCAAAACATCCAAATGAAGCCATTCGTGAGAGGCATTGAAAAAGGGATTCCAAGCAATCTCGAAACATATGTCTGCGTTTTAATGCTCTTTTGTGCTTTAATTTAACGTGAAATTTTATTTCTATTACTTTGCACAAAGTTAAATTATTACTAAAGTGTAGTATTAATCCTACGCACTGTCCTTGCCGTTCTTTAGCATTGAAGTACAGGATTTCCTGGATAAAAGCATTTATAAAACTCAAAAGTTGCGAGTCTGATCTAATTCTTCTCATTGAAGGAAAACTATTGCACTCAGGCCCGTCATTTAGGGGGGGTCTGAGATAAAAGCCCTTGAACTGAAACTATAGCGCAAAGTTCATAGACTGACACATTCTCACTCAATAATAGCATTCACGATTGGGGAATTTTTAGATCCATAACAGAAAATACTTCTCTTAAAATTAAAATTATTTAAAATTAAAACTATGTGAAAAAAAAGAGAAAGAAGAAAATAATAATAATATCAGATATAAATACAAATACAAATACAAAAGTGACGACCAGCAACAGGCTCAGGGCCCAGCTAGGCTGGTCCAAGTCAATTTAGCAGTCCCCAATGAAGATCAAGAGCTTTCTTAAAAGTTTTTACCCCGCTGCAATTAACAGTCGCTTCTGGTAAACTATTCCAATTGCCTATAACCCTATTGAAGTAGTAATTTTTCCTAATTTCAAGATTAGCCTGAGATTTGAAAAGCTTAAAACAATGACCTCTGGTTCTACTTTCAGCACATAGCTGCAGTCCATCAACATTTCCCATTTTAATGAATTTAAACAACTGAATCATGTCCCCTCTAACTCTCCTTTGCTCAAGACTATACATATTGAGCCTTTTAAGCCTAACCTCATAATCCAAGTCTAAAAGACCACTTACCAATCTAGTAGCCCTCCTTTGAACCTTTTCTAATAAGGTAATATCCTTTTTTAGGTACGGAGACCAAAACTGAACAGCATATTCCAAATGAGGTATTACCAAACTTCTGTATAGTGGCAATACAACTTCCTTAGACCTGTTCGAAATAGCCTTATTGATAAACCCAAGCATCCTGTTAGCTTTGTTACTTACTATGCTACACTGCTGGCTGGACTTGAAGTCGGGACTAATCAATACTCCTAGATCAACAACTGCTTCTACTTCCCTAATGACGGAACCTTGTAAATAATAGGTTGCATGTTTATTCCCATGACCAAAATGAAGAACTTGACATTTCCCAATATTAAAAGACATACCCCACTTAATTGCCCACCTAGAAATTTGATTTAAATCCTCTTGAAACTGATCGACTTGTTCCTCCGTGTCCACAATTCCCATGATTTTGACATCATCAGCAAAAATATTGATGTGCCCAGAAATACTCTGAGTAATATCATTAATAAAAATAATAAATAATATTGGCCCTAAAACTGAACCTTGTGGAACCCCACTCAAAACATCAATCCACTGAGAATAATTGCCCTTCACTACTACTCTCTGTTTCCTCCCAGTCAGCCAATTTTTAACCCAAATTAAAGTTTTTCCACCAATACCAATATAAGCAAGTTTGCTAAGAAGAGCTTCATGCGGAACTTTATCAAACGCTTTCTGAAAGTCTATGTAAACAACATCAACGCACTTTTTATTATCTAATGCCATGGTAACCTTGTCATAGAAATGCAACAAATTAGTTGTACAGGACCTACCCTTCCTAAAACCATACTGAAAATCAGTCAACACTCCATTTGCCTCCAGGAAATTCACTATTTTGTAGTTTCTGTTAATAATTTCTAAATAATTTCTGTTAATAATTTCTAAATAATTTCTGTAATTTCTATTTCTAAGTAGAAAATATTTTAATGCATTGAAGTGGTGATAGCAGAGTGTGGTTAGTAAAGAGACATTCTTTAGAAAAGACGATTTATTTGGTTAAATATAAAATAACTAAAAACTGCTCACTGAGTTGGTAATTTCCTTTTTTAGTTCGTCATTTGTGTGGCCATTTTTGCGAACGTCTGAAAATATTTGTTTTTTAATCTGTTCACGATTACTTGAAATGAAAATACAGTAATACCTGTAAAGTTGACCACCTTTGTAAGTTGACCACTTTTGCCAGTAACGAAATTAGCCCTTCACTCTCAACCTCACCCTATATAAGCTGACCATCTGTCTAAGTTAAGCCCTAAAGTGCTGCACCGAAAGTGGTCAACTTACAATGGTTTCGCTGTATGTTGTTTACCTTAAATAATTGAATCGTTTATTTCGGAAAGGTAACATCTCCGTTTTGAAAAAGAAAGAACTCCAGTATTAATTTATTAACTTTTATGGCCTAATTACTCAAAATGCGTTTTAACTTACCAATATTGCATTGCTATTACCTGCTAAAATAAAATAATAAATTATCAGACCCGTAAAGTTTTCCAACTTTTCATAAGCCATTTTTTTCTATCTCCTGAAAAAAATTTTGTTTTTAAGAGTTGATACCTTTACGAAAAAAAGATTCAATTTCTTTCCATATTTAGACGAAAGTACTTTTATATTGGTAATTAAATAGGAATGCATTGCAATTAAAACCCCTATTGCTTGTGAATATTAAAGTCACTACGATCGGCAGGATCAAGGTTTTTTTTGGGACAATAATTAATTATTTTTAAGGAGCCTATCGCTAATAATACTTTCCTGACAGAAACAACTTTTAACTTTCTTAAAAATTGCATGGACACAATAGCCAGCTATATGCTTTAGAATTGGAATTACATCACTTAAATAACAAGTTGAAACTTTAAAAAATTGTTTTGATTGTAGCTGATGTAAGAGATATCACTTATTGGATTTAAATATTTTCAAAATGATGATTTTATAAAGTAACCCCAAACTAATGTAAACCGGGTAACTCGGATTTAAACTCTACAACTTTAGCAAATTTGAACAATTTAAAATCAATTAAAATATTTCGCTCATCAATACTATATTAGAACATTTATAGTGATTAATGCCTCATCTCACCAAAACAAAAAATAAAATAATAAATAAAAAAAAACAAAGTCCCTACTGAACCACTTGGAATTATTGCAGCCTTATATTTTCAAAAAGACAGTGTCGAACCAAAAAAAGAAATGTAACTTCGAAGCAAGAAAACAATGATAAGGCTTCTAAACAACGATGTATAATTTCATAGAGTTGTTTGGCTGAATCAGTCAAAGGCTTCCTAACAATCGATAGGGCGGATTCGAACAAAGCCGGATTTCTCATTTATCATTCTCGACATCAGCGGATTTTAGAACGCCATAATCATCCGTCAAGATCACCCCGAAAAGATAATAAATAACATAGCCTATTGACACATCTCCAAAAGCCATTTTGTATTTTAAGTACAGGTCGCTTATTGTCGCATTCGACAAGATAATTTTATAGAGTTTACAAACTTTGTAAGAACTTTACGGAACTTTAAATTTGCATTTGAGTTTCATAAATTAGAAAGATGATGAATTTGGTTTTGATACATTCATTACAATAATTTTGTCTTGTTACCAGAACTTTGTCCTCTAACTAATTTTAACGTGTTTACTATAATATAAATCACTATGGTAAACTCAAAAAGTATTTATAATTATGTTTCAACTAAAAGCAAAAACTGTCTTCCAATAAACAGGATGACATTTTTAAAAAATAAATATTGTAAAAATAACTGTTTCTTTACAAAAAGGAAATAGAACAAACAGCGTTTGAAATAACTTTGTCATCGGTAACAGTATCTTAGCTTACGCAAATGTATTAAAATAATACTATCACCGCCAAATTACTGAAAAAAAAAAAAACATTTCCAGGGTCAGTAATTGAACAGCATTGCATTAGCATATATTGCATGACACAGTAACATATTCAAAAAAGGGAGTTTCCGACTAGTTTCAGTATTATAAAACGAAAAAAAAAAAGAATATTTCTCTTAATGTAAGAAGACATTACTTTTGCCTTACGTAGCTATTTCAAATATTGACACTACTTCTAATGTACACATTCCATTTTTAAATTTAAGAAAGAACTAAATCAAATATTTAAAGTTTTAGTTAGAAATAGTTTGTATTAGCTTTTATTTTAATTAGGTTGAAAAAGAAATTAAAGAGAAAGAGCTTCCAAATGTGTGACCGGTTTTCTATTCACCATCAACCTCTTGGGAAAATAAATCTCTGTTTACATTTACCCCAGAGACTCTGGGGCTGGGGTAGATGTAAACACGAGTTCCTTTGCTAAACAATGGTCATAAAGTCAAAATTTTTGCACACACTTACTCACAACGAGTATAGTATTGGCTACAATGCTCACAGCTTGAACTTTCATTTCATTCAAGAGGTAGGGAAGGACCAAAAGTTAAAACATTGAGAAAAGCGTTTACAATTACCCCAACTGACCCTACTTTTGTTAGAATAGTATTGTATGTACGGCGTCCTCCGTACGGCTCCTGTCAAAGTTTCAAGAATTGCTAAAAGTTTCAAAATCCTTGAAGCCCACTACGGAATTAAACATTAACTTTTATGCATAAAAAATAGAGCTTAATCTCCGAATAATTTTAAGATGTAAATAAAGTTTATATGATTATTTCTGAAGAAGTTGTTCAAAATAAACGAAGAGCAAGAGATTGATTTTAAATCTTTCGACAAACAACTCCCACTCAAAATCGTTCTCCACATCACTCCCACTATGGAAAGTTTACTTTTTAAAAGGATATAAATTATACTACTATGCTTTTTTTACTAACTCAACCAAGGAAATCTCATTTTTTGGTGTGCGGTAAAGAACAAGTCTGTAACTGCTGAGAAGAACGTATTATTGTTATAATTCATGATCGTTGACCCTTATGTCAGTAATTGGCGAAGGGTCAATACTGATCAATGGGCACAGTGATCGTTTATCATAATTTTCCGTTCCGGGAAGATTGCCAGAAAATTTATGTTTTATAGCCGCAAACCTTTCGGGACACCGTTTCAAACTAACCAGACATTGTTTCCTTTTCAATGGACATTTTTCCTGTAAAAATAGCATTTCCCTTAAAAGCTTTATAAACTGCGTTTCAAGGGTTTTTTTTTCCTTCGTTCGTAAAATTCTTACTTTGAAAGAAAAATATTTTAACTTCTATTTTCCCTTAAAATTGGTATTTTTGTAGTTGTGGCTGGCTCAAAAAGTGCAAATATTTTTCTCTCTGTTTTGTAAAATTTTGGAATATTTTTTCATATTATATGTACTAAAATATGTTTTGGATTTGATTCAAGCATGGGGAAAAAAAACACCAGAAAGCACCCCGTTATCGAAGTTTATGCTATTTCTAATAAAGCTCTCCGCTGTTAAATAATAATTATTTTTATTAATGGTCAATATGTATTGCTTATAGCAGAGAGGAATAGAAGTATTATAATTAAAGAAGAATAATATGTTTTCTATATGCAACTGTTGCTGAATTGAAACTTCCAATACGTGTTATAGGCTGTACATTTTCAAAGAGGCTTTTATTAAACATTTTTTGAATTAAAATTTCTAATATTTATTATGGCCGATAAATTTTCCAGAAAGCTCCAACTTCACACCTTTTGAGTTACAATGTGCAACAATTATTACTAGAGTTCTCCCAGCGGTCGAAATTCGACCGTAATTTGTTAAATTTTTCAAGCCCAGCCTCGAGCATTTTAGTTCCTCTGCTTGATAACGGCTTGTTTTGTTTAGATGTTTCAATTAGCGATGATCTGTTCTCAGTGCGAATTATTGACCACTGAGTAAATTATTTAATTTAATACATTTGTAACGCATATTATACATAAATTTTAGCTTTCTGCATTCTTTCTTCAGTAAAGAAAATAGAAGTAAAATTTTTCATGCCTCTCTATTATTATTAACCCCTTAATGCACACATTCGAAATACAAACATTAACTTTCAATTCAATCAAGAGTTAAAAACACTAAATCAAATCAACAAACTTAGAAATTTTAATTCGAAGCAAAATAATGCGAAAGAAGGGGAGAATTAACTATTAAAAAATGAACTATTTTCAAAGAATTCTATTGATAGCGCTAAAACACATCAATAGCTATTAAATAAAAAAAAAAGGAAAATCTGTTGATAATCAGAGAAGAAAATGGTACTTAACTGTTTTGTCTCTGCCCTATTTATATATAGGTATACATAAACGATCATTGTTAGATAAATTATTTTTTATTCCAGTTGTTGCTCATGGCTCTGCTCGGGCTTAAACTGCAAAATGCCAGTTTGAAGAAAGAAACAAGTAAAATAAAATACTTTAAATTTTTCCCCCCATCGGGCTGCATAGACTGATAATTATTTTACAGAGTCCTGACCATAAAACTTTACTAAAATGAAGGTGTGACAAAAATCAATCGTTCTTTGATAATCTCTCTGAATCTGTCTAATAAACGGTCACTTTGCAAGGTCAAAAAAGTGATAATTCAATTTTAGAAAATAAAATGTAACTTTAGCTGTAAAGGAGATATTAAGTTAAAGAACATTTATTATTTCTGAAATAGTAAACTCAGGCGACTTAAGAAAGTTTAAGATTACCCCTAGAAACTTTTCATCTTTGTCATAACATTAATTACTTTGTAGATGGAAGGGCGGATAATTCTGAGTCATAAATCGTAAAATGGTCATTATCACGAGTCACTAATTGGATGGCCTAACTGGTGGGATTAAATAATATCTCAAGGCATAAATCTTTGCTTGGAGCTGAGACAAATAGTCTCTTAAATATAGAACACAATAGCAAAAAAATTAAAGAAATATTTAAAGGCAATTAGCAAATTTGCTTTTAAAAAACGAAATGATACATAAAACTTGTTATTTAGAATTACGTATTTTAAAACGAGGAGAGAGAGATGAACTTTCTTTGCATTTAAACGATATAACGTAAACAAAACCTCTTTAAGAATTTCAATCACTTTTATTTTACTTGAATTCTTCTGCATTATTTGTTGTTTCTTTTATTTACTCTTGCATTAATTTTTGAATGATCTGTCCTGTAGAGTTTTTTTTATTGACAAGAATTAAAAAGAACTCGTGTGAAAACGTACTCACACTCTAAGATTTTTATAAAATTTTTGCTCTATGCGAAAAAAGTTTGGTAATCATAAGTCCTACTTTTTGTGAGAAATTGTTTCGATTCGATACTATTTTACAATTAGCTGGAAATATGAGTAAGAAAAGAATACATATGGTCAAAATACAACTCCTAACCACACCTTCTTGCTTTCTAATGGTAAACTCATGGCACTACTTTCAGTTAGTGAAATGCTGAGACGACGTTAAAATTCTTCTTTAATTTCAAAATTATGAATACACTATTAAAAATTTCCGTAGGAAAATAGTAAAATAACCATTTATTTGATTGTTATTTTACCATATTTAATTACAACAGTTGAATAACCATTAAAAAGATGGTACTCAAACCGTTGATTGCGAAAAAAATCGTTTATTCTCTGTCTTAAAAAATATCCTTATCCTAAAAAATGTTTAACTAACCGTAATTTTCAAGCGCTCAATAAGAATCGGGCTCCATCTTGGTTGGGAAACCTTACCGGTCGTACGTTGTTTTAAAATAGGAATACGGATTTATCAGTTAAAATTTGCATGTGTATATAAAAACAAGAAGTTCCGTCTAGAACTATACGAGCCTACTTTCCCGTATACACCGAATTCAAATTTATAATTTAGCTATCTCTCTCTCTCTCTGTCTTTCTCGTTTAGCTTTAGTTCTTAATTGCTTCCAATATACCTTTTTCAACGGTTAATACATATTCATTCAATCATTATTTATTAAGTCATTCATGTATTTATTAATTCATTTATTCGTTCATTCTTTTGCTTATTCATTTAATCATTCAATAATTAAAAAATATTCTTGAAAATCCCGATCAAAAAATTTCATAGGAAAATAGGCTCGTTAGTTCTTTATGAACTTTCTATTTGTACATGTTCTACGTCATAAGAGCTTTCCGATAAAGTTTGTTAGAAGCAAATCGGTCCGTTAGATCAGAAATTATATAGGATTGAAATTTCCCCGTAGGCGGTATGTTAATTTTTTTTTGAACTGTTCAAAAATGAACAAAAATTGTTCAAATCAATATTTCACGCCAAGAACTTCTTCCAGTGAGCTTGTTCACGGGAACTTATATCTTCTACTCAGAGTTTACATAATTTGCTTCATTTTCACCCATAGACGCTAATGTTAAAATTTTTTGAACTGTTCAAAATTGAACAAAAAATTGTTCAAATCAAAAAGTAAAATATGAAAATCAGATGTCCTCGCCGAGATCTTTCGACTGCAAAAAGAATTTTTCGAATCGGACAATTCGTTCAAAAGTTATTAAGGGGGGGGGGGACAGACCGACAGACAGACAGACAGACAGACCGACAGACAGATAGACCGACAGACAGACAGACCGACAGACCGACCGACACACTTTTTCCCCATCTCAAAACCCTACTTTCAAATTTTTTATTTTTCAATCTTTATTTAATTACTTAACTTATTTTTGACTTTTCTTGATTTCTAACGATATTTTCACGATACATTAAGCCTTCTTTCATGCTTTATTATTATTATTTTTTTTTTACTTTTACGGGAAAGTAGGCTAAAAAGAAGAAAAACAAGAAGTTCCGTCTAGAACTATACGAGCCTACTTTCCCGTATACACCGAATTAAAATTTATAATCTAGCTATCTCTCTCTCTGTCTTTCTCGTTTAGCTTTAGTTCTTAATTGCTTCAAATATACCTTTTTCAACGATTAATACATATTCATGCAATCATTCATTTATTAAGTCATTCATGTATTTATTCACTCATTTATTCATTCATTCTTTTGCTCATTCATTTAATCATTCATTAATTCAAAAATTTTCCCGAAAATCCCGATCAAAAAATTTCATAGGAAAATAGGCTCGTTAGTTCTGGATGAACTGAACTTCATATTTGCACATGTTTTATGTTATATGAGCTTTCCGTTAACCCTCTCGTGCATGGAAACCTCATATGAGGTTACCAGGAAAAAATAAATAAATAAATATTATTTCAACTTATTTTAATCCACAGTTGTAGAATATTCCAGCATAATGATCAAGTAAACTTTTTAAAAGCTGCAAAAGTGGCTGCACGAGCTGAACAATTCAATTTTAGGACTTAAAAATAGCCATTTTGTTTCAGCACTGTAAGTGAAAAAGCGATACTTGTAGAAGGACTCGTTCTGCACTTTCTTTGAAAATATCGAGTAAGTAAAATTATTTCCTTTTTTTCTGAATCATTTTGATTAAAATAGGTACAAAATGGTCGCATATTAGCAATTTTCTGGTTAATTAAGGCTTTTTCTATTGAGAACCTCAAATGAGGTTACCATGTAGTTGTAGTAGCTAACAACTTCGGCTGCATGCAAACCTCATTTGAGGCTACCAGTACTGTGATTAGCATCAATGCTTAGTCCTACAAAGGCACTATTTTCTAAATCAATGGTACTTTAAATATATAAGTATAATAATAAATTATTGTTTATTGTCATACTTTTTGCAATTCATAAACATTATTTGTATGACTAATTATTTTATATTATTATTTATGTATTGGTAGGTCATTTTTAAAAATTATAATTATAAATTTTCACAAATAATATTGTCAGTAAATTAATATTGTTAGTAAATTAAACCTGTTTTTATTTTCTTTAATTTGTTGATATGGTTTTCGTTATTTTCTTTTAGCCTTTGTACATTCTATGATGGATGATAGGTTAAGATATAAATATGGCAGACCAAAAAAACGGGTTGAGTCTCAAAAGGAAATGGAAGTAATTATGGATCAACCTTCTGATTCTGAAGATGATCTTTATGAAAATGATGCTGAGATTGATTGCTTTCCAATTCAGAATAATGTGAGAGAGTCATCAAGTGATGGACAAAGATCTGAAACTGTAACAACAGAATCAGATAGTGATGAGGCTGGTAGTGACAAAAAAAAAAAAAAAAATCAAACCTGCTCCGAAAGCTGAAAAGAAAAAAAAGTTTGTAAAAAGAAACAGACGTTGGAGGGCTAACAAAGATAATGATTTCTCAAAAGAACCACCAGAATTTAAACCTGAAAAAGAAAAACAATTTTTTGGAGAAACTCCTTTGGATTATTTTTACAGGCTGATTCCCGACTCTTACTTGGAAGAAATGTGCTTAAAAAGTAATTTATATGGAACGTAGAATGGGAAAGAAAATTTAAAAATTTCTCTTAGTGAAATGAAAGTGTTTCTCGGTATAAATTTAGTAATGACGTATGTGAGGTACGCTAGGCTTCGTCAGTATTGGAGTACGGTCGGAGACTTACGGCTAGGCATAATAGCAAACTACATGTCTATAAGCAGATTTGAAACAATTAAACGTTATCTTCACTTTTAGGATAACACTAAGATCCCCGTAGATAACAAAGACCGCCTGATACGGTTGCGGCCTTTTTTTAGATCTTCTCCATAAAACTTTTCATGAAGCGAGAACTCCAGAAGAATCTCAATCAATTGATGAAATGATGGTACCATTTAAAGGTCGTTCCAACCTAAAGCAGTATATAAAATCGAAACCCAAGCCATGGGGATTCAAAATATGGGTTCGTGCTGGAGTTTCTGGTTATGTTTATTGCTTTGAAATATTTCAAAGAGCAAATGGTAGTAGAAGTCCTCCATCTAAAGAATATGGTGCAGCTGGTGATGTAGTTTTGCGATTGAGCCATGATTTAGCTGGGAGAAATCATAAATTGTACTGCGATAACTTATTTACTTCCATTCCCCTTATTGAAGAACTGAAAAAAACAAAAAAATAACTTTGTTGGTACAATTCGAGCCAATAGAATGCTAGGCGCAGATGAAAAGTTGAAGGATGCTAAATTTCTTCTGAAAGAAGGAAGGGGGTCAGTATCTGTGACTTCTTCTGGGGAAAATATAACTGTGACTCGATGGGTTGATAAAAGCATTGTGCATGTAGTTTCGTCATTTGCTGGAGTGCAACCGATGGACAAAGCAAAGCGTTTTTCTCAGACAACCAAATCATTGATCGACATAGCAAGGCCAAATGCAGTACGCATTTACAACCTTCATATGGGAGGTGTCGATTTAATGGATTCCCTTGTGGCACTATATCGTCATTCTCAAAGAAATAAACGGTGGTATATGAGAATATTTTTTCATATGCTGAATGTTGCAGTAGTCAATGCTTGGCTACTTTGGAGAAAAGACGGAAAGGAAAAACATGATTTGCTAGAATTTAAAAGTTGCATAGCATTAAGCCTCATTTACACAGGGAGCTCAATGATACCAAAGAAAAAAGGTAGGCCGAGTAACAGTCCTTCTTCTTCCTTCGAGTCGACGATAAAAAAAAGAAAATTATCAAATGTCGCAAAAGAGTTGCGGTTTGATAATGGTAACCACTACCCGAAGAAATCAGAAGGAAAATTTGGCTTAAAATGCAAGAATGGGAAGCTGCAAAAGCAAAACGCGATACACTTGTGGCCGCTGTGATGTTTATTTATGACCTGAATGCTTTGAAGAGTTTCACGAAAAATAATTTTTTTTCTTAAAGTGTACCCTTTGTTGCATATAAGCCTCATTTGAGGTTGTGCCTGTAATTTCTTTAAAATTAAAAAAAAGGAATAATTCTAATTTATTTTCTGTTTTCTGATTGATTCAAAGCTAAATTGTAGGTTAAAATATTTTTTTTGATAATTATTTAATAATGCATGCATGAGAGGGTTAAAGTTTGTTCCAAGCAAATCGGTCCGATAGATCAGGATTTATATAGGATTGAAATTTCAACGTAAGCGCTATTATGTTAAATTTTTGAACTGTTCAAAAATGAACCAAAACGGTTCAAATTAATATTTCATGCTAAGAGCTTCCTCTAGTAAACTTGTTCATTGGAACATGGATTTAATACATAGAGTTTACATCATTTGCTTCATTTTCGCCCGTAGGCGCTAATGTTAAATTTTTTTGAACTGTTCGAAATTGAACAAAAAATTGTTCAAATCAAAAAGTAAAATATGAAAATCAGATGTCCTCGCCGAGATCTTTCGACTGCAAAAAGAATTTTTCGAATCGGACTATTCGTTCAAAAGTTATTAGGGGGGGACAGACCGACAGACCGACAGACAGACAGACAGACAGACAGACCGACAGACAGACAGACCGACAGACCGACCGACACACTTTTTCCCCATCTCAAAACCCTACTTTCAAATTTTTAATTTTTCAATCTTTATTTACTTATTTAACTTATTTTTGACTTTTCTTTATTTTTAACGATTTTTCACAATACCATTAAGCCTTCTTTCATGCTTTATTATTATTTTTTTTACTTTTACGGGAAAGTAGGCTAAAAAGTGGCTTAAGCAGTGGATACTAAATAGAAACACATACACACGTAAATCAAAAATTTGAGACATCGGATTTCCAAACTGTTTGCGAATGAGCGAAACCATAATTTGAGCTGCTAAAGCTTGTTTGAAGCTTGTTTGTATTTTAATTTTTGCAGCAAATAAAATGATTTTCGTCAATATACAATAAATTTAGACTAAAAATAAATTTGGATATAATCAAAAACTGAAATCTCAATTTTAAGGCCGTTTGCCTGTTGGAAAAGAAGATTTATTGATAAATAAACGTCCGCTTTACGTGATGACGGTGGCCGAGTGGATAGAGAGGAAGACTTGTACACCACGCATTCGGGGTTCGAGTCCTGCGAGCTTTCTTTACGGTTTCTACGCCTCGAAGATTCTATGCCTTGAAATGGTTCAAAAACATTTTGTTTTGAAACCATTTTTAAATTATTATAAAACCGTAAACTTTAGTATTTACGGCTTTTTAACAAGTTAATTAGAAATGGTTAGGTCCCGTAAAGATAGAAAAATGTTCCAAACCGTAAATTTAACGGTGAATTAGATGGACAGACTGCTGCCGGTCATTTAACCGTAATTTCATGATGAAATTTCTAACAGTGTACAAGAATAACTAATAATTATTAATACAGGACATTGTGTTAGAACACCTCAAGTAACACGTTTAACGTGATTAAATTGACAAAACTTACTATTATGTTGCAATTGTTTTAAGGCACTGTGTTCGATATGTAAATCAATTTGATACAAAACTTGTATCGGTTTTTATTTTACGTACGCAAAAATGTTTTTGCATTTAAAATGAAGCGATAAAAATATTTACATAAAAGCTTGGGATTCGATTCTGAACGCGGAGTTGCATTTTGAGTTATTACTCGCCTTGGGAAAAGGGCAACGAATTGCTCAATGTACCAACAAAAAAATGATAGACCTTAGCCAAGTTGCTCATCAAATTTTGTGTCAAAAGCTATTTTTGAACATAACTAAAGATTATGACTTAGTACAGCTATACAGCGTAAATGGCGAATTAAGGTAATAAATTTTAGATACAATTTCTCAAACATAATTACAGAATTTACTCAAAAAGAATGTTTATAAATAAACATTTTAGAATAATAATAAATATACTTCATCAATAACGATAACTTATAGATATGAGTAAATTGGGTGTTGTTGAAAAGCTATCACTTCAAAAACGGGACGTAAAAGAAAAAGTACAACCACTGCTTATGTACTGTAACTAATAGAACTATATTACAGCTATCTGCTTTGAAGCTATCGAAATCGTGCCACACAATGTAATTTTCAGTTTGGCAAGCAGTTAAATGATTTATAATTGTATGCGTTATAAATGAGGCTGTTTTCCGCATAAATGAACATATATTTATACCATTCATAAAGTTTAGTAGAGTTTTTATAACTTTAAAAATAATTACACTATTGTAGACATGATACAAGTAAAATTTCATCGGCAGTAAGCTAATACACAAAGAATACAACATACACATAGATTTTTTTTCTTCCGTTTTTAAGGATGAATTAAGAAGCATGTTTACTGTTTTTCTAAATGAGTTTTTAGAAACCTTTGGAATCCGTTAATGTTGCCCCTTCAAAAATAATTTGGGAATAATATTTAATACGGAATGTTAATGGTACTCTCCTTTGTGCAGTGGAGGAAAACCCTTTTCATCACAATTTAACTCCTTGGAAAGTATTTAAGTGGAATGTTAATGTCATTTGAGAGTAAACTTAAAAAAAGCAAAATACCTTGCTGCTTGTATTCGAGAATTTCATGTATGATATGTGAACGAAAAAAATCCGAGTCGGTCTTGAATTTTTTTTTTTTTTTTTGTGTGTGTGTGTGTTTTTAATGGATAACATATCGCCGGCGTTCTGTTGAAAGTCGGTAAGTCCACAGAAAAAAAGAGAGAGAAAGACACCGATTACTGAAGGGAGTTAGAATTTGGAATTGGTTATTTCATGATATGAACCAATTATGCAGCCTTTCATGTTCCACATCTTAGACAGACTGTAATTTCCTTTAAACTACTCTTTGATAACACAAAGTTAAAACAATAAGTTTCACTTGTCTCATTTTAAGAAATAAATCAAAGACTAATTGGGAAGGAGTACATTTCTTTCAATGATCTCAACAGATTGAAAATGCAGAAAATTACTTCCACGTATAACTAATTACACAAACAGTTCTGAGGATAGCATAGCCTTTGATTCAAAATTCGATTATGTTGGCTAAAGATTCTACTGAAGTGATTTATCAAACCACTTAAACCTATCAAATATAATTTAATTATTTCAGTAACGATGTTCGTTTTACCTTTGTCTCAAAAGGAAGTTTCACATCAATTTTCATGAACTAGGGAAAAGACTGGAAGCAAATTACTAGGAATTAAAGCATTAATTAGTCCTAAAGACAGAATTATGAAACATTAAAGGCATTGATTAACACTTAAGAAATTATGAAAACATGAAAGCATAAATGCAAGTAAAATCAAAAATTTTGAAGTACTTAAAATACAGTGTGATCATAAAGAAGTATCCAGTATTAAAGCTCTATAAATCAAGAACAATGTAAAATATTACATTTTACCTGCTACAGAATTATATGGGATTTTTTTAGGGTTTGTTAGAAACTGTCACAGATATTCTATGTGTCACACGATGGATGGGACGAACCGAGGGTTATAACCAACACACTACTTTTTGATACTACTTTCCCAATGGCCACCGATAAGCCGTGATCCTTTGTGATTTCTACCTGTGGGGTTACTTAAAGAACAAGGTATTCTCCGCTCCCCTTTTATTGTTTTAGTGGAGTTGAAACAACGTATCGCAGCCAATATCCATGAACTTGAGTTGATGGTATCGATACTTTAATATGCGTTCGGGCGAAAAAAAAAAAGATTATCGGCTCAATGTGCGTCGTGTGACAAAAGGGATCATACATAGACCATCTGTGAATGCCTCTAAAGAACTTAGAGTAGGCCTATATAATTATTTGTAAGTAACAGATAATATCTTACATTTTTCTTGAATTATAGTGCATTGAAATTGTATACTTCTTAATGAATCCCAATGAATATTTGTTGAGGGTAAAAATACATTTGTATAAAGCTTTTCATAATGTAAAACAGATATGTGGTTCTAATTTTTTTCATCTAGAAACTAAAAAGAAAAATTCTAAAATAAATATTTCAATATTTTCTTAGTACGGTTGTGGCATCAAATAAAGGAAACAGAAAAAAGAATCGAAGCAAACTTACAGAAAGAAGCTTCCATAAATTATTCTTAGATCTACTAATTAACAAAAGGGAAGGAATCTTGTCAACGCACCACGATCGTAAAAGCAGACGTCCAGAGATAATGGCGAGGGAGGAGAGAGTGGGAAAAATCGCTTTATTCGTCAAGCAGCAAATTGCCTTAATTACGTTTATAGGAAGAGGTGGCCGCTTGACTCTGCTGCTTAGCGGGGTGGGTTGCTAAATTCATTTTTGCATATTTGATGCAAATATTTGATGAGAATTACATCAGGAACGCTACAAAATGGCTTGGATATCTTTTGTGATTTATGCGTAAAAGCGTTGCAATTAAATTTAGAGAAGAGTTTCTTTTGATCTAAATTTTTACGGTGGAAAAGATGTTACACGTCAGTTGGAATCGGGGCAGGAAATTTTCTATTTCAATTGCTCATAATTTCCTGCGACATTCAAATGTTCCTTTGAAGTTGTTTTGGTTTTTAAAACAAGAACTAATGGGGCTGAATTATAATTTCTTCCAGCGCGAAGCTAAAACATACAGATGTGTAAAGTTGATTTTGTTAAAAGGAAGCTGTTAATTGGACGTATATTTCATGATATTGTGTTGGACAAGAAATTAATACATTACATTGGTCTTGAATTTTATAATTTCATACTGTCATGTAATAAATAATTCAATAAAATATAATTTTTTTAAGAAACAGATATAATTTTTATGGAGAGTAAATGTTTGGATTAGCCTTTGAAATCTCCCTTTTGTTTGAATACAGAATAATAAAATTACTATCACTTTGAAAATTTCACCTCTTAGAACACAGAATTAAAAAAAACAATTTAGCTTATAAATAAAAAAAACTCTTATCACGTAGATTTTATATTTAAATATTAACATACTTCTTTATTTAAAACTGGCTAATATGCCCGGCGTTGCGCATGCTATCTCGAACATTGCATCATTCTCTGGCGTAAAAAAGAATGAAATCTTGTGTCACATGTCCAACATTTAGTCGTAAATAAATGAGGAGAAATTTATTTTAAAATTACCATTAGAAGAGGGGAAATAGTCCTTAAAAATATGCATTAGAACAGTAAAACGTCGTCGAAATTCTCATTTAGTATATTTTTAATAGACGAAACTCATTAGGGTGCAGACAACAGTTTTTAAATATTGTCAACGGTTCATCTCAAGATCCCATCAGAATAACGTCTCCTAAAAACTTTTTGCAACACGGTTAACAGTCTATAAGATTCTTTTTAAGAATATGAACAAAATTTCCTAAAATTACAAATATAATGGTGCTTCAACCAGAGAAAGAAAAAAATTAAGCCAACGAAAGAAAGAAGGAGAGCTAAACGCATCATTTAGAAAGGTAAATGAATATGTACATTTAAGTTAACAAATGTTAAGTCTTTAAGCAGGGCTGACACACAAAACATATTTCAAAGAAAAAGAGAAAACTAAATCCAGTGTAAATGGCGACAATTAGAGTAAAAGTCACCTGACAGTAAAATGTTTAACAGATCAAAAGTTACAGAAATAGGCATTATTCAATTTTTAAAAATGCGCAAAGCACATGAATTTCCCCCAGTTGAATATAAAAGGCAGCCAAACTGGGAAATCGCTACGAATCGCCATGTGTACTATACAGCAAATGTATCATAATCCTACAGTGTAAACCACGCATTGAATTAAAACAGAAGAATTTTATTAATACGGATTTTCCGCACAGTTTCAAAAAGTTACCAAAAGCACGGGGAAAAAAAAGCCATGAACACGACTTGGCGAGAAAACTATACGTTCGAGGTTTAATTAAAAATAAGCGAATATGCTCCAAATTGAGCAGATAAATTCAGAGGTGAGCCTCGTTTTAAAATTCGAAAACTAATAAAATTAATATTACGCGTGTTCGATTTGGTCTACTAACTTCACAAAGAGATCATCTTGTGCTGTTTTTACGAGTATTAAAATGCTTCAAAATTCGAAAAGGTGCAACATTTCTTCGATGAGATAATCGTAAAATTATAGGTTTTACTTAAATTTGAAGTAAAAAAGAGCGAATTTGAATTTTGGGGAAAACGCTTTGAGGTAGGTGCACAAGGATCTGAGACAAGGTCCCTATGATCAAAATTTCGTACTTATGTGCCTTTTCATATCGCCAGGAGGCGACCGACTCATACAAATGCACACACTGATACATAAACTCTGTTTTATTTATACCAAGAGGAATATTCCTAGTACGATAATAGCAAAAAACAAATTAAAAGCAAAAAAGAATTAAGCACTGTTTGAAAATGTTACATTATTTTTATTTAAAAAAGTTAATTTTAGTATTTTTTATTCCATGCTTCCTCGCCTTCGCTTTTTACTACTCACAAATTTAAGAAACTGTAGTCTTATGTCATGTAGAAAGGTTTTCACTACAGCAATGATACTATTGCAAAGAAGCTTCCTTCCAGGCAAGAATAAAGTTGAATTATTAGTTACACGCAAGGAATTTTGACTAATATTGTAAAGGTCAATTCAATACTAAATTATTGAAAAAAAAACCCACCATGCATTAAGAAAATTTTATGGTCTTTAAAACGCGTATTCGAGTTTTGCTATTTTTTTTAAGGCGCAAAGTTTTTCTATTATTTTATTTTAGGTTTAAACATTATGGTCAAGATTTTCCAGCTTATAGTCAGTATAACTAAATTGAGCCCTTACGTCTTAGCCAATCCAGGCATCTAGGAATAAAAGTATCTTATAAATCATGATATATTCATGCAATTCGCCTTCCTGAGTTTTGCGAAAATTTTATTTTTAGCTCAGTAAACGAGCGATTTTTGTGATGTTTAAACAAACCAATCTTCCAGATACGGGAAATACCGGATTATTCAACTCCTCTCAAAAGTTTAAGAGTTCAAAGAATAATGTGTGTAGGGATATGAAAATCGTCACACAAGCTCGAAACACAATGATGTTTTATAGAATCCATCAAAAAATACTTAGAAAAAATTCTCTGAAAGAATAGGAGGAAAGTGCCCAGCGATAACATATTTTCAACATTTTGAAGATTTGAAACACTGCTTTTAACAGTGCCATTCGGGTATAGGTATAGTTATTGAATGACTGCCGATCCATTCAATGTTTGGAAGATCAAACATCGACTTTACAAACTAATGGATTGTAGTGGCTAATATCGCTTTTGTCGATGAAACGTCCTTTGTTGTGTTCCTCCTTATTTATTTATTTATTCAGCGTTAACATTTTCTCTAGTATTTCAATAAAACCCCGCAGTTATTTCAACTATGCATTACAGTTGCTAACAGTTTAAGAAAATTATTCCGTGAATGAAGTAAGTTTTCAATAGCTTTGTCATGGCCTACTTCTAAAGGATTAATTTGTAATGGAACAATAATCATTTCATTTCTGTAATACAGATAGGGATATTTAAAACACGACTTATTGTTTTTAACTAAATAAATAAAAGGAACAAATTACGTTTTCATACCATTGAAGTTTTATCATGTAATTGTACATACACTGTTAAATAGATCTTATTAATGAGTTAAAATATTTTGAAGCACGTCGTGTTCTTGTAACAGCTCCGAGGCAACAGGACTTAGATTTGAAAACTGCAGTTCTTATTTTCGAAGTAAACCTTATCTCAAAAATTATTCGGTAGGATCTCCTTTTTGAGATACCACTAAAAAAAAACAGATGTTTCCTTACATCAACTAGAAAAAACACAACACGTGTGAATCAAGAATATGTCGTCGTTGGGAAGAGTGAACCGCTATCAACGCTGGGGTAAAAACGCGGACTGTTCTGACCATAGCAGATTGATTTTAATAAGCTAATACTTTTACACGTAAGCTAATATTTTACCACTGTGCCAGGAGGACATCGAACGGTCAGCGGGAAAATCGGATATAGCTTCCAAGCGTACCAGCTGCGGGAGCTTAAGAGCTAAATTTCTTCATAGTCCAATCCAGAAGAGCCAAATCTGGATTGGATTTAATTATCCAATAGTCCACTCTGTTTTCTCCTGTTCCTGCGTCCTATCCGAGTGGGACAAATCAATCATCTTGTATTCCTGCTTCGAAGAGAGGAACAGATTACTCACAACCTTGATTTTTTCTGACGTTTCACGAGGTAAATAGTTCCTTAATTTTGATACAAATACTATTTTTCTAAAGAAGTAACAATTGTTAAAAAAAAAAAAAAAGTTCTGTATTAATTATGAACGTAAAATTGATCATTAAATTTTTAATTTAATGCAGTAAAAATAAAATAATATTTGCCTTTTCTGTAACTAAAATTTTAAAGTAAATATCGGCACTTAAAACTGAGAACAGCCTATATTCCTTTTTAAGTCATAATTACTTTTTAAAAATAAGCAGATATATTTTATCATTTTTAAAGCACCTAATTTTTAACAGTAAATAAAATTCATTTCTGTTTCAAACAGAAAGCACGTTTAAAATAACACATTATATTCTTCGTTTGCGCATCGACACGCAGAGATAGTTGCGACGAACTATCTTCATAATGTTTCACGCAATCATAGCCCAACCAAATCTGGATTTCACACTATTCTCCAGTTTACTTGTTGCAGTTGTACAAAAGTAACATGAAGAGAGAATCTTTTCGTCCTTAGAAAGGAAACACAGCGTTAAAAGAATAGAAACTTAAATCACAACTGAAATGTTTCTTGCAGTGTCCAGAAACGTGTCAGAGAGTGAATTTATGCTTGCAATAAAACAGAGAATAGTTTTAATGCTCACTATACGAGTCTTCAAGTGAATTGAGAACAGCGTCACACTTTGCTTTCGACCGTGTTGCAATAAAAATGGTTATATATATACGAATTTCTACATTTATTTTGAATTCATAAGTCGTTGAATATTGTTTTCACGAAGTGAAAAAGTATCTTTCAGTCATAACTAGATTTACGAAGCTCATGAACATGTTATAACTGCATAAATGCGCTGAAATAATGAAGACTTGTTGCAAAATGCAGTGCAGAAAAACACAATGAAATATTTTCATACCTACACTTTTTCTTGAAAGTTAACAAATTGAGAAAAAGGAGAACACCAAAACATCGATCAGATATGAATTACAGGATTGAAAGGATGATTTTTCTTTTGTGGAGATGAAACAAAGTTCTAAATTTTTAACAGAAAAATAAAGAATGATTTTGCACTTGAAATAAATTCATGCATAAAAATGTATGAATAGCAGTTCAAATGTAAAATTTCCTACGTCTTACGCAGGGTCGAGGGTAAACCTGTTTTTAAAATCTAGTTTAGCATTGTGGCGAAGAAGAAAAAGAACTAAGATTTCTTTTTTTCTTTGTATTAGTCTTTCATGTTCATTTAGAATTATCAGCTTATTAAAAAAAGAGCAGAATGTAATGAGTGATGCTCAGTAAACATTAAAGTAGAAGGCGTTTCGGTCTCCATTAAGACAAATAAAAAATAGAGACATTAGCACGCAATAAAAGTTGCGTGATAAATAGAGTTTCTGTGACACCGCAAGAGTCGACAAAGGATAAGGAAAATGAAGGGGAAAAGATTCTTCGGTGGTTTAATTAGTCGAAGAAGGGGGCTGTGTCTCACATGAAAGCGAAACATGTGACTAGGATGCTTTTTGCACGGTTGAAATCTAAGCATTGAACTTGAATAATAGTGAGTAGGAGAAGTGTAAATTATGCTCTAGATAATTAAAACTACCTTTTAAAATTCATATTACTTTTAAATGGGGAAAAAAGAAAGAAAAGAAAAAAAAACAGTATAAATATTTTCTTTTGAAAACAGATATTAGAAATGGATTCTATTAAAAAATGAAGGAACTTTGTGTACTAGTAAAACTGAAAAACTTTTCACGTTAAAAAGCACAAATGAGCATTAAAATGTACACATGTTTAGGGATTGCTTTGAATCCCTTTTTCAATGCAGTAGTGGAGCTTCTAGATGCAAAAACATCCAAATGATCCAAAAAATCCAAGCAATCCCGAAACATATGTCTGCATTTTAATGCTCATTTGTGATTTCTTAACGAGAAATTTTTTTCAGATTTGGATTATATTATTGTCAGTTGTTCTTTTGTTGCTAAATTCTAATGAAGCTTTGTCATTTACTATATGGTTATTGTATTTTAAATTAGAATAAATCAACATTTGACCTGTTTCCCTCTCCTCATCAGTCTCACTTACTTGTTCTAAGGCCATTTACGGCCAGGATGTGGTTGGACACAGGGATAGGGCCACTATCACGTGTTTAGCCTATTAGTTAAATAAAAATACTTATAGGTACTTTATCGTGATTATTAGGATTAAATACATTAAGCTTTGGGTCAAAGTCTTTAATTAGGTCGCAGGTGGCATAAAAATATAAAAATGTCAGAATATGCCCATATTCATTTATTTACAGTTCAAGGAAAAAGATTAAACTGCATTCCAAGGGAAATATGGAACTCGGATGCAGTAAAAATTAAAAATTAAGAAAAGTGAAATCGGAAAAAATACCCGGTTTATAGAGGATTTTCGGATTTTGGGTCTGGATTTTCGAGATTTAAATGTACATTGTTATCTTAAATATTTGATTCGTTACACTTCAAATGTTCATAATATCCATTTATTTTTAATACATTTATAAGATACAGTAATAAATTAAAAACACGACCTTATCTTTAAATTTCTTCCAATTAAAAATTATTTAAATTATTCCAAATAATTTACATCAGAATCGAACATTCGTGGTGGCAAATTTAGGCGTCATTGACATCAGCGTAAAGAAATCTAATTCGCTAGAAAGAATCTAAATTTCGATGCAACTCTGGAAATCGCCAAGCAACTACATAGACAATAAAAATGCAAAGCACGTTAACTTTGAATAGTTTTTATCAGATAATACGTTATTTGTGCAAAAATATACACAATTATAATAAAAGGTTTTCGAAAACATTTTCCCATTAAAAATAAAATGTATAAAAGTTAACCAACTTATCCTTTCAACACCGGCAGCGCCGTTGCGGATACCGCTAATTACTAATAATTAAGAAGAAAAGATGTGCATGTATGTGTGGGACTCGCGTTTAGCCGGGAACGTTAGATTGATTTTCATGGAATTTGGGTTAAACTAACTTGGAGGATTTATCTTGAAGCGTTTTTTCTAAGACCCGATTTATATCTTTGTCGTTCAAATTTAAAACTTTTTCTATACATAAATTTACTAACGTGGGGACGAATTCCTTCATACAATTTTAATTTTTATGTCATTCGAAAGCATATGTGATTTTTCACATAAGAATTTTTTTTCAAAGCTTCCGTGAGATTGAGAACAGCTGAAAGATTTATTTTTAGTAAAACTTGGATCCTAGGCAGACCATTTTAATTTAGCTCTACAGTCAAAATCAAAATTATTTTTTATTGATTTTTTTAATTAGTATTCTTGTTAAAAAATATATATTTTCCACGCGTATGGCCCAAATGCTACCTTTGTTGTTCACGAAGTGAAATGAAGCAGTTATACTGTTTAAAAGATGTTGTGGCTCATTCATACATTAATAGAAAACTTCTACTCTATTGTCATGTATACGAAATCGAAATTTATTTCATTCGTTTAAAGAGAAGTATTTATTTTCAAAGAAACTTTTATTCTGAACTTTTCTGCTTTTACCAAATGCTTAGAATAGAACACAACACAGTAAAAGTAGTGAAAAAGAAGAAAGGTTCTATCCTCTCAGAGTTTTCCAGTAAAGAAAAATCTAAGGTAGCAGATCGGGGAAAGGTAGCTAACATTAAACCTTGAATAAAACCCGATTCTCACTTCAAAGGCTTATAAATCCAAGTTGACTATTCGACAGAGATTTACCTTCCCAAGG
Source organism: Octonoba sinensis (assembly GCA_038502835.1). NCBI lineage: Eukaryota > Metazoa > Arthropoda > Arachnida > Araneae > Uloboridae > Octonoba > Octonoba sinensis. Next base: position 107,068,367 of record CM076600.1, on the reverse strand, counting down.
TGGAGAGGAGAAAAAAAAAAAAGAAAAGGAAAAGAAACGATTCAACCGACCACAATGAAGAGCACTTGATTGTGATTACAGTTAGAACGAGAACATAGGGGTTCCCAAACATCAGAGAAATAGAACAGCACTTCGGCCATATTTGGTCCACCTCAATGTTTCGAATCGGTGATGTACACGTAATTTAGAAATCAGATCACACTATAACTTTGTGATTTAATTAGTTCCTGTTACTTTTTAATTTCCCCAGAAAAATAATAATTATAGTAGAATTTTAATATTATTATTGCTATTATCGTGAATAAAAAATGGAGGAAGAAATTTCTTCAAATAAGAATCAAAAAGTTTTGTATTGAAAACAGTTTGAAAACTTTTTTACAATTTCTGTGTCTCTCAAATTCAATTCACAAAGTTCATTAAGCACGAATTTCCCAATAACTCACAAAATTGACGTTGGTTTTAACCTTTTGACTGGTAACTACCTTAAGTTGAAGCGCTTCGCACGTGACCGGCGTGCGGCCGACACTAGCGATCGCTGGAGACCGAATACTTTATAATGCAAAATGGATGCTTCCGGTGTATCAACAGATTATAAAATATACACAATCTAATTAATATTATTCTGAGTACTCCAAAATTGAACTAAACATTTTTTCTTTTCGATTGAACGGGTTATCCATCAATGGGTAATAAATTTTTTATAACTTAATAATTATTGTCATGTGCTAGTAGTTTGGTTCACGTCAGTGCTGCAGTGAAATTGTGTTTTCAATAACATACAGTGTGCTTTCTTTATTTGACATTAGTGCTTTTAATTTTACTTTTTTTAATTTCCTGAAAAATCAAAAATCAATAGTAAATAAACTGACCTCGCAGAATAATCACTGTATGCAATAGCTGCATCCTGTTTACGAAAAGCGCTATACTTTTCTGCATACAGACAGATATATTGTAAGTAAATTAACATAAAATATCGTTAAGACTCTCAAATCTACAAATTTGTGCATCATTTTTGGGAAAAACCAGCAGAAGGAAAGTTTTAAAAATAACCTTTATGGTGGCTCTGGAGATGGCGGGAAGTGAATCATGTGATGAAAATCAACCTTATTGACAACAATTACCCATTTTCTGTGACACCTCACTACGATGAAATTCTAATTAATGCGCTTTAAATATAATGAAAAGAAGCTTTTCGCAGTTTCAATCCAAGTTTATCCAAGAAACTCACACTAGCTTTTCCATTTGTGTCATTCTGAAGAAGAAAGTACATAAAAAAATTTATTTAAAAAAAATCTGAAAAACGTTTTTTTAAATTTCACTAAAATGTAAGACTGAATCACGAAACTTATAAAACTTTTATGCTTTAAAAAAAAATCGTTTAAAGTTTAGAATATAATAAATAGTAAAAAGACGCCTAATATTGCTCCATGGCGTAACACGACGTCTGTGTTGTTTATGAAGGGTATCTAAATTGTAAACTGGCGTGCGGATCAGCAAGCTATCGAGCGTGTATAAATGCAGAAACATACGTAAGTTTGTTTGTATTTAATGGCTCAAGAGCATCAATAGGCTGTACTACCTCAGATGATTTGATTTCTTTTCGATGAACAAATTAGGAAAAATTTGCTTTTCTAGAGAACTACGGTGTCTGACCCGTTTGGGAAAAACTGATTTGCTGGGGGGGGGGGGGGGGCAGGGTAGCTGAAGAAATAAGGAAAAACTTCTTTTTTTTTTTGTAGAACTGGGGTGGATTATTACCAACATTTATTCAGAGGAGGAAAGAAGCTCTTTCTAGGGCAACTCGCCGGTGGCCAAGAAGAAGTTTCACAAGTACATTACCTCCTCAGTCCTCATACAGCCTGCGCAAACCCCGGTGTTAGAATTGGGATCCTCTGTCTCAGAGCCGTTGCCGCTGGACCACAAGGCTGGCAAAGAATTCATTTACACAGAAGCACAACGAAACTAATGAAACAATGGGTATTGCTTTGACATACTTTCAGGGACGTTTACCGTTAAATGTTTTTCAAAACTGAATTTTGTTTTCAGTTGTTCATTTGTAAATGTAATAATCCTCAGTAGAGATTTCTAAGACTCCAAGGACTTTCCACACAATAGAAGATTTCATTTCTTCAAAGTGCCGAATCTAATGTTGAATCATTGGAGCTACGTCAGTTTTCATTGCCAATTTCAATCATACGACCAGACATGGCGGTGGGACTTCTTTGAATCTTTCACTGGAGAGATTCCCCCAGCGTCCCTAAGGAAGAATAGGGACGTCTGTCGAAGATGGAATGTCTTGCAATTCCCCCAGGGAAACTCTGTTACATTTTCCTGCGGTAGCTAATCAAATGGTGTCTCCTTCTATCAGGCAAGGGCCCCCCAGGGAAAAAGCCACATTCCTCTGGTGATTTTCCGCCGACAGCTGGAAGTTAGATTAAGATAATCTTGGACAATAACATTCATCGTATTGTGTCGGATCTGTCTTTCTCAGTCCAAAGTGATAGGAAAATATTTCAGGGCCATATGAAAGATGTGCACCTTGGGGAATTCTTATCAAAGTGACAATAAATTCTAATATGTTCATTTCCAGCATTCTTATAACAATATTTGTCAATAGATTTAAATCATCCAACCGGGATTAATTTGCATTTATAGAATGTTTATTTAAAAACAAAAGGTAATCCCCCCCCCTTTAAGCATTGATGTATGTCTGCAAATAAAATGGTGTAAGTTGTCTTGCAACAACATAATAAGGCGCTACACAATTACTTAAAAGTAAGTTGAAACATCCTCGAAAGGAAAATGACTTACATCTCCTATGGCAACAATATATCATTTTTTTTTATAATTTTCGCGTTCACTCTTCATTTAGCAGTAATCCGTGAAACATTCTGGACTGTGGAAGCTCTAACCCAGCATTTAAGCAGTTAGATAAACTAAATATTCATTTGTTTTTTATGTTGGTTAATTATGAAAAACAGTCTTTTCTTAAGGATCAATATAGCCGAACCATTTAACACTCTTAGTTAATTACCGACTTCATCAAATAGTTATGTTGATTTACTTTTTTTTGTTATTTCATCCCCTAGTGCAACTAGAATTTTCTTCTGGGGCCGAGGGGTGATAGGTTCACAAAAGCAATGCGGCTTAAAACCAAGAGTTTGGGAAGGGGTTTCACCCCCAAATTCTCCCCCTGCTGTACCCTTGATTTGGGGTTGACTGGTTGCAGGATATGAGAGGTAATTCTTTGCTGAACACTTAAAGCAAGGAAGGCGATATGTTTAAGCTCTAGACCATATTGCTTATATGAAAAACTCCACGAAAAAGCAAGAAAACTATCAGAAATAACTCGATGAACACGATATTGCGTCACAAAAAATACTACGTCTGATAGCTACTCCATTCACTGCCATAAATATGGAAAATTGGAGTGCAGAAGATCAGATCAAGATTCCTTATTCTGTACCTACAAACTGCACATACACATAAATATGATTTTTTGACGACTGCAGTTTTTATTAAATAAATGCCACAGTTAAGTACGCCCTCAAGTTCGATGCATGTACTGCATAGGGAATGAAGGAACGCTCTCCTAGGTTGTTGTTTCATGGCATTGCTTTACAAATGAATCATTTCTAAGGAATCGTGATTTAATCCTTCCATTATTGATTCGCACGTTCAGTGATGTAATGCCAAACATTTGCAATGCATTTTTCTTTTTTCACAGGCTCAGAACATTTTATTCACACATAAACTTGAATTCTTGCTAATGAAAGTGATTAAACTCTGCAGTTTCTAAATTTATGTAGAGCTATACTGTTAAATCAAAATTCTTGTTACTGGGATAAAATAGGGGTTTTTTCTCTCAACTTTCTCTCAACTTCTCAGAATAGCTCCGAATAAAAATAACTCATATTTGAAAAACTGAGTTTTAAGTAAACTCGTTAACAAAATTCCTTATCACTTCTCCCCTCTATTATCCCTTTTCTCAAAAATGATCCGTAACGATCTCATTTTTGAGACACCATTAAAAAACAGATACTCCCTCATATTTGAGGCAACACACTATCAGAAGTAACACACCTGCGAAGCAAGAGTATGTCGTCATTGAGAACGGGGAACCGTTAGGGTACAGAACACGGGTGGTGTGCACGGTACGCCAACGTTCCATCCATTGAACCAGGAGGACATCGAACGATCAGCGGGAAAATTGGATTATATAGCTTTTAAACGTACCAACTGCGGGTGCTTCAGTGCTAAATTCCTTCATAGTCCAATACAAAAAAGCGTTAATTATCCAATAGTCCACTCTGTTTTCTGCTTTTGCTGCGTCTGATCCGAATGGGACAAATTAATTATCTTATATTCCGGTTCCGAAGAGACGAACAGACTACTCACAATCTAGAATCGTTCTGACGTCACGCGCGGTAAATGGTTCCATAATTTTATACAAATACTGTTGTTCTGAGGAAGTAATCGTTAAAAATAAAGCTCTGTATTCATTATGGACGTAAAGTTACTCTATGAAGTTTTGATTTAATGCAGTAAAAATAAAATAATACTTATTCTTTCTGTAACTAAGTAAGCATTCGGGTGTCTAAAACGGATATCGGTGACTGCTCATTTTTAAGTCAAACTTACTTTAAAAAATAAGGAGGCATATTTTTTCATTTTTAAGCATATCATTTTCAACAGTGTAGACAACAGAAATTATTTGCACTCTTAACCATTTTCTCCTTACTTAAAATTGCAATTACAACATTAAATTGAACTCTTTTGTATGTATGTGTACTTTATCTAAATTAAAGTTAAAGGAGGAATGATAGACTTCCACGATTCACATTTTGTGCTGACCATACTAATCTTTTGAAAGTTCAAAACAACTAGCAATAGCATCTATGATCAATTATTTTTAATTAAAAATATAGTATCAAAGTTTCAAAGCTCGCTTGATTACTATTTTTAACTTTTATTGCTGTGTCAACTCAAATATATATGTTACATGCATAGTGGTGCTTAATAAAAGAAGGAAATTTGTAAGATGCAAGAAGCAAGAAGATTCGCAAAATATTGTATCAGATTACCTATGCTTACGAAAGAGATCTTACATTTCGATTGAGCAATAAAAAGTAGTACTCGGAAAATTTTAAAAGCGAATAAATAGGATATGAAATTCGATGTAGGAACTTAAATCTCCGTGATGTTATTTTTATTGATACAAGAAGACGGAATAAAACAACTCTGTAAATTGAGATATAAGAATTGTTTATTTTATTTATAAGATCTATTTAATTTTCATCATGTTTTACGAAATTGTCTTATGTAATACTATACTATATAAGTTATAGTTTCTAGTAATATAAATCTAGTTTCACGTTAATTTAAAGCACAAATGAGCATTAAAACGCAGACATATGTTTCAGGATTGCTTGGAATCCCTTTTTCAATGCGACAGGGAGCTTCTAGATGCAAAACATCCAAATGAAGCAGACAAAACAACAAAAACATATATAGCCTAAGAATTAACTGTAAACCAATGAGAATGAAGGCAGTGTGAAGTGGAAGTAGAAGTAGCAGGGAAAGCACCAATAAGAGAGCAACAAACGTATCCAGTTGAAAGTTCAGGAAGTAAAAAGGAATATCAATAAAAACAAAGCAAAAAAGACGACAGCATGCATAAAAATGTGAAAATACATGAAAATTGCAAAAATCATAAAATAAAATACAAAGAATAAAATGGAAATAAAATAAGTACAGAAAATACCAAAACAAAAAGCAAAACAAAGTACACATGTAAAGGAGGGGGAGGGGGGGGGGAGAAAAAATTACAAAATAGACACAAAAAAGGAAAACTAACAAGAAAACCAAGGAAAGAACAACAAATTAAAGGAACTTATGCCAGGCCTGTGAAAAATAAGGAGTTGAGGAAGAATCATTAACCAAATTAGAACTATTCCTGTTAATATGATAAGCTTCCCAAAAGTCAAGTTCTAAAGGGGAAGAACATTTTTGAATAATTTTCCCAGAATTGAAATCAAAAGAGTGGTTGGAATTCCAACAATGTTGAGCAATGCTAGACTTATTTAACTCTTGCTTTCGTACATAACCTTTATGCTCATTTAACCGAATTTTCAGAGCACGTTTTGTCTGTCCAATGTGAGAAAGGCCGCAACGGCAACTAATTTGGTAAATACCCCAAGTGCTAAGTTGATCGACAGGATCTTTAAGAGAAGAGAAGGAAAGTTTGTTGCTAGGAGCAAAAACAACTTGAAATTGAAACCTTTTTAGGATTTTAGCAACACGAAAACTGACAGAATGAAAGAATGGTAACACAACCAAATTCTTTCTAGAAACCACATGATTGGGACCAGACGTTTTCTTAGAAAGTTTGTTATGAATAGAATCAATTAAAGAGTGAGAAAATCCTCTATCCACAGCTGCAGCTTTCAGATAGTTGAGTTCAATCTTGAGAAGCTCATGAGAAGAGCAAATATTAATAGCACGATGGACAAGAGCATTAAAAGCCGAATATTTTTGGTTGGGAGGATGAGACGATAGTCTATGAGGAGGTAAAGAAACAGCGAAAGGTTTACGATAGACAGAAGTAGTGAAACCAGACTCACTCCTAGAAATCAAAACATCAAGAAACGCGAGGCTACTATTAAGTTCTTTCTCACAAGAAAACTGGATATTAGGATCAATGGAGTTCATAATAGAAAGAGCATCATCAATACCTAACAAGTTACTGTCAGTTAAGACAAAACAATCATCCACATAACGAACATAAAATTGAAATTGCAATTTCTGGAATAGTTTTTCCTCAAAATAATGCATATAGAAAACACTTAAAATAGGACTAAGAGGACTTCCCATAGCCAGGCCATCAACCATAGCATAGAATTTACCATTAAATACCATTAAATACAAAAGTGCTCTTCTGCAAGCACACACGAGTAAGGAAAACTAATTCCTCAATTTCCACAGTAGTAAAATGGAATTCAGATAGCCTTTTCCTGAGGTAAGTCAAAGCGCCATCAACAGGAACATTAGTAAAGAAAGAATTAACATCAAAAGAGGCCATAACCGAATTGTTCGGAACGAAGTTATGAAGTTTCTTAACAAAATCGGTGGAATTTTTAACAGTGAAAACATTTCGACTCCTAAGTGGAGAAAATACAGAAACTAAATATTTGGAAAGTTTATATGAAGCAGTGCCAATATTGGAAAAAATTGGTCTGAAAGGAATACCTGCCTTGTGTACCTTCGGTAAAACATAGAAACGCGCACAATTAGCAACAGAAGGAATCACAGACCGTTTAGCAATCAAAGGAATAGAATGAACAGACTTAACAGCAGAAGAAATAGCTTTTAACTCCTTGTAGCTAGGATTTTTATAAATTTCAGAATAAGGACCAGAAGCAATTAAGTCATCAGTTTTTTCAACAGAAGATGATTTATTAAGAACAACAGTCTGACCACCCTTGTCAGCTTTGGTAATGACCAAATCAGAATTTGAGACTAAATTATTGACACAGCGTTTCACAGAATGGGTAAAACCAATATTAGGAACTTTTGAATTGAAATCAACATTGGAAGCAATAAGATGCCGAACCGACTCTTTTTGAGTGGAAGTTAAAGCACTAAATTTGAAAGCTTTTTCAACCGGAGCAATAAGTTCAGAAAAAGAAGGGTTTTTAGCCAAAGCAAAATTGTTATTACATTTCAAAGCATTAATTTCATTACTATTCAAAGGAAATTTCGAAAGATTTACAACCGCATTCCTATTAACAAGAGGCAAATCAGCCGGAACAGGAACATTTGAATCGTTACACAACTTGGTAAATTTCTTATTTAAAGTAATTTTGTGACAGTCAGATGAATGAAGTGCTCTTGCCCATGACATTCTATCAATGGAATCAAAATCGAAATTAGAATTAGATACAGAAAGATGTAAATCATAAAGTTCACGTTCTATGAACGAAAGTTTTTCCTAGTTTCCTGGACAGAAGCTCTAAGTAAAGCTAATTTGGAACGAAAACTTACCTAATCAACACTAACAGAACGAGGTAAATTACACTTCAAAGTGATAAACTTAGGAATAACTTTCTTGCGCCTGCAAGCCTGGAGAAATTTTAAATGGTTCAAAAACCGAACCTTTTTAATTCGTAGATTACAAAATCTGTTAACCTGAGACATATCCAAAATCAAAACAAACAAAACATAAGGGGAAAAAACAATAGCAAAACCGTTCTATAAACAAAAATAAACAGAAAGAACAAATTTCAAAAACAAATGCAACTTAACACTTGGGGTATTTACCAAATTAGTTGCCGTTGCGGCCTTTCTTACATTGGACAGGCAAAACGTGCTCTGAAAATTCGGTTAAATGAGCATAAAGGTTATGCACGAAAGCAAGAGTTAAATAAGTCTAGCATTGCTCAACATTGTTGGAATTCCAAACACTCTTTTGATTTCAATTCTGGGAAAATTATTCAAAAATGTTCTTCCCCTTTAGAATTTGACTTTTGGGAAGCTTATCATATTAACAGGAATAGTTCTAATTTGGTTAATGATTCTTCCTCAACTCCTTATTTTTCACAGGCCTGGCATAAGTTCCTTTAATTTGTTGTTCTTTCCTTGGTTTTCTTGTTAGTTTTCCTTTTTTGTGTCTATTTTGTAATTTTTTCTCCCCCCCCTCCCCCTCCTTTACATGTGTACTTTGTTTTGCTTTTTGTTTTCTGTATTTTCTGTACTTATTTTATTTCCATTTTATTCTTTGTATTTTATTTTATGATTTTTGCAATTTTCATGTATTTTCACATTTTTATGCATGTTGTCGTCTTTTTTGCTTTGTCTTTATTGATATTCCTTTTTACTTCCTGAACTTTCAACTGGATACGTTTGTTGCTCTCTTATTGGTGCTTTCCTTGCTACTTCTACTTCCACTTCACACTGCCTTCATTCTCATTGGTTTACAGTTAATTCTTAGGCTATATATGTTTTTGTTGTTTTATCTGTTTCATTTGGATGTTTTGCATCTAGAAGCTCCCTGTCGCATTGAAAAAGGGATTCCAAGCAATCCCGAAACATATGTCTGCGTTTTAATGCTCATTTGTGCTTTAAATTAACGTGAAATTTTATTTCTATTACTGTTTACTTGCACAAAGTTAAATTATTATTATAGTTTCTATACTATATAAGTTATAGTGTTACGTAAGAGAAAAAATCATTCATAGGGGTCCTGAATTACGATAATCGTCGCGTTTGCATTTCATCAGAAAGCTGTCTTTAAATGTTATTTAGTTGTATTGGAATATTATCTGTTCTAAGAATAATTTCAAAAAAAAAAAAAAAAATGGCTTCAATAAATAAATAAAGAATACATAAGAAAATAATTGAAAATATATTTAAACATTTTCTTTTTCGCAACTAATGTATTTTTTAGTGTGGAACGATGAACTTTTTTTTTTTTCATTTTTTTAACCTTTATTTCATAAATAGGCTTTAAATAAATCTGAAATTTATTATTCAGCTGAAGCTCAAAGCAAGGCTTTATTGCTGCATACTAGAATTGGGACTTGTCCTGATGCCCCCACAAAACAGTGTCTTCTGTTCTTTTCTAAGCCAATATTACGATTTTTTCCTATTTTGTATGGAAGGAAGGAAAAGGGGTCGGGGGTTTGTGTGAAGAAATGCACTTTTTACGGGGTCAATGAAACGGATTTCATAAAACCTACTATAATACAATAGAGAAGTATAATTTTTTTAAAAAAGAGCAAGTTTCATGGCATTCCAAAGATTTACGGAAAAAAAATAGTTCACGCTCTCTGGAAAAATTCGTGGAACGTAACCTGCGAAGGTCATGCGCTTGCGTCATAAAGAAAAGGACAATTTAATACGCAACGGGATTAACAACTCTATTGATATTCCCGATATTTATTTGATTGTAATGAGTGTAAAAAAATCAACGCAAACAAAAATATGATCTACGGCAACTTTTTAAAAAATGCTTAGTTACAATTTTTTGCTTCGAATAAGTTTCTTACGATCTAAACTAAATTCTCACCTTTAGAAAAATTTATATACAGCATTACGCGTTCTGACTGATTTTTTTTTTTTTTTTTGCTGTAAGTGGTTTATTTCTTAGCGAATTCCAGAGAAACTGCTACTACAGCATGGAGAAATAGAGGTAGAACTGCGCAGTAAGGCAACCAATATATTTCCAGAATAATTTCTTCTGGTTCTATCTAGAAATAGAAAACTCTGGAGGTAGTGGATTTTATTGCTACTTGGCGGTTTTACTATTCCTGTCTCTGCTTCAGGAAGAAATCATTTCGAGTAGATGTTGACCAAAACATTTTTTATGGAATCCTTAGCTTAGTACGAGACGAACGGGATGTTTAAGCAAAAAATTCTGTTGGGACTTTCTGCGATTTCAAGGTTTTTTTTTTTTTTAGAAGGATTTTCCCAGGATACTGAGCGTTGTTCGCTTAAGTAATTTTCTCTCTTCGTTAGTTATATACAAATATAAGCGTATAATTTGGCCAGGAACTAACCTACAAGCTTTATAAAGAACTTTTGTATAGTTCTCGATTAAATTATCTCGATTTAATTTTTTTATCCTACACGGCATTTTACATATATTTTTAATAAAAAAAAATTTAAAAGCTTGGCAGACATTTAAAGTTCTATGAGAAAGTTAAGTATTGCATTCAAATAACTGACGAAAAATCAACAAGCAATAAATAAAAATCAACTGAAATACAAATTTCAAAAATATTTCAAAATGTTTCGGTGATATAAGAAACTTTTAAAATGCAGAGAGCAGTGAACTTCGACACTTTAAAAATCCGAATGAAGTGAAAAACAGTTAAAGATGTGGGAATTTTATATACATAGATTAGTAAATAGCCAGTGGATTTGAGTTAGAACAAACATGGCACAGCACTCCAATGCAAAGTAAAAGGCCGTCCGTACAGTCAATACTTTATATACGTTTTCCGTCATTGTTGAAGAAGTTCTTTTGAAATCTGTAACACGTGCCTGCAATATTTATGTTGTTTGAGCTTCATCTAACTTAATTTTTTCGTTTAATGTACCCCTGAATTATCTTTACGTGTATAAAATCAAATGTTTCGGAGAAACGGCGAACGATACATATGTGAGAAACGATGTACAAGGTAGTAGCATATATAAATACTGAGGGAAAGAAATTACGAACACTGGATATTGTGCCAAACTTTGGTATGAAACAACAAAAGTATCAACCTTATACAACAAGAAAGAAAAAAATATCCCGAAAAAAATAATGAAATAAATAAAACTTATGACTTTAATAAGGAAATTGATATTTCTCCGAATTGTACACATGTATTAAAAAGTGATTGAAGCGATTTCATGACTTAAATAATAATAGGAAAGTAATAATAATGATAATAACTCATTATCAGCGGGCGGCCCGTTTCGTCCATTGCTGTTTAAAAGTGGGGTTGATATTTATACCCGTTTAAAATCACCACTTTTAAGTCACACAAGGGGAAAAAAATGTTTTATACAATGTATGAATTGGTGTATTTTTTTCAGAACATTCTTTAACTTAGTCAACTTAGCCCACTACGCAACATAGTTGCGCGTGCTACGTCGCCCACTCATAATGTAATAATAAAAAATAATTATCAATTAAATAAAAATAACAAAATTGGGGGATCAAAAAAATTTTTCAGGGGAAAAAATAAAAATAAAATAAGAATAGAAAGAAGTCCAACTTATGAATTAAACATGGAATGCGATCTCCCCTTAATTGTGCACATATAATACAAAGGATTTTAACGCCTTTAAAAAATAACAAAACAAAACAAAACGATGGGGGGAAAATAGCTTAATTGATTAAAAATTACAGGATTAAAAAATATATATATCGTAGGGGATTTATAAAAATGAAATGGATAGAAAGACATAAAAATTGTAATTCAATGTGGAATGTGATCTCCCTTGAATAGTTCTCATAAATTACAAAGTGATTTAACGCCTGCAGTAATGTTGATAGCAACAGTTCGAGAAATTAAATTCCAATGCTCCAGCAAAGCAGTCATTTGTGTATTTATAAGTTTAGGAGGCGAATACTTCTGTTAATGTTTTCTCAAGGCAACCGCATTCATTCTGCATTAAATTAATACCATGTGTACTGTCAGTTGGGGTAATTGTAAACATAGAGTAAATGTAAACACGATTTATTACTACACTTGCGGTGGTTTTGAAAACTTAACTGCTGTAGTGTGATGAAATGACAGCATAGGGAAGACGCTGAAACACTTCTGCATGTTTCCAAATGACAGGGGGAAAAGCAGTTTAAAAACTGTAGTAATCTTACATTTTCCTCTTCAGCAAACGCAAAGTAAACGGTTTCTATCGTTTTTATTTGTCATATGGAATGTTGCTAAAAACATTTAGTTATGAATTCCATCCTTTCTGTCATTTTTCATGCGCAAGTAGATAGGTGTTCACAATTCCCCCATATATTTTGGACTCTGGGATACTTGCAAACACTTAAGCTTATCGTACTTCCAATGTTTTTGGAAAACAAAATATTACATTTCAGGTAAATTATACTTTTGTATCTATTTTAAATAAATGCTGTTGTGTTGCAAATGGCACTTGGATATTCAAGCTCCCCTTTAAAGGCGACCATGAATTAAGGTAGACAAGGGAGCGCATTCCGTTTATTAATGAGCTTCCCTAGGGTGTAAGTATGACTAGGCTGAGAGGAGTCTCCTAATTTCGGACCAGCTCCCACACGAGACACCGTCACCTAGGTTGGCACCCCTAAAGGTATTGGCTCAAATTTGGAGTACGTTTAGAGCCGCGATGAATTCTATGTACACCAGCTAGCATTAGCGGACACGGTCTCAGAACAATAAGTCGCGAGAAGCAGTCACCCTCCAAAGCGTTGACCACGGCCAGTGCTGCTTCACTTTCGGTGCTCTGTGGGAACCAAGCTTAACCGGTTGATCCATTGTGGGACACATTTTACATAAATTTACCGCATTACTTGATTTTTTGTGAGATATTTCTCATTAAATGATTTCAGCAGGAACAAAAATAACTCAGCGGTCCACATGTAGCCCGCGAGCCGTTGATTAGGAACCATTGATCAGAACTTTTTAAGCTTCCAAAAAGACTGTGTATGGCAGGTTTTCTATTCGCATCAACCTTGCCCTGTTTACCTTTATCCCAGCAACTGTGTGGTACATGTAAACACGAGTTCATTTTCTAACAAATAGTCATAAAGTCAGAATTTTTATAATCACAAGGAATATAGTATTGGCTCCAGTGCTCTCAATTCGAACTCTCATTTCATTCAAGAGGTAGGGAAGGATCAAAAGTTAAGACATTGTAAAAGTGTTTACAATTTCCTAACTGACCCTGTTAGCCACGGTGTTCGCTGAATGGATTTATTTTTCTGCAATTCACCAACGAGCTTTGCTTTACAGTGACAAGCATTATTAAATGACATAAATAAAAAGTCTGATTTATATGAATATCTTAATATTTTACATAAGGTTCTAAGATGTCATTTTGAGAGAGAGAAAAACCCCGCAACTCTCATATAATCCTCTTTTAAAATGTGTACGGGAGAACATTCATCGATCATTATTTCTTCCCATTCCGTATCACACTGACACTTTTAAACCGTTCAGTCTTCAATGTTCAAAGGAAATTTTCTCGGACACTTGACGCCACTCCAGAAGTGGGAACATTTCGTATCAGAATGATAAACTAAACCTCATCAATAAAAAGAAAAAGTATTTATTTGTATTCATTTTAGATAAGTTTTCTTTTACCAATTAAAGCAAATCGCCTTTTGCTGTGAAGACGGTTAAATACGATTCTTGGCCTTTTTTTTTTTTTTTGTACAAACTTGAACATCGTTGTAACTTCTGTACAGAGTGTTATAACTTTTACCGAGGCAGCTGCAATCTCTGAAAAACTGCCAGACAGTTGACTTCAAAGGCAACAAAGGTTGCAGGGAAAGTTTATTGCTATATGCAGGGCTCCCACCGCCTTAACACAATTTGTAGCAATTTTCGGAGCAGGTAAAATGTCCTTTTTGTATCAGTTTGGAGCAGAAGAATTTAACTTTTGTATCAGTTTGGAGCAAAAGAAAGACTTTTGTATCAGCTTAGGAGCCGAAAATATCAAATTTGTATCATTTTTGGAGGGTTTTTTTCTTTATTTTTTAAATATTAAATGGCTGTTTTAAAGCAATGTCATTTTCATACATCAAGGGTAAGAGCAGTTTCAAGTCTTCAAAATGATAGGAAATGTAAATGTCAGTCATCCTTCAAAAACTGAATTAGATTATTTCAAAAACTGGATTATTTTTATATTTCTTATAAGAAATTATTCATAACCTATTCAAAAAGTAAGACTAATTAAACCTATTACCCTTATAAAGGTGTTTTTCAATACTTTTCTCAAGAAACAGATTATTTAAATAAATGTTCTGTAGTTTTTTTCTTCTTCTTCTTCTTCTTCTAATGATTAAGAATAGCTAGAAGAAAGCTTAAAATTTTCTTCTTTTCAAAAATCATTACATTCTCTCTTTTTTGTTTAATAGCTAAAACACTATTCTTACAAGAAAATAAGCAAAAACTAACTAATATGAAAGGTTAAACTATTTAAAACTATTTATCATTGATTAAAATTTGTTTTTTAAATGGTACTTATTTAGGTATAACCATTGTGATTATAGTAACAGTAAAATTTTGAATCAATTAAATATAATTTCATATTTTATCAAAAAATATATTTGAACTCTATCCTATTTTCTATCTGCAGTAATATTTATTATTTTTCTGATTAAGAAATATTCCTTTAAATTTCAATCCTAAATGCTCACTTAGATGCCTTGGAAGTAATTAATGGCACCAAAAGTAAATTGCTGGGTTTCATAATTTTGCAGCAAGAAAATTCAAGAACCAAATTATATTTTTCAGTTCTATAACAGAAAGGCAAAATGTATTTCTTATTATAGGTTGATAATTTATTGTCTAATGATTTTTTTTCTAACAATTTATCTTTACATCTTTCAAAAATTGTGTAATAGTTACAATTAAATTTTAAGAGTCCTAGGGTTACAGCAATCGGATGCTGAAAGAAACTAAATTGAATTAAAAGAAAGAGAAAATGCATGATAATTTCATAGCTTTCAAATCTAGTTAAAAAATTGAAACTTTAAGAAAGAGTACTTTTATGAGGTCGTTCACCCACAACAAAATTTATATTTCTTCAAATAATATTGCTTAACATATTTGCTAAAGATCATCAATTCATTAAGATATAAATGCTTTTTTTAAATTTTCTAACTTAACTAATTTTTTAACTTATTTTGTTCTTTATATTTGTCTTTTTTAATTGCTTGTGGTTATATGATATAGATTATAGAGCTTAAAGAGTAATGAGAAAAGAAAAAAAGCTGCAATTCAATGTTTAACTTTACAGCGTTTGAAAGTCTATCTCTAAACACTTTCGGGAACAAATATATATTTTCAAACAATGTTTTTATTTAAAATAAAAATACATTTCATTTATTTACTTTGAAAAGGAACATTATAAATAGTTGAAATGAAAAAAAATCCGATTTTTGTAGCGGATGCAAAAAGATTGTAGAATGTATGCACTCCTTTGCTTGCACGTGGAAAGTAGGCTTAAGGAATTTTTACGAATTGTTATAATGGAGCAATAATCTTTTTACATCTGTTCTGTTATTGATTTTTCACATTGATTAGTATTTCCTAAACATTAGAATAGAAAACACAAAGTGCACTGAGGAAAAACGCTAAGTTTATTTTTTCCACGTCCTATGAAATTTTAAACTTTTTTTTATCTATTTCAATAAAAATTTACTAAATAAAATATTGAACATAAATAGTGATAAGAGGAATTATTTTTCTCTCTATAATACTACAAAATATGAGAAATCGTCTCACTGTTTCTTATACAAGCGTGGGATACATCACTCATTCAGCTCAATTTTCTCATCCACACTTGATGTTCTTAAGAGAGGGTAGAGCTAATATTCATTAATAAACTGCTTCAAAGGTAAAAAATTAGTTGACTAAAGGAAAAATGTAACGAATAATGCCGATTTTAAGGTGAAAAAAAATATAATATCTAAATTTTTTTCGATTTTTTCCCCGAAAATCGCGATTTGGCGCAATTTTCCCAAAAAAACGCATTTTGTAGCAGCATGTAGCAGAAAAATCGTTTAGGTGCAGTTTGGCGCAATTGGCGCAGCCGTGGGAGCCCTGCTATATGTCTACCTTCCCAATAGAGAACTTTACGATCTGGTCTAAGCTTCCTAACGACAATTTAAGAGTTCTAAAATTGTTTTCAAATTGTAGCTTATTTTCGATTATTGTCTGCCCTGCCTTTGAAAGACCACTAATTCTCCACTTCACAAGTTCTTCAAAATTATACTTCAGAAGCATCAAACTGTTTTAAGTTCCTACATACTGAAACAAATCTGTATGGCAGAAATCCACTCAGATATTCAATTTGCACAAAGCTCTTGACTCACCGTCGCATGACGTAACGCCAACGTTTCTGAAAATCAACATGTAACGATTTCAGTTTACCTTAGAAGCTGTCAATTAGACTTATTTTTCAGACATTCATTGCACAAGAGATTACGATGATTTGGTATTCAATCCTTTTGGGTATATTGAGATGATTTAGGATACAAATGCATTTTTATTTTCGGCTCTTATATTTACTTCCGACAGGTGTTTTGCATTTAGAAGATCTAGAAAGCCTATTGTGAATAGCAGTACAATTTTTTAGATCCTAAATGCTCAATAACAGATATTTTGAAAGTCGTCAAAGCCTATAAATAATGTTAAACAAAACAATTTGCCTTAAGTTGTCGATAAAGGGTAAGATAATGTCTAGACTCTACCTTCTGAATTTTTACGAGTAACAAAATTGAAATATGCAGTGGAAAACACAATAATTCCCTTCAATTATACTATTAATTTTTACAATGAACAACAAACGTTTTTCTACAAAAAAATCTTAAATATTAAGTTTTAGCCAAAATAAATTTTTAAAAACTGTTCTTTTTCAGTAATAAAATAATTGAAACTAACTTCACAAAATATTATTTCGCTCCGTAAATAAAGTATAATGCTTAGTTAGTCACAATAAAGTAAAAGATTCTTCCTAAGAAACAGAATCCTCCCCCCCCCCTCACACACAGGCAGAGATTGTACAAACAGATAAGTTCTTCGCAGATTAAAGAAGGCTTAAGATCAATATCGGTATTTTTCAACAAAGAACAAATATTTTTATAAGACGAAGGTGTTGTTCTTCTATTTATATATTGCAGTCCTCATTTCCGGAGTAACCTAGTTTCTCTAACAGAAATGGAAAAGGAAACTGCAGAGGAAGTGGGAATAATACCACTAAAAGGAGAAATGAGCAGTAAAAAAGTAAGGGCTTAAGTACTCTTTGCTAAATTTTCAGTTTCATTTCTCGCTTCAGTGTTTCAAGAGCAACATTTCCTGGGATAGAGAAAAAAAAACGGTGGTAAGCAGAAAATCTTTCTCGAGCAATGATAACTCTGAAGTCAACTTAAAGAAGAAAACATGCTTCAATGCTTATGCGTGCAACATATTCACAACGCAATTTGCTTTCACTTAAAAGAAAATAAATTAAAGCAGTTATAAATGTTTTAGGAAAGTTTAATTTTGAAAAATAAAACAATTACAGTTAAAAGAATAAATTTGAAATTTGTTACTTTCAATCGTTTTGAAAAGTTTTATGAAAGTAATTCATAAAACTTTCAAAATCCTGCAATTGAAGAGTAACAATTCAAGAAATTCAATATTATACGGCAGAAATTAGTAATAAAAATTGTAATTAAAAATTGTAAAAAAATGTTTTTATTGTAGTTTAATGCCTTAGCACATTGGAGTTTTTGAATTGTGCATTAGGGGATAGAAAATTAAGAGCAACAATGCAAAATACAATAACATTTGAAATTAATTTTATTATTATTATTATCATTTTCATTGATGCGCTTATATTGATTTTAAATTTGTCGCTCTTCTTCTTTGTCAACAATTATCAAAAAAAAAGAAAAAAGAAAAGTAAAAGAAATCATTGCCATTTTCATAAAACATGGCATGTCTCACGATTTGTTTGAGTTTTTTCAAAAGGCTGTTTGAATAGTGGGTACTGCGTAAGAATAAGGGATCAGCGGACTTCTAGAACGTTGGGAATAGATAAGTTTTTATCGTGTAGTGCTCATTCTGCGAAACGGTGGTGAAGTAAAGATTTGGATTAAATAGAGGTTAGGAATAGGAAACGGTTGGACAAATTGGTCATGTTTGCCTAAAGACAGCTGATGTTGCCATAAAACTAACAAGAAAGTATTAAGAAAATACTTTAGCCTTTTATCTAGCAATTAGCCATGTTTTTAACATCATTTATTTGTTTTTTTTAATGACTTTTTTTAAGTGTATGTTTAGTCCAAACTGCCCCATGGTCGGCGTACTTTAAACATGGGTTGGAGAAAAAAATCTATTTCCTAAAACTTTTTAAATTGATAACACTAAACCTCATCAATAGCTACTAAATTTAAAAAAAATTAAGAAAAATCAGTTGACAAACATAAGAGAAAATGGTACTTAACTGTTATGGTTCTTTGCCAATTTATATATAAATAAATCAACTGTTGATGAAAATGAATAAATCCTAAAAATGTTAAATGAATGACATTATAAGATGAGCGGGTGTGTTAATAGTTCTGGCACTTTGGACAGCTTTTGGGGGCAGATTGGAATTGTCCAAAGTGCCCCAAGGTTTACTGCGCAAACTGCCCATAGGCGTTAAATAGGGTGAAACGTTCAATATCTCGTTTTTATATTTATTAAGTAAACTTGAATAAATAAAAACATTCACACTGCACTTCAAGATAGTACACATTGCGCCCAAACAAATAACTAAATAATATGCTGAGAACATGTAATAAAACAAGAAAATAGGGTACAAGAAAAATTTAGAGTATCAGGCTGCTTACAGTTATAGAAACACTGATCCAAAGTACATAATCTGATGAAAGTTGATAACGAAGTTTTGGCGCCATAAGGAACTCATCTAACTCATCTACTATTTCCGCCAACACACCCGGATAATTTTGAATAATGCTGATTCACAAACGGATCAAATGTGCCCCCCATTACCAATGTACCTCACCTTATTCTACTGTCTTGATAATAGTACGTATATGAAATGTTTGTTTGGCAAACTAGACCAATTTTAAAAAAAAAAAGATAAATAAAGAATTTTAATATACCATAATCAGATAATCAGATTTAATTTTGTCAATAGTTCACGAAAAAAAACCAAAGATAACTTCAAAAAAAAATTTTTTTTCGTTTTCATAATAACATAAAAAACAATAAGACGATAATCTGAAGTTAAATGAAAACAATTTATTTCTGGTGAAAAGAGATATTTTATTTTTTGTATTTGAAAATTGATTCCAGCTCATATATATAGTTCATTTTGTCTGGCCCTGGGGCGAAATGGAACAGGATGTTTCCGTTAACGTGATCTCGACATGTTATGTCACCCGACAGCTATAGTCAGTACAAAAGTTTAGAAAGTTAGAATTGATTTTTCTTTGGTACAGACGTAGTTAAAAATGACATTCCATACCCAAAGCGAGTTCTAGTCAATGCCTGCAAATCAGTTTCATCTTAATGGATATGGCCTGAAGACAATGTGACAAAGTGATTTTATGAGACTATCGATTTTTAGAGGTATTTTTTTTGTCGTCATTCTTTATTTCATTTTGTGATTAAATATTTTTCTGAAGACGTAGGGATGAAAAAAAAGGGGGGGGGGGAGGGGGAGGAAAAAAAGGATCTCCATATTTTGACATTTTAAAAAAGGATCGACAATCTAATTTAAAAGCTCTTATCAAGCATTCGCTAAAAAATATTTTTAAAAACAAGCAGCTAAAAACGAATTTTCAAAAATGCTTTCATAAAGGAAATGTATAAATGAAGTTCTTTATGAAGGATTACTTGTATGTTTATTGATGGTGCCACATTACACAAAATAACATATTAAGGTAGTATGGAACTCAGAAAAATAGATGAAAATCCAAGATTCGATGCTTAAAAACGAAGTAATGTGAAAAGACATTTTTCCTGATAATTTATATTATAAACTACAAGCAGGACTTTTAAAATACTCGACATCTTTTTACTGCTATCATTTCTTTTGAAATGTGTATCAAGTGGTTGATGTTTAGCTATGTCCCTGTTATGAGTTACCCAGAACCCATGCGTCTAACTCAGTTTGTCTTTAAAAAAAAACATGACAATAAAATAAATATTTCTTCACTTTTTACGTTATAGCCAACAGAAATAAGTAAATTTTAAAAAATGTTAATATGGGTAGTTTAGTTTTAAAAATAATTATACAGTCATTTAATTTTTTTCTAACTTTTGTTTGCAAAGTTCAAGTATTTTGATTTATTAGTGTGAATAGCATTTTAAATATACTTGATTTATTTTGGCGAAAAGGATTTCTCACCTTGTCTGCTCTTTTTTAAACAAATGTCAACTATATTTGTATAAGAAAGCCAATGTTATACTGATATATTATTATTCCACAGTTACATAAAGTATAATGTTAAATTTACCTGTAGGGAATAACGTAATTAAACATTATTTAGCACATACGTAACGTACAACATAGTTTAACAATGAAAAAGGATCAGTTACATATAGATAGTAATCCGATCGAAACATTCGGTTGGAGTAAGACATATAAGTAATCCCCAATATAGGTTATTAGAGTGGTTGCATCATATATATAAATATATATACACGGGACATCATAGCAAACTGTTTATTTATTATTCAGAAACTCGTTAATCACTGCTTAACATGGAACTAAGTCTCTGCGCATGGTTAGCTGTTAGCCTGCTTATTATAACCTATCACGTTTCAACCCATCAAGTTCATTATTCTCATACCGCACCTCAGGTGGAATTATGTCACTGATTAAGCTAGTGGAGCAATTTGTGATGCCGATTTACGCAATAAATTTCAAGCAGATATCTATTCGGGGACGTTGCTTCTCCGCAGTTTCCTCCGACTCCCCGATATGGATGAAGCTGCCTCGGAATTTGGAATAATGTTTGATAAACTCTTTTTATTTCTTCTTTGAAGAAAAACAGGGAAATAGAGAAACTTCTTGTTTAGTGACATTACCATTGTAATTGTCATTTCATGTTTATTTGCAGCAAGTGTTTTAAAAGAAGTTATAATTAATAAAACTGCATTGGAATATTTTAAACAAATCGTATGTGTTAAACAGCTCTCAGAATGCGCTTAGAAAAAAATATATATCTAAAAAGAGGAAATAAAAGAAAAAAGAAAGGTAGGAAAAGGAAAAATAAAAATAAAGAAATGCATTTATGTGTCCGACATTGCTGGTTTTGTGATTTTGGCTACACATGGCTTGTTGTGTAAAAATGACTGTACATACTCGCGAAAAACAGCTTGTTCGGTAGCGCATAAGACTAAAACAACCATGCTCGCGTCAAAATCGCTCTGACCATTTTATTACTGCAAAAATACTCAATTATAAAATTTCAGAACATATTAATACTTTCCGTATTATTAAGTGGTTTTATGTAAATAATTATAGTTAATTTTAAGCAACTAATTTTTAAATACATTTAAGAGCTTTGGTGGAATTTCTATATGTAGTGGGTTTTTAAATGTATGTAGATAGGCATAAAATTATGGGGAGATTTATTATAATTAGTATTGAAAATCAATCTGTATTTTAAGTAAATTGACACCCGATATCAAAATTAAGAAATATTTTCATAAAATAAAACTAGTTTGCATAAAAAGTCTCGTATAATTTGCTTCACTTATGACTGTGTCAAAGCACTTAGGTTAAAATATATGGCTGTCTACATTATCTAACTGTCTACTGTATGTTTTAATTCTCTTATGTAGTCCGAGGAAAGAATTAATTTCATAATGTCCATTTTTACGGGGGAGAAATATTTGCGACTTCAGTTTCAGGAGTAAATATACATACGACTGTCATGCTGCATTTCGATTCTATTTCTGTTTTATTCTGTTGCGCAAAGCAAAAAAAAAAAAAAAGAATAAATTGACACTGTCCATACGCAACGAGATGAATGTTCACTTCAGTCCAGAAAAACCATTGACACGCCGCAAGCATATATATATCTTATTTCCTCTGCAGCGAAATGAATTTGAGCACTTTTTTTTTTGAGTACTGAGAAATAATCAGAGATAGTGTTTGAAAAGAGAACACTATTAACCATGATAGAATTGTTATGATGTATGAATTTATTCAATTCAAATAAAATACCTTTTATTTTACGTAGGCCGAGAAATCTTGTTGAACTAATGAAGCAATAAATAATGAATAAATAATAAACTTGTGAAAATAATTTTGCGTACGTTTTGCAATAGAGCCTGTTTTTTCCCCTATCATACATTATATAATTTCAAAGGAATTTAAGTCTATTCTGCATGCAACTCGGTACTGATCGGTAATAATTATTTTTTTCTAACGACCATTCTTTATTATATTTGGAATGGATTTGCTTTCCGTTTAAGAAAGAATATTTTTGAGAGTTGTTTTTATTAAATAGCAGAGAAATCAAATAACTATCTAATTCCTCTGAGATTCAATCAAATATTTTTTTCTTCAGAAAAGTGGGGAATAAAAGGCTTTCAAATGAAGAATGTCGGTGCGTCGAGTGAGAAAGAGTATGCGTTACTTGATATCGGAGGATTAAATGCTCCCAAATTTAACCTTCCGCAAATGTAGTTCAAGTGTTTTAAATAAAACTTGCATTTAATGTTATAGCTGGGCCAGATTTTGGAAAATTTTTTTGAAGTTTACAAGTAAAAATGAATAAAGTAACTACTTAAAGGGAAGTATACATACATATATATATATATATATCTCATATATATATATATATATATATATATATATGTATATATATATATATATCTTAGTGTGTGCTGATTATATCTCTGTGTAGAAAAATTCGTGTGCCACTTTCACTTTCAAGTACCACAGTTATTATTGGAATTCTTTGAATTATTCCTTATTATCTTACGGGACTAAAAAAAAACTTTCACGATTTGTGATTTGCTATTATATATGAAATAAATATATTAGCTAATGACTAGGACATAACACTTAAAATATTTCTGAAGTTAAAAGTATTGGTTGCTCTAGTTGTGTAATTTATTTAATTTTCTGCTTAGGAGAAGGCAGAAACTGTATTTTTATCACAGTGATTATATGACAGAGCAAAAACTTGATAATATTTTAGAAAACATTGATTAAATTTAAATGAATATCGTTTGCGTAGAAAATGAAAAGTATCAGTCAGTCAACATTTAATTTTTTGAATAAAGAAAACATACATGTTAATGCTAACTGCTTGAGCAATGGTGAGCTCTAAAGATATTCTTATGAGTACTATTTTGTATATTTAAGGTAGTTGTTTTTAACCATTATTTAATCAAGAATATCTAAACGTGCTAAAAAGTAATTAAAAATGATACATAATTTATGCGTAAATATATTTTATATCATAGATAAGTATTCAGTAATTTTTGAAGTGCTATGCTTGAAAAATATTTAAAACACAATATTTAAACATTTGTGAAATATTTTACGAGATGTAACTGGGATCACGTACTCATTTTTTTACGGAAAACATTTCGTGTTCGAGAAAGAAAGAATTTACATTTGTAGCATAATTTCAGCTATTTTAAATTTTTATTTCATTTTTAACCATTAAAAGCTACATCCTGAATCTATTTTTTAAAAAAAGAAAAGAAGAAAGTTCCGTTTTTTCTTCAAGATTACATTTTTTCCAATAAAGTTTCAAGCAATGAGAACTTTGCAGAATCTTGTAGTTGAATAGAAATGCATTTTTTATGAGCAAATACAATATAATTTGCCAGCTCTTAGAATATTTTAAAAGAAACGAATAAAATACACGAGCATCGAACTTGTGAGCTAAACTGAAGAAAATAAATAACCTGTTTAAACTTCAGATTCGTTTATATTTTGCATCTAGACCCTTTTTTTTTTTATTTGCGTTCAGAATTTGGAAAATAAAGGGAAAATTTTATTTGGACGATAGTACTCTGAACTTGCATTGAAAATAAATAAAGGAAGATAAATTTTACTTAGCTATTTATGATCAAAAATTATGTTTATTTTACAGGCTGTATTTTCTAGCACTTTCTATTTATTTATTATCATCTAGGAATTTTTTCCTCTTTTTCAGCTATATAAATATTTAAATAAATCTTGTATCAAAAAGTAAACTCATGTGTAGAGAAAAATAACACTAAATTAGAAACATGTGTCAAAATAAATTTTGCAGTTTATTTCACAATTGTTTTTCAATTTTAAGATAAAATATGCAAATAATTTATCATGCTATTTTAATTTTTATATCATTATAAACATATGATTATATTAGGAACTATTAATCTATTTTAAATGAAGATAATTTTACATACCGTTTGATTAGAAAATGAAACATCACTCAGTAAATATTTAATATTTTCGAATGAAGAAAATACACGCTAATTTGTTTTAGCTAAGCTTATTAATTAATGAAAAATTAATGCACCGTTAAGTTTAAATCTAAAGGAGCTTCTTTTTTATGCTTAAAATATACATTCGATTATTAAACATATGCAGAATTGATATTTTCATATTGCTTTTATCTACAGTTATAAATGCTTCAATATTAAAAAGATTTCGCATACATATTTTTTAATCCATATTTTCATAGAATTATATTGATATTGAAGAAATAAGAAAATTAATGTTTAGATTTGAAAATTCCATTTCCCCCCATTTACAGTATAAAATATCAACAAGATTCCGATATTTTATAAGTACGTTTTTTGAAATAAATCATAAAACATTTATCTAATCCAGTTCTTTTTTTCAGTTTGAAGATTTTGCAGGTAGTTAGTTACCTAAAGCCCTGAAGTTTTATGCTGTGTGTTACAATTAATTAAGATATCTAAGATTTTCTTTTGTATCAGTTATCTGATGCACTGTAAAAAAAAGTATGTTGACTAAAATTTGAAAACTATTAGCATGAACAAAAATTAAGTTGCAACAACTTTTTTCTTACTCAATAAGTTCAGCAAAATTTTTTTCTCAAACCATCCTCGTAGAATAAGGCACTTGTTTTTCTTTTCAGTTATGCACATTGATGATAACATCTATCATAGTCACATATACATGTATCTACTTCTTTACATCTATTTGTTTCTCTATAAACAAAATATGTTATTGTTTGTTGTTGTCGAAAAATTCCGAACTCTTGGCTTTCATGCCATTAGTTCTCACGAGCTCTCAAGTACTTTCGAGACAAATTCTTAAAATTTCTGAGTGCACAGCACTTGTCCAGGTGATCAGCAGTAAAAACTTGTCCAGAGTCACATAAAACACACAGAGGAGAGTCTGTTAACTTAAAACAAAACAAGTAAGCAGGTAAACAGTCATGCCCAGTCCATAGTCCCAGTCAATGTTATTTTTTCTACTGGTTAAAAATTCTGCTTCTCCGCTTTGGTGCTGATGGAAAAAAGAAGGTGCCTGAAATGCCCATGTGACTAGAGTTTATCTTTAAAATCATTAACGCACGCTCATATTTGATGTTCAGAATTATAAAAGCGTGTTTCGTTTACTAATTAGGACAAAGTGTGTTATTTGTTTCAAATTTAGTCGTTTTAAAGTCCACTTTAAAGATTTCTTTCTTTAAGAACTCTTTCTACATTAATGTTTCCAAAAACTTTTTTTTAAATTCAGTGTTTGTTATTCAGAGTGTACCCATCCGTATAGCTATCTGAACTGTCGCCGTTCTAATATCGTATAATGGGGTGTAATAAAATATTTGTAGCTTTTTAAACATATTTACCAGTTTATTTATTACTTTTAGCATACGATACTCAACAGAGGTTATTGCTTTAGCATTTTTCGGTATTGTTGATAAACATGTTACATTTTTCGTAACAATGATAGTGCATTGTTACCACAACAATATTTTGCCTTAAGAAGATTTTAATGTCATTTGAAAAAAATAATTCAATTTGCAAGCTTCAAAGTAATTTATTTCTCTGTGGTATAAATTTGTGATGTTTTCACGGATGTTTGAATTTTCCTTAAATACTGGATTTTGAGACAATTTTCATTAAGAGCTGTCCCCTCTTAATGAAAATTGCTGAAAATACTATCCGTAAGTTAAACTTTCAGATTCAAGATTTACTTAAACATGTTTGGGAGTAGCGTTGACCGATATTCTTCATTTTGGAGTTTATTTCTTCTGTTTTACAACAATGGTACTTTGGATTTTTAACGTTTCAGTAATTTCATTCCTTTGACATTTTAAGGGATTTTACTCATTCCTGTTGTCGCCAAATTTAGCGATTAGATTTTTACAGCCAATTTGACGATGCACGTTTACATACATATTTTAAGAATTTCACGTTTTCTTTCAAGAAGAGAAACTCAAAAATTATTTCCATTTGCAGTAAATTCAATTGGCTCGATCCAGAAACATAACCAGTCAAAAAAAAGGCATTAGACCTAAAAATTATTGCAATAATGTAGAGATATTTATGCTTTTTTAACATTAATTTACTTGGATAGTCTTGGCTAAATTAAACTAGGCGTCAAAAGTCTCACGTAGAAATGTCATCCGCCGACAGTGGTGCTACTTGAAAGAAATGGATGGCGGCCCCTGAGGAGTTCACCAGCAAGGGTTAAAGACCAAAACGCAGCCCCGTTAGAAAAGAAATAAAAACGTTGATTTATCATTTATATCCTTAGCGCTAAGGTAACGCTTTTATTTCGTCGAAACACAATTTATTTGTCATTAGATCTTATCTATTTTTCTTAGTTTTAATTAGTTGTTTCTGTTTTCAGAATGTTCAAGAAGCTGGGACCTGGTTATCTATCAAAACATGATGAAATAGCCAGAAGCATCGTCAATTATGCTTGGGAGCCAATGGGAAGGCTTGGGAGGCGCAAGAGAGGCCCTTACAGGGAGTGAAATTGACCTACCTCTTTGTGTTTCTGCATGGTGTGGAACATACCAACACAAGCAGTGTCTTGTGTTGGTATGTTTCACACGAGCATACGTTGCATGTGTTATAAGTTTGTAAGAGAAATTTATTTCTACGGACATAATATCATAAATCTGAGCATTGTGTACAAGTAAGTTACAAGTCTCAAGTTTGTATCAGTTCCAAACACTACGATTGAGCCTGATGCGACATTTGTGATTGAGGTCGAAGGTTTTTTTCTGGCTGCAGTAAAATTCGTTTTGTAAATTTTTCAAGCTTTATTCCGTGGATGTAGACAAAAAAGCTTATATTTCATGATTCAAATAATCAGTGTTTAGAAAATTTGAGAAAATAAACCATTAGTGTATATCAATCCGAGAAGATCTGATACCCTGAGAATGTATTTTACTAAATGTATGGAAGGAGAGAAAGATGATACAGCAATTCTTGTGTAAAATTAAGACTACTGCGATTTCTTACTTTTAACAATGAAAAATATGACGCGATAAGAGGCAGAATAGCCAATAAATAAAGCAAGCAATTGCTCATGACAACGTAAACGCAAAGGTTTAAAAAAAATTTTAATTTAAAATTATCGACGAATGAGTACAGATGCTAACCAGTTTCACCGGCATTCAGGGAACCAAATCCCTTCATTAAAATAAACATTAATTAATTAAAAACATCTTAAAAATTTGGTTAAATTTAAGAGAAGTTTCTTCTTAAAATACTCACAGATTAAAACCAGGCAGGGCAATTTAAAAGCAAAGGTAATCTTCTCATCTCTGCTTGTTGACTGGTGAGCACAAAATTACATCTATCTTGCCGTTAAATATCCAATCAGCAGTTCATACCTTAACAAGTTGGTAACTGAATCATCTGTTCTTAATGTCTTCTTCAACTAAACACAAATTTCTTTTTGTTCCTTGCGCTTAGAAACTGAACATTTAAGAACCCCACACTAATACCACAATATCATACATTTCAAACCTTACTATTAAAAGTTCCAAACACCAGCTTGATTCAGGTCGGGTTGCAGACATTTTTCCGGCATAAGTTTTCCTCACGCTCTACATTCAAAAATGGCGCTTCAACCCAAAAGACTCCGCGAAACTGGCAGCTATCAGGTTTTTAATGAACTTCTTACGTCAAAGTTAATGTAGTTGTTCCTTTACTTTATAAACTGTAACACTTTGTGTTACAGTTTAGACAATGATTCTTAACCTCTGTGTCGTGACACTTTGAAGTCAAAAACTGAGCAATATTATAAACAATCCTTCCATACACCCCTCTTAATTTAGCTTTTAAAAAATTAATTTTTCGTAATAAGGATGAATGTCTTTTCATGCCACCAAAAGCTGCCCCCCCCCCCCTCGTCTTATTCCTACAGAAAGAAATTCTAGGGATTCAGTTAGATGGAAAATATCGCGTACGCATTCCAGTTTTTTCACAAAATTTAAGTCGATTAAGCACTCGGCATCTTTATGTTCTCGAATAAGTAGGGAGTCTTCTCGCTTTTGCAGTGATATTTTTACAAAAGAGTATATTGTGCAATATTATTACGGAACGTCCATTTTAACGGAGACCAAAAAGCGACAAAAAAAATAAAAAAATTACCAAATTATAAAAATTTAAATTTGAAATAAATATTTCAATTTAATAAAAAAATAATTGAATTGTTTCGTTTTAAAAGACATTTTCTGTTTAAAATTTAAACTTCATGTGTGGTATATATGTCCTATAATCATGTATGCGATATACTCTGGTAGGATTCTTGTTTTGTCTTTTTTTTACAATGCAAATGTCATATCTTATTTCACGACATATTTAATTCTCAAGCAGTATTAAAATTGTTGCTCTTGTATATAAAAACTAATATGCTTTAATTAATTTATAAATAACGCTCAAAAAGTAAAGATGAAAGTATTTAATGATGCAAGAAAAAAGTTACAATGTTTCAAAAAATCAGTCAACTTCATAGTAATTTTAGTAAATATGCAACATGTCAATTATAGGTATATATTATAACGATTTTCATAATGAAACATATAATACTTGAGATTTTCTCAGTAAATCATATGTTAAATACTAATTATTAAATATGCCATTAAGAATAAATGTGTACAGGTCTGAAAGTTTAACATTCTGTTAGTTAACAGTATCGATACCGGTGCTTATACCCGTACTATGTTTGCATAATCACATTTACCTGAGGGTTTAATAATATATGTTAATTTAGCTAGTACTATGTGCATGCATAAGCGCTATAGGGAAATTTCCGTACTTAACTCTAAGCTGGAATTACTGTGCTTAGAGCAGAGAACCATCGTTTAATTGCATGTTGTTATGTGGCTCCAGCGCGTAAACGTAGCAGTCGAAAAAGAACGAGTTCTTTCCCCAAAGCGTTAAAAAGTTATTCAAGTACGTTTTGGTTAACTGACAGAAAATTGGAAATTAGGGGGAAGTAGTATACAAATAGATAAGAATTTAGAAAAGCGTGGATTAGCTCAATATAATCTACTGAAGACATTTTTGATGTTGGTTGTTTAAATTTGATTACTGGTAAATATTTGTAGCGCAAAATTTAAATATGTAGAAACTAGAAAAAAATAATTTTGCAAATGCATTTTATTAATACGGGGCCTTCAAAAGAGTGAAAATCGATAACTTTTAGTACCTCTTACAGTACTGTGTCTGATTTTTTTTAAATCAAGAACTAAATTTGTCACAAGCTAAAACATTATATTTAATAGTAACAAATTAAATAAGATGTTAACTTTATTCTCCTATACCTTTTTTTTTTTTCTGGTGTTTTTTATCATATAATTAGAGGAGCTCTCTAGACAACACCATTGTGTTCAATATATCATAAAACGTTCTAAATGCAACTGTCAAATGCATTATCCCAATATATTTCTTTGACTAAATAAAGAAAAGCTAGCTCATTTTATTAAACACAATTATATTCCTATTTGCAAATGCCGGAACTTTTAGCGGAAACAAATTAACTCGTACTCATTTGAGTAGAAGACCCTCATAAAAGTGTAGTTTGTTTGCCGAGCTTTGCTCTTTTAATTGCGACTTCTGTATACAACGGATAGCATTAAAAGGAGACATTCTTGCTTTATATTGACTTTTTCTGTTTTGAAAGCTTACATTAGTGCAGCCATTAGATTTACAAGAAAACAAGTTATTAAAAAAAAGTTACACAACAGTATTTTGAAAAACAATTGACAATTTGAGTTTATTTATTTATTTACTAGCAGCAAACAGCTAGATGTACGCATTTCGCTTTTTGTGTCATTCCATTTTATATGCGAAAAACATTTTTTCACTTCAGAACATTTTTGAAACTATTGTTACAGCAAACAGTAATTTAAGGGGCACGGTACCTACTTCCAAATTTTCTTTTCGTTTAACAATCAAATAAAAAATATTACATGAATTTAATTCCAATTATGATTAGAAATGATATTTGAAACTAAAACCTCATTGGTTATCACCCATTAATTTAAAATCTTTAAAAAAAATTAAATTTTTTCAATTTTTAAATTTTTTTATGATTTTCTCAATTATATCTTTTTTAAAATGTTTTTTTCTTTGTAATACTTCCCAAACATTATAGAATAAAAGTTAGCATGGAATTAATTATCTGAAACTTAGTTGAATTTTAACAATTTTTTTCGTTAAAAACTCAGAAAAAATGACAAAAAATTTAAAATTTCAATTTTAACAATTAAATAAAAACAATCTACAAAATTCAGAGTCAAAACTATGCTAATTTTTGTTAAACATACTCCGGGGGATGTACATGCAAAGTTTCAAAGCTGTAACTTTAAATGAAAAAAGTCTTAGGGATTTTACTACACGTAATTGGTCAAAAATACGAAGCAGAGAAAAATGCGTTGAAAGATTTTAAATGCAAAGGGGAAACAGCTAAACTCCTTTGCAAAACCGGAATATCCTTTACAGTTTTGTTGACATAGGTTTGAAATTTTACATGATGCTTTAAAACAGTATAATATGTGCATAGCTTTTGTTTGCTACATGAGCATCAGTGCGCTATACTTAGGTTAAGTTCATTTTATGATTTTTATAGTTGTTTTGTTGCTGCGTACCTTGAAGGATATCTATTAGGCAACTGTGAGGAAATCAGACAAGCGACTACTTAATTTCCTTGTTTCTCAAAGCAGGGATTGAAAAAACAGAATTAAAACCCGGAGTTTTCTGGTTTTGTTCCAATTTTGTTAGACCCCTTATTCCATGTCTAACGCAAATGAAAAAAAAAAATCCTGTTTTTTTTTGGGGGGGGGGGGTGTTTTGTTGATAAGTGATCAAAATCTTAAGACAAATCTGCAGGATCGGTGTGATTCAATAAGCAGAACGCTCCATTACATTCGCTTCAAAGTTTTAAACTCATTTTTCACTGTATTGAAAAATAAATACTCTGAAATTCATTCCGATTTCTTCATCAATTCTTCTCCGTTACAAAGTTTTGCTATTATTTTTCACATAATACATAAAAATTCCGGTAAATAATAATCAATTAATTCAATTCTCAAAACCGTAGTAATAAACAAATTTTAATTTTCTCGTGTTGAACATTGCTCGACTCATCTTTTAAATCCGTAAGCGAAGCTATTTTTATTTTCATTGAGGCGACGAATCACTGCATTATGAGTTAATCCTTAAATAAGAAACTAGCATTTGTTTGTTTATTTTAATACTTTAAAATTGGAAATGGAACTGTGTTCATTTCGAATTCTTTTCACGAACCGATTAATAAAGACGTGTTCTTCATTTTTGAAACAGAATAACCAAAGAATCTCGCATATTTTATCCCTAAATAACACGTTTAACACATTCAGATGTCAACGTTTTCAAAGATTAACTGTAAATGAAACATTGCAAATGTAGATTGCACAGAACTGATTTTAGCGATATTTACAATCTTTTGATTAAATTATAGACTAAAAGGGTAATATGGGAAAAGAATTGAATCTAAATTAGAAGTATTACGTTGATATATAGACGTAATATGTTTAGCATATTTCTTGAAGTTTTGATAGTTAGTCAAGAAGAATATTAATTTCTGGAATTTCATTTTCGCCATTGTGGTTACCAAAAGCAAAAAGGAATTTTGATGGCCAGTTTTATCAGCTATGATTGGCAAGACATAGGCAATGACTTAACCTCTATTAAGAGGGTTATGAGTTTAATTTGTTAGGAATTTTGATGTGACAAAGATTCGTGCCTCCTATGAATTTCAGTTATGTTTTTTTTAATTCTCATTATTTAATAATACTACTATGAGCAAACATAGGTACTAAACAATTACAGTTGATAACTCGTTATTATCAGTTAGTAACTACAGGGGATTAGTAGAGAATCAGTAATTTCAAAAATCACTTTTCTTTTCTTCCCGTTGAAACATTCGTAATAAAATCGCCGCATAGCAGCACAGTAACAAGTTGAATAAAATCAATAATTTCTTAATGCAATTTCCTGCATCACACAAGAAAAATTAAAGTAATGAAGTTTTGGAAAGTTAGTCATAAAAAAACCGACAATAAAATCTCCAACTAGGAGGAAAAATTTCAGTTGGATGAATGATTTCACTTGAAGCGTTCTAAACTTACAGCTTTTATGAACACGAACTAGAAAACATAGCGAAGCGCTCTAGGCGTTTTTTTAAAGGGCGGCACGCCCTGTATGCCCTTTTCTTAGATAATGCGCTCTTCCCGCCCCTTCTCCCAAATATGTGCTCTTTTCCTGCCCGTTCTCCAAGATAAATCAGCCATTTTTGCCCTTTTCCTGAGATAAATGCGTTCTTCTTGATTTTGGTGCAAAAGAAACTTGCACCAAAGTCTTGCTATTTGTTTATATTACAAGAAAAGGTTGACTCTCTTCGCTCAGTTTTACTTAGTTATACAAGGCCCTAACTAAACTTTCCTAGGCTTTTGCTTAATATAACCTTACATTTCATCTTTTTTTTTCACCATGTCACGAAACTTGGGTTTTTTTTTTGAATTTTCAGTTAGTTATGTAACAAACTTTGACGATGATTAAGAGACCTCCGAAACTGAAGATGCCCTTTGTGGAGACAAGAACCCTTTCATTTTTCATTTATTTCTAGGGAGATCTATGAATTACTTATTGTTTCCGTGTAATATATTGATTTAAATAATATTCGAATTCGCAAGTGCCGTCCAGCATTACACTAGAATCCAAGAGAAGCTCTACAACGCTATCCTCTTACAATTCTCATGTCTGCTCAGTGTACGAGCTCATTAAGTTGCGCGAATGAACGTCCACTTAAATGTAGGGTTTGTTAAAGAGGGATTGCCTTTCAAACTGAACAACAATGGTGAAGTCTTCGCAGATTCACTATAACTATTGGTAGCATATGAGAGAGAGCAAAATACTGGGCGAATTACCTCAAACAATTGAAATAAAGGGAATGGTATAAATGTCCGCGGACTGAGACCAAACTATACTAAGCTATTTGTCTAATTTATATTGGATCATGAAGAGCGTTTATGGTTTAAAAAACGCTATTAATTCAGTTACCATGCAAAAACATTTCACGTCAACACACTTCAAAGTACTTCTCAAAAGCAAATACTTTTCCGTGTTTTAACACTTAAAAAAATAATGCTGTGCATTTTATAGATCCATATATTTTACTAAAAATATAGCATTTATGATTTAATTGTTTCTTTTACCAATATGTGGAGGACAATTATATATGTCTAAGACGGACAACTTTTGCATGTATTGTTTAAGAACACAACGTTATTGCTGTTATTCACAGACATCCTTTTATTTTCCCAAAGTTTTGTAGATGATCCGAGTTTTTTTTTAAGTAGGTGGAATAAAATGCATATGGTACACTTCTCCTTAAATTTAATTTAAATCGCTGAAGTTAAATGGCTTTTCCTCTTTCTCCCAAGTACCGAGAAGAATTTATTTTGCTTTCTGATTGAAATGGCACTATTTTTCACACATCGATGTTTTTTTCTTTTGCTAAAAGTGTTTTATAATTATATTTTCCATTAAGTTGGTCTGTTTCCTTTAAACAACGGCTAATTTTCTGGTACGAACTATTGCTAAATTTCTTCGAAAAGATTACAAAAAAATTTAAATTTGACAAAAGAAGAATAAAATGGATGAATGAACACGTTTTTGTTCTAAAGAAAAACGCTTGAAGAAAATAATACAATATCCTTTGAACTTATAGTAAAAATGAATAATTGAGACATAGACAAACATATTATTCCTCTAGAATAAATCTTAATATTTCACGTTTAATTTTTTTTTATCTATTTCTACGTTTGGATTTAAATTTTTGTCTTACTGTCAACAGAGTGCGAACGAGAAAATAAAATTAATTTGTATGATTAGGTTTAAAGATATTTCAAAATAAAATTTACCAGATCGAATTCATTCTATTTCAAGAATTAAACGTACTTCCAAAGAATGAATTGTAAATAAAACGTCGTTTAGAAGAAAGCATTTTGAATTCGAAGAAGAAAAAGTTCTAATTAACTTTTTTGTCCGAAAGGCATGTCTAACAGCCCTTTAAGATTCTAAATTAGGTCGGAAATTGGTTTATAGCGTCTTTTTCTGGCACTATCCTTTTGCGGCTGTGGCTTTAAGTAAAAAGGCATGTAAGGAAATGAATAGTTTCAGGTAATTACTTTAATAAAAATGCTTAGATAAGCAGAAAAAGAAAATATTTGGCTTTGGTTAAAGTTGAAAGAAGTCAAAAATAAAATTATTTTAGATTAATTTACCAGCATCTTCTATAAATATACACACAAGGTTACTCTTTTATGAACGATTAGTTTTTAAGAAAAAGAAGAATTTTGTATTTGATTAAAAGTCTAAAAAATGTCAAAATTAATTTCGGACACATTTATTTAGCTTCCATTTTTACTGCATTTATTTGTTCTGTTATTGTACTTTCATTTGTTCTCTCTTTTTTAAACTACTTAAAAGCTAATTATTTCAAATGTTATTAAAGTATTCATTATTTCATAGTATAATTTATTTTTGAATTAAGCGTATGGAAAATAGAAGCACTGATCGAACAAAACGAATTCATAAAGGGAAAAAAAACAAAAGAAAAGGAAGACACAGCTTTCCATAAACTTAATCTACATACATTGTGAAATATATTTTCACGTTATGAACATTGTACCACACAACTTTCATTGAATTCGTAAAAACAAACAACATTTATTTAAACATGTAACTTTGTGCACATTAAGAAATTTTTAAGTAAAGTGAATGAATGATGTATCAAATTATAAAGCTTAAATAACGCAGTGAGATTTTTAATGTATTGAATTTTGAACCACAAAAAAACCGTTCTTACATTTTTTAAATGTTATTAAAAAAAGAAAAGTAAATTATTCATTCCGTAGAAAACATAAGCATGCCTTTTTACGAATAATTTTCTTTACAAAAACGCTGTAGACTATTTCAATTTCATCTTTAAAAACCCTAATTCATTCTCAAATATTCCAACTCAAATTCTTCATTTCAGAATAGTCTTATGTTAAAGATAAGAAATATGACCTTATCTATCGACTTTTGTTACTATCAATGTCTGAATTCTTCCCAATTTTAACAGCCTAATCTACAAAATCACAATTATAGCATTTCCAAATCAGCATTACGTAGAAAAAAACGATGACCTGTAAACAACGAAATCTTTAGTTAAAATTATGCGAATTTGCACTTACGATGAATCTATATACCATATTATTTATCTAGTCTGTTTTTCCGTCGCTCCGCGATATCTTCCTTATTCTTTTATCAAATTCCATGATTTACCTATCATTCTAAAGCTTATCGTGCCGGCATGACGAAAAATAGACCCACAGTCTAAAGGTGTGCCACTTCTCTTAAATTTGAGATTTAAAATCATCTAGGAAGAGGACCTTTAATGGTTGCCAAATTGGTGTTGTGTATGCTGGCGCCGTCTGTTATCAAGTAAACAAACAAGAACCTTTTCTGTTTTTATTTTGCAGAAAATTGGACAGTTTTAGCTGCGTCAGTATCTTAACCTTATTCAATCGTTAGGCTCTACACATCCGTTTATATTATGAATGTGTAGAGCCTAACCAATCAGTAGTAACTATATTTCAAGTAATGGAACTGCTTCGTTATTTTAATTTAATGCTATCTATACAATATATTAAAGAAGATAATTATCATTATTATTGTGATTGTTTTATTATTTTGAATATCTAAATAACAGTGGAAAAAAATTTTAACAGCTATTTGTGCAGGCGTGTTCAATTAATTACATGAATTCCTTTGTACCAACGCCCGTTTACTTTTTTTATGTTCTTCTTCATAATGTCCTTTCTCCCAAATTAGTGCGGAATTCCTCACGGGTCGGCTAGTTTCACATATTACAAGTAGAGAAATAATAATTATGAGTACATCGAAGAATTTAAAAGGATCCCGCTTAGTTTTAGTAATGGATATATCCAAGAAAGGCTTATTTTTTCTTTTTTCAAGTGAAAAACCATGGATAGACAGAGAAAAAGAAAAAGAGTTTGGACACACCGAGTTTCTTATAAACCTTTTTCCAAATACAGATAATGAGTCCAATTTTCTTGTTAAAACCAACACTTTAAGAATTCATTCTTTCTGGTCGCAAACATGTTACAAATATTATACACAGGCCGCAACGTGAAGTTTAATGAAAGTTACTGCGTTTCTTTGATAATGTCTAATTTCAGCTAATAAACATTACTTCCTCGTTCCAAACCAATCTGATTAGAAGTGTTTCTAAAAATAGTAATAATAATAATAAAACACTGCAATGTTTTAGTTTTCGTTAAGGTTAAAACAAATTTTAAAAATTATATATTTAAGATTCGCTACCTTCTTTTGAATACAGGAGCAAAATTCCTTACTTTTTAGAATTTTAATATGAGAAGTAAAAATGTAAGGGGGAGAGGGATTTAATAATAATTGATATTCTTTCCGTTACTGTGTTTATATGGGCGCATGAAACGAAAGCGAAATGTAGTCATTCGGTTTTTGTTTACACTCCTTTCAAAACAAAGGAAATAGATTATACAATTGAAAATTTTAATGAACAAAACAGAAAAATCCTTTCATTTAGTGCCCTTGTAACTCCAAAACAGGTTTATGGAAATAAGTTTTGCAATTTGTACTGAAAGACACTGGTTTTCTCATTAATTATTTCAAATATGCTTAAACGAAAAATATCTTGCACTTAATTTTTCTTTTTTTGAAACTGAAACTCCTTTCTTTTAAATCATAATTAAAAATACCATCTTCCTTCCAACATTTGTCGGCTTTTGCGCTATTTACTTTCTACGATCAACATTGACATTGAAACCGAGATGAAAATCCTGTACATCACTTAAACGTTATAGTTTATCAAGTCTACATGGTACGTTATAGTAGATCAAAACTTAACATAAGACATCGACTTCAAAAACATGCTTGAAAGCAAGCGATCCAACAACAAGCTGGAAAGAAATCCATGTGACTTTTTAAAGTAGCCATTAATTTTATGAGCCTTTCTTATTCGACGACGGTCATTCAAAGACAAATGGATGAAAAAGAATCATTAAATAGAATAAGTTAGAAAGAGACATGTGAAAAATCCGGTCACAGAACCCATAAATTTCTGACAAGCTTTAAAAAAATGGTTTTATTGTAAAACAAATCTATTATGATTTTTATTAAAAAAAAACTAACTTAACATCGTATTAAGTACAAGAAAAATGTATTTAAAGTATTTACTCAACAATGGAAGAAGGAATTGCATATTTGATGTAATAATGAGCGTCATGCAATTGTTCACAGATTTAACAGTTTCTAAGAATACGTCTTGTGGGTAGTAATTCTTTTATGCAATATACTTATAAATTTGCAAAGAATTATGCGGTAATTTGTGCTGTACAACTTTTAAAAAGTACAGTACATAACACCGTATTTTCACATTTTTGGAATTGGTTATCAAAAGAAAATTTCTGTAAAAACTTCGAATTCGGAACGTCATTTCCGTGAGCAGTTACCGACGACAATTGAAAACTTGACTTTAAATGGCCATAAAAAGTTTTATTGGCGTTAATGGGAATTGATACACATGGATAGCAAAGCGTATTGTCTGAAATTTCAAAGGAATTTATTAATATTAAAGGTATCTATTGCTTCTTTATTACAGCTTAGCCTGTTATTATTGTCGCAAGTTGTAACCGATGAATTAATGTTAAAGTTATTTATTGATCGCTTATCGCAGTATATCAAATTATTATTGGGAGTATTTATACGTAGAATTAAAGTTAATGCATCATGAGTAGAATTCGCCACTGAAGCAAAATATAGTGTAGCACCTTAGTACGCGGAATTTTATTGGAGCGGCCTAGAGGCTGGAATATCATGGCTACAAGGGTTTTTTGGTGCAAAATAAAGATTAGTACTGCGTGGCTTAATGCTTGTTGATGTGAATTGAAATTGGAAAGCATGGTAAGGAATGTTCATGAAAACTACTACATTGCATTTGATTTTCGCCAATTTGCATTTGTGTATGCTAGTTAGGGGTGTTTGGCGATAGGGAAAAATTAAAAGTCAACATATCAGAGCTATGAGTTTCAAATGATTCAAGAAATTGGTAGGAATATCCAGTAACGCAATAAGTCGTGAGCTTAATGTGTCACAATTAGAAAATGTCCTTTATAACAAATTAGTTCATTTATACCTAAGAGACTTGAAGCCACCGTTGAATACTCATGATTTAACCTGTTAACAGCCTTTCGGCAAAATATTTCGAAAAGTAACTATAGAAATATTAACGAAGTTGTTAAGTTCTAAAAAAAATAAACTTGTTATAATCCTTTGTAATATGCACTGAAACACAAAACTATTCATAGCGTCAAAAATGCTCTTATTTCCCCACAGAAAGCCTACTACAGTGAACTCTGAACTAGAAAGTTTACGAAAATCCTTCTAACAATCTCTTTTAATGACTCATATTGCGGGAAAAATCACCCTTTTATCGGATGTCTGCAAATTACAAAACTCTCCTCAGCTTCAACGGTGGGGACAAAGTTCCTGATTTGAGGTTTTGCAGTGGTGCGTCTAATTAAGCGGAAAGCGTTGCCAGAACGGGGAGAGATTCAATGACTGATTTAATCTGTCGCGTGCAGGAGAAAGAGGAAGGCTATTATGTCATAGAGGGCATACTCGTTCCAGCCACGTGCGAGCTGGACATTATCTTTGGGAAAGTCACCATCATAATTGCATCTAGTTCTGCGTGATATTTATGAGATAAAAGAGTTTCATTAACTAATTTTATCCGAGTTACAAACATAGATATGATCCACCAACAGAGCATATATATTAGCTTTAACGAGCAGAGTATATATAAGTATCAACTTTAATGTAATTCGATGGCTAAATGCATACGAGCTAATGCATACGAGAGCATATTGGGAGACCTATAAAGTTCACACAGTTAAGCTTATTGTCCTATACACAAAACGGTTGACTGTACGATTTAAAAGTTTCTAATTTCAGACAGTAAAAGAAGATGGCATCATTAATATTTTCTGAACCAAATGTTCCTGGTCATGCCATGAACAGCTTGTACTTTCTTTGAGTAGGATTTAACGTATCAGGTGACGGGAAAATGTTGAAATTTGAGGAGTCTACAGTGCTGCCAGCAAACAAAGACTTATGCCTAGCAGAGTGCCAAGAAGAATCCATTCATGTTCAAGGGAGAAACTACTGGTGTAAGGAATGTGCCGTATTCTGTTCTCGTTTTAGTTCGCTTAAAAGCATACTTAACTTCTTTCGAGCTCATGTTATTTGTTGCATACCAGTTTGAAAATTTAATTTATTTTAAAAAACAGAGAAACAAACATTCTGATTCGCGTTCTAATAAACGCAACTGCAAAACGAACTTCCCTAAAACTCGAATGGATTCGTCCTTTTCTGCCATGCGCAGAAGCGCCCAAGTGTCAAAACTCTATGGTCGGAATGTACTTTGATGCAAGACGGTTTTTTTCATAACAGTATCGTTGTCAGAAATATTTGTGGTAATTACTGTTTTAAATACATCGAAGAAATGCAAAAATTTCAAATAATGTACATTTTGTCCTATCATTCACAACATTGCCGCTGTACTCGGGAACTTTTCAAATTTTATTTTCCTTAATATTCTTTTATTATCTTAGCTGAAGAAAACACAAATTATTCATTTTCTGGTCTAAATTTTAAATTTTTAGTATCTTCGATATAAATGGGTTAATTGTAACTTTACTGCCAAAATGCAATGCATTAGAAACGCAAAATGAAAGGATCGCAAAATTGTATGTCCCAAGTAAATATTACAAGGCATCATCAAAAACGAAAAAGAAAGCGAGTAATTCACTTACTATATATGAAGAGATACCGCTTTAATATTTGAGAGGAAATTCGACTACCAGGAGTAGAGAAATTTACAGCAGAGTTCTTCTTTGCTATTTTAGTTACCAATAAAAGCAATTTCTTTAAATTTGATGCAAATCATATTTGTTTACACCTATTGCACTATACTAGACTGCAACGTTTTTTGACAATGACGTCACAACGTGCGGCAGAAGATATGAGTAAACAGCGAAGCTTTTGGGTTACAGGAGGAGGGTCGAAAAGACGCCAAGCTACCAACTTGGCGAATAATCCGATTAAGCACTTTATTTGGCACATTGCATGTTTGAAAAATTATTTGTCTGTTTATCAGAAAAAGACATTGTAACAAATTTAAAAACTTATTTTTTTTTAAGGAATCATAATTTATTTTAGTGGATCAAATATATTTTCATCATAACTTATTCCTTTCGACAGAAAAAAAAAAGAAGAGAAATTATACTCTTACTACTTTTGTGCAGATACATATTGAACAAACATCAAAAAATTTTTTTATCACAGCTGCATTTTGAAATGCACTATGGTTTTAAAATGGTCTAATAATGCACAATGGTTTTAAAGAACACCACTGACACAGTATGACTTTCATACTTTTACAGGATATGTAGGACACCAGTATGGGTTGCTCAGGGTATTTATCTCTTTTTGGCCAAAAATCGACTTATCTAGTTTTTCCCAAATGGTGGATTCCATTCTTGCAATTTGTGAAATACATTGATGAGTATTGTCTTTTCAGCTTTTTTCAAAGCACTGCCTTTCTTGTGGGGGTGAAAGACGTAGTTCAATTTTGGAGTAGATTCCATTCTTATAATAACAACGATATTAACGAATATAATAATTTTTTAAAACAATATTAGCGAATATAATAATAATAATAAGAACGATATTAACAAAAAAAAATAATAATAACGATATTAACGAATATAATAATAATAATAAAACGAACGATATTAACAATAATAATAATAATAACTATATTAACGAAAAGAATAATAAAAAATGTTTAGCTTTAAGCAAAGTCACAATTCAGCGAGTCAGACATAAATATAAACAATTCCAAATCTCGCCAAACCGCTTATCGGAAGATCGCCAACTGCTCGTGAGCGCTATTTTGTGTGCGTGTGTGTGTGGCTAGAGCTTTAGTTCTAAATAAAGGTATTAGTTCGTGTTACGCTTCTCGTAAAATTGAAAATATATAACATTTTATGAAAATTATGACAAATAAACGCTGTATATGTGTAGGTTAAAATACCTAATCAAATTTCTATAGCCGAAGTGCTTTGTTTAACTCGAAAATCGGACACCGCGCGGAGAACTACATTCTTCGCTTGCTCTCAGCATATTTATCCATAGTCAAGAAACTTTGCAGTTGAGTATATATAATTAAATTAGGAAATTTAGGCACTTCAATTGTTCTTATCAACATTCTAAAGTGATATTTCAATAAATTTCGTTTCCGTTTAAAAAAGCAATTACTGAAGAGTTGCACTAGTACATATTTTGTCTCCTATCAAAACGTTATTTGTTTAATACATAAACTTAAAAACAAAGAAACGAATACCTTACTGCAATCCCTAGGTGTGAAAACTTGTATACAGTAACAAATTCGTTTTCATTTATCTATTACTAGCTGAAATGCCTGGCTTTGCGCGGGATGATATTGCATCATTCGCAGACCAAGTAACACATTTCCAAAATTCGGTTGTAAATATATAAGGAAATTTTTTTTAAAAATCCAAGTAGAAGAGGCTCAACCGTCCTTAAAAATCACATTTAAACAGTAAAACTCATTAAAAACCACGATTGCATTAAAAATAGCAGCCTCGACAAATTTCTTTTAGACCAAAAATAAGTCCATCAAAATCCACATTAAAATGCCAACAACAGTTCATAAAAATGGTCATTAGACTAAGAGCAACTGTAACTAAAATGCACATATGCATTAGGATAATTGTTCCAAAACGATATCAAGAGTCCGTAAAAATCGCAATAACAATATAGACCACACCACATCTAAAAATTCCCATCAGAATAAGAGTAGTATTCTCTTTAAAAATGCCCATCAGATGAAGGACAACGGTTCCTGAATATTTCTGCTATATAAAGAAATATTACTTAAAGATCCACATTTTAATAATTACATCTATTCCGAAACATACCTAATATAGTAAAGAAATTAGACCCAAAAAAATCTAGATCAGAATAAAGACGTC
Source organism: Octonoba sinensis (assembly GCA_038502835.1). Classification (NCBI taxonomy): domain Eukaryota; kingdom Metazoa; phylum Arthropoda; class Arachnida; order Araneae; family Uloboridae; genus Octonoba; species Octonoba sinensis. The sequence continues at coordinate 107,025,505 of CM076600.1, read as the reverse complement.
AATGACTAAAAACACGTATTAGACTACAGACTTTAAGAGCTGCTGTTCCTAGAATGGCCCCAACAATATATCCCCCTCAAAAAGAAGACACCAGTTCCTAAAGACCCCGCTTGCAAAATCGTCAAAACATTTCCTGAAAACTCAATTAAATAGCACTTTTATCAAATTCGGATAAAAACGGAATAAATAATAGTATTGTAAGTACAAAGATAAAACAACGTGAAAAAGCACAAATTCAGATTAAAATTAACGCAAATAGCTACAAATGGAGCCTCTTCATCAGTGCATAAAAGAAGAAGAAGAAACCCTCAACACACAAGCAAGAAAGCTGTGAGTGAACAAGGCAATAACCAGAGAGACACAGGTATTTATACCGAATGTGTCGGATTAGCGATTGACCAATCAGAGGCCAGGAACAAGGCGGGAACAGAGCCCGAAGGAAAAGGCGGGAAACGAATATGTAAATTGCAGGAGAAAACCAAAAATGGAGAGAAAAATTATAAAAATTGTTTCCAAATGTCAGGAAAATATGGAGTGCTGGAAAAATCATTTACTACAGAATGAGAATTTTTCCAAATGTGATAAGCTTCCCAAAAATCAAGTTCATAGACAGAAGAGCATTTGCTGATAATTCTAGCAGAAGAAAATTCAAAACAATGATCTAAAGTCCAACAATGCTGGGCAATGGAAGAACGTGCAAGTTCTTTACGCTTAACATAATTTTCATGTTCTTTCAGACGGTGCTTTAAGGCACGTTTAGTCTGACCTATGTAAAACAGACCACATTTGCAAGAAATACTATAAATACCCCCGCCTTGTTCCTGCCTTATATCTGTTCCCGCCTTGTTCCTGGCCTCTGATTGGTCAATCGCTAATCCGACACATTCGGTATAAATACCTGTGTCTCTCTGGTTATTGCCTTGTTCACTCACAGCTTTCTTGCTTGTGTGTTGAGCGTTTCTTCTTCTTCTTTTATGCACTGATGAAGAGGCTCCATTTGTAGCTTCGAAATGCTATTTGCGTTAATTTTAATCTGAATTTGTGCTTTTTCACGTTGTTTTATCTTTGTACTTACATTTTTGCACAAAGTATTTTGATCATTTGTCTTATAAATAATAGTATTATTTCCAAAAGCCAATGCACATTTAAGTGAGAAAATGTTCAGTACTGAAGCAATTCTGACGTATGAAATTTAAGTCGATAAAAAGAAATAACTAAATTCTGTCCAAATGGCGCCAAACAGGCATCTAAAATATTAAATAAACGTTAGAAAATCAATCACTTAGTAAAATATGGAATCAATTAAAACCGCTACGTAAAGTTAAAATGAAGCCGAAGATCGCGAAATTGCACTATAGTAATGGAAGTATAACGCAAATGAGGCATTATCCTATAGTATACAAAATATGCATAAAAATGAAATAAATTTTTAGAATTTGTTTCGTTGATAAAAAGGGCATTCTACCATAAGAAATACGGTGTTTCATATTAAATCGCCAAAATTGAAAGAAGAATCAACGTCAAGATAAAAAATTTAAAAATCGTCTGCAGTTCCACAAAATATGTATAAAAATGAAATGAATTTTTAGAAATTGTTTCGCTCATAAAACGGCCTGAATAAAGATAAAATAGCATTTTTTCAATCTTACGTTAACAGAAATCATCTAGTTGGCGACAAAAGTACTATTTATTTTGGCGAAAACACGGAAAATTGAGAAGATAAATTCAGAGGTAAGCCTCGTTTTAAAATTCGAAAACTACTTTAAATGAATATTGCGCATGTTCTCTTTGTCCTACGAACTGCAAAAAACAATCATCTTGTGCAGTTTTTTACGGGCATTCATATGCTGCAAAAATCTAAAACGTGGGACGTTTCCTCGATGAGATAAACCCAAAATCAACAGTTTTGCTTAAAATTGGAATAAAAGAAGAACAAATTCGAATTTTGGGAAAAACGCTTCGAGGTGCACGAGGACCTGACCCAAGGTACCTGTAACCAACATTTCGGACAACATCTGGACCTTTCCATCTCGGCAGGAGGCGATCGACAGACAGACACACACACAAACTTTCGGTTTTATTTATATAGATTATTATTAGTTTTATGTAATTACTCATTCTTATATCTTACGCATAAATTCTTGTAAATGTTTTGTTGTTGTTTTGCAAGATTGTTTATTATGGAAATGCATTGAATGTTTTAAATAAATTAAATTTTTGGATCTCACTTTTGAAATGGATTCTAATATTTGTAGGATCTACAGCCTAAACTTTTCGATCAAAGAGGTATATAGTGCTGTAGATGGTAGAAAATACCAGTTGTACTAATTACATTCATCGTATCTATCAAAACGTTTGCAATTGTAGATTTATTTCCTTGTTATTCATTACTTTTTTTTCAGAAGTTAAAGGACAGTATTACTGTGACATTTAATTAATTAAAATGCACTCTGTATAGACTTAACAATTATTCAAAAAGTTGACACACCATAGAAATGAAAATCGTCTATATAAATTACCAAAAAAAGTATCATCGTGTTGAATTATAAAAATGCCCCCTTTGATCGTGTGTTACTTCCACTGAGTATTATGTGTAATCTGTTGACTGCGGGACCCCCATAAGGTATTTAATGCGCATTAGTATATGTTTCTTCTATTATATGTTAGCTAATCGATGAAATTGTGCTATATTTTTACTGTAAAGCAAAGTTTGTACTAATATTGCTAGCGTTCTATGGGAGAAATCTTCCTTGAAAACCATATTTATATTAACAGCATTACAGCAAAAAAAAAAAAGGAAAGTTCCCAGAGACACCTGCTATCTGATCCCCATAGAGGTTAATGTGTGAGGAAAACAAAAAATAGATCTTGAAATTACTAAACACATGTTTTGATTTTTTTTTCAATTAAAAAGTTCCCCCCTTCAAGTCAAAATTTTACATGCTAGAATTTTAAGCAAAGTTATTAAAAATTAATTGAAATATGTGTAGTAAAAGTTTTACCCTAAATGTTTTGCTCAAAAATCTACTCCAACAACTGCGTAAGTAAGAGCGAGCGAGAGAGTGAGATTGAGAGAGGGAACAATTTAACGCGTGCTACATATTTAAGTGACTTTAAATAATGCTATTCACAACGGCGTGTGGTCTTGAGAATAGCGCTAGTAAAGAAGTAAAAAACTCGCCAATATAATTGACTTTTACTCGATTTCTTCTCTAAACAAAAAGTAACTTTTAGTCAAAGGCTGAACATAAAAAACTCGTGACTAAATAAGTGTGAAAACGGTTCCACCTATTAATCTTTGCCTCGAAAGTGTTCAAGAAGTGTATGCCCGAAAATTCTCTACTTGAATAATACCAGGAAAAGTAAATATTCCTGTAAGAGGTTTCTTCCTAATACGTAAAAACGTTTAAAAAAGGGTTAGCTAATTTTAATTCTAAGAGTGACAAGTTTTCAATCGAAAATCAATTTACGAAAAATTACTTAGTATTTATCAGGAAAAGAAAACACCCTTTCCCCTCAGATACGTAACAACCCATTAGAAAATAATTTGTTGTACCTTGAAGAATACGATATTGCCTTTTCCATGCTGTTCACGATCCTTCCAAAGGGAAAGGGGCGGAACGGTTCTCCGCAAACTCATCACTTTTCTCCTCCCTTTGGGGAGGAACAAGTCTGGAAAAAGAACACCATGGAAATAACCTGAGAGACTGATCGGGAACGATCAACGAATGCGTGACTTAGTGACGTGCTATTCCACATTCGGCACAGGCTCAATCCGAATTGTCCCTATCCTCACCCGCAGAAATTTATTCACCCTTATTTTTAAGGCTTGATGTCAAAGACGTTTTTAGGCAAGGCTAGTTCATATTCCGTCTTCTTCGTTTTATTTTTCTTTAGCAGCTCCCACAAATCCCATAAGGTACGGGGGGTGGAAGAGGAGGGGGTGGGAATATCGATCCTACCGTGGGGTGGCTTCCCGCTCCAGGGGTTCCAGCTAATCTTGGCTTTCCCCATCGGAGTTCATTTCAAACATGGTGCTCCGACCTTAGCCCCATCTATTTGCAAATTCCGTGGAAAAGTGACAGACACTTGGCGATTTATTTCTTCAAGTGAAAATTTCATGAGTTTTCAACTCAGCAACTCTAAGCCCAATAAAACTGCAATAAAATACACACTAAGGGATTTCAATGGAGAACTCATACTTGCATTTTATTCCAACTTCAACCAAACTTGTTAATGCTTTATGTTGACATACCTTTCGCTTCTGCTGTTAGATACATTCATTCATATTATTGATATTCTACTGATATAGATAGAATTCACGGAAATGATATCGTAGTGATTCAATCCACAAACAAGTTCAATTTCTAAACAAAATCTCATACAAGAGTATTCAGGTTAATCAGGGAATAATGCTAGTGCCATTGATAAAACCATTATTCAGATCATAAAATTCTATATTTTTGAATGACTTTAAAGTGTAAGTAGGCAATTTTTCTTTATAGCGTTGTCTTGATTTTTCTGCCATATAAAACCAGCTGACTGAATTTTTCTGAAAGTATCATATCCACAACTGATGACCCCGTTATATATGTCTTTTTAATTCTCTTTTGCGGTGGTATGATTTTTAATTTTATAAATTTTAAAGCTTATATAACCTTAATTATACATGATTTCATTTTATCTTCAACAAATAATTGAAAATACCTCCGGGGAAAAAAGCTCAATACATACAAGTCTTAGGTCACTGAAAATAAATTAAATTGCAAATGCATTAAAACAAATTGAGTGAACATGCTTTATAATTCAAAATATTTTTCCAAGCGGATAGACCACGAAAAAATGACTTCCTACATTTTGTTTAAATCAAGGCAAAATTTATAATTCAATGCATTTTTCAAAAAATGCTTCTCTGACGTATATGAAATATGAAAGATTAATTCTTTAATTTCACAAAATCTCACGAATGTTGCAGCACCAATGAAAGTTTTGTTTAGAATGGTATTCAATTTTTATTTAATTATTAATTTAAAACTTGCCTTAATAAAATCTAAGATGAGCTTTTATTTTATTCATTTGCTTATTTTTTTGTTTAGGTTTGACGCCGAATATGCGGCAGTAAATGTTACATTATAAACTGATTAATAAATTATTTATATTTAAAACAATTCATATTCTGATGCTGTATCATAATAACAGAAGAAAGAAACTATCAAAATACTGATTTAAATTGAAAAGATTTTATTCGTCCTTCCAGTTATATCCTGCTGAGCCTATGAAATATATTTCGAGAGAAAATATCTTAAAATACTACATAATGCAAGAAAAGAAAAAACCAGGAATTTAAAAGAAAAAAAAAAGAAAAAAAAAAGAAAAAAAAGGAGGAAATGAAAGAAGAAACTGAAATAAATATCTGAAGAAACAAAACTGCCATACAAATGAACACTTAAATTTATTCAAAAACTCAATTATCACAAAAGACTTACTTTTGTGGAAATATTTGATCTAAAATAAATGTATGAATATCGTTGGTAAGTTTCGTTGCCGCATATGCGAAAGCGCCACCCTATTATAATGTCTACCACACAGTTCAATAAAAAAAAAATGAAGGCTTAAAGACGTAATTAAGAGACAAATGATCAATAAAGTTTTATGCTAAAATATAAGCACAAGAGAAAAACATAAATAAAGCACAAATTGTCAAATCAGTAATGAAAATAGCTATTTCGAGGCTAGTTCGAGTTGAGCCTCTTAATCAATACAGGAAAGAAAAGTGCTCAATACATGACAAGAAAGTTCTGAATGAACTGGCAACAACCAGAACGCCAGCAGGTATTTATACCAAGTGGGTATAAATATCGGCCCATAGAGGTTAACCAATACGAACAAAGACAATGAATGAGAAGACCAATCAGAGGCAAAGAACATGAAAGAGTAAGCGTAGAGGGAAACACGTATAGGTAAAAAGAAGAAAAATTATTAAAAAGTTGCCAAATATCAGGGGAAAAAATGAAGTACTGGAAAAATCATTTACTAAAGAAGGAGAATTTTTCCAAATGTCATAAGCTTATTAAAAATCAAGGTCATGTACCGAAAAACAGTTACTGATAATTCTAGCGAAAGAAAATTCCAAACAATGATCAACAGTCCAACGATCCTGAGCAATCGAGGAGCACGCAAGTTCTTTACGTTTAATATAATTTTCATGTTCGTTTAGATAGTGCTTGAGGGCACGCTTAGTCCAACCGATGTAAGAAAGAAAAAGTAAAATCGGGAAAGAAGTTTTCAGAAATGCCATTCTTTGCATTTGGGATTTTTTTTTAACTACTAATAGTTTTACGACACAAAGTTGCTTATAAATGTTTACGTGTGGTATATGGGGCATCAACTGATACATGGATCAGTTAACTGACGCAAGAAAATATTTTCGAAACATTAAAAATGATTATTGTATCATGGAAACTAAGTACTTTTTTATAATTAATTGATAGCACGTAAATTTAATTTTATAAAGTACATAATCCAATTATAATTTTCTTAAAACTGGACAGCTCAATCTTTTGGCACATTTCTTACTTTCATAAGTATCTTGGCCCAGATCTTTCGAAAACAATTAAAATACGAAAAATTTTTAAATCAGGCAAGGGCCTGAAAAGTTATTGAGGGAGGGGGGGGGGGGAGAGGTAGCCAGCTAAATCAACGCAGATTCCCACCGACAGACACATGCCCCCATTTTATAAGCCTAGTGTTTAAGTTTTTACTTTTCAAAAAATTTGTTACATTTAGCTTTTTATGTAACACATTATTCTGTGGTTTTTTATGTTTCTTTAAAACAGACTAAAAGTTGCAATGAGTGACACTATTTTGGATCAATTACTAAAGTTACTTTGATATTCACATGAAAAAGTATATGAAATAAGTATCTTAAAAATACCTCTTTTAAAACCTTATTCAAATCATAGCGTTGTCACTATATTGAATATGCAAAAAGATTTTTCAGAAACAGCCAAAAGGCGTCTAACAGCAACATTTTCAATAAATGAATAGTACAAGTGATCACTTAAGTTCCCAGATTAAATTTCCTTGTAGATAATAACACTTCTGTTAGTAAAACACTTCGATTACATTCCTTAAATTGCATTTAAGCTGTTATTCAAAGAATTTGATTAAGAGGGTGAGAGATAAATTTAGCTCATGATTAATTCGAAATTTCGCGAATATCTTATTCTCTCTGAGAGAAGAATGTAAAGAATTAATTTAACAGTTTCGATTTTCCGCTTCGAGAAGATTTAATTGCTGTGCTGTAAAGCAGCTAATTTCGTAATATAAACGAGTGTAAATGTTTCTCTATTATATGCAAAGTAATTATTACACGTTACCGTTATTTATGCGATGAAGTTTTCTGATTTTTAAAAATGGTTCAAGATATCCTTCAACCAATGATTTAAGCAGCCAGACCTTAAACTGAAAAATGACCCTTTTCGAACAAATATAAGTTTCGAAAAGTTCAATGCTGGTACGCACTCAAGCCTGCAGCTAATACATTGCTCATTTTCGAAGTCTAATAAGTCCGGTAATTTGTAGGAATGTGGTTTTTTTTTGTTTAAAGAAACTTTAAGGCTTTAGCGACAAACAGACAGCGCTTACAGTAAAACGATATAGATGTATAGCTATCTAAAAGCATATAAAAAGCATTTTATATAGTAATATAGTTATATCAATAAAACAAATGTTAGAAGGCTAATTGAAAATGAAACAATATTGTCTATAGTAAAACGTCTTAGAATGAACATGGTATTTATGATACAATGAGCATCTTTTACACTGACAACAGTACTTCATCTTTGCAACCGATTTATTTGTTATGATGGCGAGTATTTACTTTTGCTGCAGGAAATTTAATAATGGAATTTTTCATACGTTTTTAGTTCCAAAAGCCATCATTATATTGTAAGTTACAGTTTTGTTTATTAAATACAAGCCTATTATGATATTACTAACGCAGCAACATTTTTTTTCATAGATTGACCATTTTCTGAGAAAATACGTGATGTACATGCACGTCCTTTTATGAAATTCACGTTTCACTTTTACGATGCGATAAATCTTTCCTTGGCGATGGCAAATGGAACTGTTATGTTATCCATATTTTAGTGTCCTTGCTTATATTCATAAAAGCATTATTTTTTCCCACTGAAGGATCGAAAGGAAAGCATAAAATATGCATGAAATGATCGGTATTATTGCTGTTTTAGAAGATGCAAACCTTGAAATTTGGAATTAGCAAGTAATTCAAAATCTTAAGAAATAAAATTGACCGATAGCATTAAAACGGCATTTTGTTGAAGAGAACTGTTCTTTTGATTCTAAGAAAAATTTAGAAACGGTATTGAAGACAAAGTTATAAGAGATAAAATTCATTCATCTTCTATTGAAAAGTGGGCCATTATTGAACATTCAACAACAGGATATCAGTCTTTCTTCGAAGAAATGTAAGTACTTTCATAACTACACATTAATATCACCCGTCTGCTAAATAATGCCAAACTAGTTATCCAAATAACACCTGAGTAAATCACAACCTATCTGGAAAATATTTCTACAGTTAATTAAATATTTTGAATTGAAGCGCAGCTGAAGACTTTGAAGAACTCTGGCTTAACTATTCGAAATGATATTTGACATTTAGAATTTTAAATAAACAACTAGTCATGAAATGTCCATTACAGAATTCAGGTAATCAGCGCAAATTTCTAGCTACCCCAGAATTTCATTTAATATTTAGTAATATTAATATGGTATGACTTGCTCTATAACTGTGCTTTAAAATGAAGGTAATATCTTTTATTGTTTGTTGTTGTAAAAATGGTAACAAAAAAGATGTTTCCAATTATTAAGACTTTAAAAAAGTTGATGTGTATTATAAAGATTATTTTCGAAGAGTAAAATATATTTTTAAGTGATTATCTTAATAAATGGATTTCCGTAGCTTTAAACTTGGAGTCAAGACCAATAAGTATTCTATTATATTAATAATTTATTTTTATGTTATTTATTTATTTTTTTGAACACAAAAATTTAATATTCTGTCAAGACCTTCAAGAATTTTGAAAATTTAGCCCCATTTATATTTTTAAATTTGAGAATGAAATTCATAGCATCAGTAGTGACGGAAAATTTAAGCTTGCACTTTTCGCAAGGTGAAAATCCATTTTCCTTCACTTGAGAGGGAAAATAAATTAATACTTTTTCTATGAAGTGAAGAGATCGTTCTTTTGAACTGTACCGACTAAAGACATTTGGCCTGCAGTGGACTAGTTGTTAGAAGCTCGGTTCCCGAAGAACACCGAAATTGAAGCAACATTTATCGAGGTCAGTGTTTGGGAGGGTGACGTTAGTGGGAGCTGGTGCACTTAAAATCCGCCGTGGCTCCAATATCCTCCAAGCGAAATGATACCTCTGGGGGTGCCAACCTCGGTGTCGCTCTCTCATCTGGGAGCTGGTTCAAAATTAGGAGATCCAACAGAGGCAAGGCGCAACGAACGCAGATCTCCTTTTAGGATGCTAGATGCATCTAAAATGCATCTAAAATAGAATAAAGACATTTACTGCAACCGTGATGGATTATTTTTAAATTATTACTTTCTGTTGTCCTCAGTACCCGCCAGAATAAAATTACCGATTAAAACTGTTAATGCATTTTCACTATACAAATTTCTGTCGATATAGGAGATTGTTGAATCTGCTAGTGGAAACATTGAACTTTAATAAATAACTGGATGTCAAGGAATTTCAAAAATATGTTTATTGAGAAGTACTATATAAAAGGATAAAAAATAAGATCATGCATATTTTCTATTTTCTCTGTGTAGCTTAAAATTAATATAGAAACTGATTAATTAGTTTGTGAGTTTAACTTTGAAAATACCGATATGGGGTCGTTATGATAGAGACGTTTGTAAAATGATACCATAATGAAGCACACAGAATCAGGTTGTGCCCAAATTGCGGTAAATGTTTAGCACACTTCCGTGTAAGGTCTTACGCTATATTTTATTATTTGACTCATTTTTTGCTTATGCGACGTATTGTTTTATTAACTTGTGTCGATTGATATCAGCCAACATTAAATTGCTAATGGAGACCTATGTAATAATAAAGGAGCCCTCGTTGCTAATTATAGTTAGAATAATGTGAAGGTTTCTAAAACTAGAATTACAGAGAAATAAAAATTTCAGTACACAATTCCTTTTAAAGTTACAATTGCTCCATTATATGATGGGTCCACTGGAAAAACGACCTAAGTCACACACACTTTTTGAGATTTGCTTTATGTTTTATTCAATTATATTATAACATAAATGTTAATTTAACTATAGGAGCTTACTTTTCCGTAACACCCAAATTCAAATTTATAATACGTATATTTATAATATATAATTTACATTCATTTTTAATACATAATTTATAATAAAACATAAAGCAAAGTTCACCAAGTAGTATGTGACTTAGGTCGTTTTTCCAGTGGACCCCTTCATATGTTACAACTCATAGTGAGTAATTTTTTCTCGCCATTTTTCTGGGCTAATATGAGACCAAATATCGTTGTGCTGGCCGTTACGAATATGAAAAATTAAGCTGGAAGGCTTAAACTTTTTTTATTGTAGATTTGATAATTCTGGGGCAAAAACACGAACAAAAATGTAAAATTTGATACATTTGATTTCGAGCTCCCCTACAACAAACGACTTATTGTAACCAAAATATAATGCACTCCGTATCTTTTCAATTTTATTTCACATGAAACACTAAACATAATTTTGCCATTTACTATGTATAATTTATTTAAAAGTTTTGCAATTTATTATTTGTAATTTATTTGAAATTTTACCATTAACTGCGTATAATTTATTTTAGGCATCTTATTAGTTTGTAAATGATATAGAATATTTTTTTCCATTTTGGTGTGCGCACATAATTTAGAACATCAGTATTTCATTGAGTTCATGGCCATCAGTCGACGTGCTCTTAATGAAATAAACTTTGCCTCTGGGGTAGAAAGACTTGTTTTACTAGAAATATAAGCCATACTGCCACATCCTCTCCCCCCCCCCCCAAAAAAAAGAAAGAAATATATTTTATTTAGAGGGGAAAAACACAGCTGCCATTTCACTTCTAGGTCTCGAATTTCAATGTTAGTGAGCATTCTATTTGATAAAATGCTCACAGTAGAGAGAAAAGGATCGGGGGGGGGGGGGGGATAGATGCAGCAACAGAGAGGAAAAAAAGTAAAGTGGAGTTAAGACAGCATTTCCAAGTTACGTGATACAGAATCGGAACGAAACCTTTATTTTGTTTTTTCACCACATTCCGAATTCTATACACCTATTCGATCTGAGATACTTGAGTTCTAAAAAGATTCTTCACAAGTTTTCCGGTGGGATATTAGCTCTTTAAGAGAAGGATCAAATTCTGGTGCCATTCCATACGCACTTTAAAGAGTTAGTTTCAAGAAGTTGATCTAAATCCAATTCAGACGAGTAGTTTTAAAATGTAAAGAATGCCATTATCTATTAACAAACAATAGTAAAGTTCCACAACCGTGGATAGTTATCTTTAAATACTTAACTATTGATAAACGAAATTTCATACCTTAAACCGCCATTAGTCATTACTGATTTTGAAATATTTACACATCTTATTGCACCGGACAAAAGTAATACTTGCATGTAAAATGTTGGACGCATTTAATGCAAAACCAGTACACTGCCGTTAGAATCCTTTCAACTTTTACTTATTCAAAACGATCACGTAATAGTGAAAATTTTGAAAAACACTGCTTTAGAGCAACCAACCACCAGCTTTAAGAGCATTCATACAAAGAATACGGGTATTGTTTCAATTAATTGCTTTCCATTTATTTTGTTGAATAAATTGCAGATTTTAGAAATGTATAGGAACTATTTGTATGGACCTCCTTTGTTTTATTGTTATTGCTATTGCCATTATTATTTCTTATGAAAGCTCTCATTCGTAATATTAATTTTCTATTCAAATGAGGAGAAACATACTGTGATCCAAACCTTTACAAAATTTACAACAGCTTTGATTTAAAAGGACTGGACACCATAACAAAAAGTCAAGTGCCTGAAACATAAGAACGAAAGACGCTAAAGCTTCCTTTGTAAATGAAAAACAAGTTTATTATTTATGGAAAGTGTGTTTTTTCTTAGGTTTGTTAATGTGATCATAGTTAAATTTTGCATTATTGAAACAGAACATAAAAAACAAAATTCATTTTACTATGATCAAACATTTTTTGGAGAAAACAATCCCTTACTAATAATGATTGGTATCATTTATTAATTAACACGACAGACAAAAAAAAGCGACATTTTGTTCTCGAACTGTATTAAGAAGAATTATTTTTTTAACATTATACAATTTTTATATTTTCAAACTTAATAATATACAATGAAGGTGTTATTGTATTTGAATTGGGTAATTACGTCTACGCAGTTTCTTCCTTTTATACTTCTTTGTATTTTTTTAAAGGTCTTTAATCTACATTAATAACGAAAAAAAAATTGATTCGAAAACGAAACGAAAGTCATTACTCCTTTCTACATAAATAAATAGTCGATATGACTGAAGTTATCACATGAAAGTTTAACGAAAAAAAGAAATATTTTATTTATGCATTTACTAGGGTAAAAAATCGTTTATCCCAGAATTATTTTAATTATTAATGCCATTTACAATAACCTTTAAACAAACACATTGATAATTATAGATATATAAAATAGAACAAAACACCCTCCTCCAGCTTGATACATTTTCCTAAAAAATTATCAACACGTTTTTGTGAAGTATGAAAAACTTCGATTGCGGATTTTTAAATTTAATGTCAAAATTTTCAATTTATATTGTGAATATATGATTCTTAGAGTAAACAATAATACAGAGAAAATCTCAGCATTTTCTTCCCTCCTGAATTATGGTCAGGTTTAGTGTCTTGTCATATCTTTGCATTGTACTTTACTCTTTGATGCCTAGTTTAAATGTTTTAACAGAAATCTGTAATTTAAGGCAAAACTTTTTTCCCCCTGAACAAATTCTGTGAAAATACTGAAAGAAAACTGACTGTTACAGTAAATTTGTGAAAAACTTTGTTTTAAATCAAAGAATCAAATTTCTTGAAAAGTTTCTCAATTATATATATATATATATATTTTTTTTTACACTCTGTTACATCTACAGAGAAAGACCTGTCAATTTACGTAAACTTCAGATCTATGACTACCAGTCAAAAAATTGTAAACAAATGCTTTATACATTGCTGGCCAACCTTTTTTTTTTTGGTAAACCGATTTATTTCTTTTTCAACCCCTGTTCAGTCTCCTCAATTCGCAACTTTTCCATGGTATTACGATTTGGAAAAAAAATCGAGTTTTTTTCGGCCCGCTCTAATCTGGAATGCGTTTATGGGTTCTTATGTGTGCGTTTACTGTGTGTTAAGATTTTCTTCACGTTAACAAGCCAAACTAGCTCCGAATTGCTACGCCGTAAAAAAGACGTATTTGTCTCTGGAACAAGCAACTCACCCCAAAATATCCGTAACTTAAGATCGTGAGAGCAATTTTAGAAATCACGGTGAAAAATATTTTTGTTCTCTTCCTTCAAACAAATCAAAATTTTAATTTCAGTGTCACACTTAATAGATCGTGAGAGCAATTTTAGAAATCACGGTGAAAAATATTTTTGTTCTCTTCCTTCAAACAAATCAAAATTTTAATTTCAGTGTCACACTTACTAGATCGTGAGAGCAATTTTAGAAATCACGGTGAAAAATATTTTTGTTCTCTTCCTTCAAACAAATCAAAATTTTAATTTCAGTGTCACACTTACTGGAGCTAGTCTATTCTATGACTCTTAATTTATGAACTAGAGTTAACTATCGTTAAAATTAAGTGCAACGAATTACACTTTGTAAAGGAAGCTTATTAAGTCTGTGCCGTTTCTGGTTTAAACGGGGAATCATCACCCGCTTTAAGCTCCTACTTGCAGCTAATATACGAAGCCCAGTGGCGCAATGAATTAATCCAAACAGAATGACGCCTCGTCCCAACAGAGAGGGGGACATCTGGCACAAATTCATTCTAAATCATTGTTGGTAGAAAGTTCCACTCGAGTCGGACGCAGACGAGATGCCGTGAAAGGTCGCGCCTCGAGGTTAATCTCGCTCCATATCCTCAATTTATGCCCTCCGCCATTTTCAGACTGGGGGATTGGGGATAAGATTCTCCGGCACGTGCAGACCCCACTCACGTCCTGTTGACATTCTTCTCTGTATAAGAGGAGAGGCTGAAGGGCTTGCTTTGTCACGTTCCAAAGATTTCCGATTATTTATTGAGAGGGCACGGAAACGTTGTTTCTCTTAGGTTTCCGTTCATTTTTTTTTTTTTTTTTGCTTTCTTCGATTGCTACATCTCAATATTTAAAAGTATGAGCGAGTTCAAAATTGTAGCGGTGCAGAGTTCGAGGACATGGGAGGCTGTGGAGCAGGTCTGCCGGAGAAGGGGATAGAACCCCGGACCTCCACGGTGGAAAGCCAGTACTTCCACGCTTTGCCAAAAGGTTCATGATGGCGAGGGTAGAAGTTGGCTTTTGAAGGCGTCGACTAGCACCGCTACAATAATCCATTTCAACAACAGACGGGTTTGAACAAGCAACTACCAAATTTTTTCCTGGCATGACAAAGCACTCACATAACTTTCAGGGTCTCATATTTTAATCTGTCTTTGAAAAGTGCCAAACTATCCATCAGCCATTTAAGGGGGGGGGGGTGCAAGAAAGAAAAAGCATTTATAGAAAGGCTACATACGTTTTTGATTTTCAAAACTACAATATAGCAACATTTAGGTTTCAGTTACGATTCAAAGAATCTAAGTGACTATTGAAGGTAGTACATACATCAAAAATTGTATTTTTATGTGCAAAAGTACTTGAGTATGTGGTAAAGTATTCCGTTTCAAAGCTGCACATGAGAAAACTTTTAAAAAAATCTATACTAATATATAAAAGAATTTTCTTGTTTCAACATTATAGCTATTTGAAGATACTACAGGGTGATCGAAAATGGTATCCCCGATTTTAAAAATAAATTTATACGATAAATATGCTTCACTAATACTAAAACTCCTTCAAATCTATATGAAACAAACTTCGCGTTCATTTCGTACAGATTGATTGCATATTTCTGGTTAAATTTTTAGTTTGAAAATTAGGGACATCTTTTTCTGTGACCCTGTATTTCTTCCAACAGTAGGCAAAGCACTATCTAGCATAGGTTTCGAGCGAGCTTTATCCTAGAACATTAAAAAAATTATTAAAAAATTGTCACATCATTGTACTACACAGTTCCTACACTCAACAAGGCACTAAATCAAAATGAGAGTTAATATTTCGTACATAATACTCCTTCATAAAAGACATGCCTAACTTCTGTTATTTACATGAACCCATGTCAATGTATACCTATTTATTCTAGAGCCTATTTAATGATATTAAAGCTCCAAAAAATACAAAGATGTAAATTTATTTATGTATATAAATAAAAAAGGAAAATTTCATTCTTTTCGAACATTATTGTTATCAAAAAAATGTTCAATGACCACATATACAGGGACGGGTAGAAAATATTAGTACCGTAAAATTTTACTTTCTGAGGAAAATAGTTTGCTCTGGAAAACTTTTCGTAACTTTTGAGAACTCATCGGGAACCAAAATTTACAGAAATCACAAAACCATGCACGTGTTCCGATAGATATGAGTGTCAAAGATCAAATTGAAACGAAATTCAAAATGATGGAGTTTTCTCACTTTAGATTAAACTGTCCAAATTATACTCAAACAGACGTTAAGAGATTAACTAGTACAAATTAGCATGAATTATACACCTGGAAAAGGCTACAATAGAAGAGAAGAAGTTAAAAATAGAGAGGGAGATTAAAGAAAAAAAAAAGAAATTGTTGGCATTGGAATATTTAACTTCCCGAATAGCTAACTGTAACGAGTTTTGCATTTCTTTAGACTGTTAGATTGTGAATGGCTTGTTGACTACAAGCATAACATTCGTTTTATAGTTTTAGTTTTTTGACGTCTTAGATTTCTTGCTCCATCAAAATTACTCCATAAAAATTCATTTTTAAATAAGCATAGAGTGCATTGTTACAAATCAGAATTTATTGCAAAGAAATTAATAAATAAATCGCAATAGGAAAGGAAAATACGATTTATTTGCTCCTTATCGTATAATAGACTTAATTTTTAAATATTATTCAATTAATGCTATTTATTAAAATTCCACCACAGTTTGTTGGATAAAAATTTACAAAATCAGCGTTTAATCTATTTCTTTGCGAAACAAAAACATAACCTTTTAATTGCACTCAATAATAATACAAAAACTGGTAAAATTCAGATTTTTCCTCGTTTTACTTAGATTTAGAGCAAAATTTTCGTATAAATTCTTAAAGACCGGGAAAAAATATCGCGTATCATCATTTCTACAGTATTTTGATGGCTGTAAAATGCTACACAAAACGAAATTTGTTTAAACTTTGTACATTAACAAAGCTGACGAAATAAATGTTTTTAACTTTTCTCAGCAAGGGACTTTGATGGTATTTCTTCAATAGCGGGAGAATGAAAAAAAGAAAAAAAATTCTAAACATAAGTTTTAATTCTTTAATACAAGAACAAAAATGCTTGCTGTTTGAAAGTTACAAAGAATAAAGGTGAAAAGACGAACATTAAATTATAAATTACGCATTTGGAGAAAAGTTAAGATTCTTGTATTATGTTTTCATGTTACTTTTCTTGGATCTTTGGAATTTAAAAAAAATTAATTTAGTGTAAGAGAGGTCGCAATGAATATTATAGTTAAAAGGTTAATAATTGAAACACAAAAATAGGGATGATATATAAAAGAAAGTACAAAAAGGCTTTTTTCCAGTAACCAAAATCTTGTTAGCTTTGTGTATAGGTGGAGGGATGGAGTGGCATATGAAATCGGATAGTTTATTTTTTCAATTTTTCCAAGGAGGAAAGTCTTTTAAATATAAATGTTTTCATAAATGTTTTTTTCCGTTTAAGTAATAATGACATTTTTTGAAAATTTTCTTAGAACGCATAGAATAAATTTACATAAAAAATGAAAAAAACCGAAGTATTCTTTCAATTTTATCACGTATAAAATTATGCTAAAAATATAAAAGAAGAGTTGTGAAAAAAAAAAATTCTCGAGTTTCAGGTTTGAACTAAATTTGTCAATGAATAAAACTATCTTTTGAATTTTAATTTAAATACCATCCTATCGCAAACAAAACCATGAAATCATCGTTACAAATTCGCATTTCATTTCACAAATACAAAGGAAAAATGCGCTATTTTTTGCAATACGTGATTAAATATCAATACAAAAATAAAAATTAATACCCAAAATATGATTCAACAGTTAATTCATATTTTGGGTATTAATTTTTATTGAAGAAATTGCTAATTTACAAACACGTCGACTGGCATAGAAAGAACAGGACAATGCTCCATGGCCATGGACCAGGATTCGCACCGCGGCATGGATTAATCGGTGCAGTTCTACCGTGATTCAGAGCAAACTGCCTGGCAGAATGCCAAAAAGAATCCATTCATGTTCAAGGTAGCTGGAGAGTGCCGTTTTTGTTCTCGCTCTAGTTCGTTTAGAGTACTTAATACTTGATTTCTTCTAAACTGATGCTATATGCCAGTTTTTAAATTTTGTTGCTTTCATCAAAGAGTGAAGCAAACATTCTGATTCGCGTACTAAATAAACGCGGCAAAACAAACTTCCCTAAAACTCGAATGGATAACCGTTCTTTTCTGACACGCGCAGAAGCGTCCAACTATCAAAAGTTCGTGGTTGAGCTGTATTGAACCTCTTCTACTCACATATCCTAGTGGTTCGGAACACTTTAAACTTTCCCCAATAATACGTAAGAAAACTTTGTATTCAGCCTATTTAACTAAATGCAAGTACGCAAGATGGTTGGTTGTTAGGTTGCAACTAAAATGCCTAAGCGAATTTCATACTTAAGAATAGGAAGAACCTTCTTCGAATTGTATGTAGAACGAAATGATGTATAAAAATTATGTATTTTTGTTTAATTTTTAATAGGATTTGAAGAACGCGAAACAGTCCCCACCCCCATCACAAACTATACAATCAAAATCTTGCAAAAACGTTAAATCAAAATTATTTATGAGATGAAATTCATCCTTTCAACAAAAAAAGAGACATACCTTTTTGGTTATTTTTGATACATTCTATATAATTCAGGAAATTTTCCCATCCAATAAATTCCTTTTTACAACTTCTACTAAACATGCTTGATAGTTTTCATTGAATTAGATTAAGCGTCATTTGCAGAAACCGAAATCGCTATTCAGCTAACAGGTAGTTCAGAAAATTCGCAAACTCAAATGAATGCGTCGAAAGTAAAAGCAATTCTTTGAAGGGCGATAATTGCGAAACATCTTACTTCAGACAGTTCTATTTGAAAACCTGCACCAGAAATAAGCTCTATTTTGGCATTAACCACTGATATATTTTAAATGAAGTTGAAGATTTTGTGAATTTAAAACTTTTGGTCAATAATGTTTTAATGGAAAATTTCTTTAAATGTGTGTAGGTTTGAGAAGAAGATGAAGGATTAGAGCCAAAATCATTTTGAAAATTTCTAAATACAGTATTTTTTCGCTTAGACAAAAGAAAAAAACCGTAAGTCTTTATAAATTAAGTACAACTTTATTTTGGACAAAATTAAGTTTAAAAGAAATAGCAACATTTTAATTAATTTTCTAAAAAATGATGTTAACATAAAGAATCTTACAAAACTTGCTTCTCAATACTTGAATCGAATAATTGAAGCATTTCAAATTAAGACTTATTATATATCCTCATTAAAATTCCTTTTTCAATGTTAAAGTTGGTGCATCAGAACTTCGTATAAGATTATTTTTGAAGAACACAAGTTTTATAAAGGAAAAGAGAAAGATAAGATAAAATACGGTGTAAAACTTTTTACCAACGTAGAAGTGAAAACTACTGAAACTGAAGCATAAATGAAAGTTAAGAAACATCAATTTTTATATGCTTTTGGTCACTTAGTTGTAAGCTGATTTTTGGAAAGCGGCTTACAACTAAGCAAAGCATAAGCAATAGATTACTGTAAAACTGTAAGCTATTACTGTCAAAAGTTTTCCAGTTTTATTTATTAAAAAATGAAACTAATCTTTCTTAATCTTATTAAGTCAACGATAAAGCTGTTCTAACAATTAATGTAAGAATTTGACACTTATCTTTATAGCAGTCCTTCTGATTTTTCAACCTAAAGGATATTTACATATTATTTTGGTTGAAACTATTTTAAAACGTATGGGTTAGACTAAATCCTCTTTCAATGTACTTAGAGTAATTGCTGAACATCTGAAAATAATTTTAATTTTTAAAGCGAAGAATAATTTTGACACTGTAGGTACAAAAATAATTAGTCTTGAAAATACCGTGTAGCTTTAATAAGTGTAGTGCGTCAAAGTTGGGTTGAAACAAATCTGCAATTATTGTTATTAGTAATTTTAGTGTGGAACAATAAATAAACAATAGCCCATAACAACGAAGATAAAATTGAATATACAACCCCCTACTAATAAGATGAAATCAAAAATGCACCAAACTTAACTAAAATAAAAGTAGAATGTTCCCTTTTCTTGTGTGTGTGATATTACTTTAAATCTCAAAACAACAAACATAAAAAGGGCACACGTATCAATGCCTCTTTAAAGTTGTTTTTAAATTTTTAATGAATGATTTTTAAGTTATATTTGCCTTGGTAATGTATATATATAAATATTAAAATGAATCAGTTCTCAGAATTAAAAAAAAATACAATGAACTATCTAAAAGAGTAAGAAAAATACAGGGCTATCCAAACAGAAGGATCATATTTCAAATATTTATTTCTTCTTAACTACAAAAGATTTAAACACAACTCTAACGTTCCTGAAAACATAAAATTTTCAATTTTTTATTAATGCATTCAGTATGAGCACCCTGTGTTACTCGGCAAATTTCAAAACGTTCTTCAGCACATAAATTGATTTTTCCTGTTTTGTCACCATTTTGGATAACTACACATAATCAACAGGACAAGCAACAGCGCCAATGCGACCGTGATTGGAATTTCTACCTGAACTGTTCAAATTTTAAAGTCTTGTCTCTTTTGTAATATGGAATGAATAAATGTTTAAAATCTGATTATTCTTTTTTTTTTTTCGAATAATCATCTATAAAAATTTGATTTATTGCTTAAAAAGAAAAAGGAAAAGGAAGAAAAAACGAAAAGAAAGAGAAAAAGAGAAAAGAAAGACAAAACGTAAAAGAAAAGCAAAAAAGAAACGAAAGAGGCATTGACGGTGTTTTTCCCTTCTTAGTTTTTAAGTAGTTTTCCAAAAATCTACCTGTTAAAAACCTGAAACCTGCGAATAGTCCATCCTCCCTTGCATATTCTGCTGCAGGAAACAAAATCCCACGAAATATTGTGCACATATTTTTTGTTTTAAAAATATTTTTGACATGAATAAATGAGTAAGAATGCCTGTATTAAAAAAAATTTCTAATGGTAATGTATTTCAACATTTTTATTCATATTTTTTTTTTTTTTTTTTTCATTTCTTTAATTTACTTAAACTTGTATCACAACGCTTCTTTTCGCAGATGCAATTATTAAGTTAGGCTTTCCATTCTCATACTTTGTGCATACGTTATGCAACGAAATTGACTAACGAAGAGCCCAGAAGCATATTTAACTCATCGGCATATTTAACTCACTAACACTCTCTTAAATACCACTAAAACATAACGTTTCTATTTCCATCTGTTCATTTGCTGTTCGCAAGCTATTTTGAAAGTCCTATTAAAACAGTTTCGGTTGTGGTTATCTCACCGTGACATCGGATGAATATGAATATTATTTACGGCCGAGCAAAATTGCTAGTCCATGATGCAGGGGGAAGGGTGACGCACAAGTTAATGCATCGATTACATTCGTGACTATTGAGAACCTCCAGAGATAATGCCTGCGCGAAATAATTACAAAATGGTTTCGCTCTGAATGCGCTGTCTGAGCAAAATGTGAAAGTTTACTCTTGCTAATAACCTACTTAACTAGAAGATCCCGTGGGACAAGCGGCGCTTAAAATACTGGAAAATATATTTATTTCTGAAAGCTTGGCTTTTGTGGAAGAACAATAAGTCGCGTATCTTGAAGATCATGCAATTGTGTCTATTTTTGCAACTAAACTGTCGTATTAATATTTGATGACTATTTACGAGGAAAATATGATCATAACTGAAGAGCGTACAGGAAAAAGGTATGCTGCGACGCATAAGGTGAATTTGAGATGATCAGCTTTCATGTCTTTGACTTACATTTTGTAGCTACTGTTTACAATATTTTTGCTGTAGGATGTTGTTGGGTTGTAAATTTTATCAATATTTTCTTATTTTTAGCCTACTTTCCCGTAAAAGCTTTTAAAAAAAGTATGGAAGAAGGGGGGGGGGGAATGTATAGTAAAAATATCATTAAAAATTCAAATTTCAACAAAAATTCCACAAATTTTCAACTTTTAACTTAACACGCCTTTGCTTCTAACTACGTCAATTCAGTTTCAAGCTTCAAATCAGGTTCATGAATAAATAAATTGTTAACAGCATTTAACAGAATACATTCACAAAAAAAGTGTTACTGGTAAACAAAAATAAATTTTAGTTTAATAAATAGCATTCTAAATTCTCAATTTCAATTTCTTTATAGCTTAGAAAGAATCTTCTTATCGCTAAAGCCTAAAGCTGATGTTGAATTATACAAAGATATTCTAACTGTATTCTCCAATACTATTCTGTATAAATGAAAATAACAAAATGCACAAATATACGAACACACTCAAACACGTGCACAAACCAAGTTTTCAGTTATCAACATACCTTGATTCGTACACATTAACTTTTAAGATTTTTAGAAGCAGAAGTAAATGGAAGTTAAATTCGAGAACATAATGGTGTATCTCCAATTAGGTAGAACGCTATTGTTAGATTGTAAAATTTCGAGCCTCCTTCCTAATTATTGCTAGCAGCAACCCACGTAGAAGTCGCTGGGGACACATTTCTTTTTCCAGGATATTCTTGTGCTTCGTTTGAACTAGAAATCGTTTCGTTCTACAAGGTCTTCTCTACAAGGAGCATGACTATGCTACGTTGTCTACTGATGGTTCTTTATCACTCTCAGCAGATGACATTCCTTTGCTAACGGGCTCGTGAGAGGATGCAATAAATCTTGAATATCGCGTCTAGCTCGTGTCGGGATTAGGACCCAACTTAGGTCATTACTCATGCCCACCCATTTGTTTCTAAATTAGCATGTAATATTAAGTAGGCTGAACCTCTAAACATTATGTTCCATATAGCTTCGAATAGATTATAAAGTTATCAATTGCAGTTGTTGCATCTAAAACTCCTCCCTGTGATCATTAAAAGTATGCATTGTTAAATCAACTATATGTTTATAATGACATTTATTGGTTTATTGGAATTGAATACGACTTTCCTTTGATATTTAAAAATGGTTTTAAACTACTCAAGATTATTGGGAGTAATATTCCTTACAAAATATCAGCAAAAGACAGAACAATAAATAAATGCTGAATCCTTTAACTTACTACACTAAACATATAGTTAATTTTAAAAACGGTCTTTTACATACTTTATTGCGTTTTTCGGTATTTTGAATAACCTTTGTTTCAGTGCAAAAAGAAAAGTCGGTTAAAATAATCTTAAAAGTTAACTAAACGAAAAAGCTTTCTGTGTGTGTTCAGTTGCTGTAATGCAGACTTCAGTTAAGTTTTAGTCCTGCATTTTAAAATTCTTCAGAAGGTATGAGTATATTTTATTCTCTTCCGTATTAGCAAATAATAAAATTTTTTTATTTTGCCAATACACTCCACTTTCTTTTTCTTGCAAACCATTTCGAGAAAACTTATTCATTGACGTTTGATTTAAACTTACCATGACTGCACGTTTCTCACCTTATTAACTATTTTCTTACGACCATTAACAAAATCCCCTGGACATTGTATTTAATGTCCAGGTGATTTTGTTTTTACTTTAAAACCATTCTACTGCGTATGGACATATTCTGGACTAAACAAAGTGCGTAACCATACGAGATGTACGTGCAATTATTACCTTAAATCTCAAACAAAATTTATCACGTAAAATTGCTCTGTATTTTTTTTAAAATCATACATGTCACAAAGACTACTACGACAGAAAATGTAACCATACATTTCAATACGTAACTTTTAAGAGGAAGTTTTAGCAAAACTAC
Organism: Octonoba sinensis; assembly: GCA_038502835.1. Classification (NCBI taxonomy): domain Eukaryota; kingdom Metazoa; phylum Arthropoda; class Arachnida; order Araneae; family Uloboridae; genus Octonoba; species Octonoba sinensis. The sequence goes on along the minus strand of CM076600.1, from coordinate 107,002,025 downwards.
CTTTTAATTTATACGAAATTTAATTGCATTTACTTAGTATCAAAAGTAAACAAATGGTAAATAAGTTCTTTCTTATTACTTTGTCTCAATTATTCTAATATTTTGAATCGGAGGTGTAGTAGTGGAATTGCTTCAACTGCAGTGCGCAAAAAAAAAAAAAAAAAGTGGCGCTGTTATCTTTCTCGCAGTTTCCTTGGCGACGAAGCAGAAAACGCGTCTTTGACGCGCCTATTCTAATTACATAGACTATAGTACTTGGACATTGCTATACATTTCTGTAACCTCAAATATAAGCAGTAAAATGACTGTGAAATAATATAAAATATTCTCAGGTCTGTATGAACATGAAATATTCTTCAGAAAATAATGTAAAATGTAGAATCAGGTACGAAGCATGATTCCCCAAAATCACTTTTGATTAAAAAAAATAATTCAAAACTCACTTCAATACTGCACTTACCCGAGATATGTTTTTCCTTTTAGGTTTCATTGTTTAGTTTTGTAACAGACAAAATGCACTTTTACTGTAAAATGTGACAGCTATGTAGCAAATTAGTAAGGGTATGAACTTGCTCTGTTAAATCTGCAAAACTGAGTTGAAGCGTATTATGAAACTAATTAGCTGTATTAAAAGTTAGACAAACATGTAAGCAAATTTCGAAACAATGCTTTACAGCGAAGAGAACAAATCACGTAAATTTGGCAGTACAAAAGTAATAATTGTAAAGTAAAGTATGCTACAGAGTGCAGCAACATAACCTTTTTTCAAAACGCAATGAAACCCATTTTTAGAATTTGAAATTTTTAGTTTTTTTTTTATACTGTAAGTACATATTTAAAGTTTTGTTTTACACAGTTCTGAAAATCAAACCAGGTAGGGGCGCCCCATTCTCCATACAACGAGAGTCGATTTCTGGCATTTGTCATGATCCTTTTCAGCATAGGAAAGGGATATGTTGATAACTTCAGCGCGGATGTTGGCCTTCTCGTGTTGTAGGGTACTTGAACCATTGTCATAAACGCAGTATTTTTGAAAACCCCTCAGAATAAAAGCACAAATTCAAAATCGGGGAAGCAAGATACCCGCTCCAAATCACTGAACATCCATCCTAAAAGTAGGTCTCGACTGGAAACGCACGCTCTTCACTATTACAAAGTATATGGAGATCAACCAGGGTAAGGAAAAAAATTTAAGAGCCATTCCTCTGTAATTCTTCTGTAGCCTGAAAGGCGTACATTTTGAAAAAGGAAGTTCTGTTGCCGGCCTTGTGTAAAACACAACTCTCTTTAAGCCTCTTAATGCCTACTTTTCTCACCACTTTTAGCATGAAGCTTTATGATTACCATGCGTTGCCACTCAGCATGGAAGAAATAGCACATTACTCCCTAGGCCTCCAGCTCTGATCTGTTGTGCTAAAGGCAGTAGTCAACCCCTTAACCACATGGAATCTTTTACTAGTAACTGACTATCTGTCCTCTTAAGAATAAACACCTGCTATATACTCAGGTTTTGAATAGTCTCAATGCTAATTAATTAGTTAATGCTTCCATATATTACAATATATATAGTTGAATGCAAAACACCATTTTAAAAAATCCAATAATTTAATCAGTACTCTTACTCTGGTTAAAGACAAATTCACATAAGTCATTCTAAATAGATTGTAATGGAAATTTAATCGATAATGGCATAAGGATGGCTTACAATAAAAAAGAACCAATAGAACGTTTGAAAGTAAGAACTCTTCTACGACTTTATTTTAAGCCTATTTAATGCGATTCATTCTATTTTGATCCCAGGAAATAAAAATATTCTCAATGAGGTTAATCGATGCTTTAAGGTGCATCATTTGTTGTGATGCATTGATTATTTTTCCAATTATAGAAACAGTTGGAAATGAATGTTTCGGAAGAGTTATTTCTGTCTTATAATCACGGCATCTCCTTAAGAGTAAAATGCGTTGCTTATAATATTGTTTGGAAACTAACAGAGAGTCCTTTAAAATAACTTTATTTGAAATTGGAACCTCAATGGCAATTTAAATAAAAGTTTCGAATGTAAGAAAATGTAAGTTTGTCTAAAATGCTATTTTTTAAGTCATAGTTCATTTAGCTCGAAAGCAATATTATATTCAGCATGAAGAGTAAGTATGCGCATTTATTTGTATTTGGAATGGCGTTATAAATTGTAGCTGTCGAGATAGCTTTCTGACTTCTTTTTTAAAATTACTAATACAATTACCAAAAACTACAACAAAGCATACTTTTTGATGTTTTGCTCTATTATTTGTTCCAAATATTTCTCTTCTTCAGAACGCATTTTTTTCCACTAAATTTGAAGTCACGAAAAATATGACAACCTTAAGCACATTAACTCTTCCTTGGAATTTGAGCCTGAGTTGTCTAAGCACTATACTTTAGCTATTTTTTTAATGCTAAGAATATTTGTCTTATATTTATTGCGATGATTAAAACCGCTGTCTTTCCAAACAAACAGAGCTCGATACCCGTCATCCAGCGCTTTCCGTAAACGCAAAATAATTCTAAGCCTTAAATCCAAAAGGTAGACAATTGGATATATTTGAATACAATTTATAAAAATATTCTAAGCTCAATAACAATTGATGCAATTTCGGAAAAATTTGTATCGACACTTAATTCAACATTTATTACTATTGTACTGCGTTGTATTAGCTTTGGTAAAGTTACATTCGGCAAAAAAGAAGTACTGCGGTTATGTCATAAAGCGGGTGCGAAGATAACCCTCATTTTTTCGTTTTAATGGGGGTTTACTGTTCGTAAGCAGTGTCAAAACTACGTGAAATTCCAATAAAATGATATATATAAAATAACAAGCTGCAAATTTTATTATAAAGTGTCTATATAGATATTATATAGCCCGTTTTTAAAAGCATGTACGGATTTTTAAAACTGGAGGGCTTCAAAATTAATTTTAAAAAATGTAAAAAAAGTGCAACAGGAAAATTTCCTCTGACAAAAAATATTTTAAATACTATAATGTGTTACGAAACCTCACCCCCCCCCCTTTCAATTTTCGCTGCAAGTAATATCTTTTACTAGAATAGAAACGTGGTCAATTCATATAAACATTATGGAATTTCAAATCTTTCTTTATATCAGAGATACGAAATGTTATAAAATAAAAATGACGGATTTTAGTTTTCTATGCTTGTAGGTTCAATAGATTTTCAAATCAATTATTTAATTCAACTAAACAAAAAAAAAAATGTATTAAAGGTTGATCGTTTTAAAAAGTTCAATAGCAGGTAACATACTTTAAAGAATAAAGAAGCATTAAATTTCCTGTAACAACTATGATAGAACTATAATAGGAGTCGCGAAAGATTTTCCCCCTTTCTTTCTTAAAGCTTTGGAAGCGAAAAAATCAGACGTGGTTAGGTAAAACCGTCCAAGTCAATTATAGAGAAAAGTTAAAAATAACCTTTTCACTGCATAACATATAACATATCATAAAGAAGTTAGCAGAGTAAAATGTGTATTTCGGGTATAAAATGCTACTTTTAAAGATTTAATCTCTTTTTATTCAGTTATTGATGTTCAAATAGCGTGATCAGAAATAACTATAGAACCTTCAAAGATCACGAATAGAACAAAAATATTTTTATGCATTATTCATCAAAGATTAATCTTTTTTGAAACTGGAATTTCGTGCGTATCTGAGACGCAATTTATTTCAAGAAAAAAAATCTCCAACATCTTCAGAATCTTCGAAACAGTTTCAGTTGTTTTGCAAAAAGTATACGATTATTTAAGAAATTAAGTCAAAAAAATTTCTTGCTGAAATATCATTCAGAAAATTCCAACACAATAAAAGCACCATACTAGTTGAAAAATCCCACAAAGAACCTGTTACGAGGCTGTTTAAAACCGTTTCTGCGATGCAAAATCTAACAAAAGCGCTCCAATCTAGCAAGAAAGAAGGTTCTTGAAGAAGGAAAGTCAGCCCGTTAGTCTACTTCAACTGGACACTATGTTGATCTTTCACTGAGATCCTTTCTGGTGACTCTTCTTCAAAGGCAAACAAAGCTGAGAGCAGAACCCGAAGTGCCATTTTAGCAGAAGTACATCACTCGGGAGCCACCAAATATCGCGAGGATCTTTCAAAAAATAAGTCCGCACTCTATTTGTTCAGAGCAGTTTGATTCTGTTACTCTCCAATGACGGAGGCATCTTTACTCAAATGGCTGAATTGCATACTAGAGAAGTCCGCATTTGGAAAGTGGCCAATGGCAGAAGTTTCATTGTATAGTGCGACCATGGAACTTAGAAATATGGACATTTCTGCGCATGGCAGAAAAGAACGAATCCATTCGAGTTTTAGAGAAGTTCGTTTTGCAGGTGCGTTAGTTAAGATGCGAATCAGAGTGTTTGCTTCTTTGTTTATTGAAAGCAACAAAATTTATTAACATATTTGGCACATAGCATCAGTTCGAAAGAAATCCAGCATCCTAAACGAGCGAGAACAAAAGTTTCACTTTCCTTATACCAGTAGTTTCTCCCTTGAACACTAATGGATTCTTCTTGGCCCTCTGCCAGGCAGATCTCTTTGGTTGATGGTAGAACTGCACACATATGAAATTCAGGAAATTAGAAAGCATCAATGAGCTTAACTTGCATATATAAAATATATTTATTGAAATTCAAAGGTCTTTGCATTAATGAATACTTACTTCGTTAGTATAGCATTAAAAGACTAATCATTGAAATTTTTTCTATGATGATAGCAGCTAATTCAATACAAACTATTTTTCAAAAAAAAATAGTGTAGGCTCATATTCCTTGCGCTTTTTTCTTACGGAGCGAGAAAAAGCAAATATACTGCAAAATCTTTTCTAAAAAAGACGGAACAAAACCAGACATGTCTCTTCCGCATATTTTTTTTCTATTTTCCACTGTAGCAAAATATAAGGAAATAAGCTGTCTTTATTACGGAAATTCTTCTTTCAAGAAGTCAGCAAATATGAATAAGTGATTTTAAAACAAAAAAAGAACATTTTTTTAAATCGATATATTCTTCAACTAAGCATTTCATAATTACAACATTCGTGAAATATTGCATTCTATATATTTACCACTTATATTTATACTACCACTCTAACATGATAAAACGTAACTTCATCTAACAAGGTTCAAGTATTCCTTACATACAAAACAATTCTTTCCTTTTTCATGTGGTATAGTTATAAGCAATAAACTAATGGACAATTCTACTAAACCTTTAATGTAATTCTACTCGTATAATATTCGTATCTCTTCTATACACATGAGCAACGTGATCGATGTGTAAATAAACCCAATAACAAACTGTTAATAGGCATGTGTAAGCTTCCTCCGCTGAGGTAGAATGGCATTACAGTCCGAAGCAGGAATGCATATTTGTTCAACAACGCAAATGACCTTAAGAGACGTTTCGAGGACTTATTATAGCCAAGAGAGACATACACTGTGAAATTTATTGGTCACCCGAGCACTACACACGTTTGCGAGCTCTTTATTTATTTTACAAGCGTTCAAGTTGCCGACATTGACAATAGTAACAGTGTATATGTTGATAGAATTATGTATCAAATTCGAAAATGAAAGGGTATTTTGGGTGGCAATAAGAGTAAATGCACAAAATAATTTTTTCCAGTTACATACAGTAATATTTAGTTTTCAGCTAAAAATATTTTGGATGAAAAAACTTAACAAAATGCCTGTGTAGTAGAACATTTCTAAATGACATATGCACTGGCGAGAGTTTTTTTGACTGTAGTATCAAATGTTAAATCAATCATTTTCCCATGGTGTAGTTTTTAATACACATATGAAAATTACTTTGTTTTCATCAAAAATAATTTGAAAGAACCTTAAAAGATTATAACTAAATAGCGAATTTGCCATGGGACGACACATAACTCGCTGCACTTTCTTGACATTCAAATCAATAAAAGGGAGTCTCTTTTCACTGTGTATTCATCTATCTCTATAAAAAAAATATTAACTTTGAAATTTAGGAATGAGCAGTAAAAAATACATCCATACCAGGCCTCGAATAAGGGGCCTCTAAACAACAGTTCCCATATTAAAAGCAACAATGGCAGCACTAAATGAGTCTTGAATTCACTCGTGCTCAATATAGTCAATTTTAATTGGTCAATTTAATGAAGAGAAAAGAATAATTATTCAATGCACATTGCAGACCACTAGCATCAGAGCTAAAAACTGCATTCACTGACAACGTCATATATAATTAATAATTTCAAAGCTTAGTTTAATTTTTACTGATTAAATAATTAGGAATTTAGTCTCTTTTTTGAAATATATCACATTGATCACTGAACACATATTAAGTTCTGCATTATAATGTTGCAATATTGCCTTTTTCGTGTCCTTCACAAACTACGAAAGTCAGTTTTCAGTGGTTCAAAATGTACAAATGCAACTTAAAAGAAGTTATTTAGATAATTCCATTCTCGTGTTTTTAACTGAATTGTACATATCGCACCTTCAGTGCACGAGGGCCACATCTCAAAAACTGACTACTTTTGTAGAAAAGGCGTTTGAAAATTTTAACAGTAATATTAAAAATCTCGTTTAGTTTTAATTCACCTTCATCTAAGGTTAAATAACGATCACCAAAATCGTAAATGAACGTTATTGTTGTTAAATGTATGTACTATTTTGTGGAATTATTATGGAATTATCTTAATTCAATTTCACCAAATATTTGAATTATTTCGATATTTCGAATGATTCAAAACGTTTTGCTGATAAAGAGATGCCGTCAGTACAAGAGGAATTCGGTAAAACATGCATAATTTTGCACTTACTGCCACTTTCACTTTTTTCTGCTTTGAATTACCTCTCATTTTCATTTGGACCACTTATTATAGAATATATCTTTTATCTGAAATATGAGATCACAACCAGATATCAATAAATATTTTCTAATTCAATTCAGGTGTACATTTTCAACAAAAACATTGTTTTAGATTTTGTGTATTTCTTGAAAAAGTAAAAAAATAAGAAGTACATAGTCAATGCAGAACAAAGGTTGCAGCATACAAAAGAAGAGCCATTTCTTACTACAAATTCCATGAAAATTTTGCTTTAAAAAAGTATAAGAATCTTTCTCTAACTTTCCCATATCAGCAAACTGTATAAACATTCCCCTTTATTTTTTCCATTTTGCGTAAAGTTTTCGGTTATAAAATGAATAATAATCATACAAGTGAACTGCTTTGAGCGTGATAAGGCAAGGTTTAAAAGCCAATTTCTGATGTCCTTAAAGTATTTCGAGAAGGAAAAACGTGATTTGAGTAAATGCTGCGTACATTTTCTCAAACTACAAACTTTTAATTTTTGATAATACTAAAACAAGTGCCTCTAAATCTAGTGTAGAGTACTTATGTTTTTAATGCTACGACATTATGTAGAATTAAATAATAACTGGCTCAATTTTTCCTAAGGGAGCGGTTGGAAACAAAAAAGAAATATTATAATCTGAACATTTAATAGGTATTAAGGGAGCCTAAGATTGGAGCATTATTACTGCAACGAAAATATACATTGAAAGCGGAATTAACCATTAAAAAAGAGCCATTTTATCTAATGGCTGTTACATTATGACTCTGAGAAAATACAAAATAAATCTTTTTTTATCTTCGGTAATAGATTAAAAATTGAATTGTTTAATGCAGAATCAGTCATGATTGCATGAAAAATCCAGCCATTCATTGGATCTTTTTAACCAATGAACGTGCAAGAGTTGGAAGGAAATGTTTCCTCCGGGAGTAATTTGAATTCATTTCATCTTTCTAAGAAGGGCTGGAAAGCTATTGATAAATAAAAGCGCTGGTGTTTGAATGGCTTTTAAAAGTCGTAATGCATTCTATATTTGATAAAGATAAGAATTTGTAAAACAAAAGTAAGCAAATATTTTTCTCGTTAACTTAAGCCACAAAATACTTTCTTCATATTTTATAAAGGGCTAGTCAAAATATCGATAATTTGAAAGGTTACCTGAATTTGAGATGTTGTAGTGTTCAGGGGAGAAACTACCATAAAATTTTTTGATTAATTGCATTTTGTTACTAATTTACAATAATAATATTTTTTGAAAAATGCTTAATACATTTTTTTTTGAAAATCATGAGACATTTTTTTGATGTTACCACCCAGCCCCCCCACCCCCTCTGTTGAAAGTAAATGTTTCAAATTTCGCGTAAAAAAGAAATGAAACTTTAGTATAATGGCATAATTCCCATAAGAGATATCGACGATTATAGAAATTGCCTGTCGCATGAGAGCTGTATTGTTCTGAACACAAATTCAAGCTAAAAACAAATCACCTTTTCCAAGTTAATTATCAGTCGATTTCAAATCTATAAATGAGACCAAATTTGTAAATTTCTCTGCATAAAGTCCAAGAGCAAAATAGTATAAATTTTAGATAATAAAATATTATCTTCAATCAATATAGTTGAATTCGGTTCTTGAAAGCAAAATAAGTCTTTTTTAAGCTCTCATTAGTATTAAATTCGTTTTTATGCATTAATATTTGAATTTACAGTAAACTCGGTTACTACGAGCACTCACATTTGAACGTGTAATTGAAGTAAACGAAATACGCACTAAACAGATCTTGCGCAAAAATACAGCTTTTTTTTTTTTCTAATTAGTGTTTTTCGTCCTTCATGCGGTGATAAAAATTAACACTTATATTCTTATTCAATATTTTATTTAAACTATTAATTTTTTATTGCATATTTACTTTCCCCCAAATCCAAATAAAGTACTTTTTATATGAAGTGTTAATAATTTAAGTCTATTAAAACGAGATCTACGTAGGTCTAAACTGGGAAATTTCCTGTATAACCCCACTGTACTTTAATATTGCCGAATTTTTAGTCAAATTCCGTAAAATGTATTTTGAAAATATGTCTTTATACGCCAAAATAAATGTAATGAATATGCTTTTGTGTTTTTTCCCATCATGTCTTCTTTAAAAAATTCTTTACATGCTTACTCAAATTAAGTTTCTATATTCTTTCTTCTACACGGGAATAAAATTTTCTTTCTTTTTAATTTTCAAACTTCAACGTTTTTACAGACGAATAAGTAGCACTAGCATGTAGGTAAGTGCGACTTTTGAAGCAAAAAAAAAAAAAAAATCGCTGTAATACATCCCCTTAAAAATTTCTTTTCCTAATAGAACATAGTTTGAAACCAATTGGTGATTCGGAACTTTTAAAGACATTTATATATTTCAAAACATTTTTTCATACATTATTCACATAAGGATTTTAGCTTTAAAAAACCGGAAGAAAAGGAAATTAAACGTGAGTAAATACGATACAAACTTTAAATAAATTTCAATACTTTATTACTACACTTATAGACTATCAAATTCGATATTAAGTTTTTTAAACTTTCAGAAAAGTTCTGTACGACTGGCAAATCTATAAAGATTTCTCATGGAGTGAAGAAGTTGCTAGGGTAAGAAGAAAAAAAAAACGGCATGGGAAAAAGCTTTTATCTCCACTAATGGTCTACGAGAGTGACGATGTCCGTTGGTGACAGAATCCACATATCGAGTCCGCAACCCGTAATGGAAGAATGTTATCCAGGCGAATCGACAAGCTTCTACTGCCTTATTCCATTACCAGAAAACATATCATATGCAGGTAGAAAAATCGAAGCTGCAGAAGGAAGAAATTATTCAGTCGATAATCAAGGGCAGAGCGAGAAAAGTTTGGGTGAACTTTTTAATACGTTTAGGAAATATAAAAGGCAATTATAAATTGCTGGTAAGAAAGCACGCCCTGCCATAACAATACTCTCCTTTCTTTTTTTAACACATGAAAGAAAAGGCAGAATGTAATTCATACTGAAGAAAAACAACTGGGCTTCAACTTCGTCATAAAGCAAATTTAACAAGGGAATGATAAAATTGATGGAAAAGGATAAAATAATTACATTCTTGCGAAAAATACTTAACGGTTTGAAATATCGTAGGGTTTTTTTCTTGTGTTGTTGAATTTTTTGTTTGCATGTATCCCCTTTTTTCGTACTTCGACGAGGAAGATAATTCATGAATTAAAAAGTCAGTCGTTAATATCGTAAATGACTTTAATATGTGCACCACATTGTGAGGGCTAAAAGACGATGCGGATTATGAGACGCACCTTAACATAAGCAATTTTTCTGAAAAACAACATTTTTAACCTTTGTCATTAAATTTCAAAGCTGGAACTGACCTTTTAATATCCCGGACTGAACTTTCTTCTGCCTGACATAGTTGCAATTGGCGGGACGTTTATATCAAACACCCGACATTTTTTTTTTTTTTCAGTATCCGTTAAAACTATAAGACGGACATGAATATTTGAGACAGTTTCACAGAAGGGAAAAGTTTCAGTTAAAGGCCGTAAAATACAGTACGTAATATTTTAATTCATGTTTTACACACATTTACTTTTATAATTTCAAAATTGTCTTACTTTTTTATGATCTTCCTTAAAAGTAACATGAAAAGAATATATCAAGCCAGCAACTTACCTGAAAGTAAAAAAGGAAAATGCATAAAAAGGAAAACAGAAGTACGTAAAAACATAACATATACACACACATTATGCAGTACTGTGGTGCAAATTTATTTGTGCACGGGGAGAGAAAATTGCGAAACGTCTATGAAGTTGAGCATTTTCATAGTGTTTTTTGCGCAGATGAACAAATTATTAATTTTAAATTTAAAAAATACCCGTATTCAGAGGTTGTAAAGCTACCGACAGAAGCTAAAACGATTGAATGTCCTAGAAGATACCCTCCGATATACTTCCTGTTATGGCAGTTGGAAGCTCAATATTGAGTGTTGGAACATACCGCTGAACATTCTACCTCCACACACTTATCATCAGAAACAAAAATTTAACTAGTCACTAAAAGATTACATTCTCTAATAAGACATTATCCCACTCCTCCGGGTTCGGCAACCACCCAACTACATGTATTAGGGTAGTGGTTTTAGCTGACAACCACCTTAATGAACGCTGAGACCTGAATTCACATAAAATCTGCTGATGGTATGCCTTGATACTACTTAATCCATGACCAGCTGGTCGAATAGAGGATAGCGACACTATTAGTGTAGACTTGTTTTCTCTTTTGCTCGCTCAATCTTCTCGTATATGTGCTGCCTCGGGGGGGGGGGGGGCGGACTTCAGCCAATGAGACGGCTGGCTGTGGGTCTGATACACTGCTACAAAGACCAGAAGGCTCCCTTATTTCATCGACCAATATGCTATTCCACCAACCCTGAGAGGCCTATGTTGATACCCTTTTCAAAGTAGGATATCTTTCTTTAAAATCCCGTACTTTAAAAATGAATGTTCGGTTCTATTTAGCTGTGAATGTGATTATTGGCTCTTTTAAATGCTTTGTGCTGCGCAATTTAAACGCATGTTGCAGAAGTCTCTACTGAGCGTTGGTGCGGAAAATATATTCACGTTATTCGATAAATCGAATCAGCATGCCAAGTTTTGAAGTTCAGGTTCAATTTCTTTTGGGCACATATATTTCTTTGCTACAAGTGTTTATACATACAACTTGCGTCTTGGTAAAATGCCAGCCATTAAGTGATTAGAAAGCTCTAATGTTTGCATAAGACTTAAAATAATCATTACAGCTAATATTTTATGTATTATGTATAAGAACGAACATAAACATTGAAGACAATGAGAACGAACGCTAATGCTGTGTCAACATATTTTAAAAATAAGTCAAACAGACATAAAACAACGCTCTAATGCTTGTATTTCACGCAACTTACCTTATAACGCTATCCAAACATAGAACGCATAGAATGCTTTATGTTAACTCGAGGGATACAAAAGTAAGGAAAGAAAAACACAGTTCAACGTAAAACTTTCAAGTAGGAAAGAAAGTTAACTTTACGTATGACAAGAAATATTGGTTGAAAGAACAGATATAAAAATATCGCTTTCAAGTGGTACTTTTTATTTTAAAGCTTACATTGTAACGTATAAGAAAAAGTATTTAAATGAAAGCGGAAAAAAGTAAGATTGAAATATTGGATTCCTTGAACGACATTTTTCAGATTATTTTCTTTCAAAATATTGGTAATGGATTTAGATTTCAAGCTTAAATTCAACATTTCACAATATAGCCTGCTTATTTTTATGTAAGAAAAATATTTTTGACAAATTGGGCTTGCAATGGCATTTTAATGCTAATGTAGCCTTTTCTACTGCCTCAGAGATTTTAACTAAATATTTACAAATGAAGACAAATTAAATAGAGTTTTACGATCAACAACTTAGTTTTCATCATTTTTTCTCTATTTTATAATTTTCAGATGGAAGGACTTCTAAACCTTCTCATAACGGAATAAATGTCATGTAGAAATTTCGTTCAGTTACATGTTTTTGTCTTTAAGGAAATCTTGAGAAAATCTTTAAGCAAATTTAAGAAGCATTTAATGAAATGACAAAATCATTACAATATCGTGAAAAATACTTAACGTGTTGAACTATCGTAGGTTTTTTCAATACTTCTACTTTTACATTCCTTTCCCGTGTAGATAGTTTCAAATTGTAACTGCATCTAGCTGGTTCACTATAGCACAGTCTCAAATGCTTCACAATTTGTGACTCAATGTAAATTTTTATCCTACTTTGCTACTTTCCGTAAAAGTTTGAAGCACAAAGTATGAAAGAAGGCCAACATATAGAAAAAAATGTCCTCCTCAAAAACAAAAAGTTCAAAAATAAATGTGTTCGAAAGGTCTAGTCGCAGGCTTCTCATTCCTCATGTTAACTCAATTTCTTAGACTCATTTGAAATTTTGAAAAAGTCCAAAAACTTTGCACTTTTTTTTTTTATTTTTGGAATCTAATTCAGTTTTAAAAGCATATGCACTCATACACACATTCATTGTTGACATAAGAATATCATGCACTTCAACGTTAAAAGCCTAAATTTTGTTATGCAGCTGATCTTCCATTTGATTTATAATTTCAGAATCAACCCTTTTCTTTTAACAAAATCCAATAGTTTTTTAAACAATGTTTATCGTCCCCCAAAAGGCATTAGTATAAAGCAATTACATGTCATATGTTTCCAATTTTCTCACCCAAGCCATTTTCGTGACAGGTAAAAATTGCCAATTTCCTCCGTGTCTAATGCGCAGTGTGAAAAGTTAGTTATTGATTAATGCGGAATTGGCAGAAAATTATTGCCGAAAGGGCACTTTTACGAGATAAACACGTTTCATTAAGAGAATATTGCTTTTTTGACTTATTCTGTGTGCATAAAAAATCAATAGCCAAATATAAATGCCTGCTTGATTGATAATTTCCAATTTATCTGACTTTCATATGCGGATTCAAACAGCGTAACATGCATTTATTTTAAACATTCTATTGCAAAACTGATTCTTAAAGAGGAAGATAAAAATGCACGGGCCGGTTGAAGGTAAAATTTAAATGAAGTACAATTAAAAGGACATAATGAATTTGAATAGAAATAATAGCAGCTATAACAGGAGAAAGTTTCATTTTTAAATAACATAAATTAAATAATATTAGCAGAAATTAAAATACTAACAAATCAAAAGTATATTTTTCATACACTGATAGCATCGTTTATGAAAGGTTGGAGGCAAAATTGAAAGAATACAAAAATTTAAAGTTTTTGACGATTCCAATTCCATTGATTCACATCCAAAAAGGGCCTTCTGCATAACTATTAACAAGCTTTTTAAAAATGAATACCTGATTTTTCTTCGCAACCCCCTTTTTTTCAGGGTGAAGTCTAATCATACTTTGTCGCATGGCGCAGAAAAAGTGATTAGATTATTCTCATAAAATTTTTGTTCAATGAAGATAAAGCTTTACATAATTTAAAAAATAAAATTAAAAAACAAATATTTATACTTTTACCAAAGTCAAAACTTAATTGAAGAATGTTTGTTGAAAACACAATGTCCGTAAAATAACTGAAATCGAACACTTGTAAGGTAGCTAAGAGACTTAAGTTTTTAGTGCCAAATGTGCCACTCTCGCTTCGCTTGGGGCGTCGCCAAGGAGCGACCCCCTCAGGTTTACCAGCCACTGGCCCCCGAAGTCGCAACCGTAACTATGTACCCAGGCGTGGGTATTCACCTCAATTGTTTTCATGCTAAGATAAATAAATGCAGTGATTTAGGTAACCTGAGTTATTCAATCTTCGCAAGGACCAGCCCCTATACAACTCCGCACCACGCAAAATACAGAGACATTATGTTGTAAATATTTGAATCTTCCCCTAACTTTAAAAACAATTGAATCAGCAAGTGGAAAAACTGTACTAGTCCAAACTAGGCCATTTTGAGATAACCGTCAAAAGGGACAATAAAAACGTTGAGCTACACGTTGCAATGGAGAAAAATATTAATTTTACAAGACCTCTGACGTTATAACAGCTAGGCGTTTAAAAAAGTAGAATGAAAAAAAAAAGTTGTTTTTCAAATATCGTCAGAATGAGTTTTTCGACAACTGCTGTTTTCCCACTCACCGATTCAATTTTAGTTCCCATCCTACTCTTGCACCAAATATTTCTTTTATTGCTTCTACATATGTTACTTAATGTTTTATTCTTATTATCACTTCAATATCACTTGCATCTCAAAATTTTAATTCAGTTCGTCAAACTACCTGAGAATATCGACATGATGTGTTAGTAGTTTGTATTGGAGAGACATACATTTCCGTTAAATTTTACCTCTGTCAAAAATTAAAAAAAAAAAAAAAAAAAAAAAAACAATAGCTAATGGGGGGGGGGGGCTACCCCTCATCTGTTTCTTATTACCCTATAACAAACTGAAAAGGGGAAATAAGAGAGTAAAAAAGAAGGCATTTAAAATACTAAACAACTTTACATTACTTATCATTAGCTCATAAATGTTCTTCAAGAAACAAATACGAGCTTTTAAGTGAGTATGTAGGCAAGGTATTTTTCTAAAAAGTGAAAAAACTTCAAAAGTTAAAATTTTGAAAAGTTTGTAAGTGAACAGTTGATGATAATATTAAACTACTCAAATAATTACTAATTAACTTTTAGGATTTTCAACTTCAAATTTAACATTTTTGTTTTTTTTTGTTTCCTCGTCTCTTTCATCACGTCTAACATAATTTTGAAAACCGAAAAAGTTTTATTACGCATTTTTTGAGCACTCAGTCATAAATTAAGATTCTATTTCAAATTTCACATTGCGTTATAACCTTCAGTGTGATGCTTCTTTTGCTGTATTTAACCTCAATGTTCTTGAAAAAAGAGTTATGTGTGAAATAGATTACCATCGGCTACCTCGAAATGAAGTTAACAAACCAGTTAAGAGAAAGGAGACGCATGATTCCACTTAATGGAAGTTAAACTATTTGAAATCGAATTGAAAAATATTTGATTAAGAAATGGCAATGGCAAAAACGTTTTCTAGAGTATTTTGATAATGAGTTTACGAGTAGTTTTGGAAATGTTAAACTATATTTCTAAAAGCATTGTACTTGCTCTTGTTTTAATCAACGCGACAACGTTAACGAATAAATAATTAACTGTAGCACCAATTAAGTTGTATAAAAAAGAGGAAAGATAATTAATAAATTGACAGGAAACTTGACGAAATGCGAAGAGATAATTTAAAATTTTCCTAAAGTTTATCCCCATTAGCTATTGATTTTTTTTTTAAACTTTTGACAAAATTCCAAATTTAATAGAAACATGTCACAAAATGTAAGCGCACATTTTTCTTTCCTTTGATAATACTTCAGATTTTCTTTTTCATTATAAATGCCTAGTGTGTCTTTTATTTTTATTAAAAGAGCCTTAATTTACTGTTTAAATTGCACGATGTCAAGATAAAAGTGACTTCGACGTTGTTATTTATCGGCACTGAATAAAAAAAACTGCATAAATGATATCGACCTATTTATATTCTTCATGAATGCTTCACAAGTTCTGAGATAACATTACCAAATAAAAATCAGGGAAAATATATGCCATCTATTTAAGAAAAAAGCTATTTCCCAGAAAACGGCAACTATTTTTTCATAGTACATCTCTTTTATATTCATAGTCATGTCTTCTAGTCCATTATGGACATCAATCTGCAAGAGGTTCACAAGGACCCTCGCAAAAGCCTTTCAGAATGGCCTGTTAGGACTTCGTGTCGTCATCTGTCAAACGCTACATTTGGAATGATCTTTCGTAAAAGAGACAGCAACAGCTTATAAGAGACTCCCACCATCCCAGAAAAGAAATCTTCATACTGATTTCTGAGCGAAGGTTTTTCAACGGTCTTCTTTGGTTCATTTTTGTTGATGTCGATAAAGCTTCATCACTTGGTGCTATGTTAGATTTTCATGAAGTGTCTTCTGGTGGAAATACCAGTATCATGTTCGTCCGATAATACGGTAGATTAATAGATTCAGCTTCCTTTTAAGTTAGTTTTCATTTCCGTACCAGCACTCGAAGTCTGTACTCGTAGTATAATTAGTTTTTAAATAAGTTATATTTCGGCGTAGGAACGTAAGTTCACATTTCTCTTACATAATGAAGATTTACAAACGAAAATGTATATGAATTCAACTCTTAACAGTTAAAACCAAGGAACTCTACAGTTAAATAAATTTTACAATTAAGGCAGTGAGAAGCAAAGAGATATAAGTGACCAAAGAACTATTTCGAGAAAAATGCATTAAAAGTTTGGATTTTACAGTAACTTTAATGTTAATTTTTTTTCTAAAATCACATAGGCCAGCAGCACCTGTTTGGTATGCCGCTAACATCTCTTGCCACAATATAGAATGATGCTTCCCCTACCACTTGTACCAGTTATCTCCAAATTTTCAATTTTGTCACTTACACCCTTTGCTTCTAGGTGCCTCAATTGAG
The DNA here is from genome assembly GCA_038502835.1 of Octonoba sinensis. Taxonomy (NCBI): domain Eukaryota; kingdom Metazoa; phylum Arthropoda; class Arachnida; order Araneae; family Uloboridae; genus Octonoba; species Octonoba sinensis. The sequence continues at coordinate 106,985,052 of CM076600.1, read as the reverse complement.
ACTTTCAACTAATTTCCCAATACCATGTTGTTGCCACCGCTAAGAAGGAATAATATTTTCACTATCCTAAACTTTCAGCCTTAAACGGTAATCCGCCCATAGATGCTAAAAACTTTGATCTTTTTGAGTTTAATCGCTACCTCCGTTATACTAAGTAGTATTACGGCGATAGCGGTTCATTGGATATAATATTATGAAACAGTAAAAATGTTTTAAGTTACACTGTTTTATTTATCCAGGAGCCACTTCCGCTGCGTCGCAGTTTCTTTTTTCGCCATGAGTTGAGCATTTTAAAATTCAAAACATCGCTGCCTTATCCCAGAGCACGGCTCTGATTATCCAAACGATTCCTAACAAAGCTATCATTGCCATTCGACAAATAATAATTCTCATAATTTCCTCAGAGCCAAAATTCTTAATTTTTTCCTAATTAACGTTATAATAAATTATAAAAGGGATGGAATATTGTATTGTCATCGGATAGACAAGCTTGTATCCAAAGATCGAAAATAATTAATGCAGTAATAGTGGTCGAAAACCGCGTAACAAACTTCCGTGACAAGTCAAATTAAATAAAACCATGTAATAATACAGTTGACGTACTATTTTACGAACCTTTGCGGAAATAAAAGAAGCCCAATTGTTTGGTACAGTTGGCGATAGCTTTCCAAATAAGGTAACTTGGGATTTTTGCTCTTAAAATTTTCGGGGTCTTTTATTTATTTATTTATTTATTTATTTCTACATAACGTACGTAAAGTTTAATAATTTCTCCGAAACGTAGTGTCTGGTGCATTTTTAGATTGTTAGTAAAAAGGGATGAAGTCATTTTGAATGAATGTAAAAGCTCATAAATTATTGCTTTTTATTTCTTTTTTTTTATTTTTGAAAGCTTATTGCAAGAGTGGTACATAAGTAAAGTAACGAAGCATTTGCATTCTAGGAAGAACACTCAAATACTATCGTATTAAAGCGTTTTTCACAGGGGCCTTCCCTTTTCAGTATGAATAATCCGTTTCACTACCTCCCAAATATATCATAAATGCGCGAAAACAAATTCAATATTTTGAACACAAAATAGTCGCATTAAAACACCAAGTTCATTGGTGTACCAGTTAAAGAAGCTTCCTTGGCGGCAATTTTCTGAAGTGTTGCTCCCGTGGCTTCATCGTTGCATTTTTGGCCATAAATACATGTACATTAAAATACAGCTATTGATCTCTCTTGGTGAGTTTAGCATGGTAGGCGCTTCAACCCATCTAGTATATTTAATCCTTTTTCCTCCTTTTACGGCAAAGTATGCCCTAAATATAACCGAGCGCATATGAGAAATTGCCTCTTATTCAGCCACAATGACTTTAGCACTTTTTGTGTTGTTTCAATTGGAAGATTACCAAGATTTCAATTGCCAAGAGTATCTTACAAAAGTGTTCAAAAAAATGTTTCCACTCAAGATATTTAATTACAAAATAAATTTAAGAAAATCATAAAAAAAGTCTAACTTGTTGCTCACCAAGGCAAAAGACAATTGATTTAAGAAAACAAGCTGAAGGAAAGCCTAGCCGGTAGTATTCTCAAAATTCTAAGTTACGGCCGCGTTTGGGTGGTTTTTAAGAGAAATTAATAAAGGCAAGATTTAAAACAAGAGAAAGCCCAAATATTGCCTATCATTGCTACTCTTTTAATATTGGATTTTGAAGACAAACTGCAGAAATCGCTTCAATCTATAAAACTTAACGCCACAATTATAATGCAGTAACCTGTAATCAAGTTCATACAAGCGTGCTGTCTAATATTCTACAGTTACGAGAATTTTAATTACATACATTTGAAGTTAGTGGCAATTTATTTTAATAAAATATTTTAACGCGCTACTTTTAATTCCTTATTTAGATTAATATTTTCACCCGACTGAATGGCTTTATATCAAACCCTTATTCAGAGCGGAATTTCATTTATTATGAATAATATGAACTTGCATTCAAAGATTTAATTACTATTTCTGCGCGGCTGAATTCGATAAATTCGTAAGCTTTATGGTTGAAAATTGCGGTTTGAGAGGAATTGGAACGAAGTTTTGTTTAACTGGTTTTCCCCTTTTCCATTCAGAGTTCATATTACACTGTAGGTAAAATATGCTAACCTAAATATGGCAGTTTTGATTTAGTGTATTTAGAAACTATTGGGAGAGATGTTACGTGCAAATAATTGTGCACATAATAAAACAAATTTTATAAAACGGTAGAAAAATTGAAAAAACAACCAACCGATCTACGAACTATAGATTACGCATCAAAGACACATATCTTCCGCGGAGTTTCATATCTCACGTAAAAATATATTTTTTTTATTTGAACCATTTTAGTTCGTTTTTGAAAAATTCAAAAACATTTAACATCAGCGCCTACAGGAAAATTTCAATCCTATATAAATCCTGTTTAGAGACGGATTTGCTTGGAACAAACTTTATCAGAAAGATGTTATGACGTGTGACATGTACAGATACGAAGTTCATCCAGAACTAAACTAGCCTATTTTCCCACGAAACTTTTTGATCAGGATTTTTAAGGATATTTCCGAATAAATGAATGAATAAATAAATGAGTGAACCAAGAATAAATGACTGAGTGAGTAAACGTGTATAAGCTGTTGAAAAATGTATATTTGAAGTAATTAAGGACTAAAGCTACACGAGAAAGAGAGAGAGCTAGATGATCCGTTTGATATTGGTATATACGGAAAAGTAGGCTCGTATAGTTCTACACGGAACTTCTTTAAATAAGCAGTTTGTATTTATTTATCGTAGTTACATGCGTGTTTAATCTTGTATTCTTTTTATATCATAGCATAGATAAATAACAAAGAAAGATGGTAACTATTTAATACATTGCCAGTAAAATAGATAGAAATAAATAAAAGTCGCTGAAAAGATGAGAAAAGCAGCATATACCCGAAATTGAAGTTTTGTCTTTTTTATCCCAGTAAAAAAGCTCTGCTCAACAAAATGGCATTTTTTTAGTATCAATAACATCCAGAAATTTTATTTAAGTTTTGACATTCACTGTCGGAAAAGGGCCGGATATAAATGTGTTTGCGTCAAGTTTATCTGTAGAAAGGATTAAAGAAGCCTATTTCTGAAGGCTGGATATGAATGTACATTTTTCATTCCTCTAGTTTCTTTACATTTAATATCTGAAAAGCTTAAAAAGAACAGTTGATAAAACGATACTTTTTTTTTCACTTTTTAAGGAAGACAGTTTTACCTCCAGCAAAATCGTCTGCTTAAAGCCAAACACGCAATCAACAAATCACTCAATCTGCCGGACATTTCACTTCGCTTTAACTAATGCTTGCAATATCTTTCGAAAAACAGTTTTTAAATGAAATATACTACTCTTAATTTGTTCCATGTAGAAAAAAAATGTAGCTCAGAGGTAACTTGAAACTTAAATAACTTAAATGGAAGGTTAACGCGAACAAATCGTCAGTATGCATTTGCATTTTATTATGCAGAATTTTCATAACAATAATGGAAGTAAATACTTTAGTAATCAGAAGTTATAACTTAATACATTGAATGAAAAAAATAAGATAGATAAATAAAGATTCGAATGAAAAGAATAAGATTAATAAATAAAGATTATGTTGATTTAAGCTTCGAAAATTACTTTCTCTACGGTTCCAGGAATATGGAAATTACACAACTTTTACAATATTGACTTCAGGAAAGAAAACAGTTGTTAATTATTCAGAGTTAAGTAATTAAAAAGAATATTTTTCTCGTGTCAGTGATGTACGTAAAAGTAGTTTTTTTTTTCATTTTTATCATGATTTATGCTTAAAAGAATGCTAAAAATTTTCAATAGGATACGTTTTTAGCCTACTTTCCCGTAAAAGTAAAAAAAAATAATAATCAAGCATGAAAGAAGGCTTAATGTATCGTGAAAATATCGTTAGAAATAAAAAAGTCAAAAATAAGCTAAGTAATTAAATAAAGATTGAAAAATAAAAAATTTGAAACTAGGGTTTTGAGATGGGGAAAAAGTGTGTCTGTCGGTCTGTCCCCCCTTAATAACTTTTGAACGAATTGTCCGATTCGAAAAATTCTTTTTGCAGTCGAAAGATCTCGGCGAGGACATCTGATTTTCATATTTTACTTTTTGATTTGAACAATTTTTCGTTCAATTTTGAACAGTTCAAAATTTTTTAACATTAGCGCCTATGGGCGAAAATGAAGCAAATTATGTAAACTCTATGTACAAGATCCAAGTTCCAATGAACAAGCTCAGTGGAAGAAGTTCTTGGCGTGAAATATTGATTTGAACAATTTTTGTTCATTTTTGAACAGTTCAAAAAAATTAGCGTAGCGCCTACGGGGAAATTTCAATCCTATATAAATCCCGATCTAACGGACCGATTTGCTTGGAACAAACTTTATCGGAAACCTCTTATGACGTAGAACATGTACAGATAGAAAGTTCATCCAGAACTAACGAGCCTATTTTCCTATGAAATATTTTGATCGAGAGTTTCAAGAATATTTTTGAATTAATGAATGATTAAATGAATAATCAAAAGAATGCATGAATAAATGAGTGAATAAATACATGAATGACTGAATAAATGAACGATTCAATGAATATGTATTAACCGTTGAAAAAGGTATATTTGAAGCAATTAAGAACTAAAGCTAAACTAGAAAGAGAGAGAGAGAGAGAGAGAGAGGTAGATTACAAATTTGAAGCTGGTATATACGGGAAAGTAGGCTCGTATAGTTCTAGACGGAGCTTCTTGTTAATATATTTTCTTATAAAAAAATTGCATATCATTAATTTCGAATATTAAATCTTTAACAATAGCAGTTACTGTCAATTTAGCGTATGCAGAATATTACTACTGGCTGTAAATTCAAGAATTGACGTTAATCTGTTTTTAACCGACTTCACAAAGGAAGGAGGTTATACGTTCATACTGTATGTATGTCTTTTTTTTTTTGTTTGTTTGTCCACTCATAACTTCTAACCGGATGAACCGATTTTCATGATTCTTTTTTCAATCGATCGAGGGTGGTTTCCCATAGATCCCGTACCTTCGTTTGACCATATTCGATAATTAGAAAAAAAGTTATGGGCAGAATTGTAGTTTTTTTTTTTTTTTTTTTTTTTCATCCATAACATTTGACTAAACGAACCGATTTTGATGATTTTTTATTTAATCGATAGAGGGTCGTCTAAATCTAATATTGCAAATCAATTTGACTGCATTTGTTTTTTAGAAAAAACGTTACGGGTGAAAAATAAGTATTTTTAATTTTAATTGGAAAGGCTTGGCTTTATTTTTCTTTGTTGGAAAAGCTATTAATAAATATAAAAGTCATTGTTAAAAACAAAGAAATTACAGCAAGAGTTTGACCGAAGGCTTCTCTGTGGCAAAATTAATCCAATCAGTTTGTTTGCTAAAATCGACTGCAAAAGGGAATTTATCATACAAATGATTAGTTTTTAGTGCCATTAATCCAAACCCTTTGATATGGATTTTTTAAAAAAATAGAGTATTTATGTACAAAATGTATTTACACTAAAAAGGATAAAATAAAATAATTTTTATAAAAAAACAGAACCGACTTCAAATTATAAATTGCGCTAAAAAGGGAAAAATAAATTCATTCTTTAAACAACATCGATGTGACTTTTAAACATAGTTTTAGAAGTCGGGGCAAAATTATGAGTCTAATTACCATTACACCATTTGCTACTTCATATTGGAATTGTTGCTAATTCTGCGAAAATATATATATTCGTAATTGGGGGATTCATGATTACAAAAGGTTTTATCTCTCCTAATTTGGCACCGACTTCTAAAACTATGTTTAAAAGTCACATCGATGTTGTTTAAAGAATGAATTTATTTTTCACTTTTTAGCGCAATTTATAATTTGAAGTCGGTTCTGTTTTTTTATAAAAATTATTTTATTAGCATAAAAATTGAAATCACACGATCAAAATAAACGCAGCTTTTATAAAGTTTGCAGTCAGGTATTGTCCAAAATGAAACCGAACTTGTATATTAAAATTTGTATGCCTATTACTTGAAATAAGACAGGTAATTCAGTTGATGAAATAAAGATATGTCAGTCTGTTCTAAAGCATGAACCGAGAAGTAAAATCATTTTGAAAGTAGCTTTAAATGACGTACTGAACTCACTGCTAGATGTCTTTATATTACAACACTTCTGTACTACTCGTACCTCCTACAGGAATAGTCGAACGATTGTATTTCATAGTTTTGCCTTTTTCGATTACTTTAAAATTACTGAAATTGAAAATTTAGTGGGAACATTTGAGTACACGTTAAAGTTATTAAACTTTCCATAAAACAAAGAAAGTCTTTGCATGTTCATGCAGTTTTTTAATTTTGTTTGGATTACCTGAAAAATACGGGTTTTTTTTTTTTTTTTTTCAACTTTGCCTTCTGTTTCAAAAGCATGCTTCAAGATTAAGATTTTTTTGCTGTATGCACTTACAAAATATCATTTACCTGTACATTTTTGACATTTATTCCAAATTCCTTTTTATATACGAAATGCACTTTTCTAGTATAACAATTTTCATATTTGTCCCAAATCTTATTTCAAAGCGAGCTCATTTCTAAGAAACTAAAAACCGGTGTGTAAAATTCTACTTGTGTAACAAACTTTGGAACAGTTTTAAAATATGGTTTTTAGACCAGGCCAAATAGTTTGTGTTTGTGAAGGAGTATGTTTTATTTTATTTAACATAATGCTCTATTTTTGATAGGTTTTTAAAAAAATATGTGCAAGATTTTATTTATAGCTTATCAATTAATTAAAACGCAAAACTTAACAAGTGCATTGAATAGCAAGCATTCTTTTATTTCAGAGGTCTGAAAATAACGACGCGTCAAGAATTTGCCTACATCAAAAATCGCCAAGGAGTTGAAGATCGTAAGGACATATTCAACATTTATCAAAGAATATTTCATTCATCATTTACTTTAAGTGATTTCAAAATTTATAGCTGCTGTCAAGAGGCAGATTCTACCAGTAGTAGAAGTGAGATTGGAATTAACGTTGGCCATAAATCATTCATTATTTTATGTGTCCATATCAAATGCATTTGACATAACTGCCGCACTCGTATTTTCACAACGTTCCGAAATGTAAAGCAAATATTTTTTTTAAAAAATCCTTTACATTATAGTATCACTTGAGCACATCATTTTTAATTTTTACTGAAATTTATTTAAAGTGGTTTGTAAATTAAAATTTTTTTTAATTTTTATGTGGCCTTAAAAATTTTCAGTTCTGCTTTAATAACGGCAGTAAAACTCCTCTCTCTCTCTCTATATATATATAGATAGATATGTTCCGGTGCCTCCCTGCGCGGAGAGAAAGAGGCGTGGGTTCGAGTCCCACCTTGCCATGGGTGTATTTCCTTCTTTGTATATTAAAATCTGCTGTGCTGTCTTGTTCTATCTGTTCTTTCCTCTCAAAAAAAAAAATCACCACATCCGGTTAAACCCTCGTCAGGGTAGGTACGGTGGTGATTGATGAGGTATAAATAAATAAATAAAATAGATAGATATGTATATATACCCTATATATACAGTGAAACCTGTATATGTTGACCACTTGCGGTGCAGCACTTTAGTGGTCAACTCATGGAGGGTGAGGCAGAGTGTGAAAGGCTAATTCCGTTCATGACAAAAGTGGTCAACTCAGACAGGTAATAAACTCTACAGGTTTTACTGAATATATATATACAAGTATGCCCGGCAGTCATACGAAATGACCGCTGTTCTAGATATTATAAATTGTAATTAAAATGATTTGTGCAAAGGTGTCTGCTCATTTAAACTGAATTACCCAGGCCAGGCGGCGAGGACGCCCCTTCGCTTATTGCCCCACACTACTATACATTTATTTGCTATATAATCAAATTGTTTGTGAAAAATATATATTTACCATCGAAAGAACTTATTGAAAATTTTATTATGCTTTTCAAAACAACAGTTTTAACGAAACTGGGAAAAAAGAGCGCTGCCACTCTAGTAAGAAAAACATGAAAAGGGCACACGATAAAGAAATAAATTAAAAAGAAAGAAAGATTAAATTAAATTCGCGTATGCATTCATTTTTAACGGAAATTGAAAATACAGCGAAGCCTCACTCAATACGCTAGATGAACGTTTTGATTATTATTAGTATATTTGTTACATTTGTTAAATGGCAACTGCATTGATTTGTTCGTTCAAACGGCAACTGTAATTATACTGTTGGAAACGACAGCAACAATGCAAAAATAAAAGAACACGGGTCAAAAAAAGCATTGAAAATTTTTTAAAAATTAATTTAAAAAAATCTAATGGAGTCTCAACTTTCATTTTTGCGGCGATGAGTTTCTCGGGTCGTAAACATTAACCGTGCCGAATGTGGTCCCGATCGGTAAAACGGCCTGGGATCCTATAGCGGACAGACAGACAGACAGAATAAGCCGCTTATATATAAGAAGACTAGTAAACCCGGCAGTCATACGAAATGACCGCTGTTCTAGATATTATAAATTGTAATTAAAATGATTTGTGCAAAGGTGTCTGCTCATTTAAACTGAATTATCCAGGCCAGGCGGCGAGGACGCCCCTTCGCTTATTGCCCCACACTACTATACATTTATTTACTATATAATCAAATTGTTTGTGAAAAATATATATTTACCATCGAAAGAACTTATTGAAAATTTTATTATGCTTTTCAAAACAACAGTTTTAACGAAACTGGGAAAAAAGAGCGCTGCCACTCTAGTAAGAAAAACATGAAAAGGGCACACGATAAAGAAATAAATTAAAAAGAAAGAAAGGATTAAATTAAATTCGCGTATGCATTAATTTTCAACGGAGATTGTAGCGAAGCCTCACTCAATATGCTAGATAAATGTTTCGATTATTATTAGCATATTTGTTACATTTGTTAGAATAACAGTGGCAACTGCATTGATTTTTTTGTTCACACGGCAACTGTAATTATGCTGTCGGAAACGACGGCAACAATGCAAAAATAAAATAAAACGGGTCAAGAAAATCATTGAAAAATCTTAAAAAATTAATTAAAAAAAAAACTAACCGAGTCACAACTTTCATTTTTGCAGCGTTGATTTTCTCGGGTCGTAAACATTAACCCTGCCGAGTATGGTCCCGATCGGTAAAACGGCCTGGGATCCTATAGCGGACAGACAGACAGGCAGACAGAATAAGCCGCTTGTTTATAAGATGTCCGAGTGTGTGTGTGTTTAATGGCACAAGTCAGAATCTTTTTTCATATTTTATAATTTCGCAGAATTTATGATGCGGTAATATTTTAATAAAATATGCAATGTAGTTCAAGATAAATTATGCGACTGAAAGTGTTTACTAATTTAGGACAGCATTCACAAAAAAAATTCTATCTCTGTTACGTTGAGGTCGTCCTCCGTTTTGGGAGAAATTTGGGTTATTTTCAACATGAGATGAGCAAGAAGAAACATTTCGTCTCTATATTGGGAGACAGATAAATTTCAGTGAAAATAGATAAAACGGCAATAATAAATTTTAAAACAAGAGAGAATGGAACAAAAAGAAATGAAGTTTGTTCAACATACGATGCAAAAATGAGAGTTTTATCCGTAATTACTTTCATTTTATATCTTTTGTTTCCGTCTAGAACTAAACTACCTGAATATACATTCCGAACAATCTATTGAAGTTTAAGTATTTATTTTTTTAAATTAAGCATAAAGAATAGTTACGTTGCATTTATAAAAAGGTGTACAATGAGACAGGTCATATCAGATTTTCCGATGCAAATAAAATACAGAAAGGGGCGAAAAGTATTTTGCGTTTTATTTTCCTCTTTTTTAAGCTTGAATCATAGATATTACAAAATATGAAAGAATAAATTTAAGAAGAGCGATAAGAAAGGGGACGTTTGGAATGTGTATTGTAGGAAAATCTCATTAAAAAGGAAATTTATCACACAGAGAAAAACCATCATTATGAGGGAAAAAAATAATACAATTGGTGTTTTATGTCGAGTTTTTCGACGCTCAAGACTAGCATTCATTTTTTAAGCGACGAGGAGATTAAGATAAAAATTATATTAATTGATGGAAATAGCATTTCTTAGAATTCCATTGAAAAGAAATTTAACGAGAAGCATATTTGCTTGTGTTATGTTTAAGGTTGGAAACAAACGAAATTCTCATATTTCTCCTTTTGGGTATTCTACATTATGAATTTAACATTCTAACAGAATTTAACTAAGAGTATCGCATTTTACATTTAAAATTTATAAGCTGTAGTGTTAACAGAGGTCTATCCAGCATTTTTCACAGGATCTTATTTTTGTGAATTTCCAAAAGATTTTTGTGGAAATCAAATAATTTTGTGAAAGTTATTATTATTTTTTTCAACAGGAGCGGATATTTTGGAAGGATGGGGTTTTTATTTTGGAATTGCTTTTGCTCTTTATTTGATAAATTACTTTGGAAAATCAGGATTTTGTGAGACGTTTCGGCTGACTGGAATTAAATTGTCCGTGAGATGGCCCGAATTTCCGCTGACAGGACCCTGGTTAATACGTGCTGTAGTGCACTGAAAGAAGCGTTTTTTACCCATTTTCGGCCAAAGGTACGTAAACGCACCATTTCAATTACTTTTTTTCTTAACACTCACATTTATATTCTATTAATTTTATTTTTCTGAAATTCTTAAGGGTTTTTAAGACATCCATAAAATTTTAGTAATTCAATTGGAGTAAACACTTTTTGCTAAGAAAGTTTCAAAAACGCTTTCAGTAGAACTCGAAATCGGTGCCCGTGCTCAGTTTCTTTATATGGCGACCACTGAGCTAGCCGATGTAAACTTTAAAAAAACCACACGATTTATTTGTGCCAAAATTGTCAAGCCCATTTGCATCCAAAATATTGCGAAAATTTCCATAAAAAAAGATAAAAATTCAACTATAATACGAGTAAATGCTGCGCATACGCATTATTTCATTTCTTTAATAAAATATTTTTCAGACACGAAGGTTTTTGTGCCTTAATGAATATAATTTGAACATATTTTAATTCAAATAATAGCAAATTTTACAAAATTTCCATGCTTGGTTTAAAATTGGTTAACAGAGGTACAATCTTCGGAATACCTGGAACCATCGCTATCTCGGATATCTCCATTTCGGATCGCGGAATAAACGTCGTTTCTAGTTAGATTAGCATACCCAGATTGCGTAAATTAATAATATATGTTCCAAAATATTGGGTTGATGCATAAGCTCCCACGTTTTTTTAAATAACTTTATTTTTTGAGATAAAATAACAACAATTTAATCAATAATGTACTGTCCCTTGTTGTTTACGACTTCCTCCCAACGTTCAACGAGTTTTTCGATGCCTCTTTGGTAGAAATCACACGGAAGCGTCTCGAAAAAGTCGTCCAACCAAGCCCGTAATTCGACGTCATTATTGAACGAAACGCCGTGCTCACATTTGAAAGCGGCTATAGCACCATCTCCATACACGGCACAAATCTCTCTAGCAGCTTTTGTGGCTTTGGCACGTTGATTAAACGCAAAAAGATGGTGGTGTCGGAAATGCTCCTTTTTGTGGACTTCACACTCCATTTAAATATTCTAAAAAGTAACAAAAATTAAAGTCAACAAAAAAGTGAAACACACTATTTTATAGAGCGAAACATTCTCTTTCGGATAACACAAAAGATTACGCCAAAACATTCCATTTTTAACGGATTTTTTTTAAATTAAAAGAAACGCGGGAACTTATGCATCAACCCAATAAGAAGAAAACAAAGAAATTCTTATAAATTTAGAATTATTGAAAAAAAACAAACAAACATTTAAAAGTGCTGTTATAGTTACTAATCCACCTGGCATAGAAAAGCCTACTACCAGGTTAAGAAGATCAATAATCCCCTGGCTTAGGGTGATATGCAGCTTCATTTTAGAGCGAGGAACCACGAGGGCTGAAAACAGACTTGACCTCAAATTGTGTGGTCTCTTAATTTTGAACCAGATCCCAGATGAGAGACCGTCACCTGGGATTGGCACCCCCAGAGGTATCGTTTCACTTGGATGACTTTGGAGCCATGACCTATTTAACGTGCACCAGCTCCCTTTAGCGTACACGGCCCACAGGAACCAGCTGCGAGAGGTTGTCACAATCCAAATACTGATTTAATTCGATGTTGCTTCACTTTAGGTGTTCTGCGGTAACCGATCATCTACCGACTGGTCCACTGCGGGACATTTAAAAGTATAAAAATTACATACTTTATTGGATTAATGATGAAGTGTAGCGACGTATATCATTGTATACTGCGATATAATTTTTTATAACTATAATAGTAAATTGCTATATTTTAGACATTGCTAATTAAAATGTGCTAATTAGCTTTTGGCTGCAATTATCTATATCATTTGTCAAAACCCTTTTAACCGTAACTACATACACAGTAGAAGCATATATATTACTCAAGATAATGCAATTTAATTTGAAACTTTTGTTCAGCTACAGCAACAATTGCTCACTAAATGTCAAAAATATTTTTACTGCATTCCACTATTTTAATGCTCAAATGTAACGATTTTTCCACGCAGCTTTCGAAATGTGTTATACTTACATTGATAACGAGGGTCATTCATGAAATAGTCCACATTTTTATCCAACAGAAAAGAATGAGTGTGATACTGGCAAACATCAGTCGAATTCCATTCTGTCCAAGTATCAAATGAAATGGCCACCATTTTTTGTAATGTCACAAAAGACGGGCGAAAATTTCACGTCCATTCACTTCTTTTCAGAAAAGTTTATGTCCTGAAAAATGCCCAACTTCTGCTGGATAAATAAATTTGAGCAGTTTCAAGTTGTTTCTTTTTGAGTTCCGTTTTTTTAATGCTTCAGAATGAGTCACTATTCCATTTATTCATGCATTATTACGAAACAGTTCGGAGAGTCATCATTCCGTGAAATTCGAGTGACGAGAATAAGTATTTCTCTTGGAGTTAAAAATTATGGAGTGGAAACATTTTAGAAAAGAAATAGTTCGCAGAATGCGCTTAAATGCAGTTGTGTTGTAATTGAATTGTACGCAATATGTCTTTGTTCATTAACAAATGTCTTGTTAGTATTTTTGGTATATGACTGTACAAAAGTAATGACATTTCATTTCCGAATTTTACAAAATTTCCCAATTTCTTGTTATCTATTTTGTCTTTTTAATAACAAAATGTCTAACATTTTTCAGGAAACAATATTTTACTCTTTTCTGATGAAAAAAATATTTTTTTAAAAATTTACTTAATTTTACTTTAAAATACGAAATAATATTGATAAGTTCATTGTATTTACACTCAGAAAAAATTACTATCAGTTAGCGCGACCTTGGTCAGCCTTGACCTTGATCGTAACTGTTACCGTACAGAACTAGTAACAGTTAACTGGGTCACGTTCAGCCTTGGTGAACGGAATATTCCAATGCATACAACGAAAATTTGATGCCAGGCAAACAAATTTCTTCCATCTGCAAATATTCAGACTAGTGGGAAATCATGAACTCAAGGTAAAATTTTTGTTAAAATTACAGCAAAAATCGCTTAATAGAAAGCGTCAAGGCGCAACTGTTTTTATTTTATTCGAACGATTTTTTTTTTCTTTTTTATCTTGTAAAAAAGTTAAGAATCCATTTATTTGATACACGTCTTCGAACGAGATTTTTTTAATGCAACTTACGTTTAAATTTTATAATTGTTCACACCTTAACCGTTTTAAAAAATAAGTAGCAAACCATTAATAAGATAACGCTTACATGTTCTTTATTTATTTATTTTTGTCTTGTTTCTTGTGGCATTCTTTTAGATAATTTAATACCATTAAATTTGGATCCCAAAATTAAATCCCACTTTTTATTTAAATTAAATAAAAGTCTTCTTAAGTGCTTTTTTAGTTTACTATTTAAAAAAATACATAAATGACAATCATGTCCCCGAGTACGTTTAATTATGCTTCTTCATTTGGAAATTCATTTCTCTTTCATTTTTCTTCCCCTTAAGTATAACTGGAACAATGATTCCTGCAGTAAAGATCATGTTAAAGGGAAATAAATAGTCGTCTTTTAAGAAATAAAACGTTGTTTATTCTAGAATTAAATATCCTAAATTATATAAAAACTAAAAAGCTTCGTAAAATGAAAATCAGTAGAAATTTAAGCAACATAAAACTGAGTCCATCAGTGAATCAAACCCAAAAAATATCTTTCAATTTTTAACATTTCAGTTAAATTGTACTCCTAGATAAGTAACAATTCCTAACTTAATATTTTAACAAAATCGAAATAAGCGATGATTTTTTAAGATGTTAAAGAATTCCTTAATAAAATCTGCAAAAGCACCGTGAATGATCTTTCCAGTAATATTAAATAAAAACCAAAAGAAAAGAACTTTCAACCAACCGCCTTTAAAACTGGTGATTTCATTTTATAGGTTATCTCCAACAACGAATCAATTTACCAGTCTCTTAGGGTTTAAAGTAATCTTTGCGCTCAGCTCGAAACCGTTGTTTCACTTTGCTGAAGAACAAAATGTCCAAATGTAATTCAAAGTGCATCGATTTCGTTTTTTCTTAGTTCTTGCTTATGTGAAGAGCGGAAAAAAAGGGAGAGAAAAAAAAAATTACCGGAAGAGCATTTTCGCTCCCCCTGGGGGTGACAGTTATAATAGAAGTTTCCAATATCGAAGAAGGTGATGCAATATTTTGTCTTTTTACTTTCGGCACCCCGTCCAAGCTCGTAAAACGAATGGTGTTCCAAAATACGGATAGAATCAGAACGTGAGAAAATGAGATTTGACATCATTTTAACTAGTGAAACATAAGAAAGATAGTTTTTTTTTTTTTTTTTTTTGCATTTCTGTTTAACACCACTCACAATTTAAAATACTTTTAACAAGCTAAAACCTCATGAATGTTTATCTATATTTATATAAACCCCTGAAAGATTTATTTAACTACCGACTTCTGAAAAGTAAACGTTCTCTCCTAACAATCGGGGATCTGAACATGGTATATATGGTCTGAAACTACAGTCCCTGAATGGTAGAAATGTGGAACTCTAACGGCCGACGTCTAACGATACAGAAGTTAAGAAGGTTTTTAAGTAAAAATGTAGTTAGTCTATATTAGAGGAAAATGCATTTGTCGCACATAAGTAATTTATATTAATTCAATTATTTTCAAACAATCATACTCAAGTTATTAGGCACCGGAAGGCATTTTCACGTATGGAGGATTTTGACACTAGAAACATCCAAAATCAGACAACATAAAGTACTATTTCAACCTGGAACTGGATACCTGGAATTTAGTTCACGCGTTGAAGCGGAAGCAAAGTGGCAAAATCCATGTTCCAGACACGTCATTCAGCTACTATTCTGCTTTATAAAATGCAAATCTGATCTTGTTCTTGAACCGGGAGACCGAGTATTGGAGTATGGAGAATGACTAAACCATCAAATCCTGTTGCTATGTCAGACTTGCCCCGGCCTCTGAAATCACTGTTTATAATATACATGATGAGCACGTTAAATGGCGAAAGAAGTGAGCCTCGCTATTCAGTACGTTTTCGGCCATCAGTTGCTCTTTCAAAACAAGCTTGCGTAGCTATCTGAAATAACATTTTTTGTTTTCTGATTTTGAACGCTCTAAATGTTGAACTCTTTCGATAATGTCTTCCGATGCCTAATAACTAAAGTATAATGTTTGAAAATGATTCAATTAAAATAAATTGCTCATGTGCAGTAAATTCATTTTCCTCCAATCTAGACTACATTTGTACCCAAAAATCGTCATAACTTCTGTATCGTTTGACGTCTGCTGCTGGAATTTTACATTTATTCTATTCAGGTGGTGAAGTTTCAGCCCAGAAATACCGTGTTCAGATCTCCGATAGTTGGAGGAGAACGTTTACTGCTAAGAAGCACGTAAATAAAGAGCAAACTTACAATCAAACAGTAGTTACATAAACTTAATTCTTTTTTAAATACTATAATAACTTTAATGTGTTTCCTTCTATCTTGGAATTGTTAACTGAGAAATCTTGACTCCAAACCATAATACTAACAGCATTCATCCAATTTTAATTTTAAGAAGCAATAGCAAGTATTTTTTATTGTTTTTCGTTATTTGTCTTCGATGTTCACCATTTCGTTAACGTTTAGCAGTATCGCTTTTTAGTTAAATAAATTCCTTTTTTCTCACTGCCACCCACCTCATTTCGATTTTACATTTTTAAAAGGAAAGAATATTTAAAATCTATTAATGCGGACAGCTGTAATACTTTATTTAAGCGTAAGCATGTGTTCAAAAATACTTCAAAACTGCAATTTCTAAGAGAGAAACATTTAACCTCTTTAGAATGCTCAAATACTTTAATGGACGCAGAAACTAATCTCCAATAAAGGCTTTCGAAGACTGGATCCGAGTTAAAATCATTTCAATAAGCAAAAACTTTTATTCAGAAAAGAAAGTCACGAAGATTAATAATCTCCAGAGCACGAACGTCGTACGGTAAATCCATTGATAAATCGAATATAAAGGAATTTAGAATGCATCATTCTTGTGCATTCCAATCTCAGGTAAAACAGAGAAATAGATTTTTGCATTTATTGCTGACTAACAGTTAATTCTTTTTTCGTGCATAGTTTTAAGATTTTGATTTGCGTTTCGTTTCAAATAAAGTGAAACGCTTCGAAAATAAATCAACATTTTTAATTGAATGAGTAACTCTTTAATAAATTTGAGCTACGAAATTATGAATTCACTAGGGGGCTTTCACCACCTGCTCGCTATCGCTCGGATCGCTTCGCGAGTTCGAGCTTGTTTCGCTTGCTTATTACAAACTGAACTGTTTCAGAGTAGCTTTATGGAAAGAGTCGGTTCTCTGTCAGAAATAACGTTCTATATTGCACACAACTCTATGGAATTGAAAAATATATATCTTGTAACATAATGTACATAGATTTGTCAGAAGCTTGGCAAAGTTCCGCATGTTGCTGCTAATAAATTATCGATACATAAAAATAAGCGACACCTATTTAAATTCATTCAACATGGGACATCATCATTAGATTTTTATTAATAGTAAGACTCTTAGCGACGACAGGAAGAATTTAAGTACTCAACCCTTTATTCCATATTTTAAGATTAGTCTAAAGACTTTTTCATATTTTCCGGTAGGCGGCCCATCTGCAATTCCGGCGAGAATGTGCCACGTGGCGACATTTGTCTGCTGCTTCTCGATTCTTCAACAGCAATTTCACTGTGAGGTGAGTGCTGTTTTCCTCGTATTTTTATAGTATTCTGTATCGTATTTTATAGTATTCTATATCGTATTTTTATAGTAATCTATATCGTATTTTATAGTATTCTGTATCGTATTTTTATAGTATTCTGTACCGTATTGTTATAGTATTCTGTATCGTATTTTTATAGTATTCTGTATCGTATTTTTATAGTATTCTGTATCGTATTTTTATGGTATTCTGTATCGTATTTTTATAGTATTCTCTATCGTATTTTATAGTATGCTGTATCGTATTTTTATAGTATTCTATATCGTATTTTTATAGTATTCTCTATCATATTTTTATAGTATGCTGTATCGTATTTTTATAGTATTCCATATCGTATTTTTATAGTATTCTATATCGTATTTTTATAGCATTCTGTATCGTATTTTTATAGGATTCTATATCGTATTTTTATAGTATTCTCTACCGTATTTTTGTAATATGCTGTACCGAAATCAAGAAAAGATTGAACATTGGCCAGCCATCCTATGCCACTTCGCGATCTGACCGGCCAATTCCCGAAATCAAGAAAAGATCGAACATTGGCCAGTCAATTTACAGCGTTCTTAGCCATTTCGCGATTTGGTCGGCCAACTCGCGAAGTGGCCGAATTCGGGCTTTGGCCGTAACATATGTATATGTATAGGCTTGCCATATTTTTGACTAGCTGACATGCCCGGCGTTGCGCGGGATAAAATTGCATCATTCGCAGGGCAAATGATGCATGTCCAAAATTCTGTAGTAAATGTATAGGGGAAAATCTTCTTAAAAAATCCAAGTAAGAGATGGGCAACAGTCCATAAAAATCCAATTTAGACAGTAAAATTCGTTAAAAACCACGATTGCATTAAAACGAACAGCCCAGAAAAATTCCTTTTAGACCAAAAATAAGTCCATAAAAATCAACATTAAAGTGCCAACAAAAGTTAATAGAAATTACCATTAGAGTAAGAGAAACAGTAACTAAAATGCACATATGTAGAGGGATAATTGTGCCAAAATGATATCAAGATCCCGTAAAAATCGTATTAAAAATATCCCATCAGAAAAAGAACAGTATTCTCTTTAAAAATGTCCATCAGATCAAGAACAGCTCTCCCTGAATATTTCTGCTACCATAAGGAAAACATTCTTTAAAACCCCCATTTCAATAAAGACAACTATTCCTAAACATTCCTAATAGAATAATGACATTAGTCCCAAAAAAATATCCATTAGAATAAAGACGTCAGTAACTAAAAATAGAATACTGACCTTCAAGAGCTACTGTTCCTAAAATTACCCAGCAGTCCATCTTAAATTCCCCATCAAAATAAGGACAGCCGTTCCTAAAAATCCCACTTGCAAAATCGCCAAAGCATTTCCTGAAAATTCAATTGAATAACACTTTCATAAAATTCGGATAAAAACGAAAGAAAGGAAAGCATTATTTCAAAAGGCAAATGCTCATTTAAATTACAAAATGTTTATTACTGAACCAATTCTGACGTGTAAAATTGAAGTTCATAGAAAGATATAACTAAATTCTTCCCAAATGGCGCCAAATAGACAGTACAAAAATTAAATAAATGTTAGAAAATAAATCACTTGTGTAAAATATGGAATCAATAATCTCTACGTAAAAAAGTTAAAATGAAGCAGAAGATCGCCAAATTGCACTGTAGTAATGGAATCATTTCGAAATACACCATGATCCTACAGTGTAAATCACGTATTGAATTAAATGAGAACAATATTACTGGAAAGGATTATTGGGAGCGGTTTGGAAAAGTTATGAAGCATAAAATAATATATTGAGAACAATTAACTGGAAGGAGGGGAGTAAAAGTTATCACCACTTGGCGAAAATTTAAATTTCATCAAAAATAAGCGATATCGAAGAGCTTCCAACATAGTTTTTATCGAAGAAATAAATATTAAATCGTCAAAAAAGAAAGAAGAATCAACATTAAAAATCGCATGCAGTTAATAATCCACAAAATATCCAAAAAATAGAAATGAATTTTTAGAATTTGTTTCGTTGATAAAGCGGACACTCTACCATAAGAAATATTGTTTCATGCAATTGTTAAACTGTTATTATACTATTAAATCGCCAAAAAAGGAAGGAGAATCAACCTCGAAGAAGAAGTAATTAAAATTCGTCTGCAGTTCCACAAAATAGGTATAAAAATGAAATGAATTTTTAGAATTTGTTTTGCTCATAAAACGGCATGAATAAAGATAAAATAGCATTTTTTTCAATCTTACGTTAACAGAAATCATCTAGTTGGCGACAAAAGTAATATTTATTTTGGCGAAAAGACGCAAATTGAGCAGATAAATTCAGAGGTAAGCCTTGCTTTAAAGTTCGAAAACTACTTTAAATGAATACTGCGCGTGTTCTATTTGTCCTACGAACTGCAAAAAAAAAAGCATCTTGTACAGTTTTTTACGGAGATTCATATGCTGCAAAAATCTAAAACTTGGGACGTTTCTTCGATGAGATAAACCCAAATTTAACAGTTTTGCTTAAATTGGAATAAAAGAAGAACAAATTCGAATTTTAGGAAAAATGCTTCGAGGTGCACGAGGACCTGGCCCAAGGTACCCGTAAACAAAATTTCGTATTTCTGGAACGTTCCATCTCGCCAGGAGGCGATCGACAGACAGACAGACACACACACACACACACACAAACTTTTGGTTTTATTTATATAGATTAGTGAAACCGGGACACATTTATATGGGATGGACATACCAGGCGGTCTGGGGGGTATGGATTCCCCCAAGTAACGGATGCGGGGGGGGGGGGGGGTCGGGAGAAATTAAAAAAAATTAAAAGCAAAATGATGAGATTTCAGCTTTTTTTTAAGCTTCGCAAGTAACAGGAGTGGGGAATCTGGAACCTTAAATTGTTAGTCTACACACCTTTTAAAAATAAAAGAGGAATTTTTGTTACTTAATTTACTTAAAGGGATTTTTTCCCATTTATAGTGAGAATTTTTTCTGGACTACCATCTAGAAAGAAGTGCTAATAAAATAAAGTGTAAAATACTTCATAAAATTGTTTAATTGAACAATTAATTACTAAGTCTTATTTTTTAAAAATTACAACCTTTTGTCTAACTACAAAAACCATTTTTGTCAAACTAAAAAAAGCAACTAATAAGTAAACAACGTTATTCTTCGTTCTCAAGCAACTCATATTTCTGACTTGAATATCCTTTTTTTATGATGTCTTTGCTAGCTTGA
Source organism: Octonoba sinensis (assembly GCA_038502835.1). Classification (NCBI taxonomy): domain Eukaryota; kingdom Metazoa; phylum Arthropoda; class Arachnida; order Araneae; family Uloboridae; genus Octonoba; species Octonoba sinensis. The sequence goes on along the minus strand of CM076600.1, from coordinate 106,964,405 downwards.
CTTTTTTACAAAAGTCAGAGCAAGAAAGGCCCAAGTTTATTTTACATGCAATCAATGCTCTTGCAGTGGACTCCCTCATTAATGTTGTGTCATCTTAAAGATTCTTAATGTCTTCAGAAAGATTCTTAATGTCTTCATGAAAGATTCCTAAAAACATAAGTTCATTACTTTTTACATCTTACAGCCGTTTCCGGGACATTGATAAAACTGGGCGGGACACCGGGACATGAGAAAAATGCCGGGACTGTCCCGGTCAAACTGGAACGTATGGCAAGCCTATATATATATATATATACTAGTTTTTACAACCGAAAATTCAACAGTTAAGGTTCACCATTTCAAAAAACGAACGGAAAACTCAAGGGAAAATAAGGTTTACGTACCAAAACTCTCGCGTCTTCTTTTATTAAATCTGCTTTAAGATGAAACAAACTTCTAAAAAAGTAAAATCTTACTTTTTAAATCTATTACAACTCTGAATAAAAAGAAATCAATTTAAGTAGAACTGCCTCAAAATTGAATTTTTTTCTATTTATTACGGAAATTCTGAAACATTCAGCACATCGACGGATGAAGAAATTTAATTTAAACAATGCGTTGTAAACAAAATTGTTGTGGAAAATTACGTATTGATGTATGCAACAACGGCACGATTGCAGTGCGACGAATTTCAGCCATTTCAACGTAAATAAAATAAGAATAAATTTTACATTTTGCTATGTTACGTTCTTCAAAATAACAAATTTAAAAGTAGTTCTTTGCATACTTTGAACTTTTAAAATCAGGATGTTATTTCGTAACTTCTAACCGCATTTTTGTGTACAGGAGCTGCGAGAAACTCAAGAAATTTATTACTAATAATTAAGTAAAATTTTTAAAAAAGTAGCTTTGATTCCATGATTTCAGCAAAAATTATGTTATGAAGCATAATGCATGCACTCAGCTGTATTGGTTTCAAACGATCCATTCGAAGCTCACTCATCCAAATCCAGAGTGAATTTTTTTTCGCCATTTGGTTTTCCCAAGAGATATTTCTAGCGCGAGTTTCGAAAAAATGACCACAGAAAATTCCGAACCTCATTTCCTGCCAACGTGAAATTTTCTACCTTGGCGGATACATTAAGATTATGGAACGTCATCTCATTTTCCAATGGCGAAAATTTGATCAAAATATTATCTTAAGAGTTTTACATCTATGACGATTCGAAGTCCGACCAAGAAATTTTAGGAAAGATTTGATAGATGACAAGGGTAACATTTCGGAGATGAATAACTTCCAAAACTGAATTTCTTGAAGCTTTGAAAAAGTTATTACGCTAGTTTATAAGACTCATCTCCAATTTTATGCAAATTTTCAAAAAACACTGTCATTGCTTTTTTCAGCAGATCAAAAACTTCATAACTGACTCATGTATCCATAACAGTCACAATGAAACACTATTTAATTAGGAAATTAAAGTTAAGCTTTTATAAGGGTATCCAAAATTTCAGTTCAAAATATGAGGTAGTCTTAAGCCTACTTTATAGTAAAATTAAAAGAAAAAAAAAGAATGAAAGGCTTCATGTATCGTACAAAATATCATTAAAAATAAGAAAAAGTAAAAAATAAGTAAGGTTTTGAGATGGGGGTGTCGGCTACTACACTTAAAAGTTCATTTTACTCTAAGGGACCCGTATAGCTGAAAAGGATGACAGGAAACTGAAAGACGAGAATTGTGAAATTAAGGAGAAACCTTTGTGCCACAAATCAAAACATAAAATGCATCCCCCAAAAGACGTGTGTTCCGTAAATACTGTGAAAAAAGTATTTCATTGTGCTTAGCAAGATTCATTTTCGTTGCTTGATGAACATGCACCATGAAAGTAGTAATTTCAGTATAGGGACGAGCTCTAAAACGTCTCTCGTTAGCATAGTTTCTGCTGAGATTATGCAAACTGTAGCGCAGTATCAACAAATTGGTTGGTTGAAGTTCTCAACTATTCGAGTTCTTGATACGCACTGTATACTAGAAATAATTCAAAATAAAATAGTTCAAAGGCGACAAATCGCATGATCTTGCCCTCCAATTCACATCCTCTAATCACATTTGCGAACTATTTTCTTAAATGTTTTATCATTTTTAAAAAAAGAGTTTTGCAATTTCTGTGCTGCTGTGTAGTTTTGCATAAATTAACCTCAAAAGTTTCCTTCACTATTTTAAAAGCTATTGGTTTTAGTGCTCTCATAAAATGTTCAGAAACTAAGTGCGAACACGCGGTTCTGAGAACAGTCTCAACAAAGCCAAGGAAAACCCATAAAATCTTCCCCGCTATTAAACAAATGCTTAAGCAGAAAAGTGCTGTCGCGAAAATTCTTACTTAAAATTCGAAGTAAGAGACTGCACTTTTCCTTACCCTTATCGCATCATTTGCGCAGGGTGGCGACTTTAAGCGTTTGCGACTACATCATAAGTTATATTTTCAGTGTCCATGCTACTAATACTCATATGTTTTCGTGGATTGCTTCATGGGAGATCTGTTTTTACTGAAATGTTATACTGAAATAGTATTAAATTATTTGAAACGTCAAAATATAAAAAATTCCCATTACTTTGATCTTAAACAAATTTACTCTATCAGCATATTATAGGAATTCGATAATGTATTCAGTAATTATATAAATTTTGAGCGAGCTTTAAAGGTAGGTCAAGCTTCCTTTTTTTTCAACGTGGAGGTATTCACCTTAAACAGTCAAGTAGCTTTTTGTGTAAATTTAAAATATAATAATATAAAATTAACTATACTTTTAAGAAGAAAAGTTTATTTCTTTTGATTATAATACTTTCTCATACGAACTCACGTAGCTCTCATTTTTTTAATGTAGTACCATTGTAGATTCATACAAGTGTTGAAGCATATATAGTGGCTAACATGAACATGCAAATGATATCTAGGTTCAAATAAGTAATTAAATAAGTCAATTTTCATTAGTAGCAAAACAACACAAAGCAGCTCGTAAAAAAAACTGCAAGTTTCGAGTAGAAAACATTAGAAAGGCAGCTAAATATTTTTTTTCAAGTTAATGCAGGTAAATACTTCTCAGGTTTAAAAATAATGCTTAAAACTCTGTTTCGATTACTTAGTAGCTAAAAAGGCGAAAAGCTCTTCAGTATTTTTGCAGAGAAAATAATAAAATAAATACAGAATATGAAATATGTACGGAAGTTCATCAACTGTACACGTGTTTCATCAAAAAAGACATCATCATAGCTTGCAAAATCTAATTTTTCATAACTCCCCCGCTTTAAAAAGTACAATTTAAAGTAATTATCAATGTCCATCAGTCAGTTTTTTTTTTTTTTTTCAGTTTTCTTTTCTCAGTCAAAAAGGCGAAGAGCTCTTCAGTATTTTTGTAGAGAAAATAATACAATAAGTACAGAATATGAAATATGTACAGAAGTTCAACTGTACATGTGTGCTTTCATCATTAAAAAACATCATCATAGCTTGCAAAATCGAATTTTTCATACCTCCACCGCTTTAAAAAGTACAATTTAAAGTAATTATCGATGTCCACCAGTCAGTTTTTTTTCTTTTTTTTTTTGCTCCTAACTTGCGTACTTTTAAATATAAAATCAATAGATTGTCAGTAGCACTTTCCCCCCAAATGATTTTTTTTAATTACACAATTAAAATTTGCAAACTAAGTTTATTATAATTTCATAGTTATTTGAAATTTTAGATTATTTTAAGAAGCACAAGTTATGTTTAAAAAGAGTACATAGTACATATTAAAGAAATAAAAATGCTGCTATTTTATACATTAAAATATAATGAGTGACTTATATTTCAGTTCAAAAAAAATCTGGCTATATTTCTGTAAATATTTACGATACTCGGTAAAAAATTACTTCATGTAATCAGTTGCTATGTGATTGATACAAAGGACTCTAGAAACTAGAGGGGGCTAGTTATTCATTAAAAAATCATGATTGCACTTACTCTTTAAAAAGCAGTTAAGACATATTTCAAGTTAAGTTTAATGAAGAAACAAACGAACAAAAACTTTTTAAGAAGGATTGAAAAAAAAAAAAAAAACTCATACAAACTGAGCAACTTAAAAGTTATCTTTTTTTAGCCTACTTTCCCACAAAAGTATTAAAAAGAAAAAATTATGAAAGGTTGCTTAATGTATCGTGAACAAATCGTTAAAAAAATAAGAAAAAGTCAAAAATAAGTTCAGTAATTAAATATTGAAAAATAAGAAATTGGAAAGTCTGGTTTTGAGTTGAGAAAAATGTGTGTCTGACGGTCTTTCTGTCTGTTCCCCCCCCCCCCATAACTTTTGTAGGAATTGTCTGATTTGAAAGATTTTTCTTTGCATTAGAAAGATTTCGGCGAGGGCATTTCATTTCCATATTTTATTTTTTGATTTGAACAAGTTTTAGTTTCAATTTTGAATAGTTAAAAAGATCTTAACATTACCCTTTTGGGGAAAGAGGAAAAAATAATATAAACCCTAGACATAAGATCCAATTTCTTTGAACGAGCTTATTCGAAATATTTTACTATATTATAATATAGTAAAATATTTCTATAAAATATAGTAAAATATTTCTATATTAAAATATAGTAAAATATTATTATATATATATATATTATAATACTCTCGAGGAGAAATATTTTTGTTCAATTTTGAGCAGTTCAAGAAAATGCAACCTTAGCGCCTATGGGGAAATTTCAATCCTATATAAATCCTAATCTAACAGACGGAGTTTCTTGCAAGAAACTTGATCGGAAGGATCTTATGACGTAGAACATGTTCAGATACGAAGTTCATGCAGAACTGAATAAGCCTATTTTCCCATGAAATTTTATAATCCGGATTTTAAAGAATATTTCTGAAAGAATTGATGAATAAATGAGTGAATAAATGAATAAATAAATGAATGAATACAAGAATGAGTGAGTGAATGAATGAATGTGCATTAACTGTTCAAAAAGGTATATTTGAAGCAATTAAACTAAAGGAGAAAGAAACAGATAGCTCCATTATAAATTTGATGTTGGTGTATACGGGAAAGTAGGCTTGTATGGTTCTAGACGGAACTTCTTGTTACCTTATTGATTTATATATAGATCACTCTCTTTCAACTTTTTATGCTAGAAGTTCAGGTAAAAGAGTCAATACATTTTAAAATTTTGTCGAAAGACATTAATGGAGCACATTTCTTTTAACTTCCTTCTTTAAAATATTATTCTTTATGTTTAGAAGTTTAAAAAAGTAGTTACTTCTTGGAGCATTTTTCATCAATTTCCTTTAAAGATGCAAAAACGAAACATATCTTAAACTGAAATATCTTTATTTTCATTCTTTTATCAGAATGTGAGCGAAGGTCTTCCGCGAAAGAATCCATTAAATTGCAATTAACCATGAAAGCGGCTTCGAAAATATTTCAGAGATTTGACTCCTTATGACGCCAGTTCAGTGAAAAATGATTCCGTAAAAGAAAGAGCAAAGCTACGAAGGATGAAACATATCGCGTAAAGGAATCAGATTTATTAACAGCCTGCAAAGTCATAAACCACTTCGATTATGGATTCGCATAAAGGGAGAATATTCAAGTACGAAAATGGCAATAAAATTTTAATGTATTGGAATTTTTGTGCGCTGAGAAATGCTACATAACTTCAGAATAACTGAAGCGTTGAGTTTTATATTACGATGTTTTCAATTTTGGAAACTGATTTATTCGAAGTTTTATTAAAGAAGTAAAGTACTACAAATGATATTTTAACTCTCGTTCTTGACCTGCAACGTATGTGATGTGAAAACCAGAACTATTATTTGTCGTCAGCGTTCTATGGTTTATTTTTCATCGCAGCTTTCCAGCCATATGCTCTAGATATTCTGGGATGCAACATAGGGCCTATATCATCAATGATATCCACAATGTAATTTAACAGACAAAGTTACATATTACAAAGACAAAACTATTTCTGAACGGGGGAATGCAATGGAATATTGTAATAAAACTGTCAATACGAACCGATGCGTCAGGCATTTTGAATCCGTTTTTTCACTGTTGAAACGTTACGGTTACCAGAAGTTGCTGGCACTATATCACATCGCCAAATCTTGCAGAACACGCTCTCTGATCTAAAATGGCGGACGCGGCGGCCTGTTCGTCTAAAATATTGCAAATGAGAATTGATGACGTTTGATTTCAGGGATGTAAAAGAAATCTACTTAGGACAAAATAAAAAGTATCACTAAACTAGTTTCTAGTTTTGATATGAGAAGAAAACATTAATGCACTTTCACAGGAGCTAAGAAGTAGCAATACTGACGAGAACAAGAAGTTCCGTCTAGAACTATACCAGCCTACTTTCCCGTATACAATCCCAACTTCAAATTTATAATCTAGCTATCTCTCATTTCTCTTTTAGTTTTAGTTCTTAATTCTTTCAAATATTCCTTTTTCAACGGTTAATACATATTCATTCATTCAGTCATTCATTCACTCATTCATGTATTTATTCACTCATTTGTTCATTCATTCTCTCACTTATTCATTTAATCATTTATTAATTGAAAAATATTCTTGAAACTTCCGATTAAAAAATTTCATAGGAAAATAAGCTCGTTAGATCTGGATGAACTTTCTATTTGTACATGTTCTACGTAATAAGATCTTTCCAATAAAGTTTGTTCCAAGCAAATCGGTCAGTTAGATCAGTATTTATATAGGATTGAAATTTACCCGTAGGCGCTAAGTTATTTATTTATTTTTATTTTTATTTATTTTTTTTTTTTGAACTGTTCAAAAATTATTAAAACCAATATTTCACGCCAAGAGCTTCTTCCAATGAGCTTGTTCATTGGAATTTGGATCTTGTACCCAGAGTTTACATATTTTGCTTCATTTTCGCCCATAAGCGCTAATGTTAAATTTTTTTTGAACTGTTCAAAATTGAAAGAAAAATTGTTCAAATCAAAAGGTAAAATATGGAAATGAGATGTTCATGCCAAAATCTTTTTAATGCAAAAAGAATTTTTCGAATCAGACAATTTGTTCAAAAGTTATTGGGGAGGACAGACAGACCGACACACTTTTTCCCTAAACCCTACTTTCATTTTTTTTTTCAATCTTTATTCAATTACTTTCTTGATTTCTAACGGTATTTTCACGATACATTAAGGTTTCTTTCATGCTATATTATTATTATCTTTTTACTTTTACCGGGAAAGTAGGCTAAAAATGAAAGATAAGCGATAAAGCACTAAATGTGGCACATATGTAAAGTCTTCGACGAATTATTTGAAACACAATTTGTAATGATAAAATAAATTATTTCTAACCTAGATATATACAAAATTAACAGTATATAAGTTCAGTTACTGAAGAGTTAAGGCAGCATAAAGTTTTTAAAAAAATTAACAAATTGAATTTTCAGCGAACTTTGACTGAACACAATGGAAAAAACTTTCTTGGTAGCCTTTTAAAACTTTGCTTTTCGATTAAGCACAAAAAATTGTCTGACTAAAATAAATTTCGGTGTTGTGCTTTTATTATGTGTCTCTCCAGGTACATCCAAACATGGCTACTTGTTTCTTTCGTCAATGATAGCCATTTTGGTTCCTAAACAGTCATCCCCTTGCTACATGAGTTTTTACTTTCAAGGTCTGAAAATTTGGCTAACTTAGTTTTATACCTACCAGAAACTTTGTGCAAAATTTTCTCAAAATTGGAGATGATCGAGGGGGGATGATTTTGAAAATTGGTCCAGTTGACATGGAAAGACCCATATTCTACATTTCGATGTTGTGACCACAATATTTCGTCTGTAACGTCATCATGCAATAAGCATAGTACATGTATCACTAAAATTGAGGTGTACATAGGAGATAATATTCGTACGGTCTTGATATAATGTCCACTATTTGCATTCCATGTTCAACACTTAATGCTGTAATACTTTTGAATTAGAAGTATTACTTCCATTTTCATTTTAAATCAAAATTGTGTATGGCATTAAACAATACGTTTTTAATATAATCACTATTTGTTTAAATTATAATACGCGACATCTTACAATGTCTAAGTGCTAAACAGTCATGAAAAAAAAAAACGACATACATACAATATGAGTATAACCTCCTTCCTTTGTGAAGTCTGTTAAAAATGCGTGTCAATTATAATTTAATATGTTTCAACTTAAACAAAAGCATCTTCGTCAAAGTAAAAACATATACATTTATTTTTAACCACATAAGACCATATGTGCGATGTTACAATATAGTGAAAAGTTAAAATTGCTTTATTCAGTTTCTAAACGTAATTTATCGGCATATATTTGAGAGAAAGGTCCAGAAATTTCATTTAGCATAAAACAGAACACCTACTGAAAATCGGTTATTTTTGTATCCACATAGCATTGCCACCTGAATTGCAGTAATATTTGAAATTTAAAACAATCCAGAGCCCTCTGTACTAGTATAGGGGCTCTGAACAATCATTGTATTCAAAGAATGATTCTCATTTCGTAGAAAAAGCTTATGAAACATTTCAATTTATTACTATAATTTTCCCAGAAGGCTGAAAATAAACAGCATCTTTGAAATATCACAAAGATGTTAAATTCCAATCACGTGCACAGATATATCCCACTGCCAGATTTCCAATCAGAAAACAAAAGGAAAGGCTTTGTCTGATCAGCATACATACTGGGAATTATTAACGTTAATCTGCGAGCATCCATTGGAAATAAATCAGTAAAAATATCACTAGCTTTGTGACTGAAATCAATGAACGAGTTATTTTGCGAATATTTTTGATAATATTCTTATCCCGCGTATTATGAGACGTATTGTCAGTTTTTGTATTTATCTTAATACAAATCAACAACTATTTCTTTTCGAATGTATTGAAGGGAGAAAAATAACAATAACAAAGATTACCACCAAACACAAAAAAATCTTCATTTAGGTTCCAAAATGCGTTTCCAAGAAAAATTCAAAACTTTTTATTTTAAAAAACCATCAAAACTAAAAATTACTTTTAACACCAAAAAAAAAAAAAAAACAGCAAAAACTACAGACATATAAATAAATTGCGAATCAGAAACCCAAGTAATTCTTAAATTATTTCTCATTTATTTTAATAAGAACATATTTGAAAAGTATTTCTCAACAAAAGAGCATGAAAGAAAACCGAAGAATTAAACCAAATTTCAAACAAAAAAACTCGGAACACGTTTATAATTACTTTTATTGACTATTAGAAAACTACACGTGACATACATTTTCTAAATCTATTTTGTATAGGTTAGAATCTTAAAATAACTCCTAGTTAGTAATAGTTCAGTTGGTGTTTAATTATTTTTCAAATATCAAAAGATTCTTGCGGAAAAATGAAGTTACAAGTCAAAAAAAAAAAATAAGCTGAGTTCCCTAAAGCCGAAAAGCACAACTTAAATGTTTGGACGTAGGCCAATAATGAATTATAAACCAGTCATTATTTGTTATAGCATTTCAACATTAATTTGTTGAAAATACTTCTAAGAAAATTCTTACTAGCATTTACAGATTAAAGGCCGTCAAAATAATAAATAGTTAATTTTATAATTATTCTAATAAACGCAATTCGAATTATATTTTATTGAGGTAAATAAAATCTGTAACTGCAATTTATTGTGCTTTTCTAATCAACTCTTTTATTAAAAGAAAAGTTCATAGTGTTTCTTCACTTAATGACGTAATTACGCTTGATCTGAACCAGGGCTCAGAAAAGTGGGAAGCTGAAAAATTCTCCTTTCTAAAGAATTTTTTTCTTCAAAAACTTTATTTGAAACTCAAGCTGTAGAGCCAGAGAATCATAAAGATAATGACTGCTCATGTAAGGTGAGGTCTGGCGTTATTCAATTAAGGTCCAGGAAAAATGAAGGAAAATGCAAAAGAAAAATGGATATTGATTTTTCGGAACTTTGAGTTTAGTTCGTCAAGTGTACGGTTCCCCTTAAAGCTTAATAAAACACTTGGGGAAAACTTCGCACATATATTGCTGCACAAGTTAATCTTAAATTACTGACAGTAATTCGTTGGAGTTCAAGTAAAAGTCAATAATAGACGAACTGTTTCTCGAGCAGCATTCAATTTTGACTTTTGAATCGTAATCACAAATTGCAAAAATTTATATTTAAGGGGGGAAATCGGTGTAGACGGCGTATTAAGAGCAATTTTCATGATTTTTTTAAACATATAAAGAACAAATATATTTTATTGACAGTTTGAGGATATTTTATAGATGTATTGAAGAACATTTACTGAAATTTTCAAACTTTGTTCTTGAAAAATCCCTGAGATATCAGCTGTTGTACTGTAAATCGCCACACGGATCGGCAGTTTGCGCAAATCCTGGAGGTCACAATTTTTATCTGAAATCAATTTTTTTTTTTAGTTTACTTTTTTTTATAAGTGTCTCTTCTATTTGAACGAAGATTATCACAAAAAATGAGAATTTCTATTTTTTTAGAATGGAAAATTAAATACGATATTTGACCGTTTTTTTTTTTTTTTTTTTTTGGTTTGTTCTTTTTTTTTTGCAATAAAAAAGTAAAAATAAAGATATGTTTATGATTCTAATTCCAGCAGAGCGTATATATATATAAAGAAAAGGTGTGCTAAATTTTAAAAGTGTTGATCAAAAACTCTGCGAGCTAAAGTGTACGCAAATTCTAAAAAAGTAGTTCCGAGAAAAACGCGTTCTAAAAAAGAGTGGTAGTGAAGGTAAATTTAAGGCAGTAATGAATCACTTAAAAAAAATACTTATAGGTAGTGATACTTATAGAAATTTCTATCCGAGGTCTCAATTGTTAAAAGAAATAAAAGAACATCTGCTAACGACGTTCTTCTGTCCCTCTAATACCCTTCAGGTCATTCATGAAATAGGGACTACCTGCTCAACCGCTCCAAAAGGGCACTCGCTCAAATGCTTATAACTTTTAAACAACTTGGAATTTTGCTTTGAAATTATCAGGGTATATTAGTGAATAGTTGTAGAATCGGTTCATGAAGGACAAAAAATAAATTTTTTGAGACCTCTACAACATTTTCCCCTTTTAATACATACATTAGGATACACAGAGATAAATCGTCGACGTTCTAGAAAAAAATCACGAAGAGCCAAACTGTTTATCGAGCCGCAGCCATTTTAAATTTCAATCATAATGAATAACTGCGAAACTCTTTTAAAAGACGTCTAATTGCTACAGTAAGTTTACATACGTAACTGCGTAATAGAAATAGCCAAATAATGAAATAGTACTTGTAATGGACTACAAATGTCCTTTGTAGATTTGATTGTGATATATTTTTTTTCGAGTCCTGGCGCAATTCCAGTTGTTTCTCTATATAATATATTTTTGTCTAAGAAGTATTAACAGAAAATATTTATGACAAAAGTAAAAGCTTATTCTATGTTGTTTAAAAATCATGTATAAACAATAAGACGCTTAATTGAATTACTATTTCTGATTTCAAATCAGACATAACGATAAAAATAATACAGCTATTAATTTTAATAGTACATAACTAGTTACTCGCTTAAAAGGATTTCCTACTAAAGTAAGTACTCGTAGTATCAAAAACTGAAGTCAAACGTATGGCATTAAAATGTGCGTAGTAATGCATATGAAAAGCATTGAAACTATAAAAATATATTCGGTTTTTATATTGGAAGGCGTGGTTTTTATCTTGTGTTATAATGGCAATAGAAACAGTACATAGTAAACGGGAATACATTTTGTACTTTTCATATCGATCATTGTAATTAGACATATGATCTTGGTAATGCCATAAATTACACATGCAATGCGTGCATGTAATGTAAAATATGATTACTTAATCACTTCTAATTGATACTAAATTACTATTACGCCGATTGCATCATTATTTCATTGCAGTTTAAGTAAACGTCTCCGTAGAGCATCCTAGTGATTTTGGCATGAGCTTCAACTAAATGTGCGTAGTAAACAGCTGAATGTATGAAATAAGCTGAAAGAATCAAAAAGGTCAGTTTGCGACATTGTGCACCGAATGCTATGGACACATAATTACAAGGTTGTGAATCAGATGAAACGTTCCTCATTTCAATGCATAATAACTTGATACGTAGATAAGATTCCTTATATCGTAAGATTTTTTTCTAAAACGAAGAGAGAGAGAATCAGAATAACTGCAACGTATCCGTCTTCCAGGTTCCCAGCCAAGTGCAATAAAGTCTTGGAATAATATGCAATGAAATGCTATTTTTGAAAGTAAAAAAGTATATAATAAAAATAAATTTGCTTTATTATGCTACACTCAAGATTGGTTGAAATTAAAATGAATAAAATAATTTTATCTCCCCTTTCAGCACCAATTTACATAATTATACAAACTAAGGTAATCAAAAATAATTCTCTGATTATTAAAAATGTCTCTTTCTCATTAATTCCCCGAGGGAAGAAACCATTTCAATTTCTTCCATCTCCGGCTGGACTCGCGACACGTTCTTTTAACTCAAAACAGCAGAGAGAAGATGTGTTTAGCATTAAAATGGCACTTATGCCGTACAGACCGTAAAATGACTTCAGTCACGCCATTAGGTTCGGTACGTACTCGTTTTAACACGAGGAAGAGAATTAGTTTATTATGAAATTTTCTTTTATGAGCGTTTCTTTCGTGCAAATGCACTTTTCTCTATCTGCGCTTTAAGAGCTTTAGACATGAATCTTGATTGCGGAAGACAATGTAACGTGCAACAGTTTTGCATCGCGCAAAAAGAAGTGTAGGCATTTTTAGGGAAGAGCAATGTTACTTTGAGAGAGAAAGCATTTAAATATTTTAAAAGTAAAATCTCGTACTATGAATTCCCAAAAGAGCAATAAAGCATTCGCCTTTAATGTCAGAGTTTACTTTTAATGCTTAAAATGTGTAATAAGAATTGTGAGCCTCCCATAAAAAGTTTCAGTTCGAAATGTGATTCAATAGTAAACGAGTCAACGGATTTTTTCCTTTTGTATAAGTAAATTGATTAATAATTCTAACTGCACAAATACAAAAAGACGAGAAACACAATTTGTTTTTTAAACACTAAAAAACATTTAAAGTAGATTCATTAGTAGAAGGGAATGAATTAAAATTTATATGGAGTTAGAAAAGTAGACACCACTTGGAAAGTTCTCTTTATTCCAAGTATCGTTAGTACAACTGACTAACGTTATTGCCGAAGTAAAGAAAAAAGGAAAAAGAGAACATCCCCGTATGGTTCTCTGTTTCCTGGTATGAAAGACTAGTAGAACACTGGAAAACGTGCATGCAGCATCGACTTTCATCAACTGTACAGTGTGAAAATATACACTTTACAAACTAGAGTTCGACCACGGAAATTTGACATTTGGACGCTTCTGCGCATGGCAGAAAAGAACGAGTCCATTCGAGTTTTAGGGAAGTTCGTTTTGCAGGTGAGTTTGCTTAGTACGCGAATCAGAATGTTTGCTTCTCTTTTTGTTGAAAGCAACCAAATTTATTAACCGACACATCGCATCAGTTTGGAAGAAATCAAGTATGATAAACAAAATAAAAGAGAACAGAGACGGACGGCCCATTCCTTATAACAGCAGTTCCTCCCCTGAACATCAATGGATTCTGCTTGGCACTCTGAAAGGCAGATCGCTTTGGTTGGTGGAAGAACTGTATATACTATTTTAATACTGTACGCAAACACTGCCTTTGCCAAATGTTTGTGTTCATAAATTTTCTTAATAAAAAAACAATATTCCACTGGGTTTTTTTTTTTTTTAAATAATTTTCATAATTTATCTGCATTGAATAGTCCAGAGAAATCATTTTTCTTGCTATAGTTTTAAACTTCTTTACAATACATTTCAGCACCGAATACCACGCTGCAATTATTATAAAATAGATCTTCCAAGGTCTCACCATAATGAACCAACCAGACGAGTGTCAGAATTTCGATGAATAGTGTTAGTTCTTACTCAGGAAGAGCTCAAAGGGAAACATTTCTGATGCAGATATTTGGTGAAGATTTAATGCATCATTTATCATTTCATCAAGAAGACATCAGAAGTACTTTGCATAACAACCCCAAAACAATTCCATGCATGGATAGTTCTTTTTCTGGTTGTGTCACACTTTCCAGTCATTTAGTTAGTCAAACTCTATCACTTTGATTTTTAAGTTTATAATCAACTACGATGGTATGCAAACTAAATGAGACTATTATTTAATGGCAACTTAAGTATTGTAATGCTGCTTGAAGCAAAATCAGTATTCTCTCCCTTATTCAGGGTGCCATGCAATAGTAAAGCTTTCATTTTAAAATTTGGACAACTGCTTTATTTCTTTATTCATTTATCCGGAAAAAAAAACAGGATATTTCATACAAACGACGAAATAATGTAATTTTTAGAGCCCTTCCAGAAGTGAGCGATTTATTCAGCATAAACGATTGAGAAAAGGATTAAGAAGTTTATTGAAGGGGCCAAAGGGGGCTCTATAAATCGATAGGGCGGATACAAATAGAAGGATGTGTCATTCATCTTCTCTGACATCAAGGGATTTTGGAGGGCCATAATCATCCGTCAAAATCAGAACAGAAGACGATTAATAACCAGCCTTGTTGACATGACTCTGAAAAACAGATCACTCTTTCAGGAGGAAATCACCGTTACTTTAGTCTGGGAAACTACCCTTTTTACACAAACAACAACATCCTGAAGTATAAATAATTTATGATGCATGGGTGGGTTCAGATGGCTTCTCCCGCGGGAGGTCGAAAAACACTGGGGAAAAAAATCCCTTCTCAAATTCACCTTAGTTTTATTGATAAATTTCGCGATTGTATTGTAAATGTATGTATGAATCAATTTATGTATTTCAACTCAGATTATTTTTCGAAGTACGAAAAAAAATGCGTAACAAATTGCCACAATGTTCGCAAGCAACATATCAATATGGTACTCTATTATTTGAATCCTCCAAATCGCCAACCATACAACAATTTTACAACTTGCAATCACCACGTGCTTTACGTAGGAAGCATCTAAAATAGATCATTGCTTGTGTGAACTTTACGGTAAAACTGGAGTCCTAATATCTGCTTGATTTTACAAAAGTTACAAACAACAAAAAGTTGACCAAGTCAACATCATAGGACAATAAAACAAGGTACATAAGGTCATAAAATGCACAGTTCAAAGAAATAAGAAAATTTCAAAGAATATTGGTACTCTTAATTGCCAATTGAATATGGTCTGCGTTCCTACCAAAACGATTATAAACAAATTCTTGCTAGTGATGCAAGAGTTATAAGAACAGTTTTTAAGCAGTACAAGTTTGCTTAGAAAGAGAGTTTCCTTAGTTCAGCGATTCTCAACCTGTGGGGCGTGCCCCCCTAGTGGGTCGCGAGCACACGAGAAGGGGGGCGCGAGAATATCCAAAAGAAAACATTACTTTAAAAAATTGATCACCTAACTGAAAGGAAAGCAGACATACACATAGAAAACAAAATACATTTCGACATATTTAATAACTTATTAAAGTAAAACAAATTACTAAATTAAAACTTTCTTAATCAAAACATACTAAATTAAAAACAAATTTAATAATTATTAGTAACTTCCTTAGGCCTGTCTTACAAAGCAAAGTTTTTCGAAAGAAGGCTTAGTATTAGAAATTTCCACCTCAGTTGTTTCTATATTTAGCCGAGATCTATAGTTTGTCTTCAAAGAAGCCACAGCAGAAAATCCAGTTTCACAAAAGTTGTTGAGGATGTTGAAAATGGTAATAGAATGCGAAATAACCTTGATTTTAGTGCAGTTCTCTACTCCTGCAAAAATTCAAATAGTGATTTTTTACTAAATTAATTTTATTACTAAAATTACTTGTTTTTACTCTTGTTTTGGCAGTTAGTTAAAAATAATTCAAAGACAGAATCAGTACTCATATACATTATTGTCGTATACATTTTATGGTAAGTGAGGGGCGCGATGAAAATTATGATAGAAAATTGGGCCGCGAATACTGAAAGGTTGAGAAACGCTGCCTTAGTTGATCCAAGGTAACTTGAAGTCAGATGTGGTATATGGTTTAAGTCCTTCACTTACATGATTACTACTGAAATCATACTACAGGACCATATGACGCCCAAGATCTTTCGATACAAACAAACTGAAATGTATGTGGGCTGTCCTGTATTCATCAAAACTTTGTACAAGCTTTCTACAGTCTCAGCTTCTTATTGCAAGTGTTACTTCAGCTAACTTACTCAGAGTTGTTAGTGTCCCCTACTCAACTAAGACTTTAAAACTCTTCTACTTCGGACAATCAGTTAAATAGTTTGTCTTGATGTAAAAATAAAAATAATATATCAGTTTATTGGGTAAAGTTTGGGTTACAGTTGAACTGCTTTTTTTCTCATTTCTTTTCTCTTTATAATTACAAAAAGAACGGCAAAACAGTGATAACAGAATTAAATAGCGTCTATAAATTACAACGTTGCTTCGAGATGATATTTTGATGAATTCCTCCTCCACCATTAAACAAATAATAACGAAATTGAGGGTATATTTAAAACTTTATAACGTTGACTTTATCAAACTTACGTAAATGAATGAGGTATTTTATGTACCGAAACGTACTGCAAGCTTTCAATAGTTTGATGATGTAACGTCTCAACGCCTTATATGGTTAAAAATACAAACGATAAAACTCCCCTTTTGCACAAAAAGAATTTGTTACCATTTAATGGGTGCTAAAATATGTTTGCAAAGAAGAAAAGTTCTAAAACTCTAACGACATTTTAATCTTTTTGGTGAGATAGATTTTACGATTAATCAAAAAGTTTGAATAAAAAGAAAACTACAAGAAAACTTATCCTTACAAAACTTATTTATTTTCAAATGAAGTATCTCTTTAAAACTAAGAACAATTTAGTTGTCATTAAAAATGACTTTTATTGTATATAAGTTTTAATACGACTCAAATACTAATTATATTACGTTTATATTCCCTCGGAAAAATGTGCTGGATGTAATGTTTAAATTATGATTCGTTAACGCTCCTAACTCACTTTAACAACTTTAAATCTATTGACGTCACTTAATATCAATTTAATAAAAAAAAAAGAGAAAGAAAATGTTCCGAAATTTTAGTTATATTAAAAAGGGGAAATCTAAAACAGAAGATCTATATTCCTATTATCGAGCTGAGAAAAATCCCAATAAGTCGAAAAAGTGCTCATAAATAAATTTTCAACAAGAAAACTTCGAAGAAGAAAAACATTCATATGGTTCCTGACTTCATTCTACCCCGAAAGTAACATTAATCATTGGCACGACAAAAAATAAAGGATTCGGGGGACTTTGAAGCAATAAATCGTAGTCGGTTGCTAATGAGAAGTTTTATACTGAATCGAGGAATGGGGGAGCTTAGGGAGGACTTACCAACCGAAGTTTCGCCGTGTTCTAATGAATAGACTTTAAGGCTCGGGTTTTGCTAACAAAATGACAGATAAAGCCGTACGTATGAGAATCATTAGCAAATATTTTTTCCGATAAATGTTTCGAACTTTAAATATTTTGAGACTTAAAACTTATTCACAAGATAAATGTATTTTATGCATCAATATAATTATTCTGGATTGCATTATTTGTGGTTTTCAAGGGCAACTAAAAATTACAGGGATAATTTTGAATTTGTTTACCTCCAACTTATAAATCATTTAATAAACGTGAAGCGTTGGTTGAAAGCGTTATTAAAGTTGTTTAATAAATAAAATGATTAGCATTTAAATCTAATCTGTCGTTAAAGCAAATTGACGAAGATTTGATAGATGAAATACAGGACGTTTCAGAACTTCTATAAAGCTATAAAGTGATGCAAAATCCTTTTAGAAAGAATGGATCATGCGCTATTTTTAAGCTACATTATTTCAACCAAAAATTCGAAGCTCAGAATAAAGAAAAATATTAGGAAATCCAAAACAGAAGAAGCCAAGAAGTAAATTAACAAAACTTGGGTTGCAATGACTTGGAAAAATGGGTTCATAATTGAATACTGAAACATGGCAAAATTCTTAAACGTTAAGCACCAAGTTATAAACTATCACTTGGTGGTACATAAATGAAGCACACACTGAGCATAAAAAAGAAAGTACACACTTTCTTTTTTATGCTCAGTGTCAGTCAGGGGAGGGGGGGGGGCCTTAATAACAGAAATGCCATCATTTGAAGGGAAAGTTCATGCACATGAGGAAGCAACGGATATGGTTCTTGTTTAAAAACTCCTCCGAAAATATAGAGTGGTATGAATTCATTATAATTAATGAAAGTTAAATTTATATCTTAAATGCAAACTAAAAATCTAAATTTCAATGTATCAATAATTACCTAATACGATGTGTGGGTTTATGTGTATGTGCAGTTTAAGCCAATCAACTTCAATATTTTGTCCAAAGTGTAGACATATTCCGACGGGTGTGTCTGAAAATGCTGTAACCATCCTCATTTTGTTTGACCATCTGATGAAACTAATTTGGTAAAACATTAACTAATTCAGTGTAACAAAAGACTTAAAATCGTTTTTGGATGATTTCCCAAGCATTTTCTTGGTGATTGAATTTTTCATCAAGATTCTGCTCCTTCGCACACTGCTAATAGCGCGCTAAATTTCTCGTGGAACTAAAAGTCGATTTTATAAAACTAAAAATGGATGTTGAATAAAACTGATAACGCGCCATATGATGATTTTTGCCGGCTGTAGTTTAAAAGAGGAATTATACAAGAGAAGAGTTTTGGCTACAGTATAATTTAGAAAACCATTTCAGAAATGAGAAAAAATCCCCACAAAAATTATAAAGTAATGATTAAATCTCTGTAGATATACCTGCGATGTTAAAGTGAGTCACAATGGAAAACATTGTTAAACTGCTTTTTCCATTAAAATTGTATGCTGAATGTGGGAAATAAATTAAATGAAGCCATTATGAAGGTATGAAACAAAACAAAATCAACAATTTTTTATAACATCCCTTTAGACACATTAAAAACATAAATAAAACAACAAACAAGATATTCTGACTAGGAAAAATGTGTAGGTTTAAAGGTTTATGCACTTCAAGGATTTCAAATTCAATTTCTATTCTAAATTTAATATCGTTAGTGTACAGTAATTTTTTTACAAGGTTACATTGTCACAGCAGGAATCTAAGCATGTCGGAATATGTCGTTTTCATTTTAAGTATTTCTATTGAGAAATTTCATTTGAAGCATAATGTTAATAAGATAGACAATTTTTTTACAAGATTTCTTATTATTTTTATAAAACATCTACATTTTCAGTCTACCAGTTTGGCTTATATTTCCTGCAGTCGGCCTACCATGGATGGATACTGGAAATGTAAACGAAACAAATATCCTGTGGTCATAGGGTGTCCCAAAAAAAACCAACTTTCAAAACTTTGAACTCTCACCCCCTAAAAAGTTTCCTTTTGGGAACATAAGATCCCAGGTTCAATTTTAGAGCTCTAAGAAAATATTTAGGGGTCCCCCAAGAAGGTCAAAGTCTTCAAAATCGACCGAAATTTAACGGTATTTCACAAAAAAAAAAAAAAAACAGTGGCCACTAGCGCCACCTACAAGTAGCTAAAATGTTCCAAAATGTTATATATAACCATTTATATATGCAAAAAAATCCCTTCGGTGTATTCATTTAGACAATATGGAAACAATAAACTTTAATTGTAACCATATTACTCTAATCAGATAGAGCCTTTGTTTCCAACATATGCAGGTTGAATATTGATTGCTTCTGTCAACAAAGGAATACTCGGCTAACATTATTTTGTGAATTATATCAATTAGTACTAGAAAAAATGATTATGTATGGCTTATTGGATATCCAACTGAAACCATCAAAGGTGCACGACTTCCAACAGGAAGAGATGTAATGAGAAACTTTATTTACTTTCATTGTTCTCCAAAGCACACAATCAAAGATAGTGCGGCAAAGTGCTGCAAGTTCTTCACTCAAATACCATGAGTGCCGCAACAGCATTTTTAAACGTACTGCACGTATTTCTATTACGTTATATTTTCCCAACCATTAAATTAATGAACTGTCGTTTGCGGGGGCATCCACAGTCGACTGACATGTAAACCATGATTGAAGATACACCAATGTAACAAATTGATTGAATCGTTGTAAACCTTGAAACTCACGAGATGATAATTCCATTATGGATTCATTTCCATCAAATAAGAGTTCCATTTCTGAAGAATAAATAGCTCTAGCCATCCAGCGAGCTCTGTGAAGAGCACCTGGTTTTCGAATGGAACTCTTCACATTTATTCCAACCATCAAAGCAGAAAGATTTTAAAATTCTTTGTAGTCATCTCTTGGTTGGTGTTTTGAATCAGTTTGTAACTGATCTGAAATAAATGTTTTCAAAGTATCAGGTGCTGCCACTATGGGTGTTTTTCGACATTTGGTTCATGATGGTTAAGTTTGGGCCACTTTTCTTTAAATCTCCTTAAAATATTTATGTCAGGTCCGTTAGATGGCCCTATGCATATGTGAAATATATCTGACAGTAACACTTCAAACATATGATGCCGACAGGACAACCATAAAAGGTTTTGACCTATTTTTCTTTCAAAAACAGTACATGCTCCATTTTACTTCCCAGTATTTTTTGATGTTGTGTCAAAGTACATACCAACGACGAAAGAATCACATTTCCATAACTGTAAATGCTGCAAAACAGTATTAACTATTTTTATACCTGTTCCAGATGGTAATGTAGGCACTCCATTACCATTGTAGACTTCCGAATACTTATGTTACTTCTATCTAATACAGCAGCAACTTTTGAAGTAATTGCAGACCTACACATGGGTCGACCTCTAGTGTTTGGGGAATATTCATGCTGTGTTTTCTAAACTTCTTAGTAATGAGGAAAAATCTGTAATAGTTACAACAATCTCGAATAAAAGGGGCTCACATTTATTACAAAAACGTCTTCAAAAATTTGTTGATTTAAGAATTTCTCGTAATTTCTTTCAGACAATCCAATTTACTGGTATCTTCCTGGACATGCCAGTCAAAAATTGGTCGGAAATGCAATCATATAAAGATGCTGAAGCAATTGCGAGAAACTTATCATGCGTTAATAACTGCGCTGAACGAGGTATTTCATTAATTCAGGGTTTTAACCAAACAACAAGAAATGAAGAGCAAAAACAATTTTTGTTGCAAATAGTAGAAATGCACAGAAAAAGCCTCCCACAATGCAATCGTCAAAATCTTTTAAATATTTAGTCACTTCTTTTGCATGGTTCAAATTAGATGTAAATATGTTATATTTTATGCTCTTCTTGGCATTATGTTTTCAATTAAATTTAATATTGTTTAATATATTGTTGAAATGTATATAATATCTCTTTAACATATTGAAAAAATGAATACATGTTGAACCATTTCAAATGCTCCTAAATGGTTTTACTTGATAATACTTTAATGTAAAATATTGTTAAATTTCGTTCGATTTTGAAAACTTTGACCTTCTTGGGGGACCTCTAAATATTTTCTTATAGTTTTAAAATTTTACCAGGGATCTTATGTTCCCAAAAGGAAACTTTTCAGGGGGTGAGAGTTCAAAGTTTTGAAAGTTGGTTTTTTTGGGACACCCTAATGGTCATGCTCCCGTTTAGAGACAGTTTACGTTAAAAAAATGGACAATGTTTTTATCGAAAAATCTTACATATCGATTAATGTTACAATAACTCAGATTTACGGTAGAACGAAAAAAAAAATGATCTAACCATATAAAGATGATGCTTTCGGTTAGAAGAAAAGTAAGCAAAATGGCAATCTAGAAGGACGAGCACACTATTTGAAAAAAAAAAATGCCCAATTACTAATTCAAGGCAAAGCCCCCATATTTCACTACTATACGTTGAATATTAGTGATAGCTGTAAACTTAAGAATGCGTTACATTTCATTTTAAGCTAGATATATTTTATTTCTAAGGAGTCATTGTGGTTGACTTCTGTAGATTGGATGAGCACTTATGCACTTACCCTATGAACTAATGGCCCATAGACTATTGTTACAACCGAAATTTCAAAATGGAACAAAGTATTTCCATTTAAACCATAACAGTCGTAGATTTAGTTTTCTTAACTAATACTTCAATTCTCACAACATGCAAAGTGCGGTAACCATTCTCTTTTTGCAACTTACATGCTCTTTCAGATTCACCAGGAGTACGTATGATCGTTTATGCAGTTAGAGCTATCAACTTCCGTAAACATTAATATTGCGTACTAGATTACTTATTAATTTTCTCTTTAGAAATAATACGAGTAACTACGAAGTTTCCAAAAAATGCCAGTTACGTTAATAATTTCAGACTTAATCACCAAGCTACACGAATACCACTCGAAAACATCAACAGCTAACACAGTTGCCAGATTTTTCAACTCACCTGAATCTTTTTTCGCCCATTTGGAACATGCGCAGAATTAGTGTAATGTGACGCTCAATGTGTATATGCTGAAATATGAATTGCGCTGTATAATATTTTAGTTCGATAAGTCAGAAGAATAATATTTAATCAAAAGCAACTAATTAAGTGTAAAAAAAATTAAATGTCACTTGAAAATAGTTTGATAGGCTTCTAACTTCAGTTTCTACTGTTCTATTTGGTTCTAAAGCTTAGACAACGGCGTATTCAGATTGCAACTACACGTCAAAAGAAAACATAGATCTCCCACAAGGTAAAAGCCGACTGTCAGAATGAAAAAGAAAATTGTTCACAAGAAATGAGGGAAGTTCTGCACATTTAGCACCTTAAGCGTCATCGCCGCGCAATTAAAGTCCCACGGTTTAACAAAATTTGTGAAAAAAACGCAGTGTCAAAAAACTACTGGACTCACATATAAAAAGCTCTTCATATGTCATTTATATTATATATAGTTTAGCTCGCAGCTGTTCATGTCATAGTAGTCTGAAAAACTTTCATGTTAACAGTATGGATGTAACGAATAGTGATTTGGCCGAATACCGAATATTCGGCTATTTCTTCCAGACGAGACCCGAAAATTCGCCATTTCTTCTACGCCGAAGCCGAATAATCGGCCAGTGTCTTGGGCCGAATACCAAATATTCGCCGGTCGAACATTAAAATTTCTAGAAAATCATTTTAATATTGGAAGTATTCGTCAAATTTAAAAATATTCAAAATCAAACACTAATTCCACACATTAGTACAGGGTGGGGCAAAAGGTATGAACCGGTTTTAAAGGAATGTAAAACAAAAACCATTAAACTTACAGAAATAATGCTCATAATGTTTAATTCGGTACAGAATCTATTTTTTTACGTTAAGCTTTAAAGATGATATCACGCAGGTGGCGGCCGTCAGCCGCGATGGCGAATTCTGAAGTTTTCAACCGTTCTTCTGCACATTTCGATGGGTATTTCCGTAACTTCCTCTCTGATTACGTCCTTAAGTTCTTCCAGGGTATGCGGACGATGTTTAAAACCTTTTTCCTTTATGTACCCCCAAAGAAAAAAGTCACAAATGCTCAAATCTGGCGAGCGCGCAGGTCACTTCTCGTCACCATTCACAGAGACGAGGCGCTGGGGGAGCCCTTGCCCCAATCTCGCCATTGAAATCCTAGCAGTGTGGGATGTAGCCCCGTCCTGTTGGAACCAGATGTCTCCCAGAGTAGTTGCTGCTCTCAATCCTTCCAGCTCAGTTTCAAAAAACTCTTCCAACAGGTTCGCCCATTATCCTCGAAAAAGTAAGCACTAATAATCCCAAATTGGGATACTGCACGCCATACAGTCTTTTTAGGGGAGTGAAGTGGCCTCTGGTGAATTTCCTTTGGGTTTTCATTAGCCCAATCGAGAAAATTATGTTTATTAACAGCTCCACACAGGTGAAAGTGGCGATAACAGAAATGCCATTTAAAAAAAAAGTCATAATAGTAAACCCACGAAGATCTCTCTTCCAAACCGTGGTTGCTACTGAAAGCTAGACTCTCCCACTGCCACAATGAGACCCTTCCCCTTTCCCCACCAACACCACAGGCCGAGAGCCTGCCGATCAAAACCGGTTCATACCTTTCGCCCCACCTGTATATGATGTATGATTTAATTATGTTTGTTAAGAATCGAAAACTATCTAAAGTTAATGTATTTTCTGTATTCTTTTGAATGCAATAAAACTGAGAATTTCACCTCCAAATGGAATAGAAATGACCGGTTTTAATCAAAGCATTAGCATTATTTTACTAATTATTTAATTCAAATGAAAGAAATGCTATGGCGTAGTGAACTTTTACCTTGTTCAAAATAGTTTTATGAAGATATTTTAAAAATTATAATACTTTTATTTCATGGTTTTTTTACATGCCTATTTTTAAAAGATTTATTAAAATTTAATGTATTTAAATGGAATATATTTTTACTATCAAAATCCCCAATAACCTATGCTATCTTAATATTCATGATATATTCTAGGCTTTTCACATTTCTCTCTAACCCAGTATTCCCAATAAATCAGTCTACCCAAACAAAATCTGACTTTCACTTCGTTAATCTTAACAAAATAAAAATCTCATATTCTCCATCATAATAAACTATTGCCGGCTTTTGAGAGCAAACGGTAAGTATTAAATACAATTTTTAAAAAAAGTAGTTTTTTTCTAAACAATTTTTATTTATTGAAACTATATACAAATGTATTATTTTGCAATAACTATAATACAATTTTAAATATTTAAAATCTCTCAATTTCTTTATTTTTTTTACATTTTTACTGTATCAGAACTATGTGGCCGGATAGTACATCAGTATTCGGCCAGGCCGAATCTGATTTTACCGAGTATTTGGTCAGACCGAATATTCGACTAGGCCATGAAATTACTATGCAGCCCGGCTGAATATCCTGAATACCGAATAGTGGTCGAATATTCGTTACATCCCTAGTTAACAGCCTAAAATTAAACTTACTAGCTCAATCTAGTTTATTCTTTAATTTCTACTTGCAACCAGAAAATTTCAGTTTTCAATCAATAGCGTTGCAATTATTACTTTGAGGAACGAGTAGGTTGTTTCTGTAGTGACACGTTGTCTAACACTAATCGAGTTGGCTGTAGGAAGATTCCCTGGATTTCTCCTTCACAATATGCAAATAAGGGTCATCCACTCTTCTTTAAGTTGCAACCAAACAATTTATCTTTTTCCGTAAAATTTAGATTTCAGCTTAAAAATGGAAAAAAAAAAAGGGTTTTCCAAGCATCAAGAACAAGACATTATTCAACATTACAACGAAAATATTTTTTATAATTCGGATGAAATATGAATTAAAAATATGTTTAAAGATATTAAAAGAGGTAGATTCTCTTTTAGATTATGCTTCCTCCAACAACATAAATGTGGAAGACTGCGATGTCACTCTACAGATTAAAAAAATTAAAACCTCTGACAGAAATACACGATAAGCAGGCTTTAACAAATTATTCTGAAAACTAAGAATTATAGCATAAACGTTCCGCCCCAGCTAGCACTTTCGTAAGTGAGGAGGTAATGGGTGAATTAGGAAAAGTGCCTTTTATGCCTCAAACTGCAAATTGATTTAATTACAGTTATGGGTAAAGGCGGCCGTTTGACTTTCCCTTTAGTAATTAAAGTGAGATTTTTTATTATGAGTATGAATATGGATGATGTAACTTAAATTTGGAGTTTTCATAATCTTAATTGCGTCCAACCCCCGCGTTTTTTAAATTACTATCAATTACGATCCTTTCTTGTTTTACTCATCAAAAGAAAGAATATTTGATATGATTTTTTCACAAGACTGTTCAATATTTCCTACGATAGCTTTTAACGTTTTAAAATTCGGGGGGGGGGGGGGTGTAAATAAAAATAAAGGAAAAAATAAAAAGTGAAAAACAGTCAAACTCTATTTACAATATACAAGACGCAAATTTTTCATTAAACAATATTAAATAAATTATTATTATTAAAATTAACTTCATAAATTCATAAATTTATTGTTGGATGAACTGAAGATGATTGCTTAGAGTTTCGATGAACTTCAAGCAACTAATTCAGCAAAACGAACTTTTCAGGGTAGTTGTAGCAAGTAACCATTTAGTTCATTGAAAATATGTGGTAAAACTGTGGGAAGGTTCAAAGTACGTGAAAATTCTAAATTCGTAGGGCACGAATCTTTAAAAAAGTACATGTTTATTCAGAAAAATGCGAAGTTAACAAGTTGAAGTTGGTTACAAAGTTGACAAATCAGGGAATCAGCAACATCTTTTAACATTTTTATTTCAAATTTTAATGCTTAATTAAAAATATAACCAAACCGAAAGCAATAAAACAAGTCATTTCTAAGCACTTTATTA
This sequence comes from Octonoba sinensis, assembly GCA_038502835.1. Taxonomy (NCBI): domain Eukaryota; kingdom Metazoa; phylum Arthropoda; class Arachnida; order Araneae; family Uloboridae; genus Octonoba; species Octonoba sinensis. The sequence continues at coordinate 106,937,938 of CM076600.1, read as the reverse complement.
TATTAAAGCCATTTAGATGTAGAGCACGATAGAAGTTTTAAATATTGAGTTTCCTCATTTTAATAAAGCAACAGAGCAAATCATTACTGACATACATTTAATGTTTACATCACTAATTACAATCAAAACAGTATTTTTCCGAAGACTTCTCCATTTCAAAGTCAAAGAGCTCCGTGTCCCGAATACTCCTGTATATTCCTTCTTCACGTGTGACTCTTTGACTGCCGTTATACATATGACTTTGAGTTCTACTGGGGGAAAATTTCATTATATAATTTTTCCACTGAAAGGATTCGATTAAAACTAGCCATAGTTATAATTCTAAATCACTCGATAACAACTCTTTTTTCTTCCACTGCTAATCTTCAACTATTATTACATCTGATATAGTACATCAAAAGGTAAATATTGCAGTAGACATGTTGTATTCATGTATAATTTCCCTCTTACAGCACATAAATGTTTGAATTAATATTGGCTACATATCTCCCAAAATACTGCCTGAAGCATTAACTAAACCCGAAGAAAACTTAGTTAAGCAATTGCTGAGGGTGATTTGCTCACAAAAGGAACAGAAATAGCTCTATTTCAGGTAATAAAATCCCTTCCGTCGTTCCACGAAGTTCGTTATTTCTCGAGAAGAGCCAAACTGGGAAGAGCGAGAAAAATCTATTACCTGCCTTCATTGGTACTAATGGTGGGGACCATTTCTCTCCTGGCCCATAGGTTGTGAGACCGAACGAGTTCTTTTCTATTTTTTCCACAGAACTTGAAGGAGGTGTATATCTGCACTCGTACTCTCTTGGGAGGAATAGGTGCCATGAGCAAGTCGATGGCTCATCTATTACCGAGAAATTTTAGATACCACCAGTGGTTGTGGTTGTAAAATAAAATAAATCTTCTCATATGTTTCTTTTTTTTTTCTAATAAGATTTATCACGAAATAGGATGGATGAAAAGTTTTACGTTTGAGCGAGAGAAGCTGAAATCGTACTTGAGAAGCATTGTTGTAGGAAAGAACAAGACATTTTAAATTGAAAAGTGTTATGGAATACTGGTTCTTTACAGCAGTAAACAAAAGAGAATACGCAATTTACTTTCTCGTCTTTGAAACAAAACAAAAATTACATATAGGGAATAATAGGTCCTACAATGAACTTATTCTGATAATTATTCAAATCTGTGGAAACTACAACTCCAAAAAAATTGTGATAGTTTTCCAAAAGTTACATGTTAAGGTAAAAAATTTCTTTTTGAAACATGAAATTTCCATCAGAAACTTTCAGTTACATTTTCAAATAAATATTTTTTTACGAAAATAATATGCTTTCATAATTGATAACCAGATGCTACCATACTCTTAGAACTATGGGCCTAATGGATGGAAGAATTTTTAACCCCTTCTCTCTCGCACCCGTCAAAATCACGGGCTGGAGTGTTCAAAAGTAGCGCAACGAAACATTATTAAAAAAAATACATTTCTCAATCCCGAATTTTTTTTTCTTTTCTTACATACGTGATAATAGTATCAAACTATTTATAGTATAATTAGAGATTAAACATTTTTTAAAAATATCTTTCTTGAAAAGAATAGGCGCTTCTGTTGTTGTTCTCTGGAAAATTATCCGACCGTAAGGGGTTAAGCCAACTTTTCCCTAAGAATATATTTTTTTGACTCGCACCTCTTATTGTAGCAATCACAATCCTGGGATTAGGATGGTACGTCTCCATGGAAACTTAATTTTATCATTTCTTGATGCGAAATTCCAAACTTCATTGGAACATCATTTTATCCGTGAACCGGTCGAGTGCCGATAAAATTTCATTCCGTTATTTTTAGAGCCTTTTAATATTGTCTATTATAAAGCAATCTATTCTAATTAAAGACAGCTCTGAGAAAGCTGTCCTAATATAAAGCTCGGTAAAATTAAACGCGTAATCCTTAAAGTTACATTCCTGCGCTAGTGGGCAATTTTCTTTTATTCTAAAAGAAAAAAAATTCAGATTGTATCATTATTTCCAAATGCTGTTTTAATTAAGCAGCTTGTTTAAGATATCCCCTGGATTCTTAACGGGTCTAAAAATTTTAAGACCCATAATTATCCAGTAATCACTTCAATTTCTTTATTACGCTTTTTCTGGACAAGTTATGAATATCATTATCTTTGTGATGCACTTAAATACGCCTCCTCCTCGTTTACAAGATTTCTTTCGAAAAATTTACACTTTGATCAATTTTATTTATTTTATTTTTCGCCTAATTATGTACTTCAAAGAAAGTGTCCATTATAATACCCTTCTAATTATCCACCTTTGAGTTTAAAACGTTACTTTTACTTTGTTAGATCTTGTTTTGAGATTTTCTTAGGAAAGTTACGTTGTAATGTGCTTTAAGTGCATTTTAATAAATTTTCCTTTTATTGAAAAGAATCGAAAAAGTTAATTTTTCTTAAAATTAACATTTGTAATTTGGTTTTTATTTGTCGTAAAAGAGTAAGTGTATAAATGTCTGATTGAAATATGTATATAATTATATAAATGATTAAATTATAGGGTTCAACATAGGCAAGAAAAACTCCACAATAAATATAAGAAGTCGTTCACACGTGTACATAATAATCGAATACTATTTGATTCGCTGGCTTCTTCGCTAATTGGATAACGAATACGCTGGGTTAAAATTTCCCATTTTTTTAAAACAATTATTGCACATCATTAAATTCAGTCAAGCAGATGAGCGCTATATTTAGCTTTGACCAAAGTCAGGCATAACAATTGTCTTCTGCGTAGCAAAATAATGTTATTTTTCCCGAATAGAAGACAAAGTAAATGAGAAGCAAAAAAGAAGATAACTAATGATGTAGGTAACGAAATGATACGTCCAATCCAACGTATTTTAGAAAGTACTTTTTATTATTGTTGACTGATTTTGCGCACGAAAAACTAGTTTTTATGCATGGATTTTAGGTAGTTTTTATGTTTTAAGTTTAGGATACTTTCAGTTTTTCTAATTTGTTCTGGCAACCCACACACACACACACACAGACATTTATACATAAAATGAAAATGAACTAATGCATGAAAAAATAAACACAAGAAGGAATAAACATGAAGCAAACTTTTTGGGGGTTATCAGGGGAGGACCAGGTATCATTTTTCTATATTGCAAGTAGGAAATTTAAAAAAAAAATGGCGAAGTCCCCAAAGAGCGTTCAAATGAACAGGAAAATAAGCTAGAAAATATCAAGAGGCGGCAAGGAAGCAACACAGTAAAAGGATATTGCCAATCCAGAGTTACGGAAAATTCTAATCCTAATGCAAAAAAAAAAAAAAAAGAAAGGTGTGGAAACGTTAAAAATATAAAAATAAAATTTAAAAAAAAACTCAATCAAAACCTTACTAGGCATTTTCTTAGCTTGGATGACCCTTCTGCAGCAATACAATTGCGCTGCACTTCACTCTAATAGGCAATTCCAAACTGTCTAATGTGATGTAAAGTGGAGCAGAACGGAACTGTATTGGATTAAAGTTTTAATTTTGCGAAGAAAAAAGTATTTAAGAATAAATGATTGTTATTGCAGACGGTTTTAGTTCTATTAATTTCATTAAATTAAGTATTACAATATTTTTAAAAAGAAGTATTGGAGTTTCAATAAATAAAACGATTAACGAGAAAATGGAATGACTTCTTTTATCATACAGGTCAATATTTACGACATTATCTGAAGAACTAATATTTAAAACGAGAAAATCTGTTTTGATTGATGTCATTTTTAGTTCGGATGAGCTCTAGTTCCAGCAGATTAATATTAATGGAATGAGACGAAAAAATATTCTAGTTAAAAGTAATTAAATGAAATAGATGTGTTTTATTAAATCATAATATTTGATTTATGTCTATTTGTTTTAAGTTAATATATATATAAAAGAAATTTTTCCAACTTTCTAAGAAAAGAAAAGTAAAAAGAAAATTACACACCTATTATAAATGCATTCTTATCAAAGTGTTAAGAATAAGACGGGTTCAAATTAGAGACAGTTATAATTTTTCCTCTCACTTTTTGATAACGTCTTAATTTCTTCCGGCCGTCCTTTTATCATTAGATAATTAGTTTGTTTCGGAAGAAATAGAAACACAACATTAAAGTGGTCCTTCAGGAACTTTATGGCACTGCGCAATGAATTCATCTTTCTTTTTGAAAACCATAAAATGCAGTTTCTTTATCGCCGTTTCCGTTTCTGAGATGTACTTTTCATCTGTGCCTCAGAGCCGGATGCATCTGTTGTGGAATTTAAAAGAAAAAAATAAAGAAAAGAAAACTTGATATTTCAGCACAACTCAAAATTACGACTATACTTTATTCTATGATGTATTACGTGATAAAATTTTTTATTGGTTGAAAGTTTTGTAAGAAGTTTGCTACTTTTACGATTTATTATCAGGCTTTTTGAACTTATTTCTTCATTCTCAGTATACAACGGTACAAGTGTGTGTTCTTGAGGCAGCCTAGGGAACGGTAGACCCATTTTCGGTGACATCAATAATAATTTTAGTTTAACTTAGGAGTGTCAAATTATCGAAGCACTATCGATTTATCGATAGCTCTGACGATCAAATTTTAATGATGGTTATATTAACTATCGGCTATATTATCAATTTTAAAATCATGTTTAAATATAGTTAAAATTTACTTTTCATTCCCATTTCCTTTTCAGTGTTTTTATTATCCCCAATCATTTTTATTGAATTAACGTAATACACATTGCGACGATAAATAGCTCAAAATAAAAAATAAGAAAAGGATTTGCTTCTAATTGCCTCCACTGATAAAGCTCATAATGAGTTCTCAACTTTTTGATAAAAAGTTTGTATCTTCAAATGTAGGATAATGAACTGGAAAATTCTCCTACGCATAAAAATGTTAAGGCATCCAACAGTTTTATTGCTAAAAATCATTGCATTCAAGAAAAGCTAACGATTAAAAACTCTAAAATTATTTTCCGCATATAATGATATACTCTAAATTTCATAAAACTAAATTTTGGGTAGTAAACGCACATGGGTTATAATTTATGATAAATCTGTTTAATACTTTACAACTTCTTAGTTTGAAATTCTGCCTCTGGGTGGGGTAGTGGTAAGGCATTGACCTCGTACGCCCAAGTAAAGGATGAAACCAAGTCGGTGGATTTTCAAGATGCAGAAAATCATCAGCGCCCATGTCGTACTTTTCTCCACCAGACCCCTACCTGTTAGCCGAGGCCTTAGGATTGCTTACGCACGGGGAGAGGTAGTGGGGTCTACGGATTTTACATGCACCTATCCCCAAGTATACATGGTGGTCTTCAGTGGGTATCGAACGCGCGACCTTCCGGGTGGAAGTCCGGCGTGCTAACCACTAGGCTACCACGGCCCATAATCTGCTTAATACTAACTGCAAACTTGCAATATTTACTGTATTACCCCTAAGATTTCAAAGACGTTTTCACTAGTATTTCTATAACCAATTATAAAATTGATTTATAATGTTATAAATTACTTCTGTAAATTGATTTAAATTTGTAAACACGATTGTAGTAATACTAACTTTATTCTTAAACAATTTGAATTTCTCAGTATTACAATTGAATCCATCGATGTAACTTTCTTTTTAGCCTACTTTCCTGTAGAAGTTTGAAAAAAGAGAGAGAGTATGAAATAAGGATTAATGTTGCTTCAAAATATCATTAAAGACCAAAAGAAAATCTGCAATAAATTAAATAAATAAATAAAGATTGAAAAATAAAAATGAAAGTAGGGTATTGAGATGTGAAAAATGTGTGTCTGATGGTCTGTTCCTCCCCCCCCCCCCCAATAACTTTTTATGGGATTGTATTTTTGATTAATTTTGAACAGTTCAAAAAACCTTAACATTAGCGCCTACGAGGCAGTAATTTGAATGCTGTGTAAATTCTGATGTAACAGATGGATTTGCTTGGACCAAACTTTCTCAAAATGAGTTTATAACGTAGAAGATATACAGATAAAAAAGCTCATTTGGAAGTAAACGAATCTACCTTCCCATGAAACTTTTTGTTCTGTATTTTTTGAGGATAATTTCATGATTAATTAATAATAATGAAGGAATGAATAAATGGATGAATGAATAAATGAATAAATAAATGAATGATTGAATAAGTGGATGAATGGAGGACTAAATGAGTGAATGAATGAATTAACGAGTGAGTTAATAAATTAATGAGTGAATTAATGAATGAATTGATTAATGACGGAATGCATGAAGAAATAAATGCTTGAATGAGTTAACGAAGCAAAACCTATTACAACAAACTTCATCGAGAGGAAAAAATGACGTAGAATATGTACAAACTAGTTCATCCAGAACTAAACGAGACAGTACTTTGTCATGAATAAATTTATTTAGATTTTAAGGACAATTCTGAACTATGACTGAGTGAATGCATAAAGAAAATAAAGATCAGCAGAAGATTTTTCATGCAAATTATAATTATTATTAATTTCTTTTTCGTTCAGTTTTTAATGCTACATTTTCTTTCTTTTTTTTTTTTTTTTTTTTGCAAAACGCTTGCAGAATATAAAAGGTAGTATTTTTCTTTCTTATTAAAATATATGAATTATGTTTCGTCATTAAGTGTATCAAAAGTTAAAAAGATGTATTTAAAAAGTTAACATAATGAAGAATTTAAGCTAAGCGAGAAAATGATGTTTACAAATTATGTGTTGGCTAACGGAAAGTAGGCTCTCATAGTTCCAGACGAAACTACTTGTTTCCTTTTATACCACAATTTATAAACAAACAAAACAATTCCAAAAAGGAAAACAAATGCATGGATAGTTATTTAAAGGGTAAATATTCATGTCTATTTTAATAATGACAAACATGAACTATATATATATGTGTGTGTGTGTGTTTGTTTGTTTAAAGAGCAAAAAAGAGTACGGAAACTGAACCTGAAAATAAAAGGATACTATTCATGCATATCACATAACAAACACGAAAAAAAAGTCGCTGTTACGATTATTAGAAAAAACGATTTGGAATACCTTAACAAAAACTACAAATAACGGCATTCATTCTCATTTTAATAAAAGTTCCAGCTCTCAACACACTCAGATACTATGTTCAAAAATTTCCCGATAAAAAGCAGCAAAATATGCTAGAAAGAAACATGCAAACAGAAAAGGCAGTCATAAAAAAAGATGGAGAAACGCTATCCGATAAGGAGGGACTAAATAAAGGGAGTGCATCTTGCATGAAATATCGAGGACTCATCAATACTAGCGAGGACAACAAATGCTTTTGCCTTGGGTTAGCGCAGAGCTCGCCATTTGCATGTCGCTTTGGCTTTGGTCCTATAAATGAAAACGATCAGGCTTTTACCCAATGCTGATTGTTATTGGTGACGGTTATTTTTCTCCGTTTTCCCAATGCCTGGATCTTTATAGAGTGTATACGAATAGAGCCTCTTTTCTTTTTTTTTTTTTTGATGCTAGCTGCTGAAAGCTCTGTTGGGATGCATGAACCCAAATATGGTAAGATGTTTGTGGATGCTCTGAAAATATTGGATTTTTTTTATGTAGGTTCCAAAATGTTTTGGAATTGGTTTACTTTGAATATTTTTGAAATGCTTCTTCGTAATGAGTCTAGCCTAATAGTGAAATACAAACAAAATTCATTTACCAGTTCGATTACTGGCGGCATTTTGTTGAAACTGTTTCTGATATGAACAAAAGTTTCAAAGTAAGTATTCTTTTTCAACTGTTTGCTTTTCTAAATAAATTTGTTTAAAAAGAAATTGTTTTTGACTAATTAAAGTTCCTACATTTTAGAAAAGAAAAAAAAAGAAGAAGAAACTTAAAAAAAAAATTATGTGTAAGATACTTTAATTTTTTCTACATTTTAACGCATTCATATCAGTCTTTGCATGTATGCGTAAGATTACATACAGCAGATCTTGCCTATTGTGACCATCCTCGGGACCAACATCACTGGTTAATCATACATGCAGATTTCTAGATTCCTTATCCTTCTATTTACAGACGGTTTTTAGGAGTACAACTCCTTTTAAAATTACATCCAGCAACCATTTTATGACTGTACTTAGCATGAACACTCTCATAATTCCACTTTTATCAGGATGCAATTCAGCAAGGCTTCTATAAGGAGTATATTAGAGATGGAAAAGGACAGCTTTGAAACCGCTGCTGTGTTTTGAACTACCATTCTGCTCAGATTGCTCCCCTTTTCTGATTTTTGCTTCAGAGAAGTGGTAAAGTTCAGGAATTAAGTCACCGATTCTTTTTAATCTATTAGTTAAGTACTCAGAAAACGATTTGACTAGATATTTTAAGTGAACAGTGTATGTAATTGATTTCACATCCGTGGTACTTCTGCTTAGCTGCAAAGAAATAATTTTCCTTCGGCTGAACACTTTATTTATGTAGATCACTTTCTGTTCACTGTAGTTACAAAAAAAAATTACAACTTAAAAAAAAATGCTGCAGATCATAATGCAGTAGCTAAACAGATAATATATTTCAACTAGAAATTTTAACTTCATGAATTATTATTATTATTTTTTTTTCTTTGTTTTTTAACAATTTTTTTAAGGTTCCAGTTAGTTTAAAGTTTAACTATGACAAAATAGAAACGATTCGCATAAAGCGGTGCACGAATTATTTTGATTATCTGAGAGTGAATTTTATTTCACTTCTTTGATTAGAATAAAATCAAATAATCGTACACAGATTATGGAAAATCTTAGTTTTAGAAACAATATGAATTACGTTAATTCTATTTAACGTTCATTCAAAACTTCAAAGAAATGTCACTTCTAAAGATTCAACAAGAAATTTGAAGAGGTGCAAAAATTTCGCTTCGTCTCATGTAAATAGTGTGATCCGTGTAATGAATAAAATGCACCGAACTAAAAAATTTTTTAGGTCTGACTTTCATGGAAAAGTCAGAGATTATGACTATTATTTTAAGTTCTGTTCAGCCAAAGTTTTTATGTAAACAGTCATGTTATATTACTCAATTAAAGCGATTTATAAAAAATGTGGAATGTAAACAATAAAATAATAATAATAAATAATAATAATAGTAATAATATTACTAATATGATAATGATAATTGTTTACTACTTTTCCAAATCATGTACTTGACATGTTTTATTTCAGTATGCTAAACAATGTCATTACATTTTTTTTAAGCTTCTGTTTCTTATTTTTCTTAAATGTATTGATTTAAGCTACATAATGTTAAATATCATATTCATTTCTATAAACTGAATATACAGAAACACTTCGCAAGTGATAAAATTCAGTTTTAAGTTATGTTGCTAAAAAAGGCTTTACATCATAAAATATTAAGCTCCCAGTGATGCCCTTTTTTACGTACATTATGCAACTTTTTTCCCGCACAGAGAAATGGAAGTAAAGCTATTGGATGTACGGCAATAGCAAGAAAATTATTTGTACTAGAGGGAAAAAGTGCAATGTTTCCCAACATGTCCAAATATCGTCACTGCTTCATAAAAAGAATTTTTTATCTGACATTATTGCGCCATCTGCTGCTTTAATATAGAGAAGGAAAAAGAAGAAAAACAAGCTTCTATTGACAGTAACATTTGTATGTATGAATTCCGTATTCTGTAAGTCATATATGAATAAGAAATGAATTTAATTTTAAAAACGCAATCCATTCTTTAGCTGAATTTCTGGTCTTACTTCAACAATTGCATTCATGAAGCTTACTGAAAATATCAGTTCAATCAAAACATTCCTTATTGTTCCGGTAAGATTTTTATATTTTTTAATGTGGTTTTTGGCACAAGAATGTTCAATTAAATTTCATACTCAATGATATGTCTATGGCGACGATAAATTCAAAAACTCCCAACGAAATGTGTTTACTATGTTTAATACAAAAAAAACTTTAGCTTGCAGTGTACAGTGCAATGTTAGAATCATGTCGTTATACTGTACTGTACACTTGAAGAAACGAAGAGGGGAAATAGCTGTAGTGACATCTTGCTTAACGCTCATCGAGTTGCCTGTTAAACATTTTCCAGGTTTCCTCCTACGCAATACGCAGATGCGAGGCACCCACCTTCGGAAGTCCTCTAGAAAGGCCTCTTTTTTTTCAAAGGTAAACTTCATTACAATTATGCCATGAAAACAACATTACTATCTAAAATACGGTAAATTGACGCAGCTGGCTCAAAGACATAGCAACCCGTGCTCCTAAAGTACAACAGCTTAACATGAAAAAACAAGAAGTTCCGTCTAGAAATATAGGAGCCTACTTTCCCGTATACACCAAATTCAAATTTATAATCTAGCTATCTCTTTCTCATTTAGCTTTAGTTCTTAATTACTTCAAATATAGATTTTTCAACGAATAACACATATTCATTCACTCACTCATTCATTCTTTCATTTATTCAGTCATTCGTTTATCCATTCATGCATTAACTGATTCATGTATTTATTTATTCATTCACTGATTTATATATTTGACCATTTATTCACTCATTTATTCATTCATTCATTTTTTCGCTCATTCATTTATTCCTTCATTCATTCTTTTACTCTTTCAGCTATTCATTCTTACACTCATTCATTCATTCATTTATTCATTTTGAAATATCCTTAAAATTCCCGAACAAAAAAAATTCATAGGAAAAGAAACTCGTTCAGTTCTTGTTGAACTTCGTACATGTTCTACTGCGTAATATCTTTCCGATAAAGTATGTTGCAAGCAAATCCGTCGGCTAGATCAGGATTTATATGGGATTGAAATTTCCCGTAGGCGCTAATGTTAATTTGGTACCTTTCCATTAGCACGGCGCAAATCTCGCCAAGCAGACTTTTTCGCGACAACATACGAAAAAGGTTTCCAGTGGGGATATTCCGTTTGGCATTGGCTGCATCATTATTGGTGAATTCATTGCCTGGGCAGAGATAGTAGAAAAATGACACTAATTTTTTTTTTTTTTTTTAACTGTTCAAAAATGAACAAAAATTGTTCAAATCAATATTTCATGCCTAGCTTCTTCCAATAAGCTTGCTCATAGGAACTTGGATCTTGTGTCCATAGTTTTCATAATTTGCTTCACTTTTGCCCATAGGCGCTAAAGTTAAAAACTTTTTAACTGTTCAAATTAAAAAGTAAAATACAGAAATGAGATGTCCTCACCGAGATCTTTCGAATGAAAAAAATAATTTTTTGAATCGGACAATTGGTTCAAAAGTTATTGGGGAGGGGACAGACAGACTGACCGACCGACAGATTAACCTCCCGACAGACCGACCGACACACAAATTCCCCATCTCAGAACTCTACTTTCAAATTTTTTATTTTTCAATCTTTATTTAATTACTTAACTTATTTTTGACTTTTCTTGATTTATAACGATATTTTCCCGATACATTAAGCCTTCTTTCATGCTTTATTTATTATTATTTATTTTTTTTCTTTTGCAGGAAAGTAAGCTAAAAAGGAGTGCTCAGAATTGAACGGGAACGTCTCAATGTTCTTGGCAAATCACTTTCTTGAAATCAAAACGTGTAACTGTGTAAGTTAATAATACACATTCCTGTCAGTATGCGGTTTGTTAAAATTATTTTGCAGCAGATTTTGTGCGCTGTACAGCATTATATTTTAGCACGTTCTGCCTTAACTTGCTTTTTAGCCTACTTTCCCGTAAAAGTTAAAAAATAATAGTAAAGCATGAAAGAAGGCTTAATGTATCGGGAAAATATCGTTAGAAATCAAGAAAAGTCAAAAATAAGTTAAGTAATTAAATAAAGATTGAAAAATAAAAAAAAATGCAACTAGGGTTTTGAGATGGGGGAATTTGTGTGTCGGTCGGTCAGTCTGTCGTCCCCCCTAATAACTTTTGAACGAACTTTACAACAAATTTGAACAATTTTTCGTTCAATTTTAAACAGTTAAAAAGAATTTAACATTAGCGAATATGGGCGAAAATGAAGCAAATTATGTAAACTCTTTGTACAAGATCCAATGAACAAGCTCACTGGAAGAAGCTCTTGGCGAGAAATATTGACTTGAACAATTTTTGTTCATTTTTGAACAGTTCCAAACAATTAACATGGCACCTACAGGGAAATTTCAATCCTATATAAATCCTGATCTAACGGACCGATTTGCTTCGAACAAACTTTATCGGAAAGCTCTTATAACGTAGAACATGTACAGATAGAAAGTTCAACCAGAACTAACGAGCCTATTTTCCTATGAAACTTTTTGATCGGGATTTTCAAGAATATTTTTGAATTAATGAATGATTAAATGAATAAGTGAACGAATGAGTGAATAAATGATAAAAAAAATTAATGAGCGAATGAATGAAAAATAAGTAAATTAGTGAATAAATACATTAATGAGTGAATGAATGAATACATGAATGACTGAATAAATAAATAAATTAATGAGTGAATGAATGAGTGAATGAATATGTATTAACCGTTGAAAAAGGTATATTTGAAGCAATTAAGAACTAAAGCTAAACGAGAAAGCGAGAGATAGCTAGATTATAAATTTGAAGGTGGTGCTTACGGGAAAGTAGGCTCGTATAGTTCTAGATGGAACATCTTGTTTCTCCGGACAATTTCTTTATAAATTTTTTTTTTCTTCATTAAAAAAGGTTGGGTTAAAACGTTTCTCTCTCTCGCTTCGATGTTTATAATGAAGAAGGTTCCATTTATATATATATATATATATATATATAATAATGTTTTCATATTTTTTTGTACGTTAAGTTTTGTACACAAATAACAAAATGCAAATATATAAAAAAGTATTTTAATTTTAATAAGACATAAAAGTGTATGTTTCACCGTTAAAAATTAAGCAATTTGGATCTTAGCTTAATAAAAGGGAGAGAGATATTTAATATTTTATGTTACAAAATTGTGTTAGTATGTACCAAAAAGTAGGCTTTGAAAACGCTTTCCGTATTATTTCTGATTTCCTGAATTTCCATTATACAAAACAATTTATTCCAACTAATCTAGTTAAGTTTCAATGTACATGAAAATACACCACCAATAGAAAATCTCGTAATCAGTATATTAATTCTTGGAACGCTATCCTATGCATCATGGGAACAATAACGAACGTATCCCCCACCCCCACAAATAAAAACGGATGGTTAAAGCGGTTGCTTGCCAAAATTGGTGGTTGTTGTTGAAAATATACTTCCATTGGAGGCAGCAGGGCACCAGCGAGGGTCGAATGAATAGGGTGAGAAACTCTTTTGTCTGCGAATTGTGTTGGGTTAAGGGAACCAAATGAACCATTTGTTATGCTTCGAGCTTACTTTTCAGCTCGATTGAAACTCAATGCACATGCTGCGGTTGTGAGCTAATCGCAAATTCTCAGCTGGGAAAATTATTCCATGCTATGCTTCACGTACTTCATTCAGCTTTTTAGAAGGAGGTCAAAACCCAAGACTTGAGTTGCGGAAAAAAAATATACTTCAGTTTTATAAATTTAATCCCTCATCTACAAAGCTGCAGCTATAAAAAAGAAGCATTTTTTTATTTATTTCATCCCTGTGCTTAAAGTTAGAAAACTAAAGCCGTGGAGTAATGAATTTTAAAAAATGAATAATAAATAAATAAAATTTTTCACAAGTTTAATAAATCTGACCGTTTGACTCTGAATTGGAAAACTAAAATCATGGAAAAGATGCCATTCGCTTAAACCTAAATCTTAGACATACAACATAACAAAACATAAAATATATTTCTTAGAAAACATTTTTAAAACATAGTAATCATGCATTATTAGCAAAAGGTTTTAAAGTTAACTTACATTTAAAGAATAACTTAATTTGACGAAATAAAAACAGAGCAATTTTTGAGTTATTCCTGTTTTTAAACAGCATATTAAGTAAAATATTAATAATTAGAAATTGAATATACTGTAGCAAAAACATCGAAAGGAGCTTTAACAAATTTGAATTAACTAATTTTTTCAACAATGTAATAAAGTATATTGGTGATGAAAATGCTTTAATTTTTAGAGATAATATTCATGGCACTTTCATTTATTCACATTCTTATTAAGATGTTATTAAACAAAACTCAATGGTTAAATTTTTGATTAAATTTGTGAGACGGTTTTTCCCCTCTTCCCTTCAATTCTACATTTTATTTTAGCTATTCTATTATAAGACTAATTCATCAAAGTGAGCTTGTTCTATTGCAACATCTTTTAAAAGGAATATGCAAAATGTACATAAACTTTATTTTTTTTAAATATCTAAAACCATAATTATTTATATGAAATAGTTAAAACTAAAGGCAAAAGAAAACAAGGAAAAATTTGTAGTCCAAAATTTCAAAAACCAAAACGTTGGTGATCGCAAACTTAAATTGTATTAGTAATAATAATTTTTAAAAAATACAATAACCTATTTTTAAAAAAAACTCTCTGTAACTTTTAGTCTTTGCGATAAAAATCTTCTTTCTTCAGCACTTTTAAAAAGTTTATTTAAAACTTTTGTCCTACAAATGCTTTAGAAGACATTTAAGATAAAATAAAATAAAAATCCTTTGATGTTTTTTCTATGCCTGCGATACTCAGAAAAGTCTTACGAGTAAAAGAGTAGCAAAATAAGAAAAAACGTTTAAGCATTTAAGACTATATCGTTAGTTTTTAAAATGAAATATAATAAAATACAGCTGCCGAAATAGATAAAACTTATCGCTAATTAAACGCATTTCTTTCTCAGTGTTACAGTTGTTTTTTATAATTTAATGCTTTTTACATAACAAAAAAGGAAATCAGGGAATTTTGTTAAACGTGAATGATGCGTCAAAAATGAATTAAATGTGTGTATTCATTTTTCAATAAAAAAATTTACATTATGTAGCACGAAATTAAAAATTGCATTTGACTTTCTTGAATAAAATTTAATCCTCAATAGAGTAACCTGTAAATATACTTGATTTTTAAATTCATAAATAATACTTTTAAGTCTTCTATTTAAATGATTACTTTTTAAGTTAGCTAAAGATGTGAAATATGCTCGTATTTTGTTTCTACTTATTCAGAATATTTAAGTTGTTATTACATACATTCTGTTGCTTATTTGCTTGTGCCTTTTATTATTTTATTTATTTATTTTTTCAATAAAATTTCCTGAAAATAATATTGTTACACATGATACTTAATAAAAACATTTTGTTTTATTCCATTCAAGAAACATTTTCTCATAAAATTTATGAACTCATAAAATTAGAACAGATTTTAAAAAATAACTAATATTATATCTAAATTTGGTGTCTTATACATTGTGCAGTTATAGTTAAGAATGAAACGCAAGCACTGACACAAAACATCAAAACCGCAATTTTTTTTGTTATAGATGAATTTCTTTTTTCATAATTAGCACAACTCTTTTTTCCTCTCTCCTAAAAAAAATTTACTGTCATAGAAAGGCGCAAAAAATAATTATGAAGAATCTAAATAATTTAACACCGTTTTATTTTACCTATCAGCCTTTTAGAACGATATTTAAAATAACCACAATTACATAGGGAGGGAAAAAATCTGACTTTGCAAATCCAATTTCTGCTTTAAAAAATGCAACTTTTAAACGTTAAATTACCTCCCTGGATTTTTTTTCTATGCTTGTGAAAAAAATGAAATGTCTTCCATTACCTTCTGGCTAGAAAAAACTCGCCAGTGCAATTTAATGCAAAAATAAATTGCTGATAGAGGAGTGAGGAAATATATATATATATATCCCAGTGGATTCTGCTTCCTGCTTTTTTTTTTACATTTTAAATTATTTGGTTAAATTTTTAGTCTGATGGTACGCTTTTTCGTTCTTCTTCTTCTTCTTTTTTTTTTTTTTTTTTTGTATGTGTGTGTGCGTGTGTTTCTGTGAGTGCGTGTGATTTGGATAGATTGTGTTTAAAACGTTGAACAAGTTTTAATTTGTAACTTTAAAACAATATGTCGTGATAATTAAAATATTTGAAAATTTATTCTTTCAGTTCGGAAAATAATGTTTCCTGACAGTTTTCTTTTCAAAGAAATAATTTTTCGCCGAACCGATTGTATAAAACGTCATTTTTTTATGCACACACATACATGTATGTATGTATGCGTGCATGCGTGCGTGTGTGCTAAATTCAAATCTTCTATATATCACTTTCTACCGGTAAAAAAGCTAAAACGAAAACTTCTTTAAGTAAGAATTCAAAAATAGATCTCTGATTTGTGTGGAAAAGTTAGTTCGTTTTGGATAAACTATAAGTTCGAATATAAAGTAAGAAAATATTCTCTTTGTTTCGCATTCTAAAATGATAGAAAGACTGATTAGTAATTCCAATGAAGCTTAATTCATATTTATAATTTGAATTGATATTTCTCGCAAATATTTTTTTGAGAATTTAAAATACGTTTCATAACTGAATAATTTAATAATGATTCACTACATTACTAAGGTTGATGTTTTTCTTCGCATGTAAGTGAATTACATCGTTGAAAATTTGTCGTTCCTTTTGAAACTGACACTAGCTTTTGTTTTTTAGTTTTGGTGTGCACTTAGATTTTTTTTCCTTCAATATTGTTATTTTTATTTGGAAATCTCAATTTTAATACTCTCCGCAAATTTGAAAGTCATATTCCAGTGATAAATGTCCAAAAATTTACTATATAATTTGCTTTGAAATTTCATCTATAACTAGTAAAAACAAACAAAGAATATAAAACTTGAAATAAATTTTTTTGGATTCTATTAAAGTTTAATCCTTGTTTATTTATTATAATTGTCGGTAAACAATCTTTGCATTAGGCTCGAAAATATATTTTCCTTAAAGGTATAAATTCACACGCGGCAGCCGAACCAAAAAATACAAGGTGTGGCTATTAAATAACGAGACTGATGCTGTAAAATATTTTCTTTTAATTTCATATATTTTTACTAGTTATCACCTTCAATATACACCCCTCCTCTATTCCTACATCGCTCCATGCGAACCTTCCATTGTTCGAAACAGTGCTGGAAGTCTTTTTGTGTCGGGTCCTTCAGGACACGTGCCGCTTTCTCCTTCACAGCTTCTTCGGACTCGAATCTTGTTCTTTTTAATGCAGCTTTCACTTTAGAAAACAGGTAATAGTCGCAAGGCCCAAGATCTGGCAAATAAGGTGGATGGTCCAACACTGGGATGCTGAACTTGGCTAGAAAACTCTTGACTAACGATCCGGAATGAGGTGGCGCATTGTCTTAGTGGAGAACCCATGACTTGTCCTTCCACAATTAGTGTCGTTTTTTCCTTATTTTCTCACGGAGGTCAGCAAGAACTTGAAGATAGTAATTCTAATTAATTGTTTGACCTCCAGGAACCCATAGAAGGTACACAATCCCATGAATATCGAAAAATCAATCATCATTGCATTGAATTTTGATTTGCTCATTCGAGCTTTTTTGGCTCTCGGTGAAGATGGGTTCTTCCAGTGCATGAATTGGCGCTTCGTTTCAGGATCATAAGTAAAAAACCACGATTCGTCACATGTTATTATCTTTTCTAATACGTTTGAGTCATTTTCAATGGCTTTCAAAGTGTCAGTTCGAGCGTTTTTGCGAGCTTCATGCTGTTCAAATGAGAGAACTTTAGGCACCATTTTGGCACACACCTTTTGCATGTTAAAATTGTTGTGTAAAATCTGTCGTACGGATTCTTTATCAATTCGTACAGTTTCAGCATTTGCACGGATACTTAGCCGACGGTCAGCTCGAAGGAGATTACCGATTTTTTCGATGTTTTTATCAGTTTTTGACATGGTAGGGCGTGAATCATCTTCCACGTCTTCCCTGCCATCTTGGAAACGCTTGAACCACTCAAAAAAGCGTGTACGCGACGAACATTCATCCCCATACACTTCTTTTTATAAATTAACAGTTTCAGTTGCAGTTTTCCAAGTTTCATGTGAAATTTCACAACAATTCGTTGCTTTACTGCTACACTTAACATTTTCCGGCGAAGCAGAAAAACAACTCCTAATACAAGCAAAGGCTACAGCTATACTAATTCGTTTACAGAAGCGAGGTGTATTGCATTCGAAAGAGAAGGCTTCAGGATAACACCTGTCGGTACCTGAAGTTTGGCGCATGCGCACTTTTTCTGTAGCAGGCTCAGTCTCGTTACTTAATAGCCACACCTCGTATTCCTGAAATTACTGATTAACGTTTAAAATCATGGTCATATACACCTGAAACTATTCATTGAAATTCAAAACCACAGTCCGCCACACGAAATTATTCATTGAAATTCAAAATCATCATTCGTAGTAAGAATCTTTTGTTGAAATTCATTCAAAGAATTTCCCGATGAGAACCTGTTGTATGAAAATCAAAAACATCGTTCGATAAAAGAAATTTTTCTGTGAAAGTGAAAAGGATCGTCTGATTCATAAAAACTCTACGGAAAAATTTAGAAGCTTTTGAAATGAATGCCGGAATAGAAGTAAAAATGTGCCTTTGATTGCAAAACATTTATTTTTCTGAAAATTAGTTTTTATTCAGTACTTTATACGAGCATTTCTTAAAAAATTGATTTCAATGTTAGTTCAGAGAATGGGGAAATTATATAAGTGCATAAAAACAGTTGACAGTTCTAAAGCACATGACAGAAATAGACAGTGTATTTTATGTGTTTTGTTAATATATGGTGATATTTAGCATATCTTCGGTGATACGGTAAATATGCCAAATATTTTCAATTTAAGAAAAACTGGCATAAAAAAAGTAAATTGTACAATAAAATTTAAGGGTTTTTTTTTTTTTCTACCGTAACTCAAAATTTTTACGTTAAAAACGGTCAACATGGATACTAGTACTTTTCATTGTAAATTTCTGGAATTTCTTTTACACCGTAGCGATCAAATGCAGTTTTTCGACTGGAAAAGGATTTTTTCTTTCTTTGGTTGCAACGACGGTAATAATTTTCTTCTCAATTTGAGAAAAAAGGCTCAAAGTATTTTCCGAAACTATTGCCTTCTCGTCTGAAAATATCCTTTGATAAAATTCCACCTAGCTAGATGGAAAATTCCAGTTTCGAATTTCGCTTATCCCCCGGTGAAAGAAATCTTTGCCAGAAAAAGTCTTTTGAAGAAAATCCGCAACTTCTAGCACCTAGAGAGAATTCCGTGATTTACAGTGTGCGGTTGCGATCGACTGTAATCAAGTAGAAGACACTCAAAAGGACAGTTAATCAGTGACTGATTGAGTTTGAGGATTAGGGAGGACTGACCTTTTTGAAGGATCATCGCTCTTCTGCGGACCATTGTCTTGCCAAGAAATAATTGAACATGATCACGTGGTCTGACGATGATTAGATGTAACTTTCTCAACTTCCTACAATCTATTCGATAGCTTTGCCTGGAGAAAATGTGATTCAACCTAGTTTGATCTTACTCCAAAAAATGCCTTCTCCAATCAGATTAACAAAAAATCATTAAAATTGTTTCCGCTTAAGCTGTTACAGATAATTACTAAATAACTGCAAACTTTCATATTAAATTTCTTATTAATCAAAAGTTAATTAATTGTCGGACGATAATTTTCTGTCATCAGCTATGCAACTAATTTAATCCATCAACAAACTTTGCAAACAGTGCATGCAAAATGGAGCGTGAGATATAGGGATTTATGAGTATAATATTATCCAATAATACGAAGCTGAGTCATTCCATTTCAAATCAGGCAGGCAGGTCTGAAACTTGTCACATGACCCTCACCGATTTTTTTGAAAAATTACAGTAGTTACAACTAAGGGACATATAAAATATCCCAAAAGGATTTTTCAAAAAAAAATTTATTTCTCTAATTACAGACGTTTAAAATTTGGGACAAAGGTGGCCGTTTTCAGAAAATCAGCAACACACGCACTTTTAAAATGGCCACTGTTTCAAAAGTTTTTAACCGATTAGAATGATATTTTTTTTCTATAAATAATGAAGGGATGGTATTTTATTTAGACACTAATTTTAAAAATTTAGTTGGCTTCATTGATAAAGGAAAAAAAGTGTTTCTGAAGTGAAAAAATAGTGTTCGTTCCGACTTCATGATTTTTTTTTCTTATGAAAGAAATTAATTTTTGGCAAAACAGAGGTGGCGATCTAAAGTGCTGTTATGGAAGTTTTGTATCAAATTTTATTGTAAGAATGAGATGCATATCCTCTCAGAATTTAAATTTTGAAATTTGAAAATGTTCAAAAATTACGATTTTTAAAGTGTGATTACTCAAAAAAGCCATTTTTAAAAAATCTGCTCATTTGTTGCCCTTAAAGTGCTTAATGAGCTGCTACCAATTATATTGTGTATTTTTGCCCCATATATTTTATATGATTTTTCAAAAATGGCCTTTTGTGTGTTTCTCAAAAAAGCCATAAATTCAAACTCATTCTTATTTAATCACTTTATTATAATATTTAATCAATATTTATTAAGAAATATACTGTATTGTTACACAATTACTACAGATAAATTGTACTTAACCTTCTTAGAACTTAAATAGCTCCTAGCACAAAGCGTAGCTACTGTGATTTAATGCATGTTATTCTGTTCAATCCAATTACTAGTTTCAAACTCACACGCTTTATATCAAATACCAAGCAACAGCAAATGTAAAATTTACTGTAGGAATACAATCAAAACATTATTGGCTATCTTACAATACTGCTGAATAGTAAAAATCCCTAAAATAGTAATGCTTACATGGGACGCACGAGCAAAGAAGAAGTGGAAAACAGTTACAAAAATAACAGCCTCTTAAACAAATACTTAACTCAATGCATGCTTTCTAAATAGGAAAATTTATTGAAAGTGTGAATGAGAATTATTGAATGGAGCAAATTAAGAATATATCACCAATGGTTTAGGGACACTATCGAATAATTTGTACACAGATAATATAGAACAAATATTTCAATAGCCAGAATATAATACCACAAGAAATATAACACCATCTGAACCCTCCTAGTCTTTGCATTTTTTTGGTAATAACGAGTAGAAAATGATTTAAGAACTTGCTTTAAGAACTTGCTTATTTTGCTTTAAGTACATAATTTCATATGCGTTTAAAGCTATGTATATCAGTGCGTAACATATTTGATGTAAAGTGTGCGAGTTTAAAACTAGTAATTGGATTGAACACAATAACATGCATTAAATAACAGTAGCTACGCTTTGTGCTAGGAGCAATTTAAGTTCTAAGAAGGTTAAGTACAATTTATCTGTAGTAATTGCGTAACAATACAGTATATTTCTTAATAAATATTGATTAAATATTTTATTAAAGTGATTAAATAAGAACGAGTTTGAATTTCTGGCTTTTTTGAGAAACGCACAAAAGTCCATTTTTGAAAAATCATATAAAATATATGGGGCAAAAATACACAACATAATTGATAGCAACTCATTAAGCACTTTAAGGGCAACAAACGAGCATATTTTCAGATTTTTAAAAAATGGCTTTTTTGAGTAATCACACTTCAAAAATCGTGATTTTTGAACATTTTCAAATTTCAAAATTTAAATTCTGAGAGGATATGCATCTCAGGCTTACAATAAAATTTGATACAAAACTTCCATAACAGCACTTTAGAGCGCCACCTCTGTTTTGTCAAAAATAAATTTCTTTCGTAAGAAAAAAAAATCATGAATTCGGAGCCAACACTATTTTTTTACTTCAGAAACACTTTTTTTTCTTTATCAATGAAGTCAACTAAATATTTAAAATTAGTGTCTAAATAAAATAACATCCCTTCATTATTTATAGAAAAAAAAATCATTCGAATCGGTTAGAAACTTTTGGAACATTGGCCATTTTAAAAGTGAGTGTTTTGCTGATTATCTGAAAACGGTCAACTTTGTCCCAAATTTTAAACGTCTGTAACTAGAGAAATATTTTTTTTTTTTTTTTGCAAAATCCTTTTGGGATATTTTATATGTCCATTAGTTGTAACTACTGTAATTTTTTCAAAAAAAAATCGGTGAGGGTCATGTGACACCCTCTGCCTGATCTGAAATGGAATGGCTCAGCTTCGAAAATTTGGAAGAGTCTTAACTTAAATACGTTTTTTAGAAACATTCAAACTATGAAGAATACAGAAATTGAACAAGGTAATAATTTATCAAGTATTTTTCTGTTCTGAGTTATAAACGTTAACAGAAGACATAAATATAGAATATAAATTTCCTACAATAAAAAAGAAAATTTTCTATAGTCTTTTTTTCATGTTTTAGGAGAAATTGTTTATTTTCAAGATGTATTGGATTTCATAAAAAGCATGCCCTGAGGGATCTGAGGTGGTAAAAAAGTGGCTAAAGCAACTAATATTTTTTTTACTCTGATATTCCACAGGACATTCTGAACTTTTTCTCTCAGCATTCAGCACTTTTCAATTTTGTATTCTGCGCATGTTCATGTGAGGTTTCGGGTTTAAAGTTATAAAGAGATCAAGCTCAAAATTAAATTTTCAAAACGGCAGTAAAAGTTACTTATAAACAGACTGATACTGGAAAACTATTACAATAAGTGCATTGCTGATAGAAACAATAGGTTAAAAATGTGTATGTGGGCTACCTCTACCCATATTTGTTGGCTTCTAAAACATTATAACTACCCCTCTAATGCCCAAGTTTTGTTACCGTCGTCCGCCTTGAGGCGAAGTTGGGAATTAGAGGGTCAATCCCCTACGTCCTTTCCTTCCATTTACGGTGGCAGGTATGGGCGAGACCACGGATTGGCGAAACCTGTGGTTGACCTAATTGGCACTTAATAACTCAGTAACTCCGCCTTCGTATTGACGGATTGGTGGTTTGTACTGCGTCAGTAAAAGTATCAATCAGTCAACACGAGGATGGGTTAACCCTATAATACCCAATTATTTTATCGTCGTCCGCCTTGAGGTGGAGTTGGGAATTAGAGTAATGTAAACTAATGAAAAACAAGAAAAATAAAAAAAAAATTTCCTTAACGACGTAACGTCTCTTTCTATTGGACAAGCAGCATTTTGCTTATTTATCAGGTGAAGAGCTAACCATAAAAGTAAATATCTATGTTGCACTTGCGTTTTGAAAACCAATTTCAGTTTGTATTTTGGAGTTCTTAATCACTGCAATCATATTCGAAGGTTGACTTTTTTACCCATTTCTCTGAAGTGTGTTGATACATTAAATTTCCTTTATTAAAATTTGACTTTGAAATAGTATAATCATCAAATAGCACTTCAATGAAAAAAAGAACCTTTAATTTAATATATTTAAGAACCTATAGAAAATAGGATTTAATTAATTTAAATAGCTTAATTTAATTAAAAGCCTATTAAAGGTTCTTAAATAAATTAAGAACTTTTAATAGGATAGAGCATACTCATTGATATTAATGCCTTAAACCTTATCTTCGGATAGAAATACTGATTAACTGCTCTAAATTAAACAGATTTACTAAACATTTCAATGCACATTTCAGACAGAAATAAATTTGCTGTTTCAAATGACGTTTCTTCAGTGTACATTCAAGAAAAAAATGCATTGCTTTTAGTAGATTTTACCTTTGTTACGAAGTAATTGTCTATCGTTTGGCAATGCCGCCTGAGCAATCAAAAATTTTGCAATCAGACCATCTTCAACCTCAAATCTAATAATAAAATAAGAGAAAAACACAGGGGATGCGTCCCTAATTTCAAAGCCATCTGAGGAAAGCAACATCAGCATTAGCTGAAAAATCCAATCTTCCTAAAATGCCCTGTAAGTTATTTTCCTTCTTTTACTTTATTTGTTTCAAAGAGACGAAAAGTTTCTTACTCGGGAAAAGAGGGGAAAAAAGGAGCTCGTGATATACACACACACTGCGCCATTTTGTTGATGATGATCTGAAAACCACAGGATTAGATAATCGCAAAACACCCCATTCTATTCCCTCTTTTGGTTATAAACTGCTTCAGTATTAGGAACATTACCTAGCTGAAGACGCAAAGTTTTGTGCTAATTAATTATGCAATGTCTAAGCTTTGATTCAAACGGTGCTGAAACAAAGCTGAAAGTAAATTATTTCCATTTATATAATACAAAATCTAGTATAAGCAAAATATTTAAGGAAAAAAAAGAAAGACGTGTATATAAAATTGAGTCAGCAGAAAACTCAGGTGGGGATAAAGAGGAAGAATTAAGTATTTATAACTTAAAAAGAATAATTTACCATAAGAAATAGAATAAATATCAAATGCAGCCAAAATATAATTTATTTATCTTTAAGAATTTTAATGGTTCGTAAAAGCCAGAAAAACCCTTATTATGACACTATCCAATGTAAATATGTAAATACTTTTAGAATTGTTGGTAAGTTTACTTTTTACAGATGCATCATATTAGTTTGTACCTCTTGTGTTTTTGAAGCTGCTTATTAAACTAGAAACAAAAGTAAATCAAATTTGAATTAATTTTTACATTCTCCAAACAACATAAAATATATTTTTGAAGTCAATGCAAAAATTATATGTAAAATCAAAAATATCCATAAATTAATTCCAAATGAACGAATAATTGTATCCATGGCTTTCAGCATTTCCTTTTCAATTCAATCATATTCGCATGCATAGCATTGCTGACAAAACATACATTCTATTAATAAATATTAATAGCACGTATGTTTTGCTATTAATACAGTAAAACCCCGTTAAAACGCGGGTGTCGGGGGACATGTTTCGCACCCGCGTTATAACATAACCGCGGTATAGTGAAACGGTATAGTGACACTGTACCGCGGAACTATATTCACGAAATAATACTCGCTTTTGTTGCAACATTTTTAACTTTATCAATAACTTGTAACTTTTCTTCTATAGTGTAATTTTTTCTTTGTTCTTTTAGTGTCCTAGGTTGAAAGACAGAAAAAACGTGAAAAATGTGTACATCAGGCTTATTACAATAAGGCTTTATCATTTACCTGTTAGAGTGTGTGGTGGGGGGAATGAGAGCTCTTTGGCTAGCATGATTGTGTGCTCGGGCTGGCTTTATTTAAAATAGTAAATAAAGAATCAATTTTAAATGGCAATGATAAAGGGTGGTTTAAACGTCGTGGACATGGTAGTCACATCGGTATATCCGATTCCGCGGTATACTGAGGCGCGATATAGTGGGGTTTTACTGTATTTATTAATAGCAAAGCAATTAATAAATGTCTCTTACAGCGGTCTATTAATAAATATACCACTATATTTCGTTTATAATTTTGCTGCGACTTCAAATATTATGTTTAAATAAATGTAGTTTCAGAGAATGAATTTATTTTTTACTTTTTATTATTACAATTTAAAAATACGTGGCTTTAAAATCGTAAAGTTTGCTTCCTTTTTTTTCCTCTTTTATAATCAAATGGGCGTAATCACGTAAAGCCATAAGAAAAATCTTCGGATTCTCATTATTTATTTCTAATTCCCTACAGTAATGTAAACGATTCATCAGAACCCATCAGATATTTTTGCTGACTAGACACTAGACAGTTCCCGCCTTGAATTTTAATGCTTTACATGATTCCTAGGGACATTACGACTGCTTGAAAACGCATTACTTTTCCCTCCCCCTCCTTCTGGAATGACAAGGCAGAGGGAAAACCCCTGCAAAGAACTAGAAACAGAGAGTTGGGGAACAATCTAGGAATGCGTGACTTAGTGATGTGCCATTTCAGATAAGTCCACATTTGGCCTTCGCTCAATCTTTATTTTCTCCCCGCACAAAGAAATTTATTCACCCATACTCTTAAGTTCTGTTGTCAAAGGCGTTTTGGGACAAGGCACTTGATCCAACCGTCGCGTCGATTTTGATTCTTTTTTTCCCTTGGTCCTCTTTTCTGCAATTCTCACTGGCCTGAGAAGATCTAGAGGGTTTAAGGGGAGAATCGATCTTTTTCAGATGTGTAGTGCGGTGAACAGCTTGATTCTTTCGAGCTGAAGATCATTTTCACAATGATTTAGCTGGCTATATTCTTCATCAGTTGTAAAATCAAAACAGCTTTGAAGTGATATTAGAAATTCTCAGAAGTAAAAGTTCAAAAAAATGTGCACAAATGACGTATTCGTTTGCTTTTTTCTCTCTTCATAACGAGTGGAAAAAAGCAAACGAACATGTCACAGGATATATCGAGAGTTACAGCGAACGAGTAACTGCAGGGTAGGCAAAACGTGATACCGGGACAAAGCAAAAGGGAAAAAAATATGTCAATTCAGAAAAAAATCCTTAAGTACTTTTGAAACTTCTATTTTCTTTGTTCCCCTCGATCATTCAAAAAGATTACGAATTTAATTAAAATGTGCCTGATTATTATTGTGTTCTCTTATAGATTTATGAACTTTATTCAGCGTGTGAAGAACATTTGCAAAAAAAATGTGGCAACATTTAACGTTCAAAAAAAGTAATTATCGTAAAACAATTAGACCCTAGTTTTGATTAATATAGCATTAAAGTGGGAAAAAGGGATCGGTTTGACTCGAATAAAATGGTTTTGCTAATCAATTATTCAAGCGAAACAAAATAAACTTGAGGCTCTGCAAAGTAAAATAAAGGAATTCTGTGTAATATTGAACTAAATTAAGGATCTTTACAACGACTTGGCATCGTTTTGTAAAAGTTTAAGAATGTTCAAAAACTAAGAAACAAAAAAAAAAACTCCGAGTAGCGCCTCCAGTTTGTGTACGTTTTGTAATTATCGATGCAACGCAAAACTTTCTCGTCGATTTGCATGAAGTACCCGTATGTTACATTAAAGCATTTCAAGAGGCATCTGACAAAGAATACTAAAAATTCACGCATTGTCAAAAGCATCATTAGAGAAGTCTCAGTGCTCCCTAAATGTCTTTGAAAAGATAAATTTATCGTTCAGTTAAATGAAGAACCGTCGCAAATTTCTCATCGTTCATTCAACTGCTGAGAAAAAATGACTCAATAATACTAATGCATTGGATAAGAAGACGTCCTTTCCTTTCAAGAAACATTAGCTTTATTGATAAAGTTTTCTGATGGGGGGGGGGGGGGGTAAACACATCGATGTCCACTTCAATTTGGAGGGCATAATCGGTGATTTGTCACGAAAAGCATGAATAAAACTGTTTATTATTTGATGTAAAGCTATAAGAAATATCATTTGAAATTTTGATGGCACAATGAATTTTACACGCCTAAGGCCGTGGTAGCCTAGTGGTTAGGATGTCGGGCTTCCAACCGGAAGATTGAAAATTCTATACCCGACCCGCTGAAGACCCACCATGTACGCTTAGGTATACGCGCATGCAAAATCCGTGGACCCTGAAGTTCCCTGGGTACGGATGGTGGCGCTCCCTTCCCTTCAGTCTTAGGTCAAAAAAGGAAGGTGGCTTATTTGTGATGGCGCCATATGGTGTCATCCAAGTACATAATAAGCTAAGTCGTACTTCCCCCGTTGTGGTGCTCATCTATAAACGGACGGCGCTACCGCCTTAACTCTTGGTCGATCTGCGAAGGAGAGCTTGGATACCCAAGTAGCATTAGAAGCAACTACATTTTTCACGTCTTTACATAGTCCATTGACATATTTTATAATTGGCAATGGAGGCAATTCACCGCTAGAGGGACTCATAAGGACCGTTCATAAATGATGTCACACTTTTTTTGAATATATTTGACCCTCTCCCCCCCCCCCTTTGTCACGAAGTGTCACACTTCAACTTACCCCCCCCCCCCCTTTGTCACATGTCACGCTAATACATTAACATAAAATAGGTTTAATTTGCTGATTTTTAAATGTATTTAAAGAAGTCAAAATGTACGGTGTTACACTTCTCGATGTTCTCGGAACTGTGACGTCGTCTGGTCCCCTTCTGCTGGTTACTTGGGACCGGAGAAGGCTGTTTTTAATTAGTTTGCATCCTTTTTTCGCTGCGTAAAGCAAAAAATTCATGCGTTTCAATCTTGTCCCTTGTAATGAAAGGCTCTATTGCTTAGTTCATCATACGCTTTAAAATTTTTAGAGCGATTAAAAAATAGTATTTTGTGCTGTAGCTGACTGCAAAATGGAAACAAGAGCAAAAATGTGATGTTTGTTTCATCGTTTTCAAAAACACGACGGGATTCGGAAACTGGAAACTTATTGCCGCCATCAGGATCAATTTTTACTTGAAAACGCCAGAATTTGTTGAAAATCAAAATTTGTGCAATACAATTTTATAACTTGAAAACCAACTGAAAGAAAAAGATGCCTGTTTTTTAACGATTGAAGTGGAAAAGAAGCAATTAGTACAAGAAAATACAAAATTATAAGAATTGTTACAAGATGCTTCAAAAAGGAAAGAAGAATTGAAATTAAATATGGAACAAAAAATTAATGATTCCATTAATTCCTTATTATCAGTCATTTTAACTCCAGGGCAATTGCAGCGTCTGAAAAACGGCTATTAAAAAGGCCTTATCATTCTTACTTCATTGCAATGACGAAAGAAGAAGCTAAAAATATTTTAGAACTGCAGGAATTAACAGTTCTTTCGTCTGATGGGATGAATGTTATGAATGACATCTGATACGATCATGCAGCTGATGAAGTTTTGTTAAAACTCTCATGAAACTAGCCAAGTTGTTCTTGCTCGAGGACTAACGCACAATTGGAAAAAACCTATTTATTACGAATACGATAAAAAATTACTTTGATTGTTTGAATAATATAATACGTATGTAACATAAAATCGAGTACACAGTCGTTGCATTCGTAATAAATATGGGGGCCGGAAATCAAACTTTATGGAAACAATTGGGCGTTAATATACTAACGCCCAGTTGTTTCCATAGATAAGACATATTTTGAAAATCCTGCAGCAAACGAAAGAAATGTTAGGATATTTGCTTATGTACCGCATTTGATAAAATTGTTGCGTAATCATTTTATTGATCAAGGATTTAATATTAATGATAACTTTATCAGCAAAGAAATTATTGAAATTATTTTGAGAAAAGATAGTAATGAAATTTCTCTTTGCCCCAAATTTAGCGCAAAGCATTTAGAAGTTAAGTGATGTGAGTGACAAAGCGTGTGCTATGTCACACAGGGTTTTTTTCACACCATATTGAATGCGCAATTAAAACTATATGTTCGAATAGAAAAGTAGCAGCAGATTTCTTTGAAATTGTGAATGGACGCATGTGATGTTTTTAATTCGAAAACGAGCATAAACAAAGTTAAATACTGATCTGCTTTCAGAGGCGGAGAGCAAATAAATGTATTAAACAAAATGGAAAACCTTATTTCTAAGTTTAAATTCAAAACAAAAAAAACCTTTCTTCCATTACGAAAGGGATACATTGTATCATTTCGCAGCGTGAAAGTAGTTTATCAAAGAAATGATTACAAAGTTTTAAAGTTATTTAATTAACATTCATGGAAAAGAAAACATTCTCAAATCTGGTAGCATAATTTCTGAACTTCAAACTGTGCTAGGTGGATAAAAACTTCTTCAAACATGCAAGAGTTAGGACATTTTTTTCACATAAAGTACTTAAATAAAAAGAAGAGTTTATTCTCGGAAAATAAAAATTCATCTCAGTCCCAGGCAAGAAAAAAGTTGAAACAATTTATGAATGCTTAAATTTAATATCAAGTGCCAACATAAAAGTATTTTCCTCTTTTCTGAATAGATTAATAGTAAATGTCTATACATTTTAAATATAGTATGATGTTTGCAATTTTTTGAAACAATAAGCAACTTTCTCCCACGCAAAAATTGTATCATTTGTTCAGAAAACTTAATAATGCATGTCCAATATTCAAATTATCATGCTACACAATGAGCGGATTCCAAACGAAAGGGGACCAGTGTACTTCAGACCCCCTATTGCGTGGAGACCGCCCGCTGTTTGTTTACATTCTCTGACCTACCTCTCCTCTCTATATACCTTGTTTGTTTACTAAGTTTTTCAATGGAGTTCTACGTGGAGTACACTAGGCAAAATTAGTTATCTCAAAATTAATTAGACTATTTTCGCAGCTTTTTCTGATTATAACCCAGTATTTACATTTAATTTAACCATTATTCAAGAAATTTATTAATTATTACAATAATAGTGTTTTATTTAGTGTTAATTTCATGTAATGTAGAAGAACGTTATTTAGGCCTAGTTTTTATCAGATTAGTCGAACTCGAAGTAAAACGATGCTACGGCTTCCTTTGTTTACATTGCTTTAATCGCTGCTACGTGACCAATGACGCTGCTTGAATTGCCTCCATGAACTAAAGTTATATTAAGAAGAACAATAAGGAATAAAATATATGACACACCAAAAAGAAGGACTACCATAGGGCTCAGGTAACATCGCTGATGTTTATCGTCAGTTAAACGTCATAAAACAGGATGTGTCACATCTTGTTTTGTCATTCTCTCAGTAGGAAGTTATGTACTCAATAAGAACCATTTGTATTGAAGACGCATGAAATTTCAGAAAACTAGGTTTTAATTCCTAGAATAAATATCTCAAATGCAGCAAAAGGTTTAAAATATCTTATAACATTTTATTAACGGTAAAAAAGGCCGTTTTTTGCACAAAAAAAAAAAAAAAAAAAAAGAGGCTGATGTATGCATAAACAGACCTTCCTGCAGTTCGAAACACAGCTGGTATAGTTTTTTTAGATAGCAGGATAAAATAAACTAAAGCTGGGATACTTTGTTTTTAATCAGATTTTTAGAATACAGACTTATGGATTTTCAGACAGAGCTTATATCTTAGCTATCTATAAATGTTCTAAGAAATCTAAATTTTTATTTAACAGTTTCATTATCAAGTTCTTAACTTTAAGATATTTAAGTTCTGCTCTTATAAATGGAAGATTTTATTGCATGACTTTTAATGAAGTTGAAATAAAAATAACCTTCAAATTCTACATAATTTATATAAACTAAGTTGAAATAGTTTTGAAACATTAAAAAATACTTATTTATCAAAATCTAAGGCCCATCCCTTAAATAATTCATTTACTTCAAAAATGCAAATTCGAGATCTAAAATTAAACACTACCGTAGGAAGAAAGTTTCGGCTTACGTAGTCTAATTATACAAAAGTAATAAATTACGTGATGAGAGAATTTAATTACAGGTTAATAAATATTATTTGGCTTTTAGTTTTAGTTTGTAATCTTGGCATTCCTTTCCATATGCTTGTTTGTCTAAAATATT
Source organism: Octonoba sinensis (assembly GCA_038502835.1). Lineage (NCBI taxonomy): Eukaryota > Metazoa > Arthropoda > Arachnida > Araneae > Uloboridae > Octonoba > Octonoba sinensis. The sequence continues at coordinate 106,906,678 of CM076600.1, read as the reverse complement.
CTAAAAGTTAAAAATATTAAAATAAAAGGCGGTGTTTAGCTTTTAATTTCGAACAAACGTTTGCATAAAGTTTAACTTAAACAGCGTAATATCAATCATAAACTTGAAATACCGTGAGAGTAATGCTTAACGGTTTCACCTGTGCTCGCCCTGTTTCGACGATGTTTCTGGCTCTTTAACTTCAAAACTTTCCGTGAACAACATAATTCATATCATAATTTTGTGCCCATGGATCTCGTTTTTAATTTGCATGAACCAAGTACACTTATGTTCCATTTTATATAAAAATAAATTAGTCTTGTTTTGGGGAATGTTTTTAAATAGTATTGAAAATGTAAACGCTTGAATAGAGGCGCATCATAAAGAATGAAGTTATATTTAATGAATTGAGTCATTTTACTGAAGTAATGACGATAAGGGCAAAAATTTCAATTATCCAGCGCTATGAATATCATTGACAGGGCTCCGTCATCCGAAATTTTTATTTGAGAATTTTTCAGGTTCGAAACTGTTAAAATTTTTTAAAAATGAGAAGTTTCTGAAAAATAAAACAAAAGTCATGCGTTTGGGTATTATCACTAACACTAAAAATATTGATAATCAGCTATAGCTAATGTAACAAAGTTTTCAAATAAATTAACTCATATTTGAATGGACGATAGTAAACCAAATGGATTTTCAAAAGATGACTGTTATCTAGGCTAGGTATGTTAAGCGAGTTTTTGTGAAAGTAAATTGAAATATAAAATAAAACGCAAATAGACTGAATTAAATGTAGATAAAACAGAGTATGTATCAAAAAGTAAGGAAAAAAATTATTTTTACATTTTTATCTGTAAGTATAATCGTCCTCTTCTAATCCGTTTTTCCTGATTTCATAGACAATTAAATGTTAGAAAGTTTTTTATGCCTCAGAACAGAAGAGTAATTAAATTTATCATGTGTACTCTAGTAAACTGAATGTTGTTATTAGATAACAAATATTAAATTCTTAAGTTATACAGTGTCTTTGAATTTTATCTTACGTTTTAAATAAATCATAGAATTAAAAAGCTGCAAAAAACATGGTGCTAAGCTCATCACCGTTTTTGTGCTCGATTTCATGCAACTTGTGACCCTGAAAAACGTTTAGCAGTTTTTATTATAAATTTGCGCTAACAATAGTTGTCAATGTATCTGACACAAAGATAGCCATTTCAACTGGTTTCTATGTTTTAGCATGTTTCAATCATTAAAAGCTTCAATTACACAAGTAAATTACGTCAGAGTTCTTCGATCAATGTTTTAGTTGTAATTTATTCGTTAATCTCCATTAAACAAAAATAATATGGTAAAAATTGCTTCATCTTTAAATGTACTTCTCACTTTCAAAGTTTATCAGTGATTAACGAAAAAATGTAAACATTTGTACAAAACCAGTTTCTTCAGCCGTAAGGGAAAAAAAAACATCAACTGACATCTTACCATTCGAAGCAATAAAAGGGGCGCGTTCCTCACGTTTTCATCGTTCCTTATACAACATCTAAATGCTTTGCACATGATACAGAATCCGTTATTTTCAGGGGAAAGCTATTTTCCCGAAATAGAACGACAGAGGGACCCTGGAATTTCAGGCCTAATGTTAGAATTCTAATACCGGAGAGAACTGAATGAAGAATAAACAGAAAGAAAGGAAAGATCCTTTTTTGGTGTACGGTCAAAAAAGAGATCTCGGAATTCATATATAGAATCCAAACGAATATCCGCTGTCGGATTTATTCAGAAGCCTTACAAGCTGATTTCAGTCGTAAAAGTTGCGGTAACCGGAAGATAAATTCGGAATTTTTATGTATACTGCTATCCAAAATTGGATAAATGGCACGCCCAAGTTAATGTTTTGTAATAACAAGCATAGGAAAACAATTTTAAAATACATTAATTGCTAATTGTGTGTGTGTGTGTGTTAATCAGGGGCACGCAGATGGGGGAGAGTACCAACGGGACCGGTCCCTTACCCCCCAAAAAACATCGGATGTCCGGTGTCCGACCAATTGTATTTTTATTATTATTATTATTATTGAATATCCGGAACACGACTGCAAAAAAAAAATCCGGTTATCAAGCACGTCAAATTTTGTGTTTATATATGGAATTTACAGGTTTTAGACACACAGAGCCGGATATCCAGTAAGGATAAGTCACGCGAGAATCTCCGGATATCTTGTATTCGGGAAATCAGTATCCAGTTTTTCCTTAATTTTGACCATGGTCACCCTCCCCTCCTGGGTGTTCCACTGGTGTTAATCAATGTATTTTCTGAGCGCACTTTAGATGAAATAAAAAGTATAAAAACAGCAAAAAAAATTGGAAACAGCAAACATATAAAAGAAAATTTTTTAGTGCTACTTTGGAATTTTCCTGTTTGTAATCAATTCGGAAAGAATTCAATGGAATTAAACATGCTTTCGTAAATAAACTTTTTAGTGCTACCTAGAAACATCTATCCACTACAAGAAAACTGCATGTTGTTTCGTTTCAGAGTTTATGAAATACATTACCAAGAACTAAAAGCGCCTAATCAAAGTATTACTGTTAATAAGAAACTAACAATGATTCCCTTACTTCCGCTTCGTAACGTATTTGGAAAAATATTTCGTAACTAAATTCCTACTTTTTAAGTTTAATTGATTAATGTTAAATTTCCATACACCAATGTTATCTGTCAAAGCTGTTTATAGAACTGATATTTGATGCAAGTTATGAATATAATAACAGTAATGAATTATAAGGTTTTATTCTATTTCGTTTTTACAAACAAGACTTATGTATAAATATTCAACTCGATCTTTATCCAATTAAAATTTTTTTAGGCGAAAAAGGGGGTGGGGGTGGTTAACATGTTTAGAAGGCATAGTTTTTTTCCAAAACCTTGCTTAATTTTGTGACTGAACTCTATATATGTGGAGGAGGGAAACACCTCAACCCTTCTCTACAATCTGATGACGAGCGCCTCATAGAGAGAACGCCAGAGAGACGGTAGAGACGAGAAAGCGATATAGACGTGTAGCTTTCCACTTAGAAGTAACCCTTAACTTTAGAAGTGTTTTCAACCACCTTGACGCGAACAAAATGTTTATCTGTTTCTATGTGTTCCCGTAAATGTTTTAAGTGTCCTGTCTTCGGCAATAAACCTCAACGTCTTCGGCAAAAAACGTCTTAAAACTCTGATTGATTCTTGGATAACGAAAGGGACTACACCCAACATGGTGGCAGAAGTGAATCTACCCAGGAATAATTAGTACTCCGTACGACTCTTCAACTCGGGTGAGTCCGTTCTTTTATATATTTTTAGTATGGCGAAAATATCGCTAAATGACATACCTTCCATTTCAAAATCTCTCAAATGTGGAAGTGCCAAAAGTGGTAAATTGTTAAGTGAAGTTGTATCTGATCATCCATTTGACCGATCAACACGTAGAAGACTAAGACAATTTACTTCCTTTCCCGATGATTTCGATATTGAAAAGCGTAAACAAGAGCTTTTAGAATCATTTTCCTTAGCTGACTTTATCTCTGTGTGCAATTCATTGTATATCGACTGTTCCGGTTCGCAAGAAGTTTTATGTGACAGAATTTTTGAATCTCTTTCTAATTTAAATTCATTTCAAAGCACTATTGAAATTTTTTCTTCTGATGACGATACGAATGAAACCAAAACTATTTCGTATAGCAATCCTTTCGTTCTGTCTGAACACGTGACCTTGAACGACGCCACGAAACCACAACACCAGTCTCCCCCGCGCCAACATTTCGTTTCCTCCCCACCTCTTGGCAAGCATAGTGCCAGTGAAGAAAAAAATCTAGTGACTCAGAATTCTCATTCCGCTGTCGAACTTCTAGAGAAAACAAAAACAATTTGTGAATTATCCAGCGTTCACAACGTTTCACCAGAAAACAATAATTCAATCTGGTTCATTTTGAGAGAAATATGCGATTTAGCTCGTACCTTTTCAGGAAAGAATTCATTTTCGATACACAATTTTATCTCTGACTTAGAAGACTTATTTTCAACTTATGGTTTTACTACAGAAGTGCAGAAAATTTTGATTACAAAAAAAATATTAGTTGATCCAGCGCGTATTTTTGTATTGTCTTTGAAAAATGTTACATGTTTTGAAAATCTTAAAGAGCACCTTATTACTGAATTTGGCACAAAAATCTCATCCATTGATGTTCATAAGCTTCTTAGTTCCCGGAAATTTAGTCAAAATAAAACTGTGACAGAATACTTTATCGCTATGCGTGCGTTAGCTAGTCAAAGTCATATTGATGATGAATCGTTAATTGAATATTGTATTGAAGGTTTGCTCGACTCTCAAGCTAAACTCGTTTTGTATGGATGTACCGATCTTTCCGAATTTAAACAGAAGTTACGTTCATTTGAGAAGCTTTATTCTAAGGATGTTAAACCAGAAAATAATTTTCATCGTGCCTTCAAACCTAATAGCTATCCAAATAGCAATTTTTCTAGAGATCATCGTAAAAATTTTACTGAGGAAAAAACTGTTGTGAATAAATTTACTGAACCAAAATTTCACACTTCCAGTAGTACTAATGCTTTTCGCTCCCCCAAAGTAACGGAAAATTATGTTTTAACTGTGGTGAACGAAATAATCACGAATCTCGTTTTTGTTCTCATAAAGATAAAGGAATGAAATGTTTTGCATGTAAACAATTTGGTTCTCATAAAGCAGTTAACTGTCCATCAAAGAAGGTACAATCTCATGTTACAATTGGCATCCGCAAAATTCTACTAGTTTATTTACTAAGACTGTAACTGTCAACAATATTCCAATTTCTGCTGTTATCGACACTGCGTCGAACAAAACACTTTTAAAAGAAGAGTTTTTTCGTAAAATTGCTCCTAACTGTTTCTTAGATGAGTTAAATATTCAGTTACATGGTTTAGAAAATAATACGGTAACACCGTTGGGTTCATTTTCAGCGTCTATTTTTATCGATGGTTTTGAATTTAATACATATATTTGTGTTGTTTCGAATAATACTTTACAATTTCCGATGTTGGTTGGTGCTGATGTACTTTCACAAGGTGATTTGCATATTTCCCATGGTGCAGTATCTTTTACGAAGACTAATACTTTAATCGTGACAAGTTCATCAACCCACAACGCTGATCAAGATTGCATTATATCTCGCGCAGATGACCATAAACATTCGACAATCAGTACAAAAGCAAATGTTGTAAATCCCGAAATTCTTTTCTCACATTTGACCAATTCCTTAGAGACGACACCCTAAGACTTAAGTCACATTTTAGACCCATCCCTCAAAACACAGTTGTCAACTCTGATAAATAATTACAAGCCTCGGGGAACTAAGCAAACTGAATTAGAAATGACTCTAATTCTGACGGATGAGATCCCAGTAGCTCAACGACCTCGAAGATTGCCGCTTGCAGAACAAAAAATAGTACAGAAACAAATACACGACTGGTTAGACGATAGTATAATTAAAAACAGTTGTTTCGATTATGCTTCCCCCATTGTGTTATGCAAGAAGAAAAATGGCTCATACAGACTTTGTGTAGATTATAGACGCCTCAACAAAAAAATAATTAGAGACAAATTTCCCATACCGCTCATTGATGATGCTTTAGATCGATTGCAACAAGCCAAAGTGTTTAGCTCCCTTTATTTGAAGAATGGTTTTTTTTCATGTTTCTATGAATCCCAACAGTACGAAATACACTTCACTTATCACACCAAAAGGCCAGTATGAATTTTTGAAAGTCCCCTTTGGTCTTTCCAACAGCCCTAGTGTTTTCCAAAGATTTGTTTCCAGAGTGTTTCGCGATCTTATTCGTGAAAATGTCATTATTATTTGCATGGACGATCTAATAATATCGTCCCAAGATGAAGAAGAAGGTCTTCAGAAATTGAAACGCGTACTACAAGTTGCATCAGACTTTGGTTTAATTCTTAATCTCAAAAAATGCCAATTTTTACAGCGTCGTATTGAATTTCTCGGATATGTTATTAAAAACAGTACTATTAAACCTCGGCCGTCGAAAACCCTGGCAGTTCAAAATTTTCCTTTGCCTAAGACGCTCAAACAAGTTCAATGTTTTTTGGGCTTAACAGGATATTTTCGAAAATTCATAAAGAATTACTCACTGATTGCACGACCTTTAAGCGACATGCTCAGAAAAGACTCATCTTTCCATTTTGGCCCTAAACAACATCAAGCTTTTCTTGCTCGCAAAGATTCTCTTTCGAATCAACCAGTTTTACATATTTTTAATCAAAATTCCCCTCTCGAATTACACACGGATGCAAGTTCTTTTGGATTTGGTGCAGTCCTATTACAAAAATCCGATGATGATGACCAATGGCATCCTATACAGTATATGAGTAGAAAGACTTCCCCTTAACAATCTAAATATTCCAGTTACGAGCTTGAAGCACTTGCCGTTATTGAAGCAGTAAAGAAATTTCGAAATTATCTTCTAGGAACAAAATTTAGAATCGTGACTGATTGCGCTGCTTTCCAACAAACATTGCAAAAACGAGACCTTACTCCGAAAATAGCTAGATGGGCGATGTACCTAGACGAATTTGATTTTGAAATAATCCACCGTCCCGGTAAATGTTTGCAACATGTTGATGCTTTGAATCGAAATCCCGTTTATTTGACGACATGTCTTGACGCAGACCTAACATTCCAACTCTCTAAAGCACAAGGCGAAGACGACAACATCAAAACACTCAAAGTTTTAATCCAAAACGGAGAAGACACCGAACATGTAATAAAAAATGACATAGTTTACAAAGTCGACAAAGATCGTGAGTTAATTGTTGTACCTCAGAAAATGCAGACTGAGATCATGCGTTCAATTCATAATAAAGGCCATTTCACAGTCGTTAAAACGCAAGACCTTTCCAGTCAAGATTTTTATATTCCAGAAGCCCGCCGACAGATTGAGAATGTTATTGCCAATTGTGTCGAGTGCATACTTTGTAGCAAGAAACGAGGGAAGAAAGACGGTTTTTTACATCCCATTCCGAAAGGAGACCTTCCGTTGTAAACCTATCATATCGACTTCCTAGGACCACTCCCAACAACCAACAAACAATATCAATATATTTTTAGTGTATTGGACGCATTTACCAAGTTTACGTGGTTGTATCCCGTCAAATCAACGACATCCATCGCTGCAATTGAAAAGCTCCAACTTCAGAGCATTACATTCGGAAATCCATCCAGAATGATATCAGATCGTGGTTCATCTTTTCAATCCGCTGATTTCGCAGAATATTGCAAGAACGAGAATATTGACCATGTAGTGATCACCACGGGTATACCCCGAGGCAACGGTCAAGTCGAACGCATCCACGGAACTTTAACACCTGTCTTGGCTAAACTCTCCATCGACGACCCCTCAAAATGGTTTAAATTTGTGCCCGACGTCCAACGCATATTAAACAGTACAAATTCGGCGACCACGAACTTTACCCCATTCGAGTTAATGATCGGCATTAAAATGAAAAATAAAGAAGATCTACGAATTAAGCAGCTACTCGAAGAAGAAAATTTAAACATTATCATGCAAGACAAACATAACCTCCGCGAAACTGCCAAACGAAATATTCTCGATCACCAAACGCGTTCTCAAACTTCTTACAACAAACGTCGCAAGAAACCAACTTCTTACAAACAAGGCGACATCGAATCTATTCAAAAGACTCAATTCTCTCCAGGTTCCAAATTGTACCCCAAATTTTATGGCCTCTACAAAGTTACCAGCGTTAAAGCAAATGATCGATATGATGTGCAAAAATTAGGCCGGACCCAATACTACATCGACCGCTGCTGACCATATGAAGCCTTGGACTGATCTATCATCACTTTCCCTCACTTGATTGCGACAACCAACTTAACGACTGATAAACGATGATGACTTGGACTTCGCTTTTGATCCTGATTTACATGTTGACTCTCTTATGCTAGAATTGACTTTTTGACGAACAGTTTTAACCCAAAATTTTGTGTTTTTTTCCTGTTTCTTTTTTTTTTTCTTTACAGATTTAGACGATTGTTTTGTTTTCCACGGGTCTTGGAGGCCAAGAGTCGTCAGGATGGACGAGTGCGGAGGAGGTAAACACCCAACACCCCCTGAACTAGAAAGCCTCCGGACTGAAACTATTGCGCAACGTCCGTAGGCCGATTTTCACCCCGCTCGTCAACCGATAGCATTCGTAATTGGGACATTACTGGATTTCGGCAGAAAACATTTGCATAAAAACAAAAAGATGCCATCAGAAATTGCAGAATGAGTTCAACACATTTATATACTTACTCAGTATGGAAAACAAAAGTTAATATTTCCACTTCGAAAATAATTTACTGCATTCAGATAATTAATCTCTACTTTTCACGAAACATGATTGCTACAGTAGAACTGCAATTTTAAACATTTTAGAGGTGTTATTTTTGATACATAGATACTTATCAAGATATATTGAAGGATTATATTTTATTTAAGCTCAATATTTTAACACTAATGTTTGTTCATTTCCATATAAGAAAAAAAAAATCACTTTTCATATAGTTTTTAATAATATTTCTGAAATTTATGAAGTTATTTACGTCACACTTGTGTGATAAATGCAAACCTTGACAAAGGTTGTTTAGATACTAAAACGTTAATAATCAAATTGAAATGAAATAATAAATTAAGGCAAAATATTTAAAAGCAAGCAATAACGGAAAGCTTTCTGTAGATTTTAAATTGTTAATGTAAAACTAATTTTCTAGGAGCCTGGTCACTTCTGAACAGCGCTATACGACCACTTGAAAATAGTCTTGTACGCCACATTCGTACAAAAAAACCAAAAAAAAAAAAGTGAAGAAAAAGTATTTGCATAGTGTTCTTATCAGGTTCCCACAATTACGTTTTCTATTCCGGTGGTCTTTTATGACTGTGTGATTGGAAAAGGGCTATTGAAAAGAGAAACTTTTATCCAGAGGACATTTTATCACTCTCTCATCTCAGAATTTAGAAATTAGGAAGATTCCCTTTTACTAGAAAATAAAAGATGTTTTAAGGGCATCTTTGTGTTACGCCATGATCTTTCCTTCTGCGAAGGCTACAGAAAAAACTGTGTGACGAGTAAAAAAAAATGTTTTAAATTATTGAAAATCGGAATTACGTTTTTCACTCGGATGCGAAGTTCAAGTTAAAAATTAATGATTTACTAAGAACCAAAAAGCGAACTACACTGGTAAATCATTTCCAACACTAAATTATTAAGCTACTTTTTGGAAAAGAACTAAAAAAGAAGTCAAACATAAATTGAACAGAATTAAATCCATTCATAAAAGGTCTGTACAGAATCTTTGTCTTATTTTCTTGTAAGAAATAAACCTCAAACTTTTTAAACTGGGATGTTTTTGAAAGAAAATTTGATTCATTGTTTCTTTGACTTTTGTACGTGCTACCGTTTGCGTAATTCATAAATTTCCCCCGAAATATAAGAAGTCTCTAACATTGAAAAAACTATGATACTTTAATCATTTATTAATTAATGACGTCACGGTTTTTCAATGCATTTGTCACAAAATGTCACACTTCAATGTACCCCCTTTCCCAGTCACATGTCACGCATACATTACATAAGCATATTTATTTGTAGTTTAGAAACAAAGCACTACATTATAGATCTCATCTCCAATTTTATCTTGAACTTTTAATGACCTTTCTGAGTACAACAATAATAATGATTATGTGTGTGCTTAATTTGTATAACATGATATTAAGATTTACAAGAAAAAAAACCTGATTAATATATAATGTTAAAAACATTAATCTTTCGAATTTTGGAGAAATTAACGCGCTATTTTGTCTTAAAGTAAACGCCCAAGATTTTCTTTCAAGTTTAAACTTTAACTTGAAGCTAATTTAACCCTTAATCAGCATCGAGGCTTTAGCCACAAAATAAAATCAATGAGAACACAAGAACACAAAACAGAAAAAAAAAAAAAAAAAAATCATAAGTAACACAAAAATATTTTCCTATTCTAATAAAAGTGTTTTTTAAAGTATAGGAAAGCAAATATTTTTTATTATCAATGTTTAGTATAGAACTTAATTTTATTTTTTCTGAAATGTGTGCTCTACAAATGGACTCTTCAGTGGAAGTTATTTGATGGCTTTATTGCAAAAAGAAGCTTATTAATAATGTGAGTTGATCGCCAGCGCAGCAGAAGCAGTAGATTTCGGCCTTCGATTTCGGCCTACGGAGAGAAGAGAAACGTTTCTCCGAGAGGGAGGACAAAGGCTTTCTAGGATTTCTAGTTCAGGGGATGTTGAAACACCTCAACCCTCCTCTGATGACGAGCGCCTCACAGAGAGAACGCCAGAGAGACGGTAGAGACGAGAAAGCGATATAGACGTTCCACTTAGAAGTAACCCTTAACTTTAGAAGTGTTTTCAATCACCTTGACCCGAACAAAATGTTTATCTGTTTCTATGTGTTCCTGTAAATGTTTTAAGTGTCCTGTCTTCGTCAATAAACCTGTGTTCGTCTTAAAACACTGATTGATTCTTGGATAACGGAAGGGACTACACCCAACATATATAAGGGAGGGATTTTTTTTTTTTAATTGAGGGTACAATGCGAAGCGCAAAATCATTCGAAGAATTTTTCATTTCATGAAAAAATCACCCAAAACTAGAAAAAAAACATAAAATGTACAAAAATAAATAAATAAATTCCTCAAAACCTCAAAATTTTCTGTAATAATTCTCAAAAAAGTACAAAGATATGCACAAAAATGCAAAAAATGCAAATATCATCAAAATTTGGGCCTTAAGAATTACGACGATATCTGGGGGTTAGTCAGACAACAGTTGACAGTTACATTATAATAAACACATTCAGACTTTTTTTTTTCCCTTGGGAACTCGCGAGCATTCAACTCCTACACTCCTTTTTAATTTTATGTGCATTTTTCACATTAAGACCGAATACAGGCGATTTAACCTTGAAAATAGGTTCTGAAGACTGTAAGGCTCCAGCACTTCTCAAGGCTTTCGTTAAAAATTGAGTCCTGAATGCCGCACTCACTCATAAGTCAATTCTTTTATGCGCACCCCTCAGTTGGTTTTTGAAATTCCGAATCAAAAGTAGGTAAAAATTAAATTTTACGTATATGTCACTGATTTTGAGGTCTCGATCAAATCTTTACCTTGTATTTTGATTTTATTAACAAAAGTTCTTTGTTTACTTTGCAATTGACTGTAGTATTATGCTTACCACCATTGCAGGCCTAGTGCGTGACCCAGAGATTGGTATCTTCTCCTTCAGAGGCACTACGATGAGTGGTACCATCGCCGCATGATAATTTCGAAGTCCAATTTCTTCACTTGAAAGGGGCAAGCACCTGGACTCTGTTCACATGAAATTGCATTAGGAGCTTAATTTAGCCGAGAGTATCCAAGACCAAATGGTTTTTCAAGGAATCGTATCTCTTACATGCCGCATAATCATAAAACATGGTCACAGACAATTTTTTGTATCCTGAAAATCTACGAACACGGTCAAGTTTGCCCCTGTGCATTTGAACGTAAGAGGCCCGCGCCTTACCAGGACGCCACCCTGTTGGCGTTTTTCAAGAGTAATCTGATAGAAATGCTGATATAAATATCTTATGCCATGCGTTGAAAGAAATTCAAAAAAGTATTATAGTATTTAAGATAGATAATTTTCATTTCCTTAAACTAAATTTCTGAACACATCGATTTCTGTTTTTTTTTTCTTTGTAAATTGATTTTACTACGTCTTGTCTGTATTTATTTACCTGCAAACTAAATTCTATATAAAATAAAGTTGAATTTTATTTATCTGTTTCATTTTCGTATCTGTTTTTGGTTGATCCCCTGTGGCGACGTATAAATGAGGGATTGCTGTAGACTAGAGGAAAGTCACACCTCACGCAGCACATCAAATAACAATTTTAATATATTCCGATAAAACGGTTACTAATGCATATTTGAACTAAAGAAAAAAATTCCAATAGCAAATTGTTTAATGTATGTAATCGGACAAAAATCATCCTAGCACACTAGGACAACAGTTTATCAAGCGTCTAACCAACCATCAATTCATTTCCCGAACAATGTTAGCAGAGTACTTCATTTCAGACGAGTAAGCTCGAGCCAGCTTCTAAGATCTCATCAAAGCGTCATTTTGCTTCGTATATCTTCATACAGTTTTGTCGAGAGGTTAATTTTCGCAGCACGCGCAAGTGTTGCCTCACAAAAGATATACGATGCACACTCATGCATTGTTGACTTCCAGAAAGTGAAAGAAGTGAATGAAGGGTGTTTATTTGTCACATTCAATATTATTTTTTTTTGTGATTACTTACTAAGAGAAAAAAGAGCTCAGAATATCATTAAATTAATGCATAGCATTTACAATAGTTTAAACTTCAAAAAGAATAAGCTGAAAGAAACACGAATATTCATGCAATATAAATATGTTCATTAAACTCTGTCTCATTTATCACTTCTGAAGATCTTTAAATGTTTAGTCAGGGCCTCGCAATTCGAACGTAACCTCATTTTCAACTCAAATACTATGAAAATTAAGAATATAACAATGGTAATTTATCTTTCATTAAATCATTAAACCTTGTATCACAGCCATTTGGAATAAATTCTTTACAAGAACTGTAGGTGAAAGAAAAATTCTGGGAGTAAAAAAAAATGAGTCGAAAGTGTTTTTTTAGCAAAGACGTGCCCACGTAATTGTAAAAAATATATTGCCGTAACTATTTTTTAATGCAAACAAATGCTACAAAAACTGAATTAATCGTTCAACCAAAACGAAATAATGCGTTCTAATTTTTCGGGTTAGCTATTCATTGGCTGCTTTTCATCCATCATTTAAACTTGAGTGTAAAATAGTGAGTTGAAGAAGTGTTTGTCAATTATATTTTCCTCAGTATTGCAATTCATCAGTTTTTATTTGTCCTGGTTACCTCCAAATTTGTATGATAAAAATAACAATTTTCTTTTATTTTTATTTATTTTATTTTTTGTCAGTTTAAAATCAAAATTGGTTTGCAGACTGGATCCAATACACATTATATAAAACAAATCCTCAAAATAACGTTTAAAAATTCCTAGTGTAACACATAGCTTCACTAAGAATCATCATTACAAATTAAATATCACGACGTTTTGTCACTTCAGGAAGCCTTAGATACCAAACAAAAAATAAAAATAATAATAAAATATTCATTCTCAAAACGAGTACCATTGTAATAAATTTGATTAATTTTCTTGCGTTACAATTTCTAAGCATTCAGTTTGCGTTTAAAATATTTTAGACTTTTATAACTAAACACACACTAAACTAGCCATTTCAATATGAAAACGAATAAACATAGTATAATAACAATCATGGAATACGGAATAGCCCCATAAGCTGTAACTAATGAATACTTACAACTATCATTACCTTCATCCATTACAATTAGTATTACGAGCGTGTATTTCCAAAATGTTCCCTTATAAAGAATAAGCTCCATTACAGCCACTATTTACTGGATTTTCCATCATCGCATGAAAGCGAAGCTGCTAATATTTATAATTTAGTAAAATAACTGTTTGAATAACAGAGAGATGTGAATATTCTAGGTCTTAGGTACTTCGATCGCGTCGGACGATAGCAAGAACCTCTAGGGATTATGGTATCGGGAAGATAATCACCAGTCCTGTAATCGTCGCTAGTCTGATCATGAGGGTAAATTTGAAGCAGATCATTTCCAAATACGGATTCAGATAATTTGTATGTTTGAGGAGTAAACTATCGAAGGAAAGAAATTAATGAAAGGAAAACTAGTGGACTTCGGAGAAGCGTTGCAAATAATCCAATGCATCATTTGTATCTTCATATGAGTTTGATAGATACACTTGAGGATGAATTCGCAAGAAGACGTAGTCATCAAAAGGAAGGTGTTTTTATAAAAAGTTTGCTTCAATAGGTGCTTTTAAAGTGTAATAATGAGTGAAAGTTTTGTTTATGACTTCAAGGAAGGATGTAGTGTAAAGTATACAAGAAGTTGCGTTTACCTAAATATTGAATACGTTATAAAATTTCTAAATGCATCTGTTTTGTTTCAAAGTCCTTTAAATTTAATTTTCACTATTTAAATTATTTACTCATTTCTTTAATCATGATTTTTGCTCAACGTCAATTTGAGGCATTTCTAGTCCTTGGGGCATTTTCTTCAAGGGACAAAAATAAAAAATTGAAGAGAGTTAATTCAAAAGTAAGGGATTTCCCGGCGAAATGCTTTTATCCAGTGTGACTTGGAAAAGCTTTTCAATGAAAGTTTCCCTACAATTTAAACATTACACTCGAGTTACTCAAGACTAATCATTGGTGCGAACTTTGTTTATGTGAATGATCATGCAAAGCCACACAAGACTTTGCTGTTTAGAAGCTACTGAACATAAAATAAATACATTAGTAGACCGGATTAGACACGGAACGCTTCTTATGATGAACGGGATGCTCTGGGAAGACGCCTTTCGGTACGTTTATCTCTACTAAAGAACAAACAACAATTGAAGCTCGATGAAGAACGGACACTTTCATCTAAAACAAAAATTTGTCTAAATTAAATTTTTGAGCAATTTGGGAATGTATATAAAAAACTGCATTGCCGCCCATTATTGTTAAACAAACCTTTACTAGATATACTACATTTTGCTAATCTCCCTCCTGGGCAAACAATCATTTGTGTCAGCGCAAATATTTCGTAGGTTTTTTTTCCGGTTTCATACTGGACCTAAAGCTTTGCATTCGTATATTTCTGCCTATCAATGCTAGTTACTTTTTGAAGTATACTCCTCTATTGCGAACTTTTCCACAGTCACTGAAACAAAAAATGGTAACGTTAATTGCTTGTGTTAAGTACGCTAGATTAAGTTTAGGAAAGCCACACGATGAGTTCAAAGATTATCGTTGATCCATACGTCCGGTGACAACGACAAATATAAGGATTCTTCTTATGTTTTGGTATTTTTGGTAGCTACCTTCAACGAAGAACAACAAGGCATGAATCGCGCATACGTAGAACTTCAATGACAGAGATTTCGTTCCCTCGCCACTTTATCCGCCATTAGTTTTCGCTGTCGAACCTTTTGACGTATTGTATCTAAAGATTTAATTGCATTTTCATGCAAGTATCATACTAAAGTTTTTTAAAATGTTCTCTCGTATAATGTACTTGATAAATATATAGGAAAATATATTGTGAGTTTTCTCAAAACGTTAAATTATTCCGTAAATTATTCCGAATTATTCCTGGATCCTTAATCCCCGTGTTTTTCAAACCTACTTGGTAAAATTAATTAGAAGCAAGTCCATATGTATATGTTGGCAAGAATATAATGGTTTTATGAGAAGGTTGTAAAAGCATCAAAGTATTTCATTCAAAATTTTCCATTCACCACTTTTAAATGAATTCCGTTGTTTCAAAACAGTGCTTAAAACGCTGCAGAACAAATGCTTTGAAATAAATATAAATAACGTTTCCACGCTATACTGAAACTTTAGAAAGTGCTTCAAACTTTGATACAGTAAGGTAATGAAAAATTTATACCCTGATGGCTGTTTTCGAAATATCGCTTAAATCTTCAATTTGAACGAAGCACGAAAGATCTATCGACGGATCCCCCTCCAATCAATAAAACCCCTGGCAGGAACATTTGAGTTCGTATGTGAAGCGTATATGATGTGAAAGATTAGTTGAGGAAAACCAATAAAACTAAGGGGCAATTTTAATTTTGTTTAAATTGAGACATCCACAAGAGAAATCGATAATTGCATGAGCACCTCTTCCTGTATACAATCGACAGTTTACATTATTTGTCAAGGTGTATTCTGATCGGTAATTAAGGATTTCTTACGCTTCAATAGCCCTTTAGTTTAAAGGGGAGCTCACATTGAAAAGTTCCTCATATTTGTCTTGGTCCGAGTCTTGCAATGCTATTTTTTAAAATACCTTGCACTGAGATTTACTCCACTGCACCAGTAAAATATTTGTTTCTTCTTTCCCAATTTGCGCATATTTCCCCCTACAACTATCTAATGCTTTTTATTTCTAGTTAGCGCATTTCGGTTCAATTTTTAACAGAAAAATAATCGATGATTTCAAATGTGGCCATCTATATTTATTTGTAGTAGTTATTTATAACTGAAGGTCTTCCATAGTTATACTATCAAACTCATATCGGTATAGATTTAAAATAGTTTAATTTATCATGTGAATTCGACTTCTACATATTTTACTTACAAATATACTATAAAAATTACGTTGACAATAAGAATATAATGTAATAGTTAATATAGATAGTAAGGCGATTAATTTCATAAAAAATTTCAATGCAAATTGAATGTTGCATTATTTTTGATGGACAACCAGATTTTTTTTTTTTTTTTTTTGAAACGCTTCTTACGCTTCTTCCTTAGAAATTTTTAAAAAGTATTTATGTTGTCAAACAAATTTTTTCCTACAAATCACTGAAATTGCTTAGATTTAGACGTAATTTTTGCAACATTTAAGTAAATGAAGCAAAAATTAAGTCCAAATCTAAGAAAAAAAAAAAACGAACAGCTCCTTGATAATATAACAAACCTATGATTTGCTCACTCAGTTTATTTCTGAAGAATTTCCACCTGAGGAAAATGCCGATAAGTTAATTCTACACAATATGCGATAAGCTCCTATGTAGTGTTGACTAAACAATCATGCCTAAATAATTTTTATCCTTTTCATGAGATTTAAAAAGTATTTTTTCTACTTTCTTTGTTTCTCTCATTTCTTTTAATACATAATATTTTATTTGAATGATCCTTTCCCTTTTTAATCTCTTTAGTTGATTTTTTAATGGTACTTAAAGACTACCCTTAATAATTGAAGTCGATCTTCACTAAGAACAAAACTTTTAAAATTATATGCAAAAATCGTGTGTAGACAAGTAAAATAGATTTAGGGACATTTTCTGATCTATTTTTATTATTAGTTCTGAGAAGCGAACATCAAAAACACCCGTTTTTTAAAAATGTACATACTATACAAAAGAAAAAAAGTTTTTCTCTAGTTTGAGTTGTTTCTTCAGACACAACTTCTGCTTTTGTCAATTAACTTTGATTTTTCAATTTAATGTTTAAAAAACGAATTAAACGTTTATGGTTGTTAACCATCTGATTTCTAAATGAAAAAAGTTGTTTCAACAACTATTCATCTTTCCTATTACCTTCAAAAGTATTTATTTATTCTGAGAATCATTTAGTACTGCGTTTCAATTAAATACATTCAATTTCTAAATTTCTTGGAAATAACATAATAGGAAGAAAAATTGAGCAAAAAATTCGATTATTGCCAGTTCGGTGAAAAGTATTCGCTGTGAGCGGAAATCTGAGTCTTTATACGAAGTTTGTGTACTTTAGAAAATTCCCAGGGTAGACGATCTAACGAAACTTGTATGGGTAAAATGATTCTATTAAGGATTCAACTTGACGCAAAAGCCATTTCAACTAACCATGGAAATATTAAAACTTTATTTGCTATTAAGAGGTTATTAAACCTGATCAAGGCAGACTAAATGAACGGGAAAATCTCATTAAAGATTATCATCTGACGCTCTCTGAGTGCCTATTTATGGAAAAGAAACTTCATGGAGCTGGTTTGCCGAACTTAATGGCTGTTAAGGCAAAGCGGAGAGCAAAAATTACAGATGTAAAGCACCTGGTGAACCGCTGGTATTATCCATTAAAAATGAGCATAATCGTTTAATCTAATGAAGAGACCGTGCTGCTTTATTGCTGAATATGAAGTTGCAAAAACTTGTTTTCTCTGTTTAAAGGTGAGTGGGAAAAGGTTTAATGCTTGGCATGAATTCCGAGTTACGGCGCTTTTGGTCCGAGTTTTTAATCGTATATTGTATTTTAAAACAATGCTTTCAAACAGGACCAATAAAACATAATTATTTTTATTAAGTATTATTTCAAAAATAAGTTATTGTGGAAATAGGGGAGAAAGGCGTGAAATAGTAAAGATAAAGCATGTTTTTCTAAATGAACAGATTGGAAATTTATTCTTAAAATAACGGTACATAAAGAGAGAAAAAGGAATATTATTATAGAGCTTGATTTGAAATATTACTTTTCATTTTGGGCAGTAAATTTGAATGGCAAAATGGAAGTGTAAAATTTTCACTTAGTCATATTTTTCAAATGAAATTTCTATGTAATAATTTACCCTTTGCATTCGTAGGTCGACTTATAGTAGCCCAAAAAACATGTAATGATTCCTATTTACGAATACAAAGGGTTGAAAAAACTTATACTTAAAAATGAGTAACTGAATGAAAGAATGATTTATAAAACAAGGGAATGAATAAATGAATTAAAGAACGCAAAAAAAGGATTTCTTAAATGGTGGAAAATCTACTTAATAAATGAACAAAGAAATTAATTAACAGTTGAAGGAATGAATAAACTAAAGGCCATCAAAAATGAGTGCGTAAATGAACGAATGAATGATTGAACGAATAAATAAATAAACTAACGTAAATGAACTATGCACCATTAGCGGAGATCTACAAATTTAGGGGAAATCCAAACCACTAGGGCATAATCGAAAAATGCTTTCAGTACCATTCATGTTCTACTGGTATTCGAACACCAGCTCTTGGCACGGGAGTTTTCGTTTCAAGAAAATGTTCGGCTTTGCTTCTTGGCGGCTACTAACGGCGGGTATTGACTAAAGTAATAGTTAATATATATTATTTTTTTTAATTAAATTTTGTCTGGTTAAAGTCAATTGGGTTAAAATCAGTTGGATTTTTTTAATTCGAGCTAAATCACTCAACTTTTTCTTTTTCTCTCCAGGTCTTCAAGACTGCAATTGAATTTAATCAGGTTTATATTAACATGAACTAAATTTAGTGAAATTAATTCAATCAACGAGTCAGTCGATTGAAAATGTAGCTATCATTGTCCCATTTACTTTGCCCACAATGCCATTTCACAAATTGTACTAAACGTCCAAATTCAAAACAAGCCTTAAACAAATTGACGCTACACTAAACATCATCCGGTCTTATTCTTTTAAATAATAATAACAAGGACTTTATCATTACATAAAAGCAAAAGAGATTTTTGACTTAATTCAAAATATTAGTTATTACACTATGAGCATCCAATTTCAAAAATGGCTAGCATTATTATATACTACTTTGATTTTTAGCGGTGACTATTTTTTGAATGGGATAACCTACATGTACCACATAGTTAAAATGTTATCAGATACCAAACAAAATAAATCTTTTACTTTGCCTCACTATTCCGCTTTACTCTATGTTCGCTTACAGGGGGTAACAGCAGTTCATTTTTAATAATAATTTCCATGACTAAATATAAAATTTGGAGTTTTTATAGAAACCATGATAATAGTATGGAACATGCATCTATGTGAAACAATAAGCCCACATATACGAGCTTTAAATGTAATAGCAGGAAAATTTGGTACTTTTAGAAAATCTTAAAATTTTGATGAATATATATATATATATATATATATATATATATATATATAGGGCTGAAATCGGCGTCTAGGCCTATTTCCAAACAACACACAGTGAAAGAATAAAGTTGAATATATTTGAAGCTTATATACCGTAAATACAGGTAATTAACACCACTTCGTTCGGTCCATTATCATAAAAGCTATGGCCCAGAAACCCCCGCACCTGCCATTTTCTGGCCTATCGTATTTTTAGATGTCCCCGAGTGCAAGCCCTCGGAAGCAAATGGGGTTCCAGGAGAGCTCGACCAACCGCAAATTTATGAAAACCATAAAAAAAAAATTACAGGTCATTGCAAAACACTAAAAGTCATAATGCGCGTGGTGCGGAATACGAAAGATTGCATAGTGTCTGTAAATCAACATCAGATAACAAAAATTGTTACACTACAAGCATTAGTATCATTGAGCAATTGCGCACAACCAAAGCCGCACCACACTATAACAATATAACTCAATATAACTGGATATAAATTGATAGAGTAATACACAGATGATAAATAAAGCACACAAAGTTTAAGCCATGCTGCAGATATCCACAATACTACAATTTGATATCTGGATGCGCATTAAGAGAGTAATACACAGTAGAGAAACACTATACAAAATTTGATGTCTTGTTTTGAAGAATACAAAGTTGTAAAAAAAAAAAAGAAAAAATGAAAAAAAATGAAACAAAGCTTGATCTGATATTATGATGTCTGAGTATACATAGAGTAATACACAGTAGAGAAACGAAGTATACAAAATTAAGCCATGCTGAAGTTCCCCAACTGCATAGTGCAGCCTACTACAAGAGATTACAAAGTAACCGTAGTACAGCTGACGTCTACATTACCACAATATGATGTCTGGGTATGCATAGACAAAGTTATACTCCGTGATGAAACAAGGTATACAGAATGTAAGCCATGTTAAAGTTCATAAATTGCGTAGTGCAGCCTACTTCAGATTGCAAAGTCACTGGTGTACAATAGATGTCCAAAATATTACAATATGATGTCTGGGTATTCATTGACAGAGTACTACACAGTTGAGAAACAAAGTATACAAAATTTGATGTCTTGTGATGAAGTTTACAAAATATGATGCGTGTGATGTAGTATAAAAAAATTGATATCATGTGCTGAAGTATACAGAATTTACAAAGTGATACAAAATTTGAATAATTAATATGATGTCTGGGTATACATTGTCAAAATAATACACAGTAGAGAGACAAAGCATATTGTCATAGTATCCACATGTCCACTCAGGACCAGAACTCCTGCTCATCCATTCACTTGTCGCTTTTACCGCCCCATGACGCTACCGTCGACCCGGCATGACCCATTGGATCCTACATACATATATATGTATATATAATCATCAAGCAAAATATTACGATTGGAGAAGGGAAGAAAAAAACGGGAAACTTCGAACAATTTGTACCTTATAGGAAGTTTTACATTTTTAACGGAGTTATTTGCTAAAATAATAAACAGTTAAAAAAGAAAGAAAAGAAACACTGAAAAAATAATTTAAAATTTGAAAGAGGAACACGATAAATACTAAAAAAAATAAATAAATAAAACAAAACATAACGTTGTGTGGTGTATATAGAAAACCATAGATTAGTAGATATAGAGTAGTATTGAAGAAAAGGGGCATGAAAACTAAATGACCGACTCCAATACCTATTATCGACAGCTAGAAATATTTATCTTGAACGAAAATGTTCGACGACAGGAGCCTTCCCCATTAATGCAATGAAAGAAATCAGTTGTCAGTAGCTTGTTGGGAAGCTTTTACGTCTCCTAATGGACTGAGAGTGTGTAGCAGTGTACCATGGAGAACTAAATCCACAGAATGAAACCCACATCTCGTAACGCGACACTCTCCGATTGGATCTGAGGAAATTTTCTTGTTCACTTCCATTATCCGCCATCGGCTCACATGCAGGTAGGGAGTCCAATTTCCGGACAGAGAGGATAATTCAATCTCTGCTGGCGGACAATGGAGAGTCGGGGGGATATGCAATGGCGGATTAAAAAGCACCACGTGTATCTAAACAAAGAACGGAAAGAAAAAATGTCAGCCTAGGAATGATTCGTCATTGGAAAAATGTCGGATGTTACTCGTGAAAACTTTAAATGCGAAAAGAAAAAATGCAATTCATACTTTGCATCAGTTGAGAGATTAGTGCTTCAATTGAATTGATGGCTATTGAAAGGAACTTTTATTTTGAATATATTTGATTGTTTCCCCCTCCCACACTCCTTCTTTTTGGCTCAGTGCCTTTCAATGCTCAACTCTTTAATTTAACAGAGTTTATAAGAAAGGGATGTTTAGGTAATTTTCTTCATCTTTAAGTGATTTTATCAATCATGGTCTATAATGTATGAAAAGCACGGAAGTCTCTTAAAATGATACCCATTAAAGCATGAACTTAGCTAATTTAACCAATCATAAATTAAATTAAAAGGGAAAATAGAATTCTTATATCAGCAAGTTCTTCAAGGGAACATTCCATCTCAAGAACCAATTTATTGACTTTTTGAAGATGTAGTAGCGATAAAATTCTTTAACACTTTACTTAAACACTTTTATTTTTTAAAACGTTTTCAAAAATTAGTTTTCTTAGATGTTCTAAAAAGTAAAAAGCAACAAATGAGGATCATAATAAAATAGACGAAATGACTAAGCAAAAAAAAAAAGAAAGTCATTAACTAATCAATAAAGAGAGAGCTTTATTCTGTGTTTTAAAGCATGTTTTTTCCCCCGTTTTTTCTTTTTCTTTTTTTTTTCTGACAAACAACATTATTACACACAAATACTGTAAAGGCAATCTCTTCTTAATGTAATGATGTGCAGCACATTTTCCATTTTCTCATCTTTTGTCCCCTTATTTGAGGAATGGCCCAATAGCCTTCTTTTAATTGACAAAAAAATTTTTTTACTCGTTAGTTAAACATATTTTTATGGAAACTTTTTAGTGTGGATGTTCATAAAGTGCTTGTGTTAGTAATATTTACTACAGATAACCAAAGTAGTAACCACTAAAAATTGTAAAGATAAACCACCCAATTGAGCCATTACTGGGGGGCAGGAAATAAAGTCAGCTAACTTAAAGCAAAAACAATTTAATGGAGTATAAATATAAGCACCATGTCGATTACAAAAATAAAAATAGGACGAAAACATCAAAATCTTCTCTCGTTCCACCGTCTTGAGAGCGGAAAGAATCTTTACTGCCATCGGAAGCAAGTTTCCTTTTTAATCCTTCCCACCATTTACGATAAAAGTTTCCTGCAGCCTCACGTTCTTGAAGCTGTTAGGTGTTGGCAGAATATTCTGGTCCTGTGGACAGGATCGCCATGTTGCCGATAACGGAAAGTGACAGCCACGGTTCCAGATAACTGAATGTTATCCAGCCTCAAAGATTCGGGAAATAAAATTTAAAGCAAAAGATCTGAAAATAGATTCCCAGCAAATTCTTTTCGAATCATTTTATTGAAGCGCATTTATTTTGCAGTGAAATATCATTTAAGTCAGTAAAAGAAATGAAAAATGCAATGCCACCAAATTCGTAAAAGAACAAATACTTTCATAAGAAATAAATTTTTAAGATCAAGTAGTTTGAAATATTTTTTTTTTTTAATTTATGCTTTAATGAGGCTGTTTTTACTTATTTATTAATCAAATAACTCCGTTTTTAATTTTAGGCCTTGTATTATGATTTAGCACATGTAATGTAAGATGTCTTTTCTGACAAGAAGACTGACCTTAAGGGAGTTCATGTCTTATTGGGGAGAATTCTTTTATTGGCACAGAGCTAAAAGCTTCATTTACGTTACTGACTAGACAAACTTATTATCCCCAACCCCCCTTTTTTTAACAAATGGCATCGTTTAATTCTTCTCACATCGGGAAGCTTTTTTAAGAGCCAAATAGTACCAGTTCTGTTTTGTAAACAAACCGATCGTTGCCATCGGAAAAAAACGAAATTACTCTTTTACCACCACGCCCCTTAGCATTATAAACAGATACATAAAAAAATTTTAAATGAAAAAAAAAACACATTTTATATCCAGTGCATACATTTGCATTTTTTATTCAATGTGGTAAACTTAAACAAACAGGAAGTATGTGCATATTCTACGTCATAAGTTCCTTCTCATAAAGTTTGTTCCAAGCAAATCCGTCTGTTATATCAAGATTTGTATAGAATGAAATTTCCCCGCAGGCGGTAATAATAAATTTTTTGAATTGTTCAAAAGTGAACGAAATTTTCAAATCAAAAAATATTTAACGTCGAGAGTTCTTTCTAACAAGCTTGCTCAAATTAACTAGGAACTTATATCCAGGGTTTAATAACTTTGCTTCATATTTCCCCATAGGCGCTATTGATGAAAGTTTTTGAACTGTTAAAAATTGAACGTTAAATTCTTTTAATAGGAAAATAAAATATTTAAATTATATGTCCTCGCCGAGATCTTTCGGCGGAAAATTAAAGGACAATTTTGCATTTCGAGTTTCAACGGAACTACTGAGAAAACTCCGATACATTTTTGAGGCTCGATTTCTTTAGCCATGAATGTCACAACCTTTCTGATTTTGTCTATCTATGCATAGAAACATAATTTAAAATGCAAAATAAAATAATAAAAATGGTATTTGGATTACTGAGCAAAAAACCCTATAAAAAACTACTTCTGTGAA
Source organism: Octonoba sinensis (assembly GCA_038502835.1). Lineage (NCBI taxonomy): Eukaryota > Metazoa > Arthropoda > Arachnida > Araneae > Uloboridae > Octonoba > Octonoba sinensis. The sequence goes on along the minus strand of CM076600.1, from coordinate 106,882,312 downwards.
TGTGAAAGTAAGCTACAAATACGAGGGGATATTCTATGAGTGAAGAACAAAGGCAATGAACATAAAACAATTTTAGAATTACTACATTTAAACTGCAAAAATTCGGCATTTACAAGTCATTTAAAACCTATTTCTTTAGATACATTTTTGATAAATCCCAAACTTAAATAGTCCGTTCAAATGGTTCTTAGGAAATATTTTCCGCATAATAATCAACGAAAAAGGAAATCAACAATTTCAACTCGAGTAAGCTCCCAGAAAACTCTTTCTAGTATCTTTTTCCTTTTATATTCATGGGCATGTCTCTAAGTCCATTACAGTCATCCATCCCCAGGATCACGGAATTCTTGCAAAGACCTCTTAGAATGGCCTGTCAGGACCACGCGTTCGCATCTATCAAGCCTTGCATTAGGGAAGATTTCGAAGAAAGAAGTGGCAACAGCTTACCAAGGCAGACATGCCCCCGTGGCACAAAGGCAACCGACTGGATTGCAGAGTAATGCCCTCTGCCTTTCTTCCCACAAAAAATCCATGTCTGATGACTGCCGAACTTCATCATTTCGGGAGATGTCAAACATTTTTAAAAATGTCTGCTGGGGAAAAATCTCTGTGGGAGGGATTAGTTTAATGGCCGCTAGGCATAGGGAAAATCCCTGTCAAAACGTAGACGATTATTTTACTTTTTCGGTTTTTTTTCATGCCAAGTATTTTTGTTTATCCTCAGATGTTTTCGCTGAACCGATTTTGCATAAAAATATTCTTTTTTTTTTTTTTTTAATTAAATGAATATAGTAAATAAAAGTGGAGAGAAAAGTGATTCATGCAACGCAATATAGGTACTGTCAGTAATTCATTATATGCATATATTAACTGCATATTTTTTCATTTTATTGTTTGTAAGAATAGAAAAAAATTAGAGCACAGAATGAGGCTGTAAAATTCGTTATGCTGTGAATCATTAGTCTAATTAAATCGAATACTAGGAACTCTAAGTTTGACATATAAATGTTGCTGGATAATCAATGCAAAAATACCTTTCTTTTGCATAGAAAGTTGAATGAACTTCAACTAAATATAAAATATAAATAAGACATCGAAAAAGAAGAGGTTTAAAATAGTCTTTAAAAAGAAACAGTTGAACATTTACTGTATATAATGGAATTCATTCCTTCTAAACCACGATCTAAAAATCAGAAAAAACTTTTCAGTGACTTCCAAGACCGGATTGTATCAACCTTACGAACCTTATTCGAGCGGCTTGAATACGTACATTTAATTATTTTCTCGGCATATCAACATCTCATTAAAGTATAAAAGTTTCCGAATCAAGTAGAAGAAGGTATTGATTCAAAACAAAGAAACTTAAGTATCTATTGAATACAAATATTTCTTTTAGATAAATCTAAAAAAATAATTCTTTTAAATGAACACATAGCTGCACAATAAAAATGTCTAATAACTCCCAACTTTTAAAACAATGAAGTGAACTTCATTTTCTTAAATGATAACAGATAAATGAATAATAAGTATTCAACAATGCACTGTTAGACGAATTCCAAATACTTTAAACATTAATAAATCGAAGTTTAAGAAACATTGAAAAGTTTGTCGTCTTTTAATTATGAAAATACGTACTTAAAAAAATGTGTGTAAGCCATTAATTTTTGCCTCAATATTGACATACTGGCAAAAAGAAAAATAAATAAAATAAAAGTCTACAAACTGCAACAACGGATTGTACTATCAGTTATCCATAAATACCAATCCAAATAGAATAAATCGACTCCATTATTCATCCAATAAAGCAACAAGGAAAGCGGAATTCTAAATATCTACTGGACATTGACTTCCATTAAAGGCTGTTCCCATAGAAACGAATATGGATTATTGTCTATGAACAGAAACTAGATAAGATAGCTTGAACATAGTTGATTTTTTTCCCTCCTACACGCAAATATTAATATCGATACAAATAAAATATTGGAAATTTCCGCTGCGCTTGACCACCTAAGGCTGTAATTTACGTGAGCAAATGCACTCATTTAGTTTATTTAGTTTCACGCATTTGTATATTTATTTACTTAGGTATTTGAAGCAAATGAAAGCAAAAAATTTTAGTAAGCCCTTTATATCTCGCAAAAGAATAATTCGTGCATTTCAGAAAAAAATCTGAATTGACTTAAAAATCGCTTTTTTTCTCATTTTCCCTGCAGTGTATTAAGTAAGGCAGTTATTTTCATTGCCGGTTTTCGAAATAAATTTTATGCATTGTTAATATTATTTTCAAACAATATTTAAAATGGAGTACTTTTCATATAGCAATGTTCTGGCTTATTTTGCAGTTTTGTTGTTGCACTTTTAAATGCTTTCTTTACGCGAACTTCATCTTCAGCTAAATTTTTCCTTGAAACAAAAGTTTAAAAAAATCATGAATGACTAAAAGTAAAATAGAAAAAGCTTGGAAAAAAAAGTCTTTAGTAATCGTTAACAGGAAAACTAGTGAAAAAAAAAAAACAAATTCCGTAACTCAAAAAATTAAAAGAATAAAGAAGCTAGACAAGGTGGAAAAGTATGTCGATGGTGGGAAAGAACGTGTCGGCCATTCTTCGTCTCCTCCCCCAAGTGACATTAAATGGAACTACTTGTTAATTGAAAGATTTCCTCACTCCTCACCTTTCATTCTTATATTCAAAAAACTTCCATATTTGTTTCATAAAATTTAAGTAAACTCTGAAATTCGATTAATTTTTTGCTATTCTTAACAAAATTTGCCCCACAATAAATAGAAGAGTAATTTTTTCGGCCTCCAAATTGCTCACCGTTAAAATTTTTTCTTTGCCCAACATTAAAGATTTAAAAGTTTTCACGATGACATTATCCGGATTATATCATGATTTCACAATCTGCGGGTGGCAAGCCCTATCGGATCGGGCTCAGGTATAAAAGGCTTTGAAATCCGACCGAAAAGCAAAAGAAAATCAATTTATTACGCACAAATTATAAATTGCGCTAAAAAGTAAAAAATAAATGAATTCCTTAAACAACATCGAAACGACTTTTAAACATAATTTTTGAAGTCGGTGAAAAATTATGACGATCTAATTATCATTACACCATGTGTTACTTTGCATTGAAACTGTTGCAAACTCTGGGCCACTTATATTTGTAATTGATTCACGATTACAAAAGTAATCATAAATCAAAATCTATCATAACTTTGCACAAACTTCAAAAATTATGTTCAAAAGTCGTTTCGATCTTGTTCAAGGAATTTTTTCACATTTTAGCGCAATTTATAATTTGAAGTCTGTTCTATTTTTTTTCCAAAAATTCTTTTATTGTATTCTTTTTTGTATAAATACCCTTTTTTAAAAAAAAAATCGTATCAAAGGGCAAACCTTCATCAAAATCGGTTCATCTGGTGAGAAGTTATGGGTGAGCAAACAAGCAAAAGAAACTGACATATATACAGTATGAATGTATAACCTCCTCCTTAGTGAAGTCAGTTAAAGATAGTTAACTTCTAATGAAATGTTACAAAATCCAATATTTTACAAATACAATTTTGCAAGGAAGGGGTCTCAAGTCTTTTTCAGTACATTTTCAGCTATTAAAGAGATTTTGAAACACTAAAAAATATTGAGAAACGACGGATTAGATTCACTTGATGATCATTTTTCTCAAAAAGTAATTATATATCTCAAAAATTCCCTTCTTAACTTTAGCTCATGCAGATAAATTTTGTCAGTTTTCCTCTTAACTGAAAAGTATAAATCAGAAACAAAAATACACCTTTATTCATAAACTTACAAAGGTGTTGCTTTTGCTAAACTTTTCCTGCAATTTTCCCTAATTAAACTTTCAAATAAGTTCTTCAAATCATGAAAACGCTTGAAGCGCCATTCAAATACTTAACAAACATCTCAGAAACAACTTATCATGCTAAAACATCGAAAAATGAATCAAAGCGTATAATAAGCCACTCATAACTACTTAAACAAAGTTTCCGTTTTCCGAATAATGAAAATAATCATTACACTTGACGACTTGTTACAGCGTCTAGCTAGCGTCTTCTACCGAGCAATAATTACTCCTTGTTGGAACATCGCCGCAAAGAACAATGAAACTTGTTTCTTAGAAGAAAAATATATTTAACGAAAAATAGAGAAACTGGAGTCTAATAGGGAGATCGATACAGAATAAAAGATAAATTTATTTCAGAATTTTGGTGGTGTAAAGAGCTTATTTAACGGTTAGGAGCTCATTGTATTAAATTGAATTTGTCAGAAAAGGTTAATGTGCCTGCAAGTTAAATATTTCAGCATGGAGAAATCGACAAACATGGTGTAAAAATTAAATAATGCATAACTTTCGACTGCAAAATTTTCAATCCATTCATTTTTTTCAGTAACGTTCTTTTTATATATATTAGGGCCGTCTTTATTTTAAAGGTTGTAGTTATTCCATGCGACGGCCTCCTATCTTGTTTCATCTTACAAATAAATGATTGTCGCATTTTAACTCCCCCAATCCAAGAATATTAACCCGTGCCACTGGGGGCTTTTTATTTTGAACCAAATCATACTTGTCTACTGAACTTAAAGAAAGCCACTCAGAGGGGGGAAACACAAAGAAGGGGGGAGGAGATAGTTCAGTATTTAATAAAAGATACTGTAAGTAAGATAATTTATTAAATTAGGATATTTTTCATTTACCTATTAAGCATATAATGCATGATAGCCCATAATACATTATTGCAGAAACCTAAGAAACATTCGATAGTTTTAAAATTTTTCATTCTTTCTTATGCAATTGTTGAATCCTTCCTCACAAGGTACTATTAAAAATTTTCCTTTTTTTTTCAATGCTATAAATATACATGATGGGCAAAATGAATTAATATTTTGGCGTTATGATATGCATAATGTTCATACTATTTTCAATATCCAAAGTATAAAGTAAAAAAATAGAGCAGACCAATGTATGTTTTCCCCCTCTAAATATATTTTATAAGTTTCAGTACACAATTCTCGATTGTCATAAAACTTTTTCAGATGTCTAAATCATCTGAGATACAGATGATTTAGAAATTAAAAATGAATTATATTTAAATGGAGCTTATTTGGGCTTCCACAACGCGAAAGACATACGAAATAATTGTTAACTATTATCTTTTCAGTAGTGTTAGACAAATGTCATACTATTGTGGAAAATGCTATTCATTTATTAACAGCTTGTGTAGAAGCTGTAAGTGCAAATGACTTTGTAATCAGTCGTGGATCTCTTAAGAGAGCAAGAAAAACATTTTAGGAAGTAAATCACGAGAAGTAAAGAACATCGAATTCCATGAATGTAAACTTGAGTTTTTCTGTTACTCATTGGAATTCAATCCTGCTCTCAAATCCAACCGGAAAAAACAATCCTGTGATAGCTACAGCTAAAAATGTTGAGCAATTAATAGGAATTCGGGATATTCCATCAGGAAATGAACTACAGCTGTATATGATATGTAAAATGGTTGGTCATTACAGGAAACTGTTCAAGCTGTATTATTTGATATAACGGCCAGGAACACAGAACCTTTAAACAGTCCGTGCAGTTCGTTAGAACAAAAATTGAACCAATCACCAAACATTTGGCTTGTCATCATCATGTATATGAAATCGTACTGACATTTCTGATTCAAATTTTGAGGAAAGGTATCGAATCTTCAAATTTTCAACTTGGCAATCGAATAGATACTAACGAAATTCTACAAGACTAAGTCGATGTTTCAATTTTGTACGTAAAAATCAGAATTCAGGGCTTTTCGTAAATATTACAGATAATTTTCAAAACTAGTAATGATATTTCTTAGTGAAGTTCCACTATAACTTTATCTTTTCGGTAACCTGGAGCTTACTATTTAACCAGATGGATGGCTAAAGGGATTTATTACTTAAGCATTTGGGTCAGGTATTTAGAGAACAATTTAAATTGACCCTTAAAGGAGATAAAGCTCTGAAACGCATTTGCTGCTTTATAACTAAATATTACATTAAACCATGGTTTTCAGCCATTAACCCAATAGAGGCTTCTTTGCTTGATTTTATATTCCTAAAATAACTAGTAGCATACAAAAGTGATTGTGGAGCAGTAGCCTTGTCTGTATTTGCGTAGTGAATAAACTTAGAAGAGCAGTTAAATTATAAAAGAATTTAACCACCAGTTTACCAAAATGAATTACAAAAATAATTTATTCCACAGACAGAGCGAGACTATGACTATTATAACAAATATCCGAAACACAGTCGAAAGGCATATGAGTAAGGTACAAATCCTAAGGTATTATTTTATTGTGCTTCAATGTGTGTGGTTAAACCATTAGTTGATATAAAAAAATTAATAAGTTTGATTTTAGTGTTGTTTTATTGCAAAAATATTTTTATGAACATAGGAGAAAATTTAATTCTGCATAAAGTGAAAACTCAAATGTGAAAATGTTTCGGGGTTGATATCTACGTTCCAGGGCACTGTTTATTATTGACCGAATGAGTTAAATTGTGCACAAGGGAAATTTATTCTGATAAAATGAAAACTAGGGATTGTGGAAAATTCCCAAAAGATTTTACCATAAAAATACGTTCCGGGGCCCTTATTATTAGAATATTAAATTGTACAAGGTATTTTTTATATAGTGGCAAAAAAAACTATTTAGATTTGATTTCTCGTTAAATCCCCCAAAAGTTTTCCCCTAAATAGCAAGGACCGCCTTAGATTATAGGAAAAATATTTCCTCAAGACAAATCGAAAATAGTTTTTATGGGTCGGGGATGATGCGTCCAAAGTGGGGGGGTCACTAACCCAGCAAAGCCCATTTCTTTAGGGAAAAACATTTCCCCAGCCTCGAGAGAGTCCCACACAATAAATATTTTGGATAAAGAAGGCCATAGCAAGGACTCAACCTAGAATCCAAAAGTATATTTAAAGGTGTATATTTTATTTCTGAAGATTTTCACTGTGCTTGTATGTTCATAACTTCTGAACTATATGACCAATTAAAGTGCAAGTATATTTCCTGGATTTTTATATAAAAGTAAAAACTATTCGGAATTTTTTAAAATGAGGTTTTCCATTTCGGATATACATTTTGTAGTTTACATATATTTTTTACTATTTTGTGCATTTTCATCTTTGTTAAAAGTCAAATATGATAATAGCTATATAAAAAAAGCATCTTAACTCTGCTAAATTAAAGGGACATACGTCACCTTACGGTTAAATTATTCAAGCTTAAAAAAAATTAACCAATATTTTCACTTTCGCAGCATTCTATGAAACTTTCGATTATCAAATATATGATTTTTTTCTTTAAAGTTTAATTTCCTTCAAAAAAGCTTAGTTTAAAAACTGTCACCCCTAAACGGTCACCTGCTTTACAAGTTTCAGTGCTTACATTTTATTCACTGATTTTCCAGGATGTTCTTTTTAATTGCACATTCTAAGCTCCATGAGTAGAAAAACAATTTGATGTTTACTCCTAAAACAATCAGTACAAGACTTAAGTTTCTTTAAATGTGCTGTAATGGACGAAAAATTGTAACTTGTAAATGCTTTCATACTTTGAAGCTCCCAATAGCCAAATTTTGTGATTTTCTATTAACTACTCAAAATACTGCTTGAAAATTTCTGCAGTTCACCATTTTAAACATGTATTTTTTGTATCTTTGCGCCAATTAAACTGTTGAAGAAATCTAGCACAACTTATGCGTAAAAATTTCAAACACACGTTTCGGTAATTAAATTATTAAGCTGATTTGATTACTGTCATGTAATTTATCGGAATTTTATTCAAAAATATTTTTGCATTTTTTTAGTGTGTAACATATATTATATTATTGTTATTATTATTAATATCATTATTTTGTAAATTATCACAGAATTCAAAACCACAAGAGGGGAAAAAATGACTTTTTATTTACGAAGGCATATTAAATACGGGGCCGCTCATAAATGACATCACGTTTTTTCCCCATATATTTGACCCCCTCCCTCCCCCGTTTGTCACAATACGTCACACTTCAGCGGACCCCCTAACCCCCTTAGTCACGCGTCACGCTATGTTGCATAATGCAGGATGTCACACTTCTTGTTACCCCACCCCTCCCCTTGTCACACTTTGTCACAATTTCACGAACCCCCTCCTTCCCTCGAGGCGTGACATCATTTATGAATGACCCCTACGTAAATGCAATTCTTGATCAAGACTCCTCAAAGCTGTTTTTTTTTTTTTTTTTTTTTTTTTTTTTTGTGTTTCATTTGAATGCGTCATAAAGATGCTGACTGTAGTCACAGAAAAGCATTGTAAACTGTCATATAAGAGTGACATAATCAGTACCATTTTTATTCTTAATTCTAGAGTTCAATATCAGTTCTATCATTAAAACTTTCAGAAAATGTTAGAGAGATCAACAAGGGGAAAATCATATATCCTTTACTTGAATTACCATCAATGATGGAAAAAGATGACATGAAGCAAATGAGTAAAAGTAATTGCAACGGAGCAATCTCTGGAAATAACAAATAATATAGTTCACATCCTGGAAGCACTCAACGAGACAGTTGCACACTTCTGGGAATTAAAGAATAAATCTGTCTGAATAGGCGTGAAAATTGCCATATCCACCCGAGAATTGTGCTCTGTTGAAGTGTCAGATGAAATATCGTTTATAAGTTTTCTACCACGTGCAAAGAAAATAAAAGGCAATTCAGTGGTCATGATTAATGATTTCACACAAAAAGGTTCGACGGTATGTAAATTGAGTTTAGGAATTTTATGCGAACCTTTGCATAATTTATTAGTATATTTCATCGCGACATCGGATTGATATTTTATCGTGACAAACGGAAATGGCTTTGCGACTTAACTCATCATCTTTGTTGGCCTAGTGCATTCCCCAAGAATTGGCAAACATTCATGGGACTATCAGGGGCCGTTAAAATTTTGACATACAGTTTTCCCAAAAAGGGGAAGCACCTGGGCTCTGATGATGCGAAAGCTCAATAGGAGTATATTTTAAGCGAGAGTATCCAAGCCAAGTACATACTCGAGGAACTTTTAACATGGTTCACAATTATACGACATTGTTGATTTTCTGTATCTTAAAAATCCACTCACTTGGGCTGGATTTGAACCCGTAGACTAGAACATAGGAGGTTCAATGCCTAACCACTATGATTTCCTGGTGGCTGGATAAGTAAAACGTTTACCTTTACAGAAAGCAATAAATGATAAAATTATCGTCATTGAAGCCCAAATTTGTCAAAATATTATATACATGTGTTTCAGAAGGACAAAGAACACATTTTTTAACACAGAATTTTTTTGTTTTAATTTACCGACATAAGTATAAGTAACAAAAATTTTTTGTATCTGCTGCTCGCATCAGGAGCTTTTAGAGAAAAAAAACTGCTCTCTTTCAGCCACATCAAAATATGATGAAGTATTTACTATATTCAAATGCAATGCGAAACTAATGGAGTTATCTCAATTATTAAATCGTTACTGGTCCGTTTTGCGCTGTTCAGCATTTGTGATCTGAGTAAAAAATTCATAAACTGTTAAATACACATATATCTTATTCCTACAACAGAAGTGACACAACTCAAAAATCTTCCATTTTTACAAATCGACAAATGAGAATCTCGTGAATTTGTATTGCACACACTGTAAAAAATTTGGTTCAACCTTTCACCAAAAAAATGGTGAAGTTTAGCTGCAGCCAGCAATTGGTACTAAGCTGAAACATTATAATGGTAAAGTTTCTGCTAGTTTCGCCATTAATGTGAAACTAGGAACCATTATAACGGTTCAACTTTAGTACCAAATGTTATTTGCAACTAAATTTCACCATTTTTTTGGTAAAAGGTTGATCTAGAATTTTCTACAGTGTATTGTAGCCGATTAATAAGTATTATTCGCAATAACTCATCACCGTTTCATTCGTTAGTGTTTTCAGAATGATATTACATTGTTTTGTAAACTCTATTCTGAAAACACACTCACAAAAACAACGTTTTATATCGTGTCACTTCTTTTGTTGAGATGCCATACGCCTTAAACAAGACTCAAAAAAAAAAAAATCCAATTTCGATTGCTAGATCAGAAAACAAAAATACTATTGCTACAACCTCACGCTTATATGTCACACCTTTTATGCATCACTCTCACTTGTACAACAAATTTCAAAAGACCCAACCAAAAGAATAGAAGAGTTAATACATTCTAAACTTCGTTTATGCGTCACTGATTGATTTTCTCTTAGTTATGCGCTGCATTTTCCCGTCTACTTCTTTTAAAACTTCTGATCCTCAAAACTAATCATTTTCTCTGAGCAAGAAGAGATGATAACAGTGACGTGAGCGTTTGAATGAGATTGGATTTTTTTAATAGTGTTGAAAAAAAGAAAAAGGAAGAAATAAACTTCACTTTTAAAGTACTTCCGAAAATTATTATATGTGTAATTCATCTAGATTTTATTTTATTTCGTTTTATTTTGCAAACATCATTTTCTTTCTAATGGGGCTGCGTATGGTCACTAACCTTTGCAGACCCCGGGAATCGGCATCCATTCTTTCAAGTGGCACCACTTATGGCGGATGCCATTACCGCTTTGAGAATTTTGACACTCAGTTTCTCCCTAGATGGTGGCACCTGAGCTGTAATGATGCGAGACTGCCTGAGGAATTTTAATTAAGCCGAGAGTATCCAAGCCAAACGGGTACTCAAGTGCTCTTTAGCATAGCGCATAATCATACGACATTGCGCTGACGACTTTCTGCATCTTGAAAATTCACCGACTTGGGCCAGGTTTGGTCCTGCGAACTTGTGTGTGCTAGGCCAGTGCCTTACCTCAACGCCACCCTGCGGCTGAAGCATCATTTTTAGCTTCTACATTGATTCATCATAAGTAAACGGCTATTCTTTCTTATTTATCGTTAAACTTAATTACATCAAAAATAAAGTTACTGAATTTCCATTTTTACCACCCTTAGTTGCGCATATTTTTTACCGGCCCCTTTAGCCGACACATAAATGATAAATTCCTGTGATTAGGCGCTTAAAATAATTAAACTCTTGAAATTCACGTTGAGTTCTTGAAAATGGAGTCCAAAAATTCTATCTGCATCGCGTCTTCACCTTCATTCACAATACTTAAATCACTGTGCTTCGTGCACAAAAAACATTACTTTAAATGTCTAGGGAAAACATCACTTGTAGCTAGATTACGTAATTCTAAAGAGGAAAGGAGAAAGAAAGGCCATTATCTTGATCTTACAAAAGAATAAGTACAGCATTTTTTAATGAAACTTGATGAGAATATTAAGAAAAAAAAGAAGGAAGGGGGCGGGGGATTTAAATTACACTCAAATTTCTCATATCCTGGCAACGACATCCATTCTACTCTTATAATTACTTTTGAGGCTGAGACGGTAGCTAACAAGAAAAACAGCAACGAGCGTAGTAAAGCAAAACAGCCTAACTCAAATACAAACGAAAACAACCACTATTTCAAGAAAATAATTTAGCATTTCTAAGTTTTCATAATGCTAATGTTTTATAAAATGGAAGACTTGAATAAATAAAATAAATAATTAACTTAAGAAAAGAGATATAAAGCGCTATTTTTATTTAAAGTAAATTTTACAATTTTAAGCTTTATAACTTACAGCTATAGAACCTGCTCATAAAATATAAAAGGTTGATTTTGTTTTTTTTTATAAATTGTCTATTGAAAGGCATACATACAAATTTTCGTCATTATTGTTATACTTTACACGTATTTCGTTAACTAAGTAAAATTCACGAAATTACTTTAACCATCACACTTTTTTCTTCTTTTTTTTCTTGCTTAGAAACGAAGAAAGTTTGAGATAGAGAGCAGCTCGAAGCACTTTTAGTAGCTCTCTGTGGCACCCCAGGGTGCCGTGGTACTCTGTTTTAGAATCTCTGGACTACGATGGTGTCATAACAACCAAATCACCTCCTCAGTTTTAAAAAAGCGATGATGGAATTCGAACCCACGATATTCTGGTTTCGTGCCAAATCTAGCGTTGGGCCACGTTAATTAAAACATTGAAATGTGCCTTCAATAATAATGCTTTAAATGAATCGGTTTAAACATATAAATTAAAGTCATTTTGGAGAAGAGATTTTGCGGAATATTTAATAAATCCCAAAACATACACAGTGTGTCAAAGAATTTTTAAGACTAGGTTTATAAAATAAAATAAAAACTAGTAATTATATTTTTTAAGTATTTTTATTCAAAATAAGCTCTTTCGGCTTCAATACCTTAGCGGTTTAACAACTATTCGAACTCCTTTTTTCAGCTTCCCACCATGGTGAGCTGAAACAGGCATTCAAATAGTTGTTGGTACAGTGTCAATGTCAACAAAGTAAAAAAAATAGTAAATGAATGAGCTGAGGTTTTGGCAGAGGATCAACTGGTAGTTCAGAAGTTTCACGACTGCTCAGTGACACAGATAGTGCCACTCCAAGCTGAGTTCCAGCTGTAATCTTAAATATTCTTTGACACACTGTGTACAAACAGCTTTGACCCGAGCGTTGCAGGCAGTCCCACAATGTGAGCTGGAACAGGCATTCGAATCGTTGTTACACAGCTGTAATAAATGTATTAAGGCCGAAGGAGCTTAGTTTTAATAAATATACTTTAAAAATATAATTACTAGTTTTTATTTTATTTTATAAACCTAGTCTTCAAAATTCTTTGACACACTGTATATTCCGACTAGGACCTTCAGTCTGTTCAAGCTAACTATGAGAACATGCGGTTCATTTCATACAATTTCAAGAATCGTTCTCCGATTCAGTGTTGCGTATATTTTGATTCCTTTACAACGTGGTATCCAAAGACGATTATTAACGACAAATTGGTGTTCTTAGTACTAGCTTCTCTTAAAAGCATCTCACGATTTATCTTTCACTACATACATTCCAAATCATTTTCTTTAACTCTATTATCCACAAACAGATGCAATTTATTAGCACCATTAATATGGTATTTAAGTCTATACATTATATTCGTTATAAAAGCGCCATTAATGTGGTCCTTAAATCTACTCATTATATTTGTTATAAATGTAATAAATATGACTATATTCAATTTAATGTGTCAGTTAAATTACGCAGTTAATCTTTTTATCTCGGCAATATGCTGCAACTGCGTTATAAAACTCCCGATATTTTGTCGTTGAACAGTCCATTTATTATCTATTTGGAGCAGACGAGAATTAATGTTTGCCTGTCAAGAACCAACTTCCGTTTGAAGTAAGAGTGGTAGTTGTTGCAAAGTCATAAATTAATAAGCCGCCATTTCATAGTCAGTAGATCAAAAGCTATTTATCAGAAATATTTGCAATAACAGTTGAGCGAGGATTACTAACTGCTTTTACTTAATAAGAATTAAGCTCATTAATTACAGTACATGGAATTTAGAACACTGTTTCTAATTTTAGAATATTGTTTTCGTCGTAAAATATCGTTGAATAAACTAAAGGAAGGAAATGCATCGTTAAGTAAATTCATCATTAGCCGAATGATGAATGCTTTTACTGTAGCAAGTACTAATTTCTTACAAAAGATGTCTGAAAAATTTTTTAGAAAAAGAGCAGAATTCAGGGGGCATCAAATTCCGATTCATGTAATTTTTAATTGCTCTGAAAAAGTAAAAAACCAATTCATTCATTTCACAATATAACTAACTTTAAAACATAATTTTACAAGTCGGCACAAAGTAACGAATGAAGCATAACTACCGTTGCACTAATGTGTTTTTAGTAATGCATTGTATGCGAGAATTGTTTCGTGAAGAAAGAACTACTGAATGCTTTGTGTTCATCATCTAAATTTAAATTTCTAATTGGTCCACGGTTACATGTGATTTTTTCTATAATTTTTGGCCCGACTTCAAAAGTAATGTTTGAGAGTAGTATTTATGATGTTTAGAGAATAAACTTTTTTTCTGTTTAGGTCAATTTACTAATACTCAATGGAGATTGTATTTCTTCTTCTTAAACTGTAGCATGTGTTTCTAATGGACTACACTGCATATACACGAAAGTCGAATAATATAATATATATGGATATTAATCAAAAATACAAATTTTAAAGTGTTACAAAATGCCTTTAAGTAATCACAGCTTTCGTTTTTCATCGGTATTTTACTTGATAAACGTATGAATTGTAAGAAAAATATTTCAAAATTAGATTTGGGTAACGTCAAATCTGCGTAAGATTAAACTTGCGGAAGAAATGCCAGTTAAAAATTACTGCAAAATTATTGTTGGAGTTCCATAAGAAATGATTCAACAAAGGGTTACAACGTAAAACTGAAAAAAAAAAAGAAATGTGTTGTAAATACATCAGATATGTACTGAAATACAGTTGGCACACATAAGGTTATAATGCAAATCATTCTTCCAGCAGCCAACAAGAAAATGATTCTCTAGAAAACAGCTCTTTGCAATTCTACAACAGATAGCTATACCTATATAGCTTAAATTTTAAACACTATAGTTTCTCACATAAAAGTCGTGTTTTTGAAGTTTTTCTTAGAAGTTATCTAATTTTCAAGTTCTAATACATCTTATTCCGACGTATAAAAAAAAAAATTTTTAATTACTAAGGCATTCATAAAGTAATTTTCAGAGGTAAAAATGTGATTTTGAAGGTAATACGATAACTTTCGCATCAAAATAATTTTGAGTTCTTGAAAGACCACCTTACTTGATATTTTATAACACTAATACACCCTACGATACAAGATTGTAATCCCTTAAAAGAGTCAATGTAGAAATGCAAGTGTATTGATGTTAAAAACGAACGTTTCCGCAAACTTTAGATGTAATTTAATGTTACATCTTATTTTATAATTAATTTTTCATCTACCAAAGTATGTGTTTGTAGAATTAATAGTAACGGTAATTTGACGAATCTAACAAACTCTATAAATCAGTCAAAATTTGTTGTTCTGATCACCCTAAGGTTCGTTGATGTTGTATTTTTCTTCCTTTTACATATTCCGTTTAGTTATTGTTGTTTTAATTTCAGATATCAAACATCAATAAAAAGATTAAATTGCTTTAATTGTGAAAGTGCCATTCTCTATATTTACTAGACTTTATAGGTGTTCTAAAATGAAAGTGAAAAAACTATAAAAAGAAATTTACAAATAATGAATTTTGGAAGTATGTCTTTTAACGTACGTATATGAGTACATGTACCCATTCTTCAAGTTGTTAAAAAGATGTGTCATTTATTGAGCGTAGTACAAGGAAGTCATGTTGTGCACACATGAGATTTTTCTTTTTTAATTGTGTTAAAACTACCTATGTGCCACCTAGAGACAAAGGGGTGTAAGTGGGGGAAAAATTAAAATTTTAAGATAACTAGTCAAATGATAGGAAAAGCAACGTTCTAAATTGTGGCAAGAGATGCTAGTGGCATCCTTAACAAGTGCTGCCCCTCAACGTGATTTAGGAAAACGCTCCCCCATAAGATCCAAACTTTGAACGCGTTTTTCTCGGAATCGGTCTTTTGTTGGTTTACCGAACTTGTGGTTAAATTATAAGTACACAAGAAATAAGACTAGCAAACTATGATTAAAATACTGATTAAAAGGAAGCAAAATGTAAGTATATTACCATGAAATATACAAATTTAAACACGCTAAATACGGAATGGGAAAAACAATAACGCATGATATGCATAAAAATGCAATAATGTATTTTAATTATATGAGCCCTACCCTCCACTTCATTGAAACTTCATTGTTTTTATGTGTTCACTTCACATCAGTTCACTAAGGAAAATTGCATTAGATACCTGGAAGTGAGGTTATTACTGATCGATGTCGAAAAAGAAGAAGAAAATGACGGTATCGCATCGATCGCCATTTTCAAGTTGACAAAGCAATAACTTTATAGGGAAAAATAGCTTTTGTTTTTAGAGCTATGTCTCTGTACTGTGAGTTGTATTTATATCGGCAAAATTTTATTCGAAGGTTTATTCCCTTGCTTTTACAGTGACATGCGTTTGCGGTAAATAGAAAGACAATGCCTTTTTACACGAAATACTTTATTCTATTTTGAGAAAGAAAAGATAAATTTCTACTTTGATAAAATGTTAAACGGAAAGAACGTTTGTCATAACTTTATATGGCTTTCAACTTAAATGGAATTTCACTATTGACTGCGGAAAAAATATATCTTCAAGGTAAGGTATAAATGATGTAAATGTATTTGATGATGTCTGAATAAATTGTATGATGAGAAATATATTACGCATGTTTAAAAACAAAATTCGCAATTACATATTTTATTTGGAAATAAAAACTCATAGTTCTACATTCTAAAATTCTACGGCGGTACTTTCTAAAATTTATAAGTCTTCACAAAAACACATTTTACTGTTTCTAAATTAGTTGAATAACTACGTGCTGTTTTAATATTCATACACATAACCACTGAATCTAGTTCAAAACAAAAAGAAATGATGTTTTCGCACAACAACAGATATTGAAAAAATGTAATTAAATGTAAGAAATGAATTTAAAGCACATAAGAGCAAAAAAAAAAAAAAAGCAATTAATGAATTAAAAAGAAAAAAAACTTTTGCAGCTGTTCTTCTTAAGCAAAAATAAGAAAATCATTTACAAAAATTGAAGGCTAAAATCTTTGCTTATTGAATCTTAATAAAGAACTCTTTTCGAAAACCATTCTCAACTTTAACAAGCAGACCCATGGGGGTCTTTTGATTCTATATCAAACCAGAGCTATTTCTTTAAAAGCATCACACAGTGGCATGAAACAAAATAATTTGAAGCAAAACGAAATTTGGCTTGTTTTAAACTAAAGAATTAAATACGTACCCACCAGCACAACAAGAAGTGTCGGTAGCGGTTAGGAAGAAAAAGAAATCTAAATTGATGTACTTAATGCAAGATGTGCAACAGCCTTGAGTCGAAATCTTCTCATAACTTTTATTTCATGCATTCACAGCCCTCAAGTAATAAGAGTACTACTGTAATGAGCGTTTAGAAAAGTCGCCAGAAAGTGAGACTTAATAGTTTCGCTCCCAAGGAAAATTTTGAACATTTACGTGCAAAAGAAGCAATTGTGGGTCATGAGGTGTGAAAATACTAAATCTAATACGCAAAAAAGTTACGAATTTTATATTTGTTGTCGTTTTCGTTAGGGGTAGAGGGAAATGGGGGTACCACAGTATCTCTTGGGCCCCCGTGCACAAGCCTATGATTTCAGAAGTCGAAAATGCAGTTGGTTTACCTCAAATAGTTTATTTTTATAGTATTCAACTCGCTTTTGGTGAAACAGTAAAGTAAATTAAGTCTGGACGATATTGAATCTTTTCATTTTAATTTTTGCAAATAAAGTTACATTCAACTAAACCACAACAACGACGAAACTTTTCAGGGTGTTTCATTGGATCTGCATAGCTTAATAACCACGCCTTCGTACTTACTGATTGGAGTATTTTTAATTCGTCATTAACGCCGACTTAACACAGACGACCGTGATTTGTTGATTATGCTATCAAAGACATACGTCATAGCAATTAGTTTAATAGCCACAGAAAGTCTATTACGTAGGAGACAAAATGCCGTAGGTTAGAATACACCATAAATCAGACATATATTTTCAAATCCATGGTAATGTGAGGGAACAATTTCTTCTAGTGGAAATATTCCGTTTTTATTTGTCTGGTTCAAACTTTGTCGTTTTTCAGGTATTTAAACGCAAGCGAGTGTACATATGATTGAGGATAATTCTAAGAGAATAACTGCTTCGTAAAACTGATAAGCTAAATGCACTTTGATTTATTTTGCCAAATTAAAAGTTAAATATTCAATTAAAGTATGAAATTTATAGAGCAATCACGTTCAGAATCAGTTTTATTCACTGAACTATTGGAAAATTATTCAAATGAGGCTGTATACATTTAAAATATAATTCATTTATACGTACTCAAGATATTGCCAATAAAGAAATAAACTATATAAAATCTAAAAATTTTTCTACCTTATCTTTTAAAAATTTGTCTCACTGTGTACTACTGTTCCCCATATTAGTTTTCAAGAACAGAGGATTTCATGAATTCAGATTTAAAACCTTGAAACAACAAATAAGCATAAAATTTTATTGTCCTTTAAAGGAAACATTTTTCAACAAAATTCTTCTTTTAGTACGTTTTAAAAGTGGGAAAATAAGACGGGATCAGGATTTATATCGGATTCAAATCAAGCCTAAAATTCAGTTTTTTAACTGTTCAAAATTGAACTGTTCTATTTGAAAAATTATTCGAATCAAAAAGTCAAGCATGGGAATAAAATGTTTGAGCTGATATCATTGGAAGGGGAAATTTTTTTTGTTCGAATCAAACGAACAACAATCCTCTAAATTTATTGGAGGTAACGGGGAAAGAAATACAGACCACGAAACACACAATTTCCCATCTCAATATTTCTAAATATTTTCCCAATCACAATCGCTTTACTTTCAGTTTCTTATTTTGCATTCACGCGATATTTGTATCATACATTAAGCCATCTTTTATCATGTTATTGTAATGTTATTTTGTTTTTCATGTATTTTTTATCATGATAATTATTATTGTTTCTTATTGTTATCATAATTCCCTCTTTTTATTTACTTCCATGGAAAGTATGAAATGTGCGTAAGAACATAGATATGTGTCTTCATTTCTTATAACTATGTACTAATATTGTGAAATGCTCAAGGTTTACACAAACTACTCTTTACCCACAACTGGTAAAGTGGGGTCAGAATAAAAGTGAAATATAAGAAAACAATTCACAATCAGAATACGATTCTACTTCATTGGAGCTTTAAAGACAGACTGAAGTTCACGTAGAAACAGTTCAGGTAGAAAACTTTCGCAGCTATATTACAATAGGCGTTTCAAAAATGCGCTTAGTTGGCATGACCCCACCCACCAGTTGAGAGTTAAACATAAATTACCATGGTTTGATTTTAAGGTGATATGGACATTCATTTGTTTGATATCGCCATTTACATTCTTCGATAACATTGCAAACATTAACAAGAAGTTCCGTCTAGAACTATACGAGCCTACTTTCCCGTATACACCGAATTCAAATTTATAATCTAGCTATCTCTCTCTCTGTCTTTCTCGTTTAGCTTTAGTTCTTAATTGCTTCAAATATACCTTTTTCAACGGTTAATACATATTCATTCAATCATTTTTTTATTAAGTCATTCATGTATTTATTCACTCATTTATTCATTCATTCTTTTGCTTATTCATTTAATCATTCATTAATTCAAAAATATTTTTGAAAATCCCGATCAAAAAATTTCACAGGAAAATAGGCTCGTTAGTTCTGGATGAACTTTCTATTTATTTGTACATGTTCTATGTCATAAGAGCTTTCCGATAAAGTTTGTTCCAAGCAAATCGGTCCGTTAGATCAGGAATTATATAGAATTGAATTTCCCCGTAGGCGGTATGTTAATTTTTCTGAACTGTTCAAAAATGAACAAAAATTGTTCAAATCAATATTTCAAGCTAAGAACTTCTTCCAGGGAGCTTGTTCATGCGAACTTCGATCTTGTACCCAGAGTTTACATAATTTGCTTCATTTTCACATATAGGTGCTAATGCTAAAATTTTTTGAATTGTTCAAATCAAAAAGTAAAATATGAAAATCAGATGTCCTCGCCGAGATCTTTCGACTGCAAAAAGAATTTTTCGAATTGGACAATTCGTTCAAAAGTTATTAGGGGGGGACAGACCGACAGACAGACAGGCCGACAGACCGACAGACAGACAGACCGACAGACCGACAGACACACTTTTTGCCCATCTCAAAACCATACTTTCAAATTTTTTATTTTTCAATCTTTATTTAATTACTTAATTTATTTTTGACTTTTCTTGATTTTTAACGATATTTTCATGATACCATTAAGCCTTCTTTCCTGCTTTATTATTATTTTTTTAACTTTTACGGGAAAGTAGGCTAAAAATGAGTTTAAAACCTTTATAAGATTTTTTTAAGCGTCCCTTACACATTATTTTCAATTACTGAACAAAACAATGTTGTTAAGCAGAAATCGACAAAAATATTGTAATTCATTTCTGCAGTATGTTTTACAATTTATGGTATAACAGCCGCGGTTTGCTCACTAACTGTTCCTTGACAAAGGTAAACGTTTTTCTTTCTACAGTACATTCATTTAATTTAACGAATTTCCAATGTATTAATTCGTTTGAAATTTCTGTTTACATGCTTCAATAATATTATAGAAATTAAAAAATCTATTAAAATTATTTTTAAGTTATCTTTTAATGCATTATGTTCACGTAATTTAATGAATTTCATAATTATTTGTTAATTATTACAGTCGTTTCGAATGATATTCATCGATTCTAAAAGGGAGAAAAATGAACTTTACGTTTTGATAGAGGTCATCATCATCAATTATTGAGGCCAAAAATGCAAGTGATTCTTCCTAATGATCCCAGCCTTTTAACGCAACAAGCATAATCTTTAATTGGCTCTGAAACGTGATAATGATAATGATTGATGCGATTTTGTGCGACATCAAGATTAAATACAAAAGTTCATTAATAAAAAGAGAAAATATGTCTTTTTCCCCATTCTCTCGTATGGATTTAAAAAAGTCTGTTTTAAGCTTACAAATAATATTTTGAGTATTTGATGTTGTACGTATCGTTGACTGTTAAGAATTCCTAAAAAGTCTTTTTTTTTTTTGTATAAGTAGTATTTCACGTTCTATGGCCTTTTATCTTACGAACTTGTAAATTTACCTTACTTATTAAAGTACAATAGAGCTCATTTATTGTAGAGACCATATTATAGGTTACTTTCACTTTAGTGTCACACAACTATATAATACAAACACAGCACAAAACAGATTCGTGCAATACATATTTCTTTCTCTCTCATGCTTCCATTGCTACTGTCTTTAAGTTTTATTTTAAAACTTGAGCGGTTTACAGTTACGCCCCTGATGCAAAAAAAGCATATGAAATAATACGAAGGATAAAACTTCTAACTATTAATGGCACAACACATTTTTGCTAAATATGTTACAGCAAGCAAGATTGATGAACTTTTTGTATTTATGCTATTATATATATATATTATATATATATATATTGTGTGTGTGTGTGTGTGTGTGTGTGTGTGTGTATTCTTTAAGATGCAATTATGGGCTTTCAATGTTTCCTGGGGATTTCAAACCATATTTACCTGTTTGGTACCTTTTCTAACTATTTATGTCATGTTAACATTAAGACCTGTTGCATTATTACGAAGTACTATTTGTTAGTGTTGTACGATATAGGTTTTTGACGTATTCGTGGGGGTTCAAATATATTTGTTAGAGATGGCCATCTATTCTAAAGTTGAAGGGTAGATAGCCATCTAATTTATAGCGTCACTCCGCCATTGTACGTCTTTATTTCAAGCTTACAAAGATTGATTTACAGTGTGCCTTAAAAGTCCGCATAGTTTTTAAAAAATGTAACGTATATTTTTCAAAACATTCAGAGACTTAACTCAATTAAAATTTTCAAACACTAAATTAAATTAACATTAATCTTTCATTTTGTTTTTACGGTCGAAACATAAAGCTCCACGTCACAATAAATGCTTCGTTGAACTATTTCCTACCAACAAAGTTTCTGCTGCCAGCTGTAATAAAATTCAGGAAATATTTCGACTGGCAATCTCTATATGGCCATCTCTTCTCAAGTTACCCTATACACACATGTGTGTGTGTGTGACTTATGTGACAATATAAATAAGAAGGACTTCAGAATAAATTTTATTTAGCAATTTACAAGATTTTCTAAAGCAAATTTAAATCCTTTAAATATTTTTTTGGTAAAGTTAAGTTATTAGAGAAAAAGTCTTTAAGAAATCATGGACTGACAATTCAGGTTTTATTGTACACTTTAAGAAGATAACAATTTTTTGCAGTTTTGTCGCAACTTTAGAAAAACGAAGTTAACGAAGTATAAATCTTACTTGAAATTTTAATTGAATTCTGTACAATGAATTAGATTTAGAGACGATTAACTCAAAATGGAGAAAAGTCTAATTAGTTCTTGCTGAAGCAATTTATATTTTTTATGCATTTTAAGAAGCACCCCACTCACCATTTTAACGGATTTTCAATTTATCTTTGCTCTAGCATGAAATTATTCTGCACTTTTTACTAAACAAGCCACTCCACTTCGATTAACTGCACAACCAATTATAAGCTACCAACTAAAGTGTTCTTACCATTTTCTTACAATGTTGTAATGATAAAAAAAAAAGTCTTCCGAAATGCTCAAAGGCACTTTTTAAATTTCGTGTCATTCTACGTTCCCCTTTGGTTTTTAGTACAAAAATCATTTTTACATAAGGATAAACTGATGAAAGTCGTTACTTTAAAAAATATCCGTTCCTGAATATGTTACGTGCTGCTGGTCATACGTTTGTTTTACAGAGTATAGAAAAAATTCTTCCCGGGAAGTTTAAGAATTTCGTGTAAAGGTTTAAGAAAAATAAATAATAATAATAATTACGAATACAGCAGCAAAAAGTTTTTATTTCCGTATAAAGAATCAT
This sequence comes from Octonoba sinensis, assembly GCA_038502835.1. NCBI lineage: Eukaryota > Metazoa > Arthropoda > Arachnida > Araneae > Uloboridae > Octonoba > Octonoba sinensis. The sequence goes on along the minus strand of CM076600.1, from coordinate 106,859,606 downwards.
TATATGTTTGAATTATATAATACCTGTATGATAACTTATGACAATATTAGTTTTAATAATATACAGGACCGAGGGAGAAAACTATCAAAGTCACAAACTTTTAAATTCTCAGAATTACGCTTTTAAAGTTTCAACTACTGGATTTTGATCATTTTTGCTCGTCAGAAGCATCATCAATGAGCGGGTCGTCTGCATATTCCTAGCCTAAATGATAATGTATATGCATTCTGAATATAATAAGCTAACTGTATGCACAATTTGGTGTAAAAAATGGACGTTGATCGTTTTCCCCCGCAGCCGTTTTAATAGCTTCCTCTTCGTTGGCCTGGATGAATTGGCCGCCACGCTTTCCTGACCCTCGTGTGATCCCTTCATTGAGTTTGCGTCAAAGATATGTGTTCTGCCACGTGATACTGAGCACAGTCTAGCAAGATTTATTTTAGAATTTTTGTCTGCCGCATCACTAAAGGGTCACTAACACTGGGTTGTGTTAGTTGCCCTCAGCTTAAGCCATATTGTCTATCATTGTACACTATTATATAGTATTCAAGTAAGCTATGAACCTCCCTCCGCCAGAGGAAAATTATTCCTTTTTTTTTTTTGCACCACAGCTCTCGCATATTGATAACTGAAGTTACCTTGAATAATTTGTTATGATTCCTTATAAAGTTACATAAACGTTGCTGCTCTAACTTAAAAAAAAATATATGTAATCCTTCCGAATTCGAGAGAGAGTTCTGCTACACACTGAGGAAAAAAATAATAGCAAACTCCAGATTGACATTAGCATATTGAAATGACAAGCTGGCTAGACACAGCTTGCAGAGTGAATATAAATGTAGTAGTGTAATGCTTGTTATCGCAAGGAAAGATCAGGAATTGTAGCGTGACATCAAAATTGGAGGAGCCACCTGAAAGTATAAAAAACAGTGCTTTGATTTTTTTGGTAATCTGGTCTTTTGGTTGCAACACCACGACTGACACCGCTCGTAAATTTATACTAAGCTAAATAATTCAGCCATGAAGTGTCCCTGAAAATTCCTGAAGGCCCCACAAAAGTGGATTCCGAACCATTAGGACATGATCGAAAGAGGGAAGAACAGAACCCGGTGGGATTCGAACCCGGGATTTTTCCTTTACCACTAATGCCATTGAGCCGCTTTGACTTTTTTTGTGAAAGAGAAAAGAATCAGAACCCAGTGAATTTTGATTTTTTTCAAATTGACAACTTACATCAATGTACGCACACTGTTATTTTACCTAGCTACTAATTTTTCCCTGATTACTCAGCATATAACAGTTACGAAAATTTGGAAAAATGTCTTTGTAAAAAGTTCAAAGTCACTAAATATCATGAACAAAATTTAAACAACGCAGTAAAGCGTGGAAAAAGAAGTTTAAACGACGCAACTACTCAAAGATCCTCAAGCATTGAGTGTTTGGAAAGTGAAAATGCATCCTCAAGATCTTTAGAAACCGACTGCATATTGTATTGCTTTTAATGCACTTATTACATGTTTTTCAAAGTGTATGGGATCATACATTAATTAAATTTGCTTGTTTAATCAAAATAAAATTATTACTATGAAATAATTTCATTTCGATTAAATGAAATTATACCTAAGCTCAGGGATAAAGGTTCTTGCTTTCAAATAATTGAATGCTTCTCGAAGCAATTTGCTTAAATTTCGAATTTTGTTATTATTTATTTTCTATTTATTTACTTCTTTTGCTTTACATTTTACAGCATGCACAAACTTTACTCTTTTCAAGGTTTGTGCAAGAATTAGAATGCGACTAATATTTGTGTTTAAAGCTATTCTGAAATCCCAAAATAATGTTCCCTTCGTTATACAAATTGCCTAATTTGCGCGTGATTAAATATTTAATTCAACGATTAAATCATTTTTCACAAAAGTGAAAAGTTATTTTGTCACCCAAAGGACATTTTGGGTCTCCTATAGGAGTGGAATAACTCAACTCATTCAGTTCGTACCCATCCGTGTTTTAGTAAAAACAAAATAAGTTGCCTCCGCAGTTACATGACGCGTCCGAACCAATTCACCTGCTGACAATATTTCTGCTACGTATATCTAATCCCTGGCTCAAAACATGTTCAATCTATTATTGCCTGTATTTTGCATTACTCAGATAAGAAAAAAAAAATTAATATATAAATAGATAGATAGATATATTGGCTTTACATCTTTTCCCGGTTGTCAGCCCCAATAAAATTGTGTTTCTAGAGGAAAACATAAAATGATAATCCACAGGAAACGTGACTGGAAAGCTACTTTAACCAAGTAAAAAGCTCGCAATGTAGTTCCATAAAACGATCAATTTGCGATTATTTCTAAAAGTTATGCTATGAATCGTTTTTAGAAAAATGAAAATAACAGCACAACTTCTTTCTTGTTTTTTGTAACGATGTTACGGTGCCTCTATTTTACTGTTTCTTTGTGCATTTTTCCTTGATATAATTTCTTACAATTTTCAAATCGAGACTTTCAAAATTTAAAAATGAAACCTAAATGAAATCAAAACATGAAAAGAAATTTCCTTGTAATCTAGAAATTTAGGGAGAAAAATACAGGAAAAAAATCTTCTGAAAGAAAATGTTCTTCAAATAATAATTTTCAAACATCAATGACAAAACGAAAAAGAAACCATACAAGGTCTGACAAAGAAAAAAGTATTATTTTAACGAAACATTCGAAGTTTAAAAACTAAACATAAATGAAATTAAATCATGAAAAGAAATTTCAATGAAATGTATAAATTTTGGGATAAATGTATAAATAAAAATTGAGAAAAAAAAGGGGGGGGGGAATCCTCTGAAAGAAAATGTTCTTCAAATAATAATTTTCAAACATCAATGACAAAATTAAAAATAACAAGATCTACCAAAGAAAAAAATATAGATTATTTTACCGTTACTAAGAAATGAAAATTGATTTTAATTTGGTATTAGTCAAAGTTTTTCACGGATTCTCTGTAAATATTCAATGGTATTTCGCATTTTAAAAAAGTGCACATTTTGCTGGCTACAACAGATAATACTTAATTTTACCATACTATGGTGCAACTTACGCAAATAAGCACTTTCTTACTTTCTTTTGCAGCAAGGATATCTATTTTTTTACTGATGGGGGGGGGACAACATATTATAAAATTCGTTAGAACGCTGGGAGGTTCAGACATCATCCTGCTCTACCGCCTATACCACTGGGAGGGCAGACACAGGTCAGTTAGCAACGACATCATTTAAACAAGTTAAACAGAATCGTACTCCAAACGTTGGGGGAACTGGTTATACCATGGCTAGAAATTCATAGCATTTTTAATAGCATTATTGAAGAAAGCCATATATTTTATAAAGTAATAGGTTTTTATAACATAATGTAATGTGCTTTTCAAAAGTATTTTGGAATATTCGCATCATTTATGGTGAAATAAGCATTAACTTGAACTTTCAATTAATTTAAACTTTGGCTCAACCAGATAATTTGCACCAAATGTTGGTGCAAAATTTAATTAGCTTTTTCACGGTGCAATCAATGTCTTCCAAGAGATACATGTAAAGCGGTGTTAATATTTTTTCCCCAAGATTATTTCCTTATATTATTTCCATTTATTGATGTAGAAGGGCAGAGCATATACAGAAGAAGGGTAAGTAAGTATTCTGACAAAGAAGAAGATCTATTATATTTTACTATTAATGCTGTTATATATATATATATATATATATTAATGCTGTAATATAATTTACTATTAATGTTATTATATAAACGTATATATATACTTTTTACAAAATAATTTCAAGCAAAAAAGCGTTTACAATCTAGTGTAAAAAACGTTTTTAGAAGACATTTAAAATGATTCCCCTTTCAGTTTTCATTCAAACTGAAATTCATGTACAAACGCTATGCATAAAAGTCATGTTTTATGGGTAGAGAACAACATAACTGGAGGAAAATATTTTATAAGGAACTGAGGAAACAATATTGTAGACTTCTCTTCATTGTAATAATGAAAAACACATAGAGGAAGACAGTTAATTCAATTTCTAAATCAAAATAAATTTTAATTTAGATTTCTCATACACGTAATTTTGCAATTTTATAATATGACTTCATGATGAAATAGTGTATGAAGATTTTTTTCCTCTTTATTTTCACGTTCGCATGAAATAAAAAATAAAATTTGATACAGTTCTGCTCATTTCTTCACAACTTAGACCACATCAGATTATAAAACAAGTGAGTTGGGCCAACTTACCCCAAAATCGGGGCAGGTCGGTCCAAGCAACTACGTGTCAACATAAACCCTTTAATTAACAATAACAATAAATATTTCAAATTTTAGCAACGAAAACTTCTTTCTAAAAGTACACTCATAGCGTTAGCTAAAAGAGCTTTTTTTTTAATCTTTAATTCTAATTTTAATAAAAAATCTCAGAAGGAAAACCTCACCAACTAACTCCGGTCTACCCTATTTACACAACTTCTTGAAGTTGAACACAATTTTGAATCTTTCAGTATTTGTTTGGTCTGAATACAACGTATTTTAAGTTAGTATCTACCTGTGAAATATTCAAAATATTTGTTAAAGATACTATTTTTGAAATGCACAAATCGATTCCACGGAGAAATGTAATTTTATGCGAGTATATAAAGATTAAACAATGGTAATGGAATTCAAAAAAATAAGGATAAAAAGTAAAGGTACACACACATAAAAGTTTTAAGTGTTTATCGTTCAGTTAGTCGCCGCATTTTGAAGCACAGATTATCAGATACTAGTTTACACGAAAAAATATATGCGCATATTCAAGTGAATATTTTTTAGTTTCCTTTTTCCCTGCATATAAATGCATAAACACAAAGAATTTCCGAATAAATACATGATTTGAAGGATTTCTCCCCCATGTTATGCCTAAATATAAAAAGTCTCCCTGCCCCCACTTCAGCAAAAGAAAAAAATTTACTCGTATTTGCATTTAAATTAGCCACATGGAAGAAAATCTTTTTCTGAGGATTTACTGCAGAACGTATGTTACTAAAACAAACTGTGTGTGATTATATTATTGTTTTCTTTAAAGTCTGTAGCGCTGAGTAAAGGAAGAGCAATAACTGTTCTTTCTTTTTTTTTTTTTTTTTGACTTTTACTTCTCATATAAAAGTAGTTTGACATTGTTATATCGTTGATCCAAATCCCTTTATAGATTACCTATTAAAAACACGACAAAAGTCTATCCTTTGAGGTCTTAAAAATAAACAGCTCTATGTCTGTAAAAAAAAGGAAGAAGAAGAAGTTTAATCATTTTTGGACTTTTAAAAAAAAGTGAAATTTTGGTTAATATTATGTTACCTTTTAACATAAAATGTTTGAGCTTTGTTAAAACATCAAAAAACAGTGTCCTTTCTAGGTTTTTATTTCTCATCGCAAAAATCAAGATTTTCAAGCACATTTAATAACCGAAGTGAAGAAAATTAAGGAGCAATACAAATCATTCGTCAAAAGTTAAGAAATTATTCTTCTTCACAAAAAGTTGAATCAAACGCATATTCGAAAGCTAATGTTTTCACAATGACATATTATTAAACGAACCTGTGGGCCAAATAAAAGTATCTAATATAATAAAAGGTACGAAGGAGATTTTGTGATAAATCAACTGTACACGGCTTTGATGAAAAAATGCCTTGCTGTTAGTAATAAAGTATCTCAACAGTCTGTTCAAAACGTATTACGTTATTAAGTAGCATTTATTGAAATAAAAATATGAGCTGATATCGGTTCGAAGTGAGCAGTCAGCTTACGTCATTTTGATGAAAAATAATTTACAGCTAGAACAGATAAACGGACAGAAAAAAAATTAAAGATCAATGTTGAATAGAAGCCAGAACAAGCGAGCAACTGCTCCCTATAAAATAAAATCACTAATTTCACTTAACCTTCTGACAGGCTATAAACTATGGATCACGTTCTAAAGCTTGACTTACAGCCTTATTCACCAACCGATGCGAACCGCTGTCAAACACTCGAAACGCCGATTTGAGTGTTCTAATTGGTTGAGGAAGCCTCTGATTTGCAGTTCCAAGGTTCAAATCGGCTGCTGAATAAGGTCGTTAAGGGATCATTCCTAAATAATGTCACGCTTCGAGGGAGGAGGGGGGTTCGGGAAATTGTGACAAGGGAAGGTGGCATGTTGAAGTGTGAGTTTGTGACAAAGGGGGGAAGGGGTCATGGGGATGAATAGGGGAAAAATGAGGGGGGGAAAATGAGTGACATCATTTATGGATGATTCCTAAGGGGGTACTAATCATGATGTGGCGGTTTGCAGTCATATATAGAAGATATGCCTTTTTTTTTTTTTTTTTTTTACTAGTTATCAGTACAATAAGATTATCTCCTACTTGCTTTTAGAGCATATGAACAATTTTTCTTTAATACATCTTTGAAAAAAGCTGCAGATCCTTGCTCTTGATAATATTTGTGCAGAAAATTTCATTACAAAAAATTCTCTAGTGATAAAGAACTGTTTTAACCTTTTAAAACTAAGCCTTTTATGTCTTTTACAGAGTAAAAGAGCGTTTTAGCCTTCTTTTTTTTTTTTAGTACTTGTACTTTCGCTTTTACCCTACAATGTAATTATATTTTAAGTTTTTCACTTTACCGTCCTTGTATCCTTCACTATAAATCCTATTTTGTGATCACTCCTTTTATTTCCCTTTGATTAACCAACTTTCGATAGCTTTAAAAATAAAAATTTAAAAAAGTAAAGAATCTTAAAACAAATGCTGCAATAAATAAATTGCATTGACCAAAGTTATTTTTAAGAATTCTTCTTAAAGCAATTGAAGTACAGCAAGCATTACAATCATAAAGCAATTTTTTTCTGAAAAAGCATAAGTATATTTTTATTTTCAAAATTTAGTTTATTATAATGAAAAATAGTTGCGAAAAAATTTAAACTTTAAAATAAGAAAAATATTTTTTAGAGAGCTATTAGTAACTTAATTAACCATACTTAATTTAAAGAAATGACAGAACAGAATCATTACGTTAAAACACTTCATGAGTGTAACCGTTCAACTTTTTTTGACTTAAGAAAAAGAAAGGGATTTTTTTTCTGTCACATGAGACACAGAATTTGAGAAGTTCCACATCGTATGGAAAGTTAAAAAGTGCCATTTCTGATTAACGGTTACCTCAAAAATATGAGCATTCCACTACGACTTTAAAATATTTTTAAAAATAGGGAAAAGCTGTTGCAAAATGTTGACATATGCTCAATTCATGTGGCACATCACTTGAACTTCAAGCTATAAACGAATGCTATATATATACCATCAGATTTTTTTTGTAGTAGTAGTACTAGTAGTATAGTTAGGGAATTATTGCCTTTGTACCAGCGCACCTCCCCCAATATTCCAACGCGCCTCCCTCCTCCCCTACTCTCAGTATCCGTTATTTCTCTACCGGTTCAAAAATATATAGTTTCCCTTGCACTTATTTCTTGCTGAACTACAACATGTCCGGGGTCAACTTGTTTTTAGATTTGGGAAACGAACATTGGGCAAGACAGATTAAAAATAGAGCCCAAATCACACACATTCTAGTTTCAACTTCTGATAATGGAATGATGGTGACAATTCTAGAAATAAATATTTTGGAAGTATTATCACTGATGACTTTTTTATTCAACTTGACTTGAAAACCGTTGTTTGAAAACCGATAAAATCGAAAATGAAACCGAGGATAAAATAGCGTTAATTCCGAGGAGGCCATTTAAACTATGACGTAAAAAGCGAGGTTGTTTAATTTCATTTTTACAGTACACTAAAAATGTTGCGTTTAGTTGCCATCATTTTTGGTGTTACTTGAACACGGTTGTGTAAAGCTGAAAATTATTTATTTTTGATGTACTTCAAATTTTTTTATGTGGTTGTCTAAAAAAAATAGAAACAGTATAACGTTTCTTAGCACATGAAATTTTTAACTCCGCTACGCAACGAAGTTTCATTGCGATTGCTTACTTCTATGAAAATAGGATAAATGAGCAACCGTAATGAATTTTTGTTGCGTAGATGAGTTAACGATAAAAAATGTTCTGCTGTCTGTATTTTTTAGACAGACACTTAAAAGAATTTAAAATACATCAAAAAATAAATAATTTTCAACTTCACCCTGACTAAACACCAAAATTCTTTACAGTGTAGAACAACATTTTGGAAATCTGTTCGTTTTGAGTCTGAACCTTTCTATCAATCCTATCCCGACCATCTGAGATTTGATTAATCGGCATTATATGTCATCCGACCCGATTCTGCAACAGTATCAAAAAATTTAGACTGTCACATTGCGACCTTGATATGATTATGAGTTAAATTCTGACTATACCTTTCAATGTTCTTCAGAGAATCCGTGCGTTTGCAGTGCCATGGTATTCCTACGCTACGTCTGCATGCAGAATGCTGGAGCTGCGTTTTTGGTGGTTCAAAAGTGGCTTTTAACTATTTCAAAATAACTTTTTTTTTTTTTTCTGTTTAGAGGAACACCCGTCCCTGAGACTGGTGACGTTATTTGTTGTATTATTCACATACCAGTTTACTAATCTTTAAGTAGTTCTGTTCGGGTTTATTCAAAACAATTAAATACAATTGACATCACAGCCTTTTCTTTAAAAAAAAAAAAAAAAACAGTCAAAGTGACTTCTAGAAACCTAATCTAAGAAAGAAAACAAGACGTTCCGTCTAGAACTATACGAGCCTACTTTCCCATACACACCAGCTTCAAATTTATAATCTAACTATCTCTCTCTCTTTCTCGTTTAGCTTCAGTTCTTAATTGCTTCAAATATGCCTTTTTCAACGGTTAATACAGATTCGTTCAATGATTCATTTATTCAGTCATTCATGTATTTATTCACTCATTTATTCATTCATTATTTTGTTTATTCATTTAATCTTTCATTAATTCAAAAATATTCTTGAAAATCCCGATCAAAAAATTTCATAAGAAAATAGGCTCGTTAGTTCTGGATGAACTCTTTATCTGTACATGTTCTACGTCATAAGAGCTTTCCGATAAAGTTTGTTCCAAGCAAATCGGCCCGTTAGATCAGGATTTGTATAGGATTGCAATTTCCCCGTAGGCACTATGTTAATTTTTTTTTTTGAACTGTTCAAAAATGAACAAAAATTGTTCAAATAAATATTTCACGCCAAGAACTTCTTCCAGTGAGCTTGTTCATTGGAACTTGGATCTTGTACCCAGAGTTTACATAATTTGCTTCATTTTCGCCCATAGGCGCTAATGTTAAAATTTTTTGAACTGTTCAAAATTGAACAAAAAATTGGTCAAATCAAAAAATAAAATATAGAAATTAGATGTCCTCACCGAGATCTTTTGAATGCAAAAAGACTTTTTTGAATCGGACAATTCGTTCAAAAGTTATTAGGGGGGGACAGACCGACAGACCGACAGACAGACCGACAGACACACTTTTTCCCCATCTCAAAACCCTACTTTCAAATTTTTTATTTTTCAATCTTCATTTAATTACTTAATTTATTTTTGATTTTTCTTGATTTCTAACGATATTTTCACGATACATTAAGCCTTCTTTCATGCTTTATTATTATTTTTTTTACTTTTACGGGAAAGTAGGCTAAAAAGACTCAGATCGTGGAAATTATAAACTATACTCTCCTGAAGGACGGATAAACCGTCCAAAAGATTAACGAAGAAAATATATTGTTTTGCTTACCAAGAAAAACGAGATGAGTTTTATTGTGAAAAATTGAAGGCAAAGAAAAACAGATAAAAGAACGGCAATACAAAACAGGACTAGGGTTACTGTACAGTTAATATTGTTCTACAAATATTATGACAGAAGAAAATTTGGGAAGAAATTTAAAAACTGGTGTTTCTGACAAAACGAACAAGAACAAAAAATATGTGAGATCGAGATGAAAAGTAAAGTAATTAAAATGTCTTCTCACATTTAAGCCTTTTCAAAAGCTGAAAAGTTAAGATTTTGTGTAATTATTACTGTCTGCTTCAGAAAGAAGATAATATTTAATTTCATTGTGTAATGTCTTTACATTGCTTAAAAATTCTGTGTTATTTATGAAGTACAGAATACTTTTGCTAAATAAGGATGATACATTTCATTTTTAATTGTAATATGTCTGAAAGTAATTGATAAATTAAAACACGTAGATTAATTCTAATAAATACATTAGTTCTCGTAAATCAGACATTTAGAGAAAATATATTTCTCTAAAAAATATAAGGGGGCTGGCTTAAAGAAAGTACTTGTCACTGTCAAAAAAAAAAGAAGAATGAAATTAAGCAAAAGAAAGGAAAAATAGACCTCTATAAAAATTAATTGGGCATTCATGTAAAATTATTTTTGCAACCAATAAAATGTCATGAAACGTATTTGAAAAAATATTTGCTTATATTTCATTGGAGAAAAAATAATTCTATACCTCCGTTTGAAAAGGAGATTAAGAAATAAAAGAATCTTCTAGATTTAATCTTTGCCTATCTACTTATTCGAACTTTGATGGCAATCATTTTTTTTTAAAACTGTATTCCGCAAATAATGAATTTAATCCCGATCTTAAAGCACGAGAAAAAAACGAGCTAAGCTCAACAACCACTTAGAGGAAACATTCCCTTCCCTTGTAAACCAATTATTAGATTAAACGACGACTAAGTACTGCTTCCTCTATTTTAGAATGAGCGGTGCTTAACTTGTCCGCTTTTTTAATTTAACTGCTCTTGACATCGAATGCCTTAAATTCTTTCAGGAATTTTTCCATGAATTAAATACTGAGCGATTTTTTTTATATTAAAGGCTTTTGTATACTGTAATATAACAAAATATCGCTTTAACGGACAGTTCATGCAAACACAATTCATAAAAAAATATAAATTAGAAAAAAATCTTATGCACACATAAAATTTAAGAAGTCTTCTAACGCGCGTGTATCATGCACCCATCTTTTTTTTTTTTTTTTTTTTTTTTTTTTTTGCTTGTTAAATGGTATAATATTGTTTAATAGGCGAACAAGAAAGTTATGTGGGGCACACATCAAAATGTTTTCTTTTTAATTTCAGGAACCAGGTCAAAATAAAATTTGTCCTTTAATATACGCATACCGAAGGTTCAAATTCTTTGTATTCCCAATCATTTGAGGAAATTAATGGACATCAATGTACCAAATAATTTTGAACTAATTAAAATCAAAAAAACCTGTTTATTTGATTTCAATTTGGTCAGCAGCAGAAAGTTGCTAAACATAAATTGCAGCTATGTGAACACTGAACATCTTCAAGTGCACCTTTTACAAAGGGTCTTGATAATTGAGTAAGATAGTAATAATTTAACTTTGTGCAAAGTAATAGAAATAAAATTTCACGTTAAATTAAAGCTCATTTATGCTTTAATTTAACATGAAATTTTATTTCTATAATTCAGTAAGAGTCTCAAAATTCATTAGAATCGATATGATAATGTCTAATTGGAACAACATTTTGTCTTCGATGTCTATGATTGTTTTAATATCTATATAATGTTCTTTATCACAACGGTTATAGTTTTTCATTTCTACCTGCCTACGTAAGAATACATTCATAATATTTCAATGGTTTTGAATAATATTTTACTGCACGAAGAAGCCACAAAAACTGGATACCTTATTGATTTTTCAAACTCCTCGGAAAATCCACAAACAGAATTTTCCTCAAAACGGCAATCGAAAGATCGAAATAAGTACCATTTCACGCCAAATTATTTCAAGAAAAAAGAATCAACATTATATATTCCCAGTATTTGAGAAAGTCAATTTATAACATTTTCAGTGTTTGGTTTACTCACGTGACGAAAAGTCCTCAAATAACTTCTGAAAAGTCAATGCACGAAGCAGTTATAATTCTGCTTTAATAGTGTAGCATGTGACATCCTTTAATTGAATAAAAACTTAATTTTTTCAATTAAACAGACATGCCAACTCTCCTGCTTTTGGCAGGAGACTCCTACTTTTCTGTTCAATCTCCTACCTCCTGCCAATACAGAAATTTCTCCTGCTTTTTAAGAAAAGAGAAAAAAAAAAAAGCCTCGATTCTTTTCAGTTTCAACCATCTTTTTGTAATAGAAATTTAGACTACTTAAAGAAGGTTAATACTTATGTCAATTTTGTTTTCAAATGGTTTTTACAGGGTGTAGTTTCATAACACAACTTTTTTGTTTAGTGTTTCGGCATTTCATAACCACATAAAAGTTCTACTTATAATTGCGTAAATATTTTTATTTTTTGTTCTAAATTATCTTTTAAAAATGAATAACTTATAAAAGATGCATTTTAAATCTCGTGGATTAATTTCTATGTAATTTATCCCTAAGAACAAAAAAAAATATCAGTTTCATACTAGAATCCAACTGGTTCTTAGGTACAGAAATTTCTCCTGCTTTTTAGTTTCGTTTCTCCTGCTTTTTCATTTTAAAAGGTTGGCAGGTCTGCAATTTCAAAGCAGCTGACATACAAAATCAGTCGATCCCTGTCATCAGCGCATGAAGAACTCAGTAGTTCTTGAGTTCTTCATGCGCTGAAGAACTCAGGAGAATTCAGAAAATTAATAGATCTCTCAGAAATATTTATAAATATTATCTTCCGATGCATACGTTATTTATTCCCTTAAGTGCCACCTTTTATTGACGAAATATTGCGTTATACACCACAGGTAATCGATAATGCATAACATCTTTCAATCTCTGCATCAAACGCATGAATGAAATAACATCTCTCGATAACGAATTACCAGCCCAGAATTATATGTAATACTTTCATATTCTTGACCACATAAATAACATTTTTGATTCATGGATAAATATATCATCAACCGTTGAATTAGTCCCAATGCGTTACATTTTATATTAATTGCTTTAACGAAACAAACGTTTGTTTGAAGAAAAATCTTTAACAGAACCTCCAAGCACGTAGATATACCTATTAGCCTACTTTCCCGTAAAAGTAAAAAAAAAAATAATAATTAAGCATGAAAGAAGGCTTAATGTATCGTGAAAATATCGTTAGAAATCAAGAAAAGTCAAAAATAAGTTAAGTAATTAAATAAAGATTGAAAACTAAAAAATTTGAAAGTAGGGTTTTGAGATGGGGGAGAAAGTGTGTCGGTCGGTCTGTCTGTCTGTCTGTCGGTCGGTCCCCCCCCCCCCCTAATAACTTTTCAACGAATTGTCCGATTGGAAAAACTCTTTTTGCATTCGAAAGATCTCGGCGAGGACATCTCATTTCGATATTTTACTTCTTTTTGATTTGAACTTTTTTTTGTTCAATTTTGAACAGTTCAAAAAATTTTAACATTAGCGCCTATAGGTGAAAATGAAACAAATTATGTTAACTCTGGGTACAAGATACAAGTTCCCATGAACAAGCTCACTGGAAGAAGTTCTTGGCGTGAAATATTGATTTGAACAATTTTTGTTCATTTTTGAACAGTTCAAAAAAAATTAACGTATTGCCTACGAGGAAATTTCAATACTGTATAAATCCTGATCTAACGGACCGATCTGCTTGGAACAAACTTAATCGGAAAGCTCTTATAACGTAGAACATGAACAAATAGAAAGTTCATCCAGAACTAACGAGCCTATTTTCCTGTGAAATGTTTTTATCGGGATTTTTAAGGATATTTCTCAATAAATAAATGAAGGAGTGAAAGAATGGATAAATGACAGAGTGAAAGAATGAATAAATGATTAAATGAATGAGGAAAAGAATAAATACATGAATGAGTAAATGAATGAATAAACACATGAATGAGTAAACGAATGAATGAATAAATGAATGGCTGAATAAATGAAAGAATGAATGACTGAGTGAATGAATATGTATTATCCGTTGAAAAAGGTATATTTGAAAAAATTAAGAACTAAAGCTAAAGAAGAAAGAGAGAGAAAGAGATAGCTAGATTATAAATTTGAATTTGGTGTATACGGGAAAGTAGGCTCGTATAGTTCTAGACGGAACTTCTTGTTTATTTTTAATTTTATGCTTTAAGAACATGAGTTAAACATTTGATTAACAAAACATTTAATTATTAAATGCATGAGATTTCACGCGTGTATTTCATACTCGGCTAAAATTTACGCCGATGATATCTTTGGCTGTCGAAATATCAAATCATTTAATAGAAAAGTGTTAATGAAAATTTCATTAAAAGAAAATTACGGTTTCTAGCTATGCATAAGTTTGGCAAAACAATGGCGATTTAACACTTTAATGAATCCATTGAAAATAAACACTAATTCTAAGTACTAAAACGTGTTTACACTGCAATTGTGTTCCGTACGTACGTTAGAAAAAACGCGCAAAGATATGTGTATACATATCAGTAGTGGTTAAATTCAAAATCTCCACTGTGTGGGTTGTATTATTTTTATACGAAATGGAATATAGCTTTTAGCATAGAGAACAACCTTAAGAATAGCTCTATTATTATAATGCATTCTGATATTATTGCGATAATATCAGAATGAGATTTTTCAGCATATCCTAAGAGCTACTGAACTTGAAAAAAATAATAAAATCGCTGAAAGTGGACTTGGGTCACTAGTGTTATAAGACTTACATATGTCAGAAGGTCTCAAAAGTATTAATATACCATGAAAAAAGCTGCAGATGTATCGACAGTACTTCATAATATACAATCTTTTTTCCCTTTTTTTTTCGTAGAATCTGCGCCAGGTTTGTTCATAACGTAATAATTCTAATTCAATATACTAACACGTAAATTCTCGGCTTGCTTTAGAAGAGCAATTTCGTAAAGAGAAAGCAAATTTGTTACTAATGTGATGATTTCAAACCCTATATGAATGCAAACGGAGAGGTTTTAACAGCTACATCTAAAGCGAAAAAGACGTATTGAGTTAGAAGAAAGCAAAATAACTAAAAGCCAAACGGAATATTGCTAACTACTTTAAACTTTTATAGAGCCTATTTCTTCTATTAATGGTTAAAAAAATATATTTTAGATTAAGAGTGGTACAAGAAAAGAAATTCATTTAAGATTTAAGGCATTGAATAAATTGAGTAAAATATTCAGCCTCTCCCCCCCCCCCTCCCTTCTCTTTGGGAAGATAACTGGTAGAATTCAAAAACTGGTGCTATTCAGTAACATATACCAATAAACTTCCCTCAGTTTTAGAGGAGTCCTATTTAATTAAGAAATAGTGAAATTGAGAACTAAGGACGTTTAAAAAATATTAGACTTAGTGAGAAAAGAATGCTTTCGAAATACACACATCTTTATTTAGAATAGGGTTCTTAAACAATGCTATTTTTTTCAACAACGAACAGTTCGAAAATTTAAAAGATATTTTAAAACTCAATACGCATTAAAGATTTCATGTAATGTAGAGCAATACTTATGTATCGTAAAAGAGGATTTTATTGCAATTAATAAATAATGCAGCTAAGAAATAACACCAAACATGGATTTCTTATGCATCTAACCATCAACCCTACACTCTCAGAAATAGAACTCTCACTTTTTTGACGATTCTTCAATCGTCAAGAAAATTTCGTCTTTTACAGCGATTCTTTCCTCGCGCGATAACGTGACTTTTAAAAGTTACTACGCAAATTCCGCCAGTTTGACGAAATGTTTACTCGGAGCATTTTCGCCAAATACGACGAAAGTTTCGTGAGATTTGAGTATGCGTTTCTGAGAGTGTATAGCTTTGGTGTATTCGTCGTTTTAATCTCAGTCACAAAGGACATTGTTTAAACACATCCAATAAAAAATGCACTTGTAGCTATGTTTTAGTTTATGATTTCAAATAAATGCTTTAGAGAATTCACTAAAAATGTCAACGCATAGAATGCTATAACATATAGAAATAATTCCCACGATACCAAACAAGAAGTGAAGTTTGGAAAGTTATGTTTGTTCTTCAGATTTTCTCATTGGAAATACAAAAGCCAAAATCGCTGAGAAAAACGTTAAGAGAAAAATTCTGTTGGGACCATTCTTTCAAATCATGAAAAAAAAAAAGGCAAAATGATACAAAAAATTCAACCTTTTTATCTGTTGTGATTTCTTGAAGATATTTCTTAAGATCTGATATCTAAAGATGACCGAAGTTTTTGTTTTATATTTTTTATCCAGTTAATGTATGACAGAAGTAAAAATTCTCAAAAGCGAAACAGAAGTCCTAGTAAAAGAATTCTCGAAGGGATTCTGCTGTTATCCTTGTAAGAAAATAAGAAAAATGTTTTGGTTCAGTGAGGAAAAGAGATATATGTGATTTCATCGTATCTCCCGTTTTATAGTTTCTTCCCCGATAGTATTTCCCTCTTCTAATAGTCACACGTACTTTTCAAATGGTAACCTGGTTGGATCCATATGTTCAACAGCGTGTTCTTGTAGTCACACGTAATAGTTGGATCCATACGTTCTATAACATGTGCCCACACACTCGTCCGAACGATAACTTAGTTGGATCGATTACATACCCAGTGGGTCTATACAAGTGTTGCCAAAAGTCTCACGTTTTCCGGGACAGTCCCGTATGTAAAGAAATTGTTCCGTGATGCGGGGAACTTCAATACGGACGTCAAATGTTCCGCATCCGCATTCTTGCCAGGATATTTATTTTACTGGATATCGGGTAACCGGTGACCCTTGTGTGACATGTCCGCACCGGATATCCGGCGCTAATTTTTCAAACCTGTAAATTTCTATGCATTTTTTACCCACAGCTTCCAAATAGGTGCTAAGTTTTTAATTTACACATTTTTACAGAATATGCCAATTGAATTTAAAAATTAAAATTAACATTTCGGAAAACCGCATTTTCACGCAGCGGCCGGATATTGGATTAGGGACATTTAAAAATAGGTCGGATATCGGATATCCGTCATCTGATATCGGATACCCAGTATCCGTACGATGACCACCCCCTTCCCTCTCTTTCGGAGCGCCTCTGCTATTCCGTATTTGTTGTTTTTTTTTTTTTTTTTTTTTTTTTTTTTTCAACCCTGGTCTGCACGTTCGACGCTCCTTACATCTCTCGCAACGTATTGCTTCAATTCTTGCAGTGTTCTTGGCAGCGGTTATACCATGCACCTGAAACTTCATGAATATCTGCATCATTTCCTACATCAAACATCTTTGCGGACTTATGCTGCGTAAGAGAAAAAAGTGTCATCAAACCCGACGAATGATTTGCATAGTTCAATATAATACAATTATTAAAATTGATTAAGAAAATTGAGAAAATTAAGAATTAACAATAATTAGGAACTGAGTTTACGGATTTTAAAAAAAAAGCTGCGTTGTTTTTTAGTTTTTAACTTATCGCACACCAGTAAGCATTATTTCTTCCTATATTTATTTATTCTGATCGATATGAATTGCTTTTTTTATATTTACGCATTAATAAATGGAAGTGCACAAAAATGATTCTTCTTTAAAAGATCACACTTTTTCAAAATATTCTCCGATAAAACAAAACCTACAGAATATTTTGATGAGTTTTGTTGATGAAATATATATTGCAACCGAACTGGTGATAGCAGAGTGTGGTCAGTAAAGAGTTTCCGGTTATTAAAAAAATCATTTATTTAGTTAACTATAAAATAACTAAAAAAACACTGCTCACCGAGCTGGTAAGCAAGAACATAAAATGTAGGCACAGTCACTTTTGATTTTACTAGCAATCAGTTAATAATAGCCAGAACCGAACAAAGGAGAAGCGCATCACAACTCTTCAGAGTCCATTATACGTATACGAAAAAATAACGCCACCAAGGTGAATAGGTTCATTTACATAATGGGCTACTTGCACATCCAGAAGGCCCATTTCAGTTCAAATACTGTCACAAATACTGAAACTAGTGATAGATAAGCGTGGCTCAAAAAAAAAAAAAAAAAATACACGCCAAAATAAATTTAAGAAATAAATTTTGATAGTAAAATAATTTTTCTAAAAAAATTGAACCGACGTCAAATTATAAATTGCACTAAAAAGTGAAAAGTAAATTAATTTTTTATACAACATCGATTTGGCTTTTAAACATAGTTTCAGAAGGCGGCGCAAAATTAGGATAGGTAAAATATTGTGTAATCGTGAATCAATTACAAATATATTTTTTCCCAGAATTAGCAGCAGTTCCAATATGAAGTAGCACATGGTGTAAGGGTAATTAGACTCATAATTTTGCACCGACTTCTAAAACTATGTTTAAGAGTCCCATCGATGTTGTTTAAAAAATGAATTCATTTTTTATTTTTTAGCGCAATTTATAATTTGAAGTCGGTTCTATTTTTTTATTATTCTATTATTTTATTTTACTCTCCTTATTTTATTCTATTATTTTATTTTATTCATTTTACTGTAAATAAATTTTCTATTATAAATACTCTATTTTAAAAAAAAATCCATATCAAAGGGCAAACCTTCTTTGAATGAATGGCACTAAAAACTAATCATTTGTATTATAAATTCCGTTTGAAGTCGATTTTAGCAAACAAACTGATTGGATTTAATTTTTGCCTCAGAGAAGCCTTCAGTCAAACTCTTGCTGTTATTGCTTTTAACCATTATAGCACAATGGCAACATACACTTTTTAAGCAATGACTTTTATGTTTATTAATAATTTTCCCAACAAAGAAAAAATCAAGCAAAGCCTTTCTAACAAAAATAAAAAATACTTATTTTTCATCCGCAACGTTTTTTCTAAAAAAAAACGTTGCGGGTGAAAAATGTTGTCAGATTGATGTACGATATTTGAATTAGACGACCCTCTATCGATTAAAGAAAAAATCGGTTCATTTAGTCAAAAGTTAGGGATGAAAAAACAAAAATATACTACATTTCTGCCCATTACTCTTTCTCTAAGAATCGAATATGGTCAAACGAAGATACGAGACCTATGGGAAACCACCCTCGATCTATTTTTAAAAAATCATAAAAATCGGTTCATCATCCAGTGAGAAGTTATGAGTGGACAAACAAACAAACAAAAAACGACATACATAGAGTATGAATCTATAATCTCCTTCCTTTGTGAAGTCGGTTAAAAAAGGGCATTATTTAAAATATTAATTGTTCTAAAGGGTGTAAAAATACACAGAATAATGTGCAAAGAAATTTTCTTTCCTTCGTCTGATTAATTTATGCAGTATAGTAAATATTGTTAACCAATCATTGTGTCTTTTAGAGAATACACTTTTTCGGGAAATAAATAGAAAATGAAAAAAAAAAAAAATTGTATTTCATTTCAAAACTAAAAAAAATATCATTTATTTTAAATTGGCAAATTTTAGATTATAATACACACCGAGTAGGTTTTGAATTCTTTTTCAAAGCATTATATAGTTAAATTTGCATTATCAATACCTTTAGTTCAGAAACTACACTTTTTATACATAACTTACTATGATTGATATTAGCCTCGTAAAAATTCAAAATAACGAAGATGTTTAATAAAAATTCCCCTCAGATTCCATGAAATGTAGGTTGACATAAAACAGAAAGCACTTCTATTAAAATTTAAACACAATTTTTGACGATGAAAAACTTATAAGTGGAAAAAAAACTTGTTGAAACAGTAAAATTAATAAAAGATTACTTATATTGTTTATAAATATTGTATTAAAGCTAATTTTCATTATTACATACGTGTTAAATGCGTTCTTTTTTTTTTTCTTTTTCTTTCTTTTTTTTTTTTTTTTTGACAAACTATTAACGCGAAATACTAAAAACTTCTATTTACTTTTAACAGAACTTTCTTACCGGCATACATATTTTTTTTTTAATTTCCAAATGCTTCTAATAAAAACTAAAAGTTTCTGTGCGCCACCAGATGACGCTTAAGAGTTATGACGCTATGTGCTTCTATTATTCTCTGTCTTGACATAGGCTATCCAGTAGTGATGGGCATAATCGAGAGATTTCAATAATCGAGTGATTAGTACTCGAGTGATTATCTCGAGTTCTCGATTGATAATTTCGAGTTCTCGAGTTCTCGATTGATGATTTCGAGTTCTCGAGTTCTCGATTGATCATTTCGAGTTCTCGATTAATCATTTCGAGTTCTCGAGTTCTCAATTGATCATTTCGAGTTCTCGATTGATCATTTCGAGTTCTCGAGTGATCATTTCGAGCTCTTGAACGATCATTTCGAGTTCTCGAACGATTATTTCGAGTTCTCGAGCGATTTCAAAGTAGAATGAATCTCTAACAGGGACGTCATTTAGTGAGTCAGAAGGGAAAAATTTCCACCCCCTCCCAAGCCTTAATATAATGTATTTCTCCGTAGGTGCAGGTATTTTCGTGTCAGGGAACTGGAGCAACAAAATTTACGAGTTGCTCCGCTCCGACTGTTAAATATTTGTTTCAACGCTGCTCCAGCTCTGCTCCGTGCAGCGAATAGCTTTAATAAAAATCAAATTTATTTTTTAAATTAAATAATTAAATGATAGTAAATTCAGTTAATTCGGCAATTTATTTTGAAAAAACTCTTTTTGAAAAATCACCTTTCGTTTTACGTTGTTGTTCACTTAAAGCTAGTTTTAATGAAGAAAGATGCCATGTTTAATGAAATTCTAATTTTAAATGATCAGAGCAGATAAGCGCAACAAGTTTCCGTGTTTTGGCTCCGCTCCTACTCCAAGCAAAAACTAGTTGCTCCACTTCTTCGCTCTGCTGCTCGACGCTCCGCTCCAGATCGCTGTTTGTTGTTGTTTTTTCATGTAACATGTACCGAGTTTATAACCCCTTTGAAATGACGGGCATGATCTCGACAAGTTACTGATGGTTATTTCAAATGATTTCTGGGCATGAAATTAAAGATGACCCCCTCTCACCGCCCTCGACGCATACAGATTTATGGGCGTGAAGGGATTTTGGCAAAAGAGGAAGTAGCGAGTAGATGAAAACTTTTAGGCAGAAGGGGGAGTACAGGAATATTATTTATACTACTTTCATACATTATACTATGCTGACCTAGGGCTGGCTACATTTCACTAATTTTGTTTCGTGCTAGATCTGTTTACCGCTTAATGCTTATGAGTATTTTCTGAATAACAGATAAACGTTCTTTATTGATTGCATATTACAAACATTTGTTGATTTATTTATTTATTTATTTTACTGGTTAGTAAAGTAACAGCAGTTTTTATTTTTTAAATTTTTTTTTAATTGACGAAAAATTATTTTTTTTCTACATCCAAAGGACAGAGAAAAACGATCTGGATGCATTTTTATGTCGCGGTGAAAGACCGAAATTGGTTAATGTCAACATTCACCAACTAAGTCCATGGAAGTCCAAATATTTGGTTATATTCTTATATATTTGGACATTCAACAGTGTATGTCGACAATTACAGATGGGCTTTGTTGAAATTCGAAACAAAAAACCGATCCCAATAGAGTTGCGGCAGTCTGACGAACTCCAGTCAGATGTTGTTTATAAAATAATAGTTATATATCTAACTATATTAAACTATTGTGAAAGTCCGTTTTTCCGAACAATGGTTCAAGGGTGAATACAGGGTGGGATCAAAAAAATGGAATTAGAGTTCTGAAATTAGAGATTTTTGAATAACAAGCTAAACATTTAGCAATTCCCCCCTTTGGTACAAATTTTTGGGGAGCAGCACTGTCATTTAGGAGGGGTCAGGAATGGGCAACTGTCTTTCTCTGACTTTTTGAAATATAGTGTATTTTTGTCAATGCATGTCTTTTTTTTTTTTTTTGATGCAATAAAAAGGAGAATACCCCTTTGCCTCCTACTGTAAAAATTCAAAATGGCAGTCCTGATAAGGAAAGCTAATAAAGCTCAGGTCCGACTCGGGGCCCAGTGGTAACGTATTCAAGAGTTGTAGTTGCTTTGGAACTGAGGTCTGAGGAGGGGAACTTGTTATTGTAACACAATATATGACACACATCCTGTTGGCAGCTAAGAATTCTCTACTTGTTCCCTATGCAGTAAAAGAACCGGCGAATCCTTCCAAACCCCTACCGTTGCCCTAACATTTTGCAATACAGCTTAGGAGTCATTCATAAATAATGTCACGCTTCGAGGGGGGGGGGGTTCAAGAAAGTGTGACAGTTCGTGACGAGGGGAGGGGAGGGGGTAACAAGAAGTTTGACAGCGCACATTTTAATTCCTATAAATACATTTAAAATCAGCAAATGAAACTTATTTTATGCTAATGTAATATAGCGTGAGATGGGACAAAGGGGGTAGGGGGTATGTTGAAGAGTGACACTTAGTGAAAAAGGGAGGAGGGGGTCAAATATATTGAAAAAAGTGTGACATCATTTATGAACGGTTCCTTAAAAGCCCGATTTTAGAATGTCAATTTAAACAACTTTTCAGCGCTAGAGCAACCGAATCCCCCCTCCCCTTATACTCTTACCCCCTTACCCCTGATGACACACTAACGATGACCTAGAAATGCGTTTGTAAAACTTAAATTTCCAAAAATTTTGGGAACCCCCCCCCCCCCCCGTTTTCTTAACGTCATCAAAAACAGCTTACCATTCCGTTTTCTGCAATTTCCGGGAGAAGTCCCCTACCCTCCTTCACCCCTTCCCATCACCAAAAATATACTAAAATAACGCACATTTCCAGAGATAATCCCGAATATCAGCTTTCCCAAACAGCTCTATAAATACAGCATTAAACTGCGAATTTATCACTTAAATTTCAAAAAAATTCTAGAAATGTGCCCCCTCCCCCTAACACCACCAAAGAGTTTAAAACTACGATTCTCGTTCTTCAATTTCAAAGTAATGCCCCATAAAAATCCCAACTTAAACCTAATATAGCACCACCCAAAATTGAGTTTTCAGTCTTTCAATTTCGAAAAATTTCCGTCACTTTTCTTTTCGTTAACATGATAAAAGTAGTCTCAATTTCTATTTTTTATACATTTAATTCTAGAAAATTTTTAAGGAGAGACCCCTCCCCCTCTTTTCCCAAGGAAAAATAGCCTAAGGGATCATTCATAAATGATGTCACGCTTCGAGGGGGGAGGGGAGTTCGTGAAATTGTGACAAAGTGTGACAAGGGGGTAGCAAGAAGTGTGACTTCATTCATTATACAACATAGCGTGACGCGTGACAAAGGGGGGAGGGGGGACCGCTCAAGTGTGACATGTTGCGACAAAAGGGGGGAGGGGGTCAAATATATGGGAAAAAAGCGTGACACATTTATGAACGGCCCCTAAAGTAACGTTCTCGGGAGGTCCCTTTTTTCCTAACATCTGCAAAATGCAACACAAAACTGCGATTTTATCGTATAAATTTCTAAAACTTTCGGAGAAATCGTGCGAACCCGTTCCCCTAATGTCACCAGCGATAGCTTAAAGATATATTTTGAGGATTTTAATTTAGAAAATTATCCTCAAAGAGTCCCCCGTGAAACACCTTTTCTCTAGCACTTCAAATCATAAACTTTTCAATGTAAAGTGATATGTAACCACACCTAGATATAAAATTCTGCGAAGATAAAAAAACGGGAGGTGCGAATCAAATAAACATATCGATTAAAAAAATGCACTGCTTTTGAAATGACCGTTTACTGTATACGTTAGTTTATTTATCCATTTGTTTGTTCTCCCCGGCACTCCCGTCCTCTAAATTTGTTTCTAGCAATAACTTCCTCCTAAATAAGAAACTATCCGCCTTTGTTACCTACTCCCACACATAGTCATTTTTGCAATCACGTGACAACGAATCAGCCAAATGTAATTACCCGAGAAGAAAATCATCCGAGTCATTCATTCGATTCTATCTTCCGAGAAGTAAACCAACCGAGTTCTCGAGAAGTTCATCCGAGTTCTCGAGATGTTCGAATTCTCGAGAAGTTCAACCGAGTTCTCGAGATGTTTAATCGAGTTCTCGAGATGGTCGTCTGAATCGAGCTCTCGAGAAGTTCAATCGAGTTCTCGAGATGGTCGTCTGAATCGAGTTCTCGAGTTATCCTGAATAATCGAGTTCTCGATTATGATCACTCGATTATGCCCATTACTACTATCCAGTAGGGTGGAGTGAACGCTATTGGGAAAAAAAATTTTTTTGGAATTTTAAATCTGCAGGGGCCAGAAAAGGTGCCTTTGTGGTTCAAATGAAGGCACGCAAAATTTCAGTGCGGAATTTTAATATTAAGATGCGCCCCAAAACACTTGAAATATTTATCATTGCGTTGAATGATGGCAATATGCTGCTTCAACTAAAGCGAAATATTTTTTGCGCTAAACGAAGTCAAATAAAATTAATTGCCATGGAAACAACACAAACTGAGGTTTCACCTTCTATTTCTCGCTCCCGTGACATGTTCGGGCTGGAGTGTTTAAAATTTAAAAATAATAACAAATCAAAAATTAAAATTGGATGTTTTGCATCTAGAAGCTCCCTGTCGCATTGATAAAGGGATTCCAAGCAATCCCGAAACATATGTCTGCGTTTTAATGCTCATTTGTGCTTTAAATTAACGTGAAATTTTATTTCTATATACATTGTTCATACACATATTTTTAGATAATTTTCAGGGATAAAAAAATAGGCCCTTTTATGACCGCTTTCTTGAAAATTAACCGATCGTTAAGGGGCTAATCGCAATTAAATTACGAATACTATCCAATTCTGACTGTCTTCTGTTGGAGAGGTTTTTAATCACAGGTGATTCACATATTACTTCATCATGCCAAATTCTCATGTTTGTGTATTCTGCTCCATCTAGGTTTAGAGGAGGAAGCTTAGAAAGTTCTAAGAGTTGAAATTTTCTGCTCTCTTGATAGCAATATAAGTTTCATTACTTGTTTCTTAATATGTATCCTGTAATCCTTGAGCATAGAAAGCAGAAGATTTTCGGCATGGGCATAAAAACTATTTCTCCTTAGAACAGAGGGTCAATTATTACTTTTAAATTGGGATCCAAGTACCTGGAATAGAATATAAGTTTCCAAAAATTACGCATCCTTCATCACAATATGGGCTTTCTTTAATTAGAAACCAGACTGGAATATATACTCTCATCATATACGTTGCTAGTGTCCCGAGGTTTTTGGAAGGAATTTCCGTTGCAACATACAATTGAAGGATTCTACTTGCAGTTTTTAGCCATCTGGAATGTACTATTGGTCTAGGTTTGCAATTTGCCAAATCATCTGAACAGTTGCCTTCTGAAAAAACGTAATAAATATCCCTGAGGTACATCTCTGTACTGCGCTCCATATCAGCATTTAAGTGCGGAAAATTCTCGACAGCAATTTTTGAAAATGGTACCACGGGAAGTTCTTCACATTTATGAAGTACTTTTCCTATTTCGCCTGTTAGTGCTTTTCGGTTGGACGTTTTACCGTCAATTTTCTGCAAAAGATGTCATAGCGGCAGTTCATTGAGATGCAACAAACATATTAACCATTGTAATGGCCGACCAAGTTCTATCTCCAACAAACGAATAACCTTACCTTTGTGCCAGTATTAATGTTTGTTCCATCACATGCTACAGCTAACAATAATTACCTAAAATAACGATAACAAGTTGTCTCGAAAGCAGGCATGGTGTAGACAATTGTCATTATAGCTTATATTACGATGAAAAAAGCAAAATTCTTATCCAAGAATTACTTTAAATGCCAATTTGAACTATTCGCATGAACTGCGAGGAAACTTATTAATAAAATATACATAAAATTATTTTGCGTGCAATTATCACAATTTAAAATTAACTACTCAATGATCACTAAGAGCATATGAAGGGCACCTATTCATAACTAAAGATATGCTATTTTGACCTTGAGTTTTTATTTTGCTTAAAGGGAAAGCATGTTGTTAACTGTTTCCGTTACATTAACTATCGCCTTTACATGTCTGACGCACTATCATGAGAAGTTTCGTCCGACTGATTCTGACGCGGAAAATTGATTTATTTTTCGAATTTTTGCACGAAAAACTAAGGAAATATTTAGACAATCTGAACATTGAATTATTTTGTTATTTAGAACATAACGCAAAAAATATAATATAGTTTTCTTATTATAACTCTTGACAAGAACGAAAATCCGTTTAATGTATTTGTTTCGTCAAACTTTGGTCGGGTTGGGGCGCATCTTAACTTTGTCCAAGCTAAATAAAATTTTACACACGTTCATTTGGACCTATAGGGCACCTTTTCCGCACCCTGCCGAATAAAAATTCCAAAAAAAAATTTTTCACTCCACCCTACTATCCAGTGTCATAGGGGATATATCAGAAGGCTCCAGTTCCATGGGATCGGACTCGAATCCCGGCCAGTGCATGGAAATTATTGATCTATATTTAGCACTTGTCTCGATCATGACCTAGTGACTGAAATCCATTTTAAACCACGGCTTCCCCAACTGTACTTTGGGGGGTCTCCCTGTTTAACCTGCAATACATGCTCAAGATGGTCAGTCGTCCGGATTTCAACAAAAGTACCAGTTTTCACAGAAAAGAAAAATCTTACAGCAGCATATTACAAACCCTGGTGCTCTAATAGCTTTCGCAAAAATTTTAAGAATGAAGCTCATGATGGCTGGCTCACCGCAGAGGGCGAAAACATTATACCAGAGCAAAGTATCTGGCATTACGTTACACTACAAAATCGCGGCAAATCAATTAGGGAAATTTCAATGCCCAGCGAGAATGAAAAATTTCCCAAGAGGCGATACATACCAGAAAAAGATAACCACGCAGAACACGCGTTCTAATCCAAAATGGATAGCCGACCTGTGTATATGGCTGTAATGCTGGCAGCATGAAAGCAACCCAATGCTCAGTCTAGTTTATGTTGAGCTTGAGGAACCGTTCTGCACTGATGCTACTTATTCCATGCAGGGCCTTAAGAATGTTTGGTGCATCATATATTACAAAAAAATATTACATAGTAATAAAGAGCATTACATAATTCATCTAGAACCTTTGGTGCCAAAATCTCTGCCTATGATGTTTTGGAAAGGACTGGCAATGTCATTAAAATATTTAATTACCAAAACTCAAAAACTTTCCGTATCAGGCTTTTCGCACTTTGTAGTGAAACAAAGGATTCTGGTATTAAATTTTCATTACTACATGCTAAAGTATAAAGTCTTTCTAAAGAAAAATTATTCAAATGATTTATTTGCTTTCAAAGTAAAAATCATTTCTTGCTCTGAAAATTTTACAGAAAGTAAATCTTTTCAGAAGAAGTTTTGAAACTTTCCAAAAAAATTAAATGTGTGAATGTCATTTACGTATAGTTTGTGAATTATTTCATCTTCTCAAAAATCAAGAGGAATATATTTTATTGAATTTTACTTTATCAGTGGCAAAACATTCCAAATTACCATCGAAAAAAGTAAGATATTTTAGAAAAATACTGATTTTTTCCAAACGATAAAGCTTTATTCTCTGTTTAACAACACTTTTATACGTACAAAAAAAAGTGAAACTTCGCTTCAAACATTTTATCTAGTTCCTCAGTTGAAAGTAGCTTTAAGTCTTTGTTTTGCAGTTCCTTCTCGCTTAGAATAACATAAAAACTTGAATAGCTTTTGAAAAAGGGACTACGAAACTCTGGAATGGTGTGTGTAACCTAGTAGAAACTAAGTAATTCTTGGAAATTGAGATTCACATTTCATTCATTTGAGATTCACATTCAAGCAAAAAGGAAGACTTTTTTTTCTTTTTTGATGGATAGAGATGAAAAATGCTGTAGAAAAGAAGCTGAAAATTTTCCTTTCCTTATTGCTAAAATGTTGGAATTGTTTCTTGTGGTAACCCCTTGATGTAAGTTAGTTAGCTTTTCTCCTCACTTTTAATATTTATGCTCTAGTTTCAGTATGGTTTTATGAAGATGCATATAATTCGAACAAATACCAAAGCAGATTTCCTTTTTTTGGGGGGGGGGGATTGTTTGTTCGTAATGGGGTTGCGTATTAGTTCCTAACTATTTGAAGAGTGCATTCCCCAGCGACTGGCAACCATTCTTTCATGTGGTAGCCCTATCAGGGGAAGCCATCACCACTTGAGAATTTTGTCGCCCAGTTTCCCCTCTAAAGTCCGGCACCAGAATTCTAACGATATGAAACTGCTCTAGGAATTTCATTTAGCTGAAGAGTATCCAAGCTAAAAAAATTATCCAGCAAAGTACTCAAGTCAAAGGATCTTTAACGTACCGCTGTAACGTCTTCTTGGCGATCGCATCCGGTCAGAAGGGGCATCCGGTCCTTTTTACCTCGTTCCGACGCATCCACTTCCCTTCGGTTCCTCTTTATGTTATCTGCGTCGAGAAAACACGATACTTCAAAATCCAGATGCTTGCTGACTCTTTCCGTCCGAATTTGGCCCCTGACCTCTGGCATCCGTTTTTAGCCCAAAATCTATTTCCGTTCCCAGGGTTGTGTGCCCGCTGACAAAAGGGGCGGCCGCATCCCTCTCTCTATTTTATCTGAAAGGGGGCTGGCCGGTTTCCGGTAGCCCAGGCCAACGGACATGTGAGAAGGAGTAAGAAAATTTTGAGTTCGAGGAGAACATCTTTTGACGACGAGAGAAACGGACGTGTTCCGTCGATCTCGGTCACTCTCTACCAACCCTAAGTTTTAATATGAAGCCGTAAATAATATGTAAATAAAATCTTGTTAAGTTTTACCATCGAAGTCAGGCTTTACCACTCGGCATATACACAAGTCTCCACTACGTTACACCGCATAATCTTTTTTGTTAGTACTTTTATTTTATTTTGTTCACTTTTTTATTTATTTATTTTATACTTTTACTTAATTTTATTATTTATTCATGTATTGTCATTTTACTAAATTATTTATTTATTGAAATCTTTTCATACTAAACGGTCCTAAACTGTACTGACATTTTAAATTTTCCTCCATTTTTTCATGATATCAAAAGAAAAATTCATCGTGTCACACCTGGTTTTAGCCGCAATTAACTCTTTCAAAACATGATATCGATTTATTAACTTCAAACACAAATTGGAATGTTCACTTAAAAACAACGTAGCATTTTGAGAATTTAATGACCTTGAGATTTAATGTTACGCACACAAGATATTCCTTCACTTCCCATACAATTCATTCCTTCACTTCCCATACAATTCTCCTAACAATAAATCAGCCGCGGATTCTCACGGGTTAATTCAAAATTATATGCAATCGCAAAATGACAACTAAACGTAATAATTATAGCAATCCAATTGTTCAATAATAAGGAGATTTTTAATGTATGATTTACTTGTGAAACCTCTACGAATGTTGACAAATACGGTTACATCCTTGTCTTAGTCGACATTTGCAATCTGATAATATCCTGAAGAAATGTTGGTCAGAAGAGTACTAACAGATAGCGACGCTTTATTAACTGCTTTTGAATGAACTTTCAAATTTCTACTTTGTTTTCCTGTTTTTCTGACATTTTATTTTAGTTTTCAATCTCAATTTCTCAAGAAAAAATAACATTAAAAGCATGCATTTTTGAATTAAGATTTAACTGGCAGATTCAGCTGTAGGAAATAAGAAGTTTAATTGCGTATTAAAGGATTGAAAGCAAAATCGACGTGCTGGTAATGTTGATTTTCCTTTTTATTGCCAAAAATTTACAGCGTAAATTGCATAAGCATGTTTCAGAGTTAAAAGAAGCCTCAATCAGGTGTAGGCTTTTCTCTCTTTCGCTTTCATTTTGCTTGATTTTTGCACTGGAATCTTGTGATTTCGATGCACACGTGTTATTTTCATCGCTTTTTTTTTTTCAAACGAGCTTGCTTTTGTCGATGCATTTAGCTGGCGAAAAAGTGATCCTTTCAATCCAAAATTTAATGCTTCTTAGCCGGCTGCGTGGCGTAGTGATAAGGCACTCTGGTCTCGTACAGACATGTTTGCAGGATCAAACCTGGCCCAAATCAGTGGGTTTTCAAGATGCATAAAATCATCAGCGCCCGTGTCGCATGACTATGAGGCATGTTAAAGATAGATCCCCTGAGTATCCGTTGGCTTTGATACTTTCGGCTAAATAAAATTCCTAGCGCATTCTCGCATCAATTAGAGCTTAGGTGCCGCCATCTAGGGGGAAACTGAGCGTCAAAATTCTCAAAGTGGTAATGGCATGCGCCGATAGTGGTGCTACTTGTAAGAACGGATGCCGATTTCCGGGGAATGCACTAGGTCTGCTAACGTCAGTGAACATTCGCATCCCCATTAAAAAGAACATAAATAAATGTTTATTTCATTTTATTTTGCAAAATATTACCGAAAAAAAACTTAAAGCCCAAGCACAATAATCAACATTTTGAGCTCAAGATTTATTTTTTTTTAATGAACATGGTAGGCGCTTAAGTAGTATACTTGGAGTTTTATATTATTCAGTTATTTATTCAAAACTCTAAATCATATTGTACTTTATTTTTTTGCCCATTCAAATGAGAGCAGAGCACTTGATTTTAAATAAACGTAAAGCTAGCAAGGGTTTATTTTTTAAGTAAGTTTAGACTGAAACTATAAATGCAGCAAAACTAGAAACGACGAAAAAAGTTCAAAACACATATTCTTCGTTTTTACATTCGTTCATTCGTTTTGCCTTTGCAGAAAAACATTTTATCGAATTTTCGCCGTGTCAACTGCCGTTTGAGACTTTGACACGGAGGCTGTAACATTAGAAAAACCTTAAACTTTAGCAGTCACGTTTTCGAAAACAATTCGTTTTTATGGTTCTCTAGAGTAGAAAGAAGTGTCGAAAATGACATAACTGCACTTTGCTGTTGGAGAAAGAACTTCGATAGCATGTCTCGTCCCTTAAAGAGAAGACGCTTAGGAAATGTGGTGCAAAATTCAAAATATTAGTATCCGAGAATTCAATTTACTCTGTAACAAAAAACATTAGTGGACACTATTTATGCACGATGGGTTTCAAGTCTGAACTTAAAATTAATACCTGATAAGTTAAGCATTGTGTATTGGCTTTAAAACTAATCTTAAAATTAGGTAAGAGTGAAGTTACGGACATGCGTAATAAACATTTATTTCGTATTACCTAAAAAAGTAATTTAACAAAAAACTGAAAGCACTTCTTTTAAAATTTTAACACAATAAACTATAATGTCTTGAATCCAGTATCCAGTGCGTTCACTCTTATTAATAGAGGAATTTGTGAGATTTTGTTGCGTTTTTTGATAAGTGGGTTTGATCGCATAAAGAGTTTTTTGCTGTGTCAAATTACAAGTTTTGCATGACCTCCCTGAAAAATAATAACGCCTACCCAATATTAAATGAGATTCTTTGAACTCATTTTTTTAATGAGTAACCAGCAACCATGCGGTCTCAGTAAATCAGGTGAGGAATAAGGTACTCGCTCATTTTTTTCTTGCATTGTCATAATTGACACTAGCAATGAAAATTTAGAGATCTAAAAAGACCACATAGGTTATGATTTAGTCGGCCAAAAATTTAAAACGGTGGACAAAAGTTTTTAAAAAATTACCATTTTATACACATTTTTAGCCTACTTTCCCGTAAAAGTTAAAAAAAATAATAATAAAGCATGAAAGAAGGCTTAATGTGTCGTGAAAATATCGTTAAAAATCAAGAAAAGTCAAAAATAAGTGAAGTAATTAAATAAAGATTGAAAAATAAAAAATTTGAAAGTAGGGTATTGATATGGGGAAAAAGTGTGTCTGTCGGTCTGTCGGTCTGTCTGTCTGTCGGTCTGTCTGTCGGTCTGTCTGTCGGTCTGTCTGTCGGTCTGTCTGTCGGTCTGTCTGTCGGTCTGTCGGTCTGTCCCCCCCTAATAACTTTTGAACGAATTGTCCGATTGGAAAAATTCTTTTTGCATTCGAAAGATCTCGGCGAGGACATCTCATTTCTATATTTTACTTTTTGATTTGAACAATTTTTTGTTCAATTTTGAACAGTTCAAAAAATTTTAACATTAGCGCCTATGGGCGAAAATGAAGCAAATTATGTAAACTCTTGGTACAAGATCAAAGTTCCAATGAACAAGCTCACTGGAAGAAGTTCTTGGCGTGAAATATTGATTTGAACAATTTTTGTTCACTTTTGAACAGTTCAAAAAAAAAATTAACATAGTGCCTACGGGGAAATTTCAATCCTATATAAATCCTGATCTAACGGGCCGATTTGCTTGGAACAAACTTTATTAGAAAGCTCTTATGACGTAGAACATGTACACATAAAAAGTTCATCCAGAACTAACAAGCCTATTTTCTTATGAAATTTTGTTCATTTTTGAACAGTTCAAAAAATTTTAACATTAGCGCCTATGGGCGAAAATGAAGCAAATTATGTAAACTCTGGGTACAAGATCAAAGTTCCAATGAACAAGCTCACTGGAAGAAGTTCTTTGCGTGAAATATTGATTTGAACAATTTTTGTTCATTTTTGAACAGTTCAAAAAAAATTAACATAGTGCCTACGGGGAAATTTCAATCCTATATAAATCCTGATCTAACGGGCCGATTTGCTTGGAACAAACTTTATTAGAAAGCTCTTATGACGTAGAACATGTACACATAAAAAGTTCATCCAGAACTAACGAGCCTATTTTCTTATGAAATTTTTTGATCGGGATTTTCAAGAATATTTTTGAATTAATGAAAGATTAAATGAATAAACAAAATAATGAATGAATAAATGAGTGAATAAATACATGAATGACTGAATAAATGAATGATTGAACGAATCTGTATTAACCGTTGAAAAAGGCATATTTGAAGCAATTAAGAACTAAAGCTAAACGAGAAAGAGAGAGAGATAGCTAGATTATAAATTTGAAGCTGGTGTATACGGGAACGTAGGCTCGTATAGTTCTAGACGGAACTTCTTGTTAATCTTTGAATTTTAAGCTAGTTTACGAGCAAACTGATAACTGAAATTCAGAATCAATAAAATATTTTTGACGACAGATGTGTCTTCTTATGTAATTTTGGAAATATTTATTAAACACTTGGCGACGATTGGCGTTTCCACGTCCTGCTGGCGTGAACCCTATTAGAGTGAGATCGTAGTCACCCCAGTCTTACGTGATTTTAGGAAAGATGAAATTTTTAGAATCGGTAGTACAACATACTCTTAGAAAGGAATGGATACTCGCTAAGCTGAAAGCGGGGCCGTTTTACAGGTAGCAGGTATCAAAGGTGCAAAAAAAACCATGCTAACTTACGTCATTTTCGGAAGGCTGAATTTTATATATAATAATAAGTATAATATGTTAAAATATTTTCCAATGAGCCAGACAAATCTGATGGGCCAAACATCCTGCCAGACTCGTTAAAAGTTCGGCTGTGCGAGGAAGTCCGAGTATTTTTGGCATACCTGTTAAAAGCGCCACTGACAGCGATAAATGCGCCCATATAGCAGCGCGCTCTTATTTACGTTTTTTTTCTTGGGCAGAAAAATGGCGACGATGAGTGGCCTGTATTTATTAATTTTCTGTTCTTTTGTAATTCTGTAGTGGCTCTACTCTGAGTTAGTGTGAGTGTTGTTAGTGTTTAGTCTATCACTGTTCATACATCTGATGTTTCGGCTCATTTCTAACCTAATATTCGTGAATAAAAAAGTGAATAAATAAGTAAACACAATATAAAATAAACGAGTTGTTATTACAAATCGAACTGATATTTTGTAATACTAATTATTTGTAGTGTTTGTATTATTTATAGAAAAGGACATACCGAAATATCCTTTTAAGCACACTTCAGTTTCAGTTTCTAAAAAAACGGGCTTTTAAGACTTAAATCATTATTAGTAAAATTTAAATATTAATAATTTTAAATTGACTTGAATAATAATGTTTTGCATTTGTTTTTGCAATTTGTTCTTTCTGTTTCTTTTTGTTTATTGAACGGTTTCGCTATTGTTTTTTCCCCTTATGTTTTGTTTGTTTTGATTCTGGTTATGTCTCAGGTTAACAGATTTTGTAATCTACGAATTAAAAAGGTTCGGTTTTTGAACCATTTAAGATTTCTCCAGGCTTGCAGGCGCAAGAAAGTCATTCCTAAGTTTATCACTTTAAAGTGTAATTTGCGGTTGTAAATCTTTCGAAATTTCCTTTGAATAGTAATGAAATTAATGCTTTGAAATGTAATAACAATTTTGCTTTGGCTAAAAAGCCTTCTTTTTCTGAACTTATTGCTCCGGTTGAAAAAGCTTTCAAATTTAGTGCCTTAACTTCCACTCAAAAAGAGTCAGTTCGGCATCTTATTGCTTCCAATGTTGATTTCAATTCAAAAGTTCCTAATATTAGTTTTACCCATTCTGTGAAACGCTCTGTGTCAATAATTTAGTTTCAAATTCTGATTTGGTCATTACCAAAGCTGACAAGGGTGGTCAGATTGTTGTTCTTAATAAATCATCTTATGTTGAAAAAACTGATGATTTAATTGCTTCTGGTCCTTATTCTGAAATTTATAAAGATCCTAGCGACAAGGAGTTAAAAGCTATTTCTTCTGCTGTTAAGTCTGTTCATTCTATTCCTTTGATTGCTAAACGGTCTGTGATTCCTTCTGTTGCTAATTGTGCGCGTTTCTATGCTTTACCGAAGGTACACAAGGCAGGTATTCCTTTCAGACCAATTGTTTCCAATATTGGCACTGCTTCATATAAACTTTCCAAGTATTTAGTTTCTGTGTTTTCTCCACTTAGGAGTCGGAATGTTTTCACTGTTAAAAATTCCACCGATTTTGTTAAGAAACTTCATAACTTCGTTCCGAATAATTCGGTTATGGCCTCTTTTGATGTTAATTCTTTGTTTACTAATGTTCCTGTTGATGGCGCTTTGACTTGCCTCAGGAAAAGGCTTCCTGAATTCCATTTTACTTCTGTGGAAATTGAGGAATTAGTTTTTCTTACTCGTGTGTGCTTGCAACAGAGCACTTTTGTATTTAATGGTAAATTCTATGCTATGGTAGATGGCCTGGCCATGGGAAGTCCTCTTAGTCCTATTTTAAGTGATTTCTATATGCATTATTTTGAGGAAAAACTATTCCAAAAATTGCAATTTCAATTTTATGTTCGTTATGTGGATGATTGTTTTGTCCTAATGGACAGTAACTTGTTAGGTATTGATGATGCTCTTTCGGTTATGAACGCCATTGATCCTAATATCCAGTTTTCTTGTGAGAAAGAACTTAATAGTAGCCTCGCGTTTCTTGATGTTTTGATTTCTAGGAGTGAGTCTGGTTTCACTGCTTCTGTCTATCGTAAACCTTTTGCTGTTTCTTTACCTCCTCACAGACTATCGTCTCATCCTCCCAACCAAAAATATTCAGCTTTTAATGCTCTTGTCCATCGTGCTATTAATATTTGCTCTTCTCCTGAGCTTCTCAAGATTGAACTCAACTATCTGAAAGCTGTAGCTGTTGATAGAGGATTTTCTCACTCTTTAATTGATTCTATTCATAACAAACTTTCTAAAAAAACTTCTGGTCCCAATAATGTGGTTTCTAGAAAGAATTTGGTTGTGTTACCATTCTTTCATTCTGTCAGTTTTCGTATTGCTAAAATCCTAAAAAGGTTTCAATTTCAAGTTGTTTTTGCTCCTAGCAACAAACTTTAATTCTCTTATCTTAAAGATCCTGTTGATCAACTTAATACGTGGGGTATTTACCAAATTAGTTGTCGTTGTGGCCTTTCTTACATTGGACAGACAAAACGTGCTCTGAAAATTCGGTTAAATGAGCATAAAGGTTATGTACGAAAGCAAGAGCTAAATAAGTCTAGCATTGCTCAACATTGTTGGAATTCCAACCACTCTTTTGATTTCAATTCTGGGAAAATTATTCAAAAATGTTCTTCCCCATTAGAGCTTGACTTTTGGGAAGCTTATCATATTAACAGGAATAGTTCTAATTTGGTTAATGATTCTACCTCAACTCCTTATTTTTCACAGGTCTGGCATAAGTTCCTTTAATTTGTTGTTCTTTCTTGGTTTTCTTGTTAGTTTTCCTTTTTTTTTTCTCTCCCCCCCCCCCTCCCCCTCTTTTACATGTGTACTTTGTTTTGCTTTTTGTTTTGTTTTTTTCTGTACTTATTTTATTTCCATTTTATGCTTTGTATTTTATTTTATTATTTTGCAATTTTCATGTATTTTCACATTTTTATGCATGCTGTTGTCTTTTTTGCTTTGTTTTTAGTGATATTCCTTTTTACTTCCTGTACTTCCAACTGCATTCGTTTGTTGCTCTCTTATTGGTGCCTTTCCTACTACTTCTACTTCCACTTCACACTGCCTTTATTCTCATTGGTTTACAGTTAATTCTTAGGCTATATAAGCTTTGTTTTTGTTGTTTTGTCTGCTTCATTTGGATGTTTTGTATCTAGAAGCTCCATGTCGCATTGAAAAAGGGATTCCAAGCAACCCCGAAACATATGTCTGCGTTTTAATGCTCATTTGTGCTTTAATTTAACGTGAAATTTTATTTCTATTGAATAATACTCTCGCGTAACGTAACAAGAGCACGCTGCTATATGGGCGCATTTATCGCTGTCAGTGGCGCTTTTAACAGGTACGCCAAAAATGCTCGCGCTTCCTCGCACAGTCGAACTTTTAACGAGTCCGGCAGGATGTTTGGCCCATCAGATTTGTCTGGCTCATTGGAAAATATTTTAAAATATTATACTTATTATTATATATAAAATTCAGCCTTCCGAAAATGACGTAAGTTAGCATGGTTTTTTTTTTTTTTTTTTGCACCTTTGATACCTTCTACCTGTAAAACGGCCCCGGTTTCAGCTTAGCGAGTATCTATTCCTTTCTTTTATGTTGTACTACCGATCCTAAAAATTTCATCTTTCCTAAAATCACGTAAGTCTGTGGTGACTAGGATCTTGGACTTTATTGAATATTAAGGAGGTTGCGATTTCTTATTAGGACACCATAATAGTATATGTTTTAATTTTTAGAAGTAAAACATAAAAATGTTTGAAGGGAAAATAAGTTGGAAATTGTAGGATACATAACGTAGTAGCTACAAAGTTAGTTTAATACAATAGACGCATTTTACAATACAAAACATTTTGAAATTAATCTTTTCAATGTTAAGTTAAATAACCACCATTTTAATGA
This sequence comes from Octonoba sinensis, assembly GCA_038502835.1. Lineage (NCBI taxonomy): Eukaryota > Metazoa > Arthropoda > Arachnida > Araneae > Uloboridae > Octonoba > Octonoba sinensis. Next base: position 106,822,464 of record CM076600.1, on the reverse strand, counting down.
AGCCAAATAAAATTAAATAATGAATGTTTCCCGCTCTATCACTAAATTGCAATAAAATGTTCTAAGAGATAAGCTGCTCTGGTGGGGGTAGTAGAGAGAGAGAGAATGAAATGGCCTTAATTTATGGTTCATCCTTTCAGTAAAGTGCACGATTTTTCATTATTTGGCTTAGAACTGAACAAAAGAACATCCTAATTTGCATGAACTTTATTTTATCTTGAAACCTGTGCTTAATTTACATGGAAGCTCGCAAGAATTCAGCTTCTTCACTTCTTTTCAATAGTATGTGATTTTTTTTTTTTTTAGATATTTTACAGACTATTTATGTATGAAAATCAGTTCTGAAATCCCACTTCTCACGCACTTCGTTTTTTTCTTCTTCTTGAAATTAATCACCGCTTGAAACCACACTCAAATTCAAGATATGCATAGTTAAAAAAGTATATATGCATAATAAATATGGTTCTATATTGAGGTAAAATTTCAATTAGGTAGTCAATTTTTCTACTTTCGATTAAAATAACGAACTGCATTACACTTTATCGAACATTTCAACTTAGACACCACACAAATTTTTAATAAACTATGTTACTTATTATTTTTAGAAATGAATAAATTACTTTAAAATACTGATTAACTCAAATACTGTTGAAAAGGTATTTTAGTAATTATGCGTTGTTTTTATTTTTGCCTAGTTCTTATTATTCTTAGTTTTTACTTTTCTCTACATAAGGCAACTTTCCGAAACTAGCAAAAAAGTTTATTAAAATGGAAGAAAAGTTTTCTCGTTTGTTTTGCATTTCGGCGGCTCTTAATAATTGTGTTTTATGCATATGAATTTAAAATTCATTGAAACTGATGCCTTAATTAAGCTTTTAATCTCAGAAATCTTTCATTGTTCATTAATATTAATGAGCATTTCTCTTTATTATATTCAGTTTAAGTGAAATCAGAAATTTTGCGTTGATCATAAATTTTTTCAGGCTGATATACTCATATTCTGAAATTCTCCCTCCGTTTTTTTCAGCAGCGATCAAGCTGAAATGCCTTTTGAAACCTTATTTAATAGACAAGAACTAAAGCTGTAATAAAAAAAATATTTCACTTTAAGAAAGCACTAATTAGCATTAAAATGCAGACATATGTTTCGGGAGCTCTCTAGATGCAAAAACATCCAATGGTTTTGCATCTAGAAGATCCCTGTCGCATTGAAAAATTGATTCCCAGTAATCCCGAAACATATGTGTGCATTTTAATGCTAATTTGTGCTTTCTTAACGCGAAATAATTTTTTACTGCAGTTGACTTAGCACAAAGTTAATTTATTATTTTAAGAACTAAAGCTTTCAGTAGAAAAAAAGACTTCTTAAAGTGTATTAAAGAATATTACTTGTTAACTATATGTGTGAAGTATTTTCAACTAATGTTTCAGCACAAATTAATAGTATAATTAAAAGTAACTTAAAGCAATTTATGATGCATCTAAATTAATCCAGCATTTCTTAACACTTTCGTGGAACCATTTGCTCAATGTCCAAATTCCATTCATAAACGTCCAAGATCACACCCGTTCTGTCACATAATAGAAAACTGTTTCAATGTGCAGAAACAACTACCGGAATCTTTTAACAGTTAATAAAAGTATCATATGGTATTACGTCTGAAGGTTTTCAAAAGTGAAATTTCGTGACCTTTTAGGGATTTTTCATGCCATTCCGGTGATGCATCGGACATTGATTTTGCCAGAGATACGGCTCTGATATTTAAAACTTGTAATTTCTTATCATATTTTTAACATTCCACAGCTTTTAAATACGTAGCAAGTTTGTAATTTATAAAAACGTGTTAATTGAATTTTAAAAATCAAATTTGACATGCCAGATAACAGATATTTCGTTCAGTGGTCGAGTCGAATTCCGGATATTTAAAAACCTGTAGGATACCGGATATCAGATGCCGTCCGGGGATGGAAAATTATCATGACCTATTCGTTTCTTTCGTGGCCGATTTCCAAATTCCTGACTTTTTCAGGATTTTCGTGACTTGTAGACAGCTTGTATTAACTGTAACACTTTTAACCCCAATTAAAGCAACTAATAGCCTTATTTCTTAATTTAAAAAAAAAATAGTTCCTAAGGCGTCGGCTAACAGGTGGGGTCTGGTGGAGAAAAGTATAAGATTATCGGTTTGCTATTAAAAAAAAAACCTTAATAGTGTTTCGCGCAAATGGGGTTGTGGCAATGCTCATGAATTCATTAATGTACAATATTTTAATCTGAAGCATCTTTTAAATTGACGTCGAAGTTTTCGGGCGATAATCATACAGTCCGATCACGGAGTTTTAGCCCTTGGACGCTTCGGCGCATGACAAAAAAGGAGGAATCCATTTGCGCTTTAGGGAAGTCCGTTTTGCAAGTTCATTTATGAGCACGCAAATCAGAATGTTAGCTGTTCTCTGTTTTTTAAAAGCAACCAAATTTATAAACTGCTACATAATATTAGCTCGGGAGAAATAAAGTAAGATAAACGAGAACAGAAAAAGCACATTCCTTACACCAGCTGTTTCTCCCTTGAGCTTGAACAGATTCTTAGCCGGGCAGAGGTTTTCGTTTGCCGGTAGGGTTGTATCTAATGTTTCAAGTAAAGCACATAAAAATCGCATCTACCCTTGTAGTAATTATCCACCTGTATCACAGAGTAGAATGCAGTCAATATACCGTTCGATCACCGTTTTTGTAAATCCTAAAATACAAGGTTTCTGTTTCTTTTTTTGTTATTATCTAGAATTTAAAAAAATAATCTAAAAATCCGAGTTAGTGAAATAGTTGTCTTAGTGATCGTAATGAAAAAGGGTTTAAATTCACTATTACCAATGTTGTCGCATAAAGTCAAATCCCGTTCAAACGAATGTCGGTAAAACAACTTTTTCAAAATAATGATTTTTTTTTGGCAAATAATTTTAAAAACTTTACGTTTTGATGTTGATATTGAGTACAAAGGAAGAGCTACACTGTGCCCGCTGCTTAGCAACTGAAAGCTCAAAACTTTTCCGCAATAAAAAAGAGGCTTTTTGTAATCTCGAAACACATGCACGCAATATGCTATGAAAGTTGTGGCGTGTAAAGTTGGTTCTCCCACGAGTTATTTCCGCACAAAGGTAAGCGTTCACTTCTCATTTTTTTTCGCGTATATTATTAAAATAAATCCAAAAAAATAGTAGGAATATTTCAATAATATATACCAGTTTGGTTGTAAACAAATTTGTTCCTTGCAGGCAAATTCCAAAGTACTAATTTCTACAATTCAAGGAAGTGGAATAAGGTAAATTTCTTTCAAATTCGTTTTCTTTTTTCACCGGCATAAACTACAGAAATAAGAGTTTTGAATGTTTTCTCTGTGCAGAACTTTCACGCATAGAAAAAGAAGAACACCATTTCAAAAAGGATAACATTTTTTTCCTAACTTGTGTTAGAAATACCATTGATATTCAATATCAGCGTAAAAAATTTAATACCAAAGGGCTTTTTCGTTCACTATTGAGAAAAATACGTAAGATGGAATTGCTTTGAAGAATGCATTAAAAAAATCTTTTTTATTGAAACTTCTTTTGAATGCAGTATTTTAAAATAATATTAAAATTATAAAAGTTCGAACAGAGGAAAAAAGAAATGCCTCAGAATACATTCAAAATTAAGAAGTATCTAAAGTGGGTTTTATTCATTCTAATCTTTTTCCTTCCGCTGTCTAATTTTTCATAATATTCTTAATGTATGTAGTATATTATGTTCGAAAACCAATTTATAACTCAAATAGAGCTACTTTTCGAAGCAACAATAAAGAGATTACAAAATTTTCAAGAAGCAACATAATGTAAAATATATTAAAGGTTATTTCAATCCATTTTTCTGCTTTTTTTTAAAGAAATCGTCCCGAAATACGTTATACGTAAAAATGTACGTTCTCTTATGCACTTTATTTCTGAATTTATGATGGGCCCTTGCAGAATATGTCCCTTTTATAATGCATTCAATTTTCTAAGCATTCTTTTTCAAATTCTCTTTTTTGTACGTAACAATGAGCATAAAATTTTTGATGCTCTTTTAAAAGGAATGTAAATAACATTGATGAGTAAATGGATACGCACCGGGGAAATTCTTTCTAAATTCGGGTTATTTACGCAAATTTAAATTTTGCTTTACTTTTTTGAAAAAAGAATGAATTGTGATTTTTTATTAACTTTTTTTAAATATTAATAACAATAATAAATGCCGTGAGAATCAAATGCACGCTTACAAACACAACCCGATCCAACCGTAAAACTCAACATAAGTTGAGCGTGAATGGAAAATTATTATGTTCTCTTAACTGCCTGTTTTGATGAATGCACTTATTGAATATTTTTTGCGAGGTGCTAAGTAAAAAATAAAATAAAATAATACATACAAATGAAAAAATGTCTACTGTTGACAGCTTAAAAGTTTTGTAACGAAAAAAACTATCAATTTCGTTTTTTCACATAAATTCCGTACTGCTGTAAAGAAAATGTGTAAGTAATTTCGTGCAAGGCGATAAGGAAATTATGCATCTCCTACACAGTGCCGCAACGCAAAGCAGACAATAACGTCTGCGATAACTAATCAAGTTGCGGGTTAGTGATATGGAAGAAAATTGTCCAGCTACTCATTTCAATTGAATACAACAAATTACATTATGTTCATTAATGAAAAGCACCCACAATCATTCCAACGCTTAAAATCCTATGTTATAATCCTGCTAAGCCTATTTTTCGCTTGGATAATGACAACAGTTTGCCACACCAAAAGCTAAAGGTTAGATGTATCTCTTCATTGTCGGACAATCTTCAGAAAAAAAAAGATTCTTCTAATTTTAAAACAGCGAGGGAAGAAATAGTGAACACACCAACTCCTAAAGATTGAAAAAAAGAGCAGTCCTTTATTGATTCAAAAAAAACCCGAAAAACATTCACTTCATTCTTCCTATAGATAAAAAGAGCTCGTTTGTGTGAATGTTAGTTTGTTCGTCTGTTTGTATGTTCTCCATACAAAGCCACACCAATTGACGAAGTGAAATGAAATTTGGCACAAACGTCAATCATTTCCTGAGAGAAATGTTTTTCTATCTTTTTTTAATCCCTATTTCAAGATTTAAAAAAAAAATCATCTCATTTTTCAAATTCTTGCATCATTCTGAAGCTGATGGAAAAACTTACGTCAGACAGAATTTGCTCGAAACCTCCAGAATAAATAGGAGGTGAGCTATTGCCCAAAATCTTATTTCTTTTAACGAACACTAAGCTAAAAGGTAGAGTGTGTTATATATAATTTTAACACGTAAAACTCGAAACATACAAAATAACAAGATGAATTTAGTTGATAAATGAATAAAAACTTGAGTCTGGAAGCTAAGCCTACATTTAAAGGACTCTCCCTCCCCTGTTGAAAAATTCATCTGCGAGTTTAAAAATGGTACACTAATCAACTAATTTGCATTCCACCTTTTGACATCATGTTTTTATTTCATTTTTTCCGTCTTTATCCATTATCGCAAAATTTCAATTTAAAAAAAAAAAGAAAGGACAGAAGGAGAAGAGAAAAATAAAATTATTTTAATCATAGCTTAAAAAGTTTAGATTAAATGGACAAGAAATATTGATGCAATTAAAGATCCCCCCCCCCCCTTTCGCTACATTATTAGATTAAACACACAGGTTAAACATCATCTCCGCAGAAAATACCTCCAGTCCAGTATTAAGGCTTAAGCCCTGCTTAACTTGCATACATGCATTAACTTAACTCTGATTGACATCGACATTTTCCTTTAAATATTAGAAACACGTGCTAAATATTAGACTTATCCTTTAAATGTTAGAATTCGTTTTGCGCTTCATTTTTCGCAAAATGGAGGGTAAAGAATTGGAAACGTAATTAGAAAAGATTTTTTTTAACAAAAAAAAGCAATTTTTTGCTTGGGAAGAGTTCAGATTTAGGAATATGATTTATTCAAATTATTTAATGAAGTTTTAAAACTAAAGAATGAAAACAAAGTCCGTTTTATTTCTTCAGGGCGCGTTTCATTCTAACCAGCTATTGCTTTTTGAGTGTAAACTGCGTTCTATCTCGGAATCATTTTTAGTTTCTCAGCTTTAACTTAATGCTTTCTTCAAAAAAAAAAATACTATAATTTTTAGACCATCGTACATTGCACGTATTTTCTTGAAATTCTGCTTTAAAATTTCAGTAATTTTTCTCAAATCTAAAGAAGGGGATAGGACTGAAGTACACTAAAGTTGCAGTGTTATCTAACTATACTTAATAACAAAAATATAACCCCAAAACGTCTATCATTAAACGGCAATAATTATAGTTGATGATAACAATATTAAACTCGTTTAAATTTTAATAATACGTTTACTGAAAGAATAATAGTGAGTTGGAAGAATTTTACATAGGAAAATTTCAACATTGAATTGTTGATATTTATTGCGCCGAATCGCTTACCCATCCTTACCAAAAACATAGATAGTAAGGGTTTGTTCACAAACACTCAGTTTTTATCGCAAATCACAGCGTGATTGCAAACTGAATGACTACGAACACATACGATTGATTTGTGAACAACCCCTCTCGACCAATGTCTCATTTTTCAAGAAAAAATTGAAATACAGCTCGGGAAATTATCGATATCTTTTCGAAATTTCATAGTATTCAACTAAAACTATTTTATGAGGTGCCCTGTATACTTGGGTATGAAACTGTTAACGTTAAAAATTGCTACTTTTCACGCATGCGCAATAAAAATTCTCTTAAATGCTCCAATTTATCTAATATTCAATTTTGTTATTTCTAATTTAAGTACAATGATTATCTTCTATGTTCTCAACTTTCTGCACGTTTGATAAAATTTCGTGCAAACGAGTGGACAATAAATGCGGGGAAAACTGGGATTTCGGGAAGAAATACTTCGTGAATATGTGTGCTAGTTTTGCGAAACTGTGTAGAGTTATTTTACAAAGCAAGTAAACTCTTCTCTGAAATTTAAAGCTTATTTCCATCATTTTATGGTACAGGACGAACGAAATTAGCTTCCCACTCCCTCAGTTCGTTTTTGGTCCCTTAAATGCTAACGTGGTGAAGTTTTTGCTGGAGAGTGTGAGGTGAAGGATATCTTTCATAGCAAAGAAGTTATAGAACATTTTGACATATTTCTCTGGAAACTGAAAAAACGTCTAAAATTGAAAGGGTCCGGTGACTTTTGATTATATGTAGTGTACAACGCTCTCCTCTATTTAAGACTTTTGATAACCCATCGTTGGCAAAAGCTGTATGTAATGGCACGCTGGATGTAATGGCATTCACGGTACGCTGGATGTAATGGCATACATGATACGCTGGATGTAATGGCATACATGATACGCGCTGGATGTAATGGCATACATGCTATGCTGCATGTAATGGCATAAATTCTACGCTGGATGCAGTGGCAAACTGTTGGATATCAGTCCAGTTGCAATTCCCATGCAAATTAGGTTTGCGCACATCGGTTGGGGGCGTGCTGACGCGATTGACGACATCGCAAATCAGAGAGCGGCACGTGCCTAGCCGATGTGTATAAAATCATGTGCTTCCAAGTCGGGAGTTAGTTCGATGTAGTTCCGAGCTCTGAGTTAGTTGATTTAAAGTGATAGTATTATATTGACTAAGATGTGTTTAGATAATATGTATTTTTATTTCTGTTCGAAATTATGTTTTTTAATAAGTTGAAACAAATATGTGTTTTAAATTTTATCAAATTAGACTTAATTTCTCAAGAGCTACAAATTATCAAGGGAAATACCAACACAAACAAGCTACTTTATAGTCAAACGTCAGCTGAAACAGCAGTAGAAAAACAAATTAAATCACTTTATGTTTTTAATATGTAAAAAACATATTTCCGAAACTTAAATTGTAAAAAATGATGTACTAGATTTTTAAACTTTATAAATCATAACTGTTTGAATAACTTTTACAAGAAATTATCCATGGCATTAACTCAACGTCGGAAATGTTTTACGATACTCTTGAGATTCAAAATTATTTTCTCGTTCAGCTAAATCCCTTTTCTTACCTCCGGAATATATCAAATTCTGAAAAAGAGAAAATAAACCCTATTTCCAAATTGAGAAAAAAAATTGAGGGTTTTTTTTTTTATGGAATATCCTTTTTGTTATGTAATAAGGGCTGTGATTTTTAACGTCGGCATCATTTCTTTGACGTCAAAGGGTTTTCATGCTGCAAAAAGAAAAACTGGCATATATATATATATATATATATATATATATATGCTTGGAAAATGTAATAAAAGTTCAATAAAAATTTTAGATAAATATTTTTGTCGATTTTTAAAAGAGAAAACTTTTTTTACTTATACATGTGTGTGTGTGGAGTTTAGTTTTATTGAACTTTTTCTAACTAACTGTGTTTATAAACTGTTTGTGAAACGCCCTCTGGTAGGAAAGAGCAGAAACAGCGGAGACGAAGTTCGAAAGCATTCAAAAGAAAGGAAAAAAGACGGTCCCTTACCCTTAAAAAAGAGATAATTTTTCATCTGTAAACGTAAAATAAATCAGTAATTTTAATTTTAACTATGTTCTGAAATAAAACGATTTGAAATTAAGGTGTCTGGTTTGGTCGAACTTTCAAACTTGAATTATAGCCAGATTTGGTGATAGACATATATCACCAAAAATTGGGACTTTTTTTTTTTTTTGCATCGTTATAAATAAACCCACTTGATATTTTTAATCGATGTCCACAAGGTACTTCTCGTGGAAGTCTGTTAGCAGTTCATAGGGATCATTCATAAATAATGTCACGCTTCGAGGGGGGGAGGGGGGTTCCTGAAATTGTGATAAAGTGTGACAAGGGGAGGGGAGGGGGTAATAAGAAGCGTAACATCGTACATTATGCAACATAGCGTGACATGTGCCAAAGGGAGGGAGGGGGGTCCGCTGAAGTGTGACATTTTGTGACAAAGGGGGGAGGGGGGTCAAATGTATGGGAAAAAAGCGTGACATCATTTATGAACGGCCCCATACCGTATATTTTTTTATCTATAACTTCTCACTGAATGAACCGATTTTCATGATTCTTTTTTTAATCGAGCGAGGGTGGTCTCCCACAGGTCCCGTATCTTCGTCGGACCATGATAACTAGAGAAAAAGTTATGGGTAGAAATGTAGTGATTTTTTGGTTTTTCATCCATAACTTTTGACGAAATGAACCGTTTTTGATTATTTTTTTTTTAATTGATAGAGGGTCGTCTAACTCAAACATCGCACATCAATTTGACTACATTTGCTCTTTAGATGAGTGAAATGTAAGTATTTTATTTAGAAAGGCTTGGCTTGATATTTGTGAGTTGAGAAAATTATTAATAAATATAAAACTCATTGTTAAAAAAGAGTTTACTGCCATTAAGCAGTCATATTGAAATCAACTATAATAGAGTTTGACTGAAGGCTTCTCTGAAGCAAAAATTACATCTAATCAGTCACTTTGAAAAATAGACTTCAAAAGGGAATTTATCATGACAAATGATTAGTCTGTAGTATCATTCACTTCAAAGAAGGTTTTCCCTTTGTTATGTAGATTTGAAAAAAAAAAAAATTATAAAGTGCGCTAAAAAGTAAAAAATAAATTCCATCTTTAATTTTGGTCGATACGACTTTTAAACATAATTTTTGAAGTCGGCGCAAAATTATGATAGATAAATTCTTTGGTAATCATGAATCAATCTATATAAATAAAAATGTAAGTGTTCGTTTGTGCAAGCCGCAAATCTCCGAAAGTACTTGACCGATTGGTTTGAAATTTTGCCAGCAGTTAACAGAGTGATTTAAGCGGATGGTTTATAGACCCGTTAGAAAAAAATCCGACAGGTAGTTCCTTTTTTATTCCAATTTAAGGCAAAATTTCTACATTAATTTCCCATTACGGGGGTGAAGAAAACCTTGCACATATTAATATAATATATCGATCGAAATCGCTGATTTTTCTGCATAAAATGGAATTTGTTCGAAGTTTCTAATTAAAAAAGAACGCCAGTTATAAGCTTTTTAGTTCGATTTCTTAAGGCTTACCTTGATCAAAAAATAATAATTAGCAGTTTCCTCAACACCGGGTAACATAAGCTATGAAAATAAAATTGTAAGTGTTTGTTTGTACATACAAGGCTGAACGTGATCCAGTTTACGGTTACGATCAAGTTCAGCCTTGGTTCCTAACCTCAAATCTCCGTAAATACTTCGATTGCTTTGAAATTTTATCAGAACATGTGTTTTAATGTATCGCTTTTAATTTAATTCAACTTTGATTTAAATATTTCGGTTTTTAATGTTTTACTAAGGAGAATGAGCCACTGCAACTATTGGCAGGGTACAGGTATTTTCATTTTGATTTAATAATTTTTTCTGTTTGTACTGAAGTATTTGTTAGTATTTTTGCACTCGAAGATTAAGGGGAAATTTAAAACAAAGACTACTTATTTTGAATAGCAACAGTTAAATTCAGCTATTTTTATTTTTATTTAAAAAATTTTTAACCGACTTCACAAAGGAAGGAGGTTATACAGTCATATTGTATGTATGTCGTTTTTTTTTTTTTTTTTTTTTTTTTTTGTTTGTCCACTCATGACTTCTTACCGGATGAACCGATTTTCATGAATTGTTTTTAAATCGATCGAGGGTAGTTTCTTATAGGTCCCATACCTTGGTTTGACCATATTCGATAATTAGAAAAAAAAGTAAGGCACTGAAATGTGGTAATTTTTTTGCTTTTTCATCCATAACTTTTGACTAAATGAACCGATTTTGATTATTTTTTCTCTGATCGATAGAGGGTCGTCTAACTCAAATATCGCGCATCAATTTGACTACATCTTTTTTTTTTTTTAGAAAAAACGTTGTGGGTGAAAAATATGTATTTTTTCATTTTAATTGGAAAGGCTAGGCTCGATTTCTCTTTGTTGGGAAAGTTGTTAATAAAAATGAAACTCATTGTTACATTAAATGCAATTATAACAAGAAATAGACTGAAGGCTTCTCTGAAGAAGAAATTAAAGCCAATCATTTTGCTTGCTCCAGTGACCCTTTAAAATCGGTTTTAAAACGAAATTTATCTTACAAACGGTTAGTTTTTAGTGTCATTCCCTCAAATGTTTCCCCTTTGATATGTATGTCTTAAAAATAGAGTATTTATATAAAAATGTATTCACACTAAAAATAATAAAATAAAATAATTTTTGGAAAAAATAGAACCGACTTCAAACTATAAATTGCGCTGAAAAGTAAAAAATAACATTATTCTTTAAACAACTTCGATACGACTTTTAAATATAATTTTTAAAGTCGGTGCAAAATTATAATGGACTTTGATGCATGATTCCTTTTGTAACTATGAACCAATTACAAATATAAATAGCGTAGAGTTTGCAACAGTTTCTGTAAAATAACGCATGATGTAATTATAATTAGACTGTCATAATTTTGCACCGACTTCAAAAATTATATTTAAAAGTCGTATCGAAGTTGTTTAAAGAATAATGTTATTTTTTACTTTTCAGCACAATTTATAGTTTATAGTCGGTTCTATTTTCTCCAAAAATTATTTTATTGTTTTTTCCGTTTGTATTGAAGTATTTGTTAGTATTTTTGCACTCAAAGATTAAATGGAACTTTAAAACAAAGATTACTTATTTTGAATGTTAACAGTTCATAGGCGTAACCAGGGGGGGGGGGTTCAAACCCCCCCCCCCCCATTGGGTATTGACTTATTTAGGTACATTTAGGTGCACAAAAAAATTTCTGGTTACGGCGTTGCAAAGCACATATTTTTTTTTCCCTAAGAAAATTAAACACATATGCATATGATTTTATTTCCTCTTTCTCTGAAGGGTTGTGATTATGACCAAAGTATGCAGCTCATAATAAAGAGGACTTTTCATCTGGTTATAATCAAACCCCTTATCACCTTGGGGGGGGGGGGGGTTACAGCGAAAGGTGGCTTCAAGCACCGTACCACACACAGACAAACAGAGAGCCTTTCAATCACTCCAGAGGATTTTCTTTCCTTCTTGATGTCTTTTTTACCCAAAGGCAGCAATTTTTGAATACAATCGCACAAATAATAAGTTTCGTGGAAAACATTCTCCGCTGTGATGGAGTTTTGTTTTCTGATAAACCGGTGTTGTAGGCGCTGGGGTCTGAAAATGAAGGACCCCTAGCCAACACTTGTCCTAATGGGTTAAACCCTCAAGCCAGGAAGGGATGCTCATCAAGAAACTTAAAGAGCAATTTGTATCTATTTATGAATTCCTATCCAAACACCCATTTTGGTAAAATCTTTTTTGTAGATGAGCCGATTGTAAAACTGATGAACTGTATTTGCATTGCATTCTCATTTACAGATGTTCTCTCATCTCTTATATTTTAAGTGTTTTTTTTTTTTTCTTATTATTATGGTCCATTACTGATTGCATTACAACTCTGAAAATCATCCGTTCAATGTTTCCAATCTGACTGCTACGGTTTAATGCTGCATTTTAATTTACAATCAAGTTTTATATATATTTTAGCTAATTTTTAAATTATTTTCGATACATAATAATGTTTGCACTCCAGCAATGGACACTTTTGTCATCCAAAAAGAAAAGAAAATTCAATTCAGACGCTTCCACTTCTGAGGTATGTTTTGCTACAAATTTAACAAAATTTTCAGAAATTTATTGTGGGGATGATCATTTTTGTAGGGGAATTTGGATTTTTTTCTCTAAAATTCCACTATTTCCAAGTTTTAATATTATGAATGCATGGACATAGAAGATTGCTTTATGCTGAATATTGAATTTTCTATTGCGTTTGAATGAAAAAAATAAACTAATAGATCTAGTAATGAATGTTTAATGTTTTTGTGAATCAAGGCCGTATCCAGAAGGGAAGGGGGACACATGGGCCGCTCCCCCCCCCCCCCCCAGAAATCTTTTGCAATGTATCATATATTCCTCCCTGAAACTTTGCTTAACATAAGTGTATCGAAGTCTATGCCCCCCGAAAAAAAAATTCTGGATAATGCCTTGGCTCCGGAGCAGGGGGAGCATGTTAAGAATTACGAAGGGCTGTGTATGCTTCAAACTCATACCCTTTATATATATCCGATCCGGGTGACGTAAGGCTTGCTTTGTAGCATGACTATGGCCCCGGGTCGGTAAAGCAGGTCGGCAACGCTCTGCCAGCCCAGCCCCTATGGCTGGTGCTGGTTGTCAGTTTGTCAGAGAGTTTGTGGGAAGACAAGGAGGACAGCGCCGTAGTCGTGCCCCCTCATACTGGGGGGTAATCCGTGAAGACCCAGATGCTATAGACGGTACGGCTGCGGTTAGCGTTTCGCACCCTTTATATATACATATATATAGATATATATGACTAGAAATGATGTTAATATGAATTTCTTTACATATATGATAGCTTTTTGATGTACATATAGTAGATGTATGTTTAGATCTTTGGTGAAGTTAGAGGTGTGGGTATTTGGATCTTCTACAACTTAAATTTTTGTAACTGGTCTTACATCTATAATGCTTAGGCTAACTCTGGAGGCAAGGGTTCGATGTCTCTCCCCAGGAAATTTTTGAAATCTTCCTAGCAATGCAATTTCGGGATACTTTGGTGATGTTAGAGGAAACAGAAAGGAGTTTGGTTACTCCCCCCCCCCCCTCTCCCACATTTTTTTCAAAATAAAGTCTGATGTCTTTTAAGTTACTTTTGCTGTCGCTCGTGATAGTGTTCAATGTCCTTTCCCTGAAAGTGCTTTTGAAAGTAAAGTCCCTTAAAAGCGTAATTTCTCTTTTCTTTCTTTTTTTAAAACTTGTGATCTGAATTTTTTTGCCAGGGGGGGGGGGAGAGTTGACTTGCTCCGAGGGGGTAGCTCCCCTCCCCCCGGGAGATGCCTGAAATAAACACGGAGTATATCTTTAGAGACAAGAATTTATGACTAGTAAATTTTCAACTCTTTTACACTTCTTATTGGTGTTTAGTCTGTACATTTTTAGGGTGACCCCCCCCCCTTTCACCAACCCTAGTTACGCCTATGTAACAGTTTCATATAGCTATTTTCATTCTGATGTTAAAATTTTGAAGTATTTTTTAATTATTTTTGAACTTGACGATTAAGGGAACTTTAAAACACAGATTATTTATTTTGAACGGCAATTTTTTAATTTAGAATTTTTGTGTTTGTGTTTCTTCTGTTTGCATAAGGCTTATGTTGGAATTTTTCAATGTGCTGAGCCAGACAATATCAAAATCTTCACCGACAATGGAACAAAAAAAAAATTGCCCGCAAGCATTGTGAAAAAAAATAAAGCTCAAGACCAATCAATCGAATTGAGCAGTTTAGATTTTCTCATGTGTACAGTTATAAATTGCGTGTTCTAGAATGGGTAAGCCAGACAATCTATATTTTCAGACAATGAAACAACAAGCATTGTCCAATGAAACATATATGTGCTTTTTCTTGCTTTTCCATCGAACCATACTGAGCCACAGCAACGCGTGGCCGGGTACAGCTAGTTACAAATAAAATAGCCCAGAGTTTGCAACAGTTTCAATGTAACGTAAGACACAGTAGTAATCAGACTGTCATTGTTGAGTGAATCATTTCCATCACACAGCAGCAACGTACCGCTCAACTTGAACGACTGATTTTATAGAAAAGAATAGAACGCGGATAATTTGTAATAGTAGAAGAATTGAGATCGCCGCCGTTGTTGAAAGCCCTTATGTTAGAAAGCAGAATCGTGTAAATAGTTTTTCTATATAGTGTTACTTGGGCTTGTTTTTTATGTAAAATAAATGCTAAGTTATAGGTTTAGCTTCTTTGAGTCACTGTGAAAGAATCTGATTGTCACACGTAATTCCGTGACAGTCATAATTTTGCGCCTTCTTCAAAAATTATGTTTAAAAGTCGTATTGATGCTGTTTAAAGAAGGCATTTATTTGTTACTTCTTAACGCAATTTATAATTTAAAGTCGGTTCTATTTTTTCCAAAAATTGTCTTATGCGTAACAATTATTAATATAATAATAATCGTTTGCTTGTTCATAACAAAAGTTTTTTTTTCCCCTTTCCAATTTTCTTTAGCAAGCTGGCAGTGTAGTTTTTGGCATTATAGGCCATCACCCAATTGAGAAAAGTCCAGGTACGCAAATTTAATTCAATAGAATTGAAAGTTTATAAAATTAAAACCAATGAAACAACTGAGACTGATGTCAATTTCCCCGGTTGTCAACAAATTTTTTGACGCCAGAGTACTGGTGCTAACGCTTTGCTTGTTTCGTTCCAATTTTTCCCCCGAATCCTTTATTTATCTCTCTTTCAAATCATTCACGGATGGAAAAATTTAAATCGGCCGACTTATTTTTGAGTAAAACTTTAGTTGCAGTTCATTTGAATAACATTCCACTTATAAATTGTTGTTTCTTACGAATATTCAAGGATTAAATACTTGGAAACAATATAAGTTTACCCTTAAGACACTGCTTAATTAATTCTCTCTGAAAACTTGAAAATAGGCAGTAGCGCTCTTAACACGGGTGCCCACCCCGTTTCGGTACTTTATGATGTCATCTCCCCCCCCCCTCCTCTCTCCCCAAAATAAATAAATAAAATTTTTTAAATATAAGAAAATAGTTGTGCTGTATAAATTTGTAGTTTTGCAGTTTACATTTTTTTCGATAATGCAAAAAAATTCTTAAGGAATTACATTTTATTTATTTGTTGTAACTTTCAGTAAACTACATTAATGTCAGTTATGATACTAACTCATTTTGGGTGTCACACCCCCCAACAACCCACAAAGGGGTGTAACCCCTTACCCCCCTCGTAGTGACGCTACTGCAATATGTAAAAAATTAAAAATACTGTGCCAAAAACGCATCGAATAAAACACATATTAAAGAATAAAAGTTTTATTGCTACGATTGTAACATCGGAGGAAAAGAGTAAAACTCTTGTCATTCCTTTTTTAGTTCGCACAAATCGAAGATTTTTAATTAGCCACTTCTGTGGCTGCATACCAATATCTGGAATTTTCGGGGGAAAGCCACTTCATCATTAAAAAAGAATTCATTGTTCTCCCGTCGCCACTTCAGAGAAAAAAAAAACTTCTTATGAAGGTAACCAGCATAACATTTTAAATAATAACTCTTTTTGTATCAATTAAGATTCGCAAAAATATTCAGAAGAGCGATTCCCCCCCCCCCCCCCTCAAATTGATTTTGGAATGTCAAGTGATTTTTTGTCAACTTTTTTTAAACTTTCGTTTTTACTCATAAAAGAAGGTATACAACTTCTTTTTATGAGCTCAATAAAAATGATCTTAGACGTTTGTATGTCAGATATTTTAAGCCTTAAGTATAAAAATATATTTAGCAGCATAAAATAAGAAAACACTCTTTAATCTCGGGGAAAATGAATAATAAAAAACCAATTGCACTTGACATTATGACATTATTCGAATATTTATTTTTCGATTTTTATTCTCATCAAACGATATATTTTAGAGAACTGTCAAAGTCTTTTTGTTTTGGCAATGTATTATTATTCATCTCATCATATTTTTTTTTTCTTTAATGTCTGAAAATCTTTTTTACGAAGAAATAAAAATAATGTCTTTAATATGTTTTTGACAAATAAGTAAATTATACATTATCCTAATACTAAACAGCATTGTCTTTACATAAGATTAAAAAGTTAGCACATAAATAATTATATTATGTGTGTTAAAGAGTTATGTCTACACTTGTTTTTTCACTCTGCTGTTACAATTGCTCTAATGTTTTACGAATTTTTTTAATCATATTTCAAAGCTTATGTTTTTTGGGGGAAAATTTAAAATCTTTGAATAAAATACTTATATAACATACTGATATACATAGAGTGAGATTGGGTGCCCCAAAGAAAGCCTTATAACTCCATAGGTTCCGTGAGTCTGTGAAGTTGGAAACATTCTGATTTAAAGAAAGTAGAAAATGTTTTCACTTTGAGAGATTATTTGGAGTACAGCTTAAACTACGCTATTCTTGAAAAGTATTGCGTAACTCAAAAATTCTTGCCAAAATTATTTCTTAAAATTGCTGTTCTATTTCGTTTACGACATTACTTTTTCTTCAACTCAAAAAAAGAAGAAATAAATAAAAGAAAAAATGTGAGATAGACAGAAAAACTTATATTTATGTAAGTCGCCTATCTTCACTGAAAAAGTAAATGAAAGTTAAATGAAGCTCCTTACTAAAGTTGAAACAATGTGAATTAAATCCATATTTTTCCTCAAAGAATGTATTTAATAAAAATACATAAAGTATATATTTGCTCATTTCTGGGGGAAAATTAGGGCTGAGAAAAGTCGTGAATTCAAAGAAAATATGCACAGCATATTCTAAGTTGTGTTGGTTTTTTTTTTAAAAAACGAAACCTTTTCATCTGAAGCAACAGCTCCTCTGAAAGGTAATAAATTGTATCATAATCCAAATCAA
This sequence comes from Octonoba sinensis, assembly GCA_038502835.1. Classification (NCBI taxonomy): domain Eukaryota; kingdom Metazoa; phylum Arthropoda; class Arachnida; order Araneae; family Uloboridae; genus Octonoba; species Octonoba sinensis. The sequence goes on along the minus strand of CM076600.1, from coordinate 106,804,878 downwards.
CGTAAGAAAAATAAATTTTAAATTGTTCACGCCCCAATTGCTGCAGTTTGTAATATGATAAAGTATTGTATCTTGACTAAAATAGAAGCGGGGGGAAAAAACAGCTAATATTTAAAACTACTAAATTTTAAAGCAATAATCAAATGATAAAACTAACAACTTATAGATAAATTTATTCGTAGTTTTAAGGAGAGGGATTTTCCTTTTTTTCCCAAATTATTACTTTTTTTAATGATTTTGTTTGTTTTTCAGCTGTGGATTATGCTGGTGTTTCAATCGAGTTTTTTACCACTTTGAAAGTTATGAATGCAATAAAAGGCAATTTTTTTCATTCTCTTCTTTTTAGTTTAGGAACTACAAACGAACAGCGGCTCGTGTATCCCCACACTAAGGGAGAAAAACTATTCTCATGCGTTATGGATTGAGGAAGTGCCGCACTGCCAATGTAAAACAAAGACTTTTGTACTTTCGGCACACAAGTCGGTTATTCTTTGTGTTTTGTTGTAATGCCTCTGCTGATACCTGAACGGAACATTAACAGACGCAAAAGTTAGTAACTAAAGATGAGAAAAAAGATGCGAAGATAGGGAAAAAATAAAATCTTCAAAGGTTCCGGAGTTTATTTTTTTATTTGTGGATTGTCGGATAGTGCACCAGAAAGCAGTTCCATTTTGGCAATGATATTCAGGTGAGGAAAGCAGCTGAATTTGAGACAAAAGAACAATAATAACAGTGGTCTTGAAAGTTTTCCACATTGCTAGTACTTTTTTTAACAAATTTATCAAATTTAAGAAGTAGTTTATCACGACCTTGTAATAAAATTAATCAATTAGTGAACCGTTCAAATGGTAGAATGACCATAGCAATATACTAGCGTAGTGTAGTGTATATAGAAAACACTCGTAGTGGGCCACTACTCGCCAATAGAACAGGTCAATTAATGGCCAGTTTAAGGGTAGTCGTAGAATAGCATTCCACAAAAAAAGCTACTACAGGTAGTTAAGTTTAGCACACATTTAGGATCCCATTTTCTATTTTTGCATCATCTTTTTGATGAAAAAAATCGGTTGCGCCCGCGCTCGGCTTTTATGACAACCTAATTCAGCGATAGTCAAACAATCACAGAGCGTTTGTGAGTCGTTGGTAAAGCCGTCAAAAACTTAACGAGCCGTGATATGAACTTACTTTGTGCAGGTATACTCTTTAAAAGACACTCCCTCCCCTCCCCCTTTTTTTTTTTTTTTGCAAGCAATACGCAAAAGTCACAACGGACATTGCAGTTTCGTTGCAGAACATTGCAGTTTCATACAGGGAGAGGAAATGGGCTATTGCTCCGCTCTGAGAATCAAGTATCATTAAATAATTACAAGAACAACTAACTAAAACTTCATAATTTTCCCCCCTGTGAACAAACATTCTGGGAGCCAGGTAAGATCATCAAAGAAAAAAGTCTGTATCTGCGACTTTTACTTTAATATACAGGAAATAGGAATGAGTTGTACGAAAAATAATATTTTTTATATTTCAAAAATTAATGATATTCATTGTTTTATGAAATGAATTTGCTATTAAGAATAATTCTTTCTAGCTATTAGAATAGAACTAGAATGCATTTTAAAATGAAATACAATCTGCAAAAGTAAAATCAATTTTTCAAGATTGTTCAATTTTTATCAGTGTCTATTTTAAAAATCGAAAACTGTTACGATCGTAAAACGGGATCAGCTCCAGGACTCATAAATACTTAAGTGATCGTATGCTATTATAATATTTTACACTTAATTTACATATCCACGCCTCCGAAAGTAATGGCATTGAATGATGGTTTCCTTGTCTTGCACACACATATATTGGTTGAATTCATATCGAGTTTCTCTAACCAAACGAATTTTAAAAGCCGCCTGATATCACGAAAAGCTGTTCCACAAGAAATATTCTTTACTCCCCATTTGCCACCCTTCGCTTGGAAAACGGCTGCATTACAAATATGGAAAAGCTTTGATATTTTCTAACCGCGTCAAGTTTGATTGAAGAGCTCACACGTTGGCTTATGGCCTTGCCACGCGGTAGGCAAGAGCCAGCAAAATCGAGCCAAATAGTCGCGGCAACATTTTCTCTCCAGCAGATGTGTCACTTAGGAGGGGGAGGAGGAAAATGACTTTTTTTTACGTACCTGGATGCTACTGGCATTACGCCAGGAATATCTTAACGTACATTGAAAACCTGACAGAGCAGTGTAACAAATAATTTTAATCGAAAATATCTAAAAAATGTTTTGAAGTGAAGAGAGTCAAATGAGCTAATGGAACGCAATTTATGGCTACAATCCAAAACTTAGTTTCTCTGCAAAAAATGGAAAAGAAACATTCCATATACACCATCAATTAATTTAATTTAATTTTTTCCATGAAGTTTTCTATCAGGTTAATATGTATCATTGTCTATCAAGTTTCAAGATATTTAAACTTTTCTGCTTACTTAAAAGTTTGGGTACAAAAGTTTTTTCAAACTAAAAAAAATTCGTAATGTTAATCAAACAATTTTGTTCTGAATTTTCTCAAACCAAATCATAAAATGATCAGCTTTACAAAGTTTTCAAAATGTACCTGAATCATATAGCTCTGATACATATATGAACTAATTAAATGTGTATTGTAAAATGCAACCAATTACAAAACACAATTCTTATACCTGTTATCGAAAATGATTTATAAATAACAATAGCATCTGTAGAAAACAAATCAATGATAAATTATGCGATTGTACCTGATTATTTTCGATTTGATAATTAACTTTTGTTAAAAATTGTATTTTACCTTTACTGTAATCATGTCTACTACCAATAAAGAATTTTCGTGGGCTCAATTGAGTTTGACTACTTTAGCGATAATGTTTTATTTTTACCAAAACCACAAAACAATTTTCTTATGTATATATAAATACGCAAAAACAAAGCGTTAAGTACCCTTTTCTCCTCTGTTTATCAACCGATTTTCATTTTTTTATTAGTTAAAATTCCCCCTCCCCCCCTTCCCCTCCTACTTTTGACGTAGATTCGAAGCCTTTCTTTAGAAGCCTATATTCGTCATACTTTTATACTATTCGTTACATCAACAACCTACTATATTTCTACGAAACTCAATACATTTTTTTACTATTTATAATTTTAAAAAGAAATGTCAAGAAGAAAGCAAGAGAGAAGATATAATCCTTCAAACGAATATCAAAGCAAAATTATACTAATCTTCAAGTGTCACTTATCCATTTCCAAAAAATATATATACGATAAAACATCCAGTACAATGTCAAATAAAATAAAATTTGATTTTTGAAGCTAACAATGAATTTGAAGCTAACAATGTCTAATATAATATAAAGGGAGATAACAGGTGCGGTAACATTTTATTTTGCTTCAAATCAACACTTTGTAATTTTGCTGCTTTGTATTAGCGTTTTGAACTCTTCATTAAATCAAAAGCGAGTGTTCGTATATCTAATTTATTCAATAGTAAATGGTAGGCATGAAAATTTTGATTTCTGTTTCCTTCACAGAAGACGAGAGCAGAAACATAAAAGTTATGTATAATATGTGTTACAAATGTATTAAATTACATAAATAACTCAGTGGTCAATCAGTTGCAATGAAAAGAGATTATCGCTACATGAAATATTTAAACAAAACAAACTGTTGTTAAACAGATCAAGGCTGAACTTGAAAAATTTAATAAACGACTCAAATTTCTCACACACAAACGAATAAATATGAACACTCTAAAAATGAAAATATGTCTGAAAAATTCGAAAATAAATTTCAACCAAATTTTCGCAAAGCTTTCTTTTGAAGCTTTTAAAAAAATGAAAACTAAATTTTTCAAGTCCAAACAAAGCGTTTTTTGGACTTTTTATGAGACTTCTTTTGCTTGAGAAAAGCATTGTACTTTTCACCAAATACAATATCGTACAATTGATACGATAACAGTTCTGATTTGAAAACTTCTTTCATCTCGTTAGAAAGCGATGATAGAAGTATTAGAAGACACGCAACGGAAAACAAGTTTACAGCATTCTGAAGTAAATACATTTGACATGGCAATTTTCCGCTGAAAAGCATCGATATAAAACTCTTCCCCCACAAATGATACGGTGATGAGAAAAGAAGCGAGAGCGATATCACACATTTTAAACTTTAAACTAAGCTTCTACGGTGCTTCAGCAAGGATTTCTGGTTAATAGCAAAAAGGATTTTATGGCTTTTTCTGGGATCTCTTTCTCGACAAGTTTAAAAAAAAAAAGTATCTTTTTCTTTCCATTTGTAGAACGTTTATGGGTTCATGTCACGTCCAACATGAAACTACTTTTATTCTGCCATGGATGAATTAAATTAGAAAACATATTAATATTCAATTTGCAAAGTTTTATGTGTTTGGAATCTTCATGTCATAAAAGATTGCGTAAAAACAAGCTATTTCGAGATTCTCGAAAATAATACGCATGCTATAATTTTGGTAACTATGCCAAATATCTATTGTAATTAATATTCGGTAGTTACATGTTGTTTTTGGCACCCAAAATATGAACATAACCTTCATATTATACTTGAAAAGTGTTAGTATAATTAATAGTAAAAACATAGGAAGTAGTTAGATGGAACTTTTCCGTTTAAAATTATAATTGGTTAAAAGCACGAGTCCACATGTCACTATTTAAACATAACTTCTGACAGTGCAAAAAACCATCATGTAAAATTAGGCATTTGCGTAAAAATTAATTAATATCTTCAAACATATCATACGCTATTACGTACATGTGTCATATCCAAGTAACAATATCTGTAAAACCAGTCACTGTTGATTTTTTTTTTTTTTTTTCCAGTGACAAAACTGCAAAAACAACTTCTTTTAATGAACATTTTCTGCAACTGTGAGCTCATTTCATTACTACATTGTCTATACAAATTCAGAGAAGAATCTTTTCCCTCTATCTATCAAAAAAAATTCCATTTTCTGCAAAAAAAAATATTTCGGTGAAAAAAATTAAAAATTGTAAAAATTTTACTTTTGCATTACTTAAAACCTTAATTGACTTAATCATATGAAGCAAATGTAAGTCTATAAATCGTGCCTGCATTTTTTCTTATCTTACTCAATGAAGGCAGGTCAATTAATGCAGAAATTCTCCAAAATTTATGGTCAGTTTCGTTTCGTTCAGTCGTGTAGCTTTAATGATTCGTAAGAAATTATCTCGTGATCCAGGGCAATTACCGAGATCCATTACTTATTAATAAATCGGTGAAACTTTTAGAAGCCACTACAAAATGTGCGTTATAAATTGATCATTTTGTATGTGTGTAACTTTACTGATTATGCATGAGAAATCATAGACACTGCTTAGATTCAAGGCCTAGAAAACCCAGAAACAAGAAATATCAGAACAATTTCCTCGTACTTAACCTTTAAATGCCGTATGTTGCCATTGGCAATAAACCTAATTTAGTTTTCTACTTCTAAAATAGTATGGAAATAATATCGAAATTCTGCACCTAGTTGTTGTCAATGAGACACAAAGCGAAGATGCTGTTAGAAAATTAATTTGTATTTGCAGATAACAACCCTAGTGCCGATGGAAAATGAAAATAGACTTATTTTCCCACCATTTGCTGTATGTACGTTTTGTTTACTTTTTATACGCTTGAGAATGCAGTCGTGTTTTTCAGTCACGAATAAAAAAAATTAATACTTAAACAGTAAGATATTTTACAATATTTATCAATGTTGTAGGACATTTGATTGTTTTTTTACATTTGACTGAATCAAAAGACAAATATTAAAGCTGCCAATTTTAATTTTAAACAATGGGAAATTTTTATGTAAAGTGATATGAATGCATTTAAATTACCTCATTCTATTTTCTTTTTAAAAACGACTTTAATAAAAAAAAATCTCACATTCGTCTACAATTTTTCTACATCAAATATAAGTACTTTAATGCAATTTTACATTCGAGTATTATTATGAATAAAAGTAATTCTCAAAAAGTACTATCTATTAGATACCTTGTATATTACAAGCTATACAATGTTTACGCATTATATAAGGAGCATTCTTTTGATCTCAAAGAGCCTTTTAAAGCACACAACTTTAAAAGTTCTCTATAAGGAACATTTCTGAGAAACAATGGTCATATGAAACGCTCTGTATTGAATTTTTTACTATGGTCTAAGTTTTTATAACAAAAGGAATGTGATATTTTCAGTATTGCATTTACTCAAGTCTAAGAGCGCTGGAAGTTGTTTTTCGAAAACCATTAAACTAAACAAGTTTCAGGAAACAACTTGAAAGGAGTTAATATTTAATTTCAAACCAGCTGGAATAAAAGTACCGCATCAGAAATGTTACATTACAACTTAAAATCTGAAAATTTTCACTTAATTATATTTTTGCTTCTTAATGTCATTTTTCAAACAAAGGTACTCATGAAATTCTATTTAATGAAAGTTTTTCGTTATTATTTCAAAAGCTTCCCATGATTAATAGTGATAAAATTTACGAACTATTCTATTGTCCTTATATAAGTAAAATTAGAATTAGATTATAATTCAAAGAATCACATTATTTTTTTAACCTTGAAATTGAAAAACATCGATTAACATTAATTTCTTATAATCTAAATTATTCTTGATGCGTATATTAATTGTCAATTCTATTTTTAAATTTATTAAAATGCATCAGTCGATATCTATGATTCTTGACGTGCAATACACCCAATCTAACAAAACAATGCTTAACAAAATCGTTGTTAAGCCCCCGGTGATAATTTAAAAGAATTACCCTTTCATTATGTGTATATTTCGAGGCTTATTAGTATATTTATTGTAATCAACAATATGCAGACTGCATAAAAATGTGTACATAATCATTCGTCTGAAAATAGTGTTATGAGAACAAATTACAATAATTATGTTATTACCAATCGTTCAGTCTTTCTCAAATATGTAAGTTTCAACACAAAACATTTACTGGAATAAAAACCAGTTTATTGCATAAAATTGCAGAACAAACCGCAAATACTTGTTTCAAAGCTTCAACGAAGTTTCCTTTTTCTTTTTTTTTTCTTTTGTAATAACGTTACAATTTTGGTTATTTTTCAGAGTAACTAAATTGACATGCCACCTTTATCATTTGTATACAGAAAATCACGAAATAAACATTTGGCAGAGTATAGCCCGTTGAGGCTTTTCAGTCATCAAACACACCGCAAAAAAAACAAAACGAACCATCTCCGTTACGCGCATAAACAAACCATTGAACTAAATTACTTCATTCCATAAACAAATAAGAAGTATATTTTTCTCTTTTTAATTAATAATAATAATTGATTATTTAATTAGCTACAAAAAAGCCTACTCTCCAATATGAAGTAAATACGAGAGTGTATAGCATTCCTACATACTTCACACAATGTTTAAAATAGAGAATAGGCTTTGTAGGAACGTCGTTGGCGAAATAAAGTAATAAAATTATTTTTTCCCACACAAGTGTATGTTATACCAAGCGAAATTCTTCATCGAAAGAAATACTTTTCCATTTCTAAGAGAATATTTTATTTTAAAAATGTTCCCTTTTTTCTCAATGCGTACATTTTTACTTAAAAATAAAATCTTTTGAATTATATTGTAATAAATATATAAATAAACTCAAAACATATTTCAAAAACTTGTGAGAAAATCTCAGACGGCTAAGTCTCAATTAGTAACGCATTCAAGTTTGTTTGCTTGACATGTTCGTATTTAGTAGCATTCCTTCTCCCTCCAAAAAGAAAAAGTAAAAAAAACGCTAACATTCTCTAGAAAGGATGACTGCTGCTGAAAGATATTGACAAGAAAAATTCCGTGGGGTAGAGACACTTATATTTAGAAACCTTCTCAGTAATCGCCAACAGCAATGGCAATAGTTCTCGATGTTGGTATTTCATCATTATCTGCTAATCTGAGAACCATTAATAGTTCATTAATTATTATTTGGAAAAATATGGATTTTAACTTATGCCCTAAAATGTTTCAATGATTTCAAATGATGACTTAAAACTGAAGTCGAATTGAGACTGGATTGTTAACTAGATTGTTGCTCATATAGCATTGGATTTTGTAGATGAACTTAATAACATCAACTCTACAGAAACTGGTTTTTGCTAATAAAATTCAGCTCTATTATATGTAACATATTTCTCCAATAACTTTACTAGAGCAGGTGAGGATACGGGATTTTGCTGAGGAGAGGGCAATTTTTTTGTGATTTCACCTGTCTACCAGAAAATTATCTCTAAAAGGGAAGAATTATAAAGTTTTAGTTAGTTATTCATATAATTTTGAATAATGCTTGACTCTCAAGGAGGTTCAATTCCCCCCCCCCCCCTGTATCCACTCTTATACTAGAGTACTTATGCTAATCACATACAAGTCCAACATTCTGGAGCAAAAGATATCCTCAAACGCGCTTTTATCCGGTTGGGGAACGATCAGGGAGATAGTAACGGGAAAAGTGCCACATAGTGAGGGTTGCCAAATTTAAAAACTGCAAATACGGGACAGCAGGGGCTCACCGACGGAGGGGGGGGGGAGAGGGCGGCGTCTGGATATTAGGTATTGGATGACAGATATCCAGTATCCGACTGATTTTTAAATATCCGGAATCCAATATTTGGCCACTGCACAAAAGATGCGGTTTTCCGGAATGTCAATTTTGATTTTTAAAATTCAATTAATCGACATATTTTGGAAACATATAAATAAAAAACATTACGTGTATAGAAGCTGCGAGTAAAAAATACATAGAATTTATTTGGTTTGAAACATCAGAGCCGGATATCCCGTACGGATCCGTCACACAATAGTCACCGGATATCCGATATCCCGAAAAATCAACATATTGGCAAGAATGCGTTACGCGGAATAATTTCTCAAAATCCGGGACGTTTGGCAAAACTGCTCATACAGCAACCTGCGTATAATTTCTGAACAATTAATTCTACACACGCTGTCTTAAGTTAACTATGATTGGCCTTAGGACTTAAAACAAAGGGTTCTGGAGGGTTAATAACCCCCTCCCCCCTCGTTTTTCCCTCGTTAACGCCAATCAGTTTATGAACGTTTTTCTTTACAAGATCCAGTGAAAAAAAACTACATGAATCTTGATGCTAAATAATCCCTGTTCAGTTTTCACTACGAATAGTTTACACTTCTAACTAGTGATGGGCATAATCGAGAGATTTCAATAATCGAGTGATTAGTACTCGGGTGGTTTTGATAATCGAGTGATTAGTACTTGAGTGATTATCTCGAGTTCTCGATTGATGATTTCGAGTTCTCGATTGATGATTTCGAGTTCTCGATTGATGATTTCGAGTTCTCGATTGATGATTTCGAGTTCTCGATTGATCTTTTCGAGTTCTCGATTAATCTTTTTTCGAGTTCTCGATTAATCATTTCGAGTTCTCGAGTTCTCGTTTGATCATTTCGAGTTCTCGTTTGATCATTTCGAGTTCTTGAGTGATCATTTCGAGTTCTTGAGTGATCATTTCGAGTTCTTGAGTGATCATTTCGAGTTCTTGAGTGATCATTTCGAGTTCTCGAGCGATTTCAGAATGGAATGAATCTCTAACAGGGCGGTCATTTAGTGAGTCAGAAGGGAAAATTTTCCACCCCCTCCCAAGCCTTAATATAATGCATTTCCACCCCCTCCCAAGCCTTAGCATAATGTATTTCTCCGTAGGTGCAAGTATTTTCGTGTCAGAGAACTGGAGCAACAAAATTTTTGAGTTGCTCCGATCCGACTGTTAAATATTTGTTCCAACGCTGCTCCAGCTCTGCTCCGTGCAGCAAATAGCTTTAAGAGAAATCATATTTATTTATTTAATTAAATAATTAAATGATAGTAAATTTATTTATTTATAGACAATTTATTTTGAAAAAAATCTTTTTAAAAAATCACGTTTCGTTTTACGTTGTTGTTCACTTAAAACTAGTTTTAATGAAGAAAGATGTCATGTTTGATGAAATTCTAATTTTAAATGATCAGAGCAGTTGAGTGCAACAAGTTTCCGTGTTTTGGCTCCGCTCCTACTCCAAGCAAAAACTAGTTGCTCCACTGCTTCGCTCTGCTGCTCGACGCTCCGCTCCAGATCGCTGTTTATTGGTTTTTTTTTTCATGTAACATGTGCCGAGTTTATGCCCCCCCCCCCTTGAAATAAAGGGGAATGATCTCGACAATTTAAGGATCATTCATAAATGATGTCACGCATCGAGGGGGAAGGGGGTTCATGAAATTGTTACAAAGTGTGACAACGGGAGGGGAGGGGGTAACAAGAGGTGTGACATCGCACATTTTGATTTCTATAAAAATATTTAAAATCAGCAAATAAAACTTATTTTATGCTAATGTAATATAGCGTGAGCTGTGACAAAGGGTTGTAGGGGGTATGTTGAAGTGGGACACTTAGTGAAAAAGGCGGGATTGGGTCAAATATATTGAAAAAAGCCTGACATCATTTATGAACGGTCCCTTAAAACCCCGATTTTAGAATGTCAATTTAAAAAAATTTTCAGTGGACGAGCAACCGAACCCCCCTTCCCCTTATGCTTTTACCCCTGATGACACACTAACGATAACCTAGAAATGCGTTTGTAAAACTTAAATTTCGAAAAATTTTGGTAAACCCCCCCCCCCTCCCCTCCCGTTTTTTTAACGTCATCAGAAACAGTTTACTATTCCGTTTCCTGCAATTTCCGGGAGATGTCCGGAAGTCCCCTAAACTCCTCAACCACTTCCCATCACCAAAAACATACTAAAATATCGCACATTTCCGCAGATAATTCCGATTATCAGCTTTCCCAAACAGCTCTATAAATACAGCATTAAGCTGTGAATTTATCACTTAAATTTCAAAAAAATTCTAGAATTGTGCCCCTCCCCCCCCCCCCCCCAAACGCCACCAAAGAGTTCAAAACGTTAGCCAATTTCAAAGTAGTGCCCCATAAAAATCCCCCCATAGCAATAATAGCACCACCCAAAATTGTGTTTTCAGGATTTCAATTTCGAAAAATTTCCGTCCCTTTTCATTTCGTTAACATGATAAAAATAGTCTCAATTTCTATTTTTTATATACTGAACTCTAGAAATTTTAAGATTTTCCTCCCCCTCTTTTCCAGGAAAAATAGCCTAAAATAACGTTCTCGACTAATTTTGAGGATTTTAATTCAGAAAATTATCCTCAAAGACTCCCCCGTGAAACCCCTTTTCTCTAGCACTTCAATTCCATAAACTATTCAATGTAAAGAGATATGTAACCACACCTAGATATAAAATTCTGCGAAGATAAAAAAACGAGAGGTGCGAATCAAATAAACATGTCAACTTAAAAAAAAATGCATTGCTTTCGAAAGGACGAGAGTGCTTCCTGGCCTCTAAATTTGTTTATATCAAAGACTTCCTCTTAAATAAGCAACTATCCGCCTTTGTTACCTACTCACACACATAGCCCTTCCCTTTTCGAAATCACGTGACTATGAATCATCCAAATGTATTACCCGCGAAGAAAATCATTGGAGACATTCATTCGATTCTATCTTCCGAGAAGTAAACCAACCGAGTTCTAGAGATGTTTAATCGAGTTCTCGAGATGGCTGTCTGAATCGAGTTCTCGAGATGTTTTACCGAGTTCTCGAGATGATTAATCGAGTTCTCGAGATGTTCAATCGAGTTCTCGAGATGTTCAACCGAGTTCTCGAGATGGTCGTCTGAATCGAGTTCTCGAGTTGTCCTGAACAATCGAGTTCTCGAGTTGTCCTGAATAATCGAGTTCTCGATTATGATTACTCGATTATGCCCATCACTACTTCTAACCAGTAGCGTCACTAGAGGGGGCGACACTTAAAATGGATTTGAGAGTTTTGAAAAATATATGTGCGTCAAGCGTACATTTTTTCGAAATATATTTTGAAAAAACTTAATTTATTACCTATGCCCCCCGAAATCCCCCCTCCCTCAGTCCCTTTCATCATCAGAAATCGTCTAAAATTGCTTTTTTAAAACGTCAATTTCAAAAAATTTCCGCAGGAAAGCCTCCGAGTTCCATCTTCCCAAAATTTTGTAAAGGTAGTCTAAAATTAATGCCAGTTTCGTAGAAAAATTCCTGACTCAACCTCAACCCCTAATATTACTTAATGTTATCAAAAAAAACTAAAATTACCTTTTAAGGACGTCAATTTTTGAAAATTTCGTTGGGGAGATTGTCGTTACGTTCTCCTTCTCCCCTATCGTCAACAACAATAGCCTAAAACTGCGTTTTTAGGACATCAGCTTCGAAAATTTTTCGGGATAGGGCCCTCTTTTCGTAATTTTCTTCCAACATCGTGTTTTTAGCAATAGTAACTAGAGCCCGAGAATTCACGTAAAGAATCTTTCATTACTAAACGTTTTTTTAAATTCACCCAATTTCTGTTATTTTTATTTTTTTAATTATTGTTATTAAACTTGAAGAAAGATGGAAGTAATTTACCCGGGCGCTGAAATTAAATGATGTTTTTAAAGCAAAAGTACCAAGCTGCATTGAAATTGAATGAACAGTTCCAACTAAAAAGATCTTCATATGGCTTTGGGGAGGGATGACACCACAAATTTTCGTTAAATTAATCAATTTTCACACTTTCTTTGAACAACGCTCAGCAGACAAATATTTACGTTATTCACTGTGTAACAATGAAGAAAATATTTTTTTAAAGAATGAGTTTGTTTCTGACGAATTAAAGTTTTCGCAATCAAGGATTGCAGTTAGGTTATCCTTTCTTTGGTTTTATGTTTACGGATTAAGCACAAAATTTTGCTGAGTGAGAAAAACTTTGACTTTGCAGTACTATTTGTAAATAAATACCTTAATACGAGTAAAACAACTAAAATTTATTAAAATCTCACCTGTAAATGTTGATAGGAGCAATTTGAGTATCTGCATTCCCGCGTTTAAAAACATTATAAGCTAGTAGTAGTTAGCGTTGGTAGTAGTTGTGTTGGTCTAGCATTTATTAAATATGTTCTTTTTGTTGTTAAATACTTCAGTTTAACTTATGTTAGTTGTTGAATTAATAACTATAACAAGATATGGGATATCCACTAAAGAATAGAATGACACGTAGTGGTGACCCGGACGTGATCAAACTAACCACAGTATACGGTTGTAAAGTATAATAGACATAAAGAATGACACTTAACTACATCAAACTTATTTAATGTTTTTGTCGGCGTCTAAAAACTGAAATATGCCGTCTTCAACCACAAATTTGTCGCAACTTGACACTATAGCTGCCACAAAGCTATCGTGGCAATTTATGACGCCATTCTGAAAAATCAGGGACAAGGGCTACATCAGGGGCAAGGGTTAAGAAATCTCCTTAACCCCTTAACGCATTTGTCCGTGTCTGACACGGGCGAAAGGTACCGGCACATTTGCACATGCCCGTGTCTCACACGGGCGATCGTGTATCGCGCGTTATTTTATTTCAAATGCCCGTTTGAGATCCGTTTTCACTTTATTTGTATAATAAATTTTTTATATAACTTTTACCCCACCCCGCGCTCTCTAGCCACCCCCTAAAACGGAAATTGGCAAAAACAATTTATACCATACCGATATATATTCATTTTCTGTCCAAAAAAAACTCGATCATTTTTTACCAGTTTTTCCAAAACAAAACTCGTGCTTCAAGGGGTTAATTGCTTAAATAACAGCTGCAGAAAAATTCTCCTACACATTTTTCCGGGAAAAATAAAAATCTTTTATACGCATTCATTTGTTCCGCAGCCGGTCTTAATCTAAAATTATCTGTTCTTTCTTTTCCCATCGTTCATTTGAAATAAAATTTTATAAAGCGTTCTTGTGCTTCAAAGTTTATTTGCTCCCCCTTCAACTCTCGTTACTCAATTCAAACATTGTGTATCTAAGCACTATGCATGGCGAATATTTCTGTTATCGTAAAAAGACTTAATTCACATCCCATGGCATGCAGGCATTCCGATTCTGAAACCAAATCTGGCATCAGGGGGACAACTCTTTCTCCGCAACACAGCCTGCATTATTAATGGTTACTAATTCAGATCGTACTGAATGCTTCAGTCGGCTGAAAGCAAAAATAGTTTCAATAGAAGCTTCTGTTTTAATGAAAGAGTTGGTTTATAAAACCCGTTAATAAATACTTTTCGCTCACTTTTTTTATTCTAAACTTTTGCTTTCGGGTATCTAATTCCCAATAGAGTTGTTTTTCTTTCTAGTAAACTTTTGAATAATTTGTTTTGGCTACTTACTCCTAAAAAGATTCTAGAATGCTTAATGAAACAAAAGAAAATTTTGTTCGGAATGTAAAACTATAAATTTTTCAGACGACGCTTTTAAAACGCATTCAATTCACAATGAATAGGAAATTCGTTTTCTAAATGTTTTCAAAAAGATATTTGTTTCTTCTTTAAAAAATTCTATTAATGTAATAATTTGAGTAATAAGCATCAATGTCTGATTTCAATTGAATTCAGTCAGATGGATTTAAGTGCCTTTTTTTCCATTTCATTTATTATCATTATTAGTTTAATATTTTGATCTTTAGTATTTATAAATTTTTCTTGTTTTTGGCTCCTATAAAAGTTCCAAGAAATTTGATCACAAAAAGAAAATTCGCTTCCTTACCAAACGTTTTCTCTATAACAAAACTATTCTGTTGTGGCCATTGCGGAACTTTCTTTCATATGAATATTACTAATCACCAAATATATCTATTATGATACAAAGCCTTATTGAAAATAACGTAATAATAAATTGTATAAAAAGAATTATTTTAAACCAAGTGAAGTGATTAAAAAGTTTGTGCTACCAGCGAAGACTCAAAATGCTGAATATATTGATGACAATTTTATTTGTTAACGTGTAGATCAAATGACAAGAATACAATACAAAACAAAGTCTCTGCTCCCTAGGCGTGATTAGCGACAGAATATAATTAACACCTTTTCCCATTGAGATAATTCTGTTTGATTTGCTGGGTTCTTGAGATATGCCCTTAGCGAGAAAGACGTTTGATTGCTCCACCTCCCTTGGAGCGAATGGCGCCAAAATTTAACCAACAGTACTTTCTGTAAGGAGGTACGTGTGTACCGAATTTCTTTTAATTCTATTCATTTCGTCTTGAGTTACAACCCTCACAAAACAACTATTAAAGGAGAAACAGGGGGAAGAGCAACAAGAGTGATTGCTCTTCCCCCTTTGAAGAAATTGCGCCAAAAAGTAATCAGCACCTGTTAATATTGTTCACTTGTATATCAATTTTTCTTTTTGAAACTTGAGGCCAAAATAATTAAAGAATTATCAGTTAGAAATGAAACAGATCAAAACCAAAATTCCTTCAAATCAACTCCACAATAGTGTTAACCAGAGAAATCGTGTTAATTCATAAACTGTTTGGAACATCATGGAATACTATTTAGGAGGTATAACTGAGATGCACGGATTTGACTGGAAGACTTTTGGGTATGAAGGTTTTTGGGGACATTAGAAATCTCACCAAGCTTCCGACACTGTGTAAAATCTACGTACACTATGTTAGAAGATATATATTAATTTTTAATTCCAAAGAGTTGTTTGCAATACAGAACATTATTTCTTACAGAGAACCGATTTTTTCCATGAAGCTACTCTAAAATAGTTTAGTTGGTGATGAGCGAGCGAAGCGAACGCAAACTCTCGATGCAATCCGTAGGAGCTGCGTACGCAGTTCCGGGGTTGATGAGAGACAGCGAACAGGGGTCGGTAGCCCTTTCGTGTTCCAAATAAATCAAACCTCAAAATCTCCATATTTATTTTGAATGAAAACAAAAGGGTTAAACTCTTTATTTATTTTCAATAGCAGCATAGGTTATTGGGGGGAAAAAGGAAGTAAACGTGCCATTAAATGAAGTTCAGTATTAACAAAAAGTGGTCTAGTGTAATGAGATTTGAAAAAAAATAGGGATATAAACATGCGCTTCGTGTTTCACCTTATATGGCTTCAACTCCGAGAAATCTGAAATTAATGAAATCATATTAACAAAGAAAAAAATTACGAAACACGAAACTTTTATAAAATGACTAAGGGGAAAGAATGAACTTTTTTTAATAAAAAAAAATAAATCTAATAATTAAAAAAAGTCTACACAAAAGCTGTATTCAAGAGAAAATGCCTTAGACTTTTTCGGAGAAATTAATTAAAGCTGGTAAACAATTTCCACAATTTAAGGAATTCTCTTTCTAAATTAAGGATAACACAGAAAAATATCTTACGTTATACAATGCATTTTAGAAAGATTTTTTTTTTTTTTTTTTTAATCGTATAAGATTTTTACTTGAGAATGTACTGCAAACATTTTCATTAACGTTGAAATTATTTTCCTGGAAATAGCATATGAAATAATTGAAACCCCAAAAGGTAAAAGAAAAGGGTTACATATTTCTCTCTCTCTCTCTCTCTTTTTCAAAATTTTTGAAATAAAAAATGCCTTCAAATGGCCCTCTCTTCCCCCCTCTCTTTTTTCTAACAAAGAAGTTTACATAAGTTTCTTGCCGATGCAATGAAATATGGCTCCCAAGTTCACTCATGATTTGTCTGATTCGCGTTATTAACACTAGATTGCTCGTGGTGTACCTCGCTTCAGATTCGAACAAATTTAAGTTGATTTTCTTCAAACGTTACATTTTGGCACTCACACTTTTTTATTTCCAGTTTTCAATTAGCATTTTCCATCAATGCAACAATAACATCAGAACTAAATAATAATAATTATTATAAATTGCTTTCCTCAGGCGCACATATGAAGCGTCTTATCTCATGGGAACGGAGTCAATGATGATTAATAAGTTACGTTGCTACTGTTATTAGCACATACGATGGGGCAATTGTTTATGCATTAGGTTCCCGTAAGTGCAATGTAAATTGAAATCACATCGATAAACAACTTCATTTTATATTTAAACAATTAAGGTTTCATTTTAAAAAAAAATAATATTCAATATATTTAAATATTTCTTGTAAAATAATGCATCTTAAATATACAACATATTAAATAAAAAGACGTTAACTGAAGCCAAATACGAGTAATATTATCTAAAAGAGCTAATTTTGAATTTTATTTAATCAGAAATGCTCTGTTGTTTCCTTACTTGAATTTGTTTTTAACTTTCCAAAATTAAACTTATACAGATTTATTTATACAGCAAAGGGTTCTTTTTATGCCCATTATGTAGCGCGAAATAGAATACAACACCTGGATTTGTCTTATTGTATTTAATTGAACTGAAATCATTTGTATGCAATGAATTAGAATTTGGCTTCAAAGAAAACAACGTGATATTTTTATCTTAAACAGTCCTTTTATGTTATTAAGAATACCAAGAACTGTTCTACCTTAATAATATTTTTTGATTATAAACGTCATGCCATTAACTTTAACACTCGATCATACAATAATTAAATGCTACAATTATGTAAAGTACATTTTAAAACATTAAATGTTATTATTATTATTTAATTTCACGACATTAAACAACATTTTCAAAAATTATGTTTTTATGATAGATACATTTGGAAGGACATTTTTTCCTCAAGAATAAAATGTTTGGAAAAACAGGGGGAAAAGAAGAGAAACGGTAAAGTGCACCGGTGAGCGAACTTGGTGACAAGCCTTGGGAACGTGACATGAAACATGAAGACATTTACAGAGCTGAAGCGAGTGCAAATGATTTTTCTGTCGCTCGTTTGCTCTGCTTACTGCCAGGTAAAAAGGAAAGGAAAGCGGGGAATCTCCATCCTGGTACTTATGGTTCCTCCCCCTCCCCCCATGGAAATATTCACTGAGTATACATTTGTCACGAGATTTTTTTCCCCCTCCCAAAACATCTTTGAAATATTTTGCTTTAGTAAAAATACATCCATGATTGAAACCACGAAATGGAAAAGAAACAAGAATTTTACAACTGCCTATGGAAACCACATAGCTTTAAGATTCTTACGGTCTTGCAGATGGCACGAACTAGTATCTTTAACGATAAACAATCAGTTCTTCTGTTTTATTGCAAACGCCAAAAAAACTTTTTGTTGTTAATAAGCAGAGAAAGCCTTTATAAACACAAATTCCATAGATTTGTAAGTCATGTTCAGTAATGAACAGATGCTTAGTTAAAGAAAATAGCTGTTTGACGATCTAAAAGAGACTCTTTATTGGCGTGAAAATAAAGAATTCAACGCCTGGTAAGAAATGGCAGATATTTCCCTGCTACTGGTTAAATATCGAGATTCACCCCCCCCCCCCCCGCCTCCCTCCGGACACTAATTATATGTTTTATTTTTCAATTTATTCAAGACGCATTTGTTTATTTTACATTTCTTATCTACATATTTATTTTTTAATTTAATGTTTCTCCCTTTTTTCCCTATTATATATTTCTGATTAATTTGATTAAAATTTTTATTTATTTATTGACTTGATACTTTATAATCATTAATTTATTTTATTTATTACTATTTTAAATGATAAACTTTTTCTTACTTTTTAGGTTCCTTTTCTTTTAGGCATTATTGATGGCAAGACCTTTTTTATTGCTCTTTTTTCTGGATAACATTATTTTACAAGTTGAAGAACGAATTTTGCTTCATGGCAGAACATATGCCAGCATTTTTATTATAAAATTATGCCTTACCGTTGCTTTCTTTCTCAAAATCAACAGAAAATGCAAAAGTATATGCATGCATGACCTATACTGTGACTCAGGCTTTATTTATTTAACTATTTTTATGGTGAATGAATTTATTTGTTTCGCATTCCACCTGGAACACTGTGCAGAAAAAAGTCAAAAAGTTGATTTTAAAAAAAATTAACTACTATGCATATATTAATAAATATTAAAACGGGAACTGAAAAAGTATTACAAAAAGACGAACGGTTTTCTCTTTTTAAATAATAAAAGAATACGCTAGAAACATATTAATATGTTCAAGCAGTTAAATGATGAAAAGGAAAAACAAAGAACGAAAAATTAAATAAAACTAAGCTATAGGACATTTACTTTGAGTACATTACAAAAAATTAATATGTCTCAGAAATTAAATTAAAAATACTTGATTGAAATCAGCATAACTAATCTAATTAAGCTTTTTTTTGAACGAAAAAACATTTCTTATGCATTTGTCTATGTGTGTATTTACCTGACATCCTAAGTTGCAGGAAATTTCATTGACTTACTGCAGTGGTTTCTATAAGAGGGAAGGGTCATGTCGTAGATTGCTCCATTGGAAATTTTAAGTTTTGTTGTAAAATCATTTTAAAAAGAGCTGTTGTAAATTTCCTTTTCCTTTGCAAGATATATTTTTTATGAAATCATGTTTTGATAAATGTTACTCTGACACTTTTCCTATTAATTTTTGGAGGAGGAGGTTCACCATCCCTCTAGGAGGGAGGGCACCTCGAATATTGTTAATGAGTTCATCCAGCGTGGTTTCTTGTTTTTTGGCATACTAAAAGTAATTTCAATAAAAAAAATAATTCTTCGCCGATTAATCGGCAAAGAGGCCGACTAATGGCCGATTACTGATTATTACCGATTAGTCAGTGCATCCCTGATATATATATATTTCTGGGAATTTTCCCAATTAACTCACTGAGCTACTGAACTATATACCTTACGCGCGGACTGCTATTTAGGCTCACGCTGTGATGAGGAAGCGGATGGCTTGGCATTCGAAGGAGGAACGAGGAACGATGTTTTTGAAGATCTTTGATGTCTGTGTTTTTATGTTTGTGTAATATGTTCGTCCAATAGTATGATAAATGTAGCGTTTGTGAAGATGATGTCCTGTATAACTTTCCCCCTAGACCTACCGAAGACCACATATGTATATATATATATAATATATATATATGCGTGTGTGGAGAGAGAGAGAGAAGACAAAAAGACAAAGAAAGTACAAAATTCAAGAAAAGACAGAAAAAACATTTTAGCAACTAATAATATACACCGATGCAAGTAGCTTTCATCAAGGAATGCATGGCCTGCAACGAAACCAAAACGCGCTAACGAGTTTCAAAACGAACGTAAAAGCGTTATTTCTGCTATAATTTATCAAGAGAAAAAGAATATCGTTCATGCGAATGTAACCTGGAGAAGAAGAAACCATAAGCAAATCGGTATCACAGGGTATAAAAGACGCCTCCCCATAATCACAATGAATAACACACATTATACCGTATGATATAAGTAGTGTGGAACAGTTACTATCTGAAATAACTTCATGGGAATTGAGTTATTTCAGATAGTAACTGTTCCACAATACTTATATCATACGGTATAATGAGTGTTATTCATTGTGACACAGATTTTTGCTTAAGCTTTCTTTTTATTGCATAGGATACTCTGTATGAGCCGTTTATTTGGAAAGTGGAGCAAGTCCATTTTTGAAAAAAAATTATGATGATGATAGTTATTGATAGAGTTTACTCTGTGGTACTTATTAGCAGTAAGATTTAAATTTCTATTTTATTTATTTAAATCCCTTAATTTTCAGTGTAGTTACCTAAACAAACTATTACGTGAAAAAAATTGTTGCAGATCATAATGTAGTAGATAAAGAGTTAATGTGAGCTGAGCAGCCGCTTCAAAAAGTGCGTTTCATATTGGAACATGCAGTCTTTTCACATGAAGTATGAAAAACCCTTACTTTCGAATTTTTGGTCCATCCTTGTAGATGAAAAATTACCATATTCTTACTTTAATTTCAACAAAATCGCGATGTAAAAACCCCCCAAAATCACACCAGCAGCTGTGACGGGCCGCCTATAACGGAAAGTACCCAGGAATGAATAAACAGCAAGTAATCGACTTTTGTCACCTTTCATTTTCTTCAATCGATGTTAGCTCTTTATCAATGTTATAATTATTGAAAATTGAAAATATTGTAGACCAAATTAATGAACTTTTGCTAATTATTTAGAAATTAAAATTAATTCAAGTACTTAGAGTTTTTTCGTATACTCCCCGCTCTCACTTCATCCTCTGCCATTTTTCTAGTTTTCTATGCTTGCGGTGAGGAAAAGGAAAAAAAGACTTAATTTATTCTGCAGAAATTTTTTTTATTATTATTAATAATGAAGGAAAGGAAAGAAATATTATAGTTTTAATGGCCAGCTAAAACGCGAATTTGATCTGGAGTGTTTTTAATTTATTTATTTATTTATTTTAATTTTTAATAATTGTTTTATTTTTATCTCTTTTTTTATCAGTTTTTAAAGTATCTAATTTTATTTGCAAGTAAAGGATTTGAAATTACTTTCTTAATTACTCCCGGTATTCACACGAAAGAAAACTTCTTATAATGCTAAAATTTCGCTTCATGTTCATTGTATACTACTTTCAAGTTTCCTCACGTGATCAACACAATAGGATCTGCAGCAAAAGGATAAAATTACTATTTTACATAATCGAATAATTAGACTATACATTTCAACACTGCATTATTTGCTGAAAAATATGACTTCCTAATTATTTACTGAAATAAAAGATGAAAATTTTAGTTTCATCAAAACTTCATACGTCTTTAATATTAAATAGTGCTTTAAAAAATAGCTACTAGAATTTTTTAAATTAAAACTAAGAAAGTTAAATTTCCTTTATTACCATCGTTATAGAAGCTCCAGTTACTAATTAGTATCTTTTATTTCTAGCATTAGAAACAAATGATTCAACTTTGAAAGCTTCCATTAGAATAAAATCACATGTACGTTTTTTAGATTAAATCCGTTTTCTCTTAATCGAAACTTTACGTTAGATATAGAATATACATAAAAACCCTCAATTTTTCTACCGAAAATTTATAACAGCGGAAAGTCATTAAACGTTTCAAGAAAATCTATAAAGCATCGCAAGAAATTAACTCATATTTTGAGATTTAAAAATATTTGGAGAACTGCTTAATGGTTCGGAAGTAATTTTACGTTACATAAAAGCTTAAAAGGAGGAAAACAAGTTTTAGAAACTTAAAAAATTAAGAGTGTGAAGCCTTATGAAAAAAATTTGTATAACAGATAGTAAGACTTGGTAATGCCGTATTTAAAGAAACTTCTTGCTATTACAATTTTGATTTTCTGAAATTACTTCATCAAAAATTCAGAAATTGACATTTTGTTCCATACTTCAGATCATAAATTCATTTTTTTACTTACGAATGAATATTTTTAAAGCAGCATTTTCAAATTGATGTCGGATAATATTGAGAACAAACAAAAACCTTAGTTCAGAAAAAAAAAGCTATTTCATAAAGATTAGATCTTGATTATAGTTAATAAATGTCCTAAATAATTGGGCTTTTTCCCCAAATGCAATTTTTGTTCAACTTCTTGTATTAAAAATTCAAAGTAATTGAAAATTGAATCAATTTTTTGAAATTTTTAACTATGGATGTAACGAATATTCGACCACTATTCGGTATTCGGCCTGGCCGAATAGTCATTTCATCACCAAGCCGAATATTCGGTCTGGTCGAATAATGGGTAATGTCAAATTCGGCCTGGCCGAATATTGATATACTATTCGGCCGAATAGCTCTGCTGCAGTGAAAATGTAAAAAAATTAAGAAATTAGTAGATTTTAAACATTAGAAATTGTATAATAATTATTGAAAAAGAGTACATTAGTTTATAGCTATAATAAATAAAAATAATTTAGGAAAAAAACTACTTTTTTTAAACCTTGTTTTAGGCTTGACTGAGCAAAAACAGATTTTAAAGTTTTTATATTTAACATTTGCTCCCAAAGCTAAAAATAGTTAATTATGATATATTAGAAATTATTTTGTTATTATTAACAAAGTGGAAGTCAGACTTTGTTTGGGTAGACTGATTTATTGTGAATATTGGGTAAGAGAGAAATGTGAAAAGCCTAGAATATATCATGAATATTTAGATAGCATAAGTTATTGGAGTTTTTGAAAATAAAAATATATTCCAGTTAATTGCATTAATTTTAATAGATCTTTTTAAAATAGGTACGTAAAAAAAACCCATAAAATAAAAATATTAACTTACATAACTTCTAAAATATCTCCATAAAACAGTTTTAAGCAAGGTAAAACACTAAGCAATAATAGTTCTTTCATTTGAATTAAATAATTAGTAAAATAATGCTAATGCTTACTACCATAAAATGTATCATTTCTATTCCACTCGTGGGGGAAATTCTTAGTTTTATTACATTCAAAACAATAGAGAAAATAGATTAATTTTAAATAGTTTTAAATTCTTAACAAACAAAATTAAATCATACATCATAGATTGTGTGTAAT
This sequence comes from Octonoba sinensis, assembly GCA_038502835.1. Lineage (NCBI taxonomy): Eukaryota > Metazoa > Arthropoda > Arachnida > Araneae > Uloboridae > Octonoba > Octonoba sinensis. The sequence continues at coordinate 106,781,483 of CM076600.1, read as the reverse complement.
TGGTGTTCGACTTCGTCAATAATTTTAAATTTGTCAAATACTTTCTACTGCAACGATTTTCTAGAAATTTTAATATTCGGCCGCCGAATATTCGGCTTCGGCCTGGAAGAAGCTATTCGTTACATCAATATTTTTAATAAACTTTATACTATATATATAGAAATCAGCAGTCTCTCAACCAGGTTCCCCGGAACCCTGGCGTTCCGCGAAATTTTGTTAAGGGGTCCTCAATAAATCAAGAGTTTTGATTTCATACGCTCCGTCTAAATTCAAAAAAGGAAATTTTTGGCCACTTGAATTAGGACTGAAAATGTCGAGTCTTTTCGTTTTAATGCTGTATATTATTTATGTTAACTATTGCGACATTTTGAGAATTATTTATGCAATTTAAGCGGTTTTCTGGTATATGATTCCATTTTGCAGGGAACAATAAAACACTGATATTTATTTGAATTTTACCATAGTAATATTACCTTCAAACTGCTTCGTAATAAGTGGTCTTTTTATTCATTATCATGTAACATAAGTACATGATAGTTAATTCAAAATATCGTATTTGTATAACATGATGTTGAATCCAAAATCTAAATATTAATAGTTAAAGACAAAACAGTTAAGTACCATTTTCTCCTCAGTTTCTCAACCGATTTTCTTCCTTTTTTTATTTAGTAGCTATTGATGAGATTTACCGTTAGCAATAAAAACAATGGAACTAGTTATTTTTTCCCCTCCTACTCAGGGCCGGCGCTAGGCTGAGGCGGTGAGGCTCCCGCCTCAGGGCGCGTCGTTCTTAGGGGCGCATTGGCCATAAATGTTGACTGAATCTTTATAAGTAAAAAGCAATAGTTAATATCTCAAAAAATTAAAAAACCGATATTGCTGTTGCTTTTTATGCGGTTTTTGGCCTCTGGACAGTTAGAAACAGATTTTTCTCAACCTTGCACCACCTTGTCGTGGTGGGTGGCCTTTCTATGCTAAGAAAGCAACAACTTCCGAATGTTCTAGCAATGATTTTTCTAAGTAATTAAACTATACTGTAATTGAACAGTAGAATTGTTTAACTCTCCAACTCAATAGCCGCCTCAGATGGACTTCAAAGTTAATGGTAATCAAACCTATCTATTTTATGACGAGCAAAACGCAATTTATTGCTTTTTTATTTTCCCTTATTCAGTCTATTCTGATAAGCGATTGTTTTCCTTCAGCTTTTTGAAAGTAAAAAGATGTATAATTAAAGTTTGTATCGATCATTTTTAATCTCTATTCCTTCATAATATATAGTAGGGGCGGGAAAAAGTTTCCCTCAGGGCGCCACTCGTGCTGGCGCCGGCAGTGCTCCTACTTTTGACGTAGGTTCGAAGCTTTTTTTCTTATAGATGTCTTTATTCGTTATACTTTCATACTACTCTTTACATATACAACCTACAATATTTGCACAATGCACAATACATTTTTTACTATTTATAATTTAAAGAAGATGAAATATCAAGGACAAAATAAAAGCGAAAATTTAATCTATTCGATGAATGTGGAAGCAAAATAATACTAAAGTGTCAGTGAATAAATTTCCAAAATAGATATATCTGATAATAAAAACGTCCAGTATAATGTCAAACAAAATAAAATTAATTTGATTGTCTAGAAATGTCTAATATAATATAAAATGAGATAATAAGTGAGGCGAAGGGTTCATTTGCTTTGAATCAACGTTTTGTAAGTTCTGTTGATTTGCATAAGCGTTTGAACTCTCAATTAAAGTGAAAGTGAGTGTTCGTATTTCTCATTTTTTCAATAATAATAGGATGGCATAAAAAAAATTTTTATTTCTATTTTCTTTACAGGAGAAGGAGTGCAGAAAGGTAAAATTTATGTATAATATGTGTTACAAATGCATTAAACTAAATAACTAACTCAGGGGTAAATCAGTCGCACTCAGGAGAAATTATCGCTGGTTGAAATGTTTAAACCAAGGCTGAACTTGATCCAGTTTACTACAGTAACGGTTACGATCAAGTTCAGCCTTGGTTTAAACAAAGCACTGTTGTCAAACAGAAAAACTAAATGTTGAAAAGTTGTTGAAAATTTCGAGGCTGAACTTGAAAAAATTTATAACTTACTGTCGAATTTCGACCGCTGGGAGAACTCTAGTTATATTTATTATACTTGAATATTATTTGAATATTTGACTTCAAAATAAATTATTTTGAGGAAATATTAATGCTACATGGAAGTTAAAATTCGCTGGAATTTGGATATTGTCAAAAGAGTTTCGTAAGACTAGAGTATATTAAACTAGTTTATGTTAACTAGAGTATGTTAAACTAGTGTATACTTTTAGTCGCTCAATTTTTTCATGAGCATCCTTCAAGAACAAGGCCATAATGTTTTAAAGGTAAATCTAACCAAACAAAAGAAAAAGAATAGAATGAGTAGCTTTGAGCAAGTAATGATTGCTGATTCACTTTGACAAATCATATTCAAAAAGTTATTTTGTACTGTTTCACTATTAATATTTTTCCAAATGCTGCTAACATGTGCGTCATAAATGAGTTTTACAAAAATGATTTTAAAAAAAAAAAGAAAAACGAAAGGCAATGAAAGGGGGAAGAAACTATTTTACCTTTGAAAAATTTATAAAAGCAGGAAAAGAAAAAAAAACAAATTGCTTTGGCTGAGAAATAAAGCTTCGCAACAAAATGCAAAGAAGAATCTCGATTCCAAACATACTTATTATTCTTGTTTAAATCAGTTCTTTCGAAAATAGATTATACGTTCAAAATTTTATATTTTATTCGCTCTGAAACTTCAAGCTGTAAGTACTGAACCCTATTTTGACAAGACATCATCCTTCAAGGAAAGTGAAATTCTATTAAACTGGCACAACATTAACAGATGGAACAATTTGTGAAGAACGTTCTTCTGTCAATTACCAAATGCATGTGGAATGGGATTAATTTTGCAGCAATTTCGATGAAGCAAGAAGCCACGTGACACATGAAACGAAAAAGAAAAAAACTCCCCTCCCTTTTTGCAAATCTGAAGGGGCACACCGGTAGTAATCCCCGGGTTTTTGCTTCCGCCATTTCTACGCTTGGAGGAAGATTTTGTTTTATGTTACTATTTTCATTCACGAAACAGATTTACTTCCTAACATTTTTTATTTGCATCTTTAGGGGTGAGGAGTTCGCGCAAATATAGAAAAAAAAATACTTATTGGCTTTAAATATTTTTTTACTTATTTGCAACATTCTTTTTTATCCTAAGAAGGTTGTTCTAGAGCAATTTATTACAGAAACTTTTCCCCGCGTTTTTATACTAAGTACCAAAACTTCAAGGTGTACTTCTAGATAAGAAATAGTAGTATCTCGTGTTCTGCTTCATTGTTGAAAATAAGGTAAGGACACACTCTTAAATGTGGTGTTTTTTTTTTTTTTTTTCAATAAAAGTAGTAATTTACGATTTGTGGTATCTCAATAGTGCTTTCATCAAAATGTTGTGATTATGTCTTTTATTGAGTATTAAATAATTATTAAAGCAATAAATGAAGAAACAATTTTATGATGCATGAAAAGTTTACAAATTAGTAAAACTAATAAGTTTGTCCAGGCTCAAAAGTTTGCGGAGTATACTTTTACAATTCCATCAAGATTCTGGATAACAGAATACTCGAAACTGGCAAATACACTGTCTCGCAGCAATGCCGAATCATGTGAGCGTCATAAGGGCTTTGATGCATTCGTTGTTTGTAAAAAGATTCTATGAACATTACGAAAAGTTTCTTATAGAAAGGCGAAGGTTAGAGAAATGAGATATAACTTCTGCTGTGCGTAATTTAGAGCAATTTTCATTTGCAAAACAATGGTGGCAATACAAACATAGATGACGCCGCGCGTGATTCATCTCTTACAGTTCTAGTAATAACTCTGGGTAATGAGTAATGTTTTTTTTTTTTTTTCTTTTTGTCTTTCTGTATTTTATTCCAATGATTGAAAATTGGAAATGTCTCCAATCAACATAGTAAAGCGCAACAGGAAAAAATATTTGTCGATAAACGATGTAACTATACGAGCCAATAAAAAGGGCAGGAAAATATGTAACTTTATGAAAGCAGACAAAAAGCTTAGTGCTACAATGTTAAAAGTAAGAAATTATAACGTGTAAAAAGTACAAATATATAAAAGATGGAATTTTTATCTTTTATATATTTGTACATTTCACACGTTGTAATTTCTTACTTTTAAAATATAACTTCACTAACTTTTTTTCCTTATAAGGCCGACTTATCACCAGTACATAAATTTTCTTCATTGATGAAAAAATAATGCCGAAGAAGCAGCAGAACAGATTTCATAAACTGGTGACGATGTTTATTATCGGTGTTACCCAACAACAAAATGTTTTGTAATTTCCTGCGACAAAACTTCAGGTGTTTGAAAATGTTCTGCAAAATATTAGGTATGGAATGTTGAGTTGTAATAAACATCTAATAAAATTTCCATGCATAGATATGTGGAAAGAAGAAACACATTCAGTGGACAGAGGCGTAGCTAGGTGGGGGCAAGGAGGGACAGCTGTCCCCGGGCGCAGCGTCAAGGGGCGCCAAATTAATGTTAATTTATTTTATTTTTAAATGCGAAAAGAAAATTATTTGAACTGAAGATCTGCAAATCTTATCGAGAATAACCAATGTAGCACAAGAGTGCGTGGGAAATCAGAAAAATAATTTTGCGAAGCCAAAGTGTCCCCATTTTCCCCGTAGAAATTGAATGGTCGCTAATAAGAATGAAAGTTAAAAGGGCTGTTTTTTAGAACTATTTATCATTTAGGAGGCATAAAAGTTTTTTAAACTCCCTTTAGGGGCGCCCCTAGGTCCCCAGGGGCACAGGGGTCGCATAATCTTCAGTTGTCCCCGGGCGCTGAAAACCCTAGCTACGCCTCTATCAGTGGAATACATGTGTTTCTTTCCTTCTTAAAGCTAAGGAAGTTCTTCTGCCTTGATATAGAAGTTTAGTTAGACCTCATTCTAATTTGAAGTATGCTGTTCAGTTTTTTTTTTTTTTTTTTGGTTTCCATATCTAGAATGTAACACTCTTCCAGTGTGTTACCTTATTAGAAGAGGTTCAAAGGAGGGCTACTACGTTAGTAAGTGGACTTTCAGATTTAGATTTGATACCATACTTAAAAAGTTTAATTTGAAAAGTTTCGAGTAAAGAAAAACCAGAAAGGCGGGAGCATGATTCATTTGTTTAAATTTATTTAAATAAAAGGATACTGGCATACTTCATTTTTGCTCACAAGGCAGAACCAGAGGTCACTGTTTTAAACTTTTCAAATCCCAGACTAGTCTTGAAATTAGGAGCAATTGCTGTGTACTTCAATAGGGTTGCAGGCCTTTGGAATAGTTTGCCGAAATTAAGTTATTTCCAATGGGGTACAAAGCGCTATAGAAAGATAATAGTTAACGCAACGAGGTACTTTATATACTCGTGCGTAAGTTGCCGCTTTTTTAAGAAAAATTGACATCCGAAAGGTGGGGATCGACATACAGGGGTTTGTGAAAAAAACTTCCCAAATAGACGGTGTTCAAACTCTTAGAAGACTGAAACATCAAAATAAAGATTATTGCTTGTTATCTGAATATTTATAAAGCTCATTTGAATGAGAATTTAATATTGTTTCTCCATCAGCATTGAACATATCTTCGGATTCCATGCTTATCAGATTAGTATTTTTATTACTAAGCATTGGTAGGATATAGTAATTTAGAATAAATGAGAATAGACCTCGTTAAATATTTAGCTATTGTTACAATTCTTTGTCATTTATGATTGACTTAACCAAACATTTTTCGTCATTTAATTGTACTCTTTGGCTATTTTAAAATTCTTCGTCCTGTATTATGCTTCACTTTTACGCAAAAAATTCTTTAAACCTACAGCGAAAGACAAAATATTTTCATCAAATGAAATCTTTATAATAGTATTTTAAATTAAAACTCATTATAAAGACTATCCAATAGTTCTTCAGTCATTAAGCCTCAAGATAAATGCTTTTAAAGTCATCTAAAAACGACTTCGCAATTAATACCGAGCTTCTAATGCATTTTTACTTTACATGTCTCGAACGTTAAATTCTATCTACTATTGGAAATAATTTGACACGGAAGAATGTTTTGTATCTCAGAAATGTTAAACGGCAATTTAAAATTGATGAAGGGTATTTTTATTTCAACAAGCTACCCTTATTGCTGATGATATAATCCATCATTTATTCGTTTATTCCTACTATAAATGTAAGTAAATTTAATAAAACAAAACTGTTCTCTAAATACTTGTTAAAATGAATAAAATTATTTAAGAAGACATTTTTCAAAATAATAATGATCATATTTAACCCTTATTCTCATAAAGTAGCATATAGGCTACTTTAGGGAAATAAGGGTTAACAAATAACAATGCAACATACGCGCTGACGTCCCTTTTCAAATAGAAAGTAGGGGAAAAGCCCAGGTAGTATATCTGCTACTTTATGAGAATAAATGATAAAGACAGGTGATTTTGGAGCTGTATGAAATCCTTTCTCAATGCGTAGAAAAGGGGTCGAGTTAAAAATATTTCATTCATACACACCAAAGAAAAGGCGTTTCACAATCCCATCTTTGGGAAAATGCCTTATCAATTGTTGAATGATTTGCCTTTTACGAATTATTCGCAGACGTAACTTGAAATTTTCCACTCACTGGAGAAAGGTTTCCCTGTGACTCCAAGACACGTTCATGCAATTTGTGCCATTACGCTACTTTAAACTTGAATCATACATTTTTCTTTCTTTTTTTAAACAAATCTATAAAAATACCTAATAGATATGATTTAACTGTTATTTTGTAAAACATAGGTCGTTTTTGTTAATGAATTAGATTTTCTGTCGACAACAAACAAAGGAAGCACAGTGAAATAGTCGTAATAACGAGAACTTGAACTGTACGATGCAAAGAATATACCATAGTTGGTTGAACAATAAGCATCAATTAGCAAATTCGCTTTGTTCGTGTAAAACTTAAACGCAGCATTACACACAGCACAAATACATTTTTCAAATTTCTCCAGTTTTCTCTTTTTGGGGAACATTTCCCCAGTGCTACGCGTAAAAATTTCACCTGCGGATCAATGAAAATAAAAAACGCATCAAATATGAATATAAAATTAACCACTTTATTCCTGAAAAAAATAATGGCAGAATTCGATAATGAAAGAATGAACAAAGCATTACAAACAACCTACTGAGTGTTTTATCAATTAATCCAACCAATCCTCGCAGGAAAATTGAGAGTTGAAAGTATAGGACTTGATTTTACAAGATGACTGTATGAAAAATAATGTTTGGTTATTTCTAGACCAACAAGAAAAAAAATAGAAGTAGAATGTATAAAACGTATTTTTAGTCCCTTTTGAATAAGAAAAAACCTGTATAAACCAGGGCTCGAAAAATCTTAAAATTTTACAAGCCCTGCCCTGCCGGGCATGTTCGTCTAAAAAATACGGGCCCGAACAAAATTTTTACAAGCCCAGAAGTTGTTCTATTGCATATTAATAAAAACATTTGAAATTGTATATCATTAATCAGGCAAAAAAATAAATTAACAGCTTTCTATCTAAATCAAGAATTATTTTAACATTAATCTGAATCATTAAAAAACTACATTACAAATAAATATTATATAATAATTCGCAAAATTTAAATTGTATCACCAATTTATTGTTGACATGCAAGTACGTCAACATTTCAATTTTGGTTCCAGTAAGGATGCGGTGATTTACAATAAAATACGAAATAATAAAGTATTGGAAAAAAATATTTAATTAAAAAATTACATGTCCTGCCGGGCATTTAAGGATAGAAGATTCACGCCCGATCATAATTTTTACATGCCCCGCCATGTCGGGCTTTCCAGCCAAATAAACAAAAGTCGCTCATTTGTATTATTTTTTACTATTCATAAATGAATTACGAAACATTTGAATAATCAGTAATAAATATCTTTCATTTGATTTAAATACTTTAGAACAGACTTTTTCAATAATCCAAAGGGGAAAAATTGGTTAAAAAATTGCTCTTTTTTTTCTTCTTAATAATCCATAATACATTTTATCATTTTCAAAAATGACAGCCAAAGAATTATTAAATAATTATATTGAATATTTCCTATTTAAAATATTTCACCTTAAAAACAGGCGGTACATGAGAATTCTTAAGGAATTTATTGTTTGCAAAAAAAAAAAATAATAATAATAATAATAAAATTAGAACTTACCCATGACAATGATCAGTCGTCCCAGAAGAAGCAATTCTTTTGGCAACATTGCCACCGCTTGCAGACGGATAATTTTTCCTTCACCCGTCACACATGATTAGCATAAAATAGCAGTTTTGCTTGAATCTTGATGTTATTAAAATGAGTATTCCTGACTTCTATTATTCCATTCAAAAAAATGACGAAATCCAGGAAGAAAAAGAAGAAAGATATCCTTAGTTTTTCTCAAAAATTATCCACTATAATATCTGTTCGATGTCATTTTGTGAAAAAAAAGAATGAAGAAATCACAATTCTTCTTCATTGTATTTAAAACTCTAGCTCAGTTTTAGCAATAAATTAATAACAAATATGGACGCAAAATATCTTGTTTTTAATTGTTAAAAAAATTACCTAGTTCTTCAAATGAAAACCCTTTTTTTTTTTTTGTTCTTTCACTATTATTTTAAAACGTATATGTGAATAATATCTCAGATGTTGCTTTAGAATTCCATTTGTTTCAATTTTGCAACATCTCTCTGTAATTTTTACTTTAAATGTTTTATTGTTTATTACAAAGCATATAATTTGTAATTGTTGCGTACCACTTCAGTTTAAATCCGAAAGTAGTTAATTATTAAATGTAAAATTGAATGTTAAGCAACAACCGCAGAGACTGAATTGGGAAAACAACCTAAATGAAAACAACGCTCGAACGATTGGGAAACACAATACACGCAGTCTCTTCACTCCGTTTAATTCGGGCACACTAGAATGAAACGAAGCTCCCCCAAGCACATCCTCTCTGGACGCGATCAACGCGTCGTCTGCTCCGATTGTGTGACGTCATAGGGCCGGAAGAGTCTACGCAAAATCGTGGGGAATACTTATCGAAGTCTGAATAATGGCGGTATTTTCAAGAAGTTTCAAACTTTGATTGATTTCCACTTGTTTTTCCAGACTGAAAAATTGTATCACTTTGGATATTTTGATTTTTTGCAGAGATATTTCAGATACATAATCCACGGGAAAGCTTTTGCAGTTAAAATAGTTTTGCAAATACAATACTCGTTGCAATGCTCGTAAATTTTAAAACGTTTGGATTTTAAAAACTCAACTAAATAGTTCACGAAAAAAGTACCAAAAAAAAAACATACTGAAAACTTAATTTTTAAAGATGAAAGAGTTCCAGAAATTCATACGAAAATTTAAATGCTTGCAATTCAAAAGTTGAACTTAAAAAAATTCTACCGAAAAAATTTCACTCATGACATTAAAGAACCAAAACATAATTTAGCGAAATAAGATTTAAACAAGAAGTTCCGTCCAGAACTATACGAGCCCCACTTTCCCATATACAACAACTTCAAATGTATAATCTAGCTATCTCTCTCTCTCTCTCTCTTTCTCATTTAGATTTAGTTCTTAATTACTTCAAATAAACCTTTTTCAACGATTATACATATTCATACAATTATATTCATTTGAACAAAAATTGTTCAAATCAAAAAATATTTCTCACCAAAGGCTTCTTCCAATAACCTTGTTCATAGGAACTTGGATCTTACCCTCAGAGTTTACATAATTTGCCCATAGGCGCTAAGGTCAGATTTTTTGATTTGTTCAAAAGTGAACAAAAAATTGTTCAAATTAAAAAGTAAAGTGTGGAAATGAGATGTCCTTCCCAAGATCTTTCGAATGCAAAAAAAAAAAAAAAAAATCTTTCAAATCGGACAATTCGTTCAAAAGTTATTGGGGGGGGGGGGGAGGCAGACACAAATTATTCCCATCTCAAAACCCTACTTTCAAATTTTTTATTTTTCAATCTTTGTTTGATTACTTCACTTTTTTTTTACTGTTCTTTATTTTTACGATACATTAAGCCTTTTTTTCATGCTTTATCATTTTGTTTTGTTACTTTTACGGGAAAGTAAGCTACAAAGAAAATGATGATTTCTAAAAACAATAAGTTAACAATGCCCAAGCGCTCAGATTAAATAAATATATAAAGTAAAACGCGAACACGTATTTATGCGCGATTTCTCCTTGAAGCATTGTTTGCTAAAGACCAAAAAAAAAAAAATAACACCTATTATTTGAAAATATATATTACTTCATTCATAATGAAGTAACATATTACTTTTCAACGCCATAAGAACTCGAAGTACTGTTTAAAATCTACTTAAGAGCTTAATTTTTTTTTCCTTTTTCTTTTTTTTCTGTCTACAAAAGCATGGATTACGCAGATGTGGCAGAAAATGTAAATAAAAAAGTCAGTGTATTGTTACTGAATTCTACAAAATTAATAGATGCTAATAAGGAATCACAGGAAGAATAATAAGAATAGCTGAAAAATTCTGTTTACCAGAAAATCTATTTACTGGTAAACAGGTGTTTTGGATCTAGTTTTTTGTGATGTCGGAAGTTCTGTTCAGGGGTTGAGTATAGGGGAACATATTAGAGATAGTGATCACAATACTATTAGGTTTTGGATCAGCTTCGATGCTCACAAAGGTGAGCATTTCAGATTTGTACATAACTTCAGGAATGTTGATTATGTTGCACTTAGGCAGGGTTTGAAAGAGATTTTTTCTTCTGGGTTGGAGAATAGTGAAGCTGATCTTCAGTGGAAAGAGTTTAAGGGGAAATTGGAGAAAACAGTGATGGATTATGTTCCTTTTAGAAAAAAAGGGGATTTCACGAAAATTTGGCCCATGTGGTTCTCTAGGGAGGTGAAAGAAGCTCTCAATTATAAGTAAGCCACTTTTCGGCGACTTAAAGAGACTGGGTGCCATGCTGAAAGGATTTTGTATTATGAAGCTAGACGTACTTTCAAGTATTTGGTACGGAGTAAGAAAAGGGAATTGGAGCAAAAGCTTGCAGATAACATCGAAAGGAATCCTAAGAAATTTTTTGCTTATGCTAATTCAGGGAAAGCTCGTAATACTCAGGTAGGCCCACTAGTGGATGAGAACGGGAACTTGATTCAAAATGAGGGAGATATTGCTGATATTCTAAACAATTTTTTATCCAGCGTATTTAACAGAAACTGTATCTCAACAGTTGACATAGGCGAGACGCAAGCTAATACACAGCTTGAGGATTTTGTATTTTCTAAGGATGATGTGTTGTTTCATTTGAAAAAGATTAAAGCAAATAAGGCTCCAGGACCTGATAATGTTTATCCAAAAATTTTAGTAGAATGTGCAGAGGAATTAGTGGATGTTGTCTTGACTATTTTCATATCTTCATATAAATCGGGGACTGTGCCAGTGGATTGGAAGCTGGCAAACATAACGCCGCTCTTCAAGAAAGGGTCTAAAACTAAGGCAGGAAATTATAGGCCTGTGAGTCTTACTTCCGTTCTTTGTAAAATTTTTGAAACCCTGATAAAAATCAAAATAGTGAATTTCCTGGAGTCAAATGAAGTGTTGACTGATTTTCAATATGGTTTTAGAAAGGGTAGGTCCTGTACAACTAATTTGCTGCATTTCTATGACAAGGTTACCATGGCATTAGATAATAAAAAGTGCGTAGATGTTGTTTACATTGACTTTCAGAAAGCGTTTGATAAAGTACCGCATGAAGCTCTTCTTAGCAAACTTGCTTATATTGGTATTGGTGGAAAAACTTTAATTTGGGTTAAAAATTGGCTGACTGGGTGGAAACAAAGAGTAGTAGTGAAGGGCAATTATTCTCAGTGGATTGATGTTTTGAGTGGGGTTCCACAAGGTTCAGTTCTAGGGCCAATATTATTTATTATTTTTATTAATGATATTACTCAGAGTATTTCTGGGAACATCAATATTTTTGCTGAGGATGTCAAAATCATGGGAATTGTGGACACAGAGGAACAAGTCAATCAGTTTCAAGAGGATTTGAATCAAATTTCTAGGTGGGCAATTAAGTGGGGTATGTCTTTTAATATTGGGAAATGTCAAGTGCTTCATTTTGGTCATGGGAATAAACATGCAACCTATTATTTACAAGGTTCTGTCATTAGGGAAGCAGAAGCAGTTGTTGATCTAGGAGTACTGATTAGTCATGACTTCAAGTCCAGTCAGCAGTGTAGCATAGTAAGTAACAAAGCTAACAGGATGCTTGGGTTTATCAATAAGGCTATTTCGAACAGGTCTAGGGAAGTTGTATTGCCATTATACAGAAGTTTGGTAAGACCTCATTTGGAGTATGCTGTTCAGTTTTGGTCTCCGTACCTAAAAAAGGATATTACCTTATTGGAAAGGATTCAAAGGAGGGCTACAAGATTGGTAAGTGGTCTTTCAGACTTAGATTATGAGGTTAGGTTTAAAAGGCTCAATATGTATAGTCTTGAGCAAAGGAGAGTCAGAGGGGACATGATTCAGCTGTTTAAATTCATTAAAACGGGAAATCTTGATGGACTACAGCTATGTGCTGAAAGTAGAACCAGAGGTCATTGTTTTAAACTTTTCAAATCTCAGGTTAATCTTGAAATTAGGAAAAACTACTACTTTAATAGGGTTGTAGGCAATTGGAATAGTTTACCGGAAGCGACTGTTAATTGCAGTGGGGTAAAAACTTTTAAGAAAGCTCTTGATGTTCATTGGGGACTGCTAAATTAACTAGGACCAACAAATAACTCTTTGTAACCCCTTTTTAAATTCAGTTTCGATTTTAAAACATAAAAACTAAAATGACCTACAGACAATTGTAGGCACTTTATATACCTTCCTTTAAACCGGTCCCTTTTTCTCACCGCGCGAAAGAGCTTACGTAACGTGAAACCTAGATAAAATTTTGCACAAGAACGAATAGTAAAGTAGTTGCTTCATCATGTGACCAGACAGTTCAAAGATTATTTAAAGGCAGATTTCCCATGTTGACGCAGCAAATAAACAACTAATTGATGGATTTTGTTCACGACTGCTTGATATGATTGATTTACAAACAGACATTCTACTAAAATGAAGTGCCGTTATGTTTATATATATAAATTTTTATATATATATATATATACATAACTAACATAACTAAATACTTCTTCTTTTTATAAGAATTTCAAACCCCTAATTGTACGGATATGTTTCTTTATTAAAAAATTATTTTCAACTACATTGTATTTCGAATGACAACGCGATAGTTTTACAATTTTCTCCCAGAAGACACAATGGTTTTAAGACATAATTACATGTAAATGTCTTAACATCAAAAAATTTTCCGATTTGTTTAAAATTAATTTAAAAAAAAATAGTACTAGGCTACACATGCATGTAGTGAAACTGTACAAAATGCTCCAAGTTTCATGAAATGGACCTAAAATAAAGTAAAATTTCACTTATACGTTTTAAACACTTTTTAGTCTTTTTTGGACAGCTCCTACATAAGAAATTACTGTGGTTCTTATTTCGTACCAACACAACGTTTCAATTACATTTTATTTGCGAAATATTATCTAACGCGCAAATCATGAGAAATAAGTTAAATTTTAAAAAACTTGAGATTCTCGTTTCTTTAATTTTAAACAAAGGGTAATTCCATCGTGACCAACGTAACATTGACAGTAAAAAAAGGAAATTGTTTTATTAATTATTGTAATAAGCGTTATATTTTTAAAGTTTTGTCACTTCTACGGCATTGTATTACGTCCAAAAAAAACTTGAAAACGAACTTTGAAATTAAAATAACTTCATAAAATGTTGCTCAGAACTATTCCTCTGAAACTTGTAGACCGAAAACATTAAAATTGTGCACTTTTAAACTTTAGAATGTGAAGATTAAGTATGTAATAGACTTTTATTTCCTCTTTAATAATAACACTAACAGAAAATCTAATAAAACCCGTGTGACCAACGCAACAGAAAGTATACAAACAAAACACACACTCCTGAAATAAAAATTTTTATTATATTTAACGTTTACCTATGAGTTCTTATGGCATATAAATGCAGCTAACATTGAAACTAGCTGAATATATTTTATTTAAAGAATGACAAGAATCATAAAGAATAACTTTCTTTTGCAGCACTCTTTTTTATACAATACTTTTTAAGAGCGCACGTACTTCATCATGTGGAGCTTTCCCATGATATCCTCAGAAAAATTCCATTGGGAAAAAATCTCTGATGTTAACGTTTCAGCTACTGATTACTGAATAACGATTTTTATAGTCGGATGCAGTTCTATCACTCCAAATAACTGCATTTTAAAATTTTATTACAAATTTTGTCTCAAAATCTATACAAATAAAACCGAAAGTTTGTGTGATCGTCTGTCGATCGCCTCCTGGCGAGATGGAACGGTCCAGAAGCACAAAATTTTGGTTACAGGTACCTTGAGTCAGGTCCTCGTGCACCTAGAAGCGTTTTTCCTAAAATTCGAATTTGTTCTTTTTTTATTTCAATTTTAAGCCCCTTTTGTCACATGTCACGCTATGTTGCATAATGCATGATGTCACACTTCTGGTTACCCCTCCCCTCCCTTTGTCACACTTCGTCACAATTTCACGAACCCCCCTTCCCCCTCGAAGCATGACATCATTTATGTATGATCCCTAACGTAAGATTGAAAAAATGCTGTTTTATCTTTATTCATGCCGCTTTTGCGCGAAACAAATTCTAAAAATTCATTTCATTTTTATGTATACTTTGTGCATTATTAACTGCAGACGATTTTTAATTACTTTATCTTGAGGTTGATTCTTCTTCCTTTTTTGGCGATTCAATATTATGGTACCAGTTCAACAATTTCATGAAACATATTAGGGTCAGCTGGGGTAATTGTAAACGCTTTTTCAATGTTTTAACTTTTGATCCTTCCCAACCTCTTGAATGAATTCAGAGATAAAATTGTGAGCATTGTAGCCACTACTGTACTTCTTGTGAGTAAATGTGTACAATAATTTTCACTGTTTCGACTATTTGTTAGCGAATGAGCTCGTGCTTACAATTACCCCAGAAATCTGGGGTAATTGTAAACAGTGATTTATTTTCGAATAAGGTTGATGCAAATGGAAAATAGTTTCATACACAGTCTGCTTGAAGGCTTAAGAAGTTCTGGAGCAGTGGTTCTCAATCTGCGGCTAACAGGCCGCATGTGGTCCGCTGAGTTGTGTTATGAGTCGGCTGAGATCATTTAACGAGAAATATATTGCAAAAAATTAAGTAATGCGACAAATTTAGGTAAAATTTGTCCAGCAGTTGATCAGTCGGTTAAGCTTGTGTCCCACAGAACACATAAGTGAAGCACAACTGGCCGTAGTTAACGCTTGAGAGGGTGACCACGTCCCGTGACTGATTACTCTAAGTCCGAGTGCACTAAAGGGAGCTGTGCACGTAAAATACCTCGTCGCTTTAAATATCCACCAAGTTAGAAATAATTGCCGCTGAGGGACCAACCTAGGTGACGATCTCTCATCTGGGAGCTGGTTCAAAATCATTAAGCCCCTCAGAGCCAAGTGTACTTCATTCTAGCGGAGCTCATTAATAATCAGTAGGAGTTTCCTTAATTCATAGTCGCCCTGCAAGGGGGGCTTGGATTTCCAAGTGGCATTAGCAACAACAACAACAGTTATGTAAAATAGACACAAAAGTGTAATTTACATCAAAATATAATTCTTATTGTCCCCCTAAAATATTAGAAACAGCATAAATTTAAGGGTTTACAATTACCCCAGAGTACGAAATATATCGGGTAATTGTAAACACCTAACTTGTACATGAAAAATAACAGGGAGGATTAAATTTATAACTAAATGTTTTTAGCAGCATTCCATATGACAAATAAAAATGGTTGAAACCGCTTACATCGTTTTTGTAGATGAGCTGGAGAGGAAAATGTAAGATCACTAAATTTTGTTAAACAACTTTTTTCGCAGTGCCATTTTCAAAAAATAGTGACGCCTCCACAGCTGTTTCGAAACTTAAGAAACTGTTTCAATGTATTCCCTATGCTGCCAGTTTATCACTCACAAGGAGTTATGTTTTCAAAACCACCACAAGTGTATAGTTATGAAGCTTGTTTACAATTACCCCATGTTTACAATTACCCCAACTGATCCTATTTCTTATGGTAGAATGTCCGTTTTATCAGCGACGCAGATTCTAAAAATTCATTTCATTTTTATGCATATTTTGTGGATTATAAACTGCAGACAATTTTCAATTACTTTGTCTTGAGGTTGATTCTTTCTTTTTCGGCGAATTAATATTTATTTCTTCGATAAAAACTAGGTTGGAAGGTTTTTGGTATCGCTAAATTTTTGGTGAAATTTTAAATTTCGCCAAGTGGTGATAGCTTTTTTTTTCACCCACATCCAGTTAATTGTTCTCAAATATTATTTTGCGCTTCGTAACTTTTCCAAACAGCGCCAATAATCGTTATTGGTAATATTGTTCTCGTTTAATTCAATACGTATTTTTACATCATCGGATAAAGCCGCATTTGCGTTATGCTTCCATTACTAGTGCAATTTCGCGATCTTCTGCTTCGTTTTAACTTTTTTACGTAGCTGCTTTGATTGGTTCCATATTTTACGCAAGTGATTTATTTTCTAACATTTATATAATTTTTGTACTGTCTGTTTGGCACCATTTGGACAGAATTTAGTTATTTCTTTCTATCAACTTAAAATTTCACACGTCAGCATTGGTTCAGCACTGAACATTTTCTAACAAAAATGTACATTTGCCTTTGGAAATAATGCTTTTCTTTCTTTCGTTTTTATCCGAATTTTATGAAAGTGATATTTAATTGAATTTTCAGAAAATGTTTTGACGATTTCGCAAGCGGGATTTTTAGGAAGTGTTCTTATTTTGATGGGGAATTTAAGATGGACTGTTGGTAATTTTAGGAACAGTAGCTCTTAAAAGTCAGTATTCTAATGGGTATTTTTATCACTGACGCCTTTATTCCAATGGAGATTTTTTGGGGCTAAGGGGCCGTTCATAAATGACGTCACGCTTTTTTGCCATATATGTGACCCTCTTCCCCCCCCCCCTTTGTCACAATATGTCATACTTCAGTGGACTCCCTCCCCTCCCCTTGTCACAATTTCACGAACCCCCCTCCCCCTCGAAGCGTGACATCATTTATGAATGATCCCTAACTTCCTTATTCTACTAGGGATGTTTAGGAATAGTTGTCTTTATTGAAATGTAGGCTTTAAGGAATTTTTTCTTTATTGTAGCAGAAATATTCATTGACAGTTGTTCCTCATCTGATGGACATTTTTAAACAGAATACAGCTCTTATTCTGATGGGAATTTTCAGATATATTGTGGTAGACATTGTTATTGCTATTTTTACGGACTCGTAATATCATTTTGGCACAATTGTCTCGCTGCATATGTGCATTTTAGTTACTCTTGCAATTACTCTAATGGCAATTTTTATGAACTATTGTTGGCATTTTAATGTGGACTTTTATGGTCTGTTTTTCTTTGCTCTAAAAGGAATTTTTCGATTCTGTTGTTTTTGATGACATCGTGTTTTTTATTGATTTTAACTGTTTAAATAGGGTTTTTAAGTACTGTTGCCCATCTTCTACTTGGATATTTTTTAAGAAATATTTTCCTTGTATATATATATACAACAGAATTTTGGGCATGCGTCACTACTTAGCCTGCGAATGATGCAATATTATCCCGCGCAAAGCCAGGCATGTCAGCTAGTCTTCTATAAGGCCATCATTGAAAACTCACTTCAAAGGAAATGTCTTTTTGTGTCTGAAATAACTTTTTAAGTTTAAATATTGAATTGTCATTTTCTTCTCTTCTGTAGTAAATAACACACGCATAAATTGTGATTTTTAAATATTGATTAGTCTTCGAATGAGCTGCCATGACTTCATTTCGATGCTTGATTTCATAATTTTGGGCAAAGTGTTTGAAGCCAGGGGCGGACTGGGAAGAAACTTCGGCCCGGGCTTATTTCAAAAGGACCGGCCCTTGGGGGGGGGGGGGGAGTACCAAGGTACGGAAAATGAACGCAAATCAGATATTATGTCCCCCCCCCCCCCCACCACCGAAAATTTTTGAAATTTACTAAACGACAAAACCGAGTTTTATTAGCATTTAAAAAGGAATTTTGGTTTTCAAAATTGCAGTAATTTACATGAAAAGAGGTAGAGTTGAAGAATAAACATGAAAAATTATGTAGCCATCGTATTCTTTGTGTATTGAGTTTGCTACAATGAGAAGTTAACATCAAGTAAAAATTTATTCTAGTTCTCTCAAGTTCTAAATTAATTCTATGAAAAAGTTAAAGAAATGTTTATTGTTCTGGTTTCCAGTACTATAGCTATAACATACAAATATTAACAGGTTTCAAAAAAAAAAAAAACTCACCCACAATCAAATACACATTACAATAATTGCTTAAAAATGATTTTCCTTTTGAAGGCCATTTAGTATTTTAAAAGCAATTTTAAAACAAGACTCTTATTTACTAAATCATCTATTAGACTTTCTATGTCACGCCTTACTAATATGCCTTTTCCACACGACATTTACATAAATGATTTCAATTTGTCCTGTTAAATTGCTGCTTAATCTGTTCTTAAAAAACTTTAAAATAGAAAAACCAGGCAATCAGCCGAGACAACTGCCGATTGAGGATTTCTCGAGGCCGGCCCTGAGAGTAGAAATTCTCAGGGCCGTATTTTGTAGATTGTACGGATTAAACATCTTGTCAGTTTATATGTAGATATGTATTTGAATAATACTAAATGTCTACAAGACAGATTTATTTTTCCTATTCATCATAGAAGGGCATTATACGTAATATGTTAATTAGCTGTTAATTAATTCCGCTTTTTAGGGCTTTTTGCGCCGTGAGGCAATCTCCTCGCCGCCTTATTAGTCTTTTCCGCCGGCACTGCTCAAAAGTTTAAAAAATAATAAAAACATCAATTTTGCGGTATTCAAAAGTTTGCACCCCAGGCGTCCATATATATATGGACGCGTTCCCTGAGAATTTCTCAAACCGGCCCCGAGAGATGGTCCACATCGACAACTTAGGTTTCAGCCAAAAGCGCAAAACTGATGTATGTTATTTATTTATTTATTTTCAAAATTAAAATGTAATCAATTTTTCAGTCCCCAAAATTTTGCACCTCAGGTAGCCGTTTAGGTTGTCTATAAGGACCAGCCGGCCCTAAAAAATTCGGCCCCCTCCCCATGTGGTCCAACGGCAGACCCTGGAGATTTGGCTCCATTGCTGCATTGCACTCTCTGACAGTGGCGTACGCAAGGGGAGGGTTCAGGGGTTTAACCCCCCCCCCCCCCCATCTTGAGCCCTAAATAATAGTGCTTTATTAATACTCGAATTTCTTTTAGTAGTTTCAGAACATTATGAACCCCCTCCCCCCTTGAAAAAATTCTGCGTACGCCACTTCTCTCTGAAGCCCGAGTTTCGGCAAGTTTTGGTCCCCGTTTTTTTAATTAACATGGTAAAAGCTGTATACTTTAGGGGGAAAAAGATAAATAGATATTTTGCTACCGGCCCACCGGGCATTTGCCCGAATGCCCACATAGCCAGTCCGCCGCTGTTTGTAGCAATCCATTTGGTGGCAAGTTATTTTTGTGTTTTCAACTCTTTATTGTTTTCCCAATTTTTTTCGCATTAATGTGCAGTTGTTGGGGCCATTTTGATATTGAAAAAGCAAATTTATTAATTTTGGAGTCGTTAAGCGACAAGCTCGATTTTAGTGACAAAAAGGGCCAATTAACTGCTTTACCCAAGTCGGCCGTTTACTAGTACTAAAACAAAGCATTCTAGTGCTTTTGTATAATCCAAATGCATTTTAGTCTAATACACGAATCGGCATCTCCTGAGGTCAGGGTCGTCTAAAAGGGATTCTTAAGCATTTTGACCAAAAGTGTTGTCCTTTGGTCGGAATGAAGTGCTATCAGGCTTGAAAAAAGCTCATTTAACACAATAACTAAGGGGGGAAAGAATAGTTTCATAAGTTGTGGCTAAGATAAGGGGGTTCTCTGTTTTGTTTTCTTAAATCATTATTTCCCCTCCGCTCAACTACATTGCTACTGTTGATTTTTTTATAAGTCCTGCTAATTTTTTATTCAGTATATTTTGACGATATATTGGCATTTTTGTCACTCACTTTAGATATTAATCAGAATGGGCAATGAGCTTCTGCTTATACCTACAGATCAAAGTATCCTATTGGCTATCAATATTCAGAAAAGTTTTATTTTTGAGCTTGGTATCCCAACAGCAAATTTAAATGAAATGATGAGTATGTTTGTTTTTGTTTGAAGAAAAGAAAAAAGAAACATCAACTATAAAAATAGGAATATTTATTTGGAACAACAATTTCCACTTGATGCAAAAATGGGAAAGTGCATAAACATTTTCGAAATAAAACCTTGAATCATCAATGTGATTACTTTATTTACATGGAGCCATGAGTTAACATTTTCAAAATTGGTATCTTTTAGCATTAGTATGTATCAGATTCGTTTGAAAACTGGCACAGATACATATTTCAATTGAACACAACACAAAATGGAAACATTTCAGTTTTATACTTTGAAATGAAATCCTCAGTAAACTGAGAAATAATCTTAAAAATATTTTAGTGAAAAAATTCGATTATTGTTTTCATTTTATAACAAGTATTGCATTTTTTACAAACACTAATTTCTAAAACAATAAAATACAAAAACCTACATATACTGCTTTTTCACCAATCATACAGATTATCACAATGAATACAACATGATAAAGTTTCCTCTCTGCTGAAAAGCAATTCTCTAGTGAAAAATAGAATGTTCTGCTGGAATTACCACACATGAGGGTAAATGAAAACTAATAACGGAAGGAATGACATTTTAAAATATAGAAACATACCTCCCCCCCCCCCCCGTTACTTATGCAGAAATTGAATGTCAGTTAAATAAAAGAACTGCTAGTATATAATGGAACTGCAGACTAGCAAGTTTGAGCACAAATAAATATACTAAGAAAAGAAAGGGAGAAAGAAAACAAAGTGATTTTTGAACACACCATTTTCATAAAATTCTGATACCTCCATAAGTACTTATGGAAGAATTGCTAAGAGCAAAGTGAACCTTCACCTAAGATTTCGAGCTATAAACTAGTCAAGTTTGTATCAATATCTATTGAGTTAAGCAGCTTTTTCTTACTTTAGCTTAATATAAAGAAAAGGTAATTATGTAAAATTTGAAATTTATTAC